>CM029407.1:13672500-14948988 GCA_017139565.1 Luffa aegyptiaca | reverse complement strand
ATGTGATATTCAATTTAATGATTAATTAATTAAAGAATTAATTAATTATTTGTTTTGATTTAATTAAAGAACATTAAAACTATAGGGTATGTGACGGATGTTCATTTAAACGAATCAACTAATTAAATATGATTTCATTAGTTGTTATTAATTTAATTAAATTTTTTTAATTAAATTAAATTAGTTTTGATTTTAATTTATTTTAAAATTAAAACTAATAACTGAAGTAGTCAGTTTTTTCCCCTTAATCGTGTGTGGTTCCACGATGCTCTCTCCCTCACTCCTAGCATACAGATAGGGAAGTTAGGGCTTTCGGTGTTTAACACATCCTCTCTCGCTCTCTCACGAAAAACTCTCCCTCTCTCAGTAAGCTTTTGCTCTCCAGAGAAATCTCCCTTCCATTCCCTTGAGAAAAACTGCTATCACAAGCAACCCAACGCTTATCCCTTAGAAGCCATACTGGTGGTTCAATTGTGGTGGTGTTCACATATTTTTTTTTTTGAGAAAATCTTAGCGAAGAAGATGATTTCGAGCTGCGGTATTTTCAGAAGAAAAATCCAAGGAGTTGGAGAATTAGGAGTTGATCACGCTAATTGGTGTTAATTCGGGCCAATTACGGAGTTTTGGAGCCATCTCGGTGTCTTCGACGGCGAGGACGTGAAAAGACCCGTCGTGTTGGAGCGGGCTTGAAGAATGACACCAAAAGCCGAAGATTGAAGCCCCATACAGAGAAGAAGCGAGACAAGACCGAGAATTAAAGCAGCAAGTCGAGATTTGAGGCTGGCATCGAGACGCTATGCCTTGGCGTCTCGACGCCGACCCGAAAATTTCCCGGAGTGAAAAGTTCGCAGCGTCGAGACCCTGCCCTTGGCGTCTCAACGCCGCCGTATTTTCTATATATATGTAGCCTCAATTTAGTCCATCGTTAAGGTTAGAATTTTGGTACTTTTTCGATTTCTTTTGCCTCTTTTACATTCCAGCATTGTTGTAGATTATTCTTGGTCATATTTTATGGATTCTTTCATGTCTATTGTTGATTTTACTTCATCTATGCGTAGCTAATCTCGTTTAGATCGTTGGATTGGGTTTATGTCTTGATTCTTAATAAGATTGGCTGAGTTTTTTGAGTTTTACTTGTTGTTCTTGCTATATTTTTATTAAGTTTTGCATGTTATCCCGTTTAAACCAATACATGAGGCTAGTCTATTAGGATTGACGCCCTATGCGATTACCGCTTGTGTATTCTATCAGTTATTTTTAGATAGCCACTAGGTTGAGGCAAGCCACTCTCTACGCGAGACGACCCTTGATAGGCCAAGGATGCATGTTACAGGTTGTAGGAATTAGATTTAAATTGCATTTGAATTTGGTTCTTACGATTCCGAACCCAAGATCCCAAAGCAGCTAGTTTTAATAGGTAGTTGCGAAATTGCTTGTTATTAACTAGTTAGATATAATTAGTAACCGTTGCAGAGGTCTCGGATGGTTGCTAAATTATGTATAAGGGGTGGCGAGCGATAAAGCTTATATTAATTAATCTTGTTAATTGCAGAATTCACGATTAGCAAGTTAATTAGCACAGGTTAGTGTAGGGGGGTCCTCCAAGTAACCCAGAAGCCAACCTGACTAATGAAATCAGCATAGAACAATTATTAGAGAAAACTAGGAAGTCAACGAATTAGAATCAAGCATAAGAAACCCCAATCCAACGATCCCTTTTTATGTTATTGATCCCGTCTTATTTATGTTTTGCATGCTTAGTTTTCCTTCTTTTAAAATTCAGCATTTTATTATTTTTTCTTGTCCTTCATTACAAAAATCCCCCCATCTTTATAAGCACGAAATTCTACACTTGCTAGATCCCTCTTCCCTGTGTTCGACCCCGACCACTATTTCTACAAAATAGTAGTAGTGCCGTGGATTATAAATTTTATTTGACCAACACGACCTTCGACAAGTCAGACCCGTCAAATTTGCGTCGTTGCCGGGGAAGGGCGTTTTTCTAGTATTTGTAGGATTTTGTGTTCTTAATTCTTGTTTGCATGGTTTATGATCACACGTTCTTCGCAGGGAAACGATCTTAGATTTGAACTTGAAATTTCTAGAGTAGAGTGATAGCGAGCATATCTAGCTATTTTTCCCTAATTAATTAAGCTAGTCTTTTACATTTAATTAGCCAAAATTATGCATTTTTGTGTTTTATTTGTAGGAATCATGTTTTGGAGTTAAATCGAGAAATTGGAGCTAAATGGATGTTCGGGACATGAAAAAAGGGCAAAGAAATGAAGTGGATCGAGTTGGGAGCTTATGGAATAGGGCAAAACAGTGGACCAGCGTCGAGACCCTCATTACAGGGCGTCTCAACGCTCAAATTTTCCATCTCTGATCAGGCGGCAAAAGGTCACAGCGTCGCAACGCTGTGACCACAGCGTCTCGACGCTCTCGGTTAATTCCTAAACAGATTGGGCGGTATCGCGATAGCGTCGCGACGCAGTGTCTATTTTTCCTATAAATAGAATGGGATTAGGGCAGTTTCGGGGGACTTCTTTTGATGCATTTGTGGCCCTAAACTCACGAATTAATCTGCTGTGGAGGCTGAACCAAGTGGAGAGGAGCGGGATTCAAGGCTTTGTTCATGGAGATCGTGACGGGGACGTGCGGTCTCGGCCTACTTAGTGTTTATTCCTCTTTTCCCTTTACTTTAGTAGTTTTAATGGTTGTTTTAGACTTTTGTTATATCGTAACGCGTTGTATGAATAGCTAAGTCTTTAATCTTAGGGATTGATGTAGCCGTTGGGCAAATTTTGGGTTGATTCTATGGATAGTTGCTTTTGATTTCATTTATGCATAATGTGTTTGTAATGCTGTCGATTTACCAGTCATAAATTGATTGATGTTTGTGTCTAAATCTAACTCAAGAGAGAGGATTTAGCTTAGAAATCATTATGCGTGACTAGGATTAATCTTGAGATCGGGAGATAATAGATAATTCTAGAAATCGTTAAAAAGGCTAACCTTAGTGCCTTGCATGTTTAATCAATTTGAATAGGGATATTGGGTTCATTGCATGTGAGAGGATTATGTATGCTCGGGAGAGATATGTATGATTGTAGTTTCCTAGATTTATGAATCAAAGTATGTTAATTATCCATGTATCAATCCATATTCCAAATTGGTGAAATGAACTCCCTAAGACTTTTGCCATTAATTATTTGTCACATTCTTTTTGCTTTTGTTAGATTTACATTCTTAATTTCACTAAAGTTTGTTCCCTAGATAAAATTGGACAAGAATATTTTCAGTAATTAAATTGATTAGAAACCCAATCCAGAGGACAACATTCGAATTAATTTTCACTATATTATAACTTGGCCCGTACACTTCTGGTAGCAATTTGCGCATCACAGAGACGATATTTAGAAGGCAAGCAAGAAGAAGAAGAGTTAATAATCTTGGCGAGGTTGAAGCACCAGCCATGGCTAAGAGGACATTAAGGCAGCTGATAGTGCCAGATCTGAACCAGCAGCCACTCTGTATTACCTACCCCGAGACGGCAGGTGATAACTCTCCAAAAGGGAGTTATTTAGGCCTTATTTCTATAGTGATTTGTGTGTCTTTTGTGCCAAATAGGTGTGCTTTTAGATGAATATTATATGTTTTAACCTATTTAGAAGAATGGATGCTTTGGAAGTTATTTTGCAGAGAAAATAATGCTGAGCGACTTGAGGGAGCAAAATCCATGATCCAGCAAACCTAGGAGCAAAACTGCCACGTGAGCCACACGTGATTCATTAATGAGGTGGCGTTTTCTGAATCAATCTCGGATCTAGGATGCTTGGAGAGCCTTCCACGTGTAATCTTTGACCTAATTAGGGTTGACTCCACTCTATAAAAGGAAGTAGTCGTCTCAAGTCAATTCATTCCATTTTGGAGACTCACTTTCCATTCTTGGAAGCCGAATAATGGAAGGACGATTGGAGACTTCAAGAAGACCATTAGCTACGGATTTCTTCAAGGGAGTTAATTTTTTCTTATAAAATTCTTGTAGTTATGGATGCACATACTCAGATTGTAGCGTGTGTTACCTTGTACTCCATGAACTAAATTTACTTAGGTGTTGGTTAGGATCTATGTAATATCCATGCTTCATACTTTATGCAATTAATATTGAATTGAGCATCTTGATTATTTGTTGTGCTTATTTCTATTTTGTGCCCGCCTGGCCAGCCAGTATGAATATCACCTCTTAGTTTCAGGGATGATTTGAGAGGCGTGTGACATTTAATCACACTAGACCATTATGTGTTTGTGGACGCTAGTAACTGAGTTAGGGATAACCAGTCACCTAGTGCTTGATCGGTAGAACGTCATTGGAGTTGAAACACATTCCAAAAAATCCAGAGTTCCGGGAGGATCCTGTTGATAAGACTTCAAGAGAATGCCTAATCAATATTATTGCTAGAGCATCATTTTAAACAATTACAGAAATCGTAACCAACGTTTGTTTCCAATCTGTCTACTTTATCCGTTTACATTCTGCTCCGTTATTTCTTTTGCTTCAGCATTATTTTAAAATCAATCAATTTAACAACCTTGAAACCATTAAAAAGTTACACAAGACAGGTAGAGTGAAAGCTATTCAAAACCTCGTGGAGACGATAAATTACTTATCACTTGCTGCAGATTGTGTATACTTGCACAGTGTTTTAGAGCTTATTTTTATCATATTTTTATCCCACTCTAGAAGGCAACAACGGGTAACTTTGAATTAAAGTCAGGTTTGATAGACTTACTTCCTATTTTTCGTGGTAGTGCAGGAGAGGACCCGCACAAACATTTGCAGGAATGTCACATAGTATGTTCTGGTATGAGACCTCATGGAGTGACAGAGGAAGCGATGAACCTGAGGGTATTCCCCTTTTCGCTAAAGGATTCAGCGAAAGATTGGCTCTATTACCTTCCCTCCGGCTCTATCAGTACATGGAACGAGATGAAGAAGCAATTCCTGGAGAAATTCTTCCCTGCCAGTAGAGCTACCAACATCAGGAAAGAGATCTATGGGATTTCGCAGATCACTGGAGAGACACTCCACGAATATTGGGAGAGATTCAAGCGTTTGTATGCCAGTTTTCCACATCACCAGATCTCGGATCAGTTATTGATCTAGTATTTTTACAAAGGATTATTACCGATGGATCGAAGTATGGTGGATGCCGCTAGTGGAGGAGCACTAGTCAATAAGACCCTTGCTGAGGCTAGACAACTAATTTCAAGTATGGATGAGAACTCTCAGAAATTTGGGACGAGAGGACCACCTGCAGTTGTGCAGGCCGCCACAAAAAGTGAGGTAAGCGAAATGCGCTCTGAAATGAGTGAATTAACTAAACTTGTTCGCTCTTTATGTTCAAGACAGGTACAGGCGAAAGCCTATGGACTTTGCTTGATGACTACTGATAACTCTCCAAAAGGGAGTTATTTAGGCCTTAGTTTTATAATGATTTGTGTGTCACTTGTGCTAAATAGGGTTGCTTTTAGATATATATTATATGTTTTAACCCATTTGGAAGAATGGATGCTTTGGAAGTTATTTTGTGCAGAATATATTGTGGAGCGACTTGAGGGAGCAATATCTGCGTTGCAGCAAAGCAGTGAGCATAACTGCCACGTCACAGCTCGTTAGCCATTTTAATGAACTGAAGTTAGTTAAGCTATTCTCGGATTAAGTAGCAAGGAGAGCCATCCACGTGTCTAGGTTAACCTAATTCAAGCGTGTTTTCATTCTATAAAAGGGAAGAGTCGTTCAAGTCAAAGACATTCCACTCTTGGGAAGAGATCATTTCTCATTTCCATCATTGGAAGCCGAATAGAGGATGAAGATTGGAGACCTCAAGAAGACCATCAATTGCTAAGTGTACTAAGGGAATTAGTATTTTCTTATAATACTTTGTAATTATGGATGCACTTACTCAGATTGTAACGTGTGTTGTTATGCACTTTATGAACGAAGTTACTTTAGGTGTTGGTTAGGAGTCATGTAACTTTCGTACCTATTCTCTATGCAATATATGTTGATTTGATGCATCTTGATTAATTGTTGTGCTTATTTATATTTTGTGCCTGCTTGGCCAGCCGGTATGAATATCACTTCCTAGTTTCAGGGATGATTTGGGGAGTGTGTGGCATTTAATCACACTAGATCATTGTGTATTGGTGTGCTGCAGCAAAATCCACCGCTGGAGCAAAATGGACAGCAAAATAATCAGGCTGAGAATCCTATTTTGGTAGCGAACGATAGGGCCAGAGCCATTCGAGCGTATGCTTTTCCGATGTTTGATGAGTTAAATCCAGGAATTGCACGTCCTCAAATTGAGGCAGCAAATTTTGAAATGAAACAGGTAATGTTTCAGATGTTGCAAACCGTGGGTCAATTCCATGGTTTGTCGTCTAAAGATCCTCATTTACACCTAAGTCTTTTCTAGGAGTTAGTGATTCTTTTGTAATTCAAGGAGTGCCTAGAGATGCCCTTAGATTAACTTTGTTCCTGTATTCTCTTAGAGATGGAGCAAAGGCATGGTTAAATTCTTTTGCTCCAGGATCAATTAGAACATGGAATGAGTTAGCGGAAAAATTTCTTAGTAAGTATTTTCCACCAAATAGGAATGCTAAATTAAGGAGTGAAATAGTAGGGTTTAGGCAACTTGAGGATGAGACTTTTAGTGAGGCTTGGGAAAGGTTTAAGGAGCTTTTGCAAAAGTGTCCCTACCATGGTTTACCTCATTGTATCCAAATGGAAACATTTTACAATGGGTGAAATGGAGCAACCCAAGGTATGGTTGATGTTTCGGCTGGAGGGGCCCTTTTGGCAAAAACTTTTAATGAAGCCTATGAAATTTTAGAAAGAATATCAACTAATAGTTGTCAGTGGTCGGATGTTAGAGGCACAAATAAAAAGGTTAAGAGTGTGTTAGAGGTTGATGGTGTGTCTACCATTAGGGCTGATATTGCAATGTTAGCTAACGCTCTTAAAAGTGTGACAGTGGTTAGTCATCAGCAGCCGCCAGCTGTGGAGCCTGCTGCAGTGGTGAACCAAGTTGCAGAGGAAGCTTGTGTCTATTATGGTGAAGAGCACAACTACGAGTTTTGCCCCAACAATCCAACTTCTGTGTTTTTTGTAGGTAATCAGAGGAATAACCCTTACTCTAACTTTTATAATCCAGGTTGGCGCAACCACCCCAACTTCGCATGGGGAGGACAAGGAAGTAATGTGCAAACACAGCAGAAGGTGAACCAGTCGGGATTTGCTAAAGCGCAGGTATTGCCCCACAAAATAAGCAGGTTTTGCCCCAGCAAAATTCAGAGAGTTCTCTTGAGGCAATATTGAAAGAATATATGGCTCGTACAGATGCCGCAATTCAAAGTAATCAAGCTTCAATGAGAGCCCTGGAATTGCAAATGGGCTAGCTAGCTAAGGAGCTGAAGGCAAGGCCTCAAGGGAAACTTCCTTCAGACACTGAACACCCTAAAAGGGAGGGTAAGAAGCAGGTAAAGGCAGTGACTCTAAGGAGTGGTAAGCCACTAGAAGAGAGAAAAGAGCCTAGTAAACCCCAGGATATAGAGAAAAATAGTGATAAAAATATTGTTATTGAGAAAGAGTTGGAGTCTGGTCAGGGTGCTGGAGGCAGCAATAATAATGCTGGAGCATCTGGTTCTGTTCCAGATGTGGAACCACCTTATGTGCCGCCCCCACCTTATGTACCACCTCTACTTTTTCCACAAAGGCAAAGGCCTAAGAATCAGGATGGTCAATTTAAGAAGTTTTTAGAGATTCTTAAGCAATTGCATATAAATTTCCCTTTAGTAGAAGCTATAGAGCAAATGCCTGATTATGCTAAATTTCTTAAGGATGTTTTAACTAAAAAGAAAAGGTTAGGTGAGTTTGAAACTGTATCTCTTACTGAGGAATGTAGTGTTGTTCTTAAGAATGGGCTACCAACCAAGGCTAAGGATCTAGGGTCATTTACTATACCTGTATCTATAGGTGGAAAAGAGTTAGGTAGAACACTTTGTGATTTAGGTGCAAGCATTAACCTTATGCCTCTTTCGGTATATCGAAAGTTAGGTATTGGTGAAGCTAGGCCTACCACAGTTACACTCCAATTAGCTGATAGGTCTATCACTTATCCTGAGGGTAAAATTGAGGATGTTTTAGTAAAGGTAGATAAATTCATATTTCCTGTTGATTTTATTATCTTGGATTATGAAGCAGATAAAGATGTCCCAATTATTCTTGGTCATCCATTTTTGGCTACTGGTAGGGCATTGATAGATATTCAAAAACAGGAGTTAACAATGCGGGTTTATGATGAGGAAGTGAAGTTTAATGTTTTTAACGCCATGAAATATCCAGACGAAATGGAAGATTGCTCTTTCATTAGGATTCTGGAGAACACAATTGTTGAGATAGCAATGCAGGATTCGGCAAACAAGCATTTGGAAGATCATGGAGAGGTTAGTGTAGAGGATTTAGAAGTTTGTTTTGTAGAAAGAAAAAATGAAAAAGAAGTGTGATGCGCAATTTGCTTACCGCAAGTGTACGGGTCAAGTAATAATATAATGTTTTCGTGATTAAAAGAGTGTCGTCCTCTGGATTGGTTTTCTATCAAATTAAGTACCGTGAATAATCTTGTCCAATTTTATTTAGGGAGCAAAACTTAAAGATAAAGATAAATCTAAAGACAAAAAGCATAAAATAAAGGTGGAGACTCAAAGGGAAAGACTCTTAGGGAATTGATTTCATTGTTGAGGTTGAGGATTAATTAATGGGATGAATTTAGCATGCAATTATTCTACCAAGTCTAGGAACCTTTTATCACAACTATCTCTCCCGAGCATAATTGATTCTCATGCATGCAACCAACTTGATATCCCTATCTAAGTTCATTAACATGCAAGGCTTTGGGTTTAGTTCTTCAAGCAACTTCTAAAGTTATTCCAAATCCCGTCACAAACTTAGAATTTCTACTTTAGTCATGCAATTAAATAAAGTAAGTCTTAGGCCAAATCCCCTCTCCCGAGCAAGATTCAACACTCGAATCATTCAACTAGTGATCAAGTAATTGAAAGCATTTAACCATAATTGCATAGGTAAAATAAATGCATATTCATACCACAAAATCAATCCAACAAACTAAAACAACTACATCAATCCCTAAGACAAACAACTAGCAATTCATAGTCTTTAAACTACAAACACTAATTGAAAGAAAAGCCATAAAAACTACAAGAGTTAAGGGAAAGAGAAAGGAAAACTCGAATCCGCCGACACCGCACGTCCCCGTCACGATCTCCACGTCTTCTCGCTTGATTCCTGCTCCTTGGCCTTGCCTTTAGCTCCCACAAAAGGTCTCTAGTCGAAATTAGGGCTAAAATCTAACCAATTGGACTCCCCCAATCCGTAGCACAAAATGATGAATTTATAGAAAATCTTCCGACAGCGTCGCGATACTGCGGATTTGGAAAATTCGCCAAGAGCGTCGCGACGCTGGTCCTAGCGTCGCGACGCTATGAATTTTTTTTTTTTTAAATCAGCTGGGCTGAATTTGACTTCTTCCAACTTGATCCTTTTTCGATCTTTTAGCCCTTTTTCATGTCCCGAACACGCAATTAGCTCAAATATTTATTTCCTGCAAATACAACACAAAAACGCATCATTTTGGCCAATAAATTATAAAAGACTAGCTAAATTAATTAGGGAAAACTAGCTAGCTATGCTCGCTATCAAAGTGTCTAAGTGTGAGGATGTTTTGGAGTCTTTAGATTTGGATCAAAGGAAGGCTCCTCCTATTAAGCCATCCCTGATTGAGGCCCCCACTTTAGATTTGAAGCCCTTGCCGGATCATCTAAAGTATGTGTATCTTGGGGAGGGTGAGACGTTGCCCATTATTGTTGCATCAGATTTAATGTCGGAGGATGAAGAGGCCTTAATAAAGTTGCTGCAGCAATATCGTTCAACAATAGGTTGGACATTGGCTGACATTCAGGGAACTAGCCCATCTTTCTGTATGCATAAAATCACTCTAGAGGAGGGATCCTTTAGGAGTATTGAGCAACAAAGAAGGCTTAACCCTGCAATGAAAGAGGTTGTTAAGAAGGAGGTGATTAAATGGTTGGATGCTGGGATCATTTATCCAATTGGAGATAGCAATTGGGTGAGCCCTGTCCAATGTGTGCCTAAGAAAGAAGGTGTCACAGTTATAACTAATAAAGACAATGAGTTGATCCTAACCAGGACAGTGACTGGCTGAAGGGTTTGTATGGATTACAGGAGGCTTAACAAAGCCACCCGTAAGGACCACTTCCCTCTACCATTTATTGACCAAATGTTGGATAGATTGGCTGGTCAGGCCTACTACTGTTTCTTAGATGGTTATTCTGGGTATAACCAGATTACCATTGCTCCTAAGGATCAGGAAAAAACCACTTTCACCTACCCTTATGGGACGTTTTCTTTTCGGCGAATGCCTTTTGGCCTTTGCAATGCTCCAGCAACATTCCAGAGGTGTATGTTAGCAATTTTTTTTGATATGATTGAGTCCACAGTTGAGGTATTTATGGATGATTTTTCAGTTTTTGGAGGGTCTTTTCAGAGTTGTTTGGATAATTTAGGTAAGGTGTTAATGAGATGTGAGGACACTCATCTAGTTCTTAATTGGGATAAATGCCACTTCATGGTGAAGGAGGGCATCGTGTTAGGCCATAGGATTTCACAGAACGGTCTAGAAGTTAATCGAGCAAAAATTGAGGTTATTGAAAGATTAGAATCACCGAATTCAGTCAAAGGAATTCAGAGTTTTTTAGGTCATGCTGGATTTTATAGAAGGTTCATAAAGGATTTTTCCAAGATTAGTAAACCTCTTTGTAACTTATTGTGTACTGATCATGTCTTTGACTTTAATGTAGGTTGTAGGAAGGCTTTTGAAACTTTAAGGGCTACTTTAATCTCGGCACCCATTCTTTGTGCACCTAATTGGAGTTTACCATTTGAGGTAATGTGTGATGCGAGTGATGTTGCAGTAGGTGCCATGCTGGGGCAAAAGCAGGGCAAATTTATCCATCATATATATTATGCTAGCAGGGTTTTAAATGAGGCACAAATCAACTATACAACTACTGAAAAGGAGTTGTTAGCTGTTGTGTTTGCTTTTGAGAAATTCCGACCATATTTGGTTGGATCCAAAGTCACGGTTTTCACGGATCATGCAGCAATAAGGTATTTAATGTCTAAGAAAGATGCAAAGCCTAGATTGATTCGTTGGGTTTTATTATTGTAGGAATTCGACTTGGAAATAAAAGACAAGAAGGTATTAGAGAATGTCATTGCAGATCATTTGTCTCGTCTTGATCCAACATCATCTTTGCTGAAGCAATCTTCCATTTCAGATTCTTTTCCAGATGAACAGCTCTTTGTTGTTGAGGTAAAGGTAGTCAAGGATATACCTTGGTATGCTGATATTGCCAACTTTTTGGTAAAGGGAGTCACTCCTATTGATATGGATTGGAGGCAGATGAAAAAGTTTAAGCATAATGCAAAGTTTTTTTTATTGGGATGAGCCATTTATGTATAAGCATTGCTCTGATGGTATTATTCATAGGTGTGTTTCAGGTGATGAAGCAAAAGAAATCCTAGAGCAATGTCACTCTTCGCCGTATGGAGGCCATTTCAGCGGTCAGATAACAACTATGAGGATTTTGCATTGTGGATTCTTTTGGCCTTCCTTATTTAAGGATGCCCACTGGTTCTACAAGCAATGTGATGCTTGCCAAAGAAGAGGAAACTTGGGGCCTAGAGATGAAATGCCTCTAACTTACATTTTGGAAGTGGAATTATTCGATGTGTGGGGTATTTATTTTATGAGGTCATTTCCCCCTTCTAATGGTAATGTTTTTATCTTATTGGCAGTTGATTACGTGTCCAAGTGGGTGGAGGCCATTGCATGCCATCAGAATGACTGCAAGACAGTATCAAGGTTTCTTCAAACGCACATTTTTGCGCAGTTTGGGACACCTAGAGCTCTAGTGAGTGATGAGGGTACACATTTTGTTAACAATGTCTTAACTAAACTTTTAGCTAAGTATGGAATCAAGCATAGGATAGCTACCCCTTATCACCCACAGGCAAATAGTCAAGCTGAGATAAGCAATAGGGAAATTAAATCAATTCTAGAGAAAGTAGTCCATCCATCTAGGAAGGATTGGTCTTTTCGGTTGGATGAGGCTCTTTGGGCATATAAGACAGCCTACAAGACTCCTCTAGGTATGTCTCCCTATAGGTTAGTATATGGGAAAGCTTGTCATTTACCATTAGAGCTCGAGCATAAAACGTTTTGGGCTTTGAAAAAATTGAATTTTGATCTGAGCGTGTAGGGGCAATTAGAATGTTGCAACTTAACGAGTTAGAGGAATTTCACCAATTTTCTTATGAAAACTCGAAAATGTATAAAGAAAAGCCTAAGCAATGGCATAATAAGAAAATTAAACCTAAAGAGTTTGTCAAAGGTCAGAGAGTTTTGATTTATAACTCTAGATTAAAATTGTTTCCTGGGAAACTAAAATCTAAATGGTCAGGGCTATTTATAGTGATTGAAGTTTTTCCCCATGGGGCAATCAATTTGCAGGATGAAAAAGATGGGAGAGTGTTCAAAGTTAATGGACAACGTGTGAAACATTATTGGGGTGAGGAGTTTCAGTCGAAATATCCATCCCTAAAGTTGGTTGATGAATGAGAGAGCGAGATTTTTGCGGGAGCATTTCACATAGCAAAATTTTTTAGCTCTCAGTGGTTGTTGCGATTTTATTTGTTGATGATTTGGTTTAATGTTAATTTGGATTATTTTAGATTTGGTTTGTTTAAATCTCACCTGATTTATTTTAATTCATTGTTATTTTTAATTCCGTAGATTTTATTTTTGGAGTATTTTTATTCTTGCCAGTTTAGTTTTTATCCATGCCGATTAGATTTAGTTAGATTTTATTTCAGTTTGTATTTTCGGTTATTTAAATTTCTGTTTAGATTAGGTTTAATAATATCTTCCCTGAATTATTCGGTTTCAAATAATTATAATAGAAAAAAGAAAGAAAAAAAGAGATTTGATTTAAGCGGTTAATTAAAATTTTTGATTTGATTTGATTTTTATTTGAATTCTTCCGTATCCAAGATTCTTCTAGAAGGTAATCTTTGCTCAGAAGGTTGTTGCGGCCATTTTATGGCCAAATCAAATATTTCGTCCGAATAGAAAGGGTTTTGTTGTGGATTAATTATTTTTACCGTTTGGATTTGAATTTCCTATGGGCAGGTAAATTACATGAAGAGTCTGATGAAGCCACGTGTCGCGCAGAGGAAATCCAAGGGCTTGACCGTTGGACAGCACACTAGAATTTACCATGGGTTATTTGAACTTCAGATTTTATCGTTGATGGATTCAATTCTATTGATTGCATGCGATTTAAAATCGGTAATTTAATTTAATGAAGAGCAAAATCTTTCGGTTAGGATTCTATTTGCTGAAGCCCTATTTATTCACAACCTTCGGTAAGTTTTTATTCACTTCATCTTCTTGTTTTCTTCCCTTGCCGTTTTTGTTTGTCCTTTTACTTTGGTTTACTGTAAAAAAAACCTTTGAGTCTCCAATGGCAAAAACGAGAGGAAGAAAGGAAAGAGACAATGCGGAAGAAGAGGTGCCAGTTACCCCTGAGGTACAAAAGACGAAAGCAAAGAAAAAGAAAACGCCGGAGGAAAAGGAAGCTAAAAGAAGAAAAAGACAGCAGAGGACTGAAGTCGAAGAAGTAGTGCAGAAGGTAGTGGAAGATATTGCTGCCGAAGTTGTTGAGGAAGAAAATCCGAAGGAACCTGAAGAACGAAACCCTAGACAGACTGAACCAATAGTCGAAGATGCGCAAGAAGTTCAAGAAAAACAGACAGAGGATGCGCAAGAAGAACAGACAGAAGAGTTGCAGGAAAATGGCAATGAGCAAGAAGCTCGAGTTGAGGTTATTATGCCGGAAGTACCCCGTCGTCACCGTCGAAAGCAGAAAGCCGGCCGAGTCAAGGTAGTTCAGACTGATACTCCTTCGCCGCCGACAACTGATTCAGAGAAAAAGAATGCGGAACGAGAAGAACAGGAGAAAAAAGAGGTCGAAGACAAAGCAAGAGAGGAAGCAGAGAAAAGCAGAGGAAGAGATTTTGCCCAAACAGAGGGAAGACAAGGGCAAAGGTATTGCTGAAGCATCGCCAGAACCTGAAGATATGGAAACAGAGGAGCCACGGTTGCCGTACAACCGCTTCATCAATAATTTTGCCCGAGCAAAATATATTGAGATGCTGAAAAGAGACTTTCTCTTTGAGCGTGGATTTGGTGATGATCTGCCACGGTTCTTGAGGATTGGAATAGCGAACCATGGCTAGGGTCAGTTCTGCGCAAAGCCGGAGCCGGTCAATTCCAATATTGTCCGAGAGTTTTATGCAAATATTGATGATCAAGAGGGATTTCAGGCTATCGTTCGAGGGGTGCCCATTGACTGGAGCCCGGGGGCTATCAATTCTTTATTCAACCTCCAGGACTTTCCGCACGTAGGCTTCAGTGAGATGGTGGTAGCACCGTCGAATGATCAGTTAAATGTGGCTGTCCGAGAAGTTGGCATTGAGGGGGCTCTGATAGCGAGCATAGCTAGCTATTTTTCTCTGATTAATTAAGTTAGTCTTTTACAATTATTTGCCCAAATTTATGCATTTTTATGTTTTATTTGTAGGAAGTATGTGTTTGAAGCTTAATTCAGCAATTGGAGTCAAATGGAGTTCAATCCTAAAAAAAAAAAAATAAATAAAAAAAAAAAATAAATAAAAAAAAAAAAAAAAAAAAAATAGCGTCGCGACGCTATCGACAGATTTTCTATAAATTCCTCTTTTCAGCTACGGATTAGGGGAGTCCAATTGGTTAGATTTTAGCCCTAATTTCGACTAGAGACCTTTTGTGGGAGCTAAAGGCAAGGCCAAGGAGCGGGAATCAAGCGAGAAGACATGGAGATCGTGACGGGGACGTGCGGTGTCGGCGGATTCAAGTTTTCTTTTCTCTTTCCCTTAACTCTTGTAGTTTTTATGGCTTTTCTTTCAATTAGTGTTTGTAGTTTAAGGACTATGAATTGCTAGTTGTTTGTCTTAGGGATTGATGTAGTTGTTTTAGTTTGTTGGATTGATTTTGTGATATGAATATGCATTTATTTTACCTATGCAATTATGGTTAAATGCTTTCAATTACTTGATCACTAGTTGAATGATTCGAGTGTTGAATCTTGCTCGGGAGAGGGGATTTGGCCTAAGACTTACTTTATTTAATTGCATGACTAAAGTAGAAATTCTAAGTTTGTGACGGGATTTGGAATAACTTTAGAAGTTGCTTAAAGAACTAAACCCAAAGCCTTGCATGTTAATGAACTTAGATAGGGATATCAAGTTGGTTGCATGCATGAGAATCAATTATGCTCGGGAGAGATAGTTGTGATAAAAGGTTCCTAGACTTGGTAGAATAATTGCATGCTAAATTCATCCCATTAATTAATCCTCAACCTCAACAATGAAATCAATTCCCTAAGAGTCTTTCCCTTTGAGTCTCCACCTTTATTTTATGCTTTTTGTCTTTAGATTTATCTTTATCTTTAAGTTTTGCTCCCTAAATAAAATTGGACAAGATTATTCACGGTACTTAATTTGCTAGAAAACCAATCCAGAGGACGACAATCGTTTAATCACGAAAACACTATATTATTACTTGACCCGTACACTTGCGGTAAGCAAATTGCGCATCAAGTTTTTGGCGCCGTTGCCGGGGATTGGTATATTTAGTTAAATTAATATTGTGGAAAAATTGTTCGTTCTTAATTTAGGGTGTATTTTTATTTTTTTAGGTAGATTGCATTTTTTTCCATATTTGTTGCATTCCTTTTTTATTGTTTTCCTTATTTGTTTGATTTTTTTCCTTATTTGTTTTATTTCCTTTTTTGTTTTTGTTTTCCTTTTCTATTTAGTTTTCTTTGTTTTTTTTCTTTCCTTTTTTGTTTGAGTCGTTGTCATTTGTTCTTGTTGGGTTATTATTTGATTGGAAGCCTAATTATCATTGTTGCTTTAATTGATTTGAATGGCTTTTTATTCAACACCATACTCCAATTTTTCATCTTCAAGTTATACCCCTTTAAAAGAAAATTCTTCCTTGGAAAGCATAGTTCAAAATTATATTGAGGAGTCTAGAGCGAGGAGTTTAAAATTTGATGAAATTATAAAAGGAATTCAAATCCCAAAGGAAGTTAGTGAGGTGGGATCCACTTCCATAGGATGTCTAGTGAGTCATGTGGCCGATGATTCGTTGGCACCCATTCAGGAGCTTAGTTCTTTCGATCTTGCTAAGGATGAGCATTTAGGGGTGAGTTGCATAGACAGTGGAGAAGAATTTGAGAGTTGTAGCACCTTTCAAGAACATGTTTGTGAGGAAGAAAAAGAAAATGAGCTTGAAGTGTCAGAGGAAGTTCAGGAGGTAGAGTTTGAGGTTGAAAAGCCTTCGTCTGATTTATCTTCTCCATCGTTTGTAGATTTTGATTGTTCTTTTTTCTATTCTCACGAGTCAGTTTTAGAGTTAGAGTCTCTTTATTTTGATATTTCTCCTTTTATGCTTCTTTTATTCAAAAATACTAAAAATAATTCTGTTTCAGGGGCCCATGAGAAGCTAGTAAGTTTACTAGCGATCGTTGGTTATATTGATTCAAGGAAGAAGGGCCCAAAGAAATACGAGAATTTTTATGTGCCTTGACAGACTGGACAAACACGTTGAGCTAATGACGTTAAACAAGCGCTTATGGGAGGCAACCCAAGTAAGTTTAGTCGTGCTTTTCTTTTTGCTTTTGATTTATTGTTTGTTTTTGTAGGTCTTGGTTCCAGCTTCTCCTTCACTTGCAAGTCTCGATGAGAAGGTCATCATCATTCCAGGGCAGTATTGTTCAATCCTCCTACTCTTTTATTGTTCTCATGATTGATTATGCTTTATTTTCTTTATACATTGAGGACAATGCATGCTTTAAGTTTGGGGGTGGATTATCATGTTTGTGGAGCCCTTGAGCATCTGAGTTCGGGCTATAGTTTTGAGCTTTCTTTGAATTGAGCATATGGTTGTTTTCTGGATGCTATTTTTGCATGGCTATGATGTCCTAGGATAGGCTTTCTTGTCAATTTTCAAGCTTTCGATGAGTTGTAAGCATGAGTGCCCAAAAAGGGAGATTTTTTAAACTTTTTCTAGGAGATGTCTTGCATGAGTAGAGTATTTGTCTTGGCTAGATTTGGATTCGAATGCTTAGGAGCAAATTATTAGGTTCATATGCTTGTTGTCACCTCGATAGGTGTAGGGAAGAGCTAAAGAGTTAATTTTTTGCAAATTAGCATGTTTGGTCTTCCTTAGGAGGAAAGAAAAGAATATATGCTTATCATGCTCATAAAGAAAAATCATTCTTGTTGTTACAATTTGAAAAAAAAAAAAAAAGTCATGACTTATGCGCGCAATGCAATTAGTAATAAAGATTTAGGCAAAAAGAGCTACCCCTGTTGTGATCAGTTAGGCCAACCAGAGAAAACTCAAGTTAAGGGTCCCTGCAATAGGTGTGTGAAAGCTAGTGCCACATATAAATGCTTGATTTAATTTTCAATATTAAGCACCTAAGTATGGATGAAAACAAACTAATTTGTTCCATTGACTCATTAGTGAATCCTTAGTGCCAGTTGTCGCAACGTCATCGCGACGCGGAGCGGCCGACGTCCTTTTCTACGGGTCTCTTTCGAGAGGAGAGGTTTGGAGTCGCCACCAATCATCTTGGGGTGTGATTGGTCACCCATTTTAAAGAAAAATCGGTCTTTGAAAACCAAAAATTAGGCTCGAGAGTCGATTGAGTGTAGGGAAGGTGTTAGCACCCCTACAACACCCGTTTAAAAACGGTTACCACATTTTATTTTAAAATTGTCCTTTTATAACATAAAATGGTCATTTATTTTGAAAAACAAACAAATAAATAATTAAACAACAAATGTCTCACTTTATCTTGCCTTAGCTTTAAAAATAAAGTAAGGATTGATGTAGTGAGTGGGGTTATACCCAATAATTGCTTATCATGTGAGAATTTTCTTTTAATTAAAGAAAATTTGTCACCTCAAGAGTTTGAGAAATTATCTCGACTTCGTCATAAGTTTTACATGATTTTATCTGTCTCATGTCTATTATTTCACATTTTAGAAATAAAATGTGAATTAATAATCATGAGTGGTATGACACCATAACATAAAAATATTTTTTCATTTTTAAATAAAATTCAAGTAAAAGTTCATTTGAAATTACAAAAGTAAAATCATTTTGGAATTCATTTGGAAAATCCAATTTAGAATCAAATTGAAATTGATTTGAAAAGATCTAAGTTAATCAAATTTAAATTTTGATTGCCAAAATAATCGATAGTTAAACTTTAGGCTAATTTCCAGGCAGGGAGTTCCCTTTCGGTCAGCTTAAGTACCCGTTCTTAGACAAAATTAGCTTCAAAGTTTCATAATCGATCTATTTTAGCTTTTCAAAATATTAGATAATGTTTTTGAAATTTGATTTAACCTTTGAAATTGATTTCCAATTTAATTTGAAATTGAAATTGATTTTCAATATAAAATCAAAAGACATTGACTTGGAAACTTTGATTTGGAACCAAATTATCATTTATTTGAGAAACCCAATTTGCACTCAAATTGAAATCAATTTTGAAAATTAAAATCAAATCGAAATTCATTTGTGAATATCTGAATTACAAATTGAACCAATTTGAGATTTTATTCAAATTAAAATCAATCAAAGAAAAATTAAAATTCTATTTGAAAATTTCAAACCAAAACTAAATTGAAATTGAGTTAATTTAAAACCAAGAATCAAATTGAATTGAAATCCAAATTAAACCAAATTGACTTTGATTTTTTAAAATCCTAAAAGAAATTAAATTGGAAATTCAAATTTAGAATCAAAATGGGATTGAAATCAAAGCTTCAAATAAAAATTAAATTGAAACTGAATTGAGATCTCTAATGTGAATTAAAGACATTGATTCAAATTCAAGTCAATTAAAACCAATGTGAAATTCAAATTAGAAATTTCATGTTAAAGCCTAATTGAAATTGATTTTGAGATTTTAATTAAAACTTATTTTGAATTTTACTTAGAAATCCAAGTTAATTAGATACAATTTGAAATTCATTTGAAAAATCCAAAATCACTTTGAAACTCTTTGAACAATTCAAATTAAAATAAAATTGAAAACATTAAAATTCCCTATTTAAAGAAAATTGAATTTTCTAATTACAAACCAGTGAAAATTTATTAGGAAAATACAAATTCAAATTCAAATTAGAAATTTTATGTTAGAATCCAACTAAAATTAATAAGAAAGACAATTAAAGTTGAAAATACCATATTAAAATCCAATTGAAATTGGTAATAGCAATTCAATTTAAAGCCAATTAAAATTAGTTTGGAAACTCCCAATTAAACTCTAATTGAAATTAGATTTAAAAAAACTTTCGACTAATATCCAATTAAAGGTTCCTTAGAAATCTAAAATAAATCAATTTAAATTTATAATTAGAAAATGAAAGTTAAAACATAATTGAAGTTGATTTCGGAAAATTTCAATTGAAGTTAATTTGAAAGTAATTTCTCAATTCAAACCCAGAATTTTTTTATAAAATCAAAGAGGAAATAAAAGAAAAACACTTAAAACTTTAAATTAAAAAAAATGCTCTTTGAGCAAATAAAGAAAAGAATAGATAAATTGGAAGAAAGAAAAAAAATATATATATAAAGGAAAAGAAGGGGGTCCCACCAATTTTCTTTCTTTCTTCTCATCTTCTTCCCCAAGCTCCTTCTTTACCTTTCTCTTCCATGGAAATTCACTGGAATGTGGGTCAGAGTTACTCCTGGTTCTTCAGATGGTTGGAGTTCGCAGTGGCGGCGGACGTCGGATCGGGATTGGGTTAGTGGCGGAGTTCGTCGGAGTGGCGGCGGCGTAGGTCTTCAACGGCGGCGACGATGTGGTGAGTGGTGGCGGCGAAGCAATGAGCAACTCAATCTTTCAAAAGATTAAAATTTCTCTCTCTCTCTCAAATTTCACTCTTTTCTCTCTCAAACTTCACCTCTTTCTCTCCCTTTCTTTCTTAGATTTTCATCACTCATTCTTTCTTCACTTTCTCTCATTGTTCTCCCATTTTCCACCACATTGTTCTTGTCTTCATCCTCCATAAGCTCTCCTTTTATAGGAGAGCTTGGAGAAGCGGTTGAGGGAAAAGGGGAATGGGTTGAGAAAGAGGGGGAGAGAGTGGAAGGTTGGGAGAAGAAGGGGGAGAGGGAGAAGGAGAAAGAAGGGGGAGTGACTTTGAAAATGGAAAAAAAAAATTAAATTAAATAAAATAAAAAAATAAAGAAATAAATTAAATAAAAATAATAAACAATGAAAACCAAAAAAGAAATTTATTTTGATAATATGCGTGGGGGTAGAGGGATTCGAACCACAGATCTCGTGGTCATCAGTACAATTTCATGCCAGTTGAGCTACGCTTTTGGTTGCATACCAAAAAACAAATTGACCACCACATATTGAAAAAATTCAAATATTATTACTAAAAATCAAGCCGGACCAAATACGGTGTCTACACCAGTGTAGAGGGAAGATGAGTTGAGAGTTTAATAATCCAATCCCGGGCTAGTAGAGTCTAATCTCGTTGAGTTAGATCTTGCTTGTGCAAGTTAATTTTGGAAAACTTTTGATTTGTCTCCCTCATTGGTCCTTATGTGCATGTCTCTTGATTGCTTGACTATTGACTTTTGAGCCTTGAGGATTGAGTCATGTTTGTTGCATCCATTCTTCCACTGTATGCTTGATTTTTAGTTTGCTCGAGGACTAGCAAAAGCTTAAGTTTGGGGGTATTTGATAGCGAGCATAGCTAGCTATTTTTCTCTGATTAATTAAGTTAGTCTTTTACAATTATTTGCCCAAATTTATGCATTTTTATGTTTTATTTGTAGGAAGTATGTGTTTCAAGCTTAATTCAGCAATTGGAGTCAAATGGAGTTTAATCCTTAAAAAAATAAAAAAATAAATAAAAAAAAAATAGCGTCGCGACGCTATCGACAGATTTTCTATAAATTCCTCTTTTCAGCTACGGATTAGGGGAGTCCAATTGGTTAGATTTTAGCCCTAATTTCGACTAGAGACCTTTTGTGGGAGCTAAAGGCAAGGCCAAGGAGCGGGAATCAAGCGAGAAGACGTGGAGATCGTGACGGGGACGTGCGGTGTCGGCGGATTCGAGTTTTCTTTTCTCTTTCCCTTAACTCTTGTAGTTTTTATGGCTTTTCTTTCAATTAGTGTTTGTAGTTTAAGGACTATGAATTGCTAGTTGTTTGTCTTAGGGATTGATGTAGTTGTTTTAGTTTGTTGGATTGATTTTGTGATATGAATATGCATTTATTTTACCTATGCAATTATGGTTAAATGCTTTCAATTACTTGATCACTAGTTGAATGATTCGAGTGTTGAATCTTGCTCGGGAGAGGGGATTTGGCCTAAGACTTACTTTATTTAATTGCATGACTAAAGTAGAAATTCTAAGTTTGTGACGGGATTTGGAATAACTTTAGAAGTTGCTTAAAGAACTAAACCCAAAGCCTTGCATGTTAATGAACTTAGATAGGGATATCAAGTTGGTTGCATGCATGAGAATCAATTATGCTCGGGAGAGATAGTTGTGATAAAAGGTTCCTAGACTTGGTAGAATAATTGCATGCTAAATTCATCCCATTAATTAATCCTCAACCTCAACAATGAAATCAATTCCCTAAGAGTCTTTCCCTTTGAGTCTCCACCTTTATTTTATGCTTTTTGTCTTTAGATTTATCTTTATCTTTAAGTTTTGCTCCCTAAATAAAATTGGACAAGATTATTCACAGTACTTAATTTGCTAGAAAACCAATCCAGAGGACGACAATCGTTTAATCACGAAAACACTATATTATTACTTGACCCGTACACTTGCGGTAAGCAAATTGCGCATCAGGCTCAGTGGAGACTGTCGAAGATAGAAAAGCGTACATTTCAGGCTGCTTATCTAAAGAGTGAAGCCAATATATGGATGGGCTTCATCAAGCTACGTTTAATGCCGACAACTCACGATTCAACGGTGTCTCGGGATCGGGTATTGCTTGTTTTTGCTATTCTTCATTCGATGAGTATTGATGTGGGCAAAATCATTTCTTCTGATATTTATGACTGCTGGCGGAAGAAGGTAGAGAAGCTGTTTTTCCCTAACACCATAACGATGTTGTGCCAAAGGGCAGGGGTTCCAGTGAATGATGATGATGTGACTCTGATGGACAAGGGAATAATCGACACACGAAATTTGGCTAGGCTCCAAAGGAGACAAGAGGCACGCCAAGGTGGTTTGGTGTGCGGCATCCATCAAATGCTGGAGCAACTACAGATGCATTCCAGCAGGATGGAGATTGCTGAAAGGCAATTCCAAACCTTCTGGAATTATGTGAAGAGAAGGGATGCCGCACTAAGGGGGCCTTGCAATCAGATTTTTCCAAACCATATCCGGCCTTCCCGATATTCCCTGATGATCTGTTGAATCCGTGGATCCCGCCATCGCCTGTCGAGAGAGAAGGAGATGAATAAGAAGATCCTGGTCAGGAGGATTGAAGAAGGAAAATTGGGCACGCAGTTATTTTGCTGAAATATTTTTGTTGCTCGCGCATTTCTGACCACATCTTTTTCTGTTTTTGCTTGTTTTGTTGTTTTGCTTGTTTTTAATTTTTCTGCTGCTGGATCATCGAAGAAAAATATGTCTGCGAATGTAATTTCTTTCTTTTATTTCTAATGAAATTTTCATTAGTTGTTTTTGTTCTATGGCACTGAGTAATTCTAACTTAACTAATTTTCTTCTGAATTTTTGAAGCTTGGACTGGTTAAGCTTAATTAGATTAAGGTATTCTGATCTCCAAAAACCTTTTGCTTGAGCATTTCTTCTAGCCTGGTCGTTGCAGCGGCAAGAAGATTCTGAGGTAGTGTCGATTTATTTGATCCACTTTAAGCTTACTTCTGGTCCCACGCTTAGTTTAAAAATTAAGATAGAAAAATTTAAGTTTGGGGGTAAAATTCATAAAATTAATGATTCATTGAGGACAATGAATAATTCAAGTTTGGGGGACTTTTTGCTACTCCAATTGTTTTGCTCGAGCATTCCTCTCCTTCATTAAATAATTTGCTAGGTTATTGAGTAACCAGGGACATTTGTGATACCCACAGTTTGTCTTTGCGTCAAAAGATAACCTAGGAAATGCGAAAAATGATGAAGCATTTATTATTTGCTGAAAAAAAAATCGATTGTTGAAAATTTTGCTGAGAAAATTCCCAGAGCAAAAGTTTTGAAGGATGAATGATAATCTAGCAGTTTTTCTGTCTCCCAGGACTTAGGTGAGCTTCATCATAAAATGTCGCCATTCTGAGGAGCAAGGGATTGAATAACTAAGGATTTTTTAGCTTAACAAAGGGTATTTTGCCTAGTTGGTGATGAGCTTGAGGCAAGAGTATATTGCACCATAAAGTGGGTCATCCCATGCTTAAGAGCTTATGACTGTAGGGCTGCTTTAAGTCTGAAGAACAAAAATATAAAAATAAACTCCTTAAAAATGTGTTCTAATATGTCTGATAATAGAGCTTGGCTGTGGTAAGTTCTTAGAATTGAGTAAAGTGGTGATTATTTGTCCATGCCGGAGGAATTATATTGCTGCAGCAGTCCTTGGTTTTGCAGAATGCTCAGGTAAAGGTTGAAGGTAGTGTTGGATTATTTGTTGTGATTAAGCTATGCTTTGTCTAACGATTTGAATTCTTAAGAGAAGGTTGGTTAGTATTGCTCGGGACACGCAATAGTTCAAGTTTGGGGGTATGATAACTCTCCAAAAGGGAGTTATTTAGGCCTTAGTTTTATAATGATTTGTGTGTCACTTGTGCTAAATAGGGTTGCTTTTTGATATATATTATATGTTTTAACCCATTTGGAAGAATGGATGCTTTGGAAGTTATTTTGTGCAGAATATATAGTGGAGCGACTTGAGGGAGCAATATCTGCGCTGCAGCAAAGCAGTGAGCAAAACTGCCACGTCACAGCTCGTTAGCCATTTTAATGAACTGAAGTTAGTTAAGCTATTCTCAGATTTAAGAAGCAAGGAGAGTCATCCACGTGTCTAGGTTAACCTAATTCAAGCGTGTTTTCATTCTATAAAAGGGAAGAGCCGTTCAAGTCAAAGACATTCCACTCTTGGGAAGAGATCATTTCTCATTTCCATCATTGGAACCCGAATAGAGGAGGAAGATTGGAGACCTCAAGAAGACCATCAATTGCGAAGTGTACTAAGGGAATTAGTATTTTCTTATAATACTTTGTAATTATGGATGCACTTACTCAGATTGTAACGTGTGTTGTTATGCACTTTATGAACGAAGTTACTTTAGGTGTTGGTTAGGAGTCATGTAATTGTCGTACCTATTCTCTATGCAATATATGTTGATTTGATGCATCTTGATTAATTGTTGTGCTTATTTATATTTTGTGCCTGCTTGGCCAGCCGGTATGAATATCACTTCCTAGTTTCATGGATGATTTGGGGAGTGTGTGGCATTTAATCACACTAGATCATTGTGTATTGGTGAACGCCAGTAACTGAGCTAGGGATAGCCAGTTGCCTAGTGCTTGATCGGTAGTGCGTCATTGGAGTTGAAACACATTCTAAAAAATCTGGAGTTTCGAGAGGAATCTACTGATAAGACTGCAAAAGTTTTGCATAATCAATAATATTACTAGAGCATCTTTTAAAACAATTACTAAATCCTTACCAACGCCTGTTCCTAATCTGCCTGCTTATTTGTTTACTTTCTGTTCTGTCATTTCTTTTGCTTCGGCATTATTTCAAAACCAATCATTTTAACTACTTTTGAAACCATTAAAGAGTTACACAAAATAGATAAAGTGAGAGCTAATTCAGACCTTGGATTCAATAAATACTTATTACTTGCTGCAGATTGTGTATGCTTGCACAAGTGTTCTAGAGTCTATTGTTACCTTATTTTTACTCACTCTGGGAACCCAATAACTACCCACACTATCGATGCATGCCCTAAAATACAAGACAATGGAAAGGTGAATGCCATTGGTGGATTCAATGGGAATCAAAGGCAGTACAACCCATACAGCAACACTTGCAACCCAGGATGGAGAGACCATCCAAATTTTAGTTATGGGAACCAACAAAAGCCACTGATGTTCAAGCATAATCAAGCTTCCACCTCGACTTCAGGTGCATCCTTCGATGAGGCACTTAAGAAACTTACTGACAGCTCTTTACAGTTCCAGCAAGAGACCAGGAACACAATTCAGAATTTGGGAAACCAAATTACTCTGCTGGCAACCCAAGTCAGTAAGATGAACAATAAAAGCTCTGGTAAGCTGCCTGCCCAACCTGAGGTAAATCCTAAGGCGAATGTGAATGCAGTGTGGAGTGGAGTGGCCACACCTGACTATCCCCCTGGATTTCTCGCTGTCTTTGATAAGTTTTCTATTTCTTCTGGCAAACTTTCTTCTTTAAATTTAAATGATAAAGATTCTTTTCTTACTTCACCTGTGAGCTTCATTAACCCTGCTACTCCAAGTGTGCAGGATGATTTAGATGTTTTTAGAAAAGTCAAGGTGAACATTCCATTGCTTGAGGCAATCTTGAAAATCCCAGCCTATGCTGAGTTCTTAAAGACTTGGTATGAAGGTAAGGAAAAATCCGCAGGTAAAGAAGAGGTTAGCGAAAATGTAAGTGCATTACTTTCTGAAAACTTACCTGTAAAGTGTTCTGATCCTGGCATGTTTACTTTACCATGTATGATCGGAGATTGCAAGATAAAATATGCCATGTTAGATCTAGGAGCATCGATAAATGTTATGCATTTGTCTATTTATAAAAGATTAAATTTAACTGATATTAAAACATCTGGCATAGTCATTCAGCTAGCAAATAAGTCTTGCATTAAACCTCTAGGAATAGTTGAAAACGTTTTAGTTAGGGTGGAGGATTTGGTTTTTCCTGTTGACTTCTATGTGTTAGATATTCCTAACCCTGATTACAATCCATCTTCTACTACGATAATTCTTGGTCGTCCCTTTATGAAGACTGCCAAGACTATTATTGATGTAGATGAGGGTGTTGTATCAGTAGGATTTCAGGATAAAACCCTATACTTTAAAATTTTCGATGACATTGAAAATCCTCATGCATCTTCTATTGAATACTATATGCTTGAACCTAACCCAGTGAATGATCTCACTTTAATGGTCACCAATAATGAGATGCATTCTTCTGTTGTTAGATGCCCTGACTTAGACGAAGAATTGATTGATGTAGTCGATGAACACCAGATAACCCTTACTGATAAATCTGGTGGAGTCACCAAGTGTTCATCTTCTAGGATTAGGGCTGAGCAGATTTTCTGTCAGTCCACGTCTGCTTCCAATATTTTTTCTACTTCTACTGATCCTTCCTTACAGGCCCTGAAATTACTGAAACAAGAGATTTCTAAAAACAATGTATTCTGGACCTGTGGAGAAAAGCCTCCCTAAGAAGAAATAGAGGAGAGCGTGGTCGAGCAAATGACCTTAAACATTTGCACCCTATAATTTTATTGCTTTCTGTTATTTCAATTCTTAGATAGGTTTATTTTTATCAGTTGCTTTTATGCCTGTTTCCTTGTTTTTGTTTGTCTTTTAGGATTGTCGGTACCAAAGCGAAGTTTCTACATTTATAAGAAAGCTTGATTCACCACCCATGAGCACAATATTCAGGGAAGTTCTACTTTTTCCCTATGCATTGTCTCAATCTTCATGATTTATTACATTGAGGCCAATGTAAATTTTAGGTTGGGGGTGAGGAATTGTACTTTACACTTCTTGTTGGGCCTTGAGCATCTGAGCGTCAGGCCAGCGTTTGTGCTTAATGAATGTCTTGCATGCTTGTTGTGTATATGCTTGTTTAAGTGATGATGATTTCCTAGGATTGACTCAAATTTTTTTCGAAAATTTATTGCTTTCGATGAGTTGTGAACGAGAGTGTTCAAAAAAGGAGCCTTTTTAAAACTTTTCTTGGATGCGTCTTGCACATGTTGGGTTTCTTTCTTGCTTTAAAGTAGGACTTGAATGCTTAGGAGTGAGTTACTTAGCTCATATTCCTGTTGTCACCCCGAGAGGTGTAAGGTTAAGCGAGAAAGTCTAAATTTTTTGCAAAATAGTGTGTGGAGTCTTACCTAGGAGAGAAAAAGAAAATATTCCTACAATAAAAAAACGAGTGGAAAAATAAGTCAGAGAGCGCGAGCCAAAAGAAAAATCATATGCTCGTCATTTTTATTTTGAAAGAAAAAGCATGCTTGCATTGAGCTTAAATGTTTAGGGGTAAGAAGAGCTACCTGCGGTGTGATCAGTTAGGCCAACCAAGAGTAAAACTTGGGTTATGGGTCCCTGCACTGTAGTGTGAAAGCTAGTGCCCCATCCAAAAGAAATGCAAAAAGAAAAAAAAAGGAGAGAAAAAAGAAAAAAGAAAAAGCAAAAGAAAAAAAAAAGAGAGAGAAGAAAAGAAAAGGGAATTCCTTGATCAGGCACCTAAGCAAGAGGAAACAACCTAGTTTGTTCCATTTGGGCCTTTTAGCAAGACCTTAGTGCCAGTGTAGGGGGAAGATAGGATGAGAGTTGAGTAAACCAATCCCGGGCTAGTAAAGTCTTCTTTAGGTGGGATGGAACTCTCTTGTGCAAGATAATCTTTGAAAAATTTTGATTTGTCTCCTCATTTGTCTCTCTTGCGAATGTCTCTTGGTTGCTTTAGTTTTTGGAGTATTTGAGTCTTGAGGATTAAATCACTTTTCAATTATATGCACAACGTCTTTCTCTTTGGTCTGTGTGTGCCTTGCTCGAGGACTAGCAAGATTTAGGTTGGGGGTATTTGATAGGACATAAATAGTCCTATTGTATTGCCTCTAATCTAAGCTTGTTAGAGTCATTTTCTGCTTTACTTATCTTATTTACAGGTTAATTGAGCTTAGGCTATGTCGGGAGCTGATCACGCTAATTGGTGTTAATTCGGGCCAATTACTGAGTTTCGGAGCCATCTCGGTGTCTTGGACGGCGAGGAGGTGAAAAGACCCAATCGTGTTGGAGCAGGCCTGAAGAATGACACTAAAAGCCGAAGATTGAAGTCCCATACCGAGAAGAAGCGAGACAAGACCGAGAATTAAAGCAGCAAGTCGAGATTTGAGGCTGGCGTCGAGACGCTGTGCCTTGGCGTCTCGACGCCGACGCGAAAATTGCCCGGAGTGAAAAGTTCGCAGCGTCGAGACACTGCCCTTAGCGTCTCAACGCCGCCATATTTTCTATATATATGTAGCCTCGATTTAGTCCGTCGTTAGGGTTAGAATTTTGGTCCTCTTACGATTTCTTTTGCCTCTTTTACATTCCAGCATTGTTGTAGATCATTCTTGGTCCTATTTTATGGATTCTTTCATGTCTATTGTTGATTTTACTTCATCTATGCGTAGCTAATCTCGTTTAGATCGTTGGATTGGGTTTATGTCTTGATTCTTAATAAGATTGGCTGACTTTTCTGAGTTTTACTTGTTGTTATTGCTGTATTTTTATTAAGTTTTGCATGTTATCCCGTTTAAACCAATACATGAGGCTAGCCTATTAGGATTGACGCCCTATGCGATTATCGCTTGTGTATTCTATCAGTTATTTTTAGATAGCCACTAGGTTGAGGCAAGTCACTCTCTACGCGAGATGACCCTTGATAGGCCTATGATGCATGTTAAAGGTTGTAGGAATTAGATTTAAATTGCATTTGAATTTGGTTCTTACGATTTCGAACCCAAGATCCCAAAGCGGCTAGTTTTAATAGGTAGTTGCGAAATTGCTTGTTATTAACTAGTTAGATATAATTAGTAACTGTTGTAGGGGTCTCAGATGGTTGCTAAAATATGTATAAGGGGTGGCGAGCGATAACGCTTATATTAATTAATCTTGTTAATTGCAAAATTCACGGTTAGCAAGTTAATTAGCACAGGTTAGTGTAGGGGGTCCTTCGAGTAACCCAGAAGCCGATCGGACTAATGAAATCAGCATAGAACGATTATTAGAGAAAACTAGGAAGTCAACGAATTAGAATCAAGCAAAAGAAACCCCAATCCAACGATCCCTTTTTATGTTATTTGATCCCGTCTTATTTCTGTTTTGCATGCTTAGTTTTCTGCCTTTTAAAATTCAACATTTTATTATTTTATTATTTTTGCTTGTCCTTCATTACAAAAATCTCCCCATCTTTATAAGCACGAAATTCTACAGTTGCTAGATCCCCCTTTCCTGTGTTCGACCCCGACCACTATTTCTACAAAATAGTAGTAGTGCCGTGGATTATAAATTTTATTTGACCAACATGACCTTCGACAAATCGGACCCGTCAAAGGACTTAATGGATACCACTGAGAAAGAAGAAAAGGAAATTGTGCCTGCTTCTGAGGGCCATTCAAAAGAATTTTTCGGGGAGTTTGCGGCCGCAAAGGTGGCGCAAACAGAACAGAAACCCAAGACTGCATCAATTCCTGAGGTGCAATCTAATACACGAACAAGACTTAACATTAAAATTAATTATATTATTAATTATTTAATAATAATTAATTAAATCATATTTAAATTAACATCTTCCACATAACCTATAGTTTTAACATGAATCCAATTCATATGAAAATTAATATTTGAAATTCTTCAAATATTTAATTAATTTTGAATCATATCCAAAATTAAATGTATCACCATACATATAGTATTTCCCTTATTAAATTTGAACACTTCAATTTACAATCAAGACTTAATTTCCTCAATTACCTTTTACGAGCTACCAATGAGACCTAATGGACCTACAGATCAGAAGCTCCAACGATATGAGATTAATTGGCTAAACTCACATTAACCAAATTAATCAATATTCGTTAACTGTGGGTACACTCCATCATTGACCCACGGTTGCACTCTTCTCACTGCAGAATATTTCTGTGTCCACGGATATAGACCAATAAAAACAAGTTAGTCCTTTACGAGTGTTCGCAACACCAGTTGGATCAAATTATCGTTTTACCCCTGAGTTACCTCTATATCCTTAAGTATCAGTGCTCTTCTAATGAACAACCTGTTTATGGTCCAACCAATAAACAGAAACCCCTCTCGTGCTGGTGAAAGGGTAGGGCCATTTGTTCAAGACTTGGAGACACCACTTAAGAGAACACTCATCTACTTATCCTGAAGTCGGGAATGAGTGAATTTCATCTTGTGTGATTATGTTCCCAGCAATCCACTCGGTCTTGTCCCCAAATGGTAGGCTTATTGAGTCAGCGATCTGGTCACTCTCACCCATACAAATCAAAGGACAATCTCTCGCGAATAGGAGTTCATAATACACTCAGGATTGAGACTAAGTTGCCTAGGTCATCCTAGTGAAATAGAAACCTTACTAGTCAACTGAGGTACATCTAGCGGTTACTATTTCGCGGTTCGATATTATGCAAACTCATTGCATAGGATACCACCACTCGCGTATTTCCTACATGAACGTGTTGGATCATTGCGTTTGTATCAAATACAAAGTGGGTCGTATCTATAGTATAGGCCCTTTAGAATGTATCTTGAACACTGATCCCCACATGTCTCCACATACAGTTCAAGACTCATACAACAGCCTAGGATATTAGTTTATTGGATATAGAGTTATTTAAGACAAAACAACTAATAATTTCATAACTCGTTATAGAATAACAATAAATGATGTTTTATTGAGAACAATCAATAGTTTACATTTAATATCTACGAGTTTTAGGGCATAAAACCCAACATTCGACCCTATCAATCTCATAAATTTCAATATCACAGTTCGAAATGTGTGTTTCTAGGTTATAGCATTACTCACAAGGGCTATAAATGTTTAAGCCGAAGTGGCCGCCTATACATCTCTAAAATTGTTGTTTTCAATAAAAGTGAGTTCCCCTTAAAGAATGGTTTTTTGAACTCAACTTGTTGCTCCTCTACTAGTCATGTTATCCACTGTCTTCCCTTTCCTCAAATGTCACAGTCGGGACCTTTGCCTACTTCTTCATCCTCTCTAGAGTATACTAGTCCAGTACGTTCTATGTCTTAACCACACCATTCCTTGCCTGTTGTCTCTACACCTCCTATTCTTGGTTCTTTTTCTGAGTCTCGGGCAACATCAACTGTTGTACCTCCTTCCCAAGGACAAAAAGTTACCAGTGATACACCTATTGGCACTGATATGTCTGCCTATTTCCCTTTTTTTGCTACTGACATGCCTGGGAGTTCTTCCTCTACTCTACCCGACAGTGAACCTTCTACTGATTCATCCACTGGGGATCCCTTATCTAATGATCTAGTTCCAACTTTGGGTACTCACCCTATGTTGAAACGTGCCAAGAGTGGTATATTTAAACCCAAGGACTGGGAGCCTTCCTAGCCTCATGTTCTATGTCTAGTCCTGAAGTGGAACCTACTTCCGTTAAGGAGACCCTCAAATCTAAACATTGGAAGGCAGCGATGGATAGTGAAATGGCAGCTTTGGTTAGAAATTAAACATGGACACTTTTACCACCACCTCCAAACCTAAATCTTATCGGGTGTAAATGGATATTTGAGGTAAAACGCAAGTCTGATGGACCCTTTGATCATTATAAAGTAAGGCTTGTGGCTAAAGGATTCAATCAAGTTCCAGGCTTGGACTTCCATGAGACCTTCAGTCCAGTGGTTAAGGCACCAACAATAAAGATAATTCTAGCTGTGGCAGTTGCAAGAGGATGGCCAATTCGCCAGCTTGATGTTAATAACACGTTCTCAAATGGACGACTTGAGGAGGTTGTTTACATGAAACAACCAGTGAGGTATGTTAATAAATCTTTTCCAGATCATGTGTGTAAATTGGACAAAGTCATCTACGACCTACGACAAGCCCCACGTACATGGTATGATCAGTTTAGGTCTACTCTTCTAAACTGGGGATTCCGAAATTCAAGGGCTGATAACTCTGTCTTTTTCTTTGTCTCTTCATCAATGGTGTTGCTGGTTGTTGCCTTCTAAAGTGGTTAAAAATATGCTATGAATTTACTCCAAAATACTATGCAAGTGCACATAATCCGCAACAAGTAATAAGTATTTTATCGTATTCACGAGGTCATGAATCGTCTCACTTTACCTATTTTGTTTTAGTCTTTTAGTGATTTTAAGGTTGATAAATTGATTGGGTTTTTTAGTAAATGTTGGAACAAAAGAAATGATAAAGCATAAATGTAAATGGATAAATAAGACAGATTGGAAACAGACATTGGTTAAGACTTCTGTAATTGTTAAAAAGATGCTCTAGAAATTCTATTGATCAAGCAATCTCTCGCAGTCTTATCAGCAAGATCCTCTCGGAACTCTGGATTTTTTGGAATAGGTTTCAACTCCAATGAAGTTCTACCGATCAAGCATTAGGCAATTGGCTATCCCTAGCTCAATTGCTGGCGTTCACCAACTACAAAGGTCTAATGTGATTACAAGCCACACAACTCTTAAATCATCCCTGAAACTAAGAGAAGATATTCATACCGGCTGGCCAGGCGGGCACAAAAATGAAATTAAGAACAACAAGTAATCAAGATGCTCAAAGATCACTAAGAATAGCTAGATTAAAAAGAAATGACAATTACATTATTCTCAACCAATGCCTAAAGTAAATTAGTTCATGGAAATAGAAATAACACACGCTACAATCTTGTTAAGCACATCCATAACTACAAACTCTACAAGAAAGAATAATCCTCCTTGAGGAAATCCGTAGAAAATGGTCTTCTAAGGTCTCCAATCGATTTCTCCTTTATTCGGCCTCCAAAGATGGAATATATTTGGAATGTTTTGACTTGAGACGGCTAACTTCCTTTTATAGAGTGGAGTCAACCCTAACTAGGTCAAATATTACACGTGGAACTCTCTCCAAGCTTCCTAAATCTTTGAAAATGCCACTTCATTAGTGAATCATGTGCAGCTCACGTGGCCAATTTTGCTCACAGCCTTACTGGATAATGGGTTTTGCTCCCTCAATTTGATCAGCATTAATTTCTCTACAGAAGAACTTCCAAAGCATCAATTCTTATAATTAGGATAAAACGCATTATATTCATCTAATAACACACCTATTTGGCACAAATAACATATAAATCATCATAGAATAAGGCACAAATAACTCCCTTTTGGAGAGTTATCACTAGTGTTGATCTATGTAGACAATATTTTGATCATAGGAGATTGTTCATCCTTTATTGACCGATTTGTTTAGAGATTGAATTCGATTTTTGCCTTCAAAGACATTGGTTCACTGAGCTATTATCTTGGTGTTGAGGTTCACCGTACGGAAAAGGGAATGCATTTTCTTTAGACAAAATAAATCATAAAATTACTTGAAAGAATCGAGTTAAGTCATCTAAAACCTTGTCCAACTCCAGTTGTTTCAAATAAACGTTTTTCATCTTTTGAGGGTGAGCCTATGAGTAATCCTACTCTCTATAGAAGTGTGTTTGGAGCCTTCCAGTACTTAACCCACACCAAACCCAATATCTCTACATTGTAAACAATTTTAGCTAGTTTCTTCAACATCCTTCAGTTATTCATTGGCAAGCAGTCAAGAGGGTTCTTAGATACTTAAAGGGAACAACTAAATTTGGATTATTTCTTCCTCAATCTCCTTCTCAGTCTATAATAGCCTTAATAGATGCCAATTGGGCTTGCACTCTTGATGATCGTCGCTCCATTGCAGCACATTGTTTGTTTCTTGGCCAGTCTCTATTATCATGGTCCTGAACTTCATCTAGCTTCTCCATCAGTTCCAGTTATATGGTGTGATAACGTTAGCACTCTTTCTCTTGCCCAGAATCTCCACCCTTGAAGTAAACACGTTGAACTTGATGTCCATTTTGTAAGTGACAAGGTCCTAGCCAAAGAAGTTGAGGTCAGGTATGTTCCATCAACAGAGCAGTTAGCCGATGCCTCAAAGTCTCTCTCAGAACCTCAGTTTACTGCTTTACGTGTCAAACTCGGTGTATTGTCATCACCCTTTCGTTTGAGGGGAGATGTGAGGGAAGCCACCTATACGACATCGCTTGGTTAAAGTTTTCAGAATGATGTCGTTTTCATTTACCCATATGCATTTGTTATTCTGTTATGTATAGTGTGTATGTGGCTGTCTATTAGAGGAAGAGAATTTTTCCTCTCCCCTTCTGCTTCTCTATTTAACCATTCTTTCCCTCTGTAGAATGAATAAGAATTCATCAGAGATTTTCTCCATGTGCTCTTCTTCGTGAAATTCACTTGCAACATAAGATGGAACTAAGCGAAGTTAAATGGAAATTAAGCAAATTGAGACGAACAAAAGATAGGTTTGTGTTTTTTTTTAAAAAAAAAAAACCTAATTATTTAGGGGTCGTTTGATAACCATTTCGTTTTCTGTTTTCTGTTTTTGTTTTTCATTTTTTGAAAACAAGGCTGTTTGATAACTATTTCTGTTTTTTAAAAACGTTTTTGAAATTATAAACAAATTTCAAAAACAAAAAAAAAATAGTTTTTAAAAAAAGATTTCTGTTTTTCAAAAACTCATTTGTCTTCTAATGTTTTTTTTTTTTTTTTTCTCTTTTACCTATCTCTCTCCAACAAATTCTTTTTTCTATTTTTTTTCTCTACAACATTTTTGTCTATACAAAATTTCTTTTTCTCTTAAAACTTTTCTCCTCCATAACTTTTCTTTTCCTAATAATCATATTCTAACTTTTCTTTTGGAAAACAATCTCCCAAAATTTTCTCTCCTTACAACTTTTCTTTATTTTTCTAATTTATTGTTATTTCTTTAGCATATCTTTTACTCTTAACTTTACTATTTCTCTAAAATTTCTCTTTTTATTTAATTTTTCTATCTAAAATTTATCTCTTCTACTCTAACTTTTTTTTCTTTCTTTCTCTAACTAATATTCTCTCTCTAAAAGTTTTCTTTTACTTCTCTAAATTTTCAATGTTTAACTTTTCTCTCGAAAACCTTTATATTCGTGTCTCTAAATTTTTGCTTCAATGTCTCTACACATTTTTCTCTCTCTAGAACATCTTTTCATCTCTCTAATTTTTTAAAAACTGAAAACCAAAAATAGTTATCAAACATATATGGTTTTTGTTTTAAAAAAACAGAAAACAAAAAACAAAAAAACCAAAAACAAAAAAGTCTTACCAAAAACTGAAATGGTTAATCTAATATGGCCTTAAATTTCAATTTGATTACCGGATAATTTGAATTTGAATCTAAATACATCCTTCATGAAAAGAGAAAAATCTAGATGATGGGCGCATGAAGGATAAAATCGGGAGAAAAACTTTTTAGTTTTGCTTCTAGATAATTAAAAAGATTATTTTAATTTAGCCATGCAGTTCAATTTCCCAAAATGTTAAGCCCTTGTCTTGTAACCCCCGGCCCTTTTTGAGTAAAATTTCAAGTTGGCCATTTTTCATAAATATAGGATACTTTTTTTCTTTTTTGACAATATAGGGTGGGAGGATTTAAACCACAGACATGGTTATCGATACAACTTTATGCTAGTTGAGTTGCGCTCTTGTTGGCTAAATATAGAATACTTAGTTACATGCCAATTATCTAATAATCCTATCATTGATATACACATAAAATTATTGGCAGATACCGTGGATACATTTCAGTTCATGTATCATTGATACATTACTAATATACCTATGGTTGATATATAACTATCATTGATATATTTCATTTTATATATAAAATTGAATACTTTTATTTTATATATATCATTGATATGCCTAATATTTAATAAATCATATGACAATATACATTTTTAGTCTCTGAGGTTTGAACAGTGTCTATTTGATCTCTGAAGTTTCAAAATAGTCATTTTTTATCCCCAAGGTTTGAAAATTAATTTTAAATGTCCCTGAGCTCGTTTGACCGTTAGTTGACTAACAAAAAGATTGCGTGACATAGATGATATGTCATTTTTTAAATGATTTGGCAACTTTGATTAATTTTATATTAATTTTGGTTTATCACAATGTAATAATGAAACAATACTTCAAAATAAATGAATAAGGATTCAAATTAAGTCCACGAATAACAGAAAGTGCATGAGCCCAAGTTGATGGATAAATTTAATACATCAATGGTATAATTTAGTATATCAATCGTATCACTGATATATTTAATGTTTTATATCAGTGGACTAATATACAAAATATAATGTATATTTGATATACCACCAATATATCCGTTGATTGCAACAAAATATATATATATATATATATATATAAATCAAATTTAAAACATTTGGCTATATTTACAAAGAAAAAAAACAAAAAGAAAGAAAGAAAGAAACTATACGATTCTCTATTGACATACTTTGAAGTGTTCTCATGTTTTTCAAGACATTTTGACATGCAGTCAAATACGCTATTGAAAGTTCGAAAAATGTTTTTATAAGCCAAATACTCTCTTGAGTTTTGAGACTGTTAAAAGCAATTCCAAACACAGTAAAATCTATTTAACCAATTTCAGTACAATAATTTTATTTCACATCATTAGAATGATTGACCACACCGTTCAATCTTGTAAATGGTGCTCAGTTATATTTTGTACAAATGCAAGACGTATATTCTCTGTACAAATGCAATATGATGAGTCATTTGCATTTCATTTTGCAAAAATGATTGACTACATTATCTGATCTAGTAAATGATACTTCCTAGATATATTTACTGGTACAAAGATATTAAAATAGCAGAAAATAACTAATTGAAACTAAGGTTCCAATCTTAATTATCAGTGAAGCCTAATCACCAAGGAGACAAAGTGGTTGCCTCATGCTGAGCTCCATCTTGAGGGCAGGAAACTGCTCCAAATCATGAGAGACGCTTAAGATTTTCTGCATGTGAGAGTAAACAATTGTCTGTGTTATACTTTGAACAAATGTAATTCCAAGCTATCTAACATTGAAACATCTGTGTAAAATGCAAGTTTGTATTACAAGTTACATTGTGTTTGTGTCTACTTACAAGTCTGTGTAATTGCTGTATTTGAAACGTTTTTAATGGGACTTATATTTTTCAAGATTATGTTTAATAAGTCTAACTACTTTGAAAAATTCCTAATAGGCCTTTGAATATTCAGTTTTTTTGTTTAATAAATCTTTATTATTGGCTCTGCCAATTTGGAATACAAGGCATACTAATTTTGATGCAAGTCAAGTCATTTAATGGCATAAACTTTAAAAAACTTTTAAAAGTACTAAATAAACACCACCATGAAAATTCAATTGCCATACTTCAAATTTAACAAAAATTTTACTCCTAATATTGTACATAATTCGAAGCTAGAAATAAAGCTGCATTTCGTGCTTGATGACTCATGAAAAGCAAAATGGAAAGAGCTAAACGAAACAATACTTACCAAAGCAGCAAGATGTGCTTCTTCCAAAATATTCCCATCTATCTCCAATCTTGCAATTGGAAACTCTGGAAGATGCCCCGACTGTTTTTTTCCAAGCAAATCACCAGGTCCACGTAAAAGAAGATCAACTTCTGCCAAGTGAAAACCATCCGACGAATTCTCCAACACCTTCAAGCGACTTAGGCCGCTTGCAGTAGATGCCACCAAAATGCATCTAGACTTCTTCATTCCACGTCCAACTCGTCCTCTTAGTTGATGGAGCTGAGCAATTCCAAATCTCTCAGCATTCATAACAACCATCATTGATGCATCAGGAACATCCACTCCAATTTCAATGACTTGGGTAGAAAGTAGTATCTGAGTATCTCCGCTCCGAAATCTTCGTAAAGCTTCCTCTTTCTCATCACTCTTCATTTTGCCGTGCAGCAACCCACAGTTATAGTCCTGAAACCTGTAAGAAATTGATTCAAGACCTTCTGAAGCAGCACGAAGCTGAGGCAGCTGTTCAGATTGCTCAATCACTGGATACACGAGATACACCTTTCCTCCCATTTGTAACTCATCCAGCATCATCTATCATCATGTAAATCATTTTCATAAAACAAGAAGAAAATCTAACTATCATCATTCTCTCATCCATATTTAAACTGTATCCTTTACATTTGTAATGGTGCATGCAAGGGTGCCAAAGTATCTCAATCAAGAACAGGAAAAACTTGAAACTATAATAATTAACACTTGAAGAGATGCTGCATCTTGACTTTAGAATAGTTATTACCCACTCACACCCACAAAGAAAATAAATAAACGAAATCCCCACCCTTTAAAGAATATAAATATATAAAAACACATTAAAAATTTAAATTTATTAATTTATTATTAAAAATACTTCCATACATTAGAAGAATCCAATTCATTAAAGAAATATAAGATAAAAAAAATGATGTTTCCACCGATTTAAACTCAAGTATATGTTTCATCTAGCAATCTTGTTACATTTCTAACAAAATAAACAACTTAAGAAAATTTTATTGGTAGAAGTATACATGACCAAGTATTTTAAGAAATGTAATCACCTCAAATGTAATGACAAGAATATACCTCATAAACCTTCTCAAAGCCTTCATCATCTCCCACGATAGAATATGTTTTGACTGGTAATCGTCCAGGAGGCAAATCAGTGATCTGTAGTAAAAAGAATCAAATAGTTACTGATGATAACAATCAACGGATCACTTCCAATAATAATTAAAGGAACAACCAATATGCAAAGAAACAGGTGGGATTCAACCATGAAAGAGAAAGTAAAGAATTGGCTGCTCTGTCAAGTTAATCAAAATCCATCAATTCAGATCGCTGCTCATATGTGTGAATGAAAAACTTTTCTGAGGTGGCCCAATGCTTTAAAAAAAAATTTATGAAAGAAATGGAAAAGTTTAGGCTACGAAGAACCTAAACCAATTGGTCTCACTGGGTCGTGTAGAATGTAGAGAATTTACAATTGATGGCTAGACCATACGGAACTAAACTTCCTTCTGTTCAAGGCCATGGCAACTATGACAGATGACAGATGGCTGGACCTGTCAAACTTGTCAGTTGTAGGGTGAGTAAACATGGCTGTGGGGAATTGCTCAGGCAGTATCTCAACTTGTCTTGGAGGTTTCATACTGGTTTGAACAGAGTGGAAGACGGATGGTGTAGGCAAAAACAAAAGTAGAATAAAAGGTTGGCGGTACAGAAATAAAACCAAATACAGAAGAGATGGGAGAGATTGATAGTTGGTCCGCATCTATTGGTCTGGTAAATGGTACCACATCTAAAAGCAGAAAGATGGAAAATATAGGGGTCGTTTGAGTATGTTTTTCGTTGAACAGTTTATTATAATCTTTTTTTTTTTTGGGGGGGGGGGGGGGGGGGGGGGGATAAGAATAGTTTGTTATAACTTTTGTATACAGGTTTTTCTTTTAAAAGTTCCATTACCATTGAAGCAAAGTTTCTGTATTAGAAACAAAATTTTCTTACGAAAATTGAGAATAATTATTTAACACCATTCAGAAACATCATAGTTTCTTTCCTTATTTCCCACTATTAAAGAACAATTGCATCCCTATGTTAAGAGTTTAAAAACCAAAGCAATAATATATAATATAACAGCAAATGAGAAAATCTACTACCATATAAATACCATACAAGTAAAGAAACTAGAATTTGCTAGAAAGAAAAAAGTAATTTGTGCATATAAGTGGTGAATCAGTAAAATATAGAAAGTATTCTCCCTACATTTAGACAATTTTAGAAACGTAACATTGAGAAGAGAAGGAAATACCGGTGTTTAGTGGGAAATGAGGGGATAAAATCTGGTTCCAATAGGAATGAAGGGAGAAAGAAAAATAAAGTTGATTTATGTATCCACCAAGATATCCAGAGTACATTTTTAACTACGTAGGAGCTTAAAATCACTTAAAGTAATACTATGTTCTTTAAATAGTTGTAAATTGGCCTTTGGTTATATGGAAAAATATTTTTCATGTGAATTTTATACTTCAATAGCAGTTGCATGTAAATCAGGAGAAAAGTACGAACATACATGAGTTAGCGACATGTCCCCATACAATGCAAGAGCAAGTGTCCTTGGAATAGGAGTGGCCGACATGGCAAGAACATGAGGGGCCATAGAGAAATCTACAGTTGAAGTTCCATCAGAGTCCTCAGCTGCAATTTTCGAACTTAAGGAGTTGTTGAATAACTACATTCAAGAGTGACAATGTACCATAAGTTCTAGGATGGCAAGATTAAGATAAGAAAAAAATAGGAGGCAAAATCAATTCCAGCAGACAGTAGGAAACATAAAAATATTCAACCAAACATAAAACGAAATACAGTAATAGACCTTTCCTCTTAATCAATTGAAAACTTCTTTTGTTAATGATGAAAGATTAAAAGAAAGGAAGGGGAGAACAAATACGTCAACCCTAACCAATTCAAGAGAGATTACAAAAAACTTCTCCAATTGGCAATAAGCATAGTGGTGAAAGTAACTAAAAGATAATGAGTGACATCCGGTATGACGCACTAAATTAAATAAATATCTCTCAATTCCTTAAAATAAATAAAGAATTTTAGCTATCTCTGTAAGGATGGCCGACAATTGATGGACAAAGTCTTCAAGACACCTAGAAGATATTGTATCAGAACTGAAGCAATCCAATTGGTTTCTTTAAACAGAGCGAGGAGAACTTATCTCTAACAGGAGAACTAAAAGTGTAATATTGGCATTATAAGGTAAATCTCAATTTCTCTAAATTTGAGTTTAATTGGATTTAATTTCATGTAATGGGTAGAAAAGAGGAATTTAATGGAATGGAATTTTGACAGATTTTCTTAAAATTAAAGCTGGAATGGCAATTTTGTGATTAGTAGGAAGTTGAAGCCAAGCCAAAACCCTAATATTTTATATTAATAGAAGCTTGCATAAGGTCTTAGAATTAAAGGAATTTTGGAAAAAAAAAAAAAGATTTATCAATTTTTTGTTTGGCTAAGGTAAGTAGCCATTTGGATTAAGTCTTATGCTTTAAACCCATTTAATTGAGAATTTAAACATGCTAGCATGAATTGGATTTAAGCCCTAAGTTTTGCCTTTGGGTTTAAACAAGTATGGGTTGATTGGAGTTGGGCTTAAGTATCGTTAGTTGTGAAGTGTTGGTTTATGTGTTTTATATTTTCCTTAATTAGATTTATTTGCTGTAATTATTTTGTAAATTCTTGTGTATGCTTTCCTTTTATGTATTAGGGTTTGTCCTCCCTCTATATAGAGGACCTTTGTATTTTTGTGAAGATTAAGCAATAGAGAAATTAACTTTCAGCATGGTATCAGAGAGAAACAAATTAAAACCCTAATTTTTTTTCCAAACCCTAGCGGCCACCAGCCGCCAGACTCCTACGAGTGCGCCGTCGCCGTCACAACCGCCGTCGCCGTCATCGTCCACCTGCGAGTGTACCGTCGTTCGACCTAACCCACGAAGAACTTTCGATTTGCGTCGATCTGCTGCTCGTTCCTCGTCTTCTTCGTGTGTTTTTTGGCCGTCGTTTGCTCGCGGTTTTTGGCCTTAGCGTCTGCAAGTCTTCATCTTCGCCAGACCTTCGTTTGTGACCCTCGTCTTCGCCGTTTCTTTTGGCCTTCGACTTCTTCGGTTTTTGGGTTGTATTCCGTGTGTTCGTCCGCTCGTTTTCTTCAGTCTGGGCAGCGATTTTTTCCACATATTTCAGTTTGGACAGTGTGGTTCTTTGTGGTTTTTTGGTTGGAATTGCTTGGTAGGGTATTTCATTGTTGTGAGGTTTTGTAAGCCAATTTTTTTCCAGATCAGTTTTTTTGTCTTACAGAATCAACCATGTCATAAGACAAATCATTGATGACAAAGGTCTCTGACACACGTAATCATCCCACTGTCCAAATTACTACCATCCGACTTAATGGGGATAATTTTCTGCTTTGGTCCCAAAGTGTTCGGATGTATATTCGTGGAAAAGGGAAGATTGGATCTATCACTGGAGAGAAAAAAATTCCCAAGAAGGATGATCCTTTATTTGCTACATGGGATGCTGAGAACTCCATGGTTATGACATGGTTGGTAAACTCTATGGTTGAAAGGATAAGTCAGAACTATATGTGTTATTCGAAATGTAACTGAGATGTATTCTGACTTGGGAAATCAATCACAAGTGTTTGAATTGAATCTTAAATTGAGAGACATTCGCCAAGGAGGAGATACTGTTACAGAATACATTCATTCCTTGAAAACAATTTGGCAAGACCTAGATCTTTTTGATACTTATGAATGGGAGTCAACTAAAGACCAGAGTCATTACAAGAAAGTTGTAGAGGATGGTCGTATTTACAAATTTCTTGCGAGTCTCAATGATGAATTCGATGAGGTTAGAAGTCGAGTGATTGGTAAGAATCCTCTCCCAACTATTAATGAAGTTTTCTCTGAAGCTCGCAGGGAAGAGAGTCATCGTAATGTTATGCTTCGTAAGAAAGTTGTTAGTACAGTTGAAACCTCCGCCATGGTGGTTGAGGCTTCTGCAAATAAGGCTTCTGTTCCACCCACCAAACCTCGAGTATGGTGTGACTACTGTAACAGACCTCGACACACCTGTGAGACATGCTGGAAAATCCATGAGAAGCCTGCAAATTGGAAGAGTACCAGGCAAAGTGATAAGAGTAATAATCAGTCTGCTTCCACTGCCAATGTTGTTGACTCTCACCCCTTCAATCAAGAGCAAATTGATCAACTCCTGAAACTGCTAAAGGCCATTTCGTTATCTGGTAATCCAAGTGTTTCCTTGGCACAAACAGGTAATTATCCTCTAGCTTTATCTTGCCTTAATTCATCTCCGTGGATTATCGATTCCGGAGCATCTGACCATATGACTAGTTCCTCTTGTTTCTTTACATCCTACTCTCCCTTGTATTGCAATGAAAAAATTCGAATTGTCGATGGTAGTTTCACTTCTGTTGCAGGAAAAGGAACTATCTGTTTAACAACCAAAATTACCTTACATTTTGTCCTTCATGTCCCTAAATTAGCCTGTAATTTGTTATCTGTTAGTAAAATTTCTAAGGATGCTAACTGTCATGTCACTTTCTTTGAAACTCATTGCGTCTTTCAGGATCAGGACTCGGGGGAGATGATTGGGCGTGCTAGGATGCTTGATGGTCTCTACTATTTTGATGAATCTCCAACTAGTGATAAAAAAACTCAGGGCTTGAGTAGTGTTAGTTCTCCTTCTGTTAAAGAAACGAGAATGCTTTGGCATCGTAGGCTAAGACATCCTAGTTTTTTCTATTTGAAGTATTTGTTCCCAAACTTATTTAAAGGAATTGATTGTTCGAATTTTCATTGTGAAAGTTGTATCTTTGCCAAGAATCATCGTGTCACATATTTGCCAAAACCTTACAAAGCTTCTAGACCTTTTTACTTAATGCATAGTGATGTTTTGGGTCCTTCTAAAGTTTTGACTCATAGTGGAAAACGTTGGTTTGTTACATTTATTGATGATCATACTCGTTTAACTTGGGTTTATTTGTTAACAAACAAGTTTGAGGTCAAAGATATTTTTATTCGCTTTTACAATATGATTGAAAATCAATTTCAAACAAAAATCAGTATTTTACATTCTGATAATGGGACTAAATACTTTAACGAATATTTAGAAGATTTTTTGAAGGATAAAGGTATTTCTCATCAGTCTACTTGTCGCAATACTCTACAACAAAATGGAATTGCTGAACGAAAAAATAGACATTTACTTGATGTTGCTCATGCTATTATGTTTTATATGCATGTTCCTAACTATTTGTGGGGAGACGCAGTTCTTACAGCTGCCTATCTCATAAACCGAATGCCGCCTAAGATTTTGGCCTTTAAAACACCCCTGGATTGATTTAGGAATTTTTTTCCCACTGTTCGACTATATTCTGATTTACCGATCAAAATTTTTGGGTGTGTTGCATATGTTCATCTTCCTAGTCTTTCTCGATCTAAACTTGATCCTCGTGCTGTTAAATGTATTTTTCTGGGATATACTTCAAATAAAAAGGGTTATCGGTGTTTTGACCCGCTACACAAAAAATATTTGAAAGTATGGATGTTTTGTTTGTGGAAAATCAATCTTTTTTCAGTCAAAATTCTCTTCAGGGGGAGATATCTAACTTGGAAGAAAATTTTTGGGATACTTCTCCTCTCCCTAGAATTATTTGTCCTGAGATTACTAGTCCTATGCAAAACATTGAAAATTCTATTTCAGGGGGAGAAACACTACAAAATGATCTCATTGACCGAAATCCTGAACTTCAGGTATATACTAGGAGGAAATTACATCAAAAGAACCAGGATCAGATAGTGGACTTGTCACAAAACCAATCTGATGCTCCGACAAATGATACTAAAGATTCAGGTAACCAATCTTTATCTGATATATCTGACCTTGATATTCCAATAGCCCATAGGAAAGGTGTCCGTAATTGTACCAAATATCCTATTGCAAATTACCTTTCTTATCATAGACTGTCTGATAATCATAAAGCCTTCACCTCTAGGATAAGCAACCTATTTATTCCAAGAAACATACAGGAAGCCCAAAATGATCCGAATTGGAATTTAGCAGTTATGGAAGAGATGAATGCATTGAAACAGAATTGTACATGGGATATAGTTGAACTACCAAAAGATAAGAAAACAGTAGGGTGCAAATGGATATTCACGATAAAGTGCAAATCTGATGGTGACATTGAACGATACAAAGCCAGATTAGTCGCTAAAGGTTTCACACAGACCTATGGAATTGATTATCAAGAAACATTTGCCCCTGTTGCTAAGATTAATTCTATTAGAGTGCTCTTATCTGTTGTTGTTAACTCAGATTGGCCTCTTTATCAACTTGAAGTGAATAAATATTTATGGATTTACCACCAGGTTTTGAAGTGGATCTTGGAGTTAACAAAGTTTGCAGGTTGAAGAAATCACTATATGGACTTAAACAGTCTCCGAGAGCGTGGTTTGAACGGTTTGGGAAAGCTGTTACTAGTTATGGTTTCCTTCAGAGTCAAGCAGATCATACTATGTTTTATAGACATACAGGAGATGACAAGATGGTTGTCTTAATAGTGTATGTTGATGATATCATTCTCACAGGTAACGATGAGGTTGAACTAAATACTTTGAAGGAAAAACTAGCCAATGAATTCCAGATTAAAGACTTGGGAATTTTGAAGTATTTCTTAGGGATGGAATTTTCCAGATCCAAAAAGGGCATCCTTGTAAATCAAAGGAAATATATCCTTGATTTGCTCGGAGAGACAGGCTTACTCGGTTGTAGGATAGCAGAAACTCCTATTGAACCAAATTTAAAATTGCAAGCTGCCATAGAGGAAGAGGTAAAAGATAAGGGAAAATACCAAAGACTTGTGGGAAGACTTATTTACTTATCTCATACTCGCCCTGATATTGCTTTTGCAGTTAGTATGGTAAGCCAATTCATGCATGCTCCAGGGCCAACTCACTTTGAAGCAGTTTATAGAATCCTAAGATATTTGAAAGCAACTCCAGGAAAAGGCATATTTTTTAAAAGGCATGACCACTTACATGTTGAAATTTACACTGATGCTGACTGGGCAGGTAGCACCACAGATAGAAGATCTACTTCTGGTTATTGCTCATTTGTTGGAGGGAATCTAGTTACTTGGCGAAGTAAGAAACAAAGTGTGGTAGCTAGATGTAGTGCTGAAGCAGAGTTAAGAGCTTTAGCTCATGGCATTTGTGAAGGTATTTGGATAAAAAGATTACTGGAAGAATTGAAATTTGTTCAAATGAAACCTATGCGTGTTTACTGTGACAATAAGGCAGCTATCTCTATAGCTCACAATCCAGTCCTTCATGATAGGACAAAACATATTGAAGTTGATAAGCACTTTATAAAGGAGAAGATTGATACCGGAGTGATATGTATTCCCTATCTTCCTACAACAGAACAAATTGTTGATGTGTTAACTAAAGGGTTTCCAAAGCTACGATTTGACAAGTTGATTGACAAGCTGGCAATGGAAGATATCTTCAAACCAGCTTGAGGGGGAGTGTTGGTTTATGTGTTTTATATTTTCCTTAATTAGATTTATTTGCTGTAATTATTTTGTAAATTCTTGTGTATGCTTTCCTTTTATGTATTAGGGTTTGTCCTCCCTCTATATAGAAGACCTTTGTATTTTTGTGAAGATTAAGAAATAGAGAAATTAACTTTCAGCATGAAGTAAGGTTGTGATGTGAGCATGAAATTTTCTGTTCTATTTAGTCATGGAATGAAATGGCCTTAAATGATTTTATGTTGGGTTGCTGATTTCTAACGTTATAATAGTTATGATTGAGCATGCCAAGTGTGTATTCTATAATTAGAATGTCAATGGCTTGAGTTACTCTAGTTTAGAAGGCCTTATGAGTAATTATGAAAAGCTCAAAAGCAGTAGCTCCACTTTAGAGACTTTAGTCATGTTTTTAGGGCCTTAGATAAACTTAAATAATTTTTAAGTTTTATGTTAGCTAGGGTTATTTCCTTCCCCATCTTAGGACTGTTAGAGCCCAATTTTCAGGCACGTAGTTGTGTGTTCTATCAATCTCAGGATGGTGTTGAGCTTATGTTCAGGCATGTTTTCGTGCACCAGTTGCCCTTTGGGCATGTTTTCATGCACCAATTGCTCCACCGAGTTTTCATGTTCATGTTTCAAGGGTATTATGTTGGGATAGGTGTATTTCTGCTAGAGGGTTACCAGCTAGTCTCTAGTTTACTTGCCTTACAAGACTAACCCACGTAATACTCTAGTTGGCTAAGGTTGGGGATATATAATTACCCTAGACAGAATGTTCCATGTATCCAGTTACGACCCTAGGGTTAGAAACCCGAATGTATGTTTCAGTTAGGTCCCTATGACGTTAAGACCGAAAAGTCAAGTTTCATGTTATCAGTTTCAGCCCTTAAGTAGGCTACTTCTGAGTACTGACCCATGCTACATGACTTTCCTTTTCAGGTGATACTTGAAGACATCTGGCAAGCGACGAGGGTTGTGTCTTGGCTGGGCTATAGGATACAGCTGCTCGTCATGTTTTTTTAGGATTTCAGTTTCATTTGTCCAAGGATCAAACTCTTGTTTTAGATATCATGTTTTTGAACTATGAGCATTTTCGGAGTTTTCATTAAGATATTTTAGTTATTTTCCTTCTATGACATTTATGTTTTGGTCCCAGTTTTAAATAAGTGAAAAGTTATTTCTCTTCCACTTTATGTTTAAGAAAAAAATTTCTACGTTCTTACGCGTGTAGTAGCGAACGTCAGCATGTCCTTAGTCCCTATTTAGTCGGGTCGTTACACAAAGAAAAGAAAAAGAATATAAATAAACAGAGGAGAAAAGAAGTGAAAACAAAAAATACAGGTAACGGTAAAAAACAAGACCAAGTCTCCCTCGGATGATTTCTAACAAAAGTGTGACTCCTTGAATATAGAATTAAAAATCTTATTCTATTTACAGGTGAAAGAAACTATTTCATCTCCATTCTCCATTCTTAAAGGTAAAGATAAAGAAAGTACCAAAGAACTTTCTTGACACAAGAAGTAAAATGAACATTCTCCAATAAATTAAATGAAATTGACCACTACTATTGCAATTAGACAAAAGGTTAAATGATGATACGTTTGATTTTTTTTTTTTTTCACAAAAAGTGCAGCTCAATGTTACTATTGTTGTTTTTAGAGAGGTTATCCTTCTTATTACTTGAGAACTCAATAATGGGTAAATAAATATTACAAGAGATTAATAGAAAAGAGCTTTCAACTAGGAAACTAATAATAAAAGGAAAGGATAATTAAAAAAAAAAAAAAATACTCAAAGATAAAAGACTAATAAAAATTCAATTATCCTATACACAAATCTACACTCCCCTCAAGATGAGTTTATATAGAATACAAACCAAGCTTGGAACTGAATTCATCAAAGCTTGTCCTCAGTAACGCTTTGGTGAGAATGTGAGTAATTTGATGGCGAGATGGAACGTAGTTTAGCTTGACTGTTCTATTATTGACCTTCTCAGATATGAAATGACGATTTATCTCTATATACTTCATTCTGTCATGATGGACGAGGTTCTTTGCTACGTTGATTGCTGCCTGACTATTACAATATTTTGAATTAACTTAGAGTTTCTATTTTTAGTTCTTCCAAAAGCTTTTGAATGCAGATCCCCTTCACTAATTCCCAAAGCTAGAGCTCGATATTCAGCTTCTGCACTACTCCTTGCTAGAATTGTTTGCTTTTTGCTTCTCTAATCAACTAAGTTGCCTCACACATAACAATAATACCCAGATATAGATCTCCGATCAGTCAATTCTTCCAACCCAACTAGCAGAAATATAGGGTTCTAACACTCTATTTGATGACTTTTTAAACGGCAATCCACCTGGAGTGCCTTCAAGTATCTTAAAATCCTATTTGCAGTCCTAAGATGATGTTCGCTTGGACTATTCATATACTGACTAACTATACTAACCAAGTATGCAATGTCAGGTTTGATATGTGATAGGTAAATTAGCTTTTCCTCTTTGATACATGCCCCTGTCAACTTGAATTACCTCTTTACATTGGTGTCAAAATAAATTTGGATCCATAAATGCTTCAGCAAACTTACCTCCAAGACTTCTTGTCTCCTTTCGTAAATCTTGAATATTTCCATTCAGAAATGAATATACCACTTTTAGATCTTGCTACTTCCATTCCAAGAAAGTATCTTAAACTCTTCCCGAGTCCTTCATTTCAAATTCAATTGCAAGCATATTTTTCAGATTAAGATCTCACTTATATTATCCCCTTATAATGATAATATCATCTACATATACAATTTTTGCCATTTCAAGATTTCAAAAATAGGGTATGATTAGCTTGACATTGAAAATAACCACTTTTAACCATGTCAAACTAAGCACAAGGAGATTTTTTTAATCCATATAGCAACTTTTTCAAACTTGCATACCAAGTTTCTATTAGACTTGTTCTCCATTCCACGAGGAATCTGCGTATAAACTTCTTTTTCGAGATCACCATTCAAGAATACATTCTTGCTATCAAGTTGATGAAGAGGTCAATCTTTTTTTTTTTTTCAAGAGAGTTAATTTCTTCATTCACGAACTTTTTCCACTCTAGATCTTTAAGTGCATCTTGAATAGTACGTAGGACTTGATAAGACGAAAGAAATTTTCCATATGCCGCATATTTTTCAATAGGATGACTAGTACAACTTCTAACACCTTTTCTATAAGCAATTAGTAGTGTTGCATCATCAATCAAAGGAGCCAAAGGAGTAATATTCTCACTAGTGGGATTCAAAGAGGATGAGTCTAGTTCATGTGGTTGACACTCAGAGTCTTGCACGATAGTCCCTTTCCTTCTTGTGTAAATAATAGAAGTTCGACTTTGTGAGACTTCAAGTTCATAAACAATAGGTTGGTCAGACATGGAAATAGGAAGCTCATTTAGTAGTGGAGAAGCTAAGACCTCGATCATGATGGGAGTTGGAGTTGTGACACAAATAGACTCAACTTCCAATTGATCAAATTCTTTCATATTCTCCCCCTAAATTTGAGACTTGGTGAAAAACGATTGATCTTCAAGATACATTCATAGATGTGTACACTTTTCTAATGGTCAGGAATAACATTTGTACCCTTTTGATGTGATTAATAGCATAGAAAAATGCACTTAATGGATTTAGTATCAAGTTTAGATCGATGAGGCGAGTGATTGTGAACAAAAGGACATCCAAATACTTGAAGAGGTAAATTTTAGGAAAAAAATTTGTTGGGGATGAATTTTGAGAAAAGTATCTCTAGGAGACATAAAATTGAGAACCCGACTAGGCATTCAATTTATAAGATAGGTTGCAGTGAGAATGACTTCTCCTCGAAAATGTTTAGGAACATGATGAGCAAAACATAAAAGAACGAACTACCTCAAGAAAATGTTTATGTTTTCATTTAGCAATCTCATTTTGTTGACGAGTGTACACACATGAACCTAGTGTGAACAATGCCATGAGATAAAAGAAATGGTCCAAGAGTTGAATTGAAATAATCTCAGGGATTGTTGGTTCGAAGGACTTGAATTTTAGTTTGGAATTGAGTGGAAGTCATAAAATGGAAAGGTTGAAAAATAGCTTATGTTTCATATTTATATTTCATGAGATATGTCCATGTTAGCCTTGTATGGTCATCAATAAAAGTTATGAACCAACGTGCTCCCGATATATTTTTAACTCTAAAAGTTCTCCAAATATCACAATGGATTAGTGCAAAAGGGTTTGAAGATTTGTAGGGCACACTAGAATAACTATTTCTAGAATGTTTGGAGAGTTGGCAAATTTTGCATTGAAAATGACGTGGTTTTTTATTGATGAATAAATGGGGAAACATTTTTTGAAGACATGAAAATTTTGGATGACCAAGACACATGTGTCATAACATGACTTGGTTTTCATTTGACAAGGATCTAGAACTAGAAGTAGACTTATGAATAAAACTGACAGAATTGGAAGATGACTCACAACTAAGGATGAAAAACGAACTTGAAGGATGTTTTTCCTGAAGAAGATCAAGGCCATCATGCTGCTTAGCAATGCCAAGGTGATTCTCGAACCCACCTCCTGAAATTCGCTCAAGTTCGAATGGAATTTAGAGATACAATTCAAATCACTCATAAGTTTGCTGATTGATATCAGATTGCAATTCAATTTAGGAACATAAAGAACATTCGAGAGTAAAAGATTGTTTGACAATTTAATTAACCTTGTTCCTGTAACTTTAGATAAATATCCATCTACTATTCGAACTGATGAGTGACCAGGGTGTGATTTGAATTGATGAAAAACACTGATATCGCAAGTCATGTGGTCTGACACTCCAAAATGCACAATCCATAATTTTTGTTTATTGTGCTGCATAGAAAAGCAAGGAAAGATAATATATTGATGAGCAAAATAACTAATAGGAGATGTATCAGTCTATTTCATCGTGGAGAGGAAAAAAAAAGACGTTGGATTGATTAACAAGCGAGCAAAGGATTGTGCAGCAGTGAATGGAGATGAAAGATAGCTTGGCGGCAGATAGTGGCAGACATTGCGATGGCGGATGGTGGAGGTGGACAGCAGGGCTAGTGTATGTGACGTGAGCAAGTGCTGAAAAAACCACAATAGAACGCCGCTGGAAGATGTCAAACGACTCACAAACAATGACGACCACATGCCGGCTGAAGACAAATAAGACCACTGTGAAGATCTAAGATGCTGGAAGACAAACGACTGGTACCCACAACTTGAAACCACTAACTACGAATGACTGGAAACCCACAAACTGAGCTGAAGATGCGAACGTCGCAAGGAAATGTAGACGTCGGAAGACACATTGGAAGGAGACTGCACCAACGATGATAATAGCCAACTAATAGGGTTCCCACGGCTCAGGTTTGGCTTTGATACCATGTTGTTTTTGGAGAGGTTATCTTTCTTATTATTTTAGAACCCAATAATGGGTAAATAAATATTAAAAGAGATTAATAAAAGAGCAGTTTCAACTAGAAAACTAATTATAAAAGAAAAGGATAATAAAAAATACTCAAAGATAAAAGACTAATAAAAATTCAATTATCCTATGCACAAATCTACAGCTATAGATGAAGCCACCACCTTACTGCTAAACTTTCCTCTTTGAACTACACCAAAACGATGCTGCTCATCCACAACTGCAATGCGTAAAGCAGAAAACTCCACTTTTTCCGATATTAGACTGTGAGTTCCAATAACTAAAGAAGTCTCTCCAGTTTGGAGGCTCTGAAATGAAAATTTCAATTTCAAGAGTGTAGCATGAGAAAAAAATTTAAATAACAATTAGATGAAAATGCAAACCTGACGAATCATCCGTGATTGTTTTGATGGGGTAGAACCTGTTAGTAAAGCAACAGAAGGTTTATTCTCGATTTCTTCCATGTTCTCTAACAAACCAAGCAAATGCTCATAATGCTGAATAGCAAGCAACTCAGTCGGAACCATGAAAGCTGCCTACACAGTATTACAAGAAGGAATCTCAGATTTTCATAGCATTTAAAGATTTAAAGACGTTACATGTAGTGGTTTCCACGATGATAAAGATTGACAAACCTAAAATAAGAATAGTTTATTTTCAAATTATTAACTAACTAGTATTTGTTCACAACATCAAACAATCTATCAAAATGACAAAATTATCCAGAAGGAACCTGATATCCAGTGCCTATAACTTCCATACATGCCAGAAAAGCAACCACTGTCTTCCCACATCCTACGTCACCCTGGGAAGGACCAAAATAATATCAACTGCACATTACTTATTTTCATGGTGTTCACATAACTCATTAAAATGCTTCAAAAGTAAATTTTACTGACATATGCATGCTTGTGTGTAAGCACAGGGGCGTACATGAACAAATACCCACAAATGCATACAATATAGATGGTGGGTGATGTTGGATCATTAAAGATCGTTTACTATTTACTTACAGTACATTTACCTTTGTCTTTATTTTAGCGTTTACCATATAGTTAAAAGCTTTCTTTGCTGTAAATACTAAATAGTTAGTTAGAATGAGTTAGTTATTTCCAGCCTATATATATGGCTGTGATTTGCAGTTTTTAGAATTGAATAAAAAATCATTTGAGGTATTGTTTTGAAACTTGAGTGCATCAAGTTGGTATAGAGCGCCCGAATCCAAGGCCTTCAAGAAAATTGGATTTTTCTTTCTCTCATGGAGGCGGAAACTTCAAACATGCAGAGAACTTTCGAACGACGCTTGCAGTCGGTTGAAACCTCGGTGGATGAAATCAAGAAAAGTGTAAATGACATTCAGCAGTCCATTTTACAACTCACACAACAAATGAGTATGCTGGCAGCAACTTCAATGAAGAACTGCAGGTGACTCAAGCAAAAATCTTCTACAAGGGAGTTCATCTACTTCTAGTTCTCAATCCAAAAAAGAGGATATCCCAATTAAAAATTCTTCTTCCAGTAAAGGTTTGGATACTTCTACTATTAAAAAGAATTCTAACCCTTATAACCGGCCTACTCTTGGTAAATGTTTTAGGTGTGGACAGCAAGGGCATCTTTCAATTGAATGTCCACAAAGAAGAACTTTGGCAATTAGAAAAATAAACGAAAAAGATGTGGAGGATCAAGAATTCGAAGAGGAAGTAGAAGAGGAATACGCAGAAGCCGATGAAGGAGAACAACTTTCTTGTGTTCTCCAACGGGTACTTCTAACTCCAAAAACTTATTCGAACCCTAAAAGACACACTTTTTCGCACAAGATGCATCATTAATGGAAAATTTTGCCAAGTTATAATTGATAGTGGGAGTAGCGAAAATATAGTATCCAAGAAACTTATTAATGTCATCAATCTTAAAACTGAACCACATAATCCGTATAAGGTTAGTTGGATTTGGGGGGGGGGGGGGGGACAACAGTTAATGAAATATGCACGATACCATTATCCATAGGAAATTCTTTTAAAGATCAAATAGTTTGTGATGTGTTAGAAATGGATGCATGCCATGTCCTTTTAGGTAGACCTTGGCAATATGATAATCAAACACCATTCACAAAGGAAGAAATAACACCTATGAATTCATGTGGATGGGCAAAAAGATCATTCTTCTTCCTTTAGGAAAAAATGAAAATAAAAAACCTTTTAAACAATCATCTACTTCAAAAAATCATCTCTTTACTGTTTGTACTAATAAAAATTTTGTGCAGGATATAGAACATCCAATCTTAGCCTACACATGACCATATTACTACACCTCTTTGTTCAAATATCATGGACTTGTTATCCAAATTTTCTACTCTTACAGAACCTCCCACTGCATTACCTCCACTTAGGAACATTCAACACCAAATAGACCTCCTCCCAGGTAGCTCTTTACCCCATTACCGCATGAGTCCAAAAGAATATCAAATTTTGCATGAACAAATAGCTGAACTTTTAGAGAAAGGGCATATCCAACCAAGCCTTAGCCCATGTGCAGTACCCGCACTTCTAGCCCCCAAAATGGGTTTAAGGCTTGTTGTTTTGGCCTTACTACTTGAAGCACTAGGTCGGTTTGCCTCCAAACAAGCTAATTCCTTATCCTCAACAAGTTGGGTCGTCTTCATGAATTTCGCAAGCCCAACATTGAACTGAAACTTTGATCACCAAGTCCAATACATTAAGGAAGGTATTCTCCTCGACCAGAACCTACAAATCTTAAGCCCGGTATTCTCCTCGACCAGAACCTACAAATCTTAAGCCCAAAGCAAATCAAATTTCGATTCCTTGAATCCAACAATTTCCTAAACGTATCCAATACTTCTCTAATTAGAAACCAACAAATCCATCTTAAAGGTCTAATGAACAACCCAAATGACATACAACTTATACTACCAATTTCCCCTACGTAAACCAAATTCTCTTCATAAAAAGTTGGGAAAATAGGTTCATTGGATGCCAAAAACAGCATTGAAAATCTGGAAAGTTTCACTTTAAAATCCAACTTTTCCATACCAAAAATCAATAAAACAAATACCTTTCAATACCATTTAAATACAAAACAAGATTTCAATTCCTCAATATTTAAACCTTCAAAACTATCTTAAAATTGGGATAAATAACCCAGAAAATTTCTGCAACAAAAATAAGGATTTTCCAAGCTTTTAACACTAAAACAAATCAATATTGGTTACTTTTGATACAAAAACCAGATCTAAAAAAAACCAATAAAACTGCTGCAAAAACAGTAAAAACATTCCCTTTTCATGAAGAAATCAAAACCATAAATCACACTTCAATTTAGCAATCATATGAAAAACTTTTTGAACAAAAAGAATCCAATTTAAACACAAAAACAGCCCCAAAATCAAAGAAATTCAAGGCTGGAAAATTCTGGAAAAATTCCTTTTCATCAACTTTTTTATTTTCAAACAAAAACTTTAAGGGGAAAAACTTTGATAAAAATTTAGGCCAAAACAAAAACCTAAAACTTTTTAGGGCAAAAGGTTTGAAAACCAATTTCATCCCAAATAGGACAAATAAAACTTCATACTAAAACTTTTCAAAAACAAAATTCAATTGATCAAAAAGAAAAGAAAACAAAAGAAAAGCATAGAAAGGAAGAAAAACTTACTACTTTTTCTCTGGGAAGGAAAGTGCAGAATGCGTTCTTCTCTCTTTTCTTTTCTTTTTTTTTTTTTATTCAGAACCTAAAAAGAATTAGGGCTAAAGAAAAAAATCTTTTAAAAAGAACCCTAATTAAAACCCTAAAAGACTGTTTCCTTTTTTAAAAAGGAAAAGGATAAATCAAATTTATTTCCTAATTCAAAAAAGGAAATAAATTCAAATAAAAAAGATTCTTTGGAAAACAATAAAATAAATTAAACTTTTTTTTTTATGAGTCGGCTGTTACACTTATCATCTCGAAAGAACTACAAATCTGGATCATTGCCCTCGAACACTGACATTTCCACTTTCTTGAACTTACTCCGATCAACCTCAACAGAGAAAGCTCTGTAGCCAAGAAGGCCAAGACTTTCTTGGTATTGTCCTGGCGCCTTGTAGATCCACCTGGTTGGTGATACGATCAATCGATTTTGCAAATGTCACCAATTGTTCCTCAATCCCTCGTAACTACTAAACATTTTCCTTAATGCTCCCAATTTCTCGGTCCATCAAATCCATTCTCTCTTCCAATCCTTTCTGAGCCATATTCCTAGTGATGTAGCCATTATTTAGTTATTTCTTAGTTGTTAAGTCCTTCGGCCATGTGTTTGGCATGTGCCTCTTTATTTCGGTTAAGCCCCTCTAAAGCCTATATAAAGGCTGAAGTTCTTCTAAGTTTTATACAATAAAATCAGTCTTTATTCTTCTTATTATCGGCTACACCACCCAGTCACCCCAAGATGAATTGCTCTAATACCAATATGTAAGGTACTCTCCTTCCAATTAGGAAGAACTTTCCCTTAGACAATACAAAAGATTCCCCAATCGTTTAGAAAGGGTTGGTTATCTCTCCTCTCCCCCTACAAGTTTCTAATAGACAAAAAGCATGAAAATAAAAACACTCCTCTCTTTCCTATATACTCCCCTACATCACAAACAATTGCTCACCAACATTCCTAAGATGTTCCCCTTCCCACGTACCCGACTTTCTAACTAATTGGTCGATGGTGCAATTCACTTCTCACCCCTCCTCTCATACCAGATGGTAATTGGGGGCCTAACAAATGACCATAGAAATATGGCTTTCACTTGTATAACATTACAGATTATGATTATTAACATTTAGTACTAGATTAGGTTTGGGGTCCTAACAAATGACCATTGGAATATAGCTTTCACATGTAAAACATTAGGGATCTATGATTATCCAAGTTAGTACTAAATGCGGTTTAGCAACATTCAGGATTTTGTAAGAACTTAACTTTCAAGTCTTGAGAATGTCCACAGGATTAGGTTATGAGATCTGGTTTAATCTATAGTGAAGTTTGTTAGTGATAGCATAAATGGGAGGTAAATATGGCAGACGGGATCTCAGCAAGTCTGTACTAACATAAACCTTGTGCAAATATAACCTCCTTAAAATTTAAATCTCTGAGGACCATACAGCTGATCCACGAAAACTTCTTCCAACCACAAAATTATTCCTTTGACCCCCCCCCCCCCCCCAAAAAAAAAAAAAACAGTTACTGCCTAAACTAAAATAGAACCACTTATTTTCACTTCCATACCAACTGCATTCCATTGTAACACTCTCTTGATCTCAATGTTGGAAAGTTACGTATTAGAGTTAGCGAGATCTATTATGAAGCATAATTAGAAATGAGAGATTTATAAATATGACAGTATAACAAGGCAAAAGAGGGGAGAGAGAAAAACCTGCAAGAGCCTATTCATAGGAATTGGTCGCTTCAAATCCCAAACAATTTCTGCAACAGCTTTCATCTGACTCTCTGTAAGGGAATATGGAAGAGCCTTAAGAAACTTTTGGGTGAGACAAGACCATTCCTTCATATATGCAGCATTTAAATGAGGTTGACGATACTTGTCCAGCAAACCATCTTTCTCTATTGCTGTACCGAGGCCTTCAAGCATTTGGAATAAGCGTGCCAACTGTTAAATCATGATACGTAGTCAACGATTAAGAATTAAGTCCACAAGTAAACAGAAATTAAATCAGATTGTAAGCAAACACCACCAATAAAATTTATCTAACTGTTGACAATATGTTTTACTTCCTCTTTTTTTTTTTTTTTTTGGTTGAACCCATAGCAGTCCGCAGTCCCCCTCCAAGGATAAGCAACTTTACTATTTTAACTATTTAACTATTTTAACAACTTCAGTAATAACCAGAACACAGTCATCTTTTTCATTCAACTCCTCCACTACCACACAGATAAAGGAAAACTAATATGTCTGAGTAGATAGGCAAATTTACCTGCAGGTAAAAGAACTCATCAAATATAAAACGTTTGCGAGCCAAATCAGCTTCTTTTATACTCTTTGGCTGATGAATTCCATTGTATGCCTGCTTTACAAGATTCTCCCAAGTCAAAATGAGGGGGAAAGAACCATTAAAAGATAAATAAATAGATGAAGTTAAGAATGATGTATTTTTTTGGGGTAGTTGCATAGATGGCAAATTGGACCAAATTAATTGCAAATATAGCACAGTTGCAAACTAATTGCAAATATAGAAAAATTAATTGTACAAGACCAAAAAGCTGTCGTCAGATTCTATCCGTGTTTATCACTGATAGACTCTGATTATTCAAAGTTTATTAGTGTCTATCGCTGATAGACTCCAATTAATCAAAATCTGTCAGTGACTATCACTGATAGAATTTGATTAATCAAAGTCTATCAATGATAGTCACTGATAGATTTCGATTAACCGGAGTCTATCAGCGATAGACACTGATAGACTCTGAATAATCGGAGACTATCAGTAGACTGATAGATTCTGATTAATCCGAGTCTATCGTTGATAAACTTTGATAATCGAAGTCTATCAAATAAATTCTAATTAACCAGAGTCTATCAGTGTCTATTAGTAATATACTCTAATAGATTTTGCTATATTTGCAATTTTTTTTACATTGTGCTATATTTGCAATTATATAATTCTTATTTGCCGCCCACTACAAATTCTCTTTTTTTTTTACCATGCACAGTAATGCACGATGGTGGGAATGTAAAAATAGTATAGATCAAAAAACATTCTTTAGGTCACACAAATGTTCCCATATCCTACTAAGGGGTAGTTGTATCAAATATATTAGAAATACAAATTAAAGTGAGCATTATAGATATTGAGAGCCTTCGAATCCAAGTATTTTATATTCACTTGACCTAATTACTTATCTTGTCAATCCATCACCCTTTTAAAACCCGGAATACCTTTTAGTTTAAATGTTTTTCAAGAATGCATTTTATTTTAAACATTTTGTATAAAGATTGTTTAGAATTTAAACATTCATATGTTTGGTTACATTCCCTCATAAGTGTTTTTATATACAAGTTATTATATACTAAAAACTCTTTTTGAAAAATTTACTTTCAAGTGTTTCTCTCAAAATAGTTTATTTCTCAATCTCATTTTTTAATAAGTCATTTTTAGTGGTTGTCAAACACTATAATTTTTTCCAAAATGATTATTTTTCAAAATTAAACACTTGAAAAGTTAAACCAAACATACCCTTAGATAGTGACAGGTAAAAAGGTGCGGAATATCTTTTTTCCTATTCTATGGTATCATTACCTTCCAAATTACAGAACAAAAGCCAACCAAATAGTTAATTGGAGATAACCTCTGTATAACAAATAGAGCTACAAATAGTTTAATAAATGATACATCATGACAATGGGTAGAGCATCAAATATCCCTTTTCTCTTGTTCAGCCATATGAAGAAAATATAATTGTACTTCTTTGTCATCATCAGATAGTCAGCAGACTATGCCCTACTAGAAGGAACTTGGTTCGATGGGCCCATCTCAGACGCTTTCTATGGTGGCTTGTTTCCTCCCTACTTATGGGCAATGCCCGCTTCTTTAGTGAAGGTACCATGGACGCTGGGGAACTTTCCAACATAGTAGGAGGACATAAAGAATGGATCAATATGAAATGTAATCAAACCAAACTTAGATAGCGACTGATGTAGCCGATTATATGACTATTAAGCTAGTTATCTCTTTAGTATGCCATGTGAGTAGCATGTGCCTTGTAACCACTTTTAGTTAGTTCCTTTGCCTATTTAAGGGCTGGAACTTCATTAATAAAGATCATTCTCTCATTAATTAATGATTAGCAATCGGTTACACCATAATTGGTATCAGAGCGCACGATTTTTGGGCTCTTCCACTATGACGACCAAGAGAGTCTCGACCAACGTGGGAGGAGATTCATCTTCGGTTGGAAAAGAGGCGGAGTCAACCACCGTCCTCTCACCACGAGCAACAACCGTACGCTTGTTGTCGATTGAACAAGATGTGAAAATCTTGAAGAATGATGTGGGTGAGATCAAGAAAACCTTGGAAATAATCTGCAAGAAGTTGGGAATTAAATCGGATCAACGATCAACAAACCCGATGATGCAAGAAAAGCTAGGAATGGAACAAGAATGGTCCAAGAAGCAGGTTTTCCTCCAAGAATCCATCAAGAACGCCGACCAATGCTCCAAGAATTCAACAATAATCCCTTGTATAGGAGACAACAAGACGGGACGGACTCCTCGAGAAACAAGGACCTTGGAAAGATGGGAAACAAAGGGGAACCAAGTTGTATCCTAATGGGGCAATCTACCATGAAGAGAACTTATCAAGAACAAGATAAAACATCTCGGGAATTGGAAGAAAGGATGGGACAGCGGCAAGAAAGACAAACAATGGAGCAAAGAATAGTTCAAGAAACACATTTAGCTCCAAGAAAGTATCAAGAACAACGAATATTGCAGCAAGACTTCCACATCAACCCATTACATAATTGGCAGCAAGAATTCTTCAAGTGGAAGCCTTTAGAAACGCAAATGATTCTGGAAAAAATTGGCAACAAGACCGAGCAGGTGATTACAAATCCAGCAACGCAGACAAATTGGGGAAAAGATCAACAAAACCACCAAGGAGAATGCAACAAGACAAAATATCAGCAAGAAAACAAGGTAAAATATCAGCAAGAAAGGCAAATTTTTTATCAAAGAACAGTCCAAGAATGGGATACAGCCCAAGAATGGAATTTTTGGCCGTTTATTACCTAACTCGAGGTCGAGTTATTTTTGTTGGGCGAGGAAATTGATGTAGCCGATTATATGCCTATTAAGCTAGTTATCTCTTTAGTATGCCATATGAGTAGCATGTGCCTTGTAACCACTTTTAGTTAGTTCCTTTGCCTATTTAAGGGCTGGAACTTCATTAATAAAGATCATTCTCTCATTAATTAATGATTAGCAATCGGCTACACCAGCGACAAACGGAGGGTAACTTTTGCAGGAATGAAACCGAAATTTATCTTTAATCCTGATTTTGACCTCCATTAGATCCAGGTGCTTAGTAGATTTTTTGGAAATTTCTTCCCATCCTCCACAAGCGGCACTAATGAAAGACCAAATGTCATATCACGACATGTCTAATGGAAGATTCCTTTTTTTTATATATATAGACACCATAAAATGGGACCACTTTGTCTGGAATGAAGTTTCCACCTGGGACAGTGAAATTTCAATTGCTTGGTTCCCACCATGCCCCAGCTTGCTACAAGAATAAAAGACATGTCTAATCTAAGTCTTCAAAATGAAGAATGGCTTTGTTAAGTCGGAAAGGGTTGATGGAGCATAAATCATCAATATTTGCTTGGATGGCTTTGCCAATCAGGAGCCAATCATTGGGGAAAGCTTTCCTCTAAATCAATGCTCTCAAGATCAAAAAAGGAACAGTTGGAGGATACGATGAAAGATTCAGTTTCATTGTGCCAAGCAGCCCAATAATCAACACAGTTCTGAACAATTGTTAAGACATATGCAAGAATATGATGCAAGTCCGCTTTCCCCATTTTTTTTTTTATCATTGTGGCTAATTGTCTTAACAGACTATTATCTCATGGAGTGCAATCAGGCAAAATTATGTCTCATCCGGTTGGTATCTCTTCTATTAGATTGACTAATTTGCAATTTGTTGATGATACATTATTGTTCTCCATTTTTTATTTGAAAGCACTAGAGAATTTGTTTGATCTTATTAAAATCTTTGAACTGGCTTCTGGATTGAATATCAATTTCAGTAAAAGTGAGATTTTGGGATTCAACCTTGATGGCAATCAAATGGATTGGCTGAAGACAACTTTCGGACGTAGACAGGGTTATTGGACTACAACATATCTTGGAGTTTCCTTAGGTGGTCATCCAAAGAATGTGTCCTTTTGGCAACCAAAGATTTTAAAAATTCAGAAAAAGCTTCATAGTTGGAAGTATGCATTTATCTCGAAAGGTGGTAGACATACGCTTATTCAAGCTACTCTCTCAAGTATACCCATATAGTACCTTTCATTGTTTAAACTCCCAAACAAGGTTGCCAAAATTTTGGAGAAACTTATTCGAGATTTTTTCTCGAAAGAATCTCGAGGAGGTGCTGGTATGCATAGTATTAATTGGGAGACAACTCAGCTCCCTATTCTCTTGGGTGGTTTGAGTGTAGGTCATTTTAGAAATAGAAATTGGGCTCTTATGGCTAAATGGATTTGGAGATTCTTACATGAGAGAGGTTCTCTTTGGTACAATATCTGTTGAAAATTAATTTCTCTTCTATTGAATAATTTGGTAATTACACAAGATACAAGAATTTTTCTTAAAGAGAAGGAAAGACCTAAAACATAAAAGGAAAGAATACACAAAAATAACTACAATATAATTACAGCCCATAACTCTAATTAAGGAAAATATAAAAACATAAACCAACAATATAATTATTGGTAAATATTATTATGTTGATGATAATATAAGTGGCCAAACACAATTTTGAGAGGTCGTTAGAAATCACCTTGGCATTACATCTGTACTACAATTGATCTTGTTGAAAATCGTATCCAGAGAGTTCTTGGAAATGGTCATAATATATATGTCTGACATGACTCTTGGCTACCGTGTGGAATTATTGTAGAAGCTTATCCAAGACTATTTCACTTAACTACTAGATCTACTGCTTCGGTTCATCAAGTTTGGAATAGTTCTAATGTGACATGGGATTTGGGGCTCAGACGTAATCTAAATGATTTGGAGGTGATTGAATGGACTAGTCTATCACATATTCTTTCATCTGCTACGTTATGATCAGTGAATGACTCTTGGTGTTGACCCTTTGATCAATTGAAGCGTTTTGCTATCAGGTCTCTCATGTCTAATATGCTTAATGCTTCTGGTTCAACATCGCCCAACTTTATTTGGAGATTTGGAAGGATGCCTATCCTAAGAAAATAAAATATTTTTATGGGAGCTTAGCCATGGAGGTATTAATACGACAAATTGCTTGCAAAGGAGAATGCCTCATTTGACTCTCTCTTCATCTTGTCGTGTGATGTGTTATTCTGCTCCAGAAAATCCTTGTCATCTCTTTGTACAGTGTTCCTATGCCTTTGAATATTGGCTAACTATGAAGAATGCCTTTGGTTGGTCCTTAATCTTACCCAACAATATATTTGGAATTCTCGAATATTTGTTTATGGGACATCTGTTTCATGGTTTGAAAAAGATCTTATGGTTAACTATAAGTATAAACAGAGTCTTCTTCTGGTATCTTTGGTGTGAACGAAATGGAAGACTATTCAAGGACGTTTCATGCTATGTATTGGTGTAAAAATACACCCTTTTAATGTTTATAGTCTCTCTACTTTGATTGCAAATTGGAAATCTTTATTGTAACTAATCTTTGGATGTTGGGTGTCTTTTAGCATCCATTTATTTATCTATCAATGAAATGAATTGTTTCTCTTCTCAAAAAAAAAAAAAGAAAAAACAATATTCCCTTTTGTTCCATCTCCTTTTCCAATGCCTAATGGGGTGATATTAGAAATTTCATCTCCTTTTCAAAATTTTACACTTAGAAGAAAGATCATGCTCCTTTGTATTCTATTCTCAAGATCCAACCGTCTCTCTACTTAATTGTGATATCATTGAAGAGGCTTGCACAAATTTACTGGTCCATTCAATCAACTTAAAGCAAGATAATTTTCCAAAGGATTCATCACAAAACCTTACTGTGGAGCATTGTAATATCGGGTCCAAAGGTACACATTTTGATAAGGTTTTATTGGCTTCTTCTAAAACAAACTCATCACATAACGACCACTCTTCTCCCTACATTGATGTTTCGGATTGTGAATCTGATGTTAGTGTAAGTAGTGTGGAACTTGATTTTCAGCACCATAGCAACTTTTGTGAAGAAGATATAGCTGCGGATTTTGTTCTTGATGACTTAAAAGCTCTCTTTCTGACACCTATCAAGTCTAGCGGCTCAATTTTTTAAGGTTTCAGATGAAATTCAACCATTAAATAGTGATGGTTTGATACTGGATAAATTTTCTTCTCTAATCAAAACGAGTGGTTTGCAACTCCAAGAGATTCTCACTTTCGTTCCCAAGGGGATTATTCAAAAAGCTTAATTATAGTTTCCGTATTTTTCTCATGAGGATGATAGAAGTTAATGGTTATGATTTGCTAATAATTTTCGATTTGCTCGCAGTGATTCGATAGTTCAAGTTTTGTGAATCAAGCTTCATTTTTTGTTGTTTTTTGGAGTTTTGATTTGGTCTCTTCTATTAGTGTTTCTTCGTTAGACGTTTGAGGTGTGGTTTGGAAGAGTTCTTCAATTGATTATGTTTTTTGAGGCAGTGGGTTCTTTTGGTTCATTTTTGCTCTGAAGTTTGTGGAAGCTCCATATCTGTTTGGGATAGTTTTGTGGTTGGTTAGGTTTCAATTCATGATAAGTTTTGCTTCGATTTTTTATATTACAATCTCCAAGCTTCATCATCAGAATTTTGGTTGGATCATAATCAATGGATTTTCTATAGCAAGTCTCTACTCGTTCGGTTTGAATCAACTCATCTAAAGACCACTTCTTGAAGTTCTCTCTCAAAGTTTTTTGTTGTCTTCTCAACACAAGACTCTCATATGAATTGAAATGCTTTTATTTATCATTTGTTATTTATTTTATTTGGTCCTTATGTTTTTTATTGTTTCTCTTTCATTTCCACTCCTTTTGTGGAGTTTGTGTCCTTTGAACATTAGTCTCTTTTCATTTCATCAATGAAAAGTTTAGTTTCTTGTTCAAAAAAAAAGTATGCAAATAAACATCGTTAGAAAATGAAATCAAATATCACTGATATACTATTTTTTATTCCATTGAATTGGTATATTAGTAATAGACTTTAATGAGTATGTAAAGAATCAAAAAATGAAATAAAATATCCTTAATAATCATTTTTCTTCAGTTGATATAGTATGTCGGTGATAGACCCAATAGCAAATGAATATACAAATAATCTCTAATAGAAAACAAAGTCAAATATTAATGCTATAGCGTTTTCTATTCTATTGATATGGTATACCAATGATACATCTAAAATAGTAAACAAGCATTCAAACAACCACGGACAGAAATATAGTCAAAATATCACTGGTATACCATTTCTCATTCTACTAATATGATTTCATTTAATATCAAACAAGCAAGAAAACAAACATCGATTGAAAATGACAGTTCAATTCCATCATATACGATTATTATCTATTGATATGGTATACCAGAAATCTATATAATAGTAAATGAGTATGTAAACAATCACTGATAGAAAATGAAGACAAATATCACTAAAATACCATTTTTTTTATTCCCATTGATATAGTATACAATCACTAATAGATCCAATGGTAAACAAGCATGCAAACAATTACAGATAGAAATGGAAGTTAAATACCACTGATATACCATTTTTATTCTATTGATAAGGTATATCAATAATAGACCAAATAGCAAACGAGCATGCAAACAATCACTAATTAAAAATTAAATCAAATATCACTGATATACCATTTTTATTCCATTGATATATCAATGATAGACCTCATACCAAATGATCTATCAATGGAATGATAGACCTCATTCCATTGATATTCCATTGATATATCAATGATAGACCTCATACCAAATGAAGTAGCTTTTTTCTTGCATAAATAACTAGTAGTCAATCATGATTTACATCTATCAATGATTTATATCAATCACTAATAAACATGCGTCTAAAGGAAAGAGACAGTTGCACATATAATAATCTTGCCCAAATAATAACAAATCAATAATTAATGTTGAATCAATTTCACATTATACTACAACTATTCACTAGTAAATCAGTTATTTATTAAGATATAGTCTACCTGTAAATTATATCTAGCAACAATTTTCCCTCACAGATGTAAATCTCTTAATGATGTAAATCAGTGATTTACATGTATCACTAATAGATTTGCAACATTGAGATATTTTGGTGGGGTTTTTCAACTTTTCACATGTTTTTATCAAAGTTGAGCTCGTGATTGTGTCATATTTGCAAATTGCTGTAGCTTGAGCTCAATTTTCTATTATTTTGAGACAGATTGTTATATGTGCAATGACCTCTTTTTAACCTAAGACTCAACGCCAGATTGGAAAAAGAAATAAGTTATCAAATAATTAATTAGGAAATAAACGTTTTGAAGTTAAGCAAACAAATATTCAATTTTTTTGAAGTTACAAACAAAAATTAAATGTTATGCATATTATTTGAGATCAACAACACTTGAGAGTAACCTCTAATCTCTTAGTTGAAGATATAATGTCTTGACCAATTGAGCTATGCTTAGGTTGGCAATGTTATGTATCCGATGATCATTAAGACTATAATTTGTAAATGAATAATAAAGACATTTACACCAACCGAGAGCCTTTACAAATATAGGTTCCAAGAATTTTTATTGGAATTTTAATGCTTATTAGTTTATGGCTCCATATACAGGACTGTAGTAAATGAAACATCGAGTATTTTCTCCAAAACCTCTCCCATTTTCCACAAGACTAAATGCAAAAGGACACTTACATCATGAAGACGTAAAAGCCCAAAGCCCTGAGTTATATCTTCTGGAATGGGATCGACATTGATAGGCAATGCTTCTATGCCTCTGCATGAAATATAAAAATAAATTTGGGGATGAAAAAGAAGTTAAAATCAATAAATCAGTAGAGAACCTTCAAAAACCAATACAATAGGTTTAATTATTAGACTTCAATATGAAATAAAACCGACCAAACCATCGAACTAAAATAACTCAAAAGGTTTCTGGCACCTTTGAGCCTTGAAAACTAAAAAATATGAAAGTTCACTGAAGAAAATCATGCCGTAAAGTAGGTCAATATATTTGAGATTATTTCCATGTGCTGATAATTATTTCCTTGTATATGTTTATTAGCTGTATTTTTTCTTTTCCAGATAGGTTTAGATTGATAGCAGATTTTCTTAGGAGTCTCTTTGGATAAATACAAATCCTCTCCCGGCTATTATCAACTTGATTTGGAAGCACAAATGTCCAAAGAAAGTTGAGGTTTACTTGTGGTCATTGGCTTACCGTAGCCTTAATACTGATGAAAGACTTCAAAAGAAGTTCAGTCACTTGGCCTTATCCCCCTTGGCTTGCAGATTGTGCTTAAAGATGGAGGAAAGTCTAGACCATATCTTTATTCACTGTGATTTTGCTTGGAAGGCATGGAGTTTTATTGCCACGTTTTTGGGTATGTTGAGGATCCCACATTGAAAAGATTAGTGGAGACCTCACAAGTTATAAGGTAGAAGGGTCACTCCACTCATAGCCAAATGGTTTTGAGATGGAACCCCATGTTAATCTAATAGGGTATATCTTTTTGCATCCCCAAAAGGGTTGATGATTGGTTGACAGAAGGACTTTTGGCTTGGAATCTGACGAGGAAAGCTAGGGTGGTAGCTAGTTGTGCATTCAGGGCAATTTTGTGGATTTTGTGGAAGGAAAGAAATGCTAGAACCTTCAAACATAAATCGTATAGCTTTGATTACTTTTGTGATTGTGTACAAAATATGGCCTCGTGGTGGACTACTTTACATATTAAAAATAATAATTGTAATTACAGTTTTTTTTTTGTTTTTTTTTTTTTTGATATCCGTGAGTGTCCGGGCCAGCTTACGCGCACCTCGACTAATCTCACGGGACAACCACCTGACCCTACTACATTTGGTTGCCAAGGAATTTTGTAATTACAGTTTATGAATGATTATTAACAATTGACAGGCTCTTTTGAGATAGATTTTGGGTAGGAGAGATCTCCACCCCTGGCCCCTAGGTTGTTTATGCCATTTTGTTGAAATATAATCTTCTTGATGTTTCCTATCAAAAAATTAAGATAAATCCAAATCTTCTCACTCAATGAAATACAGAATATTATCATCCTTCATACATAGTTTCATGGTATCAAAGACTTGACACTATTCAAATCCAAGCCACCATCGCCAAAACTCTAGTCGTTGTCGCCAAAACCCTAGCCACAGTTTTAATCATCCTCTCCGACATCATCTTGTATCCTCTGTCAATCTCCACATCCAACGCAGCCACCCTCACATCCAATCGATGTTGTCTTCGCATATAGATAGTGTCACCCTCATGACCCAACGCCACCTCCACTTCCAATTGACACTATCGTCGATCTGCATGTCGCCACCATCTCCAGCCATCAATCTGAAGCAAGGATGAAAAAATTGGCGATATTGACCAAAATATCACCGATATATAATTATTTCAGTGGGATTGATGAAAGATATAGGGGTAAAGTCTGTTTTACCCTTATCATCGATCAACGATATATCGACAATATATCGACGATTTTTGGGGGAATGTTTGCGATTTACCACCACTTGTACGTATTTTTGTATATTTTATTACTATTCCCACATATGTGTGCTTGCTGAATTGGTTGAGTGATTGAGCTATGTATGTAGTTGATTGTCATGTCATGGGTACAATCAACATGAATAACAAGACAATTGTAGAAAAAATAGAAGAAAAGTGTACAGGAACGATCTTCAGGCGATCGAGGACCAACTGGGTAACCACATCATCACCTAACCGAAGTCGTTGGTCGCATTGATGAATGTGTAGGGACTGAGTTGACAGTGATAAGTGATTGCTTGACACTTGTGTCAGATTTTGTTTTTGCACGTCGGTTGTTTCAACTTATGTACATTGTTGTGAGATTGATGCTTTTGATTTTGATGTTTTATAAGGATTAGAGTTGGGTGCCGGCAATCTGCTACTAGCAACTCGACCAATGGCATGGGATGATTTCATGAATATCGAGGGTCAAGACCCACTGATCACCGAGCATATGGCAGTGGATAAGCAGGTCTCAGGCGTTGAAGAGGAATCAGCCAATAAGGACTAAATCGAATCGACCACCGACGACATCGATGAGGAGGAGCGACTAGTTGACCTTACGACCACTACAAGTGAGCAATGGATCAATGAGGTATCAATAGTTGAGGAGTGGGACAATAAGGACCATGCAGATTCAGCCACTAAACTATAGATACTTGAGTAGCCAGTACATAAGGAACGGGACAGTAAAGACCCTACGGAATCAGCCACTAAGCTACCAGTACTTTAGGAGCGAGATAGTAAAGACCCAACTAAATTAGTCACCGATCTACTGGTACTTGAGGAGCTAGATGGAAAGGACCCAGCTGAATAGCGATGACCACTATGGTTGACTTATCGATTGTCAATAGGGGGCCGATAAAGATCAAGTAAAGCCAGCGACGAAAGCCACCGATCATATGGTCAAGGAGGAACAACCCGCTGAACTACTGGCCACTACTGCTGACAATGGGGTCGTTAAAGATGGAGCGAAATCGACGACGGAGGCCATCAAAAATACAGTTGAGGAGGAACAACCCATTGTACTACCAATCAATACAAGCGAGCAATCGACCAATGATGAGGGGGTCGATAAGTATCAAGTGAAATCAGTGACATAATTGTCATGAATGAGCACCCGCTGATGTAGTCGTCATGGACAAGTTCACCCTGAAGGAAAAGGGGAAGAAGGCATAATTATTAGAAGTTCCTAAGGAGCCAAGCAGTACTCCAGAAGTGTACAACATAGCCTTTGATATCCCAACTGATTTGTCTAATGGGTTTGGGAAATGGCTCAAGGCGACCGATAAAGAAATTTGCCCAATGGAGTACACCATGAAGCTAAAATCCTTCATTCGAAAGTTCTTCAAACATGAATGGTTTTGGCCGATGTAAGTATCCTAGACACAAGTATGACAAGTTGGTGCATGGTTTACGATTAATTAGTTACATACATTTGTGAAGGAGGTGGACCTGTTAATGATGTACATAAAAAGAAAGCTCCAATACTAGCCACAACTTTGTCACTTCCCATCCTCGTAGTAGATTTATGGTGACTTTCTAAACTAGAACATTTATAAGTTTATTGAAAATGTATGGTAATGTATATTGTTGCACTATAGCAATTTTTTATGTCACCTGATGGCCCAAGAATGGCGACTAATGATGGAGATGTTGATACGCTAGCCACATGGTGGGCCAATGCCGATCAAACGTTTATTGATATCGTGCTAGGGCATCATAAGGTTTACGAAGTTTGGGTAGATGTACGATTTGTGTATGAGTAGATTAATCGCAGTAGGCACAGATTACTCGCATGCATTGACGTACGTCGTGGAAGGGTGTTGAATGTGACTCAATGCCTCAGTACGTCGTTGATGTCAGGCTAGCTAAGGTCACGCGACCATTGTCCAAAGGACTGCCATCTATAGATTTATTTCTTTCTATATTTATTCCCTGTTTGTATTTAGTTCAGATATTATTTTATTTTTATATCTTTCCTTTTATGTATTTTTCATTGTACTAATCTTATTGTATTTTAAAGATGACATTCAAATTCTCCAAAGCTACATGGTATCAGAGAAAACCCTAAAATAAAACCCTAGTCATCTGAAACCCTAACTTCATTGGTGAAGTCTTCTTGCAGCAACACTTCGACGAGCCTTCTCCCGACGACGCATTCACCGACGAGCTCTTCCACCAACTCCCAATTCTTCCATCGACCTTTGCGATTTTTTGCAACAGGGGTTCGCGTCAGCTTATCCGCCACTTGTTCGCGTCCATTCGTCTATCATTGCCCATCTGATCGTTCGTTCGTTGTTGCTCATCCGATAGTGATGTTGTGGTCAGGGGAGCATGAGGTTTTGTAGGAGGGTGAGCATGAGGTAGTGCAACAAGAGGTGGACGACAACTCAAAATTGAGGAAAATAATCGAGGAAATCAACATGGATCCCACCAGCCACTCAAATTATCCTGCCTACTAAAGGCGACTATTGTACGAAGGTCGTCTAGTGCTTTCGAGTAAGTTGTCATTGATGCCTACCATCTTGCATACCTTCCATGATTCGGTAGTGGGGGGCAATTGGGTTTTTTTGCATACCCATAAGAGGCTCATGAGTGAACTATTTTGGAAGAATATGAAGAATGATGTGAAGGCCTATGTCGACAAGTGTTCGATTTGTCAAAGAAATAAGGCAGCATGAGTCTCTTCACTAGGGTTACTTCAACCCCTCCCAACTCCCTATCGTATTTGAGAAGATATCAACATGGATTTTATCGAAGGACTTTCGAAATCAACTAATTATGATACAATCTTGATTGTGGTTGGCAGACTCATTAAGTATGGCTATTTTTTACCTTGAAACACCCCTTTTACAGCAAAAGAAGTGAAAAGTGGTTGTGTTACTCATTAAGGTTTTCCCAATTCGATTATATCTGATAGGGACGATATTTATAAGCCATTTTTGGAATGAACTACTCAAGATGCAAGGAATTCAGTTGAAGAAGAGCACAACATTTAACCCCAAAATTGATGGGCAAGCAAGGATTGTGAATAAAAGTATACAAACGTAATTAAGATGCTCTTGTGGAGAGCAACCCAAGAAATGGGAGCAATGGATTCCATGGGTTGAATATTGGTACAACACTACATTTCATGTTCCCATCAACACCACCCCTTTTAACATTGTTTATGGGAGACCACCACCTCCTCTAGTGTCATATGGGGACAAAAAAACAACCAACAGCACCCTGGAGCAACAGTTCATTGAACGCGATTTGGCGTTGTTAGCAATAAAGAATCATCTTTTCGTGGCTCACGATAGGATGAAAAAATATGCAAACCAAAAATGCTAGGAAGTTCAATTTGAGGTCGGCGACAAGGTGTATTTGAAAGTTTGACCATACCATTAGAAATCTCTCGTCAAGCACCGTAGCGAGAAACTCTCATCCAAGTATTTTGAACCTTACAAAATATTAGAGAGAATTGGGGCTATTGCTTACTACCTAAAACTACCTCTTGAAACTTCAATCCATGATGTGTTTCACGTGTCGCAACTCAAATGCTCCATGGGAGAGGTTAGTACGATCCAACCCCATGTACCAATCCTCACCGATAATTTCAAACGAAGGGTTAAACCGGAAGATGTTTTGGGGTTGAGCTAGAATACTGAACATAACAGAGAAGAATGGTAAGAAACAGCAAGCCACAACAATCGATGAAGATTCCGACCACGCACAAGCCCTCATGCACTGGCATGTTGGAATGACAAAAAAAACTTACAACTACACATGTGGCCCACATGCTGAAAACTTTCGAGCCAAATTTTGGGTTTCTACTAGTACTAATCGACGATTGAGCTTTCTAATGAGTTGGGTGGTGATGAAAAAAATCCTCCAATAACAGACCTTGGCAACGGTGGCAACGACGAATTCTGACGGCAGCGGTGCCAAATCCTAACCACAGCGGTGATGTGCAAAACCCAAGATAAAAGACCAAACCCTCCAAGAAGGTGTTCCAAACCTCAAACCCTAAATCCCTAATGACTCACAAAATCCTAACCGCCCTCCAAAAGGCCTAGCTCTCAGATACCATGTTAATGTGAGACCAAATATGGGAGAAGCTTCTTTCTTCCATAGAGTGAACTAAATATATATAGGTATACAAGTAATCCCTAAACTAATAATAGTGAAATTACAATAAAGGATCAAAGACTAATAACCTCCTATATTCACATATATAGTATAACATTTTAGACTCTTTGTCCAAAAAAGTGACTATGAGAAGAACGTGAAATCTAGAATTGAAATAAAAGTGGGATAAGACGAAACAGTATTTATTACGTAGATAGTGCTAAAATGGGATAAGACTTCAAGCATTTTCTCAGTTACGTCCCTCGCCTCAAAGCTTTCTAAACTATTTTCTGATTTTTCTTTTCAAGATATTTGTATGAATTGAAAAGTATTTAGTTCTTCTTCTTCTTCTTCTTCTTCTTCTTTCTTCTCTTCTTGTTCTTTCGTCGAGCAGGCTGTCTTGATGTAGTCTTCATTAGTTGAGCGTCTTCGGCGTGCTGAGGAGCTTATTGGCGGCGATTGGGGAGGGGAGCGATTGGCGGCGTATGATGAGGCGTGAGGGTTAGGAGTCTTGCTTCGTCTCTTCTGAGTCTTCTCTTTTCTGAGTCTTCTTCTGCTTCTTCTTCGTCTGTCTCTTCGATATCTTCTCTTCTCTTTTTCTTCTTCTTCGTCTTTCTCTTCTTCTTCCTTCGGCTTCTTCTTCTGTCTTCGTCTTCTTCTTCTTCTCTTCTTCTTCTCTTCTTTCGTTCTTTCTTCTTCTTCTTTTCTGTCTTTCTTCTTCTTCTGATTATTTTTTAAACGGAGATATTATTAACAAAAGAAGCAATAAAGGGAAAAGGGAGGGAGGAGGGAAAGGTTAAAATCGAAAGGGCTACTTTACTGACAACACGTAAACAGGGAACAAATGGAAAACAATGTAGTACAAACCTGGCAATAATATCTCTAAGAAATGTTGGATTTAATCCTCTTTTTGAAGGGTATATAGGATATGGCCTCTCTTTTGCGTAAAATGACACATCCTTTTCGTCTTGAAGAACGTCAATGTTATATTCTCTCATCTCATAGTGATCTCCAGAATGCATAGTCCTTACCTAAGTGGAAAAGAAAATGTCTTATCTACATAAGAAGTGTTAGATAAAGTAAAAACATAAATCTAATATTAAAAAATTTAATTTTCTTATCAACTTGTGTCCCCCAGATGTTTAGACATGTCCAAAATTTTAAGAAAAAATTAAATAAGAAACTTTTCACATGTCCGACACCTGTCTAGAGGTAGCCATATCCAACACAGGCTCTCTAGGCTCTCTGTAAAAAAGAGTGTTCATGCTTCCTAGCTCCCAAACAAAATCACATGCTGAAAACATCATGCCTTGTTCTGTGTTTAAAGACGCAAACTCCAAACCATCCAGAAAAAGAACGTCGCCAAAGAATGTGCTACAAATAACCTTCTACATGCATTTTACACTATTGTGATGGAAAATCTATTAATCATTTACTAATACATTGTTGGTTCAATGATGAGAAATTTAGATTACTGCTTCGCTGTCCACGAACAAGAGAGGATTGCTTTACAGAATTAGAAAATGAGAGTTACAATAATGAGGAAAAATATTCAATGATTAGAAAGAGGCATTAAAATCTAAAAAAGGTATGTTTCCAATTATTTTCTGATAGATCACTCATGCAATGCAGCGGTACATACTTAAACCATAATGAAAATCAAACAAGAGAATCTATATTCAAGATTCTAGAAACTTACCTTGCCACTTACACAAACAATCTCTCCCTCTTTATGCTTCTCTTCGAGACTTCTTAGAAAAGGCTGGAAAGTAAACCGAGTACCACGAAAAAATTTCTTCAAGTGCAAATAAATTATCTTCTTTCCACCAGTATTATCACCAACCATACAACCAGAATTTGATTCTCTTTCTGCAATTTCACAGCCGACAACCACTTCAAGAAATGAAAAGGAGTAACTAGCTCTTATTCCCCTGCAGGTAATACACATTTCATGAATCACCTCCGTAGATTATTTCATTCTAATTTATCTTTTCCTCATTTAGATTAGATTTTATTCTATCTTGATAGTTTTCCCTTTCTATATTTTTTCTTAGTTCTATATTTGGTTGTATTTTGGAGATTAGTGAATAAGAAATTAATTTTCCTCCCAAAAAAAACACATGGTATCAGAGAAACCCTAAAATAAAACTCTAGCCATCAGAAACCCTAAGTTCACCGACGAACTCCTCCTAGAGTAAAACTCTCCTTCTGGCAAAACTCCGATGAGCGAACTCTCCTTCACCGACGATGCATTCACCGACGCACTCTTCCATTGGCAGATCGTTCGCATTTGCTATCATTCCTCTGCCACGTTCGTTTCTTTTCACAGCAAGGGTTCGGCTTCAGCTTCGCAATCGTTTTTCTGTCGCTGCAAGACCGATTGCCCGCCGCCGGTCGTCTACTTGTCCGCTGCCGCTCATTCACTCGTCGCTAATTGTAGGTATTTGGTTCCTCTGCTACAACTTCAGTTCGTCCATTCTTCCAGTCGCATCTGCTCATCTGTCTTTAGTTTGTCTCTGTCGCCGCCAGCCCATCTGCTTGTGTTGTTGCTCCAGAACCATATTTGGTGTTTTGTTTTGGGTATATTGAGGATGTCGATAGTTTGAAGCAATGGCTTATTTGTTTGTTTCTTCAAAATTTTCAGCGATTTCAAATGGAAAAACAAGGGTTAGCAAGTGTTAGTTATGAATACTCTTCTCAACCTCACGATTCCTCTCCTCAAATTGTGACTAATCATAAACTTCAAGGTCTCAATTTTCTTCAATGGAATCAATCAGTTTTCATATATATCTGTAGTCGCGGCAAAGATGGTCATCTAACTGGTGATACCCCTGCACCAGATGCTAAGGACATGAGTTTCAATCATGGAAAACTGATGATCATTTGGCCATGTCTTGACTACTAAACTCTATGACTCCAAACATTGGAGAGAACTTTCTATTGTTCAAAACAGCAAAAGAGATATGGGATGTTGTCTGTGCCACCTATTCTAGCTCTAAGAACTCATCTGTTCTACTGGCTATTGAAACTCGGTTGTATGATTTACGTCAAGGAGACCTTAATGTTACTCTATTTTAATCTTCTTGTTCGAAACTGGCAACATTTGGATATGTATGAAACATACAAATGGAAGTGTGGAGAAGACATGACTCTTTACAAGAAGATAGTTGAGAAAAGAAGATATTGAGGTTCCTTCTAGGGCTTAATAAAAAGCTAGATGACGTAAGGGGAATAATTATGGGAGCCTCGCTTAGAGAAGTCTTTGCTGAAGTACGACGTGAGGAGAGTAGAAAACACTTGATGATGCCTGAGATTAGGTCCTCTACTGGATCAGAGGTTTACCATGTTGACACACAATTCATCTCAAGATTACAAATCCAAGAAAGGCAATCGTCCTTGGTGTGGTCACCGTAAGAAAGTGGGACATGTACGAGATACTTGTTGGAAAATCCATGGCAAACCAGCAAATTGGAAACCAACAAGGAAAGAGACGGTCGAAAATCATGTCCATGTTGTCCCCTTCACATCCAACTTCTGATGTGTTTTCGAAGGAACAATTAGATATTGAGGTTCCTTCTAGGGCTTAATAAAAAGCTAGATGACGTAAGGGGAATAATTATGGGAGCCTCGCTTAGAGAAGTCTTTGCTGAAGTACGACGTGAGGAGAGTAGAAAACACTTGATGATGCCTGAGATTAGGTCCTCTACTGGATCAGAGGTTTACCATGTTGACACACAATTCATCTCAAGATTACAAATCCAAGAAAGGCAATCGTCCTTGGTGTGGTCACCGTAAGAAAGTGGGACATGTACGAGATACTTGTTGGAAAATCCATGGCAAACCAGCAAATTGGAAACCAACAAGGAAAGAGACGGTCGAAAATCATGTCCATGTTGTCCCCTTCACATCCAACTTCTGATGTGTTTTCGAAGGAACAATTAGATATGTTACAGCAAATGATTGGCCATCTCTCATAAACGACATCTACACCATAAGCCTCAGTCGAGAAACCTTCTAGCAATCTTGCTTATCAAGGTACTGGTCTTTCTTGTTTTTTTGTGCAGCATAACAAGCCTAACCTGACTATTCTCAGTTCTTTGGAGTTTGTATTTTTTAGCATTAGTCTCTTTTCATTACTTCAATGAAAAGTTTTGTTTCTTGTTAAAAAAAATAACAAGCCTAAACTTTGGATTGTGGATTCTGGAGCATCAGGCCATATGACTGGTGACATTTCCTTATTCCACCAGTTCAAATCCCAACTTGACTATTCTCAGTTCGAATAGCTGATGGATCTCTCTCTGAAGTTATAGGGACAAGGTCAATAAAGTTGACAAATGATCTCGTTCTCTCTAATGGGTTTTGTGTTCCTAAGTTAAACTTCAATTTGATTTCAGTTAGCAAACTTATTAGTGATTCAAATTGCACTTCTAAATTTTTGTCAACCTTGTGTGAATTTCAGGAGGTGGATTCGGGGAAGGTGATTGGCAGTGCTAAGCAACATGGTGGCCTCTATCTTCTTCAAGAAAAGTGACCTTCAAGTTTCGTCTTCAATCCTAGTCCTAAGTCTTGTTCTCGGTCTGTTAGTTTTGTTTCCAAGTCAAAGTCCCTGTCAATTGAAAGTCAAGTTATGTCATGGCATTTTCATCTTGGTCATCCAAATTTCATGTACCTCAAACAGTTGTTTCCTGTTTTATTTATCAATAAAAAGTCAAGCTTCTTTTGGTGTGAAACTTGTTAATTATCTAAACACACAAGAAATGTTTATCCTATTGTGCCTTGTAAATCTTCAAAATCGTTTTCACTTATCCATAGTGATATTTGGGGGTCTTCTAGAGTGAAAAATATATCGAGAGCACGATGGTTCCTCACCTTTATTGATGACCATACTAGGATGACTTTGACCTTTCTAATGAAAGACAAATTTGAAACTCTTGAATTTGAGAGTTTAAAAATTATTCAATCTTATCTAATATGTGCAATATAGGTCCTCTTATATAGGAGAAAGACCTATTACAAATATGGAAAGGAATAAAAGCCATAAAGACCAAATATTTTACAATAAAGATTTACACACAAATATTAGAAATTCCAACAGAAACATCAAATCTTTTCCATTCTTTTCATGTTATGATCTCTACTCTTTTCTTTTCTTTTTTTTTTTTTTTTTGAAAAAATGATCCCTACTCAATTTAAAAGTAAAAATCAAGTTTCAAAACAGACAGACTATTTCAATTCGACTCTTGGTCCATATCTCTCATCTCATGGTATTAGTTCATACTAGTTCATGTGTGGATACTCCTCAACACAATGCGATTGTTGAACAAAAAATAGACATCTTCTTGAGGTAGCCCATTCTCTCATGTTTACTAATGTTCCTTACCATTTTTTGAGGGGAAACTATTCTCACTGCAACCTTTCTTATCAACCAACTGCCTAGTCGTGTCCTCACTTTTAAATCCCCTCAAAATGTCTTCCTCAAAATTCACTCCTAATTCCAAAACCTTTCTTCAAATTTACCTCTTCAAGTATCTGGTTGTTCTTCCTTTGTCATAACCATTCTCCTCATCAGTCCAAACTTGATCCAAAATCCATCAAGTACATTTTTCTAGGTTATGCATTCCACAAAAAGGGGTACGGATGTTATTCACCTATCACTAGAAAAATGTACACATCCATGGATGTTACATTCTTTGAAAATCATCCTTTCTTTACCAAGTCTCAAATTTAGGGGGAAAATATAAAGGAATTTGAGCCATTGGATGTTGAGCCTTATTCTGTCATTCTTACTATTCCCATCACAAATGAGGTCTTAACCCCTACTATAAGCGACCCACCTATTTCTGAGTCTAGTATTCTTGAAGCCCCACAAAATCGCACATTTATTGTTTATACAAGAAGAAAAGAGGCTACCTTGCTAAACCAAGAATGTCAACCACCTAAACCGGATTCATCATCGCTGAATTCCACTGATGAGAACATCACCGTTATGGCACCTGTAATCGATTGATGATCTAACCCTACCAATTGCTTCGAGAAAAAGTGTTAGAAGTTGCACTAGTCATCCCATTGAAAAATATGTTGCATATGGCAAATTGCTTGTTGCTTATAAAGCATTTGTGACTCAATTGGACGTTCACATTCCACAAACCATTCATGATGTGCTCAAAGATCCGAAATGGAAAAAGGCAGGGGATAAAGAAATCAGAGTTCTTGAAAGCAATGGAACGTGGACTCTTACAAGACTTCCTCGTAGAAAGAATCCAGTTGGTTGCAAATGAATTTTCATGGTCAAATACAAGTCTGATGGCAACGAGGAACAGTTTAAAGCAAAGCTTGCTGCGAAAGGCTTTACTCAGTCATACGATATAGATTACCAAGAAACTTTTGCCCCTGTTGCGAAATTGAATATTGTACGTGTTATGTTGTCTCTAACTGTGAACCAAGATTGGCCCCTTCACCAACTTGATGTCAAAAATGCATTCTTGAATGGTGATCTCGAAGAAGTTTGTTGGTTTCTATATTTTATATTTTCTCCTTAATTAGAGTTAATTGTTGTAATTATATTGTATTTATTTGTGTATCTTTTCCTTTTATGTAATTAGGTCTTTCTCTCCTTCTTAAGTAAGGCCTTTGTACCTAGTTAGAATAATTAGATTATTGAATAAAGAAATACCTTTTGCACATGGTATCAGAGCAAAAAAGGTAAGAACCTAAAATATCTAACCTAACCCTAGCTACCATAGTTGTCGTCGCCGTCGCCGTCGCCCGACTCTTACCCAAGCGATGCCGTCCTACACCTACCCAGCCGCCGCCGCCATTACTCGATCGCGAGAAGATCCGTAGCTATATGTGTTACTTGACTGCAAAGGAATTATGGGATAGTGTAACTGAGATGTATTCTGACTTGGCCAATCAATCACAAGTGTTTGAACTGAATCTCAAACTGAGAGACATTCACCAAAGCAGAAATACAGTTACAGAATACATTCACTCTTTCAAAACAATTTGGCAAGACCTATATCTTTTTTACACTTATGAATGGAAATCCACTAAAGATCAAATCCATTACAAGAAAGTGGTAGAAGATGGTCGTATTTACAGATTCCTTACTAGCCTTAATGATGAATTTGATGAGGTTAGAAGTAGAGTACTTGGTAAGAATCCTCTTCCAACTACTAATGAAGTTTACTTTGCAGTTCGTAGGGAAGAAAGTCGTCGCAATGTCATGCTTGGCAAGAAATTTGTCAGGACAGTTGAAACATCTGCTATGGTGGTTGAAGCTACTGTAAATAAGGCTTCTACTCAACCCACCAAACCTCAAGTATGGTGTGACTACTGTAATAGACCTCGACACACTCGTGAGACATGTTGGAAAATCCATGGAAAGCCTACAAATTGGAAGTGTACTTAGCAAAGTGATAAGAGTAACAATCAATCTGCTTCCACTGCCAATGTTGTTGATTCTCATCCATTCAATCAAGAGAAAATTGATCAACTCCTAAAGCTGCTAAAGGTCACTTCGTCATCTGGTAATCCTAGTGTTTCTTTGGCACAAACAGGTAATTATCCTCCAGCTTTATCTTGTCTTAATTCATCTCCGTGGGTTATAGACTCCAGAGCATCCGACCATATGACTAGTTCTTCCTGCATTTTTACCCCATACTCTCCCTTGTATTGCAATAAACAAATTTGAATTGTCGATGGTAGTTTTACTTCCATTGCAGGAAAAGTAACTATCTGTTTGACTAAAAATATTACCTTAAAATTTGTTCTCCATGTCCCTAAATTAGCTTGTAATTTGTTATCTGTCAATAAAATTTCTAAGGATGCTAACTGTCGTGTTACTTTCTTTGAAACTCACTGCATTTTTCAAGATCAGGACTCAAGGGAGATGATTGGACGTGCTAGGATGCTTGATGGTCTCTACTATTTTGATGATTCTCCAACTAGTGATAAAAAAGCTCAGCACTTGAGTAGTGTTAGTTCTTCCTCTGTTAAAGAAACAATCCTACTTTGGCATCGTAGGCTAGGACATCCCAATTTTTTCTATTTGAAGTATTTGTTCCCAAACTTATTTAAAGGAATTGATTGTTCGATTTTTCATTGCGAACGTCGTATCTTTGCCAAAAATCATCGTGTCACGTATTTGCCAAAACCTTACAAGGTTTCCAAACCCTTTTACTTAATTCATAGTGATGTTTGGGGTCCCTCTAAAGTTATGAGTCATAGTGAAAAACGTTGCTTTGTTACTTTCATTGATGATCATACTCGGTTAACTTGGATTTATTTGTTAGCTAAAAATTTTGAGGTCAAAGATATCTTTATTCGTTTTTACAATATGATTGAGAATCAATTTCAAACTAAAATTTGTATTTTACATTCTAATGATGGAACTAAATGCTTTAATACATATTTAGAGGATTTTCTGAAGGATAAAGGAATTTTTCATCAATCTACTTGTCGTGATACTCCACAACAAAAAGGAATGGTTGAACGAAAAAATAGACATTTACTTGATGTTGCTCGTGCTATTATGTTCTATATGCATGTTCCTAACTATTTGTGGGGAGACGCAGTCCTTACAGCTGCTTATCTCATAAACCAGATGCCTTCTAAGATTTTGGCCTTTAAAACTCCTCTTGATCAATTTAGGAATTTTTTCCCACTGTTCGTCTGTATTCCAATTTGTTGATAAAAGTTTTTGGGTGTGCTGCATATGTTCATCTTTCTAGTCCTCAGTCTAAACTTGATCCTCGTGCTGTTAAATGCATTTTTTTAGGATATGCTTCAAACAAAAAAGGCTATTGATGTTTTGATCCTTTGACCAAAAAATGCTTTGAAAGTATAGATGTATTGTTTGTGGAGCATCAACCTTTTTTCAACCAAAATTCTCTTCAGGGGGAGATATCTAACTTGGAAGAAAATTTTTGGGATACTTCTCCCCACCTAAAATCACATGATCTGAAACTACTAGTACTTCTATACCAAACATGGAAAATTCTATTTCAGGGGGAGAAATACTACAAAATGATCTCAACGATCGAAATCATGAACTTCAGGTTTATACTAGAAGGACATTACATCAAAAGAATGAGGATCAGATAGTGGACTTGTCACAACACCAATCTACTGCTCCGACAAATGATACTGAAGATTCAGGTAACCAATCTTTATCTGATATCTCTGACCTTGATATTCCAATAGCTCCTAGGAAAGGTGTCCGTAATTGTACCAAATACCCTATTGCAAATTATCTTTCTTATCATAGATTGTCTAATAACCATAAAGCCTTCACCTCTAGGATAACCAACCTATTTATTCCAAGGAATATATAGAAGGCCCAAAATGATCCGAATTGGAATTTCGCAGTTATGGAAGGGATGAATGCTTGAAACAGAATTGTACATGGGATATAGTTGAACTACCAAAAGATAAGAAAACAGTAGGGTGTAAATGGGTATTCACTATAAAGTGCAAAGCTGATGGTGATATTGAACGATACAAAGCCAAATTAGTTGCTAAAGGGTTTACACAGACCTATGGGATTGATTATCAAGAAACGTTGGCTCCTGTTGCTAAGATTAACTCTATAAGAGTGCTATTATCTATTGTTGTTAATTCAGATTGGCCTCTTCATCAGTTGGATGTTAAAAATGCATTCCTCAATGGTGATCTTGAAGAGGAGGTATTCATGGACTTACCACCAGGTTTTGAAGTGGATCTTGGAGTTAACAAGGTTTGCAGGTTAAAGAAATCTCTGTAGGGCCTTAAACAATCTCCTAGAGCATGGTTTGAACGTTTTGGGAAAGCTGTTACTAGCTATGGCTTTCTTCAGAGTCAAGCAGATCATACCATTTTCTATAAGCACACTGGAAATGACAAGATGGTTGTTTTAATAGTGTATGTTGATGATATCATTCTTACGGGTAATGATGAGGTTGAACTGAATAGTTTGAAGAAAAAACTAGCCAATGAATTCCAAATCAAAGACTTGGGAACTCTCAAATATTTCCTAGGGATGGAATTTGCCAGATCAAAAAAGGGTATCCTTGTCAATCAAAGGAAATATATTATTGATCTGCTTCAAGAAACAAGCTTACTCGGTTGTAGAACAGCAGAAACTCCTATTGAACCAAATTTTAAATTTCAAGCTGCAACAGAGGAAGAGGTAAAAGATAAGGAAAAATATCAAAGACTTGTGAAAAGACTTATTTACTTACCTCATACCCATCCTGATATTGCCTTTGCAGTTAGTATGGTGATCCAATTTATGCATGCCCCAGGGTCAACTCACTTTGAGGCAGTTTACAGGATCCTAAGATATTTGAAAGGAACTCCAAGAAAAGGCATATTTTTTAAGAAACATGATCACTTACATGTTGAAATCTACACTGATGTTGATTGGGCAGGTAGCACCACAGATAGGAGATCTACTTCTAGTTACTGCTCCTTTGTTGGAGGAAATCTAGTTACTTGGCGTAATAAAAGCAAAGTGTGGTAGCTAGAAGTAATGTTGAAGCGGAATTCAGAGCTTTAGCTCATGGCATTTGTGAAGGTGTTTGGATAAAACGACTGCTTGAAGAATTGAAATTTGTCCAAATGAAACCTATGCGTGTTTACTGTGACAATAAGGCAGTCATCTCCATAGCTCACAATCCAATCCTTCATGATAGGACAAAACATATTGAAGTTGATAAACACTTTATAAAAGAGAAGATTGATACTGGAGTAATATGTATCCCCTATCTTCCCACAACAGAGCAAATTGTTGATGTGCTAACTAAGGATCTTCCAAAGCTACGATTTGACAAGTTGATTAACAAGCTAGCAATGGAAGATATCTTCACACCAGCTTGAGGGGGAATGTTGGTTTCTGTATTTTATATTTTCTCCTTAATTAGAGTTAATTGTTGTAATTGTATTGTATTTATTTGTGTATCTTTTCCTTTTATGTAATTAGGTCTTTCGCTCCTTCTTAAGTAAGGCCTTTGTACCTAGTTAGAATAATTAGATTTTTTTTTTTTTTTTTGAAAAGGAAACCACACTTTTCATTGAAGTAATGAAAAGAGACTAATGCTCAAAATACAAAGAAACGAAAAAAAGAAAAAAAAAACCATAACAATAGATGAATAACAATTAAGCCAAAAACATGAAAAGAGAAGCCTGAAAAAACTTGGACAGCGAACTCCATCACGAAGCTATGAGTCGAGCAAAGAATCCCAACGTAGAACGACTTTCAAGATTGATCTTATACAGACACTACAAATTGCTGCCAACTGATGCAGAATAGAAGCACACTAATGAACCCGAGACATTGCTGAAACACCAAGCAGAGCATAAAGAATGTTGAATACAAGACCCTCGCCGCTTTAAGCAACCTAGCGCTCCCAATTCCTACCCTGAGACTTGATTAAGAAAGGTATGACATTGCTGCTAACGCTGCCCCACGATGCATAGCCGAGCAACAAATAACAGCCTTCTGGAATGAAACCACCAAAAGAGAACCAGATGCAGCTAATAATCCAATCTCCAGGTGATCACACCTTAGAAGTTTCTTCAGCATTAGCCAGAAAATTGGATTCTGACTTAGAGATAGTGCAAAATCTTCATCAACTAGATTCTCAAATGCTTCATAGCTTGATGAAAACAGACTAGCCAACAATGATGCTTTTAAGATCTTTATTAGGAACCGAACCAAAGATCAAACTTACAACCCTAACTATTTCTTCCTCGACCTCCAATGGCAAAAGCAACTACTCCAAACTCACTCCGATCCAAAACAAAATTTCCAAATTGGACAGCTCAAAAATTACAGTAGAACATCTTCACAAATTTTACGGAGGACAAAGACACTAGCATGTCAAGGGACAAATTCTGAGATCCCAGAAGCAAGATATAATCTTAGATTACCTTCCCACGAGACAATCTTCATAACTGAAGAAAAGAGATCAAGCTAAGACTTCAGATGATTGAGGCAAGATTTTACACAATTGAAGACCACAAGATTCAACTAATAAAGAGAATTGGTTAGGAATTTGAGAAGGAGACAGTAAGGGATCATGAACTATTGAACTTTGAATGCCTAAACCATCATCATCACCTGGAAAAAGGGAAGTCAAAGACTCACCAAGTTGGTCTTCTGAAAAGGGTTCCACACAATCTTCTTCAGCATGCAAAGACTCAGAATCCTCACTACTCACACTAACCGAAGACTCATCATCTGAATCCAAGGAAGAGTGAGCTATAGGGCTGGAAGAGCAAGCAACCCCTCTGATTAAGTAATTTTTTACCCCTGGAATTTGAACAAAAGATTCAATGAAATCCTTGGATTTTGAAAACCTAATTTCACCACTGTCTTTTGAAGATTCCAAAACCTTGTTTGAAACAATCCTTTGAGTACATTCAGATTCCAAATGATCGGCATTAAAATTAGACTTGATAGCCAATGGCAGAGAAACCTTTTTCCGAGAATAAGTTTTTAAGACTGCTTGCTGCTTGCACCCTTTTACAATGCTGACATCATTATTATTCTTGGTAGGAGAATCAAAAATCAGCGGCTGCTGGACTTCCTTAGGGCTGGTACAATTAAAATCTTTAATAACTTTAGAGGGAGAAAGAATGAAATCCAACTCTTGATTGCTATCATTAAAGTCCATACAACGAACATTATTAATGTACTCATCATGCAGCAAAGCACCCTTTGGAGAACCCAACCCCTTTTTTCGAGAATAAGTCTTTAAAGTTGCGTTCTGGTTGCACACTTTTTCAATGCTAACATTAATACTTTCGGGTGGAAAATCAACGGACAGTGGCTGCTGGAATTCCTTAGGGCTGGTGCAATTATAATCATTAATACCTTTAAGAGGAGAGAGAATGGGATCCATCTCTTGAATGCAATCATTAAATCCCATACAACCAACGTTATTAATGCCCTCATCATGCAACAAAGTACCCTTTGGAGAACCCAACACCTCATTAATTTCTCCCTGAGACCGAGAACATGAAGGCAATTCATTTAAATTTTCAACTACCGGCCTAATTAATTCATGGACCTTGGAAAAAGTAGGAACTCCTTCATCTTCCATGACTTCCTTCATTAAGAGATGGTGATAATGCAAGCCTTCAGTCTCCTTCAAATTGGAAGACGTAACATTAAGATTAACATCTTTCTTCATAAAAAAATGGTGAGACTGTTCATCTTTCTTCACTTCTTTAGCACGTGAAATATCCAAGGAATTACAAAACCAATCTGAAGACATAATGCTCAAAAATTCAGACCTAGAAGAAGATCCCAATCCAATTGAAGGAGAGATTTGGACCACAACATCCCCAAGAATGGAATCATGAACAACAACTTCAGCTGGAATGAAACCACATTGATTCTTTTTCACCTCAATGGAAGCATCAATGCAATTCAACAAATTAATTGTTTCCAAAGAAATACTAATGAGCCCACCACAATCCTTGCCTATGGCTTCAAAGTTTTCCTTATTCCATAAAGAGAGAGGTAAATTCTTGATTTTTATCCATCCTCCAAAACTTTCTATCCACTTAGCCCTACCATGTTGTTGAGCATTCCATTTTTCGAATTTTAGAAACAAACCTCCCATCTTTTGCCAAGAATCAAGAAGTACTCTACCAGCAAACCCTTTAAAATCCTTCATTTTAAGCAAAGCTTTATCTGCAGAAAATGGATTGATTATACAACTTTCAGAAACTTCTTTCTTCAAAATTTCAGAAATATACCTCCAATCCTCAAAAGAATGAAGTCTTGTTATAACAAAAACTTCATCAAAGTCTATAATTGCCACCTCCTTTTCTTTTTTGATCCAAAACCCCTTAGAAAAAGGCTCCACGTTGCATTCCACAGAAGCTGAAAAGGCCGGGATGCTATTGCCATCATTGCTGCCAAGACGTGCCTCAAAAATATCCTCTTTCAGCTTGCAAAACTCTACTGGATTTTTAGATTTTTGTTGGAATTCATCCAACATCTCCCAAAAAACCATCCAACCTCTTTTTTGAATCCCAACTGGAACCATGATACTATTTTTAGCACCTCCGTTGGATAAAAAAGAAATTTCTGAATACCAACCAAACTTGTTATACTTTTTATGAACTCTAAAGAATCCCCTGTCCCCTCTCATCTGATTGAAAAACTTACTATTCAAAGGACTTTTCCAAAGTTGAGCAAAAGATTGCTCCAACCAATGCAAAAAATTCCATTGAATCTTAATGAAGAAAGAACGATTCCTTTTTTTCTCTTCCAGCAAATATTTTCCACGAAGTAGACGAACAAAAAAGAATTTGTTCACAATGCTGCAACTACTTTCCATGCTGAAAGATGATCTTAAACGAAGAAACTTATCATGAAGGTGGGAATGTGAGCAAAAGAAGGTGGCTGAAGGCTAGAAGATGAAGGTTTGGATTAGGGAAGGGGGGAGGGAGGGGAGAGCTCTTACCTGAATATGGAGGAAATTAAATCAAATCAATGAAGATTTCATTGCATATCATACCTATTTTGTTAATGTTTTGGGCAACCCTGAGAAGGCGTATCACAATTGTGTAGCTGTTAGAGGAGCTTCTATATATGTATTGGGACCTATGCATCTTGTTAATTAGATTATTGAATAAAGAAATACCTTTTGCACAAAGTTTATATGCAAATTCCCCCGGAATGGAAGACAAGTCTAATAGCAACTTGGTGTGTAAGTTGAAAAAGTCTCTATATGGATTAAAATAATCTCCACATATATGGATTAAAATAATCTCCACTTGCTTGGTTTGACAGATTCACTAAAACTTTGATTAAAAGTGGCTATTATCAATGTCAAGTTGATCATACCTTGTTTGTGAAATCCTCAAATAACAAACTGCAATTTTGATTGTATATGTGGATGACATCATCATTACAAGGAATGATCTAGAAGAGATCCTCAACCTCAAAAGGATGCTTGCAACTGAGTTTGAAATCAAAGATTTGGGAAGCTTGAGATATTTTCTAGGCATGAAGTGGCACGATCCAATAATGGTGTTGTGATTTCTCAGAGACAGTATATCCTATACTTATTAAAGGAGACGGGAAATCTTGGGTGTAGACTTGCAAAAACACTCATGGATCCAAACCTAGTTGTACACCAAAGTGAAGATGTTATTCCAGTTGACAAGGGCATGTATCAAAGACTTGTGGGAAAGTTAACTTATCTATCGCCTACTAGACCAGATATTGCGTACTCTGTTAGCATTGTTAGCCAATATATGAAAAATCCAAATGAACGTCATCTTGGAGCTATGAACAGAAATCTGAAATACTTAAAAGGCACTCCAGATCATGGTTTATTATTCAAAAAATCTTCCAACAGACTGGTAAACTCTACACTAATGCTAGTTGGGTTGGGGAATTAACTAACTAAAAATCTATGAGTGGCTATTGCTCCTATGATCGGAGGAAATTGATCACTTGGAGAAGTAAAACACAAGTCGTTGTAGCAAGAAGCAGTGCATAAGCTGAATACAAAGCGCTTGCTTTAGGAATATGTGAAGGAATATGGATTCAGAAACTTTTGACAGAGTTGAAAATTGATACTTAGAACTCAGTTAAAATGTTTTGAGATAGTCAACCAGCCTTCAGTATTGCAAAGAATCTTGTTCATCATCACAAAACAAAGCACATAAAGATAGATCGACATTTCATATTTGAGAATAGTGGAACTAAACTATGTTTCATCTCGTCATCAAGTTGCCGACATACTCATCAAAGCATTACCGAGGTCCGAGGACAAGCTTGGAAGAATTCAACCCCAAGCTTGGCTCGTATACTATATACAATCCACTTGAGGGGGAGTGTAGATTGTTTCATTCTAATTTATTTTTCCTTATTTAGATTAGATTTTATTCTATCTTTATAGTTTTCCTTTTCTGTATTTTTTCTTAGTTTTATTCTATATATGGTTGTAATTTGGAGATTAGTAAATAAGAAATTAATCGTTCTCCCAAAAAAACCACAACCTCAAATCTTCCTCAGAATCCTTTGAGCATTCAGAACTCCAAATAATTTTGGGATTCAAGTGGTACTAGGTAAAATTAAAGTACACAGAAATCAAAACAATATATGGTTTGCAAATCTAACTTTAAATAAAATTATGAAACAAAGTTATTCAGATTTAAATGAAATGTCACCTACTAGGCAATGAAATATTACTAACTTTTCCTGTCATCTTGTACAAAAATATGATATAAAAAAAATTAAATAAGTTGTACAACTTTTTAATATCTGGAATTCCTGTCATGGAAACCTTTTTTTTTTTTTCCTTTAAAAATCAAGCTTTCATTGAGAAAAAAAAATGAAATAATACACAGATATATAAAAAAGAAGCACACAAAAAGGGAGTCAAACTACAAAAAAAGGCTCCAATCAAGTAAAATAAGAATTGGCGAGTATTTTTTTTAAAAAAAAAAAAAAAAAAAAAAAAAACCTAGCACAAAGGTTCAAATAGAAACATAGAATCTAACAAAGGACCAAACATCGCTACAAGAACTCTCCCGCCCTAAGAAATTTCTACTATTTCTCTTGCCCCCAAAGATCCCAAAAAATCGCACAAACTCCTACCTACCATAAAAACCATCAAGAGAAGAGCGGATAAGGAAGAAGCTCCTCAAACACCTCCCTAACACCTTGAGCTCTAACGAAGTTGAAGCCAAACAACTCAAAAAAGCAACTCATGGCACTAGCAAACTCACAACTCCAAACCAAATGATACAGGTCCTCAAACGCCCTCCAGCAACGAATACAATAAAATGGGCTAACCAAATAGAATCATCCGGCCGAGATCCGATCCAAGGTATTAACTCTTCTGTGCAAAACCTACCACACGAAGAACTTGACCTTCTTCGAAATCTTTACCTTCCACAACAAGGAGAAATGTAGTACCACTCCCCAGGGAAGAACGGACCAAGCAAGGAAAGAAAGAGTTGCGGGAAAAATCTTTGGACGGGCAAGGAGTCCAAAAACGAACGTACCTCCTATCAAGATAGAAACAGAAGACCTCAAGCATTGAAAGAAGAGTCAATACATCCGTCGTTTCCCTAGTGATCAACAATAGTGGGAAAATTTCAACAATTTCTTCAAAAAAAGATACCCTACATGCTGCTCATATCAGCATTCAGAAGTGGGAAAATGACGAGGATTGGCCAAGAAATAAAGTCCACAAAAGTCTTCTTTCAAAGGTTATTCCTCAACCAAGCACCTTACAAAGAATGTGATCACCTCCTGCAGACTTGAATTCATAACCTGCTAGTCCTAGACAACATGTGGAGACAAAATCCCAAGGACTTCTAGCACTGACAACATCTCTAGGAAAGCAATCCATCCCCCCGAGCATCTGAAGTAATTGCAATTGATCACCTTCCTCCAAAGAGCACCTTGTTTAGCCGTTTCACAGCAAGGGCAAAATTTCTATTTCTGAAATTGCTGAAACCAAGACTGCCTTCGACAATTAGCAAAGAGACCTAGCAATTAACCAGAATCTGCTCACGTCTTTCCAAGAAAAATTTCTAATTTTCTTCAAGTAGCTGGCCAACTTTGAAGTATTCTAAAGAGGGGCAGATGATATGATGGAATATTTGGGAGCATTAACACCTCCAAGCATACCATCATTCCAATTATGAAGCTAATTTATCAAGGAGACTTTTCCCTTATAGGCAGTCCTATAAAATCAAAGGCCATAAACCTTGAATTCGATGCAACCTTTTTTTTTTTTTTAAACAAGAAACAAAACTTTTCATTGAACAAAAAGAAAGGATCTATAGCCAACATGAGCATAGCTCAACTGGTATAAAGTTTGTACTAATGACCAAAAGGTCTATGGTTCGAATCCCTCCACCCCCACATGTTGTCGTAAAAAAAAGAAAAAATTATAACTTAAAAACTCTATAATGCCAAAGAAAAATCAGAAAAGCATACCAGTTTACATCCTAATGAAGAAATTAAATGCATTTCTTGAAAAAAAAAGAATGGAAAAATAATAAAATATAAAGGTTAGAAGAGAGGGAGAAAGAGAATGAAACCTTGAAGACAAGACTTTCCCGATAAAGATTAAGTATTGTCCATCATCAATATTAACCTGTGGATTCCGTAAATCGGCATAGGTCCGAGGAAAATGATGTAGTAATTTCCCTAACTACATAGAAAACAGAAGGAAAAAAATTAGTCCAACACAACTTACACAATTATATATGTGTATTTGAGGCTCTACTTGGTCTTCAAATAAGAATAAATAAAAGTAACAACAAAAACCCACTGTGTGGAAGCCGCTATTATCAAGCTGGCGCTGGTGCCTCTTACTTAGTCCAGGTATGCAACCAACGGACTGGTCAAGAAATGACCTGCCAGATACTACATTATTTTGTGATTTTAACTCCTTTTCTGAAGAATCTCCTTCAACAGCTGGATTACTAGATATTGTTCCAATCTCGACATTCATAGGCAGAAGAGATGGACCAGCATTATAAGTATATTCTTCACTCACTGAAGAATTTCCTACACTTGGAAGGACAGAGTACAGAGAAGACAGAGTTCCATCCAGACTATCTTGTGCCCACTCTTCACAAGTTGAATTCAGAAGAAAGTTCTCACCATGTTTAGCTGCTAAAAAGCTCGTAATATCTGAGTAACATGCAGAGGCATCATATAATTCGACTGGAGGAGAACTTCCCAAAATGATGGATGGAAATTTTTTACATGCTATGGAGATATTGCAATCCTCCTCCAGATCTGATGGAATTGAACTAGATTGATTGTTGTATTGTCCATTCTCAATAAAATCATCATGAGCCATCACAACTGATATCTAAAAATAATAAAAATATATAAAAATTTAAAAAAGCCAAATCTAAATATATCAATTGCATAGAATTCAGAGTTGTAGCCTTTTTTTTATAGGAAACTGAAAAGTATATTCATATAAGAGGACATACAAAAAAGGGAGTGTCATAGCCTAAGAAGCACGGACATGGACATGGACACACGGCACGACACAGACACGGCGACAAATCAATTTTTAAAAATTTAGGAAACGACACATTGGGGACACGTTATTAATTTTTTTATATATTATATGTATATATATTGTCATAGTAATACTTCTAAATAAATCAACCATACAAATTTAACCTAACAAAACAATGTGTTTCATTAATAATTTAATAGTTAATACTTAATACATAAACGATAATGCTAAGCAATGTTGTCCAACATAAAATTACAATACAAGTACAAAGTACTAGAAAGAAATTACATCTTACCCATAAAACAAACCAAATCTGGAGGAGGAGATCGAAGGAGGGAGAGATGCAATCGGGTGGGAGAGAAAAAATCCAAGGAGGGAGAGATGAGAGAAAACTTTTAGGGTTTTATGTTTTAAATTATTAAAATGAGCTGGGCAATCGAAGGAGGGAGAGATGCAATCAAGTGGGCTTTTTAATTGTATTTCAGGCGGGCTAGGCTTTGGGCTACAAAACAAGCAATTTCATTCGGCATGTCCAGAACGTGTCCAGACGTGTCCGAAATTTAAAAAAAATATGGACACGCAAAATAGCGTGTCCAACACGTGTCAAGCACATGTCGAAGTGTATCCATGTCAGATACGTGTCTGACACGACTTCCTAGGTTGTAGCCTTTTCTTAGCCAGCAAAAATATGAAACATAATGTAGAACACATTTTTGTTATGGGTCTTTTTGCAATCTTTTGTGGAGCTGTAGTTTGGATTGGTTTTTCATTTGTATGAGAATTTGAGCATAGTTGGAGGTTTTTTGTGACCGTTTGTGGCTTTGATGGCGTTCTTTCTCTTGATTACGTTTTTTTATGTAGTGGTTTCCGTCTTATCTGCTTTTTCCGTGGTTAGGGGAGTTCCAGTTGCTTCTAGCTTGGTTCATCCTACTTTTTGCTTTGAGATCGTGTGAGACCCCCAATCACGAAAACATATAGTAGAAGGGGTAAAAAGGGTAATACACCAGAAACGGTTAGAGGAGAGAGAGAGGGGGACCACCTGTAGGGATTGTGCGCACTTATATGGCTGAGGGAGTAATTCTGTAAGCATCTTTTGGAAAGTTTTTGGCTTGGACGAGTGTCTGAGAGGGAGAGACCAGCACTCTCGAATTGCTGGGAGTTTGTTCTTGTTGTTTGGCTATTTTGAACTATTTCCTTAATGAAATAACCCCTCTGCTCAAGGAAGAACTCTCATTGAGGCAGAGTTGGTTTTCAGGCTGTGTTGTGAGTCTTTTCTATCAGATTTTCTTGCTGTTTTGGTCTGTTTGGTGCAGGAATCGAGTTAGGATACCTAACAGATCGATTAGGATCATCCTTTCGATTTAGGTTTTACTTTGTAGTTTGTGGAGGCTTCTTCTCAGAATGGTTAGCTGTGTGGTTGGTTGGGTTCAGTTTCTGCAAAATTATATTTCTCCCTTGGTTCAAGATTCCAAGTTTTATCATGATGTTCTCCCTCCAAGCTCTTGCTGATTTTTCCAAGTTTTTGGGATGCTATCTTATTTCCTTTGTATTCTTTTATTGTTTTCTCTTTTCATTCCTCTATGTAATTTGTATCTCTTGAGCATCAGTCTCTTTTCATTTTTTGTTCAAAAAAAAATGGGTGGAACTTGAAGAAGACAACTAGAATGATTTGGGGATATGCAATTAGGGCGCTTTTGTGGAGTTATTGGCTTGAAAGAAATCATGGAATCTTCGAAGATAAGTTCTCTCCTATTAATAATTCTTTTTGAACAAGAAACGAAACTTTTCATTGATGAAATGAAAAGAGACTAAAGATCAAAGGATACAAACTCCACGAGGAGTGAAAATGAAGGAGAAACAATAAAAGCATAAGGACCGAAAAATAAATAGATAAATAACAAAGGATAAATTCTTATGTAATTATCCTTTTTTGATGTTACAACACAGTTGGAAAAGTTTTTTGTAAGTAGCTTCCCTTGGGGGAGGGGGTTCCCTTTTCCCCCTACCCCTAGTTTGTATCCTTCTTCTGTCTTGTTGAATATAAATATACCTCAGGTTTCTTAACCAAAAAGAAAACAAAACAAAACAAAAAATAAAAACAAATTTTGTGGGCAAATTGTTTGAGATGGTGGATGCTCTCCGGGGAATTTTCTTTTAACTATTTTTCTCTATGAAAACCAAGTCGACTGGACATTTTTATAACCTCTTAAGCTAATGGGTAGGTTCCCTGTAGTTTCCCTTTTCTGTCACATTGACGCTTTTATTTTAAAAAAGAATTGCATTCCCAAAAGAAAAAATATCCCTTTTTTTAACAAGAAAGGAGACTTTTCATTGAAGTAATGAAAAGAGACTAATGTTCAAAGATACAAACTCCACAGGAGAGTGAAAAAGCAACAAAAATAACAAAAGCAATACAAAACCAAAAGAAACTAAATGTATCCTTCAAATGACAATATATTATTTTCTCAAATATCTGTACGGCCGAAGAAGTCAATTCCATTCCCGAAAAGCTCATAATGACGAACTGGAAAATGCAAATTTTTTGCGGCCAAGCAACCTTCTACAAAGGAAAATATAATGCTCATACCAACCAGCTAGTTTGATAAGTAACATTTAACAATGAGTGATAAAACTGCCAACTGGAACTTTAACAATAGAACTTCAGCTTCAAACAGACAAAATATTACATACAATTGCCTACCTTGTCTAGCAACTTTGCTCGATTCGAAATGCTGGCAGTGCCATGTTTGTTTACTTCTTCAAACAAATTACCTGCAAACTTGTGCTTTGTTCTTAAGCACAATTTTGGTAGCATGGAGAGAACATAATGGAACCTGAGACAGAAGCGGTAATGTGCTAATCTACCAGTCTGAATTTGATAATTCACCACAATTTCAAGCAGTTCATAATGAGATATCAATAATACCTCATGCTTTCACCCACAGAATTCCGATATCCTTTCTCAACGTGCAGAGCTATTGCACTTCTCAATTGATGCCCACTGAAGCACTAAAAAAAGAAACCCCATACATTTATATATCTCTAGGCGCCTTTATATGTCCAAATTCATTATAACAAAAGATAAATAGGGAAAAGAGAAATAGAATAGAATTTCACATCAATTTCAAAAAATCCTTGATAATTAAATAATTACTTTCTCGATGGCTGTGTTTATTTGCTTCTGCCCCCTTCCAAAGAAAGTTCCTAAAAACTTTCTCGATATTTTTGCACACAGCCACAGGGATTTCTTGAAGTGTTTCTATGTCTCTTATCAAAATAAAAATAATTAATTAATTAATTTTATATATAAAAATAAATTAATTAATTAATTAAAATAAAAAAAAATAATAATAAAAAAAAAAAAAAAAAAAAAAAAAAAAAAAAAAAAAAAAACCACAGAAGAGGGAAGGTAAGGCATCTTCCTATCTTCCCTAGCCAGAGGAATAATATAAGATCTCAGATTGATCAAGATTTAAGAAAGGGGATAGAATTGAAAGATTCTCATCACTGCATTGCAATACAATTAGTTAAAGCATTTAACCAAGTAATTCGAATTTCATTTACCATATCCTGGAATAAAAAAATTAATCGTGATTTACTAAATAAAAACCATATTTAAATAATCATCTATCAACTTTCACTACAACATAGTAGATTTCTTCATCGCCTTTCAAAAAAATAAGTTTACAATTCCATATGTTTATAAATACAGTCATACCAGGCTACATGAATGAACGATTGAGATGATCAATGCCATGCCCAACTAGAGTACAGGGAACGCTATGCATGCCTAAATAGCGAAAGCATCAGACCGACAGGGAAAGCTTTCCCGAAAAGCTGCAAAAGAACAAATAGATGAACATAACGCCGAGAAACTTCAAAACTGTACAAACCTTAATGCAGTTGGAACCGAAAAATGCGCAAAATAATTACTTGTTTCGGTGAATCAACATTCGTCCCACTACTAACCTCAACTAATAGCGTAACACAGTTCTTTCTTCCGAGAGAAATAAGAAAGTAACTCGAGAATCAGAACAGAGAAAACAAACAAAATAGTTTGCAAGATTAGAAGGTTTTGTCCTAAATGTTGCACTTAATTCGTTATTAACTGAACCGCCATTTCTGAACGACTACTGATACTGGCCAGTGGGATGAAAATTCTAACCTTAACAAAGAATCGTGAACTCTAGTTCATCAATTTCGACTGTTCGTAGCGAACGAAACATCCATAATGAAGGTGATAATTCCAGTCTAACAGCGAGCAACGGAGTGCGAATGTATGTGCGTGCTCAAATGCTTCTTTGCTTGCTTTATCGAGCATTCAACACATGGAGGTGATATTTTACAGAGCTCGAACTCAAAAGGACCTACCGTGGGTAAGAGAGCTTCGCAAACTGCTCCATGGAAAATATACATTAGATTAATGCCCCAATACCACAGTTAGTCGTAATTCGTGTTGTCTGTTTTCGTGTTTTTTTTTTTCTTTATTTCCTCTTTTCTTTTTTTAAGAATAAAATTTGTTTTATTTTTTATTCCAACCTCTAATTTTGTTTTGCACGATAATACAACATTCATGTTAATTGATTTATATTCATTGTTATAGGTAATTCGACACGACCAAAGGAACAAAGTTAGAACAAGTTGGAAGCATATGGGATAGGGCAGAAATTGGGACCAGCGTCGAGACCCTAACCCTGGGCGTCTCGACGCTATGCACATCCCATCTCTGATCAGGCGGCAAAAGATCGCAGCGTCGCGACGCTGTGACCGCAGTGTCTCGACGCTCTCGGATATTTTCGTTTAGTCGCGACGTTGTGACGATTTTTCCTATAAATAAAATGCGATTAGGGCAGTTTAAGGGGGACTTTTCTTGATGATTTTTTGGCCGAAAACTCACCTAATAATCTGCTATGGAGGCTAAAGCAAGTGGAGAGGAGCGGGATTCAAGGCTTTGTTCGTGGAGATCGTGACAGGGACGTGCGGTCTCGGCCTATCTAGCGTTTAATTCTCTTTCCCCTTTACTTTAGTAGTTTTAATGGCTGATTTGTACTTAGTTTATATCGTAACGCATTGTATGAATAACTAAGTCCGTAATCTTAGGGATTGATGTAGCCGTTGGGCAATTTAGGATTGATTTATGGATGTTTTCATGCTTTCATTTATGCATAGCGTATTTTTAATGCTTTCAATTTACCGGTCATAAATTGATTGATGTTTGTGTTTGAATCTAACTCGGGAGAGAGGATTTAGCTTAGAAATCGGTATGCATGACTAGGACTAATCTTGAGATCGGGAGATAATAGATAATTCTAGAAATCGTTAAAAAGGGCTTTCCTTAATGCCTTGCATGTTTAATGAATTTATATAGGGATATTGGGTTCATTGCATGTGGGAGGATTATGTATGCTCGGGAGAGATATGTATGATTGTAATTTTCCCTAGATTTATGATTCATAGCATGCTTACTATCCATTAGTCAATCCATAAATCCCAATTGGTGAAATCAACTCCCTAAGACTTTGTCATCAATTGATTTCCATACTTTTTAGCTTTGTGTTATTTTTCTATTCATTCTCACTTTGCTTGGTTCCCTAAATAAAATTAGACAAGATTATTTTCGATAACTAAATTGGTTAGAAACCCAATCTAGAGGACGACATTCAAATTTACATTCACTATATTATAACTTGGCCTGTACATTTGCGGTTAGCAATTTGCGTATCAAACATCCAAGACTAAGGCAACGAACACTTGAAGAAGACTGGGGGCTAAGAAAAGAAACATACCAGATTGAGGTCAACCCTAGGCTAAGGCTGACCCTAAGTCGAGGCCGACCCTAGGCCGAAGCCGAGACCGACCTTTCAAGGCCCCAAAAGTAGCCTCGAGATCACATAATCAAGGTGAATCATATTGCCGATGTGGTTGAACAACAAGGCAAGATCAAGATTGAAGCAAACGAACCAGATACGAAAGACAACAGACTATCCGAGGCTGAGGTCGAGGCTGAGGCCGACCCTTGCCATGGTCGAGGCCGAGGCCAACCATAGTCATACCCGAGGTCGAGGTCGACCTCAGCCATGGTCGTGGCCAAGGCCAACCCTATTGATACAAGCGAAGATTGAACACTATGCGAGCTTAAGCTTTCATGCTCTGGCCCACGCCTACATGCGAGCCTATAGAGCCCATGCCTACATGCGAGCCTAAGTTTGGTGCCCACGCTTACATGCGAGCCTAGGCTTTCCAACTTAAAGCCCACACCTACATGCAAGCCTAAGCTTTCCAGCTTAGTGCCGCCCACGCCTACATGTAGCCTAAGTTTCCACGCTTAGAGCCCATGCTACTGCATGCGAGTCTGGACCCCCGGGTCTACCTCGCCTCATCCAGATATGAGATTATGTGAGCTTGGACCACAGGTCTACCTCACCTCATCTGGTTTGAGCTCATCGCTTTTCGCGAGCCTGGGCCCCCAGGTCTACCTCGCCTCATCCAGATTTGAGATTATGTGAGCTTGGACCACGGGTCTGCTTCACCTCATCTAGCTTCAACCCATCACTTTTCGCAAGCCTGGGCCCCCGGATCTACCTCACCTCATCCAGATTTGAGATTATATGAGCTTGGACCACGAGTTTACCTCACCTCATCTGCCTTGAGCCCATCACTTTTCGCGAGCTTGGGCCCCCGGGTCTACCTCGCCTCATCCAGATTTGAGATTATGCGAGCCTGGACCATCAGGTCTACCTCACTTCATCTGGCTTAAGCCCATCACATTACATGAGTCTGGACTACCGAGTCTACCTCACCTCATCTAGCTTGAGCTCATGCACTTCATCTGAGTCAAGCTCACCTGGCCGAGCCCGAGGCCGACCCCAAACTTTAAAGGTATTCTTCTCTTTACTCAATTCTATTTTATGTTTCAGTAAAATTTTATTTGAGTAAGGGGGCTACACCAGGGGATATGCACTCCCTATTAAGCAAAAAACAAGTAACAGGGGATATGCACTCCCTATTAAACAAAAGGCACACTAGCTTAGCATGTCTAACTGAAGATTACATGTTTTAGCCTATTATCTCATTATTGTTCTACAAGGACTAACGTATGAATGTAGGGAGCTAAATTTTGGGCTAACAGGGGGCTTGAGGCCGAGGCTGACCCTAGCCTCTTCCCTCATTTTTCTTTTGCAAAAGCTGACATGTGAATACAGGGACTTAGATTTTGGGCTAGCAGAGACTTGAGGCCGAGGCCGACCCTAGCCTCTTCCCTCATTTTTCTTTTGCATAAATTAAATTTTCGATGCAGGAACTCAAAATTTTCAATAATATGAAAGGTGGTTGAGGCCGACCCTAAGGTCTTACCACGTGCGCTACATAAATGGCCAAGCCAGAAAAACACCTACGCAGGGGCTTCAAAACAGAGGAATGGACTGAACAACGTCCAAAACGAGAGACAAAAGACACAAAAGCTTGGACTCGCTTTAAACGTTAGCCTCAGCCTCATCCCGAGGTTGAGGCCGAGGCCGGGTTATCTCTTCAATCCCTAGACCCTAGCCTCTTCCCTCATTTTTCTTTTGCAAAAGCTGACATGTGAATGCAGGGACTTAAGGTCTTACCACGTGCGCTACATAAATGGCTAAGCGAGAAAAACACCTACGCAGGGGGCTTCAAAAATAGAAGAATGGGCTGAACAACGTCCAGAACGAGACACAAAAGACACAAAAGTTTGGACTCGCTTTAAACATTAGTCTCCGCCTCATCCCGAGGCCGGGTTATCTCTTCAATCCTCACTTTTCTCATTTCTCTCTTACCTAACCCCTATTCAGGGAGCTTTTGCTTTGTCTATTTCTTCATATCTTGCAGGATAGCAACAAATCCGCACATAAGTCAACACAAGACGAAATTATACTCTTAAATCGGGCTTAAGAAGTCGGACCTATACTAAAACTCGTGGTCATTAATAATTATTTTAAAATATTTGTCGCTTTATTTTTGCCAAATAATTTTTGCTTGTGCATCACTAAAATCAAGTTTGTAAAAAATGATATGGTTCAAATCAAAGAATTGATAAATCAATTTAAGAAATAATTGAAAACAACACCGGAACATGAAAGTAACCGTAAAAAAATATTTGTACTAAAAAAAAAACCGTAAAAAAAATTGAATCCATTCAATCAATTCTATCCTTTTTTTTTAAATTAATATTTTTTATTTTGGATTGCATCCTATAGAGAATTGATATGTTAGCGGAAGGAAACAAATTCAAAATTTACAATTTTTTTTTTTTAAAATAAAACACATAAAAATGGCAGAAATTGACAAATTCTATGCAAATCCCAACCAATCAATTATTTTTTAATTTTTTTAATCAAGAATTTTATTAAAAAAAAAAGAAGAGGAACAATAATTTTTTGAACTTATATTTTAAAAAATGATCTTTTTTTTTTTTGAAATATTTAAAAATGATCTAACACATATGAAAATAATAATAATAATAATAATAATAATAATAATAATAATAATAATAATTCATTCAAGGCAAAATATCACTAAAATCAAGTTTGTAAAGAATGATGGTTCAAATCAAAGAATTGATAAATCAATTTAAGAAATAATTGAAAACAACACCGGAACATGGAATTAACCGTAAAAAAAACATTTGTACTAAAAAAAACCGTAAAAAAAATTGAATCCATTCAATCAATTCTATCATTTTTTTTAAATTAATATTTTTAATTTTGGATTGCATCCTATAGAGAATTGATATGTTAGCCGAAGGAAACAAATTCAAAATTTACAATTTTTTCTTTTTTTAAATAAAACACATAAAAATGGCAGAAATCGACAAATTCTATGCAAATCCCAACCAATCAATTATTTTTTAATTTTTTTTAATCAAGAATTTCATTAAAAAATAAAGAAGAGGAACAATAATTTTTTGAACTTATATTTTAAAAAATGATGTAACACGTATGAAAAAGAAAATAATAATAATAATAATAATAATTCATTCAACGCAAAATATCACTAAAATCAAGTTTGTAAAGAAGGATGGTTCAAATCAAAGAATTGATAAATCAATTTAAGAAATAATTGAAAACAACACCGGAACATGGAATTAATCGTAAAAAAACATTTGTACTAAAAAAAACCGTAAAAAAAAAAACGGAATCCATTCAATCAATTCTATCCTTTTTTAAAAATTAATATTTTTAATTTTGGATTGCATCCCATAGGGAATTGATATGTTAGCGGAAGGAAACAAATTCAGAATTTACAATTTTTTTATAAATAAAACACATAAAAATGCTCGAATTTAAATTCTATGCAAATCCCAACCAATCAATTATTTTTTAATTTTTTTTAATCAAGAATTTCATTAAAACCAAAAACAAACATATCCAAATTACAAATAACACGAAATCTTCGAGATGAAGAAAGAAGACGCCATTGATCCAACAAATCCAAACTAAAACATTCTAAAAAAAACAAATCCAAACTAAAACAGAATCCAACCGAAACACAACAGAACCATAAAATATATAATTATTTCTTAAATTGATGAAACTTTAATAATAAATTAATCAAAGCCATAAAATATATAATTTATCTCTAACCTAAACCTTTCTAATTCAAACACATCAATTAAAAAGCCAAACTAAAAAAAATACTTCAAATATAAACGAACAATTGGAAGAAATTGGAAAATACCTGAAATGGAAGAGATAAGTAATTTTACACCTGAAAAAAAAAAGTTTGAGGGAAAAAAGAAATTAAAGTCAGTCAGTCATAACAAAAATATTATAATTATAATTAAGAGATGTACTTGAAACCAACAATGGAGGTGACGAATAGTTTTGATGTGAAAACTAATGGGAGAAGGTGAACAATTTATAGAGAGAATTTAGATTCAAATTTTAATTTGATTAGATTTTGGATAGAGTGTATATAGATCATATGATAATTTGATTAGATTTTAGATAGAGTGTATATTTAATTAAAATAATTATCTTAAGATTTGTTTTTTTTTTTCAAATTTTCATATTAATATTCTCACGTAATGGTTTTTTTTTTTCTTTTTTTTTTTTACTTCTTAATTTAAATAATTATCTTAAGATTTGTATTTTTTTCAAAATTTCAAATTAATATTCTCACGTAATGGTTTTTTTCTTTTTCTTTTTTTTTTTTTTTTACTTTTTAATTAAAATAATTATCTTAAGATTTTTTTTTTCAAAATTTCATATTTTAATTCTCACGTTTTTTTTTTCTTTTTTACTTTTTAATTAAAATAATTATCTTAAGATTTTGTTTTTCAAAATTTCATATTTTAAATCTCACGTAATGGTTTATTTTTCTTTTTTTTTTCTACTTTTTAATTAAAATAATTATATTTAATTTAAATAATTATATTTAATTAAAATAATTATATTTAATTAAAATAATTATCTTAAGTTTTTTTTTTTCAAAATTTCATATTTTAATATATTATATTTTGATTTTTATTAAATTACGAAATTTGATTCAAAATAATTATATTTAATTAAAATAATTGTCTTAAGTTTTTTTTTTTTCAAAATTTCATATTTTAATATATTATATTTTGATTTTTATTAAATTACGAAATTTGATTTTGGAATTTGAAAACTAATTATGTAATTATCTTAAATTTACATGGGTATTTTAGTCTAAAAATGTTTTTCACGGATCCTTGCTTTTTAATATATTATAGATTATAGATAGGACCCTTGGGGTGGGGTAAAAGGTATCTCATTCATTCTCCTACTCTCAGAGAATTCTCCTCAAGGCTTCCTCTAGACTCCCACCAGTCTCTTGCCTCTAGAAGTCTCAGAGTCATACCGGTGTAGCCATAGTGGTGGTGTTCGCACTAGTTCGTGATTAATTCACAAGCAGTTGGTGAATTTAATCTGAGTCGTCAACGAGAGTAAGTAATTTGTTACTATATAAATTAGATTTCGATCTAATATTTATGTATGCTTAGCCTTAATATATATTTAGAATAGTTCTAATATTATTGCCAATGTATTGGTATTTTAGATTAAACAAAATTAATTACGAATCGGTCCCAATCACGCTTCCGCTTTACGGAATTACGGAATTCCAATCCTTCAACCCCCACTCGCATGTCCCCTACACGAATGCGTTGGATCATTGTGTTTGTATCAAATACAAAGCGGGTCGTATCCATAGTGTCACCAGGATAAGGTACCCAACCTTATCCCTATACTATAGACCCTTTAGGTTGTAACTTGAACAACTATCCCCGTATGTCCCCACATACTAGTTCAAGTCTCATACTAACAGCCTAGGATGTTTATGCAAGATATGCACAATACTAACAAAAATAAATGAACAATACAACAAATTTCATTTTATTAATGTTTGGTCAAATGCTACATTTACTATCCACGAGTTTTAGGGCATAAAACCCAACAGCAAGGACACGACCAGGAAACGGACCCTGGAGGAGAGGTAAGCCAGAAGGAATTGGGCTAAGGCCTAATACCGTTGGGCTTGACCCCAACCTGGTCGACCTCGGGCCGATCGAGTTGGGTTGGCCTCGGGCCACTTCGGTGGGTCGAGTTCTCTCCCCTCTACTCGGTCCCTGGTGTCCTAGGTCAGCCCGGTTCGACTTGATTCAGTCCCGAATCGTCTCCAAGCGCCTGGAAACCCTAAAGAAGGAAAGAGGTATATAAACTCTTCTTCAACCCTGAAGAAAGGATCCCGAACTCTACTCTCTAAACTCTCCTCTTACTCTTGCTCTCTTGCTTCCCATCCTTCCGCTTTCTGACTTAAACATCGGAGGCGGTGTGGCAAGCACCACACCGGTGTGCATGGTTTTTTGTCTCTTAGGCCACGTTTTCCCCCCTCTCAAACAAATTTACCGTTGGTGTCACGTGAAGGTCAGATGAGTTCCTCTGTTCAAATTTGACCATCAACATTCATGTTGGCAATTAGATAAGTTTTTTGTTTGAAGAATCATTGAAAAAATTTATATTTATGAAGGTTTAATGAATTACAATACATAGTCTAGTATGAAATTATGGACAACTCAAGTACTCCATTAAGGATCATATGCTTGAATCTCCCTACCCCACTTATTGTTGTGCTAAAAAATGTTAAATTATTAAAAATACTCCTCAACTATGGAGTTGGTTTCCAAACTACTCTTAAAAACTTTTTTCATTTAATTTATTGGTGGAAATGATGTGTTTACATATGTATTGTTACTGATATGAAATTTTAGTACATAGGTGGTTTTTTTTAAAAAAAACACATAGGTGGAAAAAAAATGCACGTGCAAACACATCAAATGCCAAAAGCTTTCAATGGTCATTTTAAAACAAACTTCAAACTTTAAGATTTAAATGAAACTTTTCATAGTTTAGGGCATAATTGAAACCAACTTCAGAGTTAATGGGGATTTTTAATAATTTAACCCGAAAAAAGTATAAAACTACCCGCATTGGGAGAATTATTCAATGAGACTAGTGGTTTTGTATCTTGGATATAAGGGAAAGAAATTGTAAAAGTACCTTGATTTTGTATCCAGTAGTTATTTAGGGGCAGACAAATATTAAGATTTACATGTGACGGATTTGGCTGCCTTATTGAATAATTTGTTCACCATTTGAATTCGGCTTTCTTAAAAATTTGTCATCTTCCCTAACTAAATTTTCAAATTCATCCTCTCATGTTTTTTTTTTTAAAATTTATTCCCTTAAATCAATGAATGGATTGATTCAATTTTTTATAAGATTAATTTCCTTAAATCAACATGAGCATAACTCAACTAGTTGAAATATTATATATCTATTTTAATAGTAAAATGTTCAAATCCACAAATTTACATTGTTGAACTAAAATAATTGGAAGTAGAATTTAAATCCCTACCCTTTTAATGGACTAAAAGAAGGAGAAATTTTTAATTTATGCCCTAAACGGGATATAACATATCAGTTCGATTTCAACAAATTGAACTATAGACTTGGGCATAGTTTGAGATTGTTGTAGCTTTTAAAATAATTGCTAGCACAAAAAGATCTACTGTGACATGAAGTAAAAATAGTGTTTGGTAAATTTCAATTTTAAACTTGAAAAAACATATTATGGTGTTTGGTAAATTGATACTAAATTGTAATGATTTAACTATAATGATTCGTAGACATAATATTTCTATTACTTTTATATTGATATTACTTAAATGTTGACACGACACATTAATTAATTTTTTTTAGTACACACATTAATTAAATTAACAAATAATAATTTGATGTAGTAAAACTGATGACCGCAAAGTGCACGAGCCGCAAGTAATATAAAACGGTAGGTATACCGAGTATCGAATCCTCAGGGAATTTGAATTAAGTCCATTAAGTGTTAAGAACCCTTATGTTTAATTTTATTTAGAATACCAACTTTAAGAATGCAAGAATTAACAAAAATCTAAAAATCATGCAATTAAATGGAAATATCCTATTAAGGGGACTTGACCTAGGGTGTTAACTAGCTTCTTGGATATGTAGCTCAAGTAATTAGATGATTGTAGTTACTAATCTTCAATTCCATAAATCTAGAAGTAATTTTAGTGAATTTCTTTTTCAAGCTCATTCACTTCTCATACTAACATAACTAATTTATGTGTCCATTTCCTTAGTTAATCATAGTATGACATTAAGCAACTTCATTATAAATTTCTAACAATTCTTTTTCACTCTCGTGTTCCAAGCAATTGTTAGCCATGCAATTTGGATCTAATCTAACTTCTCTCTGTCGAGTATCAATTTAGACCAACATATCAATCAATCCGTGATCAAGGGATTAAAAGCATTAAGCAAGAATTGCATAGATGAAATATGAAGAACTTCATTACAATCTCTAATTAATTATGCTACAATATCCAATAAGCTAAGTTAACGACCCTAGGTCTCAAGATCTACTCACAAGTGGAAATAATTTTGGCCAAGTGATCTTGATCCATGGGCCTAACTCAAACTATAATAAGGAATTACAAAGAAGTAAGTAAGAAATAACCGATATGTTGATCCCAAGCTCCTGTCACGATCATGTCGATTCCCGAGCCTTGAAACCTCGATCAATTCCACCTTTTCTTCACAACTCTACTCTCTTTTTTCTCTCTTTTGAGCTATGGGAGAACTCCCCAAAATGGGATGATTTGAACCATTGGAAAGGGGGCTATTTATAGGTGAGGAAACGGAGGTGTCTTGCTGCCCAAGACGCACAGCATCACGACGCTACGTCACAGCGTTGCGACGCTAGGCCTTCTAGAAGCCTTATACACAGATTTGGCCCTCCTTTCTCCTTTCTTTTGGGCTTTTTGGGCCTCCACTTCAATTGTAATCTCTTTCTTCCATCATTCATGGTCCAAAGTCTTCATTTTATATCCAAAATTAGTAAAATTCTCGGTTTTGCCTCACGAGCTCCGTTTTCTAGAAAATCAACATAAAAAGACATTAAAGCTCACAATTAATGCATAAAACTAGCCAAAATATATAGGAAAAAGATAGCATATTTGCATGCTATCAAAAACCAACGATAATTTGACATGACATGGGCCTTATTTAGTAGGAGGGCACGGTGACTATAAAAGGCTATTTCTTTCTTGTAAAATTGTTCCTGTTTTGTTTAATAAGAAAATGATAAACACAATGAAGAACGAAGAAAAGTAAAGTCCTTCTTCAAATCATGCCCATTTACCGTGAAAGTTGCTTCATCTCTTCCCCATTTTTCCATTTTCTCTTTTGTAGACAAATACGACTAGTTTCTCATGATCCTTAGCAGTCTAGGCGCCATTGTCCACGACTCTTTCATGTTCGTTTTCTTCCTCCTTTTCAGTGAAATGGTTAATGGCTTCAGAAAAAACTAATCCAATTTTCACAAAATGACATCAGAAGTCTCTAAGGTTCTTAAATTCATCCCAATTTCTATGTTTTATGATGCTTATCTTTTATAGATCTCAGATCCAATTGGTTTGCTCTGTTTTTTTAATTTGCAGTATGCTCTATATTTTTTCTAATTGGGTTTGATTGTTTGTTTCTCATCCTACGCCAGTAAGTAAACAATCTCCTCTGTTTTGTGGGAATAAATTGAAAAATGCAATAGGGTATAATGAAATTTTTTGTGGGTTTTGTTACAAAGAACTCCAATTTGATATTTTTAAAAAATAAACAGTTTATTAGTATTTATTGAGGAAACAAATTTCTGTTTTAATCGAACTGAAGGAAACAAATTTCTATTTTTGATATATATATAGTTGGTATGGTTTTTGCTGATGTTGTTGTTGGTGTGTTTTTATTGATACTTATATAGTTGGTGTGGTTTTGCTGATACATATAATATATACCAACTATTTATTAGTATTTATTGCATATTTGGGGGAGTCTGAAAATATATATACTATTGTTTTTGGAAATAAATTGAAAATATGTGTTTGATATGTTAATTTTGGCGCGTGCACACACACACACGCACACGGAAAGACGAAGGAGTCAATGGCTTTTAGGATCTTCCAATAAGAATTTGAATAAAAAGGCAAATGAAATGGAAGTATTGACGATATATTACCTAAAATTTCTAACCATAACACACACACACACACAAAACATGGAAGGCAAAGGAGTCAACGACTTTTACCTAAAATTTCTAACCATAACATTACAATGTCCAATTAAATTCTGGAACAACATTCTCAATTGCATCATAATCTCAGAAACGTTGAAGTCAACATAATTGTTCCTCTCATTCCAATTGCCACCAAATAACATGCATACTAGGGGTGAGCATCGGTCGGTCGGGGTCGGTTTTGGCCCCAAACCGACGCGAACTGACCATGTCGGTTTCCAGAGGTTGGAAACGACTTTTTTTAGAGGAGATAAATCGAAGCTTCAACGGCCGACGAAGCTTCAAGTTGAAGAAGAAAGAAAACAAATGGAGAATGGAGATGAAAGAAAAAAAATAAAGAAATGAAAACTAAAAGAAGAAGAAAAAGGAAAGAAAGAAGAGGAAGAGAAGCAACTAGCAAGGGAAAAAATGAAGGGCTGTCAACGAACTCATGAAGAAGATAGAAAGAAAAAAAAAGCAAGAAGATGAAAAGAGAGAGAGGAAAAGTGAGGGAAGAAAGAGTGAGAGAGATTAAAAAATAATAATAAAATAAATTATTATTTTTTAAATATATCTTGGGAAGACCATCGGCTGATGGTCTTCCCAAGAATGATGTGACAGCTGCTGCATGCTGCAGCAGCGCAGCAGACGAGGATTTTTTTAATTTTAATTTTAATTTTTTTTTTTAAAATTCAGTCGGTTTGGTCGGTTCTCGCCATTTTGGACGAGCCGACCGATCGACGAGACCCTGACCGAAATAATAAGAAAATCGATCAACCGATGTCGGTTCGATTGGTCGGCTCGGTTTTTCAGCTTTACTTGCTCCCCCTAATGCATACAAGAATAAAGTTGATACCTAAAAAGTGAAAGGGAAATTGCAATGGGTAGCAAAAAACATTAAGATATTTGCAAATCTAACCATGGTTTTTCATATTTGTGAATATAGAAAAATTTGTTAAATTTAATTTTTGTTTTTTTATTATTCCAATTTTACCCTTGATGGTGTATCAACTGATCTATCAGATAGTATATCAGCAATATATCTGATATACTTTATATTTGTTAACTGATATACTTAAAATTTTGATATACTTGAAATTAGTTAAATCCATAAGAAAAGTCCAAAAAGTACAGATTCATGTCTTTTGATATATTCAAAACACTACTAAAATAATACACTCATATTTTACCTCAAATGAATATTGATTGATGTATGATATATTGCTAATATATTCAAAATACTACTAAAATGATACATTCATGTTTTGCCTTAAAATGAATATAATGATCTATCTAATATATTAATGATATAACTTATATATATATATCTGATTTGATGAACCTTTGATATACTTGATACACTTGATATGAATGTTGATATACCTAGCTCATATGTTATTTCTCTTTAATTCTTTTATCATGTTTTTTTTTAATTAAACCGTGTTGTGTTATTTACCTATTTTAAATCAAATGTCTGTCTTTTATAACCTAAATCTATACATATTATGAAGGTTGATATCATTGATATACCTCATTTGTTATATTAAATATTGATATAATTGATTATGAGTAGTTAGGTACATCAATGATAGGCTTGCGGTTTTTTTTATATAAAAAAATCATTGATATATTTTTAATTGTTGGTGTATTATCAAGGTTGTGAAATGAAAATTTTATTACAATCAAGTATATCATGTTGGTGTATATATCAATATTATATCGATGCTTTCATTCAAAATTCATTTCAATTATAACATGTTGATACACTAACAAGGTATATCATTAGTATATTAGTAGTATATTAGTAGTATAACAATGTTACAATTGTTAGTGTATCATGAAGGTCATGGAATGCAAAATGATTTATAAGTATATCAATAAGATTCATTTTCAAGTATATCATCAGTATATCAATACTTGCTAAAAATGGAATTTCAAGTATATCATTAATGTCTTAATAGTATATCGTTAAGATGATATATAATATATCAATGATATATTTTCCAACATGAGCATAACTAAACTGACATAATACATGTACATTTGATCAAGAGGTTAGATGTTTGAATCTCCCACTATACATATTGTCCAAACAAAATTAATATACCTAATTATTCATTAATGAATTATATAAAAAATATTCAAACTAATGAAAAACCCGTGTGTATACTTCATGAATAAAGTATATTATATTCACGAAATATAAATCTAATATACTATATATTTAGTAGATTAATAGATTGATATACCAAATTTAAAGTAGATTGGTTGACTGATATACCAAATTTAACGTGGATTGATTGACTGATATACCATACTAAATGATATACGGTATATCAATAACTGAAGGGGATGAAAGCCCCGACGCAGCGGGAGCGCGTCGAGAGGACCTCATGCCGTATATTAATTAACATTAAAATACCAATATGAAAAGGCAAAACACTACTTTAATCATGCTATAAAGTTGCTGTAAAACTCTCATGAACATGCTGAAAAATATAGAAAAATAAAACTACTTTATTTTTCATACTTTTCTTTAAGGAAAGGAGTAACTGTTACAAACCCTCGTTGTTGACTTGACCGATACTCGCCAACGATGCTCTAACGACGAAAAATACAGCAACCTTCTTGAGATTCTTCGCAGGAATTTTTCGTCTTGAAGAACACAATAACCACAAAGGTTGCATCGGTATGACTCTGAGACTACTAGAGGCAAGAGACTGGTGGGAGCCTTCAGGAGAATTCTCTGAGAGTAGGAGAATGAATGGGATGTCTTTCACCCCACCCCAAGGGTCCTATTTATAGGAAAAAGGTCATGAATAAGATCAGATCTATTATCTTATTCATATCTAATTTTAAATAATTAATTAATTCCTTAATTAATTAATTACCCTAATTAAATATCATATATTTAATCTTAGGGATTTTATTAAATTATTTATGTTAATATGAATCCAATTCATATTAATTATTTGAACTCTTTCAAATATTTTCTCTCAAGAATTAATTTTGAAATTAATTTAAAATTATATTATAAAATTTCATAAACTTTATATTATTGTTGGGGTTTATGTCCTAGAACTCAAGTTTTGTTATCCTTTATAAATAAAGATGTTATTCAGTGAGAAATGTTTATTAATATCTTATAATCCAATAGAAACATCCATGGTTATAAAATGAGATACTCGAACTATATCATGAATATGGACAGGGATTAAGTTCAAGTATATAACCTAAATAAGTCTATAGTAAATGAATAAGGTTGGGTACCTTGTTCTGGTAACACTATGGATGCGGCTTGCTTTGCCATAAAGGCAAACGACGTGATCCTGGATCGTTCGTGTAAAAACATGCGAGTAGGGGCATCTTGTGTAAAAGATGTTTACACAAGACTGGACCGAGAAATAAGTCACTCTTACTTTATAACGCCGTTTACTGTTAAGACTGATTATTTCATGCGATGACTTAGGTAACTTGATCTTAATCCTGAGCTTACTATGAACTCCTATTCGTTTAAGGTTATTCTTTAATCTGCATGGGTGAGAGTGGTCATAAAAGTATCATTCAATATTCCTACCATTTTGGGGATAACATTAGATGGATGGCTCGAAACATAGTAAAGCAAAACGAAATTCACTCCTACCCGAAACATGGATAGTAGAAAGGTTTTTCCCTTAAGTACTGAGTTCGAGGATTGAACAAGGGGCCCCACCCTCTCATTGGCTTGAGAGAGATCTTGTTTTATGGTTGGACCATAAACAAATTGTTCAATAAAGAACTAGTGGACTTAAGGACCTAAGATGTACTATAGGGGTAAAACAGACATTTGACCTGTCTATAGTAACGAACGACCTGTGAAGGATTGACTTACTAATCATGGTTATATCAAGTGGACAAAAATATATCTACAGTGAGGGGAGTTCAACTACTACGCTATAGTGGAGTGTCCCGGTAGTTAACGGATGTTGATTAACTAGGTTAAAAGAGTTTGGCTAGTTTAACCTCGTACCGTTGGAGCCCATGATCTGTAGGTCCATTAGGTTTCCTTGCTAGCTCGAGACTAACCTTTGAAACAATATGATGGACAAAAATATGAATTTCTTTAAGTTCATGTTGAGAAAAATCAATAGAGGTGATAGGTGTTAACGGTTCGTCGGGTTTTGTGAAAACCGAGTATGTATGGATTTTAATATTTAAATATGATTTAAATACCAAGATCATGAATAGGGATTCATGATAGGGAAAATAACATTTCGAAAATGTTCGGGTAAAGTGGCAAAATATTAATTTAATATTAAGATATTAAATTAATAATTAATAATTATTTTAAATTAATTTTGAATTAATTTAAAATTAAGAAATTGAAAATGATTTTTCAAAATTCAGATTAATTAAATTAAATAAGTTAGTGGATTAATTCAAGATAATCTTGAATTAATTTAAATCAAATTGAAAATTGATTTTTAGGAGGTGGAGTGCATGGTGACTAAACCCATGCACTCCCCTCTCTTAAGCCACTTAATACTCCATTAATTTGGAGCTGAATTGGTGTCACCCCCTGGGCCTTTTCTTCATGCTTAATCCCTCTATATAACTGAAGAAGAAGGCTGAAAGAAGTGTGCAAGAAAGGTATTGAAATTCTGCCAAAATCCATACTCACACCACCATACTAACCCAAGGCCACAAACTAGCTTGACTACTAAAAGAATTAGAGACTAACCTAAACTAATATAAAGAAAAGGATTGAATGCTTGCTCGAAAGGAGTTCAAATCTACCAACAGAAAACACCAAAGGATTAGAGACTGATCTAAACTAATATAAATGAGTTTGAAAGGATTTAGAGAGATGCGAAGGTGGAGTTACCTACTGAATTTCACCAAAATGATTCAAACCTCGTTAGAACTGTTCAAATGAGTTCAAACCTACAAAAATATGTTCTCTCAACATTAAAGGCTAATCTAAATTATACTAAGCAACTTTCTAAAGATTAAATAACAATCTTCAACACTTAACTTGAGTCAGAATAGGTTTAAAAGAGCATTGAAACTTATTGAACTTCACCAAACATGCTTGATGATGCTCGTCGAAGTCCAAAATTGCCAAACAAGAACCATTGGGCTATGAGCAATCTGAATCAACATTGTTCGGATTATGGGTAAGTGCCAAAAACTAGATTTGTGCTAACAACTTGCTAATTGACATTCAAATGGGCTTAAACTATGAAATCGAAGTCATTAGAGAATGGGTATCGCAAAACTACTAAAGATTGAGCATGGGCTTGTGGATATGTTGAACCATTTACCAAACTACACACGCAATAGTCATTGCAAAACTATTGAAGTTGGACCTTACCGGAACCAAGTATATGCTATTACTTGGCCGCCAAAATGCGTGCAGCAAGAGGAAACAGTCGCTCGACATGGGTTTGGGGCTGCAACGCTGTTGTCCAAGCTCGACATCGTGTAGATCTGAAGACTTATGGATGAGCGCACTCCGTTGTCGCTCGTGAGCCGTCGGAAGGTGCCTATTCGTGCGTGGGTGTTGCCGGCGTCCAAATAATCACGTGGGTGGTTTTCGCTGGAACAAGGGAAGAACAACTAGCGAATGTTGTGGATTTGGGTATGGTGTAACCGAAAAAGAAACGGAAGGGAGAGGACTACTTGAACGAAACTCCATGAGGGTGGGGAGTATTGGTGAAGAATGAGGGAGGGAAGGAGATGGAGTGAAAATTTTGGGGGGAAACATTTTGCCCAACCTAAAATTTCTATTTCTTTCGTTTCTTTTTTCGTGTTTTTTAAATGGGTTTTTAAGATAAAACAATCACTCAAAAATGAAAACAAATTAATTTTCATTAATGACATTTAAAAAATGTCATAATTTTACGACATTTAAAAAGTGTCATAAATTTTCGAAAATACGCAAAACTCCGTTTTTTCCCGCAAAAAATGCCCCCCCAGCCATTTATGACATTTTTTTCTCCCTTTCCTTTATTTGGTTTAGATGTGGTGTCATAGAAAGTCATTTTTGTAGTAGTGGTCACATTTGTCAAAATATGCTTATTTGTGCTTAAAAAGACTCAATTTGATATGAATTTGACTCAATTTGGTGTTGTGCAGAAAAACAGAAGGAATCTGGAAAAACTCAGAAATGCGAGGGAAGGCAAAAATGAAATGCGACCGCATTTCTGGGCAGACAGAGGCCGTTCCGAGTCAGTCGCGAGTCATTTTGAACGAGACTTTTGCGCACCTAGCCAGCCGTTTTGATCTCGAAAATCACTGGGCTACTTACCAACACCTATTTCGTGGCTCCTCAACCACTCCCCACACTATCTAAGCTTGTGATTCGAAGATAAATTCAAGCAAAACTCACTGGGAAGAAGAGGGTGGTGACAGAACCCTATTAGACGCCCATGAGTAGGGATGCCCGAGGTCCTTCTTAGATGCCTAAATTCTAACCTTAGTTAGACATCAAACCTTCGTGTTTGTAGGGATTTTCACCCTATTCCCATTTGTAAAGGAGAGTAGAGTGTCGAGCGAACTCTAGAAGGATTGGATAAAAGAAAAAACCCTAGTTTTAGTTACTGCACCTTATTTCCAGCATTTGTGACTTTTCATTTACTTGTATTCTTTATTCTTTATTTCCATGGAAAGTTATTCATTTCCACTTTATTCCATCATGCGTAGCTAAATCCCGTTGAGGGATTCAATATAGTGAAGTCCCTTATGGTTCAATAGCTTGAAAGTGTTTATTTGCTTAAGTTTTATTCAATGCATGTCATTCTTTATTGATTATCATTCTGAATCTTGCTAAGTTTAACTTGATCACTTAGACTTTGCATGCTATGTGAGTTTGATCTTGAAAGGGACGAACGATATCAGTTCATAAAGGTGATATAGGAGAAAAGGCTCGAAAGAGTGTATTCGGTGTTATAGGGCGAGACTGCCTAAGGCATCCTATAACAACTATAGGGTTATAGATTGCATGCTTGGTTTATCTATGTCGGAGTCGAGTCACAGACATGTGCATAACGGTACTCGCTTAGCCTTCTAACGGTTCTTGGGAGCAAGGCCAAATAGAAGTTAAATCTGACCTAATGCATTGAATAGACTTAGGTTGAATAAAATATGATTAGAGTTATTTACTTTTGGGATGAAACTACATTGAACACCTCGTTTTATTTATCATTGTTATCTTTTATTTGTTTATTTTTATTATCTTCCAAAAATTATCATCAACTATTTCTTTGGTTACCTTATCCAAGCAATCTTTAAGCAGTTTCTTCTTCAAATCTGTGTTTCCAATTTAGTCCTCGTAGGATCGATACCCTTGGAATACTTCTAAGGTTTTTTTTATTACTACGTGCTGCAGTGTATACTTGCACTAGGTTGGCTGAATTTATTCTTATTCATTATCTATCATCTTTTCTAACCTCTACACTTCGGCCAGACACGCACCACACGTGTGCTGGACAACCCCAAATACGAAAGTGACGTAAACTAGGTTTATGCCCCCTCCATAATTCGAACGGTGTTTCAGAAACACTTTTCGATGGAACATTGTTCAAGATGTGTACTGCAGTCTCTACTGCATACCCCCAAAACAAGCTAGGCAATTGAGCATAGCTCATCATTCATCGAACCATGTCCAACAAGGTTCTATTTCTCCTTTCTGATACACCATTCTGCTGAGGTGTACCAGGTGCTGAAAGTTGGGATTGGATTCCATATTCTATCATATAATCCTGGAATCTTTGATCCATATACTCCCCCTCTCGATCAGATTAAAGTGTTTTAATAGTTTTACCTAACAGGTTTTCAACTTTAGTCTTAAACTCCTTAAACTTTTCAAGGGTCTCAGACTTATGTCCCATTAGGTATAAGTAACCATATCTTGAATAATCATCTATAAATGAGATGAAATATTTTTACCCTCCTCGAGCCTTTACATTTATTGGACCACAGAGATCCGAATGTATTAACTCTAAGGGTTCTTTGGCTCTGTAACCTTTTCCAGTAAAAGGTTCTTTGGTCATTTTGCCCTCGAGATAAGATTCACAGGGTGGTAGTGAATCATCTTCTAACTCATTTAGAAGTTCATTCTTTACCAAACGACCGATTCTATCGATGTTTATATGACCAAGTCTTAAATGTCAAAGATAAATATTGTTACTAGTTGGAGAAATTCTTTGCCTTTTTCTTTGAGTTTCAGCAGTTTTAAATAATTTGTGATTTAAAAGTGCTTTGGTTTCGGTTGGTCTTAATACATACAAGTTATTTTCTAATTTGGCTGAACAAATAGTACACCATTTTTATAAATGAACGCTTCATTCATATTAAAAGTAATTGTATATGATTGTTCAATCAAACATGAAATAGAAATTAAGTTCCTCTTAATCTTGAGAACAATTAACAGACTTTCTAAAAGTAAGAATCTATTTCGAAAAAATAACTTTGCAGCTCCCACTGCTTTAGCTGAAACGTCGTCTCTTGTTCTGACCGTGAGCAACATTTCACCATCTACCAGCTGCCGAAAGGAATTATTTTCCTGAAAAGAAGAGCAAACATGATTAGTTGCTCCTAAATCAAGTATCGAAGCAAACTCATCATGCTCTACTAGGCATGTTTCTAAAACAAGTAAATCAAATTTACCTTCCTTTTCCTTCTTTTTCTCAGCGAGGTACTTTGGGCAGTTTCTCTTCCAGTGTCCATCTACATTGCAGTGGAAACACTTACCCTTGTCAGCCACAACTTTGGCTTTTCCCTTGCCCTTAGCAGCAGCAGCGGGAGCTTTCCCCTTGTCTCCGTTTTCCTCATGAATCTTATTCAAAGAAGAATTCTGAGATGCAGCTTTAGATTCAGAGGAGAACCCTTGGAATGAACAACTATTGTCTCATCTTTTATCTGACCCTTGTTTTCCAGAAGAGACTGATAGAGCTGCAGCTCATTTAAGAGATCAGTCAGGTTATACATTATCTTGTTCACTAACACATTGTTTCAAAATTGTAGGAAACTCTTTGGAAGAGATTCCAAGATGAATGCAACTTGAGTTCGCTCATCTATGACCGCCCCATATGTTTCTGCCATGTTAAATTAGACCATCATTTCCAGGACGTATTCCCGGACAGATGTGCCCTCTTTCATGCGATAGTTATAAATTTGTTTGAGAGAATCATAATGGAGTTTTCTGGACGGTTTTCCAAATGTCTCCTGGAGAGAGTTCATAATCTCCCTCGCTGTAATCATGTCTTCTTGTATCTTAGCCAAAACTTCAGATAAGCTGGCTAAAATACAGATGCGGGCCTTATCATTGGGCTTTGTCGCGCGGTCACAAGCATCCTGAATTGCTTGGGATGCATTACGAGTAGGGGTCGGAGGACAATCCTCCATTAAGACGAACCGCAGATCATCGACTACAAGAATCGTACTCAGGTTCGACTTCCACGTAGCGTAACTTTCGCCGGTTAATTTCTCATTTTTAAGCAGAGAGACTATTGAGGAAGACATTTCTAAAATTAAACAAACAATGACCGTCTTAGTTATCTTTGCCTTAACCCATCATACAAGCAAACAATTGCACACAATCCAATCAATTCAGCAAAACAAGCAATCACAGAACCCTAAAACTATTGATTTAGTTTCGCAACGATGTTGCAGAGGTTTAGAATATCAGCCACCGAAGGGTGATGAACTACTCTTCCTCTGAAATGAGACATTTCTCAGCCAATTCTAATTGCAGAATAACTCATATTCCTATAGACATTAGCCACTGTTGTTTTGGTCAAGGATTTGTTAACACATTTAACTTATCCTCGTAAGTGTAACCCTCCCACTTTTAGATCTCAGAGGCACGCACCAACAGGCTACCGAAGGGTAAGACAACTGTTGGTAATTAGCCTACGAGTCCTTATCCTATTCAGGAGTTCATGGTGTTCCAAATCCTATGATCAGGCCCTCCGAAGGGATGGTTGCCCCAGGGCAACACACAGGCGGACCATAGGACTCTCACGGTGCGAACTACGGGCGGAGATTGAGGGATACGTTGACACGTGTCCTGCTCCCACTTACTATAGACATTTTTCCCATTCACCTTGTTATTGACCATGGCAAACACTTTTCGAAGGGAGTCCGCACCTAAGGCGACACGAAGCCGAACATGAACCTCACGTTGTGAATATAGGCACGTAGGAGCAAAACTTGATTTAAATCTCGTTTTGTAATATTCCTCCCACTGAAAATGTCGTACAGTTTATTTAGGGTTATTTAACTTAGATAAATTCGGCTAAGTCAATCTATATAAGTCTAATCCTATTATAACTTTTATGGTGAGGATTCAACTGCAACGTTCTAGGTGAATTAAACTCTTTTAATAAACCCAACAATATTGCAAGCTAACATGACTATGGTTAATTCAACTCAAGGTTTGGGTTAGTTCCTAGGTAGGAGGTGTTCTGTAAACTGTCAACTTAAGTACCTCCAGCCTTAGACAGAACTTAACCGAGAAAGTTCCCTTATAACCATAGTAATATAAAGTTTTTACTCTAAAGATCTAGGTGCATTAAACTCTTTTAACAAACCTAGTGACACTGCATGTTAACATTTAACTATGATTAATTCAACTCCGGTATTCCGGGTCAGTTCCCAGGTAGGAGGTGTTCCTTAAACCGTCATCTTAAGTACCCTCAGCCTTAGACAGAACTTCACCGGGTGAGTTCCCTTATAATCTAGCAATGCTTTTCCTACTTAGTCAATTAAAACTATTTTTAATTCTAAGTAAGGAAATAATTCTATTCCTATTAGAAAATGATCTAGGTCTAATTAATTTTTAAACAATTTAAAAAAATTAATTCAATTTTTTCTATGATCTTATGTTTGCTTGCAATTCTTGATTATAGATTTGACGATTTCTAATCATTAATTTTTTAAACTATTTCAAATTTTAATGATTAATCTATAATCAAGAATCTAGAGTTTAATTCATTCAACAATCTCATTCAAATTAAATAATTAAACCATTCTTATTGCAAAGCATGATAAATAATATAACAATTATATTAATTACTATGGATGTTTCATGCTTCATGCAATATTTATTTTCCTTTTAATATAACATTTATAAGCCAATCAAGAAAATCATTCAAGTTTACTGCATTCATCACATTAAACATAACTATTTATATTTAATCTAAGTAATGACGTGCTTCATGCTTTATTATTTTCATATATTTAATATACACTTATATTAAAAAAATATGAAAATATCCATGCATTTAAAACATACATTATAACAATTTATAATATATAAATAAATGCATGAGCATGTTTATAACCTAAGGTAGGATTAAATAATCTATATGATATCCACAAAGCATATAAATAACAATTGAATCGGTTAATTTTGCCTCCTAGGATATAATAAAGCATTAAATTACAATAATTATTGTTAAATTTTATCCTAAAATCCTTATGCAGCTCCAAAATCTGGTCTAGACAGCACGAAACGACCCAAACAGCTTCGAATCGGCCTCAAAAATCACGAACCAAGTTAAATTCCAGCTGAACTGGACCAAATCGGTCCCAGCCCAGGCAGACCACGTGAACCAGACCACCCAATCGCCTTGAACCGCCCCTTTGTGAAACCCTAACGCGCACTGCACATCGAGACGCTTGCAAAGCAGCGTCTTGATGCTGCGACTTGTTCTGATCTCACCGTCTACGAATCGAGACAGCATCGAGACGTCGAAGAACAACGAAGATTTTAATAAAATCTATGGCCATAAAATTAACCTAAACAGTCCAATGCAAATCATACATACATTATGCATAAATCCCACCTATTAGAGCCTATCGCAAATTTTAATATTGATTAATAGGGACAGCGGAGGCTATGATACCAATTGAAGGGGATGAAAGCCCCGGCGCAGCGAAAGCGCGTCGAGAGGACCTCACGTTGTATATTAATTAACATTAAAATACCAATATGAAAAGGCAAAACGCTATTTTAACCATGCTATAAAGTCGCTGTAAAACCGTTATGAACATGTTGAAAAATACAGAAAAATAAAACTACTTTATTTTTCATACTTTTCTTTAAGGAAATGAGTAACTGTTACAATAATCACAAAGGTTGCACTGGTATGACTCTGAGACTACTAGAGGCAGGAGACTTGTGGGAGCCTTTAGGAGAATCCTCTGAGAGTATGAGAATGAATGGGATGCCTTTCACCCCACCCCAGGGGTCCTATTTATAGGAAAAGGCCAAGAGCTTTTCCTTATAGGTAAAGGCCAAGAGTTTTTCCTTATAAGAAAAGGTCATGAATAAGATCAAATCTATTATCTTTTTCATATCTAATTTTAAATAATTAATTAATTCCATGATTAATTAATTACCCAATTCAATATCATATATTTAATCTAAGGGATTTTATTAAATTATTTATGTTAATATGAATCCAATTCATATTAATTATTTGAACTCTTTCAAATATTTTCTCTCGAGAATTAATTTTCAAATTAATTCAAAATTATATTATAAAATTTCATAAACTTTATATTATAATGTATCAACATACATTATATGATTCCCCGAAATAAATTGAACACTTTCAATTTACAATTTATACTTAATTGCCTCAAGTCTCTTTACGAGCTACCAGTGGGACCTAATGGACCCGCAGATCAGAAGGTCCAACGATATGAGATTTAATCAGCTAAACTCATTAACTAATTAATCAATTTTCATTAGCTGTGGGTTCTCTGTGGGTTCACTCCACAAAAGACCCATAGTTGTACTCTTCTCACTGCGGACATAATTTCTATGTCCACCGATATAGGCCAATAACGACTAGTTAGTCCTTCAGAAGTGTCCGTAACACCAGCTAGGTCAAATTACCGTTTTACCCGTGGGTTACTTCTATTTCCTTAAGTACCAGTTCTCCTCTAATGAACAATCTGTTTGTGGTCCAACCATCAAACAGAAAACCCTCCCGTGCCATTGAGAGGGTAGGACCCTTTGTTCAAGACTCGGAGTCACCATTTAAGGGAACACTCATTTGCTTCCCAAAAGTCGGGAAGGAGTGAATTCCATCTTGTGTGATTATGTTCCCAACTCTCCACTCGATTTTGTCCCCAAAATGGTAGGCTTATTGAGTCGGTGTACTGGCCACTCTCACCCATACAAATCAAAGGACAATCCCTCGTGAACAGGAGTCCATAATCAACTCAGGATTTAGAGTAAGTTGTCTAGGCCGTCCTAGTGAAATAGAAACCTAACTAGTTAACGGTGTTACAGCCAGTGGTTACTATTTCGCGGTTCGGTCTTATGCAAACTCATTGCATAGGATACCCCCACTCACATGTCCCCTACACGAACGCGTTGGATCATTGCGATTGTCTCAAATACGAAGTGGGCCGTATCCATAATGTCGCCAGGATAAGGCTCCCAGTCTTATCCCTATACTATAGACCTTTTAGGCTGTTTCTTGAACAGTGATCCCCATATGTCTCTACATACAGTTCAAGATTCATACTACAGCCTAGGATGACTAGTTTATTGGATTAGGGTTATTTTAGGCAGAGACAAACATAATATAACTAACAATACTTAATGGAAAAAAATGCATCAACATTATTTCATTAATATTCGGTCAACCGTTACATTCACTATCTACGAGTTTTAGGGCATAAAACCCAACAATAACATCATTGATATACTCCTTAAACCTCCGTGTTTTTAAAGGACCTTTTAGACTTTTCAACTTTAATGTTTGGGCTGGGCCATATTTTTTTGCTATATTTGCAACTTACAAAAACTGAAGGCACGGTTGCAAATTCCCTTTCTTTTTTTGCTAGTGTTGCAATTGGCCCAAAGTGAAAATATAAGGTATATTCAGTGAATACCATACTGGTAAATATCAGATATTTTTTTAAAAAAAAATACTATTTACACAATGTCTAATGCTATATTTGAAATGCATATGTTAACTGTGTAAAAAAACTAGAAATGAAAGATATTATATGTATAACAGTATGATTAATGACCTACACAAAGACATATCTAATATACAGTCGTTTAGATTTAAAATGAAATGAAATACATTATAATATAAAACTCTATAATTTAATTGGAAATGTGGTGTTAAAATTGAAAAATATTGCAATATAAAGGTAACAAACTGGAAATAACAGAAAATAGAATCATACCCATCTACACAACTGAAAAAGCAAACTGTTACGATCTATTATGCAAATTGTTGAACGAAGGAGACGCAATTTGACCATGACAAAATTGAAGGTGGGGAACAAAAAAAGCAAATTGTGAAAAGCTCGTTCAAACAGTGAAAATTGACCAGGGCAAATTGAAAAGGAAAAAGAATTTTGAAAAAAAAACCCTATTGTGCTGACAAGCTGAAAATGAACAAGGAAACCTAAGAATAAAAAATCTATAATAATAAATTGCAAATTTGATTTTTGACTAAACATAAAATTGTCCAAGATTTAGCATAAAATTTTCCCTAATTTTTAGGGGAATCTTTGCTTGGGTCGTGATTCAAGGAAAAAAATGGTAATTATATTTTATTCAATAAATTATATACTTTAATATATTATTAAATTAAATTTATTTCATTCATTAAATGAAAGGACATTTTGGTAACAAAATTAACCCAATTAATGTGTAAAAACCTACCAATAATAATTTTGATTATTAAGGACATTTGTGAAATTTGGTGATCGATTTGACCCACCCGCTATAATTTCTGCAATTTTAATTTAGTGATCAACTAAGTGCACACCTTAATTAATTGATTAATAGCATTAAGAATGTGAGACTATTAGGATGCTCTAATTAACTAGGAGAAGCCTAATTAATCTAAGCACGAGTTTAGATTCTAGGCCTATCATGCAAGCTATAGGTCGAGGAACAACTTCATTACAGATCTTGATTGATATGCAAGATCATCAAAAAGTGTTTCTAAACACCTTTTGAATTATGAGGAACAACCTCATTACATGTTCCATAAAAAAGTGTTTCTAAAACACCTTTTGAATTATGGAGAGGGCGTAAAAGTAGTTTACGTTACTTCAGGATTTGGGGATGCCCAGCACACGTGCTAGTGTCTAACCCAAAGAAATTGGAATCCCATTCAAGATTATGCCTATTTGTAGGCTACCCCAAGGAAACGAGAGGTGGATACTTCTTCGATCCACAAGAAAATAAGGTGTTTGTATCATCAAATGCTACTTTCTTGGAAGACTACCACATAAGAAATTATAAACCACGAAGTAAGATCGTGTTAAGTGAACTTTCTAATGAAGCTACGGATACATCAACAAGAGTTGTTGACGAGACTGACACTTCAACAAAAGTTGTTGATGGTGCTAGTACATCGGGTCAGTCACATGCATCTCAAGAGTTGAGATTGCCTCGACGTAGTGGGAGAGTTGTTATACAACTTGATCGTTACATAGGTTTAACTGAAGCCTGATAACACTCATTTATGTGCGTTATTTGGCTTTACAAACTTAGGTTATTGTTTGGAAAGCAAGGACTTTGTGCTTAAAATCTTATCTTTTTTAGTCAAATTAGAAAAAGTCTTAAAATCTTGTGGAAAATCTTAGAAATATAGAATTTATGCTTAAATTGTACAAAAAGAGATTACTTTTGCAAGAATTTATCCAAGTTAAATGTTTTTGTGCAGAAGACTTTGCAAGGGAATTGCGCCCGCAATTGGAGAATAAGAGTAGTGGAGCAAAAAAAGAGTCGAAGTTGAAGATTTGTGCCCACGTCTGGTCCTGAAGATGTGGAAGATGCGTTCAAAATGTGCCCGCAAACCAATAAGGAAAATAGCCCCAGCTGAAGACAGAAGTGTCAAGGCAGTGCACATAGGATTTTGCGCCCGAATAGTGGGCGCAACTGGGCTTTCCGACATAATTCTGAGATTCGCGGGATCTTCACAGAATCATCCGAAAATCCCAAATGTCGTATCAAATCTCCAAGAGTTGTGGATTTTTACCTTCCAAGGCTCTTTCACACTGATGTCGGCAGCCAACCCTACCTTCCAAGGTCTATAAAAGGCGACCAAGATGCGAGAAGCAAGGAGAGCTCAAAATTTCATCCTTATGATAGATTTTAAAGTTTTTCTCTCTTCTCGTCTTGTAACCATTCCGAGTTTCGGGTCTTTCAGCCTCTGTCGGCTCTTCCATTCGAAAGAAGAAGAAGAGAAAGGATTGTCTCCCCTTGAAAGAGGTTAAGAGCAAGCTAGATAGAGAGGGGAAGATCCTTAGTCGAGTCTGGTCTTTACTTTTCTGTTAAGTCTTTATTTTCAGCAACTATTTTCCTTTAATTTTTCAGTTGTAAGTTTATCATTCTTGTATTCATTCCATTGATTTAATATGAAGTCAATTTATTATTTTATTTTGACCAATCTTTACTTTATGTCTTGCGTTTTACTTTCATCCATGAGCTAAGCTTCTTCTCGGGGATTCAAATATGTGGATACCTTGAGTGGAAGAAAGCCCCACCTATGCAAAGGCAACCTTGCTTCCTCTTAGCATTGTTTGTTTTTGCTGAAGTTTAAGTTTCATTGTTAGCTTAAAATGATCACTTAAGTTAGCATAGTTTGTATTTAGCTGATGGCCGAAAGGTGTTGGAGTTGAATGCGCGGGTTTGCAAAAACAATAGTGGAAAAGATCCTAGAAATAGGACTTTGTTTTCTTGCATCCTAGAAATAGGACTGGAACCACTAGAGTTGTAAGAGTCACGAGCATTAAATAGGACTGGCTTAGTCTTCTAAAGGAACCTACAATGGAGTTGAATGGAAGTAGGACTTAACTCACAATCTAGTTGTCGTGGCAATTGCGGGTGCAACTAGAGGTTCTATCTACACCATGTCTATGTAGGCAACATAGATAGTGTTCTTCAACCAACTGCAATGCCTGAGTGAGTTGCTGGTGCAAAAGGTGGGCGCAATCTAAAGCTCTTGGTTGATGCTATTTGAATTTCCCTGCTTATCTCATAAGTTTTTACCGTTTTCATTTACTTGCTTATTTTTATTTCTGTCTTAAATCAAAAATCCCATTCAACTATTTCTTTGGTTACTATCTTCGGTTGTAAATTTAGAGGAGGTTCTTTTCTTGCAGAATCTTGTGTTTTTCGACTAGTCACCATCTCCTTTGGATACGATATCTGGAATATTTTCCACTTTATTACTTGATAGTGTATACTTGCACTCGAGCAGTGTCACAACACATGCACATCAAGTTTTTGGCGTCGTTGCCTCGGAGATTTTTGGTAAAGCGGTTGAAATTACACAAATTTTAGTTTCTGTAAAGCAGGAATTGCGATTAGTTTGCGACCGCAAATTTCTCTGTCACAGGGCATTGATTCTTTTTGCAGGGATTTCTTTGCAGATTGGATTGGTGTATGCTCAAAAGACCTGAATTCAATTTTGATCCTAAGGTAGAGAAGACTTTCCGACAGCGCCGTAAGGAGAGCAAAAAAGGAAGTTAAAAGACCTACGAGAAGCTCAACAACAGGAAACCCCTGAAGAATTTTTTTTGCAGGAAATTGTTATGGAGCCACCTGTTGGAGACCCTCTTGGTGCGCAACAAAGAGGAACACAACCTAACAATGTGCAGCATCAAGCTGCGACAGCACATAATCCTATTCTTATTGCAGATGAAAGGGATAGAGCCATCAGGGATTATGTGGCCGCAACTTTCTACAATCTCAATACAGGAATTGTTGAGCCAGTCATTGATGCTAATCATTTCGAGCTCAAGCCAATCATGTTCCAAATGCTTCAAACGATAGGCCAATTTTTAGGACTTCCTAGTGAAGATCCTCATAAGCATATGAAGCAATTTTTTAGAATATGCAATTCGTTCAAGCTTAATGGAGTATCCAATGAAATTTTACGGTTGAAACTTTTTCCATTTTCTTTGCAGGGTAATGCAGAAGCATGACTAAATTCTTTTCCACTGGATAGCATCACCACATGGGATGAGCTTGCTGAAAAATTTTGTTTGAAATATTTTTCGCCTACAAAGAATGTACAAGTCCGAGGGGAAATCATCACTTTTAAACAAGAACCACAAGAAGGAGTAGACACAGCATGGGAGCACTTTAAAAAGTTGATAAGGAAATGTCCACACCATGGCTTGTCTACTTGTCTTCTTGTAGAGCACTTTTACAACGGATTGACTCAAGCTTCCAAAGTAATAGTCAATGCATCAGCTAATGGTCCGTTGCTTAAAAAGACTTTCAACGAGGCAAACGAGATTTTGGATGCAATTGTTGCAAACAACAGTCAATGGGGAGAAGAAGAAACAACATCTAGAAGTAGTGTCAAGGTCCAAGAAGTTAATCATCTAGAGACACTATCGGAGCGGATGTTAACTATGAACGATATGCTTATGAATCTTACTTTTGGGAATCAAGCTCAAGTTGCAGCCGTGAGCCAAGCTTCAACCCCCATTTGCACTACTTGCAATGAAGAGAATTCGTTTGAAGACTGTCCACAAAATCTAGCTTCAATATATTTTATAGGTGCACAGAATAGAATAAATCCTTACTCCAACACATTTAATCCAGGATGGAGGCAACACCTTAACTTTTCATGGGGAGGACAAAATGCTAGTACTTCCAATGCAACCCCTTTTGTTAAGTAGGAAGGACCACCAGGATTCAATGGTCAAGCTCAACTAAAGATTGCACTGCCATTACAACCGCAAATGTAGCAGCAGCCAATGCAAGTGCAGCCCCAATCAACAACAAACTTGGAGAATCTTATGAGGGAACTAATGACCAAGAATGACGCAGTGATTCAAAGTCAAATAGCTTCCTTGAGGAATCTTGAATCTCAAATTGGGCAGTTAGCTAAAGAGATGAGGAACAAACCAATAGGGACCCTACCAAGCAATACAAAAAATCTGAAAAGAGAACGCCTATGTAAGGATAAGGCCTCCATTACCTTGATCGATCCTAAGTAATTCAAGTATGAGATTGTGTAAATATGTATACTATTTTCTTTTGTTTTGTTTTCTTTCTTTTGTTTATCTTTTTCATGTATCCTTTCTTTTTCTCTTTATAAATTCTAAAATCCAAAAAGATTGTGCAAAAAGTATAGAGTGGTGGAAAAACATGAAATTCAAGTCCTGTGAATTAAGACTTGCATTTTCTTGATTTGCCTGTGTGAACTTTCTAAATATTTTGGTTAAGTGTGCAGTACATATGTGCAAGAAAAGGAGAAAGCATCGAGAAAAGGGCAGGATTTGCGATGCAAATGCGGTTGCAAATCTACCTTGTGCTAAATAAGGAAAAGTTTTCAGGTAGCAATTTGCGCTGCACTCGCGGGCGCAAATCCAGAAAAAATCAGAGGGCACAAGGTGACATCATTTAAAATTGCAAAATCGTTTAAGGGAAGTTCGAAACGTATAAATAACAAAGGATTTGACTTAGGTCAAATATCTTTTGAACTCCCTCAATATCACTCTCTCGCCCAGAGGACCCGCCAAGTTCCAAACCTGCTCCGACCACCGTTACCATTGGAAACCGAGCCCATTCCATTCAGAACTCGCTGGCGGTGCTTTTTCTTCTAGATCCACAAAGAAAATCGCAAAAAGATGAAGCCTTCATCCACTTCTCAGCCGAAGAACCCTGCTTTAGCCCGCAAACCATCATCATGTTCTTCTTCTGAGAGGTGGAAGGTGGTTTCAAAACCATCTCCTCCTTCACGAAAAGCCGACACTCAACATTCTAACCGTTCGACCTCTCTTAGGTCAAAAACTCAAGGTAAACTTTCCCGCCCATCTACTCGTGCAGGTTCGCGCTCAAAAGCATGGGAAGAAGACTTGAGGCGGGCTGCGGAGAAAAGCCGTAAAGCCATTGAAGATGCGGTCATGGAGGAAGATGAGGAAGAAGAAGAGGAAACACCCCTTGTCCTTAAACCAAAAACTATTCGAATCAAGGAAATGGAGGAGGAAGAGAAGAGAGTGGGAGTAAAGTATGTGCGAAGGAAGAAGAAAGATGAAGCTGGGCCAAGCACTCAGGTTGCGACCGCAAATATGGAGCAACCTAAAAATCTTACTACAGTTCGCCCTAAAATTGCTACCGCAAATATGGCCAATCTTGAGGAAATAGTTCTAGTTCATGACGCACAAGTCAAGAATGATGTGCCTGCATCTGGGGCGCAAGTGCAGGTTCAGGCTTCCACAGGTCTAGCTGCTGATCCATCTAAGCCAAGAGCCAAACGACCATCACGATGGGGGCCAAAGCTGGAGCGTCCCCTAGAGCAGGAAGAGCGGGACAAAATTATAGCAGATGCCATGTGGTTGGCAAAGGCCATGGCCTGCCAAATCAGAGGCAAAAAATTGGCAGAAGAAAGAAGAAAGAAGGAGGCCAAGAAAAAGGCCAAGAGAAAGCAGAGAAAAGAAGAAGAAAAAGCTGCACTAGATTTTGCAGCTTCGTGTCTCAAGAACTCAGTGGATGCCACTGAGAAAGAAGAAGAAGAGAAGATTGCACCCGCTTCTGAGGACCAATCTAAAGAATACGCAGGAGAGTTTGCAGCCGCAAACATGGCAAGAACCAGAAATTGCACCAGTTCCTAAGGTGCAAGCACAAGAACAATCCCCACCACCACCACGTGAGGAAGAAAACGTGCTCAAGGACCTGTTTGAGCACCAGAATGCTGAAGTGTTCGAAAACCTGTTCGAGCAAGATGAAGAAGAAGTTGAGAAGAAGCAACAGGCTCCTGTTGATGATGACGAGGTCCAAGAGATTACTAGGGACCAAATGCCCAAGAGGGGCAGAGATAAAGATGATGATGAGGCCTAAGGGAAGAGTGCAAAGAAGAGAAAGACAACCATTTCCCTAAGGAGGCCTAGCACTAGGGGAGCGACTTCTGTGCTTCCCCGAGCCCAGACACCACCACCACCACAACCTGCGAGGGGAGAACCCTCCACTCCTCGCCCAAAGAAGACTCCTACCAAGAAGCCGAAAGTGGAAATGCAGGTGGAGTCCCGTCCAGACACCCAGGCCTGCCTGGCCATTATGAAGAAGAGGGCCCTAATGTGTGAGAAGGCCTTCTCCACCAAGACGGGACCTCTCCTAGCCTTCATCGAGAATATCTTGCCTAAGAGGAGATAGTGCAACTAGTGCCAAATAAATCTTCTGATTCTATTCCTTTAGTTCTTAATCAAATCCCATATCCTCAAAGATTTCAAAAGAAAAAATTGGATGCTGAGTTTTCTAAATTTCTTCATTGTTTCATGGTTCTCGAATTTCCTCTTTTTAGATAAGTCCCGTCCAGACACCCAGGCTTGCCTGGCCATTATGAAGAAGAGGGCCCTAATGTGTGAGAAGGCCTTCTCCACCAAGACGGGACCTCTCCTAGCCTTCATCGAGAATATCTTGCCTAAGAGGAGATAGTGCAACTAGTGCCAAATAAATCTTCTGATTCTATTCCTTTAGTTCTTAATCAAATCCCATATCCTCAAAGATTTCAAAAGAAAAAATTGGATGCTGAGTTTTCTAAATTTCTTTATATTTTTAAACAGCTTCACATTAACATTTCTTTTGTTGATGCTTTGAAACAGATGCCACACTATGCCAAATTTATGAAAGAAATCTTATCTAAAAAGAGGAAATTCGAGAACTATGAAACAATGAACACGACTATCGAGTGCAGTGCCATCATTCAGAAACATCTACCACATAAATTAAAAGATCTAGGGAGTTTTACTCTTCCTTGTACCATTGGTAGTTTGTTTATTAAGAAATCTTTGTGTGACTTGGGGGTGAGTATTAACTTGATGCCTTTTAGTTTCTATAGGAAACTTGGTTTGGGAGAATTGAAGTCAACCACCGTTGTCCTACAATTAGCAGATTGTTCGATGACGTATCCAAGAGGTATACTAGAGGATGTTCTGGTTAATGTTGACAAGTTCATTTTCCGTGCAGATTTTTTAGTTCTAAACATGGAGGAAGACCCCGAAGTGCCAATCATTCTTGGAAGGCTGTTTTTGGCAACCGCTTGTGCTTTAATAGAGGTACAAAAAGGAATCTTGACTCTTAGAGTAGAGGATGAAGAGGTAGTGTTCAACATTTTTAGAGTTTTAAAACACCCAGACGAGGTCAATTCATGCTATAAAATTGATTTCGTTGACACTATCATTGATGCATGTATAGAGTCAGAGTCTCATGTTGATCGTTACGAGATAAGCATGCCTGATGTGTTTGGTGAAGAATTAATAGATATTAATCAAGATTGTGCTTTATCTTGTGATGGGATTGATAGACCCATAGGACCAGATAAGGAGGATAAACTAGCATTTGATGTCTGTGCTCAAATTGATACCTCTTCCCCTAATCTGAAGAAATTATCTACTCACCTACGTTATACTTTTCCTGTTATTATATCTATCGATTTGAGTAAAGTAGAAGAGGAAAAATTGTTGGATGTTTTGAGGAAACATAAATCTTCTCTACGATGGTCTATTAGTGATATTAATGTTGGGTTTTATGCTCTAAAACTCGTAGATAGTAAATGTACAATTGACCGAACATTAATAAAAGTGATGTATTATTCAATGTTTGTATTATATCTTGTCTTATCAACCCTAATCCAATAAACTAAACATCCAACGCTAATAGAATGAGGCTTGAACTAGTATGTAGAGACATACGGGGATCAATGTTCAAGTTTTAGCCTAAAGGGTCTATAGTATAGGGATAAGGCTGGGTACCTTATCCTGGTGACACTATGGATACGGCCCGCTTTGTATAATGATACAAACGTAGTGATCCAATGCGTTCATGTAGGTGACATGCGAGCGGGGGTATCCTGTGCAATGAGTTTGCACAAAGACCGAACTGCGAAATAGTTAACCACTAACTGTAACACCGTTAGTTAGCTCGGTTTCTATTTCACTAGGATGACCTAGGCATCTTGGCCTTAATCCTGAGTGGATTATGGACTCCTGTCCATGAGGGATTGTCCTTTGATTTGTACGGGTGAGAGTGGCCTATTCGCCGACTCAATAAGTCTACCATTTTGGGGACAAGACCGATTGGGGAGCTGGGAACATAGTCTTACAAGATGGAATTCACTCCTTCCCAACTTTAGGGTAAGTAGAGGTGTGTTCCCTTAAGTGGTGTCTCCGGGTCTTGAACAATGGGCTCTACCCTCTCTATGGCACGAGAGGGACTTCTGTTTGCTGGTTGGACCTCAAACAGGTTGTTCATTAGAGGAGCACTGGTACTTAAGGACAAAGAGGTAGCCCAGGGGTAAAACGGTAATTTGACGTAGCTGGGGTACGAACACACGTGAAGGGCTAACTTGCTGTTGATGGTCGATATTCGTGGACACAGAAATATATCTGCAGTGAGAAGAGTGCAGCTGTGGTTCTATAGTGTAGTGAACCACAGTTAACGAATATTGAATAACTTGGTTAATGAGTTTAGCCAATTAATCTCACATCGTTGGAGCTTCTGATCTGTAGGTCCATTAGGTCCCACCGGTAGCTCTATAAGGGCGTTGAGGTAAATTTCTAAGGGTGAATTGAATATTCGAAGGGGTTCAAATATTAAGTTGAAATATGAATTTGATTCATATTAAAACTATAGGTTATAATTAATACACATATGATGTATATTAATTCTTTAGTTAATTTGAGAGAAATATAATTAAATACATGATATTTAATTATAATATTGATTAATTGGTGAATTAATTAATATTTTTTATTTTTTATTTTAATTTAATTTAATTAAATTTTGATTTAATTAAGTTTTATTAAAACTATAGGTTATGTGGGGTATTTGTATAAATATGTTTTATACAAATGGAATTAAATTAAAAGTTAATTTAATTAAAATAGTTAATTAATATTTGTTATAAGATATTAATTAATTGTTTTTCCCATCAGTCAGGTTAACTGATGGGAACGTGTCTTCAGCATAACCGTAGGCTAGCGTGAAACGTGAGAGAAGTTTAAGGGAGTTGGCTTCTTCTTCCGTAACTTATTCCATTCAGTTAAATCTCTCTCAGACTCACGCTAATCACTCTCTCTCAATCCTAGAACTCTCTGCAATTCTCTTCCTAAGAATACAGAGACAAAAAATTCACCAAAACCCTTAGAAATCACGCTCCCACAAGCTCTTGACGCAATTTCCTTCAAGAGAATATCGGTGAAATCTTCGTGGTGGTGTTCGTGACGAATTTCCAGCAAATAATAGATCATTTTGTTGCTGGTTTTGTGTGGATTCAAGGGAAATTTTGGCGAATCGATCAAGAACGACTCCTAAAGTAAGTATTTCTTGATCTAGGATCATTAGGATCCAATTTAGATTAGATCTAGATTTTTCCTAATGAGTTTTAGCATGCTTTATTAAGTGCTGTACAACATGTTAAATTATGTTTACTGCTGTGTTTTTTATTTGCCAACGTACGGTATTTTAGTTCCCATTAAAATCTGAGTTAAGGTTCTGTATGTTTCCGCTGCGAAAGGGCTTTTATCCCTTCAATTAAAGGTATTAGCCCTACTGTCGTAATGCACAAAATCCTAATGGAAGATACCTTTAATCCCACCGTGGAACATCAAAGGAGATTATATCCGGTAATGAAGGAAGTGGTAAAAACCGAGGTGTTAAAATTGTTAAATGCAGGAATTATGTATGCTATATATGACAGTCCTTGGGTAAGTCCTGTTCAAGTTGTGCCTAAGAAAGGAGGGATGACCGTCGTTAAAAATGAAAAAGATGGAGCAATCTCTACAAGAACAGTCACTGGTTGGCTTGTTTGTATCGATTATAGGAAATTGAATAAAGCCACCAGGAAAGATCACTTCCCTCTCCCTTTTATTGATCAAATGCTTGATAGGTTAGTTGACTATCCTTACTATTGTTTTCTTGATCATTTAGGTTATAATCAGATCGCGATTGCGCCTGAGAACCAGGAGAAGACAACAATTCACGTGTCCTTATGGCACCTATGCTTTTTGATGTATGCCATTTGGACTGTGTAATGCTCCAGCTACCTTTCAGCGTTGCATGATGGCAATATTTACAGACTTTGTAGAGGAGATTATGGAGGTTTTTATGGACGGTTTTTCCGTTTTTGGTTCATCTTTTGATATTTGTTTGCATAATCTCTCGTGTTTTACAGAGATGTGTCATGAGACTAACCTTGTCCTGAATTGGGAGAAATGTCATTTTATGGTTAAAGAAGGTATAGTCTTGGGCCATTAAGTGTCTGAAAAAGGTTTGAAAGTGAATTAGACAAAGATCTCAGCCATTGAGCAATTGCCTTTTCCAATTAATGTGAAGGGAGTTCGTAGTTTCTAGGGCCATGCAGGGTTTTATAGGCATTTCATTAAATTTTTTTCCAAAATTGATAAACTCATGTGCAACTTGCTTAAAAAAGATGCTCCTTTTGTGTTTTCTAATGATTGTTTGCTAGCATTTAATTTTCTTAAGGAAAAATTTATTTCTGCACCTATCATTTGTTGGGTTTTATGCCCTAAAACTCGTAGATAGTAAATGTAAATATTGATTGTTATCAATAAAGCATTATTGATTATTATTCTATAAAGAGTTATCGAATTATTGTATTAGTTTTGTCTTAAATAACCTTAAATCCAATAAACTAACATCCTAGGTTGTTGCATGAATCTTGAACTGTATATGAAGACATACAGGGATCAATGTTCAAGATACAGCCTAAAGGGTCTATAGTATAGGGATAAGGCTGGGTACCTTATCTTGGTAACAAAATGGATACAGTCCACTTTGTATTCGATACAAACGCAATGATCCAACACGTTCGTGTAGATGACACGTGAGTGAGGGTATCCTATGCAATGAGTTTGCATAAGACCGGACTGCGAAATAGTAACCGCTAGATGTAACTCCGTTGACTAGTTAGGTTTCTATTTCACTAGGATGACCTAGACAACTTAGTCTCAATCCTGAGTGTATTATGAACTCCAATTCACGAGGGGTTGTTCTTTGATCTGTATGGGTGAGAGTGGCTAGATCGTCGACTTAATAAGCCTACCATTTTAGGGACAAGACCGAGTGGGTGGCTGAGAACATAATCACATAAGATGAAATTCACTCCTTCCTGACTTCAGGGTAAGTAGATGAATGTTCCCTTAAATGGTGTCTCCGGGTCTTGAACAAAGGGCCCTACCCTCTCACTAGCCTGAGAGAGGTTTCTGTTTAATGGTTGGACCATAAACAGGTTGTTCATTAAAGGAGCACTGGTACTTAAGGATATAGAGGTAACCAAGGGGTAAAACGGTAATTTGACCCAACTGGTATTATAGACATTCATGAAGGACTAACTTGATTTTAGTGGTCTATAACCGTGGACACAAAAATATTCTACAGTGAGGAGAGTGCAACTGTGGGTCTTTAGTGGAGTGACCCGCAATTAATGAATATTGGTTAATTTGATTAATGAGTTTAGTTAGTTAACCTCATATCATTAGAGCTTCTGAGTTAGGTCCATTAGGTCCACCTGTTAGCTTGTAAAGGGTAATTTATGAACAAACTAGTCTGAAAAGAAATTTGAATAGTTCAAAATTCATTATGGGAAATCAAGTTAAATGTATGAGAGACAATTAATATAATGTATGTGATACATTATAATATAAAGTTTAATTTGAGATTAAACTTTATTAATTGAGAGAAATACTATTAAATACGATTTAATTGTAGGCTTAAATTAAATATAAGATATTTAATTTAGTAATGAATTATAATGACGGTTCACAACCGTTATTGAAGGCTGTCTTTAGTGACAGTTCATAACCGTTATTGAAGGTCGTCTTTAATGACGGTTTATAACGGGCATCTTTTTTAGTATTTTATGAAAAATTTCCGCCATAATCCGAAAAAGACGGCGCCTTTTTTAAATTATGATTAATGATGAGTATGAACCGTCATTGAAGATTGTTTTTAATGACAGCCGTGAACTGTCATCGTTGGTAAAAAATTTCGTGGCATTTTTTTAAACTATCCATGATGGGCATAAACCGTCATTGTACTGTTGTCTTTAATGACGGGCAAAAATTGTCATCATACCCCAAATTTTCGAAAATTTCCCTTTTTTTAAAAAAAAAAGTGGCATTTTTTTCACAATCCGTCATCTTAGAGTCAATCTGTCATTGTTTAAAAAATACAATCGACCGATTCGTATTTTAATTAAGTTTTCTAAAATACCAGTAAATTAGGGTAAATTATACATAACAATTCTATATATAAACTAGGCTAAGCATGCATTAGATCTAAATCTAATAATTGAAAGAATGAAATACTTACTTGTTGAAGACAATGAATTCCACCAAGAACAGTATGATCACAGTAGGGACACTACCACCGAAATCTTTCACTGCTATATCTTTGGGACTAGGAACTAAGTTGTGGGACCTGGTGTTCTTGAATTTTGGGAAAAGAATTTTCACATAAAGAGATATTTTGCTTGAGAGCAAAGTCTTGAGTTATGAGTTATGTCAATTGGAAAGACATTTATGAGCTTTATATAGAATGTCATATCCCTTTCCTAGTCATAATAGGATAGGAATTTAATTAATTAATAATTAATTACTTTTTCCAATTGTAATAGGATGGGGATTCATTTAATTAATTAATTATTAATTAAATCAAATTTAATTAATTTCACTTAAATCATATTTAAATGAACATCTCCCACATAACCTATAGTTTTTAATTAAATCAAATTTAATTAAATTAAAGTGCTAAGAAAGCGAGCATGGCGCAGAAACCATGTGGGGTTGCATAGCATGTTGTGTGTATGCATGAGTCATCCTGTTGAGTTAGCATGAGTCTCGATGTTGAGTTCTCGATTTCAGAAGCATGTTGTGTGTTTATTGTTTTAAAAGTATGATTGGATGCATGTGTCTAGCATGTTGATTGTGTTGTTTGTTGCTTGATGGCTCACTGGGTGTGAGCTGCTTACCAGTACTGTGGTTGTACTGACCCCCTCCCTTTTTCTTCCCCCAACATTTTCAGATTATGCAGGTGTTGACGAGTGTTATGAGCCTGGTGATGCAGACGAGGAGGTGCATGAGGAGTAACTCCACTGGTCTAGGCATCTTTGTGTTTCAAGTTTTTGGTTATCTAATTCTTGGTTTGTAGTTTCAATTTGCTTATCTAGATGGATGGGGTAGTGTTTTTACGTTTGATGCATATAGACAACTGTTTAGTTAGTTTATTTTTTTAAAAAGATAGACTTAGCCGTGAGTAGTTCATTTGAGGCTTGAACTCTTATTATTAGTAAACTTAAATTTGTTCCAAGCAAATGGTTTGTATGTTTGTTTAGAATTTGTGAATCTGATGTCAGTTGTGAATGTGAGATTTGACTCGCTTTGTTGTGGAGGTTGGGTTTCTGTTGTGAATCTGTGGTGTGTAGTTGTGGGTTGTTTGACTTATAGAAGTGTGTTTTATGCTTAGCAAATTAAAGGAAAATTTTGGTTTTGTCCTATGTATGTCGTTATGCTGCCGAAATTTTCGGTGCACTTGGTTAGTTTTGGTTTAAGAGTTAGTAATGTCGCTAGAATAGTTTAGTAAATCCTGGGGCGTTATAGTTGAAAACTTAGAGATCCCAATGCAACCAAACTCACAATTTACATTATCCTTGAATTTTCTTTTTGATGTAAGGTTGTGGTAGATGGTAGAAAAACTTTCCATAACACCCGTATATGGTCATCATTTATGTTATTATGCGGCATGCCCAAGACTTATCCCGAGTTTATTTACAATTTATTAGCAAGAACTATCCAAATTTTAGAGCATTTTGTCACCAAAAACATTACTGGACAGTTTATTAAAATAAGCAGAAAAACGTTCAGAGAGATCGAACACAAGAATTTATAGTGGTTCGGTCAATAGACTTACTCCACTTGCAAAGGGCTTATAGGCCTTTGCTAGACAATATTATTAGAGATCGAAATGATGCATAAATCAGTACAATGAAGAAGAAAAATAGAGCCAGATTAAACAAGAAATCAACACAAAGATTAAAGAAGAACAATACAACCTTGAGGATTTGGATCTTTGAAGAAAGAATACCCAAAATGACTCTTTCGTTCTCCTCTCAACTACGACGCCGACGACGACAACACCACATGTGACGACGCATGGACTGCAGCGGCGTCGATCTTCTCCTCCCTCTCCGGACGACGCCAACGGAAAGTCCCCCTCCCTTTTTCTCTCCCTTTCTCACGATTTGGAGTAACAAAAGAAGAAGGAAATGGGGGAAGCAAGAATGAAGAAATATCTTCACTTACTTTTGCTTTCTTAAAACCCTAACCTCTCTTCTTGGAAATAAATGAATGGCTATAGTACATCACTCATATCACACTCATCTATCACCCATTATACATCACCCATCCATCATAAGTATATATAGACTTATGGGTAATGGTAAATGAATGGGTAAAAAAGTTTTAACTAAGAGATAAAACCAATTGGGTTTTTTTTTTTTTTTTTTTTTTTTTTTTTTTTTTTTTTTTTTTTTTTATCTTTGGACCCAATTAAAAAATATATGGAAGCAAGTTAAATAAAATACCTAATTCATCGATATTCTAAATTGAATTTAATTAAGCAAACAATAGAAATGGATAAATTGAAAACAATTCTAAAAAGTTTAACAACCATCTTTGAATATATTTTCTATAAGGATTTATTTCTTATAAAAGTTATAGAAGATACATACATCTATATTCTTGAATTGTTTCAACTGCTTTTATTAAAAAAACAAGATTGTAAGGTCATGTTGGCTTGAATGGGGAAATAAGAAACATATGAAATATATTCTCCATTCATCCCTTATTACCATTATTTCATGTGTCAAAAATGGAGAATGATACACATAATATCAATAGAAATACTTCTAGCTTCAATTCTAAAATAACTTAGCAAACATAGTTTTAGTAATTCTATTCTCAAACCATAATCTAAGAGTAGAATTACATTAAAGATACTCCCCCCTCCCCAATAACATAGAACATGCAAAAAAAGAACACATACATGTATACAAGCTAAGAAATGATGTTTAAGGTAAGTATAGTACATGTCAATTCTTCACTCGTGAGTCGAAATGTTCATGCATTCAAGCAATTATTTAAACATAGATTTAGCCATAGTCAAAGGCAATACTCGACTAAGTGAGAGGAGACATGTTGGGTGTATGGTTCTTAATTGCCTCCCATAAGGTGGGCATCGATGTCGTTAGAGACGTCGATGCATAACTGAAGCATGCTAGTATGTGAATCCGGAATGTCTTCATGCAGTTTCTCGTATTCCAAAGTCCAGTGAACCACACTTCCCATACGCTTTGGAATAGTTTGAAGTGTAAACTTAAATGTTTTATAATGCTCCATAATGTCTCCTTCTAATACTTTGAAAGTGATCAGATTCTTCTCCTCATCTACTGCTTCAATTACATGCTTTCCCACTTTAGCCTTCCCATCTACAATTTAACATTCATAGATAGATATACATGGTATGATTTAAAGTAAAGAGCAAATTAATTAGTTGATGAAAACAAACCATGAAAGTAGTTCCAGTAAATGATAGAACCAACTTTGCCCCATTCACCCTCATGTAACTCACAACCTTGTATTTTGTCTCCAGAAGCATTGGAAATATGGTGTGGTCTCTTATGAAGTATTTCATGAAACTTTGAAGCTGGAGCCTTGATTTCAACACTAGTCTCCAATTTTCCCATGAGTGGCATCGTGTTGGTTTAGAATATAAGTGGTATGTAATTTAACACAAGAAGGATAACGCTTTGGCTCTTCTTTATAAAGAGGGTACGGTGTTGTGTGTTACACAGGTGTTGTCATCTAATGCATCATCTTTAGATCAAAATTTAAAATTCTCAATTTTACCTTTACTTACCAAAAATTATCAATTAGATCCTTCCATCAAAAACTTGTGAACAAAATAATGATGTATGATTAAATTATTGTGTTATCTACATATTTAGACACATGAACATGTCATCCAAATATGCTACTTATTAACACATGAAACCCAGTCTGACCATTAGCAAAATTGGACCTGCCTATAAAAAAATCTATTTTTATTTGGGCAACAAGAAAAATGGCTAAAACTAATAGGCCAACTTGAAAAATAACTAAAATTATTAACTTTTGAAAAAATGACTAAACCTTTTTTTTCTATTTTTTTAATCACATTTTATAATTAATAGTGGATAAAAATACCCCATATGTAGAGGAAAAAATAATCTAAACCAACAAGAATGAGAGTAAATCGAGGAAGAGAAATATGTGTTGTGGAAAAAACAATGCTAACAAACAAAGAGCATCAAGGGAGAGAGAAATATGTGGGGGTGGAAAAACAATCTTAACAAACAATAAAGGGAAGAAATACGTAGAGGTAGAAAAAATAGTCTTAAGAAACCAAAATAAATTGTAACATGTGACATTAATTTAAATGAATTGCTAGTATAATGTTTTGTAGATTCAAACATTAAAATGTACAATACAGATTTATGAAAATTGTTTATGGGGTAAATAATGGTAATTGCATATGAACATACTGAAAAAATTGATGCCCTAGATAACTTCTATTGTGTATATATATAATCGTAATTAGACCTATGATTAAATAATGGAAGGTTTAAATATGAGTATATTGAAATATATACATCTACCTATTGAATGACTAAAATGTGTACAAAGACTTATGAAAATTTCAAAAAACTAGTTAAGTCACCTATTTCATTCGTCGATAATGAAAGGTCAAATTGAGACTATAATTACCTCCAACCATTTGTTGAATCAATAAAGAACCTTCATCTTCTTAAGCAACCACACCGTCGTCTAAAGACTCTCCATCTTCCCAAACATCCCATTTTGTTTGAAACCGAATGACTATTCGTTCGATTTCCTTCAATCTTCAACTTTGTTTCATCTCTCCTTGACCTCCTATGCTTCATCTCGTCTCTCCTCCAATCTCATTCAATTTGTTATCAAGAAAACAATAATAAATAAAGGAGATTGATATCTGGGATTTAGATAATATGTTTGAAAATGGAGAAAATCTTAAAATAAGTGACAACTTAAAAATATTTAAATCTAGAAGATGAGTCAAATATGGTGAGAGACACAAGAGAATATCGAGATTTTTTTTTGAAAAAAAGAAATCTAATATACGGTTGGTGAAGGTTGATTGTGAATATGAATATATATTAGGAGGAATACAAATGAAATGAAAACTAATCACTCTCCCTCTTAAGATCATGGAATTCATGTTTCCAAATATCTATAGTTTTTAGCCATTTTTCATTGTAGTCATTTTTTTCTAGCTATTCTTTACAATTTCTCTATTTTTTTTCAACTAACATGCCCAACTTACAAGTCCACATGTCTAAATAAGTTACAAATATAATATTTTAATGGTAAAGTAGCTTTATATTAACAAATTCTGACAATTTTTTTAGAAGTGCCTAATTGATCAGAATTTTTAATAAATGAGGGACAAAGTGAGAATTTCAAAAGATTAAGGATGAAACTCAAAAATCTTATAAACAAGGGACTATTTGATATATTTAACCCATTAATTACATGAGAAATAAATTGGATGGACTTTTTTGAGCACGGAGTATTAAAATGGGTGTTGAATTTCTTGCACCTACGAGAATTATTGGGTACATAGGGAGATATAAGATAGTTCATACAATATATCCCTTAAACTTTTTGCGGTAGACTTCAATTATGCTTCTAGATTTTGGAAAGTTTCATTTTAACCTTTTGAACTTTTAAGTTCTTGCAAAAAAAATATCTTTAGAAAATTTTATATTAAAACAATGAATGAAAATTGACATGACAACTAATGTGTAAAAATTAGAAAGCATATCTGACATAATTTACAATAATATTCATGTAACTTGATGTGACAACTGATATGTAAAAATTGATTTTATGATGATATTATAAATGATGTTAATATATCTTTTGAGTTGAAATAAATAGTAACAAGGTTTTATTATACGTTTAGTCTCTAAATTTTCAAAGTTGTATTAATTAGGTCCCTGAACTTTAAAAAGTGTCTAATTAATAGGTCCCTGAACTTTTGATTTTGTGTCTAATAGGTCTCTAAACTTTTAAAATGTCTAATATGTCCCTAAAGTTTCAATTTTGTGTCTAATAGATCCTGAGACATTTAAGTTTTTTAAAAATTAATCAATCCATTAGATATAAAATTGAATTTTATACCTATTAAGACCTTAAACTTCCAATTTTGTATCTGCTAGGCCTGTGAATTTTTTTAAAAACGAACAGTTTAAGGACTTATTTGACACAAAATTGAAAGTTTAAGGACTTATTGGATACTTTATAAAGTTCAGGGACCTATTGGAAACAAAATTGAAAGTTGAAGGACCTATTCGACACTTTTTAAAGTTTCAAGACTAAATTGACACAACCTTGAAAGTTTAAGAACTAAACTTATAATTTTTTTTTTTGGAAGAAAAACGAAACTTGTAATTTTTTTTTTTTGAGATCACGAAACTTGTATTTTTTTTTTTTTTGAGATCACGAAACTTGTAATTTAACCATAGTAACAATAATCTTAATATTCTATATGGTTTAAATAATTAAGTTATAAATGATGTTATGCATACCTTTTTATTCTTACAACTGGTTGCTATATCAATTTTTGTTTTTCATTTTAATAGAAAAGCTCTTTAATAATATTTTTGAATTGATGTCAAAGTTCAATGTTTAAAATAAAAGTTTTCCGTTTTAAGACCGTAATTAAATCCTATCCCAAATTGTGTAAAGGTATTTTATATAATTTAACATAATTAAGCTGTTAATGGTATGGTTTCAATATCCTCAACCCTATGTTTGAGAGGAAAACTTTCTCTTAAAGTTTTTGACGTGTTTATGGTTGAGGAAGAGGAAAGCCTCAACTTTCGTTCTTTGTGGTCGTGCTTCCAAATTAAGAATGTAGCTAAAATTTTATGAAGATTTTAATTTTCTTTTGAATCTTAGTTTTGAACTTTATCTTTTAATATATAGATTATTAGGAAAATTGCAATGGATAACAAAATAATATTAGGATATTTGCAAATCTAGTATTGGTTTTTGAGATTTACAAATGTAGCAGAACTTTTTAAATCTGAATTCCGTTTTTTTCTTATTATTCCAGTTTTACCTTTACTCTGGTGTATCAACTAGTATATCAGTAATATATTTGATATACTTTATATTTACTGATGTACGAAATATAAAGTATATCAGTTAACTGATATACCACATTTGATATACTTGAAATTACCCTAACCCATAAGAAAAGTCCAAAAAGTGCTTATCCAAGTGATATACTCAAAATACTACTAAAATGGTACACTCATGTTTTATTTCAAAACGAATATTTATTATGTATGATATACTACTAACATACTTAAAATATTACTAAAATGATATACATGTTTTACCTCAAATGAATACAATGATGTACCTAATATACTAATGATATACCTGAAATATATACTTGATTTGATATACCTGATTATGAGTATTGATATATGAATGATATACCAATGATATACTTGATATTGTTACTTCTCTTTCTTATATTTGTTATGTTTCATTTTCTCTTATTAAATTGTGTTATATTATTTATATATTTTAAATGAAATGTCTGTCTTCTATAGCCTAAATGTTTGCGTTCTGTATATGTTATGAATGTTGATATACCATTGATATACCATATTTGTTATAACTACTTAAGGAATTAAAATACGATATACCTGATTATGAGTAGGTACATCAATGATAACTTGCTATTTTTAAAAAAAGTTCATTGATATATATTTTTAATTGTTGGTGTATTATGAAGGTTGTTGAATGCAAAATTTGTTATAAGTATATCAATAAGATGCAATTTCAAGTATAATATCGGTTTATCGATAGTATATTAGTACTCACTAAACATGTAATTTCAAGTATATCATTAAAATGATATATAGTATATCGATGTTATATTTGTCAACATGAGAATAGTTCAACTAGCATAAGACATACACATCCGACCAAAACGTTAGAGGTTTGAATCCTCCACCACACATATTGCCCAAAAAAAACTAAATATACACATATGATGTATTTCGTATATCAGTTAATTGATGTACCAAATTTAAAGTAGATCAATTGATCGATATACCAAATATTGAGTATATCAGTCACACTAAACAAATGAATGATGTACCTGATATAAGGTATATCAATAACACCATTTATATACTTCTTAAACCTCCGACTTCAGCAGGTTTTTAGGGGTTTTTTGGACTTTTCAACTTTATTGTTTGGGTTGGACCCATTTTTTTTTTGCTATGTGTGCAACATTAAAAAACTAAAGACATGGTTACAAATTTCATTTTCATTTTTGCTATTCTTGCAGCTAGTCTTTTTTTTTTTCCTCGTTTTTAATCTTAATTTTGAATTTGATCTTTTAACATATAGATTTGGCTTGAATAAATATTGAGATTAGGTATCGTATAAATTATTTGTTATTATTGGGTGAATAATTTAACATTAATTATTTATAATAATTTTTAAACAACTTTTATACAGTTGTTTAAATAAACCCTACCAACCACTTAATAATGGGGGACCAGAATCAATTTTTGTCAATGTTATGCACAAATTTAGACAATCAGAACTCATCTAACTTGCACATGTCACTCCAGGAATTTGGATTTTTTCCGACGCGCATAGACGTCAGCAAAAATACCAAAATGCATCGGCAAAGGCTTTATCGACACTTTTCTTCGCGTCGGAAAGAATGTCGAAATAGAACAGTTGGCAGACTTTCTGCCAACGCCACTTTAAACAGCATCGACAGAGATAGTCTTTCCTAACACACTCTCATCCACGTCGAGAGAAAATAGCGTTCAGGCCAACTTGTTTTTTGCGTTGGAAGAAAAGTTCTCTGTTGACGCCATGTGGCGACGTTGGCAATGTTTTTCTTTTTTTTATATATAATTTTTTGTTTTTTTTAATTAAATTCTTGACGACCAAACAAATCAAGAGATAGATAATAAACAAAACTACAAATTAACAAATTAAACAAAAAGCACAAGAGATAGATAAAATTAACTAGGCTGCAGTACACCCATACTTAGATAATAAAAATGGTTTTTTAAAAGATAATGAAGTACTGATAGCTCACATTATGAGCTATTTTCCCCGGTATTTTATTGTTAGTCTTAGAGATTTCTTTGGCCAATTTTATGCATAATTGTTTATATTTTTTAAGAATTGAGTTTTGGAATGAAATGAAGTTAATTAGAAGTTGATTGAGGTTTAGGAAGCAAAGGAAGCAAATAAAGTGAAGCAAAGGAGAATCAAGAAGCTGCAACAGCTAGTTTTACGAGAGGAGGTCGTCTCGACGCTACTGCAGTCCAGCTAGAAGTCCTGAAGGCACAACGTCTTGACGTTGTGTTGAGAGTGTCTCGATGCTGCCCTGTTTTCCTATAAATAGAATGTGATTTCATCTGTGCAATGGGAGTTCAATTGGAGAGTTTTGAGTCCTAAATTCGATTCGAGACTTCTTGGGAGAGTTAGAGGAAGAGCCGATAATAGGATTCCAAGCAAGAGCTCGTGGAAATCGTGGCGGGGATGTGCAACCAACACAAAATTCGAGTTTTATTCTTCTTCCCTTTACTCTTGTGTTGGTTTTATAGATTTTTATTCGAGCTTTTTTTGTAGTTGCAAGACTATGAGTAGCTAAGTTTGTTTATCTTAGGGATTATATTGATGTAGCCTTTGGTTTTATGGATTAATTAATTGAATGTTTGTTGCTCTAATTCCATTTATATGCAATTATTCACTTAATGCTTTTAATCTACTGGTCATAGATTGAATGTTGTTATTCCGAATCTTTCGCTCAGGAGAGATGATTTAGATTAGATCTTAATTGCATGACTAAAGTAGTTCTAAGATCGGGAGATTTAGGATTACTTTAGAAGTTGTAAAAATGATTAGACTAAAGTCTTGTATATTAAATAATCTAGATAGTAATATTAGATTCTTAATTTGCATGAGAATTAATTATGCTCGTGAGAGATACGTAAGAATTTAGTGTCCTTGAATTATGGAATATTGCATGGAGTTAATCACATTCCATTAATTAATCTATAATTCCAATTGGTGAAATCAATTCCCTAAGAGTTCTTTCCATTGAATTTTCCATCTTTTTAGTTTTCGTTAGTTCAATTCATCATCCCATCACGTTTTGATCTCTAAATAAAATTGGACATTCGTATTCACGGTAGTTGAGTGGCTAGAAACTCAATCATGAGGACAACATTCGTAATCTCATTACACACTATATTAAAAACTGACCCGTACACTTGCGGTAAGGCATTTTTGCGCGTATCAAGTTTTTTGCATCGTTGTCGGGGATTGGCGAGTATTTAGTTCACTCAATATCGTGGAAAATTTGTTTGATCTTACTTTAGAGTGTATTTTATATTTTTTTAGTTAGTTGTTATTTGTCTTTTTGTTTTTATTTGTGCTTTTTCTATTTTATTTTTTAATTTTATTTTTGGTTTGATTTTATGTTTTTTTTTCTTAGGATAGATTTTTTATGCGAAAGGACAAGGAAGTAGTTTTAGTCCTGTTTGATCCTGAGATTGAGAAAAATTACAAAAGACTTAGGAAGGAGCAAAAGGAAAAGACCGAATCCATGGCCAATCCAAATCCACCTGATGAACTGAAGCCCATTCGAGACTATTTTCAGCCTGTTTTTTCTAAACAACAGTCCATGATAGTCTATGCACCAATCAATGTTAATAACTGTGAGCTGAAAACCGGTCTCATTCAAATGGCTCGAGATCGTGCATTCAGAGGACATCCCATAGAAGATCCTAACTTTCATCTTAAATCTTTCTTGGATATTTGTGGGACTGTTCAATTGAATGGTGTGACTGAAGATGTCATACGCTCACGTCTTTTTCCCTTTTTCTTTGCAAGATATAGCACGAGACTGGCTTCAATCATTACAACATGGAACCATCACCACCTAGGATATGCATTGGTTTAGGCTTTTCTGAAGAAATTCTTTCCACCTGCAAAGACGATCAAGCTGAGGATTGAAATTGGAACTTTTAAGCAGCAGGTTGGTGAGCAACTGCTTGAACCATGAGAAAGATACAGGGAGCTGTTGAGGAAGTACCCACAACATGGATACCCAGATTGGTTGCAAATTCAATTATTTTATAATGGTTTGAATCCTAATACTAAAACTATTGTTGAGGCAATAGCAGGAGGGACCTTACTGTCCAAGACCGTGGAGAGCGCTCACACTTTGCTAGAGGACATGACCACAAACAACTATCAATGACCATCAGAGCGTTCTACTTCTAAAACAGTACCTGGGATCTATGAGATTAACAATGTCACTTTCTTGAAAGCTCAAATGTCATCTTTAGCAAATGCTTTTAAGAAATTTCCAAGTACAGGGAACTTATAGTCTATTGAGTCAGTTGCAGCAGCTAATGCATCTCAGTCTCAAGAGGAGGCAAACATTGAGTAGATTAAATATGTAGACAATAGGAATTTAGGATTTAACGGACACCAAAATTCATTACCACACATTATCACCCTGGGCTTAGAAATCATGAGAATTTTTCTTATGCCAACACCAAAATTGTTACAACTCCCTCCAGGATTCACCCCATAGCATCGAGAAAATAAAACTTCTTTAGAGAATTTAGTTGAAGCCTTTATTATTGAATCTAGGACTAGAACAAGTAAGTTGGAAGATGCAGTGACTTCTTTGAACAACATAGTGAATGGCCATGGAACGACTATTAAGAACAGGCAAACTCAATTGGGGCAACTAGTGTCAGTTGTAAACACAATGCAGAAAGGCAAGATCCCAGTAGAGCAGGAGTGATTCCAGATGGAGTATTGCAAGGCTATCATGGTGCAGCAGATGGATGAAATCCAAAAGGTTGAGGAACAAGAGACTGATGAGTCACCATGCCTTATTGGAGAAGTAGAAGATAATTCATCCTCATAAATGAAACTGAAAAGCTTATCAATACCTGAAGGATTGAAATTGCGGAAGCGCAATTGGACCATATCGTAGTTAATTATATTTCACAAAATACCAATACATTGGCAACCATTCAGAACAATTCAGAATATCTAAGGCTAAGCATGCAATCAATTTAGATCTTAATAAAAAAGGGATGAGAAGCATAAACGTACCATCGTGGAAGACTCGAAATCAAGAATTTGTTCTTGAATCTACAGGAACCAAAAGTGCACTCCAACGTTTGGGACACCACCACGTGATCTTCTCCGATATGTCTCTGAGTTTAGGAACGTGGTTGTGGGACCACGATCTTGAATTTTGGGAAGAACAGAGAATCACATAGAAGAGAAAACTTTTCTTCTCTGTTCTTGGCTTGAGAGAGAATGAGAGAGAGATCATGTAACGCTACAGGATTTTTAAACTAATCCTAGCGACATTACTAACTCTCAACCCAAACTGACCGAGTGCACCGAAAATTTCGGCAGCATAACGACGCACATAGGACTAACCCAAAATTTTCATATCACCTGTTAAACATAAATCACACTTCTATAATCCAAACAAACACAACTACACAGCGCCACAGCTCCAAGGCAACTCATCAAGCCCAAAACTCCACAAATATAAGCGAGTAAGGTCTCGCATGCTCATTTAACCACAACCAAAACACAAAAAAACGATATACTGGATGATAACTTAATTAAAAATAAGAGTTCGAGCTTCAAATAGAATCTACTCAAGCTAAACCTATCTTATCGAAATAAGCAACTAGACGAGCTTTTAACTGAATTAAACATAAACACTATTCTTTACAACCAAAAGAATAAAATAACTTTCTACGACAAACTAGATAATCAAAAGCTTGAAACAAAGATGCCTAAACCAGTGGAGTCACTCCTCGTGCACCTCCACAGCACCACCGGGCTCATCATATGCAAACTCACCTGCGTCATCTAAAAATGTTTGGGGGAGAAAGGGGGAGGGGGTCAGTACAACCACGGTACTAGTAAGCAGCTCACACCCGGTGAGCCATCAAACATCAAACAACAAAATCAACATGCTAGGCACACGCATCCAACATACTCTTAAGCAATAAACACATAATCATGCTCCTTAAAACGAGGACTCATCAATAAGACTCATGCTAACTCAATAGAATGACTCATGCATACACGCAATATGCTATGCAACCCCACATGGATTCCGCGCCATGCTCGCTTTCTTAACACATGATTTACGCGTCATGTCACGCACCAAAACACATGAATTCCGCGCCATGCAACGCAACTTAACACGTGATTTCCGCGTCACGCTCTGCACCAAAACATGATTTCTGCGTCATGTAACGCACTCACACCCCGCACATGAATTACGTGCCATGCGCAGCGCACACTCGCACGTGATTTACGCGTCACGCTCCGTACTCACAACCCACACGTGATTTACGCGTCACGCTCCGCACCAATAACATGATTTCCGCGTCATGTGGCGCAATCTTAACACGTGATTTTCGCGTCACGCTCCGCTCACACAACCCGGCTCACCTCTCAATGAGCACACAAGACCATGCAACTTGACTTTCATGCAGTATAGCTTAAAAACAATAAGACAACATGCTTAAAACAACCAACAGTTCATCATGCTTTAATATCGATCAAACAGCACTTCTAACACATAAATCAAATTCCATAACAAACAACGAGGCATGTTAGAAAAGCGATAAGCAGCAAGCATGCTCATGCAGTCAAACAGACTCAACGGATAGAAACTACTTACTTCGAATGCTCCTAAAGCACTTCAACAACTCAAGGTAGACCAAGAGAGCTCCTAATAACCAAGACAACCTCTACAAAATTCGAACCAACTTACAAATACTATAAACATGCTTGAAAGGTCAAGTTCAGTCAAGAAATGCTATTTTCTTGCTGCATAGCAACTCAAAATTCCCCAAACTGAAAACCCAAAGCCTTTAGACTATGGGCAACCACGTCTAAGGCACAACGGGTAAGGGTACTTGCTGAATGGCTATAATCAAGGCTTTTCAGCCGTTGGACAGCAAGTAAATGGCGTGATTTCGCATTCTAAGGACTCCAAAGAGGTCGGGCAAGCTAAATAGAAGAAGAGACTAAATGGGCATAGACTTAATACATGCTTTTTACCCAAAACAACAACAACGACCCCTTTGAATGCATATTCAAGGACCTATAGCGGCTGGGCAACATTTTAAAAGCCTACATAGCTAGTGGGCAACAACCTAAAGCATGCTTTAAAGCTAGAACAACTAAAGGAGCAGCAAACTCAACGCTATAGATAAAGAGACGACAAGGAACTTACCAAAACGGACCCGTTTTCACGCTAGGCGGGTTGTTCTAACCTCTAACAACGTGCTAGAATGGTCCTTGGGCAGTGGGTACTCGAGTTAAAGTGTATCGAACTTAATCGAACACTCAGACGGCGCTGCAGATCAGAAAATCAACGCTAATGTTAAAATTTCAGCACCTAAACCATTGGGCATTCTACTATGAGCTCTAAACAAGAATGGGTAAGAGCTAAACTTACCGGAAACGCTAATTGACGCCGAAACACTCACGAACTGAGTAATGACGGCGCTGGACAGCAGCTAATCAGACTTAAATCCTGAAATATGGAGTCCATAATGATTGGGCATTTGCTTAAACTTGGCTAAAGGCCTAAAGAAAGCATGTGGATTAGACTTACCAACAATGCCAAACGACCTCGAAAACACCCGAAATAGCTGCTGGACAGAGGCAAAAACGTGAAGAGCTGAGGTTTCGAGTTGCTAGGATGCGAGATCTAACGAATTGAATAAAAGAACACTTAGATCGAGCTTAAAACGACCAAGAACTACTGAAAAGAGCTTACCCACGATCTTTACCTTGCTGAAAACGCAAGGAAAAGAGAGATGGAGCCACGAATCTAACCCACGAAACAGAGATGTGGCGACGGCACCTGCTGCAGCGGTGGCAGCGCGACGAGGCTGCGACTCCGACCGACGATTCCACGTGAGGAGAGGGAGAGGGAAAGAGCTCACGCGAAGAAGGAGACCCACGCTGCGGCGACGACGCACGAACCGGCGAGAGTGAGGTCAGGCGGCGGTGGGGCTGGGTGGCGTTGCACTCTCCGGTGGCGGCTAGGCGGCACTCTCAAGGGGGTGGCTGCCACGCACGAACACAAGAGAGGGAGAAGGAGATGAAGAGGCTAGGGTTTCTTTTTCTTTTCCTTTTTTCCTTAACTCCTTTTCTTTTTCTTTAATTAAGAAAACCCAATAATAGAAGCCCAAGAATAGCTATTTCCAACTAAAACCCTTTTAATAGCGTGAAACTTTCAACACTTAGTAATAAGCTTAAAAGTCTTAGAAATTAACGGCTTTAGGGAGAGAATTACATCAACGTAACGATTAAATTCCAATAATAATTCCCCAAACACCTTGGTTTAAAATTAATAATCCCTTAGTACCAGTTCAAATAAAATTCACATTTAATTTGACCAGATGTACGGAATATAAATATACCAAAATGCACGGGGCGTCACAGATCAAGAAGAGAGAGAGTGAATGAGAGCCTTCCCTAATACCTTTTCTTGCGTTAGACTTAGGATCAGGGGAAACGTGTCAACCATCCACCTCATCAGATGGTTGTTTGGTTATCTGATAACCTAATCAATTAATTAATTAATTAGGATTAATTCAACTAATTAAATGCCAATCAATTAATCATATTAATTAATTAAGCATATGTGCATTTAAATCATATTTAAATGCATTGCTCTCAACTAATACATAGTTTTAATTAATCTTAATTAAATCACATTTAATTAAATCAATTAAACCAACCAATTAATTAATTCCAATAATCAATTCATTCTATGATTAATTAAATATCACATATTTAATTAACATATATTTGAATCATATTCAAACATGAATCTCTCTTATAACCTATAGTTTAATATGAATCTAATTCACATTAATTAAACTATAGATTTAATTTAATTAATTAATTTCACCATTAATTAAATATCATCCATATTCAATTAATTACATATTAGAATCATATTCTAATATATCTCCCGTATACTATAGTTTAATTAAACTACATTTAATTATACTAAATTGAATAGTTAATTAATAAATAAATAATTAAGGGAAAAATACACTTTTGGTCCCAGAGGTTTGGGTTAAGTGACAGTTTGGTCCCTGAGTTTTCAAACTCAACAAAAATACCCCTGAGGTTTGAGATAAGTAGCATTTTGGTCCCTGCCGTTAATTTTTCTGTTAAATCTTAACAGTTGCTGACGTGACACTATTGTTTTAATAAAAAAATTATTTTTCTAATTTTTTAAATAAAATATTAATAAATTAAATAAAAAATATTTTTATTTCTTTTTCCCTCTCTCTCACCCTCTTCTTCTTTTTCCTCTTCTTCTTCCTCCTCTTCTAATCCATCATCTTCCTCTTCTACTTCTTCAACCACCGGCCGCTGAAGACAGCCGGCCGCCGCCGGCGACCGGCGGCTTTTTTTAATTTTATTTTTAATTTTATCTTCTCTTCTCTTTCCCATCTCTTCTTCCTTCCTTCTTCTGTTTTTTTTTTAAAAAAGGAAGAATGTAACGGGGAGGGAGGGGAGGTCCCTCCCTCCCTCTCCATTACAGATCTGTAACGAGGAGGGAGGGAGGGACCTCCCTCTCGCGTCTCCAGCGCCGGAAACGCGGGAGGGAGGTCCCTCCCTTCCTCCCTGTTACATTCTTCCTTTTTTGAAAAAAAAAACAGAAGAAGGAAGGAAGAAGAGATGGGAAAGAGAAGGGAAAGAGAAGAGAAAGAGAAGAGAAGATAAAAAAAAATAATAATAAAAAATAAAAAATGCCGTCGGTCGCCGGCGACGGCGACGGGCGGCGGCCGGTGGTTTAAGAAGTAGAAGAGGAAGATGATGGATTAGAAGAGGAGGAAGAAGAAGAGGAAGAAGAAGAAGAGGAAGAGAGAGAGGGAAAAAGAAATAAAAATAATAATAAAAAATATTTTTTATTTAATTTATTAATATTTTATTTAAAAAAATTAGAAAAATAATTTTTTTTATTAAAATAATAGTGCCACGTCAGCAACTGTTAAGATTTAACAGAAAAATTAACGGCAGGGACCAAAATGCTACTTATCTCAAACCTTAGGGGTATTTTTGTTGAGTTTGAAAACTCAGGGACCAAACTGTCACTTAACCCAAACCTCAGGGACCAAAAGTGTATTTTTTCCAATAATTAATTATTTACTAATTAAATATCATATATTTAATTAGCCATATATTTGAACTCTTTCAAATATGTTATTCTCTCAATTTAATAAAATTTAATCACAAATTAAACTTTATATTATGATGTATCACTATACATTATATTAATTGTATCTCATACAATTAACTTGATTCCCATATTGAATTTGAATAATTCAAATTCTTTTCAAGATAATTGTTCATAATTACTTTTTACGAGCTAGCAGGGAGACCTAATGGACCTACAGATCAGAAGCTCTAATGATATGAGGCTAACTGACTAAACTCATTAATCGAGTTAACCAATATTCATTAACTGTGGGTCACTCCACTAAAGAACCACAGTTGAACTTTTCTCACTGTAGAATATTTCTGTGTCCACGGATATAGACCAATACTGATAAGTCAATCCTTCACGAGTGTTCATAACTACAGTTGGGTCAAATTACCGTTTTACCTCTGAGTTACCTCTAGCTCCTTAACTAACAGTGCTCCTCTAATGAACAACCTGTTTATGGTCCAACCAGTAAACAGAAAGTCCCTCTCAGGTCAGTGAGAGGGCGAGATCCCTTTGTTCAAGCCCGGAGTCACCACTTAAGGAAACACTCATCAACTTCTTCTAGAAGTGGAAAGGAGTGAATTCCATCTTGTGTTGTCATGTCCCTAGCCCCCCACTCCGTCTCGTCCCCAAAAAGGTAGGCTTATTGAGTTGGCGTGCAGGCCACTCTCACCCATACTAATCAAAGGATAATCTCTCATGAGAAGAAGTTCATGACACACTCAGGATTAAGACTGAGTTACTTAAGTCATCCTATTGAAATAGTAACCTAACTAGTCAACGATGTTACATCTAGTGCTTTACTATTTTGTGGTTCGGTCTTATGCAAACTCATTGCATAGGATACCCCCGCTCGCATGTCTACTACATGGATGCCTTGGATCAATATGTCTATATCGAATACAAAGCGGGCCATATCACATAGTGTTACTAGGATAAGGTACCCAACCTTATCCCTATACTATAAACCTTTTAGGTTGTTACTTGAACACTAATCCCCGTATGTCCCCACATACTAGTTCAAGTTACATGCAAACAACCTTGGATCTTAGTTTATTGGATTTGGGTCATATTGTGCAATTTTAGACTTAAATTAACAATAATACTTTGTTGTATACTCCTCAATAACACTTTATTAACACAAGTATACAATTCGTTAACATTTACTATCTACAAGTTTTAGGACATAAAACCCAACAATACCAATCTCTCTTTTCCTTCTCCTATTGTTTTGGTTTCTAAGCAAGAGAAAAAGAAAAAGAAGAACTACAATTCTCAGTTTGAAATTTTTTTAGATATTTTTATGAATATGGATATTAATCTTCCTTTTGTAGAGGCCTTGGAGCAGATGCCCAGGGTGTAAAATTTCGGTCCACATTTCGAGGGGGGAAGAACCAATGTCGACAACATGTCGGTTCGTGTCAGGTTTTTTTTTAAAATTATTTTAAAATAATGTTTTAGTTTAACATTTACGATTAAGCTTTTGGTTTCGTAATTATGGCTTGTGTCTGTATGTCAGCTGGTCCTGGGTTCGATTCTTGCCTAGTTACGCAGTTTTTTTATTTCTTATTTTATGTATTGTTTTTAAATACGGTTTTTCATTTTTTTTTACCTTCTTTTCCGTTTTTTATTATTTATTATTATTATTATTATTTTTAACTTTTTTTACCTTCTTTTCCATTTTTTTAAGTATTGTTTTTTTTAAAAAACTTTTTTACCTTCTTTTCCGTTTTTTTATTATTATTTTTTTAAAACTTTTTTACCTTCTTTTCCGTTTTTTTTAGTTCCCTTCTTTTTTTTAAATACTTTTTTTTAGTTCCCTTCTTCTTTTGCTTTTCGTTTATCAAATTTCACATCAAAACACTGCAAATTTCTAAACTTATTTTTTACTACAAAAATAATTTTTAATTAGTTATTTTAATTTTATATTTCTATCATTTTATTATTGTTATCATCTATAAATACTCTCATTTCATTTCATTTCAATTTCTTCACACCTCAATTCTCTTAAATTCTTCCAAAATATTCTCCAATTTCCTTCTTAAATTAGGAGCTTTAGGCTTTTAACTCTAGTTACATATCTTCACTTGTTAAGTTAAGTTTAAAGATTATCATGTTTCTTTACCTTATTAGTTAATTTTTGTTTTATTAATTATATAGTTATCAATTATATTTAGTTAATTATATAGTCCCTATATACTTCTTATTTGTAAATAAAGTCTCATTTTATAATTCAAATAATTTATATCAATTGGCATAATTTTAATTAACAACAACATCTTATCGACATGTTAATATAAATATTATAAATAATTTTCATCAACTTCCATATTGTATTTAATATAATTAAGTCACAATTAAATTTGCATTTAATAATTCTTAATTTTTTTTCATTTAATAATTCAAACAAATTTCATCAATTTTCATATTGTTTTTTCAAAATTCTTGTACATATCGACATTTGAATCGACAATTCCATCTAAATATTATCTTATTTTTTAGATATGATGATAAAAAAGAGTCCACTATAGTCTAATTAAGCCACAATTAAAGTTTCATGGACTAATTCAAACAATTTTCATCAATTTTCACGATTTCTGTAAATTTTTCCGGAATATCTCTCGACATTTCCATCGACATCGACATTTCCATAAAATCTGGACCTCGACATTTCCATCGACATTGACATTTCAAACCTTGTAGATGCCTAACTATATCAGGTTTATGAAAGAATGACTCTCAAAGAAGAAGAAAGAGAAGAGAATGGAGACGGTATACCTCACCAAGACATGCAGTGGTAGACTCCAGTAGAGGATACCTACTAAAATGACAGACCCAAGGATTTTTTCTATTTCTTGTAGTTATGGTATTCATTCTTTTCGTGCTTTATGTGATCTAGGTGCTAGCATTGATGTCATTCCTTTATCATTATGTAAGGAGTTAAATATAGGGAAAATTAAACCTGCTACTGTAAAACTCCAATTGGCTGATCAATCTGTTCTTTGTCCATATGGAGTTGTTGAGAATGCTTTAATTAAAGTAGGTATTTTTTTTATCCTTGTTGATTTCTTTGTGATGGATATAAAGGAGAATCCAATAGTGCTAGTCATTCTAGGGAGACCATTCCTCGCTATTGGGCGAGTAGTGATAAACATAGAGTGAAAGGAGTTGACTATTAGAGTCAAACATGACAAGGAGGTGTTTAAAGCAATTGAGGACTCTAAAGATCATACAAATGCATTGATGGTGGGATATAGGAAGAGTGCTAGCAAAAACACTGTTGATGGATCCCCTGATCTTCGACCCCTGACGCATACACGGTCATCACGTCGAGTTAATGATGTTAAAAGAAGCGCTTTTGGGAGGCAACCCAAGTTTTATTTATTCTAGTTTTTTTTTGTTTTAGTGTTGTTTTGTGTTTTGTGTAGGTTTCTTCGTCCTGTTGCTCTTTCCTTTGCCTCGTGATCCCGAGGAGTCTGTAATTCCAGGGGAGTATTGCTCACCCTCTTTCTCTTTTTGTTGTTCTCATGCATGTTTGAGTGTTGGTATCTTTTATACATTGAGGACAATGTATGTTTTAAGTTTGGTGGTGGAGTGCTTCGCTTTGTTGAGCCCTGAGCATCTGGGTGTCATGCTATTTTTGTGCTTAATTGTGATTTTGGCATGATGGTTGTTTTTGGATGTTTTTTTGCATAGTTATGATTCCCTCGGATAGGCTCTTTTGTCAACTTTTGAGCTTTTGATGAGTTGTAAGCATGAGTGCCCCAAAAGGGAGCGTTTTTAAATTTTTTCTAGGATATATCTTGCTTTAGTGGAGTATCTTTCTTGTTTCAGAGCAGGAATCAAATGCTTAGGAGAGAATTATTAGGTTCATATTCTTGTTGTCACCATGATAGGTGTGAGGATGAGCTAGAGAGTTTATTGTTTTTTGCAAATTAGCATGTTAGATATTGCCTAGGAGAAAAGAAAAGAAAATATGCTTGCTATGCTTAAAGGAAATATCATTCTTGTTATTAAAATTGAAAGAAAATAATGACATGTCTTATGAGCACTCTGCAATGTTAAAAATGTTTAAGGCAAAAAGAGCTACTCATGTTGTGATCAATTAGGCTAACCAAGGGTTAAACTTGGGTTATGGGTCCCTGCAATAGATGCATGAAAGCTAGTGCCCTCTTATAAAACTGATTCATGCATTAGCATGAATCAGTTTTATTTTAAAGCACCTAGGTATGGAGAAAAACAGTCTAATTTGTTTTATTTGCGCATTAGTAAATCCTTAGTACCAGTGTAGAGGGAAGACAAGTTGAGAGCTTAATAATCCAATCCCGTGTTAGTAGAATCCAATCTAAACTAAGTTAGATCTCTCTTATGCAAGATAATCTTGGAAAAATTTTGAGTTGTCTCCTCATTGGGACTTATGTGCATGTCTCTTGATTCCTTAATTATTGACATTTGAGCCGTGAGGATTGAGTTATGTATTTGTTGGGTTTTATGCCCTAAAACTCGTAGATAGTAAATGTAACATTTTACCGAACATTAATAAAATAGTTTATTTTGTTTGTATTTAGTAGATCTTGTCTTATTAACCCTAATCCAATAAACTAAACATCCTAGGCTGATAGTATGAGGCTTGAACTAATATGTAGGGACATACGAGGATCAATGTTCAAGATTCAGCCTAAAGGGTCTATAGTATAGGGATAAGGCTGGGTACCTTATCCTGGTGACACTATGGATACGGCCCACTTTGTATTATGATACAAACGCTATGATCCAACGCGTCCATGTAGTTGACATGCGAGTGGGGGTATCCTATGCAATGAGTTTGCATAAGACCGGACTGCGAAATAATTAACCACTAATTGTAACACCGTTAGTTGGCTTGGTTTCTATTTCACTAGGATGACCTAGACAACTCAGTCTCAATCCTGAGTGGATAATGGACTCCTGTTCACGAGGAGTTGTCCTTTGATTTGTATGGGTGAGAGTGGCCAGCACGCCGACTCAATAAGCCTACCATTTTGGGGACAATACCGAGTGGGGAGCTGGGAACATAATCACACAAGATGGAATTCACTCCTTCCCGACTCTAGGGTAAGTAGAGGTGTGTTCCCTTAAGTGGTGTCTCCGGGACTTGAACAATGGGCCCAACCCTCTCTATGGCACGAGAGGGACTTCTGTTTGTTGGTTGGACCTCAAACAGGTTGTTCATTAGAGGAGCACTGGGGACTTAAGGACAAAGATGTAAACCAGGGGTAAAACGGTAATTTGACCCAGCTGGGATACGAACACACGTGAAGGACTGACTTGTAGTATTGGTCGATATCCATGGACATAGAAATATTCTGCAGTGAGAAGAGTGCAACTGAGGGTCTTTAGTGGAATGACCCACAGTTAACGAATGGAGACTAACTTGGTTAATGAGTTTAAGCCGATTAGTCTCGTATCGTTGGAGCTTCTGATCTGTAGGTCCATTAGGTCCCACTGGTAGCTCGTAAAAAGACTTGAAGCAAACAAATATAAATTGTAAATTGAAAGTGTTCAATTTATTTGGGGAATCATATAATGTATATTGATGCATTATAATATAAAGTTTATGAAACTTTATAATATAATTTTTGAATTAATTTCAAAAATTAATTCTTGAGAGAAAATATTTGAAAGAGTTCAAATAAATTTAATATGAATTGGATTCATATTAATTTTAATAAAATCCCTGATTAAATATATGATATTGAATTGGTTAATTAATTAATCATGGAATTAATTAATTATTTATTAAAATTAGAGACCTTTTCCTATTAGGAAAGAAAATATTTGAAAGAGTTCAAATAAATTTAATATGAATTAGATTCATATTAATTTTAATTTTAATAAAATCCCTAAGATTAAATATGTGATATTTAATTGGGTAATTAATTAATTATGGAATTAATTAATTATTAAAATTAGATATTGTTCAGATAATAGATTTGAACTTATTCCTAGACCTTTTCCTATTAGGAAAAGGTCTTGGCCTTTACCTATATATAGGACCCCTGGGGTGGGGTGAAAGGCATCCCATTGTCTCTCCTTCTCTCAGAGATCTCTCCCAAAAGACTCCCACAAGTCTCCTGCTTCAAGAAGTCTTAGAGATATACCGGTGTAGCCGATTGGTGGTGTTCGCACAAGAGGGTTGCTGCATTTTCAATCTTATTGGCAAGAAAAGGGGAATTGATCAAGGCTTTCTACAAAAGTAAGTTTTCTATGAAATCCTTGATCACTAGGATCAATCTAGTTGATCTTTTAGCATGTTTATAGCCTATGTACAGCCCATTAAATATAGATTTATTGCTGTAATATTTTGCAAATTGTATTGGTATTTCAATTAGAATCTAAGACTCTGAGTAGGTTCGGTAATACTTTCCGCTGCGTGGGGCTTTTATCCCTTCAGTAATTGTATCCATCCCCAACATATTTCAGATTTTTTTTTTTGCTCGAGGACTAACAAACGCTTAATTTTGGGGATGTTTGATAGTTCACGTTATGAGCTATTTTTCTCAGTATTTAATTGTTAGTCTAAAAGATTTATTTGGCCAATTTTATGTACAATTATTTATATTTTGTAGGAATCGAATTTTGGAATGAAATGAAGTTAATTAAAAGTTGATTGAGGTTTAGGAAGCAAAGTAAGCAAATGAAGTGAAGCAAAGGAGAATCAAGAAGCTGTAGCAGCCAGTTTTCCTGAGAGGACAACGTCGTGATAACTCAATTTACGGGCTATATTTTCCATTATTTGAGTGTTAGCCTCGGTGATTATTTAGCCAATTTTATGTACATTTGGTTATAATTTTGTAGGAATCAAGCATTTGGATGGAAATTGAAGTTTTGTAAGATAATTGATGATTTGGAAGCATTTGAGGCAAACAAAATGGAGAAAATTTACCCGAGAGGGCAACATTGAGACGTTGCCTTTGGAGTCTCAATGCTGCCACAGAGCAGCCAATGCGCCAGAAAGGGAAGCGTTAAGACGCTATCCCTTTAGCGTCTCGATGCTTCGGAAAATCTCAGTCAATTTTGTGAGCTCGTTAGGTAGCGTCGAGACGCTACTTCCTTAGTGTCTCGCTTAACCTCATCCAAAGTGCAGAAAAAACCATCATGTGTTTGTACCCTGACTGAGCCTATCCCAACTACCTTACAGACAACATTATTAGCCATAGTGACACTACCACCATCTATCTGCTGATAAGTTGAAAACCACTCCTTATTTGGACACATATGATGCGATGCCCCAGAATCAAGAACCCACAGATCTTTAAGATATGGTTCTTCATTTACAGCTAGGACTAAATCATCTTCTTAGTCGGTGTTAGCTTCTGCCACAGCGGCAAAGCCTTCCTTCTTTTTATACCTATTACTTCTCTTTTTACAGTCCTATTTCCAATGCCCCTTTTCCTTTCAGTAATTACAGATGTCATTTGCTCTAGGATTAGTCTCATTAGGCTTCCAATTTTTACTATTAGACTTCTTTTTACCAGATTTTCTATGTCCTTTACTACTCAAAGCAACCAACCCAGATGCTTGATTTTCTGTAACTGAACCTGCTATTTTATGACGGATTTCTCTAGTCAGAAGGGCAGTTTTTACTTCTTCTAGAGACAACTTATCTTTACCACTAATAAAAGAATCCACAAAATTCTCATACGACAACAACAAAGACACTAACAAAATCAAAGCAGCATCCTCATCATCTACATTAACCTCAAGATGACGTAGATCTAACAAAATAGAGTTCAACTGATCTATGTGATCTCCAAGGGGCTTACCTTCGTGCATCAGCAGACTGAACAAACGTTGCTTCAAAAGCAACTTCTTGATCAAAGACTTCCTCATGTAGAGGCTCTCGTGTTGGGTTTTATGCCCTAAAACTCATAGATAGTGAATGTAAACAAATTGTATACTTGTTTCAATAAAGTGTTATTGAGTTTCTACAATAAAGTGTTGTTAAGTATTGTACAATATAACCCAAGTCCAATAAACTAAGATCCAAGGTCGTTTGTATGTAACTTGAACTAGTATGTGGGGACATACGTGGATCACTATTCAAGTAACAACCTAAAAGGTCTATAGTATAGGGATAAGGCAGGGTACCCTATCCTGGTGACATTATGGATACAACCCACTTTGTATTTGATACAAACACAATGATCCAACGTGTCCGTGTAGGGGACATGCGAGTGGGGGTATCCATTGCAATGAGTTTTCATAAGAGCGGATCGTGAAATAGTAACTGCTAGCTGTAACACTGTTAACTAGTTAGGTTTCTATTTCACTAGGATGACCTAGGCAACTTAGTTTGAATTCTGAGTGGATTATGGACTCCTGATCACGAAGGATTGTCCTTTGATTTGTATGGGTGAGAGTGGCCAGTACACCGACTCAATAAGCCTACCATTTTGGGGACACGACCGAGTGGGGAGCTCGGAACATAATCACACAAGATGGAATTCATTCCTTCCTGACTTTTGAGGAAGTAGATGAGAGTTCCCTTAAGTGGTGTCTCTGGGTCTTGAACAAAAGACCATACCCTCTCACTGGCCCGAGAGGGGTTTCTGTTTGATGGTTGGACCACAAACAGGTTGTTCATTAGAGGAGCACTGATACTTAAGGAGATAGGGGTAACTCAAGGGTAAAACGGTAATTTGACCCAGCTGGAGTTACGAACACTCGTGAAGGACAAACTTGTTGTTATTGGTCTATATCCGTGGACACAGAACTATGTCTATAGTGAGAAGAGTGCTATTGTGGGTCTTTAGTGGAGTGAACCCACAGTTAACGAAAATTGATTAATTAGTTAATGAGTTTAGCTGATTAATCTCATATCGTTGAAGCTTCTGATCTGCAGGTCCATTAGGTCCCACTGGTAGCTCGTAAAGAGACTTGAGGTAATTAAGTATTAATTATAAATTGAAAGTGTTCAATTTAGGGGAATCATATAATATAAAGTTTTTGAAACTTTATAATATAATTTTGAATTAAATTCAAAATTAATTTTTGAGAGAAAATATTTGAAAGAGGTTCAAATAATTAATATGAATTGGATTCATATTTATAATTTAATAAAGTCCCTAAAATTAAATATATGATATTTAATTGGGTAATTAATTAATTATAATAATTAATTACTTATTAAAATTATATATGAATAAGATAATAGATTTGATTAGATCTTATTCATGACCTTTTCCTATAAGGATTAGATCTTATGGCCTTTTCCTATAAATAGGACTCCTGGGTGGGGTGAAAGACATCCCATTCATTCTCCTACTCTCAGAGAATTTCCATGAAGGCTCCAACCAGTCTCCTACCTCTAGAAGTCTCAGAGTCATACTGGTGTAGCCATAGTGGTGGTGTCCCAAGAATTGTTGACGTTTGGTCCCTAAGAAATCAAGAAAGGTGTTCTTGATCCATCAGAGTCATCAGACAACGGTTTGTATGTTTCTCCCCTTTAGATTAGATCTAATGTTATATGCGCTTAGCCTAGTTGTTAAATCATAGAATAATTCTAAGTTTTTTTTTTTTTTTTTTTTTTTTTTTTTTTTTTTTTTTTTTTTTTTTTTGCTAATGTATTGGTATTTTAGATTAATAAAATTAACTACGAATCAGTCCCAATTCCCTTCCGCTAACGGAATTAGGGAATTCCAATCCTTCATCTCGAGCTTCGACCAAAGACCGGTGGCAGTATCCACATCCGCGACCTCGATGATGACGTAATCAGCCAGACATAACATAATCGTGGAATGGGCCTTCTCCTCCAAGGTTTTCCACTATTCTTCATCAGTTTGTTACCAGTTTTGATACCAGTTTGTTAAGACGGAAACCGTAAACCAACAAATAAGAATGAAAGGGCGAAGAAAACAACACACATATTTACATGGCTCACTAACGATGTGTTAGCTACGTCCACGGGCAAAAGGAGAGAAAAATCTTATTAGTGAGGAGTAAAACTTATGCAGATTACATAGATTAGGAAAAAATAGGTTAAGAGCGTTTATATATGGCACCACTCTTAACCCTAACATAATAGACCCAAAATAAAAGCCCACCCGTACTTGGTCATTCGGAGCGCTTCATATCAAATTCAAGGCATATCAACAATTCCAATCTTGTTGAGTTTAACTTGATCACTTAGACTTAGCATGCTATGTGAGTTTGGTACCGAAAGGGTCAAACAACATTGGTTCTCATAAATGTGATATAGAAGAAAGTGCTCGAAAGAGTGTATTCGCTGTTATAGGGGATGGTTGCTTATAACAACTATAGGGTTAATGGTTGCATGCGTAATAATCTATGTCGGAGTTGAGTCACAGAAATTTGCATAACGGTACTCGCTTAGTCTTCTAACAACTATAGGGTTAATGGTTGCTTGTGTAATATCTAGACTTAAGTTAAATGTCTCATTTTTCCTGTGCTCCATATACCTAGTTCCATAAACTCATTTTCTTTAGTAATATTTAGTTTTCATTTGGTAATATATAAATTGTTCTTACCAATTTTTTTTTCTTTAAACACATGTCAACTGGTAAGGGCAAATTTGTAAATCGGCTTCTTAATCTCCTTTAATATCTAATTGTGAGCTGACAGGAATGTAAAATTATAACAAAATGGACACTTTTGGAATCAATGGACTACTATTGACTCATTTGTGTAGTTACCTCTAACATTTAAGAAGGGTAATTCCAAAAACTTGGGCCTAAATGTGTAACGTCAGAAATTTAAGGTAAAACCTCAATTTCTCTAATTATGAGTTTAATTGGATTTAATTTGAGGATTTTAGTGGAAGATGTGATTTATTTGATTGGGTCTTTGGCTGAATGGCAGTTTTGTAATTTTTCCCAACTTTAAATTAAATAAGTGCACGCAGCCCTAGACGCTTCTGCAAGCCATCTAAGTTCTTCTTCTCCACCTTCACGTTTTGGGAAGCCCCTTTTGGTGAGATTTGAGTTGCTTCCTTCTTCATCACGAGTTCACGTCTTCGGCCACTGTTGAAGATCCACCTCCGACGCTTTCTTCTCGCGATTTCCGACCTGCACGGGTCCTCGACGTTGGCGGCACAGAAGCTGCTCATGAGGGGCGGTTTCTGGTGGGTTTTTCCGGTGTTTCGCGTGCAATAGGTTGTTCTTTCCTCTCGATATTTCGTGCTTTCTCGTTCTCCATCTCTCACTCTCTTTTTTCCAGCAAGATTCAGGCTTGCAAAGACTGTTTTTCGTGGGTTCCAGCTGCTGTGTTGTTTAGGCGCGCGGACAACATCGTTTTCGGGTCGTTTGTGGCGTTTTTCCGACGATTTCAAGCGTGGGTAAGTGAGATAAGTCATTATTTGGTTATTTCAAGTGTGTTGGAGGTTTACCTATTGGTTCTCGCCTTTGATTTCAAGGTCCCCTTTACTTTTGGAGGTTTAATTGTCGTTTTGGAGCGAAATTGGGAGATTGGACAGCAAACGTTGTTTTTGTTTTAGGTGAGTTTATGGGAGTTTAAACTTTCCCAAATTTAATTGACTCCTTATACCCACTTGATTTAAAAGTGTATGAGTTTTAAGAATGTTTTTCCCTTTTGTGTAGTTGGTTAGGGGCTTGAAAGCTAAGGAGTTATATAGTTTTGTCGAGCAATTTCCTTAGCTAAGGTAAGTAGCTATTGGACTCAATTTTCGTGCTTTAGACCCAATGCATGATTGTTGGATTCGATAAAATCAAGTTCTATGCTTTAAACTAATTTCTTTTAAGATTTTAGCATGCTAGCATGAGTTAGTTTTAAGCCTTGTATTTTGCTTTTGGATTCAAATGAGCATGACAAGTTTCATTGTGATGCATGGTGAAGGCATGAGAAGTTGTTCATAAATTGTAGCATGTTGAGACTGCCTTTGATTGGATTAGCATCTTTTAGTTGTTTGGAAGCATGTTTGGATTGATAACTTGGTTTGCTCTGAATGTTTGTTGAGTTGTGGATGCGAGGTCTGACTCGCTTTGGTTGTAGTAGTTCAGAGTACCGGAAGCGTTGTTGATGTTTGTAGTTGAGAAATGTTGAATATAGAAGTGTTTTATGTTTTCAGGTGATAAGAAAATTTGGGGTTTGCCTTATGTATGCTGTTATGCTATCGAATTCTTGGTAGCACTATAGTGATTGTGAGGCTAAGCATAGTAATATCCCTCGATTACGTTCTGCTCGAGAGCCACATGTATGAAGGAGACTAGACTTAGATCAGGGGTCTTAGTCATGATTCAGGGCCTCAGGTAGACTTAAAAGATCATTAAGTCTTATGTTAAGTGATGTGCAAATTTCTTACCGCAAGTGTATGAGTCAAGTAATAATATAGTGTTTTTGTGCTTAAACGAGTGTCGTCCTCTGAATTGGTTTTCTAATCAAATTAATGCAAAAGATAGATTTAAAGACAAAAGCATAAAATAAAAGTGGAGACTCAAATGGAAAGACTCATAGGGAATTGATTTCATTATTTGAGATTGAGGATTGATTAATTGGAATGAATTTACAAGCCAAGGAAACTTTTGTCACAATTATCTCTCCCGAGCATAATTGATTCTCATGCATACAATAAACCCAATATCCCTATCTAAGTTTATTAGCATGCAAGGCATTATTTGGTTTAGTCCTTGTTATACTTCTAAAGGCAATCTAAATTCCGTCACAAACTTAGAAACTCAACTTTAGTCATGCAATTAAATAAGTGAGTCTAAGATTCAACCCTCAAATCATCCAATTATTGATCAAGTAATTGAAAGCATTAAACAAAATTGCATGAATAAAATAAAAACACATTCATACCAAAAATCAATCCAACAAACTAAATAACTACATCAATCCCTAAGACAAACAACTAGCAATTCATAGCCTTGAAACTACAAATACTAATTGAAAGGAAAGCCATAAAAACAACAAAAGGTAAGGGAAAGAAAAGGAAAACTCTTGAATCCGTTGAAACCGACACGTCCCCGTCACGATCTCCACGTCTTCAAGCTTGGTTCCCACTCCTTGGCCTTGCTTCAGCTCCCACCAAATGTCTCTAGTCGAAATTAGGGCTAAAATCTAACCAACTGGACTCCCCTAATCCATAACACAAAGTGAGGAATATATAGGAAAATTGTCTGTAGCGTCGCGACGCTGTCCCTGCTACCGCCAAAAACATAAAAGGAAAATAAACATCAAGACGCCCAGAGAGCAGCGTCGAGACGCTAGCTCTCGGGTTTGACTCAAACTTAAGCCTCCAACTTTGATTCTTTTTGCTTCTTTGGCCTGTCCCGAACACCCAATTGACTTCGATTTCTCCAATTAAGCCAATTCCTACAAATAAACATTAAAGTGCATAAATTTGACCAATTTACTCTCAAAGACTAACTAAAATAGATAGGGAACAATAGCTTGCTATGCTCGCTATCATTAAGCTAGGGTTGTTTCCTTTCCCATCTTAGGACTGATGGAACCTAGTTTCAGGCACGAGATCGTGCATTCTATCAGCGACTGATAGAGCTTACTTTCAGGCACGAAATCGTGCATTTCATCAGTTTTCTGGTAGAGTCTAGTGTTCAAGCACAGGACTGTGCGCTCTATTGGACTTAGGACGGTGTCGAGCTAGGCACGGTATCGTGTGCCAGATGGCACTCAGGCATGCTTCATTCCCAGATCGCTCCACCGTATTTTAAGTTCATGATTTAGGGGTGTTGTGTTGGGATAGGTGTAGTTCTGCTAGAGGTTGTCAGCTAGTCCTGGTGCGTCGTCAGCTGAATGATGGATGTGAGATAAGAAGATAAATATGAATAAAGAATAATTCAGCTAACACTTAGTGCAAGTATACACTGTCGCACGTAGTAATAAAAAACCTTAGAAGTATTCCAAGGGTATCGATCCCACGAGGACTAAATTGGAAATTCATATTTGAATAAGAAACTGCTAAAATGATTGCTTTTTGAAAAGGTAACCAAAGAAAATAAGTTGATTGATTGGGTTTTTGAAAAGATAAATAAAACATGCAAATAACTAAAAGAATAACAATAAGAAATAAACGATGTATTCAACATGGATTCATCCCAAAGGCAATAACCATAGTCATGCAATATTTAACTTAAGCCTATTCAATGCATTGGGTCAGATTTAACTTCTATTTGGCCCTTGCTCCCAAGAACTGTTAGAAGGCTAAACGAGTACCATTATGCACATTTCTGTGATTCGACTCCGACATAGATAATTCACGAGTGCAACCTATAACCCTATAGTCGATATAGGGTGCCTTAGGCAGCTTGCCCTATACCACCGAACAATCTCTTTAAAGCTTTTTCTCCTATATCACCTTTATGAGAACCGATATCGTTTGTCCCTTTTGAGATCAAACTCACATAGCATGCAAAGTCTAAGTGATCAAGTTAAACTCAGCAAGATTAGAGTGATAATCAATAAAGAATGACATGCATTGAACAGAAACTTAAGCAAATAAAACACTTTCAAGCCATTAAACCATAAGAGAACTCACCATATTGAACCCTTCAACGGAATTTAGCTACTCATGGTGAGACAAAGAGCAAATGAATACATTTTCATTGAAATAAGAATGTAAATAATACAGAATAATGAAAATATTCAAAAGCTGGAAATAAAAGAGATAGCTAAATATTATGGGTTTTTCTATTTACTCAATCCTTCTAGAGTTCGCTAAGACACTCCACTCTCTCGCTTTTTACAAGTGGGAATGGGTGAAAATCCCTACAAACCCTAAGGTTTGATGTCTAACTCAGGTTAGAATTCAGTCATCTAAGAAGGACCTCGGGCATCCCTACTCAAAGGCGTCGAGCCAGGGTTCTGTCACCACCCTTTTCTTCCAATGAGTTATGCTTGGATTTGACTTTGAATCTCGAGCTTATATAGTGTAGAAAGTGGTTGAGGAGCTGCGAAATAGGTGCTGGAAGGTTGCCCAGTCAGTTTCGGGGTCAAAACAGCCGGTTAGGTGCGAAGAATACTCATCAACAACGACTCGCGGACGACTCGGAACGGCTTCAATTTTTCCAGAAATGCGGTCGCATTTCATTTTTGCCTTGCATTTCTGGGAAATTCCAACTTTTCCTCTATTTTCCTGTACAGCAACAAACTAAGTCAAATTCTCTTAAAATCAAGTATTTTTAAGCACAAATGAGCATAATTTGAAAAAAGTAAATCTCAACACCCTAACTTATCAATTTAAGCATATTTTGAGCTCGGGAATAGTAAATTGATCACAACATACAACATTTGGCCAAGAAATGAGCTAAATATAAGGGTAAAATAGGTATATTTTTTACCCTTATCATACCCCCAAACTTAACTCATTTCTTGTCCTCAAGCAATTGCCAATCAAAATGTTAGAGATCAATCTTTTTAATTGCCAATCAAAATGTTAGAGCTCAATACATATTTGTAAAAATGTTAAGGTTCATGTGTAGTAATCAATCAAGGTACTAGTATCAACTTTCAATTTCAAATCAAGTGACAAGGAATCAAATAAACATGTTTTTCAAAATTGTTTTCTCAAAAGTTTGCCTTTCAGGAGAGGGTTCTACTCTAGTGCCAGTCACAACATCTGAGTTTCCTAGGCATGAAGATCTCTATTGTTCTTTTTCAAAGCAAAACTCTCCCTAATCCATCCTAACCAATGTGCTTAAACTACCTAACTTCTATTCATAGAGCCTAGTGTAGTCCTTTTAGTTAAGAAAAAACAATCTTGAGGAAAAAAAATGAGCATACATGAACGGCTAGACCTTTTCTATCTCCCCCAAACTTATTTGACTGCTGGTGCTCTTTTTATTCAACTTCTTTTTCTCCCAAGAGTATCCTTGCTGTCATCTTTACCTTCGTTCTAGCTTATCGACACTTTGTGGTGAAGATATCTAGCTACGAGCAAAGTTCACAAGCTCGGAATGATACTCAATTCCCTAGGTAAACCTTTCATGCAGTGGCAAACCATGGGTGTCATGAATGCCCTTGGTTACTCAGTAGACCCTAGGAAGGAGGAGTAACTCTCAATTTTTCTTTTTTTTCTTTTTTCTTTTTTTTACTATACTGAGCACATATTCTTTTCCAGTAGTACAAATTTACAAAGATATTTACATAGTAAAGCATAAAGCACCCCCCCAAACTTTAAGGTAGACAATGTCCTCATTGGCTTGTTTTTTAGGCATGGGCTTAACATAAGACTTTTTATTTTTTTCCAAAACTTCAAGGCTAAACTCTCCTAGAGTGTTAGAAAGGTTAAACACGAGGAAGTTTAGACTTAAGAAAATTCTGTAAAGAAAAAGACTAATGGAAAGCCTATGACTAGAAAACAATTCAGTTGTGACGGTGGCACTTTTGAGATAGAACAAAGCTCTAGTTTTCATCATGAAGGGCTTAAAAGAAAACTCCTTTGAAAACATGCTTTTTCTTCCAAAACATTTTTTAAAGCAATTTTTCTTTTAAAGTTGATTTTTCTTCAAAAAGTTCATAGGTTAAGTTCAAAACAGCAAGCAGATTTTTTTTTTAAAGAAAAGATAAAAACCCAAGTTTAACTATCCTAAACTATCCACAGGCTCTCTAAACTACCCTATGATCAAAACTATTCATAAACTAAACATTAAAAACAATCAAACAGCAACTAAACAACAAAAGAACAGAATTTAAATATGCTAAAACTAAAAAAACAACAAGCAACAAAAACAGAATTATATACAAAACATCAAGTAAAAGGGTCAGAAAACTCCCCAGATCCTCGTTCGAGGAACTCTCTTTCTCTTCATTCTCTTCATCTTCCTCTTCATCAGAATCCTTCTCTTCCTGAGGCAACAGCGACTGAGGGAAATTTGGAAAGACCGGAGCAATACTCGTGGCGATAAAGAGATAGAACTCTCTAATGGCTTCATCCCGTTCCTTTGCATATGCCCAATATGTTCTCAGGTTCTCCCTGATTTGATCAAGCTGGCGGTAGGCAATAGCTAGGGCCTCTGATGATGGCAAGGGCCCTGTAAAAGGAGTGTGTTGGGATGGAGAAACTACATTCGGCCCTGTAGGTGGAGTAGCCTGAGATGTAGAGGCTTTTGTGTTTCCTCTGGATGCTATTCTGCTGGAGCTTTCCAATCAAGGACAGGTCAATGGTCGGCTTGAAGAAATGACTCTCCTCGTCCTTTCCTGGAACGATCTTCACCCTTTGACAGAGCTTGGTGATGAGTGATCCAAAGAAAAGCTTGCCCGCTCTTTTTCTCCCACAGGCTAAAATATCATCCCTGATAATGCTCCCTACGTTGATCTCCAACCCCTTCATAAGGCAATAGAGTAGCATCGCTCTATCCACTGAAATCGTGCTATCGTGGGTGGTTGGCATCAAACGGTTTTTAATGAAGTGAAGCCAAACTACCGATTCTGGCTTTAGGTCGCTTGGCACTAAAGACTTCACTTTTGTCTGTGATTCTTTCCATTGAACCCCCTTATTGGCCACAAGCTTTAATGCATCTTTCATCTGCTTGGCCGAAGGGTTCCTTATCACATCATTCCCTCTCGGATTTAGGGGTGCCTTGATCCTGTACACCCTATTAATGTCGACTGAGGAGAAATTGACAATCTTCCCCCTCACAACCTCCATGCTAATGCTCTCCTCCCTCAGGCCGGCATAGAATTCACGAACTAAAGGCACAACAGCCTCCTGAGGGTGAGCACAGAAGTCCTACCATTTATATTTTGAAATGATTTTGCTCACGAACTCTGGCAGTGCTCCTGCTATGTTAGAGAATCCCTTTTCATTGAGGAAATCTCTCTTTCTCATGATCTCCTTTCGTTCCTGAAAATTAACATCTCTAAATACCTCAGGGAACAGATTTTTGGGAGATGCAGCCTTAGGTGATTTGCCCTTTGGCTTGGCGGGTGAGATCGTAGGAGGAACTGCAGAAAAGGAGTCCATGGATCTCGTCCTCGACCTCTTGGAAAATATCGGTCCATTCTTGTTCTTTGTCCTCCTCTTAGCCTTAATCTCTCTATTTCTCTTTCTCCTCAATGTTGCAGAGATAGGGATTTGGTCGTCATCTAGCTCCCTTATCTCTGAATCAGATTCTGTATCAGAGTTAGTGGAGGTCTCGGCCTCCTCGTCTTCCTTCTCCTCTTCATCCCTCTTCTCTCCCGAAGAGGTGCTATCAGCTGCTGGTGGGTCATTCGTGAATAGAGGCTCAAAAACCTCTTCAGCTGGCTGATCAATGGTGGCTTCGGCTAGGCCTTCTTCAGAATGCGGCCCAAATGCCGTCGCATTCTGTCCTTCAATCTCTACTTCTTTTTCTTTTTCTTTTTCTAAATTTTCTTCTCTTAGCCCCTGTTGGGCCTCTTCTTCTACCCTCCCTTGCAGCAATTCAGCTTCCTGTGGAGTGGCTCAAAGGCTGCAAGGAAGTCTTCAGCTTCCTTCTTTTTTTATCTTCTTTTACTTTTTCCCTTCTCTTTTTCTCTTCCTCAAGGAGTTGCAAATCCATGGCTGCCCTCCTGAGGTTTTCTTCATATTTTCTTTCTTCTTCAGCTTCTAAGGCCCTCTCGGCCTCTTGTTCTTCTTCTCTCCTTCTTTTCTCTTCTTCACGATTTCTTTCATTTGCAAGCTCGTCTTCCTCAACCATTTTCTGATTTTCCATCTCTCTCTCAGCCTCTACCTCTTTCAAAACATCCTGTTCAGCCTTGTACCCTTCAGCAATCGCAAGAGCCTTTGCCACAGGTTGGCGAATTATTCCTTCGAATACGTTCGGAGGCATCCTTGCGGTTTTGAGGGGCTCAATAACAAGTGGCTTTGCAGGCACCACCTATTTCGGGCTCCTCTTTCTTGCGCTATAGGTAACGAATGGTCTGGTCCTGCAAGATATAGAGGGGTTAGTCGAAGGTTCATAATACTTACTGATAACTCTCCAAAAGGGAGTTATTTAGACCTTATTTCTATATTGATTTGTGTGTCTTTTATGCTAAATAGGGTTGCTTTTAGATAGATATTATGTGTTTTAACCCATTTGGAAGAATGGATGCTTTGGAAGTTATTTTGTGCAGAATGTATTGCTGAGCTACCTGAGGGAGCAAATTCTGTGTTGCAGCAAAGCTGGGAGCAAAACTGCCATGTCATAGCTCGTTAGCCAATTTAATGAACTGAAGTTAGTTAAGCTATTCTCGGATTTAAGGAGCAAGGAGAGCCATCCACGTGTCTAGGTCAACCTAATTCAAGCTTCATATCACTCTATAAAAGGAGGAGCCGTCTAAAGTCAAATGAATTCCATTTTTGGGGAGGAACATTCCACTATTGGAAAGTTCATTTCCATCATTGGGAGCTGAATAGAGGAGGAAGATTGGAGATTACCAGAAGACCATCAATTGCAAGCTGATCAAGGGAATTAGTATTTTCTTGTATTACTTTGTAGTTATGGGTGCATTTACTTATATTGTAACGTGTGTCTCTATGCACTTTATGAACTAAGTAATTTTAGGCGTTGGTTAGGGAACATGTAATTGTCATGCTTAACTTCTATGCAATAAATATTGGTTTGATGCATCTTGATTATTTGTTATGCTCATTTCTATTTTATGCCCGTCTGGCTAGCCGGTATGAATACCACTTCCTAGTTTCAGGGATGATTTGGGAAGTGTGTGGCAATTAATCACACTAGATCATTGTGTATTGGTGAACGCCAGTGATTGAGCTAGGGATAGCCAGTTGCCTAGTGCTTGATCGGTAGTGCTTCATTGGAGTTGAAACATATTCTAAAAAATCCGGAGTTCTGGGAGGAATCTGCTAATAAGACTGCGAGAGTTTTGCATGATCAATAATATTGCTAGAGCATCTTTTAAAACAATTACTAAATCCTTACCAGCGCCTGTTTCTAATATGACTGCTTATTTGTTTACTTTCTGTTCTGTCATTTCTTTTGCTTCAGCATTCTATAAAAATCAATCATTTTAACCACCCATGAAACCATTGAAAAACTAAACAAAATAGATAAAGTGAGAGCTAATTCAGACCTTGCATTCGATAAATACTTATTACTTGCTGTAGATTGTGTATACTTGCACAGAGTTCTAGAGTCTATTTCTTACTACATTTTCACCCACTCTGGAAATCCAACAAGTTTTTGGTGCCGTTGCTGGGGACTTGAATAAGTTTTTATCTGATCCGTTTTGTGTATGTGTTTTAGTGGTTTGGTGCTAGAACTTTTTGATTGTTTCTTTTGTTTTTGTAGGTGTGAGTTTGGTGCATGAGCGATCCGCCTGGGGTGAGATTCGAGCTTGATCCAGAAATCGAGAGGACATTCAGGAGAAGAAGGAGAGAGCAGCGTAGACAGCAAAATCCAATGGCTGACGTGTCGCGTCTCCCGCAGGGTCCAGAAGACCCAGTGGACCCCCAGCAGAATCGTGTGCTGCTGCAAAATCAACCGCTGGAGCAAAATGGACAGCAAAATAATCAGGCTGAGAATCCTATCTTGGTAGCGAATGATAGGGCCAGAGCCATTCGAGCGTATGCTTTTCCAATGTTTGATGAGTTAAATCCAGGGATTGCACGTCCTCACATTGAGGCAACAAATTTTGAAATGAAACCAATAATGTTTCAAATGTTGCAAACTGTGGGTCAGTTCCATGGTTTGTCATCTGAAGACCCTCATTTACATCTTAAGTCTTTTCTAGGAGTTAGTGATTCTTTTGTAATTCAAGGAGTGCCTAGAGATGCCCTTAGATCGCACCCCCCAACTTAAATCGGACAATGTCCCCATTGTCTCCCAAACTTACTTTGGAGTGCGAGGGATAATGGAGAAACTTGCTGAGTTGCGACAGAGACCGAAGCACTAAGCATAAGGAAATTTGCTTAAGGCATCAAGGAAATAAAACTAAAGGGAAATCCTTTGCTAAAAGGATGCGATGAAAAAGATATCTAGAAAAATTGGGATGCGCTAAGCAAAACCAAAGAGCTAATGCGAAGGATTTTACAGATTCAGGCATTCTATTAAGGCAAAGAGAGAATGCGATGGATAGTCAAAATAGGAGATATTTCATTAATGCGGTAGAATATTGGGTACATTATAATTGCGCGCATTACAAAAAAATCATAAGCAAAGAAATTTTTTTACTACTGCTGCGGCGGCGGCGGCAGCGGGGGATGTCTTGGATGCAGCGAGGCCATGGGAGGTCGCACCTGCGATGGACTGACGCCATCTGGTCTAGGTGGCCCTTGGGGGTGCGCAAAAAGCTCTGGTGCAACTGGGAGTCTGCCAAACGAATTTGTCCAGCACATAAAGAAAACCATCATTGAATTGACGCGTTGGGAAAGTTCTTGCTGCTGTTGGCGCAGGGGCTCCACTATTTCGTTCATCATCTACCGCAACTATGCAAAAATCTGAACTGAATCCAAGTCAAGGATAGGATCTGGCAGGGCACGGACATTGTCGGCTGCAGGATTAGCTTGCGACTGCTGGTTTGGCAGCGCAGGAGAATTGTTGTCTTGGCGCGGGAAATCTGAAAGGGAAGTCGTGTTGTCGTGGACTTCGACCTGATGCACGGTCTCCACGCGCTCATCATTGGGGTTGGGCTGGCGCACAGGAGAGGATGGCGGTGGCAAGGATGCTTCCTTCGTTGAGGGCGTAGACAGGAGTTTCCTGCGCCTGAGCGGTTTCTCGCGTATTCCTTGCTGCGACTTGGAGATTGCGGCCAGCTGTTTGCTTGCGCCTCTTTTTCTTTTGAACTTCGGGTGCAGCAGGCAATTCTTCTGCTGTTGGGGCAGGATCTTGGCGCGGGGTTGCAGCTGCTTGAAGGCGCATGTTGTGCGTACTAGTGATGCACCCCAGCCATTGGTCATCAAACGTCTGCCGAATGGCCCTTACTTCTTCAGATGCGGTAGGTAGCAGGCCGGCCATGTGGCAGAGTCTTGTCACGAGACCGGGGCAGAACATTGAGCCCTTCGGCTTTTAGGCTGTCTGGCGCAAGGAGTAGCATAATATCTGGCCCAGATCAATGGGGATCCCTTTGATGATACAGTAGACGAGGACCACCTGCGGGATGCTAAGAGTAGCATCATGCGTTGTAGGCATGATGCGATTCTTTGTCCAATGCATCCAGGCAGTGGGCTCGAAGTCGAGTAGCTGAGCCTTGAGGGTCCTCGTAGCGCCACGCCCGTCCCACTGGGTGCCTCGTCTAGCTACCGCAGCTAAGGCTGCGGCCAGAAAATCCTCATCCTGCGAGGATAGGAGTGCGTTACCTTCTGCGTTAGGGATGTCAGACAGTTTGAAGGCAACGTTGATAACGTTGGGGGCGAATGTGACAGTGTTGTCGCGCACCATCACCTCATCAATCTCTTCCCGCCACTACACCCAGTAGAAGTCTTGGACTAGCGCAGGGACGTATTCAGGGATTGTCTCGCAGACCAGCTCCCACTTGCAGCTAAACCCACGCTCTTCGGTGAAGTCCCCTTGTCTTCACCCACTTTTTCTTTCCCTTTTGATGCGACAGGGGCCCTCTTCCTCTTGTTGCTTGGGCCTGCTGCATTCTGTTGCACCGGCTCTCGGATTGTCAGCGCGAAGGATTGGATGTTGCGACGCTGAGTCAGTGAAAGATGGTCTTCGGAGTCCATTGATGTAGACTCATGTGCCAGAGAGCTCAATGCGACTGCGATAGCAGCCAATCCTGCTGCGGCCAACTCTCCAGCCGCTCGATCTTCCTTTTCAGCGCGCTCTCTTTCTCTTGTCGCTTGCTCTTCTTCTGCGGCAACTTTTCTTGCTGCTTCGTCCGCCGCGACTTTAGCTTCCAATTCTCTTTGGCGCAAGGCTTCGCCTTCTGCGCCCATCTCTCCCAGTAGAGAGTTCCACGTAGCCTCTTCTCTCTCAGGGAGCTGAAGAGTGGAAGGGTTGGCAGTGGTGGAAGGAGGTAAAGGGTCGAAGACAACAATGGGGCTAGAGGAAGTGGGAGACGATGGGTCAGAAGATGGAAGGGTTGAAGAGTCTGGTGGGGGCAAAAGAAGGGTCGAAGGAAATGGAGAGGAGAAAGGCTTGAAGTTACGGTGAGGGGGAAGGTTGGCAACGGGGGCGAGTTGGACTGGATTAAGTTGGAAGGATGAGGTGTCAAGCGGTGCAAGGTCGAGTACCTCCATTGCTTCGGCTCTGGAGGTGGAAGGGAAGGCTACTGGATGTTGCGTGGTCTGCCACTTTCTGTCGGCGACCTCGGGCTCCTCTTCTTGGCTGAGAGCCCCGTCTTCACAGCCTTGCTCATTCTGCTCCTCATTGGAGGAGATAACTATGTCACGATTCGGGTCGTTTACTTCCGACGAGGAGAGGATGATGGCGTCGTCTGCGTAGCCGGCTGTTGGGTTCTTAGAGTGAGTAAAAATAAGGTGAAAATTAGACTCTAGAACACTGTGCAAGCATACACAATCCGCAGAAAGTAATAAGTATTTATCGAATCCAAGGTCTGAATTAGCTCTCACTTTATCTATTTTGTGCAACTCTTTAATGGTTTCAAAGGTGGTTAAAAATGATTGGTTTTTATAGAATACTGAAGCAAAAGAAATGACAGAACATAATGTAAACAAATAAGGCAGACAGATTAGAAACAAGTGTTGGTCAGGATTTAGTAATTGTTTTAAAAGATGCTCTAGCAATATTATTGATCAGGCAAAACTCTTGCAGTCTTATCAGCAGGATCCTCCCGGAACTCTGGATTTTTTAGAATGTGTTTCAACTACAATGACGCACTACCGATCAAGCACTAGGCAACTGGCTATCCCTGGCTCAATCACTGGCATTCACCAATACACAATGATCTAGTGTGATTAAATGCCACACACCTTCCAAATCATCTCGGAAACTAGGAAGTGGTATTCATACCGGCTGGCCAAGCGGACATAAAATATAAATGAGCAAAACAAATAATCAAGATGCATCAAATCAACATATATTGCATAGAGATTAAGCACGACAATTACATATTTCCTAACCAACACCTAAAGTTACTTAGTTCATAAAGTGCATAGTAACACACGTTACAATCTGAGTAAGTGTATCCATAATTACAAAATAATACAAGAAAATACTAATTCCCTTGATCAACTTCGTAATTGATGGTCTTCTTGTAATCTCCGATCTTCCTCCTCTATTTGGCTCCCAATGATGGAAATGAGAAATGATCTCCTCCCCAAGAGTAGAATACATTTGACTTGAACGACTCTTCCCTTTTATAGAGTGAAGACACGCTTGAATTAGGTTGACCTAGACACGTGGATGGCTCTCCTTGCTCCTCAAGTCCGAGAATAGCTCAACTAACTTCAGTTCATTAAAATGGATAACGAGCTGTGAAGTGGTAGTTTTGCTCTCTGCTTTGCTGCAGCGCAGATTTTTCCCCCTCAAGTCACTCAGCAATATATTCTGCACAAAATAACTTCCAAAGCATCCATTCTTCCAAATGGGTTAAAACATATAAAATATATCTAAAAGCAACCCTATTTAGCACGAAAGACACACAAATCTAAAAGCAACCCTATTTAGCACGAAAGACACACAAATCAATATAGAAATAAGGTCTAAATAACTCCCTTTTGGAGAGTTATCACCGGCGATGGAGCGGTTCTGGGAGTCTTCTAGCGACATGCTGGACTGGCAACCGACGAGGTTTAGGGTTTACGAGAGAGAGTTTTCGAAAGGGATGCAATGGGGAAGATGATGAAATGAAAGAGAAAGCACATTCCTTTTTAGATTTTATACATGCGCTTTTTGATGGGAATTTCAATAGTTTCGGAGCAATCATGCCCTTCCACATCCAACGCATACGGATCACTCATGATTAATGTGGGGGAATGTGGCGCCGCCTTGGGCATCGTGCACCGGATGGGATCATGGAGGCGCATTAATGACGATGTGATAACTGTTCGTCTTCCCAACGCGGATAACTCGATTAGATCATTGGGGCATGCGCTGAGATTCTATCAAGGCTCTATCCTACCAAAAATAATCTAACACAATAAAAATTCTATGTGGAAAGAAACTAGCGAGAAAATTCTAACCTGTAGGTGCTCTCTTAATGCGCTAGGTCCTGTCGCAGCTGAGAGCACTCCTCCTCTGGACCTAACTCTTTCTCATTGTCATGGGGGATCGGTTAAAATGATGATTTCAACAACCTCGTCATAGGTCCTATCGATGTACGGCTTGATTCGCTGCCCGTTGACCTTAAAAATTCTTTTTCCGTCTGCTGAATGCAAGTCCACGGCCCCATATGGATATATCTTGTGGACAATGTAGGGTCTATACCACCTTGATTTCAGTTTGCCTGGAAAAAGACGTAGACGGGAGTTAAATAATAGTACTTTCATTCCTTCCTTTAGTACCTTTTTGGAGATTCGTTTGTCATGCCATTACTTTTGTTTTTCTCTGATGATTTTGGCATTTTCGTAAGCATTCATTCTAAATTCCTCCAATTCTGATATCTGGCACATTCAAGCTTGGCCTGCTGCAGCAAAATCAAGATTAAGTCGTTTCAATGCCCAGTGCAATTTATATTCAAGCTCTAGCGGCAAGTGGCACGCTTTTCCAAACACTAACGCATAGGGTGACATCCCTATAGGCGTTTTGAAAGCTGTGCGGTAAGCACATAGTGCGTCGTCTAGGTGTTACGCCCAGTCTTTCCTTCCTGCGTCGTCTAATTTCTCAAGGATTCTCTTGATCTCTCTATTTGATACCTCAGCTTGACCATTGCTCTGGAGGTGATAAGTTGTTGCAACATGGTGTTTGACATTATACTTCAACAAGAGCTTATTCATAATCCGATTCACGAAATGGGTCCCTTCATCACTAATGAGCCTTCGTGGCACACCATATCGCGTGAAAATGTTTCTTTTAAGGAACCTTGCCACGGTTGCCACATCGTTCTTGATGCAGGCAATAGCTTATACCCATTTGGTGACATAGTCAACTGTGAGGAGGATGTATTGAAATCCCTGCAATGACGGAAAAGGTCCCATAAAGTCTATTCCCCAAGCCGGTCAAGCATTTGGTCAATGAAAGGGAGGGGGAAATGATCCTTTTTAGTGACTGCGTTAGCTTGCGGTAGTCCATGCACACGCGCCAACCAGTGATGGTTTGCGATGGGATTAACTCATTCTTAGCGTTGGTGACTACTGTCATTCCTCCCTTCTTTGGCACACACTACACTAGACTTACCCATCTGCTATCTGCGATGGGGTAAATGACTCTCGCGTCTAACCATTTAATAATTTCCTTACGCACTACCTCCATCATTGTAGGGTTCAACCGCCTCTGACGCTCAACAAACTCATCAGAGTCATCAAGTAATCGGATCTTGTGCATGCAGTACGAGTGGCTTATTCCCTTAATGTCAGTAAGACTCCATCCAATTGCACCTTTGTGCCTTTTCAAAACATGCATTAACAATGTTTTTTGCGTTAGATTCAATTTTGAAGAAATAATCACTGGTAGAGACTCATCCTCGCCTAAAAACTTGTATTTCAAATGCGATGGGAGGGGTTTAAGTTCTAACGCAGGAGGGTGTATAATAGAGGGTAAGTGAACTCCCTGTCTTCGAGACCCAGCGCATGGATGGTTTCGTTGGATTGTGCCATGATGCAACAATCCTCTACTTCACATGCGCTCTGGTTCTCTTTTTCTTCTTTTCGCACAGCTTTTAGCGCATTCATTCGAAGAATCTCCATTGGTGAGCAGATATCTATGCGCGCAACCGTCTCGCTTTCTTTCGGCTCGTCTGGGTATTTTAATGCGTTGAACAAATTAAACACCACTTTCTGGTCATTCATGCGCATGGTTAACTCCCATTTCTGAACATCAATAAGTGTCTGGCCAGTTGCTAAAAATTGTCGTCCCAGAATGATTGGAACCTCCCTATCTGCTTCATAGTCAAGAATAATAAAATCAGCTGGAAAAATAAACTTATCAACTTTTACCAGAACATCCTCAATCTTTCCTTCGGGATGCACTACAGATCTGTCTGCGAGTTGGAGGGTAACAGTGGTTGGGCGTGCTTCTCCAATTCCTAGGTGTTTGTACACAGATAGGGGCATCAAGTTGATGCTTGCGCCGAGATCACATAATGCTCTTCCTACATCAATTCCTCCAATCGAACATGAGATGGTGAAACTTCCAGGATCCTTAAGCTTTGGGGGAATTTTACTTGCCAGTATTGCGCTGCATTCATTTGTTAGCGCAACCGTTTCGAATTCCTTCTAGGGTCTTTTGTTGGACAGAATATCCTTCAAGAATTTTGCATAACTGAGCATTTTTTTCCAATGCTTCAACCAATGGAATATTGATGTGAAGCTCTCGCAAGACACTAAGAAATTTCTTGAACTGCGCTTTGTCATTTTTATTTCTTAACCTTTGCGGAAAGGGTATTGGGGGTTTGTATGCGTCAGGCTCCTTTTCTGCTTGCTTTTCTTCTTCCTTCTCGAGCTCTGCTTCAGCTACCTCTACGTTACGTTTTTTCTCCTGATGAGGGTCGGATCTGATCGCAGCTTCGTCTGATTCTTCTTGCACTGGCGCAAGATCATTAGATAAGAGCTGCTTTCCACTGAGGAGAGTCAATGTGTGGCATCGCTCTTTTCCTTATGGAGCCTCCGTGTTGCTTAGCAGTGTCCCAGCGGGTCTATTCTTCAGTTCTGACGCAAGCTGTCCCACTTGGATTTCCAGATTCCTTAAAGATGCGGCTTGACTTTGGACTACCGCATCATTTTTGGCCATGTATTCTTTTTGACTTGCCATGAAATCCTTCATCATTGTTTCCAATGAATTAGACGACGATGCGCCTTGGTCGCCTCCACCTGCGTTGGTGTTGCGCTGAAAATGTCCCTGCATTGTGTGCTCATGGTTAGCATTAAACTGTCTCGGTGCAGGATTTGTATTACCTTGTTGCGGTTGTTTATTTGCGCCATTGCTCCATGAAAAGTTGGGGTGATTTCTCCATCTAGGGTTGTATGTATTTGAAAATGGATTATTGCGTGTAGCTCCTTGGGGTCCCACATAGAACACTGATTCTGAGTTAGAAGGGCACTGGTCATGTGTGTGCCCTTCTCCGTAGATTCCGCAACCTACTGCGTTGAGTTGTGCTATTAGAGGCGCTGTGCTTGCTGTCAACGCATCCATCTTCGAAGTTAACGCATCAATCTTTGCATTCACTGCGGTTATCGGATCAACTTCAAAACTTCCTGAACTAGTCTTCACTGGTCTTTTTCTTTTGTCTTTTGCGGTGCCCCACTCGTAGTTGTTGCACGCAATGCGGTCAAGGATCGCATGCGCTTCGTCATATGTTTTCCTCAACAGTGCACCGTTAGCTGATGAGTCCACTAAAATTTGCGAATTCTTATTCAGTCCGACATAGAAGGTCTCTAACTGAATACAATGTGGCAATCCATGGTGTGCGCATCTTTGCAACAGATTTTTAAAGCGTTCCCATGCGTCACTAAGTGTCTCATCTTCCATTTGAGCAAACGTCATGATTTCCTTTCTGAGTCTAGAATTTGTTGTTGGTGGGAAGTATTTTTCCAGAAACTTTTCAGCTAAATCGTTCCATGTAGCAATGGAGTTTGCTGGTTGTTGATTTAACCAGACTTTTGCAGCATCTCACAGGGAGTAAGGAAAAAGGATAACCTGTAATTGTTCTTGAGTTACTCCGGGAATAATGAATCTGTTGCATATATCCAGGAATGACTTGAGATGTGAATGTGGATCTTCTGCCACACTTCCTCCAAATTGCCCTGCAATAGTTAACATTTGGAACATCACTGGCTTTAGCTCAAACCTTTCAGTTTCCAAAGTTGGTTGTACTATTCCAGGATTGAAGTTACAGTTTGCAGGGGTTGCATAATCTCTTATTCCTCTTGCTCTATCATTAGCCATTAGTATCGGGTTCGCTGGCATATTTTGAGGGTTTACCGCTGCCATCTCTACTGGTTGCCCAATCACTTGTCTTCGGGCGCGCCGATTTCTTCGTCTTCGGTGGTAAGTTCGGTCAATCTCAATATCAATGCGGCGAGCAGCACACATACAATCTTGCTTGCCTGGAGAAAAGTACTCAACAGGAAACAAAGCAAATAATACCACACGAAGTGTTAGATCAAAAAGAGTATTAAAAACTTAGTTGCCTTCCCCGGCAACTGCGCCAAAAACTTGATTGTTTGTCAGAGAGTTGATTAATTTAACACAGAATTGTCGCCGATATGCATTAATCCAAGTATAAATTAAACATAATCAAGTAGTACCTAGAGAGTTCTAGGGGTCGAATCCACAGGGAAGGGCGGTTAAAGACTTTTAATACTTATCTACTGAACACTTGCATGCATGGCATTATAGGTTAAAAAGAGTTGAGAGACAATGGTTGTAATGAAATAACTATGTGTGATAACATAAACTATGCGATGAGATTAGAAGAAATCAAATGACAAGGCTATCAAGGCTTTTGCTGCAGCAACCATATGCGTTAATAGGCTATCTAACAGCGCATATTTTGCATAATTGATCCATTAACGCTTAAGTGAGAAATAAACATGTGATTCCTTTCTGGTACTACTCATGCGTTTGGCGTAGAACTAACAACTGTTTTGTTCAATTAGTTCATGCGTTAGTGCTGTTTTTTAATGACTTGCAAGTGACTGTGTTAGTCCTAAAACAGTCTAAGCTCATTCATGCACTAAATTATTGCTGCAGTATTAGCTTTAACTCCACCAAGACTACATGCAATGCGCTAACTTGCTCTACTTAGATAGTTCCACATGCATTACCTGTCAGGGATTTATCATGCTGCTACCGCATCCGACTGGCCAAGCGGGAGTTAGTAATGAAAATATTATCGCATCTAAGCAGAAAGCATTAATTTCTCATTCATTCAAAATGTACGCATACAGAATAAACCTATCACTGCATGGGTGCCTAAGCTAAGCCTTGATAAAAGTAAATTAGCTCATGCTAAGACAAAAAAACACAACACAATACATTCTATCGCAATAATGTTCTGCGCCGAGAAAATCTTTCTTCTCTTCTGGTTCCTTTCTTCAGCTGAGTGCTCTAGTCCACTCTTTTCCACGCCCCCTCTTTCTGCAGCTGGCTGCTTCTTATAGGCTGAGGGGGCTGACTTCTCCAAGAAATTGGCTTGCGTGCCCCAGTCATCTTTTTGCCAGCTTGCACATCAGTCACACGTCAGCGCGATCATCTCTTCCAGCTTTCATCGTACGAACTGCTCTGGGATCTGCGCCTACGCTGGAGAAAACTTGGGCAACGAAACAACTACAAATTTCATGCGTTAAAGGCTAAAATTACACAATTTCCTATCGCATCTAAAAATACTTCTTTTTAAGATTAGCTATCACAATTCCCTCACTACTATGCGCTAGATCAACGCAACTTGGATCTTTTCAGCCTTATTTAGTTTAATTTTAAGGGAGAAATAACTTGCTTTTTGCAAGTTATCAAAAAGTGAGTTGGTTCAAGATAGTGAGACACTAAATTGGCCTTTTAATTTTCAACTTACTTGAATGTATCTCTTTTTATTAAAAAGAAACCTATGTAATCTTTTTATTCCAAGCACCGATTATGAGAGAATTTCAAGTGATCTTAGGCACATAATAAGCTCAATTTGATCAATTAATGCATGCTGTTCATGAGAAGAAAAACAGAGACAGTTTACCAACCTCTTTTCAATGGAGAAATTGGTTGGATTCTTTTGTTGTTTTTCTTCACCAATCAATTTAGAACCACCACTGGTTCTTCCTTGCTATCCTCAAGCCTTTGGAATGGATTGTGGGATCCTCAAGTGATGGAATTGAAGGGAAAAGCTTGAAGAACAAGCTTATGGAGGTGGGTTTGGTGAGTATGTATTTTGGCAGCAATTCTCTAATGTAAAAGCATATTTTCTTCAGCAAACTTCTTCCCTTTTATAGAGGGATCATAGCTGAATTGATAACCTCTGAGATTGACAACAATTCACCACAATTGAGTGGGAATTGAAGTGGCTTAAGTGAGGGGAGTGCATGGGTTTAGTCACCATGCACTCCACCTCCAAAAAATAAAGAATTTTTTATTTTAATTAATTCAAGATTATCTTGAATTAATTCATAATTATTTAATTATTAATAATCTGAAAAATGAAAAACCAATTTTCAATCTTTTCAATTTTAAATTAATTCAAAATTAATTTAAAATAATTATTAATTAAATAATTAATAATTAATTTAATATCTAATATTAAATTAATATTTTTCCATCAATCCCGAACATTTCCGAAATGTTATTTTCCAATCATGAATCCCTATTCATGATCTCGATATTTAAATCATATTTAAATATTAAATATCACACAAACCCGATTTTCACAAAACCCGACGTATCGACAACGTCAATCACCTCTATCCATTTCCCTAAACATGAATATAAAGTCATTCATATTTTATCCATCATATTGTTCCAAAGGTTAGTCTCGAGCTAGCAAGGGGACCTAATGGACCTACAGATCATGGGCTCCAACGGTACGAGGTTTAACCGGCTAAACCTTTTTAACCTAGCTAACCGACATCCGTTAACTACCGAGACACTCCACTATAGCCTAGTAGTTGAACTCCCCTCACTGTAGATATATTTCCATCCACTCGATATAACCATGATTAGTAAGTCAATCCTTCACAGGTCGTTCGTTACCATAGCTAGGTCAAAATGTCTGTTTTACCCCTATAACACATCTTAGTTCCTTAAGTCCACTGGTCCTCCAATGAACAATTTGTTTAACAAAGTCCCTCTCGGGCCAATGAGAGGGTGGGTCCCCTTGTTCAAGCCTTGGATTCAACACTTAAGGGAACAACCTCTCTACTATCCTTGAATTGGGTAGGAGTGAATTCCGTTTGCTTTACTATGTCCCCAACTATTCATCTAGTCTTATCCCCAAAATGGTAGGATTATTGAATGGCTCTTTTGGACCACTCTCACCCAGGCAGATCAAAGGATAATCCTAAATGAACAGGAGTTCATAGCAAGCTCAGGATTAAGATCGAGTTACCTAGGTCATCGCATGAAATAGTCAGTCTTAACAGTAAACGACGTTATAAAGTAAGAGTGACTTATTTCTCGGTCATGTCTTGTGTAAACATCTTTTACACAGGATGCTCCTACTCGCATGTCTCTACATGAACGATCTAGGATCACGTCGTTTGCCTCATTCGCAAAGTAGGTCGCATCAATAGTGTTACCAGGATAAGGTACCCAGCCTTATCCATTTACTATAGACCATTTAGGTTATATACTCAAACTTGATCCCTGCCTATGTCCACGATATAGTTCGAGTATTTCATATTATAACTATGGATGTTTCTATTGGATTTAAGATATAAATAAACAATTTCAATGAATAACATCTTTATTATAAAAGAATAATCAAAACTTGAGTTCTAGAACATAAACCCAAACAAACTCCCACTTGGACTATAACTCAAGTGAGATTACAATATGTCAGGTGATTTAGTAACATATTATATGCTAAGAACTCGTAGTCCTAAACTCTGGAGATGTCCCTCAAACACTTTAGTCATGAGGGGTTTTGTAAATGGATCAGCCATATTCTTCTCTGAGGCTATCTGGGTGACGGTCACGTCTCCTCTTAGTACTATCTCCCGGATGAGATGGTATTTGCGTTCAATGTGCTTTCCTCGTTTATGGCTTCGAGGTTCTTTCGAATTTGCAACTACTCCACTATTGTCACAATAGAGAGTGATAGGGAGGTGCAAGTTAGGAACTATTTCTAACTCGGTTAGAAATTTTCTAAGCCATACTACCTTTGATGTTTCACAGGCTGCAACGTATTCAACTTCCATTGTGAAGTCGGCGATACATCCCTGTCGAATACTTCTCCACACTACTACTCCTCCATTAAGAGTGAACATAGATCCCGATGTAGATCTCCTCGAGTCTATGTCGGTTTGAAAATATGAGTCAGTGTATCTAGTAAGGATCAAATCCTTAAATCCATACACCATCGAATAGTCTCTAGTTCTCCTCAAATATTTGAGGATATTCTTAACGGCAGTCCAAAGTGCTTGACTAGGATTGGACTAATATCTGCTGACAATACCTATCGCATAACATATGTCGGGACGTGTGCATAACATTGCATACATTATACTACCGATTGCTGATGCGTAAGGAACTTGTTTCATCTCCTTAACTTCTTGAGGTGTTTGTGGACTCTGTTCCTTTGATAGGTGAATTCCATGTCTAAAGGGTAACAGACCCCTTTTGGAATTCTGCATCGAATATCGAATCAGAATTTTATCGATATAAGATGCCTGAGATAGTGCCAGTAATCTGTTCTTCAGATCTCCTAGTATTTGGATCCCTAGAACGTACTAAGCTCTCCCAAATCTTTCATTTGGAATTGAGCTCCTAGCCACTACTTAATGTCAGACAATGCTCTCACTTCATTCCCTATGAGTAGGATGTCATCCACATATAAAACTAAGAAAGCTACAGTAGAATCGATGATCCTTTTATATACACGAGGTTCATCTATATTTTGTTCAAAACCATAAGATTTGATTGCAGTATCAAATCTTTTATTCCAGGATCTTAAAGCTTGTTTCAATCCATAAATGGATCTATTAAGCTTGCAAACATTTTGCTATTCTCCCTGGACTACGAACCCTTCTGGTTGGACCATATAAATACTCTCGTCAAGATTACCGTTTAAAAACGTAGTCTTGACATCCATTTGCCAAATTTCATAATTATAGAAAGCAACAATGGAAAGGAGTATTCTTATCGATTTTAACATCGCTACTGGTGAGAAGGTTTCATCATAATAAATTCCTTCTTTTTGGGTATAACCTTTAGCCACCAATCGGGCTTTGAAGGTTTGTACCATACCAGTTTGGTCCCGTTTTCTCTTGTAGATCCATTTGCAACCGATAGGTTGTATATCACTCGTAACTTCGAAGATGGAGACACGTGAAATAAATATTTATATTTGTATTGATGTAATATGCGTGTGGGTGTACAATCTCTAATGTTAATCCTCTGATTCTCTCTCTCGTGTGTGAATGTGTTTCACTCAAGGGCTGTAGCGCTTGTCCTCGAGTCTAAAGCTTCAATTGATTCTTGGAGCTTTTGAAGTCTTGGAGTCTTGAAGAGTCTTTGGTCTTCAAGGATTGTTGAAGTCTTCTAGTCTTGAAGGATCTTCAGTCTTCAAGAAGTCTTGGGGTCTTGAAGAGTCTTTGGTCTTCAAGGATTGTTGAAGTCTTCTAGTCTTGAAAGGTCTTTAGTCTTGAAGAAGTCTTGGGGTCTTCAAATCTTGAAGAGTCTTTGGTCTTCAAGGATTGTTGAAGTCTTCTATTCTTGAAGGGTCTTCAGTCTTCAAAAAGTCTTGGGGTCTTGAAGAGTCTTTGGTCTTCAAGGATTGTTGAAGTCTTCTAGTCTTGAAGTGTCTTCAGTTTTCAAGAAATCTTGTGGTCTTGAAGTCTTGAAGAGTCTTTGGCCTTCAAGGAGTATTAAAGTAATTAATTGGTCAAATTAATTAATTTGATCAAAATAATTTATTTTTAATTAATTGATCAAATGGACATTTGGCTCTAAAAATTTATAATTGGCCAACTTTGTGTTCAAATTAAATTTGGGACACATGTCCATTTATAATTGGTCCCAAATTTGATTATTTGTAATTTCGACATTGATCGGTTGTCAGTTGTTGGGTTTTATGCCCTAAAACTCGTAGATAGTAAATGAAACAAATTAATCGATCTCAATAAAGTGTTATTTGAGTAATTCAGTAATTTGGTTATTGAATAATCGAGTTTGCATTAATAAACCCTAAATCCAATAAACTAAGATCCAAGGTTGTTTAAATGAAACTTGGACTAGTATGTGGGGACATACGGGGATCAGTGTCCAAGTAACAACCTAAATGGTCTATAGTATAGGGATAAGGCTGGGTACCTTATCCTGGTGACACTATGTGATACGGCCTACCTTGTATTCGATACAGATGCAATGATCCAAAGCATCCATGTAGGAGACATGCGGGTGGGGGTATCCTATGCAATAAGTTTGCATAAGACCGGACCGCGAAATAGTAACCACTAGATGTAACGTCGTTAACTAGTTTAGGTTTCTATTTCAATAGGATGACCTAGGTAACTCAATCTCAATCCTGAGTCTGTTATGAACCCCTTTCAGGAGGGACTGTCCTTAGATTTGTATGGGTGAGAGTGGCCAGTTCGCCGACTCAATAAGCCTACCATTTCAGGGGCAAGACCGAATGGGGGCTGGGAACATAACAGTACAAGATGGAATTCACTCCTTCCCCTATTGGGGTAAGTAGATGTGTGTTCCCTTAAGGGCTGATTCTAGGGCTTGAACAAAGGCGCGCCGTCCTCTCCTAGCCTGAGAGGAACTCCTGTTTAGTGGTTGGACCCTAAACAACTTGTTCATTAGAGGAATCAGTGGTACTTAAGGAACCAGAGGTAACCCAGGGGTAAAACGGTAATTTGACCCAGCTGGTGTTACGAACACACGTGAAGGATTGACTTACTACTTGGTCGATATCCGTGGACACAGAAATATTCTATAGTGAGAAGAGTGCAGTTGTGGGTCTTTAGTGGAGTGACCCACAGTTAACGAATGTTGACTAAACTTGGTCAATGAGTTTGGCCAATTAGTCTCGTATCGTTGGAGCTTCTGATCTGTAGGTCCATTAGGTCCCACTGTTAGCTCGTAAAGAGACTTGAGGCAATTAAGTATAAATTGTAAATTGAAAGTGTTCAATTTATTTGGGGAATCGTATAATGTATATTGATGCATTATAATATAAAGTTTATGAAACTTTATAATATAATTTTTGAATTAATTAATTCTTGAGAGAAAGTATTTGAAAGTGTTCAAATAAATTTAATATGAATTGGATTCATATTAATTTTAATTTTAATAAAATCCCTAAGATTAAATATATGATATTTAATTGGGTAAATTAATTAATTATGGAATTAATTAATTAATTATTAAAATTAGAGACCTTTTCCTATTAGGAAAGAAAATATTTGAAAGAGTTCAAATAAATTTAATATGAATTGGATTCATATTAATTTTAATTTTAATAAAATCCCCAAGATTAAATATATGATATTTAATTGGGAAATTAATTAATTATGGAATTAATTAATTATTTATTAAAATTAGAAACTTTTTCTTATTAGGAAAAGGTCTCCCTTTTCCTATTAGGAAAAAGGTCTTGGCCTTTACTATATATAGGACCCCTGGGGTGGGGTGAAAGGGATCCCATTCATTCTCCTACTCTCAGAGAATTCTCCCAAAGGCTCCCACAAGTCTCCTGCCTCTAGAAGTCTCAGAGTCATACCGGTGTAGCCATAGTGGTGGTGTTCACACTAGTTCGTGATTAATTCACAAGCAGTTGGTGAATTTAATCTGAGTCGTCAACGAGAGTAAGTAATCTGTTACTTTATAAATTAGATTTAGATCTAATATTTTTGTATGCTTAGCCTTAATATATATTTAGAATAGTTCTAATATTATTGCCAATGTATTGGTATTTTAGATTAAACAAAATTAATTACGAATCGGTCCCAATCACACTTCCGCTTTACGGAATTATGGAATTCCAATAATTCAATTGGTATCAGAGCCGATCGTAGATCTAATTTTGTTTCTCTAAAATTTGCATTGGCTATTGGTGGGATTGATTAATACATAATGTATGTATGATTTGCATTGAACTGTTTAGGTTAATTTTATGGCCATAGATTTTACTTTTTTTATGTGATTTGATCATGTAAGGGCCCGGTGTTTCGGGTATTTTATGTAAAATCGAGTCCTATGTAAGTCCGGGCCTAGAATAGGTTTTTATGAGATAAAAATCGGAGAAATTGCGACGCCGTCACGATTACAGCACGCGCTAGAAATTTGCAACAGGACGGTTCAAGGCTGTTGGGCGGTCCGATTCACGCGGTCTGGTTGGGCTGGGACCGATTTGGTCCGGTTCAGCTCGAATTTAGCTCGGTTCGTGGTTTTCATAGCTGGTTCGAAGTGGTTCGGGTCGGTTCGAGTGGTCTAGACCAGTATTTGGAGCTGCAGAAGGATTTTTTAGGATAGAATTTAGCTATAATTATTGTAATTTATGCTTTATTTTATCCTAGGGGCCAAAATTAACCGATTCAATTGCTATTTATTTGCTTTATGGATGTCATATAGCTTAAATTCCCACCATAGGTTAAGCATGTTTCATGCATATTTATGTTATAAATGTTATAATATATGATAATTATGCATGAATTTAAATTTCATGAGTTATTTAGTATAATTGTTATATTAAATATATGAAATTGGAAAAGCATGATGCATGACATTAATTAGATAAATATAATTGTTATATTTTATTAATGTAGCATGCATGCTTAGCATTATTTTCATGAGAATTAATATAATTAGTTATATTATGAATGAAAATAATAAATATAAATCAATGCTTGTTTTCATGTATGATTTAATATAAAATGTTATATTAATTAAATGAAAATGGAATAGCATTGAGCATGACATTAATTAGATTAATATAAGAGTTATATTATATTAATGTCAAATTTCATTTAATTTCATGGATGTTTAATTAATATAATCGATATTAATTAAATGAAATTGAAATTGCATGAAGCATGACACCACTTTAGATTAATATAATCGTTATATTATCGTTATCGGCGTCATGATAATATGGTGTTGAATAATTAGAATATGATTGTTATTTTTCCAACACCATAGAAGCATGTTATAGGGCTAATCATTAAAATTTTATAATAAGTTATAAAATTGATTAGAAACCGTCAACCTATAACAAAGAGTTGCATGCAAACATAGGACCTTAGGTTAAAATGAATTAATTTTAAAATGTTTAAAATTAATTAGACCTAAGCTCATTATAATTCTAATAGGATTAGAATTATTTTCTTACTTAGAATTAAAAATAGTTTTAATTGACTAAGTAGGAAAAACATTACTATGATTATAAGGGAACTCCACCGGTTAAGTTCTGTCTAAGGCTGGGGGTACTTAAGATGACGGTTTACGGAACACCTCCTACCTGGGAACTAACCCGGAATACCGGAGTTGAATTAATCATAGTTAAATGTTAGCATGCAATATCACTAGGTTTATTAAAAGAGTTTAATTCACCTAGATCTTTAGAGTAAAGAGTTTACTTTACTATGGTTATAAGGGAACTCTCCCGATGAAGTTCTGTCTAAGGCTGGAGGTACTTAAGATGACGGTTTACGGAACACCTGCTACCTGGGAACTGACTCGGAACTTGAGTTGAATTAACCATAGTTATGTTAGCATGCAATATCACTAGGTCAATTAAAAGAGTTTAATTCACCTAGATCTTTAGAGTAAAGATTTATCATAACTATTGGTTATAAGGGAACTCTACCGGTAAAGTTCTGTCTAAGGCTGGAGGTACTTAAGATGACGGTTTATGGAACACCTGCTACCTGGGAACTGAGCCGGAACTTGAGTTGAATTAACCATAGTTATATTAGCATGCAATGTCTCTAGGTAATTAAAAGTGTTTAATCCACCTAGACATTAGAGAAAAGACCTATATATATAAAAGTTATATACAGGCATAGACTTAGATAGATTCACTTAGCCGGAATTTACCTAAGTAATAAACCCTATAATTATAAAAATACTTAGTGGGAGGAAATATATCAAAACAAGATTTTCATAAATCAAGTTTTGCTCTCACGTCCTCAAAAGTTCACAACGTGAGGTTCATGCTTGGCCTCGAGTCACCCTGGGAGTGACCCCCTACGGATGGTGTTTGCATGAATCAATATCAAGGTGAATGAGGGAGTATTTTATAGTAAGTGGGAGCAGGAACGTGTCAACGTATCCTACGGTCTCCTCCATTAGGTTGCACCGTGAGATCCCAATGATCTGCCTGCGAGTCGCCCTGGGAGCGATCACCCTACGGAGGGCTTGATCATGGGAGTCGGAACAACGCAAACTCCAGAAATGGATAGGGTTTCTTAGGTCCATTTCCAACTTTGACTTTCACTACGGTAGCATTGTTGGGGCCGACCTCTGAAATCTGAAAAATGGAGGGTCACACTTACGGGAAATTGTTAAGGTGTTAATAATTTCCTGACCGAAAAAACGGTAGCTAAGAACTATTGGAATATGAGTTATTCCGGGAATATGGATTAGCTGAGATTGTCTCAATTCAGAGGAGGAGTAGCTGACTACCCTACGGTAGCTGTTGTTCTAAACCTCTGAAGTATCGTTGCAAAATGAATGTTTATTCTATGGGTTGATCATTACTTTTGCTAAATTGATTGGATTAAAATAATAATATTATTTTGTGTAATGGGTTAATGTAACAATACTTATTAAGTTAGTTTGTTTGTTCTCAGCAATGAAACGTTCTTTATATGCCTCGAATAACGCCAACTACAAAACTGGTATTTCTAATACAACTAAGAAAATGAACCTAAACACTAAATGCGTGGAATTGGTCTTAACTGAGGACGGTCCTCAAGCCCATATGTCTAATTTATCCGAAATTGTTCATGATGAATGTGACATAGACTGCTTAGCACATCTCAATGAAAATAAATTTGATTTATTGATCATTGAAACGTGTATAGTGGAAAATGATGACACAGCCTGGATCCTAGATTCAGGTGCCACTCATCACGTATGCTCTTCCTTTGAGGGAATGAGCTCCTGGCAACAGTTGGATGCTGGGGAAATGACTCTCAGAGTTGGGACTGGGGAGCTCATTTCAGCTAAAGCAGTGGGAGATATTAAAGTGTTCTTCTCCAGGGAACGCTATATGTTATTAGATAACGTATATATAGTTCCCAGAATAAAAAGAAATTTGATTTCTATTTCTTGTTTGCTAGAACAAGGGTATTCAGTGTCCTTTTCTGTGAATGAAGCTTTCATTACTAAAAGGGGTGCTGATATATGTTCTGCAAAAATGGAGAACAATTTGTATGTCTTAAGACCAATAGAGTCTAGGGCTATTTTGAACAATGAAATGTTTAAAACAGCTGAGACTCAACCAAAAAGGCAAAAAGTTTCTCAAAGTACCTATCTTTGGCACTTGAGACTTGGCCACATAAATCTCAATAGGATTGGGAGATTGGTTAAGAACGGACTTCTAAGCCAGTTAGAAGATGGTACTTTACCTCCATGTGAGTCATGTCTCGAAGGTAAGATGACCAAACGACCTTTTACTGGAAAAGGTTATCGTACCAAGGAGCCCTTAGAACTCGTACATACGGATCTCTGTGGTCCAATGAATGTAAGAGCTCGAGGAGGGTATGAATATTTCATCTCTTTCATAGATGATTATTCAAGGTATGGTTATTTATACCTAATGAGTCATAAGTCTGAAGCCCTTGAAAAATTCAAGGAGTACAGGACTGAAGTTGAGAACTTGTTAGGTAAGACCATTAAAACACTTCGATCTGATCGAGGTGGAGAGTATTTGGACTTAAAATTCCAAAACTATTTGATAGAACATGGAATATCGTCCCAACTCTCAGCACCAGGTACACCTCAACAGAATGGTGTATCTAAAAGGAGAAACAGAACCTTGTTAGACATGGTTCGATCTATTATGAGCTATGCTCAGTTGCCTAGTTCTTTTTGGGGTTATGCAGTAGAGACTGCAGTTTATATTTTGAATGTTGTTCCCTCAAAGAGTGTTTCTGAAACACCATTTGAGCTTTGGAAAGGGCGTAAAGCTAGTTTACGTCATTTCAGAATTTGGGGCTGCCCTGCACATGTGTTAGTAGCAAACCCAAAGAAATTGGATTCACATTCAAAATTATGCCTATTCGTAGGCTACCCAAAAGAAACAAGAGGTGGATACTTCTTTGATCCAAAAGAAAATAAAGTGTTTGTATCGACAAATGCTACTTTCTTGGAAGAAGACCACGTTAAAGAACACATACCACGCAGTAAAATTGTGTTAAGTGAACTTTCTGGTAAAGCTACAAATAAATCAACAAGAGTTGTTGATGAGGCTGGACCTTCAACAAGAGTTGTTGATGAGCCCAGTTCAGAGGCTGGACCTTCAACAAGAGTTATTGATGAGCCCAGTACATCTGGTCAAGCCCATCCTTCTCAAGAGTTGATAATGCCTCGACGTAGTGGGAGGGTTGTTATTCAACCTGAACGCTATTTGGGTTTAGCAGAAACTCCAACTGTCATACCTGATGATGGGGTTGAGGATCCATTGACCTTTAGACAGGCAATGAATGATGTGGACCATGACCAGTGGGTCAAAGCTATGGACCTAGAGATGGAGTCTATGTACTTCAATCAAGTCTGGGATCTTGTAGACCTACCTGAAGGGGTTAAACCCATAGGGTGCAAATGGATCTACAAGAGAAAACGAGACGTAGCTGGGAAAGTACAGACTTTCAAAGCTCGACTTGTGGCAAAGGGTTATACCCAAAAGGAGGGGGTGGACTATGAGGAAACCTTCTCCCCAGTTGCCATGTTAAAGTCGATAAGAATTCTCTTGTCCATTGCCACCTTTTATGATTATGAGATTTGGCAAATGGATGTTAAGACTGCCTTTTTGAATGGCAATCTTGATGAGAACATCTTTATGTCTCAACCAGAGGGGTTCGTTGCTCAAGGTCAAGAGCAAAAAGTTTGCAAGCTTAGACGATCCATTTATGGGTTGAAGCAAGCTTCCAGATCTTGGAATATAAAGTTTGACACTGCTGTCAAATCTTATGGCTTTGACCAGAACGTTGATGAGCCTTGTGTTTACAAAAGGATTATCAATAGTTCAGTAGCTTTTCTGTAGATGATATTCTTCTCATTGGAAATGATGTAGAATATCTAGCTGACATTAAAAAATGGCTATCGACTGAGTTCCAAATGAAAGATTTGGGTGAAGCTCAGTATGTTCTAGGGATTCAAATTATCAGGAATCGTAAGAACAGAACGTTAGCCCTGTCTCAAGCATCATATATAGACAAGGTGTTGTCTAGATATAAGATGCAGAATTCCAAGAGGGGTTTACTACCCTTTAGGCATGGAGTTCATTTGTCTAAGGAACAGTGTCCTAAGACACCTCAAGAAATTGAGGATATGAGACACATCCCTTATGCTTCAGCTGTGGGCAGTCTTATGTACGCCATGTTGTGTACTAGGCCTGACATTTGCTATGCAGTTGGGATAGTCAGCAGGTACCAGTCCAATCCAGGGTTAGACCACTGGACTGCAGTTAAAAACATCCTCAAGTATCTTCGGAGAACGAGGGGCTATCAGCTTGTGTATGGCTCTAAGGATTTGATCCTTACAGGATACACAAACTCTGACTTTCAGACTGATAAGGATTCTAGGAAATCCACATCAGGGTCAGTATTTACCCTCAACGGGGGAGCTGTAGTCTGGCGTAGCATCAAGCAAGGATGCATTGCAGACTCCACCATGGAGGCCGAATATGTCGCTGCTTGTGAAGCAGCTAAGGAGGCTGTATGGCTACGGAAGTTCTTGATGGATTTGGAAATTGTTCCAAATATGAACTTGCCAATCACCCTTTACTGTGATAATAGTGGTGCAGTGGCAAATTCTAAAGAACCTCGCAATCATAAAAGAGGCAAGCACATAGAGCGCAAATATCATCTCATCAGAGAGATCGTGCAACGAGGGGACGTGATCGTCACGAAGGTAGCCTCTGAGCACAATATTGCTGATCCATTTACGAAGGCTCTCACGGCTAAAGTGTTCGAGGGTCATCTAGAGGGTCTAGGTCTGCGAGATATGTACATAGAATAATCTAGGGCAAGTGGGAGAAGTGTAATGGGTATTGTGAATGCCCTAGTTTATTGTATTTATCTGTATTTGTACTTTTCATGTATTATACAGTATTAATACAAACTACTATTCCTACTTCAATGATTATTCATTCAATTTTGATTGTTGATGTACATTGCCCACTAGAGTTTTAGTTCAAGTGGGAGTTGTTGGGTTTTATGCCCTAAAACTCGTAGATAGTAAATGAAACAAATTAATCGATCTCAATAAAGTGTTATTTGAGTAATTCAGTAATTTGGTTATTGAATAATCGAGTTTGCATTAATAAACCCTAAATCCAATAAACTAAGATCCAAGGTTGTTTAAATGAAACTTGGACTAGTATGTGGGGACATATGGGGATCAATGTCCAAATAACAACCTAAATGGTCTATAGTATAGGGATAAGGCTGGGTACCTTATCCTGGTGACACTATGTGATACGACCCACCTTGTATTCGATACAGATGCAATGATCCAAAGAATCCATGTAGGAGACATGCGGGTGGGGGTATCCTATGCAATGAGTTTGCATAAGACCGGACCGCGAAATAGTAACCACTAGATGTAACGCCGTTAACTAGTTTAGGTTTCTATTTCAATAGGATGACCTAGGTAACTCAATCTCAATCCTGAGTCTGTTATGAACCCCTTTCAGGAGGGACTGTCCTTAGATTTGTATGGGTGAGAGTGGCCAGTTCGCCGACTCAATAAGCCTACCATTTCAGGGGCAAGACCGAATGGGGGCTGGGAACATAACAGTACAAGATGGAATTCACTCCTTCCCCTATTGGGGTAAGTAGATGTGTGTTCCCTTAAGGGTTGATTCTAGGGCTTGAACAAAGGCGCGCCGTCCTCTCCTAGCCTGAGAGGAACTCCTGTTTAGTGGTTGGACCCTAAACAACTTGTTCATTAGAGGAATCAATGGTACTTAAGGAACTAGAGGTAACCCAGGGGTAAAACGGTAATTTGACCCAGCTGGTGTTACGAACACACGTGAAGGATTGACTTACTGCTTGGTCGATATCCGTGGACACAGAAATATTCTATAGTGAGAAGAGTGCAGTTGTGGGTCTTTAGTGGAGTGACCCACAGTTAACGAATGTTGACTAAACTTGGTCAATGAGTTTTGCCAATTAGTCTCGTATCGTTGGAGCTTCTGATCTGTAGGTCCATTAGGTCCCACTGGTAGCTCGTAAAGAGACTTGAGGCAATTAAGTATAAATTGTAAATTGAAAGTGTTCAATTTATTTGGGGAATCGTATAATGTATATTGATGCATTATAATATAAAGTTTATGAAACTTTATAATATAATTTTTGAATTAATTAATTCTTGAGAGAAAGTATTTGAAAGAGTTCAAATAAATTTAATATGAATTGGATTCATATTAATTTTAATTTTAATAAAATCCCTAAGATTAAATATATGATATTTAATTGGGTAAATTAATTAATTATGGAATTAATTAATTATTTATTAAAATTAGAGACCTTTTCCTATTAGGAAAGAAAATATTTGAAAGAGTTCAAATAAATTTAATATGAATTGGATTCATATTAATTTTAATTTTAATAAAATCCCCAAGATTAAATATATGATATTTAATTGGGAAATTAATTAATTATGGAATTAATTAATTATTTATTAAAATTAGAGACTTTTTCCTATTAGGAAAAAGGTCTTGGCCTTTACTATATATAGGACCCCTGGGGTGGGGTGAAAGGGATCCCATTCATTCTCCTACTCTCAGAGAATTCTCCCAAAGGCTCCCACAAGTCTCCTGCCTCTAGAAGTCTCAGAGTCATACCGGTGTAGCCATAGTGGTGGTGTTCACACTAGTTCGTGATTAATTCACAAGCAGTTGGTGAATTTAATCTGAGTCGTCAACGAGAGTAAGTAATTTGTTACTTTATAAATTAGATTTAGATCTAATATTTTTGTATGCTTAGCCTTAATATATATTTAGAATAGTTCTAATATTATTGCCAATATATTGGTATTTTAGATTAAACAAAATTAATTACGAATCGGTCCCAATCACGCTTCCGCTTTACGGAATTATGGAATTCCAATCCTTCAGTCAGTGTGCTTAACAGATTAATGAAAAATTGTCCTAGATATATATCAATCCAAGTATAAATTGACAAAAGCAAGTAATACCTAGTGAGTCTAGGGTCGAATCCACAGGGAAAGGCTGTTTATAAAGTTTTAATAATTTTTACTGATTTGTACTAAAAAACGTGTGATATTATATAAAAACTAAATAAGAGGATTGGTGAGTTTCAAAAATAAATTTTGCAGAAAGTAAAACATGTGATAGGAGTAAAAAGAGAAGTATTAAGGAGAATGTTATCAAGGCTGTCGCGGTCGCAACCTCATGCGTTTATAAGAACCTTGTAGCGCATACCATGACTAATTGATCCATTAATGCCTAAGTGAGAAAAGATCACAAGTTTCCCTTCCAGTACTTCTTATGCGTTTGGCATAAACTATCAAATGTTTGTTTGGCTAGTTCATGCGTGGGCTTAGTTCTCTAGCAACTTACAAGGGATTGCGTTAGTCTTAATGCAATCAAAGCTCATTCATGCACTATCTTTAGTGGTAGTATTTATCTAATGCTACCAAGACTACATGCCATGCGCTAACTTGTTCTACCTAGAGATGTCCGCATGCATTACCTGTCAGGGATTTAGCATGCTGCTACCGCATCCGGCTGGCCAGGCGGGAGTTAGTAATGAAAATAGTATCGCAACTAAGTAGAAGGTAATAATGTTTCATTTAAATCAAAGTATGCGCTTACAAAATAGACTTATCACTGCATGGGTGCTTGCGCTAAGCCTTGATGAAGAAAATTAGCTCATGCGAGCAAAACAATACATCACGCAATACATTGCAAATGCAAGTCTACTCTTAATCACAGCTTCCTGTGATTTCTCTTTCTCCTTGATCTTCGTCTTTTCCCTCTCGTCCCTGGTATCTTCTATATTGTCCCTTTTTTCCTTTGAGCAGGTGGCTTCTATATATAGGCGAATGAAACCAACTTCTCTAAGGAATTAGCAACTTGCTTCAGCTCACTTGTGCGTCAGTGTGTCAGCATGGTCCTTTCATCCATCTTATCTGTCTCATGATCGTCTTGTTGGGTTTAATGTCCTATAAACTCGTAGTTTGAAAATCATTAAACATATTCTATTTTCAATAAAGACGTTATTGAGGTTATTCAGTAAAAGATGTTATTGAATATGTAAATTGCGAATGATTAACCTAAATCCAATAAACTAAGATCCTTGACTATAAAATGAATACTCGAACTATATGTAGGCACATATCGTAGGATCAAGTTCAAGTATATAGTCAAAATAGTCTATAGTATAAGGATACGGTTGGGTGCCTTATCCTGGTGACACTATGGACGCGGCCCACTTTGTATTAAGTACAAACGATGAGATCCTAAGTCGTTCATGTGGAGACATGCGAGTGGGGGCGTCCTATGCAATGAGTTTGCATAAGACAGGACCACGAAATAAGTCACTTTCTCTTTATAACACCGTTTACTGAAGAAACTGACTATTTCTCATAGATGACCTAGGTAACTCGTTCTTAATCCTGAGCTAACTATGAACTCCTGTCTATACGAGATTATCCTTTGATCTGCACGGGTGAGAGTGGCCAGCATCGCCGACTCAACAAGCCTACCATTTTGGGGATGAGATCGAATAGATAGCTAGGGACATAGTTTTGCAAGACGGAATTCACTCCTACCCAATTCAGGGATAGTAGAGAGGTTGTTCTCTTAAGTACTAACTCCAGGACTTGAACAAGGGGCCCCACCCTCTCGTTGGATCGAGAGGGACTTAAGTTTGATGGTTGGACCACAAACCGATTGTTCATTAGAGGATTAGTGGAACTTAAGGAACAAGAAGTACTATAGGGGTAAAACGGTTATTTGACCTAGCTATAGCTACGAACAACCTGTGAAGGAACGACTTACTGAACATGGTTAAATCCAGTGGACGGAAATATATCTATAGTGAGGGGAGTGCAACTATCGAGCTATAGTGGAGTGTCCCGGTAGTTAACGAATGTTGGCCAGCTTAGATAATGAGATTAGTCGGCTAGCCTCGAATCCTTGGAGCCCATGATCTATAGGTCCATTAGGTCCCTCTACTAGCTCATATCGGATTAAAGCCTAGAACATATTGATAGGAATCTTTGAATTGTTCAAAATTGGGAAATAGGGTATTATCGTAAAATTGTGTTCGACACAATAATTTAATTATGAATTATATTAGAAAATGAGAGATAAGGTATTTAAAAGGGTTTAAATACACTATACATGAATTGAGATTCATATATAAAGAATACACAAAAAAAGGATGATTAATTTGATTAATCATTTACAATTTGTGAGGCAAGCTTCAAAATTGAATTTGTGATTAATTTCAATTGAGAATTGAAATTAATATCATTCATGCTGAAAATATAATTGATTTTGAATCAAAAGTAAGTGGAAAAACTTGGAAATCCACTCTTGCATGAAGACTCAAAGTGGAATTACACTGAGAAGGGTTGTGTTTACAACCATAGATTCTTCTATAGTTTCTTCGTCGTTCCTTCCTTCTTTCCTCATGTTAGGGAGTAGAAGGTCTTGTTTTTCTCGACTAGCAATACTTAGCTCCATATCGTGGGCTCGAGTTGCTAGTTCTTCAAAGGTGCGAGACTTTATACCTTGAAGGGTGTAGAGGAGTTCTCAGTGCATGCCTTGAATACACATCTCAATGGAAGAGAGTTCAGTGAGGCGATCTTTACAATCTAGACTCATGGCTCTCCAGCGATTTATATAATTAACAACGAGTTCACCTTTTTGTTATTTAGTGTTGGTGAGCTCGAACATTCTAACGGTTCGTCTAGTGCTGTAGAAGCGATTCAAAAACTCTCTTTCGAATTCATCCCAACTGTCTATTGACTCAGGTTCTAGATCAGTGTACCAGTCAAACGCATTTCCTTGTAAGTGTTCGAACGAACTGTTTGACTAGTAGGTCCCCTCGAGTACTAGCGTTCTCGCATGTCTCAATGAAGTGGGCAATATGTTGTTTAAGGTTGCCTTTTCCATCAAACTGAAATTTCGGTGGCTGATACCCGATTAGCATTCTCAAGTTATCAATCCTCTTAGTATAAGGTTTGGAATACAAGAGGGAATCTTGAGTAGGTCCACCGTACTGAGCTCTGATATAGTTTGTGATCATATCTTGGAGCTGTTGGATGGATAGTGAAGCGATCGAAGCAGAACACTGTGACTGGTCATCTTGCACTATAGTCTTTCCTTTGTCGTGATTTTTTATGACTTGGGTTTGACTTGATTCAGCGATATGTTGGTTCTCAATCTGACTCTTTAGGTGCTCAATTTGAGAATCTCTTTCTTCAATCGCCTTCATCAAAGTGTTGATGTGCTCCTACATCTCAGCCATTCTTTCTTCCATAGTCCTTGTCTCAGTCATCAAGACAGTCACTACGTTAGAATCAGGTTCAAATAAAGGGTTATACTTAACAAGAAACTTGTCATTAGTATATGCCCCCTGCAAGGTTGTTTCTTGGCCTACAATGATAGAAGCTTTATCTTCTTGCAACGTTAGTTCATTGAAGCAACAATGGACAGTAGAACCTATGTAAGACTTGTTCATGACAGCGATCGTTGACGAAATCTTGAACGACATGTTTACACTTGTGTTTTGAGACAAGAGAGAGAGATGAGAGGTAGAGGTTGTCCCACTGGGCGTGCTAATTTGTTCACACGTAACTACGAATATGGAGACACGTGGAATAAATATATATATTTGTATTGATGTAATATGCGTGTGGGTGTACAATCTCTAATGTTAATCCTCTGATTTTCTCTCTTGTGTGTGAATGTGTTTCACTCGAGGGTTGTAGTGCTTGTTCTCGAGTCTGAAGTTTCAATTGATTCTTGGAGCTTTTGAAGTCTTGGAGTCTTTGGTCTTCAAGGATTTTTGAAGTTTTCTAGTCTTAAAGGATCTTCAGTCTTCAAGAAGTCTTGGGGTCTTGAAGAGTTTTTGGTCTTCAAGAATTGTTGAAGTCTTCTAGTCTTGAAGGGTCTTCAGTCTTCAAGAAGTCTTGGGGTCTTGAAATCTTGAAGAGTCTTTGGTCTTCAAGGATTGTTGAAGTCTTCTAGTCTTGAAGGATCTTCAGTCTTCAAGAAGTCTTGGGGTCTTGAAGAGTCTTTGGTCTTCAACGATTGTTGGAGTCTTCTAGTCTTGAAGGGTCTTCAGTCTTCAAGAAGTCTTGGGGTCTTGAAATCTTGAAGGGTCTTTGGTCTTCAAGGATTGTTGAAGTCTTCTAGTCTTGAAGGGTATTTAGTTTTCAAGAAGTCTTGGGGTCTTGAAGTCTTGAAGAGTCTTTGGCATTCAAGGAGTGTTGAAGTCTTCTAGTCTTGAAGGGACTTCAGTCTTCAAGAAGTCTTGGTGGAGTTTCTTTGAATTCTCTGACTCTGGCTGAGAGCTTCAAAATTCTCCCCCTCCTTTCCTTCTGCCCCCCTCTCAAAGGAGCCAAGGCCTCCTATTTATAGAGTTTTCCAAAGGCCTTTGTGGGTTTGGGCCCAACTATTTGGTTTTGGGTTAGATTTATATTTGACCCAAAAACCACATGACCCAAATATTTAAAAGACCAAATTTTATCCAATTAATTATTATTTTTTTAATTAATTGGTCAAATTAATTAATTTGATCAAAATAATTTATTTTTAATTAATTGGTCAAATGGACATTTGGCTCTAAAAATCTATAATTGGCCAACTTTGTGTTCAAATTAAATTTGGGATACATGTCCATTTATAATTGGTCCCAAATTTAATTATTTGTAATTTCGTCATTAATTTTAAATAATGATGTGGCAATTTGTGATTGGCCAAAATTTCTCGTTCAAGAATGAGTTCTTTAAATAAGCATGACTTCTTAAAACTAGAGACACTAGCTTCAAAGCTAAATTCAGAACTAATTCATGTATCAAATTCCTAGAGGTAGAAGTCTGATGCAATGTTTCTCAAGATAGTGTTGACCTGGTGGGAATACAGAGAAACATAGCAGTAGTCTGTAGTCAAAACGTTCAATGAAGTTGCTTGTCCGTCTTGATATAAGCAATGAGCTCATCAACTCCAACGTTTTCACCATTCCACATAGTAAGTTTATTTTTAAGCACGAGGTTCTCATACGCCTGCATAATTCAATTATATACATCACAATGTCCATTTACTAAACTAGGAAACTCCTAATATGAGTGAAATATTATAATAGATCTATAGCTTTCACCTACACTCAAGAATTTTGCCAAGATGCCATCAGTGATAGATTCAAGCATGCTTGAACACATTCTTATGCAAATGTGATAGTCTCCTAGAACACAAAGCAAGATGTTAGTTTGCTTCTAATAATTTCACGTTTTACATCATGCTTGAACTAACATTCTTAAGCAAATATTTGCATGCATCAAAGCACATGAAGCATAAACTACTAATGTCAAAATTAGTGTTATCTCTCTTTACTTCTTCAGTCAAGGGCAGAGAAAAGGAGTCACGTGCTTCCAGCAAGCAGTTAGTTAATTACTCTGTTATAAATAAACAGCCTGACTAAGCTTGTAAATCATCTGAGTAAAACAAGTCATCATGTACCCAAAAGATCATTCTCAATAAGAAATACTCTCTCTCTGGTTTTGCACAGTGGATGTAGACTTAAGTGTCGAACCACTATAATCATACCGTGTCATCTTCTTCTTCCTTCTCTTTTACTTTGTTAATTGCTATCTGTTCTTGGTAATCATTGGGTTCAAAACCAACAACTGGTATCAGAGCCTCTGTTTGGAGGATTCTTGGCGCAAGATTGCTCGAAAATTTTCGAAATCAAGAAACTCGGAATTAGCTCACTTGATCTTTCACGATTGATTGGTGATCGAAGATCGCAAGAAGCCATCTCTGAATGTGACTGGATCACAAACTTCTCAACTTGGAATCTTGAAGAGATTCGTTTCGTTTCGACTGCTAAAGGATGGATGCAAAGGTCGAATCGGAGAAGTTTGACGGCAAAAGCGATTTCAATCTCTGGAGAACAAAAATGAAAGCTCTTCTCGTCCAACAAAAGGTGGCCAGGGCACTCATCGATCCAGATAAGTTGCCTTCTACACTTTCTAAAGAAGATAGAGAGGAAATGTATGAAATAGCTTATAGTTCCATAATTTTACACCTAGCTGATAATGTACTTCGTAGGATCAGAAAAATTGAAAATGTTAGGGATTTATGGGCTAAGCTTGAAGAATTATACATGCCTAAAACTCTCACTAACCAAATCTTCTTAAAAGAAAGACTCTTCACCTATTAAATGGACTCTTCTAAAAACTTGGAAGAAAATCTTGATGATTTTAATCTGATCTGTACTGAATTAGCCAATTCTGGTGAGGAAGTAAACGTGAAAGACCAAGTTGTAATCCTCCTTAACTCCCTACCCGATGCCTATAAGGAAGTAAGATCGGCCATGAAGTATGGGAGAGAAAAGATGACCTTGGATCAAATAATAGAGTCATTAAGGCTTAGAGATCTTGAGTTAAAACTTGAAAAGAAAGAATCTGAAGCTCTGTTTGTTAAAGATAAACAAAAATTTAGAGGTAAAAATTCTGGAAACAGGATGAATGGGGGGCAAAATAACCAAAACAATGGACAGCATAATCAGAGGCAACATAATCAGAATAATCAAAATAGGGGCTCAAACTCTTATCATAGGGATAACAGAAACTCTAATAAAAACTATCAATCTACAAATCAATCAAATACCTCCAACGACAAGTCACAAACTAAGTGCAATTATTGCCATAAGGATGGACATACCAAATGGGACTGTCCACAACTTAAAAGAAAAGCTAACAAACAATCTAGAATTGAAAATAAGACTGCAGTAAACCTACATGAAGGATACGAATCAGCCGAAGTCCTAATGGTAATCGAAAATGAAGGGTTAAATGAATGGATTCTAGATTCGGAGTGTACTTTTCATATGACACCATGTAAGCATTTCTTTTTTGAACTTAATGAACTTGAAGGGGGTAAAGTTGTCATGGGAGATAATCACCAGTGTTTTGTTAAAGGTGTTGGATCAATAATGCTTAAATTAACAGATGGTTATTGTAAGCTTTTGTCATCACTTAGATATGTACCAAGATTAAAAAGAAATCTTATTTCTTTAGGGACACTTGATAAAGCAGGCTATATTTACAAATCTGAGAATGGACTTTTAAAGGTCTTTAAGGATAATGCTTTAAAATTGACTGGAAAATTATTAAATGGCCTATACATCCTGCTGTGTAGTACATTACTAGAAGAAAATAATGTTGTAATCGACCAAACCTCTAAAAATACTCACTTATGGCATAAGAGACTTGCTCACATTAGTGAAAAAGGCCTTAGACACCTTCATAAACAGGGTTTGTTAGGGGAGAAAAATATCTCAGACCTAACCTTTTGTGAACACTGTGCACTTGGTAAAGCCTCTAGACACAGTTTTAAAACAGCCACTCATATAACTAAAAACCGTTTAGACTACATTCACTCAGATTTGTGGGGTCCAGCTAGGATAAAACACATGGAGGAGCTAGATACTTCTTATCTATAATTGATGATTATTCTAGAAAGGTTTGGGTGTTTGTGCTGAAAACTAAAGATGAAGTTTATAATACCTTTGTTGAATGGAAAGTTCTAATAGAAAATCAAACAGGAAATAGGATTAAGTACTTAAGGACTGATAATGGTCTTGAATACCTATCCGAGAGGTTTATAGACTTGTGTAAAACCTCAGGGATTACTAAACACCTAACCACACCTAGAACTCCCCAACAAAATGGCTTAGCTGAGCGTTTCAATAGAACTATACTAGAGAGAGTTAGATGTATGTTGTCCAATGCTAAATTGCCTAGGATTTTTTGGGGAGAAGCTGTAAATACAGCAGTTTACATCATCAATAGGAGCCCCTCATCAGCTTTAAACTTTAAAACCCCTCAAGAACTCTGGACTGGTTATCCTCCAAATTTAAAACATTTATATAAGAAGGGATAAACTAGAACCTAGGGCCATAAAATGTGTATTTCTAGGCTATCCAAGAGGGGTTAAAGCTTATCGATTGTGGTTGCTTGAATCTGGACAAAATAGATGCATAATAAGTCGTGATGTAACCTTTAATGAAGATGAAATGCCTTGGAAAAATAATGAAAACGATCAACTAGACCAAGAGTCTTTTGAAATTGAATTGCAGCCTCTCAATTCTAATTTTGCTCCCAACTCCACTAATGAGTCTATTTTGGAAGGATTAGAAAATATTGATATTCAGCTTGCAGCATCCATCCCAGAAGCAATATCCTTCGAAACAGCAGCAGAGACATCGGACTATCAGTTGACGAGGGACAGAGCCAGGCGTGTTATTAGAAGACCCACAAGGTTTGAAAGCCAATACTTCGTTGGTTATGCCTTCAACTGCTATACAGACAATTATAGCACAGAACCTTCTTCATATAATGAGGCATTGAAGTCAAAAGACAGTGAGCAGTGGTTGATTGCTATGCAACAAGAGATAAGGTCCCTACAGTCCAATCACACTTGGAAATTAGTTGAAAGACCTGAAGGTAAAAAGCTCATAGATTGCAAATGGGTTTTTAAACTTAAACCAGGCCTTGAGTTAAAAGACAAACCTAGGTATAAGGCTAGATTGGTGGCAAAAGGTTTTAGTCAAATTGAAGGGATAGATTATACTGAAGTATTCTCCCCGGTAGTTAGACACACATCCATAAGAATTTTATTGTCTATTGTTGTTCAACATAATTTGGAGTTGGAACAAATGGATGTTACTACCGCTTTCCTTTATGGAAACCTTGAAGAAGACATCCTCATGAAACAACCACCTGGTTTTGCTGAAGCTGGAAAAGAAAATCTGGTTTGTCACCTTCAGAGATCAATCTACGGGCTTAAACAATCTCCAAGGCAGTGGAACAAACGGTTTGATTCCTTCATTCTCTATCAAGGTTTTTCTAAAGGCTCCTATGATAGTTGTGTTTATAGAAAAGACATCTCCATAAATGTAATTGTTCTGGTTTTACTGTACGTGGATGACATATTAATTGCCTCTGTTGATAAACTCCAAATCCATAAATTAAAGGTTGCTCTTAGTAAAGAATTTGACATGAAGGACCTAGGCTCAGCTAAAAAGATCTTAGGCATGGAACTCTTGAGGGATAGAAGTAGAGACAACATACTGATCTGTCAATCTGACTATTGCCATAAGATAGTTAAGAAATTCCATATGGAGAACTCGAAGGCTGTTAAAACACCTTTAGCCCAACACTTTAAACTTTCCTTGAATCAATCTCCTAGTACTCAAGAAGAACTAAATGAAATGAGTTCCATACCTTATGCCAACTTAGTAGGGAGCTTAATGTACACCATGGTTTGCAGTCGCCCCAATTTAGCTCATTCTCTAAGCGTAGTTAGCAGGTACATGAGCAACCCTGGAAAACCGCATTGGGATGCCTCTAAATGGATTTTAAGATACATGAAAGGAACTCAATCTAAAGGACTTTTATATACTAAATCTGATGAACTTGATAACTACATTGAAGGTTTTGTAGATTCGGATTATGCAGCAGACTTGGACAAAAGGCGCTCACTAACCGGCTACATCTTTATGCTCTTCGGAAATGTCATCAGCTGGAAATCAAGTTTGCAGTCGGTTGTTGCCTTATCTTCCACAGAAGCCGAATACATCGCCTTAGCTGAATCAGCTAAAGAAGCCTTGTGGTTGAAGGGCAGCATTGAAGAGATGTATAACAAAGAATTCAAGGTGAAAATTCACTGTGATAATCAAGGAGCTTTGTCTCTCTCCAAGAATCCTACGTTTCATGACCGTACAAAACATATCGACGTACGGTACCACTTCATTAGAGATGCAATACAAGAAGGGAAGATACAGCTATCCAAAATCAGCACCGAAATGAATCCTGCAGATATGCTAACCAAAACTCTTCCAGGAAACCGCTTGGAATATCTCCGTGAATTGGTTAAACTTGAAAATGGATAAGCTGCAGAGTTCCTCATTAAAACAGCCAGTTGAGAGGGTGATATTAGCATCAAGAGGGTGATTGTTGAAGAATTGATACTCATATCAGAAGGGTCAATATAGTCACAAACTTATGAGAGTGTTATCTCTCTTTACTCCTTTGGTCAAGGGCAGAGAAAAGAAGTCACGTGCTTCCAGCAAGCAGTTAGTTAATTACTCTGTTATAAATAAACAACCTGACTAAGCTTGTAAATCATCTGAGTAAAACAACTCATCTTGTACCCAAAAGATCATTCTCAATAAGAAATACTCTCTCTCTGGTTTTGCATAGTGGATGTAGACTTAAGTGTCGAACCACTATAATCATACCGTGTCATCTTCTTCTTCCTTCTCTTTTACTTTGTTAATTGCTTTCTGTTCTTGGTAATCGCTGGGTTCAAAACCAACAACTGGTATCAGAGCCTCTGTTTGGAGGATTCTTGGTGCAAGATTGCTAAAAAATTTCCGAAATCAAGAAACTCGGAATTAGCTCACTTGATCTTTCACGATTGATTGGTGATCGAAGATCGCAAGAAGCCGTCTCTGAACGTGACTGGATCGCAAACTTCTCAACTTGGAATCTTGAAGAGATTCGTTTTGTTTCGACTACTAAAGGATGGTTGCAAAGGTCGAATTGGAGAAGTTTGACAGCAAAAGCGATTTCAATCTCTAGAGAACAAAAATGAAAAGCTCTTCTCGTCCAACAAAAGGTGGCCAGGGCACTCCTCGATCCAGATAAGTTTTCTTCTACACTTTCTTTTGGTGATTTTGAGTTGAATATAGATGAAATCAAGTGAAAATAGTTATAAATCACTCGCACTAGGATTAAATTGATTCACCTAAAGAAGTTTAGGATTAAACTTATACAACTATTAGTTTGGAATTTTTATGGATACACTCTAAAATTTAGGGGTATAAATTTAATTTTTTCTTTTCCTTTATATTATTAATTTTTATAGATGTATTTATAGGTAAATTGATTTTTATTTAAAAAGCATTTTTTTTTCCAAAGCTTTTTTAAACCCACTCGAAGTCTCGTGATTTGGCATAAATTATTGATCGTGACTGAATTATACTTAAATGTTGTGATTTACAGAATAATAAAATCTAAAATCCACTAAGGCTGTCGTATTTTTAAACAACCCTTTACACATAATTGTACATGTCTATTTATTTATTTGGTTTGAAATTAAATGCCCAACTGCTCAAGAATTCTATTTATTTATTTTACTCCAAATTAAATTAAGCAAACCATTTAAACCTATGATCTAAAGTAAAACTTCCCTAGCTAAGGATGCGTTTGGCGTTGATTTTGGAGGCGGTTGAAGTGATTAAAAAAGAATCTTAACCATCTTTAGCGTTTGGTAAAACAGATTATAAATTAATTTGTATAAAAGTACTTTTTCAACCACGTTCATTTGCAAAATCCAATAATTGTAGCTTTTCCGTTTAGCTTCCCTAAAAATCTAATCTGTAACTAACTATTTGTTTCTCTATACGTTGTTTATACTTGATTCATGTGAATCATTTTTTTTAATTTAACATATTTTTATTTTATTATTTTATACTCATTTGAAATTATTTATTTTTATTTTTATTTAAATTGAAATAATATTTTTTCCAATACAAGTAGCAAATTATATTTCTTAGCAAAATATAAAAACCTCCTAGGTTAAACATAAGATTATATTTTAAATCATATCAAATTTAAAACAATTATCTTATATGTTTCAAAAAAATAATTATCTTAAAATAATTTTGAAATTATCTTTTAAAATTTTGAAATTAAATATCAACATTAAATTTATTTATTGAAAAAATATAGTTAAGCTGCAATAATTTAGAATATTAATTTACCAAACACCTCAACTTGCTTTTTCGTCTATAAAGCTAAAATTTACCAAACACTAATTTACTTTGTAATACAGTTGATTTTCTTAAAAGCACAGCTAACCGCAATTATTTTAGAAGCTACAGCAACCCCAAACTAAGCCTAAAGATGTTTTGGCGAATTGCTCTTATATTTAAGATCATAAATAAAAAAAATTATAAAATCAAAAATCAAAAAGTCAACGTGAAGTCAAAATTCTTTCACCCTAATGACAGTGGAACCCAATCTAATCCCGTCAAAACAAGAAACAAGCGAATAAGATTAAATTACGAGTTTAGTTCTTGAAGTTTTCAACTTGTGTCTATTTGGTCATTAAACTTTAAAATGTGTATAATATGTGTTCACACGAGATTTCAATAAAGAAATTTAATTCGTGGAAATGAACTTGATTTGAATTTGGTATGAGTGTTACAATCTCTAATATTTATCCTCAGATTCTTTCTCACAAATATATAGATTTTGGCCTCTGGTTTGTTGATCTTCTTGGACTGGTTTGTTGGTTTGATGATCACTTGAACGGCATGTTGACTTGTTGATCTTCTTGGATCGGCCTGTTTGGCTTGATGATCTCTTGGATCGGCCTATTGGCTTGTTAATCTTGGATGATTGATCTACTAGCTTATTGATTTTCTCGAAGTCTTCTAGTCTTCAAATCTCCCGAGTCTTGAATCTTTTGAATTCTGAATCTCAAATCCTTCAAAATTCTCCGACTGAACTTGAAGCTTTTAAATTCTCTCTGAATAGCTAAATGCTTTTGAGTTTGGAAAATTGTAATAGATGGCTAAATTCTAATGGTTAATTGCAGATATAGCAAGTTTTATAAAAAAATTGCAAATATAGCAAAATTTTTAAATCATTTTTTTTAATTCTCGTTTTGCCCCTGTTTTGATTTCTATCAGTGATAGATTTCTATCACTGATAGAATCTATCACTAATTGAAATCTATCGCTAATGGAATCACAGTGATAGAAATCCAGTGATAGATTTCTATCACTCATAGAAATTTATCGCTAATAGAAATCAATAGTGTATTTGATAAAAACCAATAGTGTTTTTGATTACGTGATAATTTTGTACATATCTTTTGTTTTTGTTTTTTTGTTTTTTTGTTTTTTTTTTTTTTTTGTTGAGGTTTCCCCTTCTTTGAATTTCAACTTCCGCTTTGTGTTTTTCTTTTCTTCCGATTCAATTTTCATGTTGTTTTACTTCGACATCTATTAAAACAAAATCAGAGACATAGGTTTTAGAAACAAAAATGATAGTCTTCTATCGATGATAGAAATCTATCAATGATACGTTTCTATCACTAATAGAAACCTATCATTTATAGATTTTTATCAGTGATAGATGATTTTTATCACTTACAGAAATCTATCAGTGACAAAAAAAACCTTCTATTAGTGTAGAAATCTTCTATCGACTCAATCAGTGATAGAAATCTGTCAGTGATAGGTTTGTATCACTGATAGAAATCAATCTTTCTATTATTGATAGGAATCTATCAGTGATAGATTCTATCACTATAGAAACCTATTTTGATATTTTGATATTTTTCAAATAATATTTTTATGTTTTTTATTATGTTTTTTTTTTTCAGGTTGATCCTATTAGAATGTACCTTACAAAGTAATTGCCAGATATAACTATTTTTATCACTGATAGAAACCTTTAAATTTGTATTGTTGGTGCAGAGAATGCAAAAGAATTTGAAGGATGTGAACCAAAATCTCTAAAATTTAATTGATTATTATTAAAAGATAATTAGAATATAAGGTAAATTAGTGAGTTGAATCTATCGGTGATAGAAATCTAACTTTCTATCATTATCAATGATACGTTTCTATCGCTAATAGAAACATTTTTATTAGTGATAGAGTGATAGGAGATTTATATCCTATCTATAAGTGATATAATGATAGAAACGTGATAGAAAGTTAGATTTCTATCACTGATAGAAAACTATTTAGTGATAGATTATATCAGTGATATAATATTATCACTGATAGATTCTATCAGTGATAGGAAGGGTAATTTAGTAATTTAGACCCTCTGAGTATAATATTTTGTCATTTTTGCAATTCTTTTTGCCGGCTGCCATTTTTGCTAATATTTTGGTCAATTTCATTATATATGCAACTGGCTCTTTGAGTTTTCCCCCAATATATCTGAGTGTCCAAAATGTAGGGTGACCTCCTCTATTTATAGAGTTTGATGAATCTTACATGATCTTGAGCTTAATCCAAATTTTTTTATAACCTCAGATTATTTAAATTTGGCCAATTCCTTTTTAACAATCTCAAACTAAGTGAGCTTTGGGTCCAACTACCACATGACATAATTTGATTGAACTGGACCATGTCGTCCGATGATCAACAATACACACATGTGGCATTATTTGATTTGCCAATTTTTTTATGTCTGTTAACTTAATTTAGTTACACATGTAAATTTGTAATTGGTCTCAAATTATTTTATCACTAATATTTAAATTAATGATGTGACAATTTGTGATTGGCTGAAATTTCTCATTCAACAATGTATCTTTAGACTTTCAACTTTGTATTGTTCCATAAGTCTCTAAATTTTCAACTATGTGTCTAACAGCTCCTTGACCTATTCAACCTTTTTTTTAATTCACGAACTTACTATTTACAAAATTGAAAGTCTAACCTTATGTAACAGCTCGTAATTTTCAATGGTCAATCTTTTAAATATTGCGGAAGCGATTTAACAAAGATTGAAAACACAACCTATTATTCATAAAACAAGACTTACAACCAAAGTCAAGTCCAACATTAAAAAACAAATAAAAAAAACTAAACAATACCAAAAACAACAAAACCTATAGAAGCCTACTAAATCCTACAGATCACAAGTCCTCATCGGTCATGCCAGAATGCTAGCCTAATCGCTGTCAAAGCTATCACTTGCTCCATCATCTGAAAACATTTTTTTAAAAAAAAAAATGAGTACAAAAATACTCAATAAGCAACTTCCACATCAAGTTCACAATTCATTTTCGTTGAAAACAAAACATAAGATTTCAGGTAATAAAACATTTCAATATTCAAAACGAAATAATTCTTTCAGTCAAACAATACTTTCAGAATGTATTGGGAAAGATGCATTAATGGAGTAGCCCAAAACAGAAGTGGTTACCCGTCAGTAACACCAATCAAACATTCATACAGAATTGTCGGTTAAAATTGACTAGAACATTTCAAATCAAATACTTAAGTGTGAGGCCACGTGAGTGAAACACACATGAATCTACATTCCAAAGGAACGTCGAACCACATAAGTGACTTCTCACAAATAATTTACAGTCAGAACATTTCATACAAATACTTAAGAGTGAGGCCACGTGAGTGAAACACACACATGAATCTACATTCCAAAGGAACGCCAAACCACATCCTTCTCACAAATAAGTTTCATTCAGAACATATAACCGTCAATTCCAATATGGCTACTACAAAGCATACAAACCCCAAAACAAAATTTGGCATATCCGAATAGCACAATCAATTCAATTCAAAACACTTTTCAAAACATTCAAAATAGTAAACATGCTTTCATTTAACAAAACAATTGAAACATATACAATTTCAATCAAATCAATTTCAATTTAAAACAAACAGTTTTTACCAAAATTTCTATTTTGGAAGGGATGTGGAAATTACTTGCCTCGATCAGAACCTACAAATCTTAAGCCCAAAGCAAATCAATTTTCGATTCCTTGAATCCAACAATTTCCTAAACATATCCAATACTTCTCTAATTAGAAACCAACAAATCCATTTTAAAGGTCTAATGAACAACCCAAATAACAAACAACTTATTCTACCAATTTTCCCTACTTAAACCAAATTCTCTTCATAAAAAGTTGGGAAAAAGGTTCATTGGGTGCCAAAAACAACATCGAAAATCTGGAAAATTTCACTTTAACATTCAACTTTTTCATACCAAAAATCAGTAAAACAAATACATTTCAATACCATTTAAATACAAAACAACATTTCAATTCCTCAATCTTTAAAACCTTCAAAACTATCTTAAAATTGGGACAAATAATCCAGAAAATTTCTGCAACAAAAATAAAGATTTTCCAAGCTTTTAACACTAAAACAAATCAATATGGCTACTTTTAAACACAAAAACCAAATCTGAAATACACAATAAAACTGTTGTAGAAACAGTAAAAACATTCCCTTTTCATGAAGAAATCAAAATCCTAAATCATACTTCAATTTAGCAATCATATGACAAACTTTTTAAACAAAAAAGAATCCACTTTAAACATAAAAACAACCCCAAAATCAAAGAAATTCAAGGCTAGAAAATTCTGGAAAAATTCCTTTTCATCAAATCTTTGATTTTCAAACAAAAACTCTAAGAGGAAAAACATTGATAAAAATTTAGGCCAAAACAAAAACCTAAAACTTTTTACGGCTAAAGGTTTGAAAACCAATTTCATCCCAAATAGAAACAAATAAAACTTAGTTCAAACTATAATCACTTCTAATTATGCATAATAATCAAAGAGTATGTCGTTGCTATGCATTAATCCAAGTATAAATCATGCACAATCAAGTAATACCTGGAGCATTCTAGGGTCAGAACACAGGGAAGGGAGTGAAACAATCTTCACACTTCTAACAATATATACTCGCATGCATGGTACTGAAAGTTTACAAGGTAAGAAGGAATGATGATTATGCGATAGACAGAAACAAAGGAGCAAATGCGATAAGAGTAGAAATAGATATGAGAGACTATCAAGACATTCACTGCAGCTACCACATGCATTAATGAAACCCTCTACAGTGCATATTATGAATGAAATGCTACTGATGCCTAAGCGAGAAATAAACATGTGATTCCCTCCCGATATTACACATGCGTTTGGCATAGGACTAAGAACGTTTATGTTCACTTAGTTAAAGCGTTGGCGCGGTTCTCTTATTTACTTGCAAGCGACTGAATTATCCCTAAGACAATCTAAACACATTCATGAATTATCTCTTGCAGCAGTGCTAGCTCTAACGCAACCCAGACTACATGCAATGCATTATCTTGCTCTACTTAGATATTTCCACATGCGTTACCCTTCCGAGATTTATCATGCTGCTACGCAACCGACTGGCTAGACGGTCATTAGTAATGAAAGTATTAGCGCATCTAAGTAGAAAGCATCAATTTCATTCATTCAAATATAACGCATATAGGAAAGGTTCATTGCCGCATGGGCGCCTAGGTTAAGCCTTGATAAAAGAAAATTAGCTCATGCTACTAAAGGAATACATAACGCAATACATAGAAATAAAGGATGCTTGCGTCAAACAGGTATCCTTCTTTTCTTCTTTTCCTTCTCTCACATCCGTCCTCTCTTTGCTCACAAACAAATGGTTGAAATTTATAGGCTTGAGGATGCTGACTTCTCCAACCAACAGGCTTGCGTGTTCAACTTCTAAATCTGCCAGCTCATAGCTCTACCACATGTCAGCACCATCGTCGGACAACCTATCAATGTACCTTCTCACGTGGTAACTCCAGAGCGCCTGTGATACAAAATAGCTTGGGCAAGAGACAAAGCTACAATATATGCGTTAGATGAATCGATTTTTGCATTTTTCCCGCCGCATCAAAGGATTTCACTCTGAAGACACATTTATCGTAATTCTATGTTGATATGTGCTGATTTGGCGCAACAATTCTCTTTTCTAGCCTCTTTAATCTAAATTTAGGTGAGAAATAACTTGCTTTTTGCAAGTTATCAAAACTTCATACTAAAACTTTTCAAAAACAAAATTCAATTGATCAAAAAGGAAAGAAAACAAAATAAAAGCATAGAAGGGAAGAAAAAACTTACTGCTTTTTCTCTGGGAAGGAAAGTGCAGAATATGTTCTTCTTCTCTTTTTTGATTCAGACCCTAAAAAGAATTAGGGCTAAAGAAAATGTCTTTTAAAAAGAACGCTAACTAAAACCCTAAAAGACTATTTCCTTTTTTAAAAAGGAAAAGGATAAATCAAATTTATCTCCTAATTCAAAAAGGAAATAAATTCAAATTAAAGATTTTTTTTTTGGAAAACATTAAAATAAATTAGCTGGCTGTTACACCTTATCTCTTAATATATTTTAGATGGTAAAATATTAAGGACTCGTTTGATAACGTAATCATTTCTGTTTCTCATTTTTTAAGAAACAGACATGTTTGGTAACTCATCATGTTTCTTGTTTCTAAATTTCTAGAAAAGAGGCAAATTTTGAGAAACTACAAAAAGTAGTTTCTCGAAGTTACCTCCAATGGAATTATGACTAGATATCTATAGGATGACTTAACCTAAAGTTTTATCCTTATCCTTTGAGGAATTGGATCAAGAGGGATTGAATTGGACCCAAAGAGGTCTATTGGATTGTGGTCTGCTCGAGACTAAGCCTAAACCGAGAGCCTTGCTCCCTTCAGCTCACCTCAGCCCAAGCCCAAGTTGGAAACACGAAATCAAAATGATAATTAAGAATGTTACTGAAGAATACACCTTGAGATTTCACAATCTAACTTCACCATTGTATTTGATCATCATCAACTACAAATGTATTTTATCACTATTTTTAATCTCAAAGAATAAGGAACGAGGAATCCACGGTTATCATTTATTTTTTATGTGTTTAACGACATGTGAGTTGGAAGATTTGAACCTCCAACCTATTATATGTCTTAACAAGTTATGGCTATGCTCAAATCGATAAGAATCCACATGCTTATGACTTTGGGCCGGTTGCAAAAGTAGCAAAATGACCCAAACTAATTGCAAAAGTAGCAGCCCGCAGAAATATTTGCAAAAATGGCAAAATCTCACCATCAGAAAAGTAAATTACTAAAATGCCCATCACTGATAGAAAACTTTCTATCACTGATAGATTCTATCAGTGATAGAAAAACTTTTATCAGTGATAGAAAATTTCTATCATTGATATTCTATCACTGATAGAAAGCTTTTCTATCAGTGATAGAAACTTTCTATCACTGATAGAAAAATTTTCTACCACTAATAGAATCTATCAGTGATAGAAATACTTTCTATCATAGAAGATTTCTATCAATATATATATAAAAATTGATGAGGAAGAAGAAGATGCGCGCGCCAATCAGTTTTTCTATCACTGATAGATTCTATCAGTGATAGAAAAAGTTTCTATCAGTGATAGAAATCTCCTATCACTTTATTCTATTAGTGATAGAAACTTTCTATCACTAATAGAAAATGTTTCTACCACTAATATAATCTATCAGTGATAGAAACTTTATTCTATTAGTGATAGAAACTTTCTATCACTTTATTCTATTAGTGATAGAAACTTTCTATCACTGATAGATTCTATCATTGATAGAAAAAGTTTCTATCAGTGATAGAAATCTTCTACCATTGATAGAAAACTTTTCTATCAGTGATAGAAACTTTATTCTATCAGTGATAGAAAGTTTCTATCACTGATAGAAAAATTTTCTACCACTGATAGAATCTATCAGTGATATAAAGACTTTCTATCAGTGATAAAAGATTTTTATCAATAAAAAAAAAAAAAAACTGACGAGGAAGAAGAAGATGTGCTCGTCAATCAGGGGCAGAGGCAATTTAGGAATATAAAAAATTAATTCAAAAATTTTGCCATATTTGCAAATATTTTTAAAAATTGCTATATTTGCCATTATTTACCCTCATGTTCCCACCCATTACAATTATCCTATGACTTTCTTGTATTTATCACTTCATTTAATCCCACGTATAGTTAAATATACATAATTTAATCTTTATTTCTCATGCTATTTAAAATTTAATCTTTAATCTTTTATTGAAAAAATATATAATTCATTATTTATGTATGGAATTGTATTTGAATCAAACTTATTATCATTTAATCCAAGTGAGCATAAGACAATGATAATTGACATGTACTCTCGACCAAGAAAATCAGAGGTTCGAATTACCCACCCTTAAATGTTGTTTAACTAAAAAAACACTTCATTATCATTTAACAATCAGGGAGAAGAAGAAGAAAAAAAAATAAAAAATAAAATAAAAGGAAAGTTTGACGTGTAACAGGAGTATGGTCTTCTAGTAAAAAGTATGTGTAGTGGGAAGATAGTCGGTTGGAAGGAAGTGGGTGAAAGTGTAAAGTGTAATTTTTTTTTTTTTTTTTCTCTTTGGTAGATTACAAGTATTAAAGAGAAAAAAGTATATGTGGTGAGGATTGATGATAAATTACCGATAAAATATTTAACCTTAAAATACATATTAAATTGCTTCTTAAAAAGAACAATTATAAATATCTTTAGCTTTTTTTAAAAAAAAATTCAATGGTAGCAAAATAAACATTTAAGGTGTTATAGGTAATTTTGCACGGTTTCGATTTTTAAGATTTGACTCAAACAGCACAGATCCAGCATAACAAAGATAATAAGAGATCGAACTAGAGGGAAGAAAGGTTAACGGAATTGGGCTTGGCCCAATTCTTGGCCTTGGGCCAATGGCTAAGGCCGACCCTAGGCCTTGTCAGGCCCTCCCTTGCCCTGCCCACACTTAGCTCCTAGAGTCTCTCTTGTCCGTCTGGTTCGACCAATCCAACCTTAAACCGTCCTCCAATAGGTAAAACCCTAGAAACAGACCAAGGTATAAATATTTTTCTTCAACCTTGGAGAAAAGATTCAGAAACCCTAATTTTGAACTCTGATTTGCCTCCTCTTGGTCTCTACTTGCCATACTTCATAACCACGAAGCTAACTTAAGCATTAGAGTCGGTGTGGCAACCACCACACCGATGTGTAGTTAATTTTCTCTTGGTTTGCAGGTCAGGTCTTTTTCCCTCAAACAAATTTACCGTTATTGTCATGAGAAGGGTAGGTGTGTTTTCTCTTGTCTGGAATTTGGCAACAACATAAGGTAAAAAGTGCTTTTCCTCTTTAAAGAAACTTATTTAGTAATTAAAAATGGAAATGTAACTTAAGTCCTATTTTTCAATCAATCTCTCTTTCTTTCTCTCTTTTTAATTTTCCTTCAATAATGGTAGAATTTAAGATGTGTTCAAAATTTATTAGGTCAGATTGTTGATAGTGATGTACTTCTAAAATTATGGAACACAGTTGGGAGCTTTATTTAAAATAAAGTTATAAGAATAGCCAGGTCAAAATTGTCTTTTAAAAATTATAATAGCCGTGGAGGCTATATTATTCATCAATAAATCACGACTATAAAATATAATTGTGAATTACTTATACCTAATCTCAACTTTTTCAAGCAATAATTTGTTAAGGACTAAATTATATTTAAAATCATCATGCAATCTAATTTCTGTTACATTTCTGATGTAGAAGTATAAATGGCAATATAAAAAAAAAGCGTATAAATGATAATATAAAGAACAAAAGATTGTGACTTCAACATAATTTTACTAGTTAAAACATATATCCTCGCAAACAATGAGACGAGAAGTTCAAATCTATCTTCTACCTCTATATGTTGTTGAACTCTATTAAAAAAAAAAACTGAAACCTTACCCACAGAATTCTTTTTTGTTATAATGGAAAGATTCATCAATATTTAGAATATAGAATTTGGAACTCTATACCCTTATTCAATTATATTTTTCTATGCTCTTAAATAATTCTAATAAAACAAGAAATTAGTTTCCCATTCTGATACTTCACACCCAATAAAAGACTTACGTGGCTTGTTTTATATCAACTAATTTATGACTATTATATTCAATAATTATATTTAGAGGCAAAAATTTTGAGCCTCAATTTTAGGGGATGACATATATATGGACTCTTACACCATGACCTTGATACACATCCATTATTCATTTGAGAGTAAACCCTCTCTATATAAAGGCCAAAGCATTGCATGGTTAGGCAAAACACTCTCTCTTTCGACCTAAAGCCTGATTTATATTTCAAACTAACACGATGTCTCACTGTGGAAAGTTGCAAGCCGATATTGAAATCAAGGCTCCCCCTTGCAAATTTCTTGAAATGTTCCATAAGAGACCATACCATGTCTCCAATGCTTCTAAAGACAAAGTACAAGGTTGTGAGCTGCACGAGGGTGAATGGGGCAAAGTTGGTTCTGTCATCTACTGGAACTATTTCCATGGTTTGTCTTCTGCTGAACTTTTTCTCTCTTTTTTAGTTTCTTAATTACCTTTCTTGGTATGCCTTGAATTTGATATGAAGCGCTCCGAATGACCAAGTACGGGGTCTCGCTGATATATAAACCCTCTTAACCTAATTTGCCCTAATCTATGTAATCTGCTTACGTTTTACTCCTCACTAATAAGATCATTCTCTCCTTCTGCCCGTGGACATAACTAACACACCTTTAGTAAACCACGTAAATTTGTGTGTTGTTTCTTCGCCCTTTCATTCTTATTCGTTGATTTACGGTATTTAGCATGAATATTAATTGATTTAGTGCTAAATCACAGATGGAAAACCTAAAGTGGCGAAGCAAGTAGTTGAAGTTGTAGATGAGGAGAAGAATTTGATTGTTTTCAGAATGATGGAAGGAGACCTTATGGAGCATCATAAAGCATTCAAGTTTACAATCCAAGCTACTCCCAAGGGTAAGGGAAGTGTGGTTCATTTGACTTTGGAATATGAAAAACTTCACGAAAACATTCAAGATTCATATTCTATGCTGGAGTTTGCTGTCGGCATGTTCAGAGACATTGATGCTCACCTCATGAAAGGCAATTAAGAAGCATGGGGCTAAGAATTCTTTCACTCACTAATGAGGAGAAGAATTTGAATTTATAATATGCTATGTACCAACTCTATGTTTAAATAAATGCTTGTATGGCATATGTTGCTCAAAATATATTTTGAGTATAAATCTATATTAAATTATAGTATGGGAAAAATTACTAAGAATATGCTCAATAAATTTATTTTAGATTTGAATATTTTTAATTTTAATTTAGATTTTTAACAACTATTATCATTGAAGATGATTGGAATGATGGAGAATAGATCATATATTGTCTTATTTTTGTTACATATAACATAAAACATGGTCTAACCAATCGTTTTAATTGTCAATGTCGAAGAATATTTTTGAAAAAATTATTAAAAGAAAAAAAATTCATACAAAAATTTTAAATTAACAAATAAGCAGTTCACCTTTTTGGAATAAGTTAAAGTTTTTTACTTTTTATGATATGTTTTTGATATTTTCTTTATATTTTGACAATTTTTCTATGATATACTGGAGCTTTTTGCAGATGTTTTTAAACCTACAAACATGTGGAAATGTCAAAATGTCAATGATAATTTAATACCTTAGATCTATCAAGTTATTTTAGTAAAAATTACTTTAAATCGTTTTAGGAAATACTTTTGACCAATGCATCTTCCATAAAAACTAGTTTTCCAACGCATGTCACGCATGTGGTATTTATATTTTATTTTATCAAATATTATAATTACTTTGCTCCTTTAAATTTGATTGTTATTAATTACTATAACCAATTCTAGAAAAATTATTTACAAAGAAAGAATTGATTTTGATAAAGTTTCCTAATTATGATTATAAAGTTCCACCATATTTATTAGAATATAAATAGTTTATAATTGTATTGAAACAATTAATTTATATAATTTAATACTACCTTTTTTTTTAGAATTTAATACTACATGTGACTTGTCAAAGTGAGCATAGTTCAGCGTTAATCAGCATGTACCCTTGAAGGAGGCCAAAAGTTCGAATCCATCCACACTTTAATAAAGATATATAACAATAAAAAAAAAAACATATATGAAGTTTGAATATAGAATGAGAAAAATGATTAATGCTATTTGGCTCAAACATTAAAAAAAAAAAATCACATTGTCTAACCTAATATTACACACACACACATATACATAGATTTTTGTTTGATCAAACTCGACCTACTTCACTCTCCAATGTGATAAGAGCCTAACTGTTACATTGTACCTCTCTTTTGACGGGTTCAAAAGGAAACCCAATCATTTCCACAGGTTTGTAGATCTAGCAATGATTTTTTAAATTTGCAAATATAGCAAAAAAAATTTAAATCTGATTTTCATTTTTTTTATTATTCTAGCTTTACCCTTATTGGTGTATCAACTAGTATATGAGTAGTATATCTAATATACTTCATATTTATTGGCATATCATTTAAGTGATATACCAAATTTGAGATACTCGAAATTAGCCCTACCCATAAGAAAAGTTCAAAGTCCTTATTCAAGTATGATGTACTGTTGATATACTCAAAATACTATAATTAAAACAATACATCCATATTTTACCTCAAATGATTATTATTAATTGATGTATGATATACTACTAATATACTCAAAATACTACTAAATTGATACACTCATGTTTTATCTCAAATGAATATAATGATATACCTAATATATTAATGATATACCTTAAATATATACTTGATTTGATAAACCTTTGATATACTTGATTATGAGTACTGATATATGAATTGTTGGGTTTTATGTCCTAAAACTCAAAGTTTGTAATCCTTTTGCAACAAAGATGTTAGTCAGGGAATTGTTTGTTCATATACTTTAAATCCAATCAGATAAACATCCATAGTTATAATATGAAATACTCGAACTATATCATGGATATGGACAGGGATCAAGTTCTAGTATATAACCTAAATGGTCTACTCTATAGTATAGGGATAAGGCTGGGTACCTTATCCTGGTGACCCTATGGATGCGGCCTACTTTGCGAACGAGGCAAACGACGTGATCCTGGATCGTTCATGTAGAGACATGCAAGTAGGGGCATCTTGTGTAATCAGTTTACACAAGACCGGACCAAGAAATGAGTCACTCTTACTTTATAACACCGTTTACTATTAAGACTGACTATTTCATGCGATGACCTAGGTAACTCGATCTTAATCATGAGCTTACTATGAACTCCTATTTGTTTGGGATTATCCTTTGATCTGTATGGGTGAGAATGGTCAAACAACGCCGCTCAATAAGCCTACCATTTTGGGGATAAGACTGGATGAATAGCTGGGGACATAGTATTGCAAGATGGAATTCACTCCTACCTGAATCAAGGATAGTAGAAAGGTTGTTCCCTTAAGTGTTGACTCCGAGGCTTGAACAAGGGGCCCCACCCTCTCATTGGCCCGAGAGGGACTCTGTTTAGTGGTAAGGACCATAAACAAATTGTTCATTAGAGGACCAGTGGACTTAAGGAATCAAGAAGTGTTATAGGGGTAAACCGGACCTTTTGATCTAGCTATAGTTACGAACGACCTGTGAAGGATTGACTTACTAATCATGGTTATATCGAGTGGACGGAAATATATCTACAGTGAGGGGAGTTCAACTACTAGGCTATAGTGGAGTGACTCGGTAGTTAACAGATGTTGGTTAACTAGGTTAAAAGAGTTTAACCGGTTAAACCTCAAACCGTTGGAGCCCATGATCTGTAGGTCCATTACGTCCCTTTGCTAGCTTAAGGAATAAACTTTGGAACAATATGATGGAAGAAATTAGAATAAGTTCAAATTCGGTTTAAGGAAATGGTTGGTCATATTGGATATTACCGACACGTCGGATTTTGATTAAACCTAACTTTGAGAATATTTAATATATTTAAATATGATTTAAATATCAAGCACGTGAATAGGGATTCATGGTTGAAAAAATAATATTTTTGGAAATGACCGAGATTGGTAGAAAAATATTAATTTAATATTAGATATTAAATTAATTATATATTTGATTATTTAATTAATAAATAATTAATAATTATTTTAAATTAATTTTGAATGAATTTAAAATTGAAAATTCAAAATTTGGATTTAAATTTTTAGATTATTAATTATTGAATTAAATAAACTAAAATTCAATTTCATTTGAATTATGAACATTCAAAATATAATTGAATTTTAGGAGGTGGAGTGCATGGTGACTAAACCCATGCACTCCCCCTCATTAAGCCACAAAAAATTCCACTTAATCTTGGGATCAATTGGTGTCAAATTTTGGTGCATTTTCTCAGCTATGTTTCCTCTATAAATAGAGGTAAGAATGCTGAAGAATTAAGGTTGGAATTCATAGTGTTATTTTGCCAAAATCCCACCAAAAGCTCATGAACTCAGACCTCTCATAAAACTTGTGTTTCAAGCTCTTTCCCTCTCAAATTCCATCACTAGAGGATCCCACAATCCATTCCAAAGGTCTGAGAATAGCAAGGAAGATCAAGTGGTGGTTCATGACAAGTTGGTGAGGAAAAACAACCAACCAATTCGTTCAATTTCAAGATCAAAGAGGTTGGTACCCACTGTCTCTGTTTTTCCTCTAATGAACAACATGCTTTGTATGATCAAATTGAAGTAATTATGTGCCTAAGATCCAAAATTGCTTCTGTATGTTAGATATTAACACCCTTCATGAATGATATACTTGATATAAATGTTGATATTGAAGGGATCAAATCCTACAGCAGAAACGCGTGAACGCGTGTGCTTCGATTTTGGTTTAGAATTAACAACACAAAATAGGAAAATACATAACATACATTCACAATGCCTTCTAAGGTTAAGCATCTAAATTATAGAGAAGGAAATTTATTTACCTTTGTAGACACTCTTCAACAAAAATACAACAAACAACACTTTATCTCTCTCAACGTACAGTAGTCACCATGAACAAGAACGGACACCACCAAAAGAGTCTTTCCCGTTATTCTCTTGACAAGGAACGGTTTGTGGGAACCTCTTTTGAAAGGTAAGGGAGGATTATAGAGAGAATTATGTGGTCTGTGTGAGTTTTGTGGAGAGAGAGTTTTTTGAGAGAACAAAATGTAATTTTCTAGAAACCCTCCCAAATGTAGACACATCTGCACTTATAGGAGAGAGAGGGGAAGAGTTACTGTAATTTTTGGGTTTTATGCCCTAAAACTCGTGGATAGTAAATGTAACAAGTTAATTATAATCAATAAAGCGTTATTGAGGTTATTCAATAAGATATTATTGAATGGTTGTTTAATTCTGCATTAATTAACCCAAAACCAATAAACTAGAACCTCTTGCTATAATATGAATACTTGAACTTTATGTAAAGACATAAAAGTGGATTAAGTTCGAGTAATAGCCAAAACGGTCTATATTATAGGGATAAGGTTGGGTACCTTATCTTGGGGACACTATGCGACGCAACCCACTTTGTTTTTAGTACAAGCGATGTGATCCTGAATCATTCATGTGGAGACATGTGAGTGGGGGCGTCCTATGTAATGAGTTCGCATAAGACCAAACCGCGAAACAAGTCACTTTCACTTTATAATGTCGTTTACTGTTGAGACTGATTGATTTCATACGATGACCTAGGTAACTCGATCTTAATTCTGAGCTAATTATGAACTTCTATTTATTCGGGATTATCCTTTGATTTGCATAGGTGAGAGTGACCTATCATCGCCGACTCAATAAGCCTACCATTTTGGGGATAAGACCGGGTAGATGCTGGGGACATAGACCTGCAAGATGGAATCCACTCCTACCCGCCTTTAGGGATAGTAGAGAGGTTGTTCCCTTAAGTGCTGACTTCGGGTCTTGAACAAAGGCGCGCCATCCTCTCCTAGTCCGAGAGGAACTTCTGTTATATGGTTGGACCATAAACAAAATGTTCATTTAGAGGATCAGTGAGACTTAAGGAACAAGAAGTAACTTCAGGGGTAAAACGGACATTAGACCCAGCTGTAGTTACGAACAACCTATGAAGGGTCGACTTACTAATCATGGTTATATCGAGTGGACAAAAATATATCTACAATGAGGGGAGTGCAACTATTGGGCTATAGTGGAGTGTCCCGGTAGTTAATGAATGTTGGTTAACTAAGTTAATGAGTTTAGCAGGTAATCTCGAATCGTTGGAGCCCATGATCTGTAGGTCCATTAGGTCCATGATAAGTGCCAAAAAATATACCTATTTTGTTCCTTATTCTTAGCTTATTCCTTGTGAAACTTGTATGTTTTTTTTGTCAAATTTACTATTCCTGAGCCTAAGAAATGTAAAAGTTGGTAAGTTAGGTCTTTGAGAGTCATGTGTGTCAAATCATACATATTTGTGCTTAAAAGAACTCATTTTGGTATGAATTTAACTTAGTTTTATGTGCTGCAAAAAAAATAGAGGAAAACAAGGCAAGAAGCAGAAATGCGACCACATTTCTACCAAGGCTAAATGAAATGCAACCGCATTTCTGGGCAGAAACATAAAAGTTCGAGTCTGTCGCGGGTCGTTTTGAACGAGCTTTCCACGCACCTAATCGGCTGATTTAATTTCGAAGCTGACTTGGCTACCTGCAAGCATCATTTTCGTGAGTCCTCAAGGACTCCCCACTCTATAAAAGGCCATGAATTGAAGGCAAATGGAAGCAGAACTCAGTGGGAATAAGAGGGTGGTGACAGAACCCTAGTAGACGACCTTGAGTCGTGATGCCCGAGGTCCTTGCTAGAAGACTAAATTCTAACCTTAGCTAGACATCAAACCTTCGTGTTTGTAGAGAATTCACCCTATTTCCACCTTGTACAGGGAGAGTAGAGTGTCGTGAGAACTCTAGAAGGATTGGATAAAGAGAAAATACCCTAGTTTTAGCTACTGCACAATACTTTTCCAGCACCTATTTCTTTTCATTATTTCTTGTACTTTTCATTTATTTATTCAGTGGAAAGTTATTTGTTTGCACTCTTATCCATCATGCGTAGCTAAATTCCATTGAGGGGTTCGGTTTAGTGAATTTCCTTGTGGATAGAATGACTTGAAAGTTGTTTATTTACCTAAGTTTTATTTATGCATGTCATCATTTGTTGACTATCACTCCAATCTTGTTGAGTTTAACTTGATCACTTAGACTTAGCATGTTATGTGAGTTTGGTACCAAAAGGGTCAAACAATATCGGTTTTCATAAAGGTGATATAGGAGAAAGGGCTCGAAAGAGTATTCGTTGTTATAGGGGATGATTGCTTATGACAACTATATATAGGGTTATAGGTTGCATGCGTCAATAATCTATGTCGGAGTTGAGTCACATAAATGTGCATAACGATACTCGCTTAGTCTTCTAACGGTTTTTGGGAGCAAGGTCAAATAGGAGTTAAACTTGACCCAATGCATATCTAGACTTAGGTTAAATAAGCTATTATTAGAGTTATTTGCCTTTCGGTTGAAACTTTACTGAATTCCTCGCTTTTTTTATTGTTTGTTTATTGTTTGTTTGCTTGCTTTATTATTTTTCCAAAAAATCCCGTAATCAATTTTTTTTACTTGGTTACTTACTTTGCAATTTAAGAGCAGTTCTTCTTCAAATCTGTGTTTAAATTAGTCCCTCAGGGATCAACACTTTTGGAATACTTCCAGAGTTTTATTACTGCATGCGATAGTGTATACTTGCACTTAGCTAGACTGAATCTATCCTTAATTCTTATTTTTCCATCTCATTCTTACATCCACCTTCAGTCCGCATCGCATCAAGTTTTTTGCACCGTTGTCGGGGACTAAAATTGAAACCAACTTTTGTTTGTTGGAAATTGCGATTGAGTTGTGCAATTTTCTTTTGTAGGCTGAAGTTGGTGCATGAGCAATGAGCACCGTCTCTTCGAGCTAGACCTTGAGATAGAAAGATAAAGCAACATGAGTTGAGCGGACGGGAACATCTTGAAGAAGCTACTTTCGTCAGAGAACTTCTAATAGATCCACCCGGAGTTGATCCTCCTGTTGACAAAAAAAAAAAAAGAAACAAAGAAAAAAGGCGATAGAAGACATCATCACAACATTGAGTGCACAAATTCATCAATGGCTTGTCATTCTAATTTCTTTTGTGTTTATTGTTGTAAGATTCATTCTTTGTTTGAAAACTGTCCATCTAAATCATTATTATACAGGGCAACCAGACAACCAGAGTCCTATTTTCGGTCCTTATCGAAAATGGGTGCAACACCCTTACTTCTCATGGGAAGACCATCAAGATGTTAGAAAATCTAATCCAACGCCTCATTTGGACCAAAGATTTATGTATACTCTTGCAGATCAATATGCCCAACAAGAGATGCAACAAGAGATGGAACCACAAGTGTCAACCAGCTTGGAAAAACTCATAAGAGATATGGTGAGAAACGATGCTGAAATTCAAAACTAAGGCAGATCCTTGCAGAACTTGGAGATCCAAGTAGCGCAATTGATAGAGGAATTGAAAAACAGTCCAAGAATTCTTGCCTAACAACAAAGAGAATGTGAAACAAGAAGCATAAAAGCAATACAAGGGGATGACATTTCAAAGTGGATTGGAGCATGAAGACCCTGAACTCCCAGTAGAAACAAGAAGCATTCCAGAAGTGGAAAATACTTAGGAGACAAACAAGAGAGAAGAGATTAAAGAAGAATCGCCTCAAAAAGAGAGAATAAAGAGAAGACACTAGAGAAAGAAGTTGCAGTGACCCATGCAAATGCAACTTCACAACAAGTGAACTTTAATGTGCTCCAGGCATTAGAACACCCTAATGAAATGAATGGATGTTTTGATTTTAATCCTATTGATTCGTTTACTTGTTGTAGGTTGCAGAAAATGCTATTCGAGGAAGAGATTGAAGAGGAAATCATGGAGGATGAAAATGTTGGGTTTTATGCCCTAAAACTCGTAGATAGTAAATGAAACAAATTAATCGATCTCAATAAAGCGTTATTTGAGTGATTCAGTAATTTGTTATTGAATAATCGAGTTTGCATTAATTAACCCTAAAATCCAATAAACTAAGATCCAAGGTTGTTTAAATGAAACTTGGACTAGTATGTGGGGACATACAGGGATCAATGTTCAAGTAACAACCTAAATGGTCTATAGTATAGGGATAAGGCTGGGTACCTCATCCTGGTGACACTACGTGATATGACCCGCTTTGTATTCGATACAGATGCATTGATCCAAAGCATCCATGTAGGAGACATGTGAGTGGGTATCTTATGCAATGAGTTTGCATAAGACCGAACCGTGAAATAGTAACCACTAGATATAACACCGTTGACTAGTTTAGGTTTCTATTTCAATAGGATAATCTAAGTAACTCAATCTCAATCCTGAGTCTGTTATGAACCCCTTTTCAGGAGGGATTGTCCTTAGATTTGTATGGGTGAGAGTGGCCAGTTCGCCGACTCAATAATCCTACCATTTCAAGGGCAAGACCGAGTGGGGGCTGGGAATATAACAGTACAAGATGGAATTCACTCCTTCCCCTATTGTGGTAAGTAGATGTGTGTTCCCTTAAGGGTTGATTCCGGGGCTTGAACAAAAGTGCCCTGTCCTCTCCTGGCCCGAGAGGAATATCTGTTTAGTGGTTGGACCCTAAACAGGTTGTTCATTAGAGGGATCAGTGGTACTTAAGGATCTAGAGGTAACCCAGGGGTAAAACGGTAATTTGACCCAACTAGCATTACGAACACTCGTGAAGGATTGACTTACTGTAACTTCCAATTAACGAATGATCCACAATTAACGAATGTTCGTGGACACATAAATATTCTACTATGAGAAGAGTGCAGCTGTGGATCTTTAGTGGAGTGATCCACAATTAACGAATGTTCATTAACTTGGTTAATGAGTTTAGCCAGTTAATCTCGTATCGTTGGAGCTTCTGATCTGTAGGTCCATTAAGTTCACCTGCTAGCTCGTAACGGGTACTGAGATTTATTAGTCTTGAATTTTAAGGGAATTTTAGCTAATTGTATTTGATACAATTAATATAATGTATGGAGATACATTATAGTATAAGTTTAATTAGTGAATTAAACTATATAATAAAATTAATTCTGGATGTGATTCAAAATTAATTAATGAGAGAATTATATATTTGAAGGAGTTCAAATATTAAATATGAATTAGATTTATATTAAACTATAGGTTAAAATAATATGAATAGGGATTCATATTAAAACTATAGTATATGAGAGAATTATGAATTTAATTAAATATGTGATATTTGATTAATTGGAGAATTAATTAATTTAATTTAATTTGGTTAAATGTGATTTAATCAAATTAATTCTATAGTTAATAATTAATGTACATTTGTTGCACATTAAAACTATAGGTTAAATCAGAGAGGTACATTTGAATATGATTCAATTGTAAAATTAATTAAGTATTTGATATTTAATTAATGTGGGGAACAATTAATTGAGAATTAATTGATTGGCCTATTTAATTCAATTGAATGTGATTTAATTGAATTAAAAACTTTATGTTATAATTAATTTAATTAAAATTGGTTTAATTAAATTATTTTGTAATTTATTTGGATTATTAATTATTATATGATAATAATTAACGGTCTAGATCTTTAATAACAATAATGATCAAGGGCGAAGATCGATTAGGGAGGTTAATTGTAACTTCCAACCCCAATGTTACGTATGTGTAGCCCAGAGCGTGAGGGGTCTGGTTCACTCTCTCACTCTATCGATCAGTTTACTCAGAAACGCTCTCTAGAACTCTCTCTCTCACGAATTCTCTCAAGTTTTACAGCAACATTCTGCTGTAAAATTGTTCCCTTCTCCACGACTTTGGTTCCCACAAGTCGAATCTTTGCAGCCCAAGAGATATAGCGGGTGCTTTCTTTTGGTGGTGTTCGGGAAATTCACACAATACGTGATTTTGGAGCGTTGTGTTGTTTCGACCTAAATTCACGTAAGTTCTTGGTAAATCTAAAAAGTTTAGATTGTTAAATCAGCATGCTTAATCTGAATTTTATAGGAATTGTTTCTGTAATTTATATTTTTGTCCAACGTACCAGTTTTCTAATTGACTTAGATTCAATCACACTCGGTGTAAACCACTGCCGCTGAGGATTCAATTCCTTCAGAAAATATGCAATATACACGACAGAGGATGATACCATAAAGTTTACATTCAAGAGTAGATTGAGTGAGTCGATAATAGAGACTAAGCACTCCATGATTGAAACACCTCAGTTAAGACTCAAATCTTGTCTGTTATCAAGACCGAGTGTCAGGATGAAAGTTGATTGCCCAAGAAGTAGGAATAAAGCTTTAATCTCCCTGTTGGAGATCAGCTAAGTCATTCTTTTTCTTTGCCTAAATAAGTATTTAAAAAAAAACAAGAGAGAAAAAAAAACATATGAGCTTGTGAACTTTTTGTTGTGTTTGTTTATGTTTCAGGAAGCTAATAAAGTTAGGAGACAAGAAGAAGGGAACATGAGACAAGAAAATCTAGAAAAGGAGTAGAACAAGGACCATTAGACCTATGCTTGAGGAAGGATGAGGCTATCAAGCAGATGTTCCTCGCCAGCTCATCTGATGAAGCTTCAATTGCCCTCCATTTTTATCATCCCTCTTGGATGAACTTGAGACTTCTGATATGGAGGACAAATCTTCCCTCCCAGAACTAGGGGAGTTTGTGCTCTCTTTTACTTTCTACTGCTTTCCTTATTAAATATCATCATGTTCCTTTGTTTTTCATTTGCTTAGCAATTTGTTTTATGCATTTATTCATTATTCTTTTGTTTGCTTAGCTAGGGTTTGCATTGTTAGTTTTGTTCTTAGCATATTATTTTTAGTATATTGCTTTGTTAATCTAGTTTGTTGATGCTTGAGTTTGTTTTCTTTTAAGAGCTTTGATAAATACTTGGAGATTTTCTTGAGAGTTGAAGTAGCTAAGGTTTTTAACTTGAACTGGTTCAAAAAAAATTTCACTAAAAAAGGAATAAGTGTGTGAAAACATGATCATCAAACCAACGAACAAGGTCAACAAGCCGAAGGCCAAAGTTTATATATTTGTGAGAATGAATCCGAAGATAAATATTAGAGATTGTAACACTTGTTCTAGGTAATTTTGGACCACCATGATGTACAAGGAGCTGACAAGGACAACCGGGCGGAGATAGGACCAGGAAACGACCCAGAAGAAGACCAACGGGCCGGGCCAACTTGGCCCAACCCATACGGTCGACCTCGGCCTTGGGCCGAGGCCGAGCATGATGGTCGGCCCGCTTACGCGAGCCGAGTTCGTTTGCCTCCGCTTGGTCCCTACTGCCTCTAGCCGCCCCGGTTCCGCCTGGTTCGTCCCGAAACGCCTCCGAATTCCTAAAAACCCTAGGAGCATGAGCAGGTATTTATACCCCTTTTCGCCATTGAAGAGAGGATCTGAACTAAAGACCCGAACTCTCTCCTCTTGCTCTTACTTTCTTGCTTCCCATTATTCTACTTGCTGACTTAGGCATCGGAGACAATGTGGCTAGCACCACACCGGTGTGCAGGTTTTACTGTCTTGCAGGCCACGTCTTCCCCTCTCAAAAAAATTTACCGTTGGTGGCACGTGAAGGTCAGGTGAGTTCCTCCCGACCAAATTTGACCATCAACAGTTGGCACCGTCTGTGGGGAAGGAGAGCTTGTTAAGTCTGCACATCGGTGATTCAATGAGTAAGAGGATGGAAAAAGGAAGCTAGAATCCATATACAAAACCTTCCGAAAATAACCATCAACCGCAGAAATCGAAAGAAGAGTTATGCGCAAAGGACTCTAAGACGAACAACGACTACCAGACGAACAGTGTGAAGGCTGAGGCTGAGGCCGACCAGAGATATTCATCCAGACGGATTAGGAGGAAATCCGACAGGAGATCAGAACCATCTTTGGAGGACAAATAAAAAACAAACACAAGCCTTGACCAGGTGGAAGACACCAAGATCGAAGGCACCAGGAAAAGAAGCCAGTCGAAGGGTTGGAAGTCATTCCATCAGCATCCAAAACTAAGGCAGCGTATACTGGAACAAGACTGGGGGCTAAGAGGAAGAAGCTATCAGGCTGAGGCCAACCCTAAGCTAAGGTCATCCTTGGGCCGAGGTCGAGGCCGACCCTAGGCCGAAGCCGAGGCCGACCTTTCAAAGCCTCAAAAGTGTCCCCACGATCACGTAATCAATGCAAATTTGATTACCAATGCAAGAACACAAGACGAGATCAAGATTGAAGCAAAGGAGCCGGATACAAAAGACGACAGACTGTTCGAGGCCAAAGCCAAAGTTGACCCCAGATATGGCTGAGGCCGAGGCCGACCCCAGATATGATCGAGGTTGGGGCCGAAGCCGACCCGAGCCATGTCCGAGGCCGAGGCCGAGCATAGCCATGGTTGTGACCAAGGCCAATCATGTTATTGCAAGCGAGATTGAACACCTGCGAGCCAAAGTCTTGGAGCTTAGTGCCCCCGCCTTCATGCGAGCCTAAGCTTTTCAGCTTAGCGCCCACGCCTTCACGCGAGCCTAAGCTTTTCAGCTTAGTGCCCACGCTTAACATGCGAGCCTAGGCTTTTCAGCTTAGTGCCCACGCTCCTCATGCGAGCCTAAGCTTTTCAGCTTAGTGCCCACGCCTACATGCGAGCCTAGGCTTCTCAGCTTAGAGCCCACGCTTCCTTGCGAGCCTAAGCTTTTCAACTTAGTGCCCACGCCTACATGCGAGCCTAAGTTTTTCAGCTTAGTGCCCACGAGCCTACATGCGAGCCTAGGCTTCTCAGCTTAGAGCCCACGCTTCCTTGCGAGCCTAAGCTTTTCAGCTTAGTGCCCACGCCTACATGCGAGCCTAAGCTTCTCAACTTAGTGCCCACGCCTCCATGCGAGCCTAAGCTTCTCAGTTTAGTGCCCACGCCTACATGCGAGCCTATAGAGCCTACGCTTACATGCGAGCCTATAGAGCCCACGCCTACATGCGAGCCTAAGCTTTTCAGCTTAGTGCTCACGCCTCCATGCGAGCCTAAGCTTCTCAGTTTAGTGCCCACGCCTACATGCGAGCCTATAGAGCCCACGCTTACATGCGAGCCTATAGAGCCCACGCCTACATGCGAGCCTAAGCTTTTCAATTTAGTGCCCACGCCTACATGCGAGCCTAAGCTTTTCAGCTTAGTGCCCACGCCTACATGCGAGCCTAAGCCTTCCAGCTTAGTGCCCACGCCATCATGCGAGCCTGGACTCCCGAGTCTACCTCGCCCCATCCAGATTCAAGATTACGTGAGCCTAGACCACCAAGTCTACCTCACCTCATCTGGCTTGAGCATCTTCACATCATGCGAGCCTGGACTCCCGAGTCTACCTCGCCTCATCCAGATTCGAGATTATGTGAGCCTGGACCACCGAGTCTACCTCACCTCATCTGGCTTGAGCATCTTCACATCATGCGAGCCTGGACTCCCGAGTCCACCTCGCCTCATCCAGATTTGAGACTACATGAGCCTGGACCACCGAGTCTACCTCACCTCATCTGGCTTGAGTCCATCACTTCTTGAGAGCCTAGACCCCCGGGTCTACCTCGCCTCATCCAGACAAGAGATTATGTGAGCCTGGACCACGGGTCTACCTCACCTCATCTAGCTTGAGCATCTTCACATCATGCGAGCCTGGACTACCGAGTCTACCTCGCCTCAACCAGATTCGAGACTACGTGAGCCTGGACCACCGAGCTACCTCACCTCATCTGGCTTGAGCATCTTCACATCATGCGAGCCTGGACTGTCGAGTCTACCTCGCCTCATCCAGACTTGAGACCATGTGAGCCTAGACCACGGGTCTACCTCACCTCATCTGGCATGAGCCCATCATGCAAGCCTGGACTAACCAAGTCTACCTCGCCTCATCCAAATATGGGATTGCATGAGCCTGGACTGCCAAGTCTACCTCACCCCATCTGGCTCGAGCCCATGCACTTCATCTGAGACAGGCTCACCTGGCCTAAGCCGAGGCCGACCATGCCGAGGCCGACCCCAAACCTTAAAGGTATTCTTCTCTTTATTCAACTATGCTTTATGTTTTAGTGAAGCTTTACTTGAGATTGGGGGCTACACAGGGGATATGCACTCCCTATTAAACAAAAAGCACACTGACTTAGCATGTTTTACTAAAAATTACATGTCCTAGCCTATTCTCTTATTATTTTCCTACAAGGTCTAATGTATGGATGCAGGGAGCCAAATTTTAGGCTAACAGGGGCTTGAGACTGAGGCCGACCCTGGCCTCTTCCCTAACTTTTCTCTTGCAAAAATTAACTTTTCGATGCAGGAGCTCAAAATCTTCAAATCATGTGTGTGGATATGACTTGAACCTGGAATGAAGCACTCCGAATGACCAAGTACGGCGGCCGACCAGAGCTATTTTTGTGCTCGGCCTCTTCCCGAGGCCGAGGCCGACCAGATCCATTTTTGAAACCTCTCACTTTTCTCATTTCCATTTCACCTAACCCCTATTCAAGGAGTTTCTATTTTGTCCAGTTTGTCCTATCTTGCAGGATAACAAGGAATCCATACATAAGTCGGCGTGGAACGAGAGTTATACTCTTAAATCGGGCTTAAGGAGCTCAACCGATAGCACTAAGCCGCACCTGAATCCCAATTCAAGAGTGGGGGCTTAATGTTATAGGTAATTTTGGACCACCATGATGTACAAGGAGCTGACAAGGACAACCGGGCGGAGATAGGACCAGGAAACGACTCATAGGAAGACCAACAGGCCGGGCCAACTTGGCCCGACCCATACGATCGGCCTCGGCCCAAGGCCGAGTTCGTTTGCCTCCGCTCGGTCCCTACTGCCTCTAACCGCCCCGGTTCCGCCTGGTTCGTCCCGAAACGCCTCTGAATTCCTAAAAACCCTAGGAGCATGAACATGTATTTATACCCCTCTTCGCCATTAAAGAGAGGATCTGAACTAAAGACCCGAACTCTCTCCTCTTGCTCTTACTTTCTTGCTTCCCATCGTTCTGTTTGCTGACTTAGGCATCGAAGACGGTGTGGCTAACACCACACCGGTGTGCAGGTTTTACTGTCATGCAGGCCACATCTTCTCCCTCTCAAACAAATTTACCGTTGGTGGCACGTGAAGGTCAGGTGAGTTCCTCCCGACCAAATTTGACCATCAACAACACTCATACCAAATTCAATAAAATCAAGTTGATTTCCACGAATTAAATTTCCTTATTGAAATCTCGTGTGAACACATATTATACACATATTATACACATTTTAAAGTTTAATGACCAAATAGACACAAACTGAAAACTTCCTGTGCTAAACTCGTAATTTAATCATATTCGCTTGTTTCTTGTTTTGACAGGATTAGATTGGGTTCCACTGTCATTAGGGTGAAAGAATTTTGACTTGACGTTGACTTTGTATTTTTTATTTTATAATTTTGTATTTATGATCTTAAATAATAAGAGCAATTCGCCAAAACATCTTTGGCTAGGGAAGTTTTACTTTAGGTCATAGGTTTAAATGGTTTGCTTGATTTAATTTGGAGTAAAATAAATAAATAGAATTATTGAGCAGTTGGGATGATCATTTAATTACAAACCAAATAAATAAATAAACATGTACAATTATGTGTAAAGGGTTGTTTAAAAATACGATAGCCCTAGTGGAATTTTGATTTTATTATTCTGTAAATCACAAAACATTTCAGTCGTGATCAATAATTTATGCCAAATCACGACTTCGAGTGGGTTTAAAAAAGCTTTGGAAAAAAAAAGTGCTATTTAAATAAAAATCAATTTTCCTATAAATACATATATAAAAATTTATAATATAAAGGAAAAAAATTAAATTTATACACCTAAATTTTAGGGGTGTATCAATTACAATTCCAAACTAATAGTTGTATAAGTTTAATCCTAAACGTTTTTTTTTTTTTTTGAAAAAAAAAGTTTAAACCTAGTGTGAGTGATTTATAACTATATTCCCTTGATTTTCATTTATACTCAACTCAAAATCACCTAAAAAGCTTATTCATCTCCAAAATCCTACCAAGATAGCATGAAAAATGATCATAATTATTCTCAAATAAGTAGAGAAAAAAATATAAGGAAGATGAGAAGTTGATAAAAACCACTTATATATATAATGAAAAACTAGCTACTACTTTTTTTTTTTTTTTGAGAAAAAAAAAAAAACTAGCTACTACAATCCATTTGTTTCCAGCATTTTTCTCTATATTACGTCAATCTACTAATTTTAAGAAGTCTTAAACATGTATGAAAATTATGCATTAATGCATAATTTAAATAGACTCACTTATGAAAGTTTGGGTTTTAGTTGATACATAATTTGAGGTTTTAAGTGATATAACCCCTAAAATTTAGAAGTACAAATTGATTTTTTTTTTTAAAATTTAAATTGTGTTTAGTTCAATTTCTTGAATGATTTTAAATGATTAAAATTTTTAATTAATAAATAAAAATAACTTCCAGAAATTTAGAATAATGTAAAAACTATTTTTTGAAGAAAAACTTGATAGACGGATTATTTAAATCTCTATTATTACTTTCTCTTTCTTTTTTTTTTTAATCTTTGTTTACTCTTTTCATTAATGAGCTTTTAGTTATTATTTTCTATTTAAATCTCTATTATTTTTCGTTGATTTTGGTAGAATTTTAATTTATTTATTAAATAAACTAATTAATAAGATATTTCACGTTTGCCATTAATTGTAAAAAATATATATTTTTTTTCTTTCTATCTTTCTGATCTCACATGTTGGGATCCTTGGCTAATGAAAAATACATAATTTTTAAAGGAAAAAAAATTAGTATTCAATTCAAGAAATGTGGGTATATAAGTTCGATTGTCTATGTAACAGCCCAGTTTTTCTTTTTTTTTTTAAAAAAAAAAAAAAAAAAAAAAAGTGGCTTTTCAGCCGGTCAAAAAGGAGGGAAAAGGGGGGGGGGGGAACTTTCACGTTTCCCCCCCCCCCCCCAAATTCGGTCAACTGACCATTTTACAAAAAAATAAAAAATAAAAATGGCAGATTTTTTTTGTTTCCTCTTCGTGCTCTCTCCCTCTCTCCCTCTCACGCTCTCTCTCTCTCTCTCACTCGCAGCTCCTGAATCTGCGAGTGAGAGAGAGAGAGCACGTTCCACAAAGGCTATATTTAAGCTCTTGGAAGCTTGCCTCACAAGCTTCGTTCCACAAAAACGGAGTACCCTTTCGAGTCAACTGAGTTAGGGGTGCGGCAATACTGGAAAAGCCTTGCACAAAACGACGGTAATATCCTGCTAACGCCAAGAAACTCCGGATCTCGCTGACTGAAGTGGGTCGAGACCAATTGGTCACTGCTTCTATCTTGGCTGGATCTACTGTGGCACCTTCCTTCGACACCACGTGTCCCAAGAAGGAAACTCGTTGTAGCCAAAACTCACATTTAGCGAATTTGGCGTACAACTTGTTCGTTCTTAAGGTGATTAGAACTCTCCTGAGATGATCCTCATGTTCCTCTTCTGTCTTGGAGTAGATAAGAATGTCGTCGATAAAAACAATTACGAACGAATCAAGGAACTCCTTAAATACCCTGTTCATCAAGTCCATGAAAACTGCAGGAGCATTAGTAAGCCCAAAGGACATTACAGTAAATTCGTAATGCCCATACCTTGTCCGGAAAGCTGTCTTAGGTATATCTTCCTCTCTAATCCTCAACTGATGATAACCTGACCGTATTTTTTTTGTTTCCTCTTCGTGCTCTCTCCCTCTCTCCCTCTCACGCTCTCTCTCTCTCTCTCTCTCACTCGCAGCTCCCTCTCCCTCTCTGCAACCAGCCCGCCGTCGCGCGCCGCCGCCGCCTCATCGTGAGCCGCCGCCGGTAAGTACCCTCTCTCTCTCTCTAGTTTTCGTCTCTCTCTCTAACCCGGTTCTCTCTCTCTCCGTTCGCCGTCTCCGCGCGTCGCAGCTCTCTCTCCCTCTTCGTAACCCACGCTGCTGCCGTGCCGTCACCGCCTCCTACGCCACGACGCCGCTCGCCGCCGTCTCCCGCCGTGAAGCGCACGCCGCCGCTGCCATCGCCGTGCGCCGCCGGTAAATCCCGTCTCCCTCTCGGTCTCTCGTCTCTTTCTCCCTCATATCATTCTTTCTCTTCTGTAACAGATCTGTGTCGCCGCCGCACGAATCTGTTCGCTGCCACTGTTCAGATCTGATCGTTTCTGTCGCTTGGAACCGATCGTCGCCGGCTCTGTCTCAAGGAATCAGACTCTCGTGTCTTGAATGTGCGACGCCTTCAGCTAGTGAGTAAGGAATTTGTAAGTTGAGATTTATGGGTTTTTTTTATGCCTTAACAAAATACCCATTAATGTCGATCTTAATTTAAGGTACCCGTAGTAAGTGGTGGTCGAATTATTAAAAAGCGGAGCGAATTTGGAAACTGGACAGCAAGCGTTAGGTTCGTTTGGGTGAGTTTTCGACCTTCTTAAATCTTGTGTTCTTAGGAAAAATTATTGGAACTGGAATGCCTCTAATGTGAGATCATTGTGTGTGTTGCTAGATTTCCTTTTCACATATCGTGGTTGGCGAGATATCAAATTGTTCGGTGTTTTTAAATCAAGCTTAGTTACCTCAAGTAAGTTAACTTACTGGAATTGGATTGTAAATATGCGTGTTGTGGCAGTTGTGTTCTGGCATGAGATGTTGTTTTATGTGTAAGTAATTTGCTGCATTGGAATGAAAGGTTTATGTTTTGAACTGACTGTTTACTCCTGGCATGAGAATGTGTATATGTTGTTCGGATTGAGACCGAGGTGATATGTTGCGTTAATTTCAAGAATATGGCTACTGCATAAATGTGTTGTGTGACAGAAGCGAGTGCGTGTCTGATGTATATTTTTGTGGCGGACTGGCAATGTTGTGGACAACGGGGAGTTTGTGTTTTTCTCTGTTTAGGAGGGTTGTCGTCGCCTTCGTTTCTTGTTCTTGAGATTGATTGAGTTGGGATGGTGCTTATCGGTTTAGCCTGTTAATATTCTCCGTAAAAGAAAAGGATTTGGTTAACCGGGTTGCTGTTAAAAATAGCAAGGGTTAAGGGGTCCTAAAGGGAAAAGGATTAAGAAAGGGAAAGGAATAGGCTAGTGCCTTAGAAGAGGGTCGTGTCAATTAAACACCTAGGACTGAGATGTATTAGACTGAAATGAGGGGCTTAATGGGCGGGACTTGGCTTCGCAGACTAGGTGCCATTTACTAACTGTGGAAGTTAATTTCTGACTTAAACCCATGAACGCCCACCAGTGAAATGGTAGTTTAGAGCGCTACGCGCCCATTAGTGCCTTGAGGGATGAGACTTAGCTCCACTGACTGGGTGCCATCTACCATCAGTAGGAGTAGAGACCTCCCAAAACTCCCACTTGTGCACTACCAGTGAGTTGGCAAACTTATATATATAGGTGAGCTAATTGAACACGAGACCCGAACTACAGATAAATGAAATGAAATGAATGAGAATGAGATGACCTAACCCTTAGGCCCTTAACTCGAATAAAATGTTAAAACCTTGATTGCTGCAAGTGTCTAGAAGTATTGTTACTTACTGAGTATTTCCTTAAATACTCATTCCTTTCCCTTACATATAACTGCAGGTAGAGGTAAAGGTGTACAGAACGCGTGACGGAGTGCTGCTGAGCCATGGATTTCCTTAGGATAGTCTTCCGCATTTTATGTTTCGAAATTCTTCTTTTGAACTTGTATTGCGATTGTTTTATGGTTTATTCCGCTTTACGTTTTGCTTGTATGGCTAAAGATTCTTTTGTTCTGTTTTAACTGGGATCCCAGGCTGAAAAGTTTCTCAAAAATTTCTAAGTATGTTTTCTGTAATGTCATTTCCTCGCTGTTCTTAGAAGTAGAATGATATGTATGTGGTAACGGCTCTAGGATCTAGTCATGAAAACTAGGGTCGTTACAGTCTAACCTTACATAGATATCTCAATACCACAAACACGTAAAAAAATATATATATGAATAACATGTGCAATAAATTATTGATTGTTGAAAATTTACAAAGTTTGTAAATAACAAATTAATCTAATTGAACTAACTTGTGTAAACAAACATCGATAAAAAATAAATTGGCTAGAGTGAGAGATGACATTGCAAATCAAATTTGAACAACAATTGAAGAATATAATTTTTTTTTTGTTTTTTTTGTGTTAGGGCTAAATAGTACTATAAACTCTATATAATAGTTTTATATTTATTTTAATGCATGTTATAATTTTTTTATATTATATGTACTAAATTTTATTTTAACTAAAAAACAAGAAACAAGAAATAGTTATCAAAACACCATTTCTGTTTCTATTTCTTTTTTTTTAGAGGAGGTTATCAAACGGGATCTAAGGATCCACGATCAACAAAATGCTTTATGTGCTCATTGTATTGGCTTAACTAAATCCTATTTGATAATGATTTTTTATGTTAGTTTTTTGTTTTTAAAAATTATGCTAGCTTCCTTATCACTTCTTTATTATGGTTTTCACCTTTTTTTAGTTTTCAAACTCCAAACACCAAACACAAAACCAAGAATTTAAAAACTACTTTCTATAGTTTTCAAAATTTTGACTTGGATGTTCTCAAAAAAAAAAAAAAAAAAAAAAAAACTTGGATTTTGAAAACATTTTTGAAAAGTATTTTACCAAACAAGGAAACTTGTAGGTAAAAGAGTGTTTGTAAGTTTTATTTTCAAAAACCAAAAACCAAAAATCCAAAGACATGACGTAAAGTATGCTGGTCATATTTGATAATTGCCATGATGGACGACACAAATGTTAAGTCACACCATCAAATTAAAGGGATGACCCATGAAATCTCTTGATATGACATGACATTACATGGAATCATGTGAGAGTAAACTCTCCCTATAAATAAGTGCCAAAGCTTGTCCTTTTCAAAAAAAAAAAAAAAAAAAGTGCCAAAGCTTGTATGCTCAATAAAACACTATCATTTGAACTTGAAGTACAACAACTAACTTGTATTATTCCAAACCATAGGGCAATGTCTAGCTATGGAAAATTGCAAGCTGATGTAGAAATCAAGTCCCCAGCTTCAAAATTTCATGAATTGCTCCAGAAGAGTCTACACCATATTTCCAACGTTTCTGGAGACAAAGTACAAAGTTGTGAGTTACATGACGGTGATTGGGGCAAAGTTGGTTCTATTATCTTTTGGAACTACTTTCATGGTTTGTTTAAATGACTTTCTGTTTTTAGTGCAAATCATAGCATGCATATTGATTTATGTAGTGTTGATTGTAGATGGAAAGGCTAGATAGAGTGGGAAAAGATATCATTGAAGCGGTAGATGAGGAAAAGAATTTGATCAGTTTCAAAGTGATAGAGGGTCGAGGGAGATCTTCTAAAGGATTACAAAACCTTCAGATATACCATCCAAGCTATTCCAAAGGGTAAAGGAAGTGTGGTTCACTGGACTATGGAATATGAGAAACTTCATGAAAACATTCCTGATTCACATTCCTTGCTTGAGTTTTGCGTCGGCATTTCCAAAGACATTGATGCTCATCTTATGAAAGGGAATTAAAAAGCATGAGCCCAAGATACGGCTACTCACTGGTGTGACATACCAACTATATATGTGGTTAAATAAATGCTAGTATGCATGTAGTCTCTTCGTGCATGTTCTAAGTAATTATGCCCTGGACAGTACCATAAAGTATATGTAATGTAAATCTAAATTATAGTATGGGAATAGAATCACAAAAGTTATTATATATTGAATTTTTAAAGATCTCCATCGATAATTGATACAGTACTCAATCCTACCACAAGTGGCTTATAGGCAACCCTCTTGAAAACAAGCATCTGGGGTTGACAGGATTCGTTTAAAATATTTAGATAACACAACACAATTTAGATAACACAACACAATTTAATAAAAGAAAATGAAACGTAACAAATAGGAGAAAAGAGAAATAACATATCAAGTATATTATTGGTATATTTGTTGGGTTTTGTGCCCTAAACTCGTGGTTTGTAATGTAAACTTATTTATTTATTCAATAAAGATAATTGTTATTTTATTATGGTGTTTTAGACTTGCATGAACTCAAATCCAATAAACAAACATCCTAGGTTATTTAATGTAACTTGAACAGTATGTGGTTGACATACGAGTGAATAATGTTCAAGTAATAACCTAAAAGGTCCATAGTATATGGATGAGGTTGGGTATAGACCTTATCCTGGTGACACTATGGATACGACCCACTTTGTATTTGATACAAATGAATTGATCCAAATCGTTCATGTAGAGACATATGCAAGCGGGAGTATCCTATACAGTGATTTTGTATAAGACCAAACTACGAAATAATTAGTCTTTTGTTGTAACACCGTTAACTGAATAGATTAATATTTCATAGGATGACCATATGTAACTCGATCTCAATCCAGAGTGAGTTATGGACTTTTGCCTATGAGGGATTGTCTTTTGATTTGTATGAGTGAGAGTGGCCCGAGTTGCTGACTCAATAAGCCTACCATTTTGGAGACAAAACCGAGTGGGGAGCTGAAAACATAACTACACAAGATGAAATTCACTCCTTTCCGACTTTAGGATAAGTAGATAAGTTGTTCCCTTAAGTGCTGAATCTGGGTCTTAAACAAGGGACCCCACCCTCTCACTGGCCTGAGAGGGACTTGGTTTATAGTAGGACCATAAATAGATTGTTCATTAGAGAGGATTAGTGGTACTTAAGGAGTAAGAGGTAATTACAGGGATAAAACAATAATTTAACCCAACTGTAATTACGAACGACTCGTGAAGGATTGACTTACTTGTAATGGTTATATCCATGGACACAAAATATTCTACAGTACTAAGAGTGAAACCATGGGTCTTTAGTGGAGTAATGCATAGTTAATGAATGTTGATTAATTTAATTAATGAGTTTAATTAATTAATCTCGGATCAATGGAGCTTATAATCTGTATGTCCATATATTTAATTATTAAATTAATTAATTAATTTTTATTTATTAATTTAATTAAATTTGATTTCATTAATATTAATAAATAAATAACTCCCCAACATTATTGATGGGGAGTGGGGAAGTGGCTGAGGTGGGGGAGTTATTGAAGGAGTGTACGACAATCGAGCGGAAGCGATTCGGAACTTAGGCACTTAACATTAATTTCTCAAAAGAATACGCAAGCTTTTGAACCGAAAAACAGAGCACTCGAACTGACCTCTTTTGATGCTCGAATTCAGGCGATTTCGTGGGTTGTTTCTCAACACGATCAAGTCGTGGACCACCACCAAGATCTTCCCCGCTATTCTCCAACCTTAAAACTGAAGGATTAAAATTCCTTTTGGCAGCGGAAGCAATCAAGAACAATCTCGTTTTTAATTTCAATTTTAGAAAAACCTCTACGTTGGCAAATAAAATTAGAAACTAATTTCTAAATAACACAATTAAGCATGCTCGAATCTTAGATCTAAAACTATTTTAGAACTAAGAAAACTTACGTGATTTAGGAGGCAATCACAACACAATGCTCCAATTACGTTCTTGGGACTTCCAACGGACACCACCACTCGAATCACCCGCTATCCTCTTGGATTGCTGAGAACCGGTTTGTGGGAACCCAAAGATCGTCTTGGAAGGGAAAAATTCAGCAAAAAGAATGCTGTGTTTTCTAAATTTGAGAGAGAGAGATCAGAGAGTTCCTCTCTGTCTTTTGCGTGAATGAGAGGGATTGAACGAGAGTTGGGGAAACTCCCTCCCAACTTTACGATAAGTGGGGAGGGAGTTATTCCCTACTTGATCTCTACCGTTGATCATAATCAACGTGATCCAGGCCGTCTATTAATTAAATAATAATTATCAATTATCATTTAATTAATTAAATAATTATAATTAATTTAATTAAATCAATATTAATTAAACCAATTATAACATAAGGTATTTAATTCAATTTGAATCATATTCAATTGAATTAAATTGGCCATTCAATTAATCTCATTTATTGAATCCACATTAATTAAATATCAAATATTTAATTAATTTTATAATTGAATCATGTTCAATTTTATCTCTCTCATTTAACCTATAGTTTTAATGTGCATCATAATGAACATTAATATAAACTATAGTATTAATTTGATTAAATCATATTTAACTAAATTAAATTAAATTAATTAATTCCCAATTAATTAATTCATGAATTAACCAAATATCACATATTTAATTAAATTCATAATTCTCTCATTAATTAATTTTGAATCATATCCAAAATTAATTTATTATAAAGTTTAATTCAATAATTAAACTTATACTATAATGTATCTCCATACATTATATTAATTGTATCAAAATACAATTAACTTAAATTCCCTTTAATATCAAGACTATATTATCTCAGAACCTGTTATGAGCTAGCAGGTGGACCTAATGGACCTACAGATCAGAAGCTCCAACGATACGAGATTGATCAGCTAAACTCATTAACCAAGTCAATCAACATTCGTTAACTGTGGGTCACTCCACTAAAGACCCACAACTGCACTCTTCTCACTATAGAATATTTTTGTGTCCACGGATATCGACCAATGCAGTAAGTCAATCCTTCATGTGTGTTTGTAACACCAGCTGGGTCAAATTACCGTTTTACCATTGGGTTACCTCTGGATCCTTAAGTACCACTGACCCCTCTAATGAACAACCTGTTTAGGGTCCAACCACTAAATAGAAATTCCTCTCGGGCCAGAGAGGACAGCGCGCTTTTGTTCAAGCCCCGGAATCAGCCCTTAAGGGAACACACATCTACTTGCCCCAATAGGGGAAGGAGTGAATTCCATCTTGTATTGTTATGTTCCCAGCCCCCATTCGGTCTTGCCCTTGAAATGGTAGGATTATTGAGTCGGCGAATTGGCCACTCTCACCCATACAAATCTAAGGACAATCCCTCCTGAAAAGGGGTTCATAACAGATTCAGGATTGAGATTGAGTTACCGAGGTCATCCTATTGAAATAGAAACCTAGACTAGTTAACGGCGTTACATCTAGTGGTTACTATTTCGCGGTCCGGTCTTATGCAAACTCATTGCATAGGATGCCCCCACCCGCATGTCTCCTACATGGATGCTTTGGATCATTGCATCTGTATCGGATACAAGGTGAGTTGTATCACATAGTGTCACCAGGATAAGGTACCCAACATTATCCCTATACTATAGACCATTTAGGTTGTTACTTGGACACTGATCCCCGTATGTCCCTACATACTAGTCCAAGTTTCATTTAAACAACCTTGGATCTTAGTTTATTGGATTTAGGGTTTATTAATGCAAACTCGATTTATTCAATAACCAAATTACTGAATCACTCAAATAACGACTTATTGAGATCGATTAATTTGTTTCATTTACTATATACGAGTTTTAGGGCATAAAACCCAACAAGAACGAGCTTGTGGGAGCAAAAAAATCGTGATTAATTGAGGGAGAAAAGATGGGTTTTTTTAGGGTTTTATTTTACAATCTCTTGAGAGAATTCCAACAGCCATGTAACCCTTTTCTCTTTGAATCGGGAAAGTGTTAATATCTAAATTACGGAAGCAATTTTGGATCTTAGACACTTAATAAGTTCAATTTGATCAATCTTTGCATGCTGTTCATGAGAAGAAAAACAGAGATAGAATACCAACCTCTTTTAAATGGAGAAATTGGTGGTTGGATTCTTTTGTTGTTTTTCTTCACCAATGTATCACGAACCACCATTGGATCTTCCTTGCTATCCTCAAGCCTTTGGAACGGATTGTGAGATCCTCTAGTGATGAAATTTGAAGGGAAAAGCTTGAAGAACAAGCTTACGGAGGTGGGTTTGGTATGTGAGTATTTTGGCAGCAATTCACTATCAAAATTGGATCAATTTCTTCAACCTTCTTGTTCCCTTTTATAGAGGGGTCAAAGATGAAGAAAAGCCCCTGAGATTGACACCAATTCATCCACTAATTAGTGGGAAATGGTGTGGCTTAAGAGAGGAGAGTGCATGGGTTTAGTCACCATGCACTCCACCTCCAAAAAATCAAATTTATTTTTAATTAATTCAAGATAATCTTGAATTAATTTGTTAATTATTTAATTTTTAATAATCTGAAAAATGTAAAATCAAATTTTAATTTTTCAATTTTAAATTAATTCAAAATTAATTTAAAATAATGATTAATTAATTTAATATCCAATATTAAATTAATATTTTTCCCATCAATCCCAAACATTTCCAAAATGTTATTTTTTAATTTTAACCATGAATCCCTATTCATGTTCTCGATATTTAAATCACATTTAAATATTAAATCTCTCATAAACCCGATTTTCACAAAACCCGACGAATCGATAACGTCAACCACCTCTAACCATTTCCCTAAACTGAATTCAAAGTAATTCATATTCTATCCATCATATTGTTCCAAAGGTTAGTCTCGAGCTAGCGACCTAATGGACCTACAGATCATGGGCTCCAACAGTACGAGGTTTAACCGGCTAAACCCTTTTAACCTAGCTAACCAACACCCGTTAACTACCGGGACACTCCACTATAGCCTAGTAGTTGAACTCCTCTCACTGTAGATATATTTTCGTCCACTCGATATAACCATGATTAGTAAGTCAACCCTTCACAGGTTGTTTGTTACTATAGCTAGGTCAAAATATCCGTTTTACCCCTATAGTACATCTTAGATCCTTAAGTCCACTAGTCCTCTAATGAACAATTTGTTTATGGTCCAACCACTAAACAGAGTCCCTCTCAGGCCAATGAGAGGGTGGAGCCCCTTGTTCAAGCCTTGGATTCAGCATTTAAGGGAACAACCTCTCTACTATCCCTGAATTGGGTAGGAGTGAATTCTGTCTTGCTTTACTATGTCTCCAGCTATCCATCTAGTCTTATCTCCAAAATGGTAGGTTTGTTGAATGACACTTTTGGACCACTCTCACCCATGCAGATCAAAAGATAATCCTAAACAAACAGGAGTTCACAGCAAGCTCAGGATTAAGATCGAGTTACCTAGGTCATCGCATGAAATAGTCAGTCTTAACAGTAAACGACGTTATAAAGTAAGAGCGACTTATTTCTCGGTCCTGACTTGTGTAAACATTTTTTACACAGGATGCTCCTACTCACATGTCTTTACATGAACGATCCAGGATCACATTGTTTGCCTTATTCGCAAAGTAGGCCGCATCCATAGTGTTACTAGGATAAGGTACCCAATCTTATCCATTTACTATAGACCATTTAGGTTATATACTCAAACTTGATCCCTGCCTATATCCATGATATAGTTCGAGAATTTCATATTATAACCATGGATGTTTATATTGGATTTAGGATATAAAATAAACAATTTCACTGAATAACATCTTTATTAGAAAATGATAACAAAACTTGAGTTCTAGGACATAAACCCCAACAAATTCAAGGTTTAAAAAACATGAATTCAAACACATCATTTCATCTTATCAAGACAACAAGTAGGGTGATGGCTTACTCATATGGATTAGGTGGCAAATCCTCACAAATTTCCTCTTGGAAATAAATAATACAAAAACTTAAAAGAAAAATGAATTTCCATTTTCTTTTAATCAATTTTAAACAAAATTAATCAAATTAATTTTAAATAAAATTGATTTATAGTTAAAAAAATTTAAAGTATAATTATTTAATTTAATATCCAATATTAAATAAATAATTTCCCCAATCTCGATCTCTCTAAAAAATTGCTCGATTGAAATATGAATCCCTTATTCATATGTTAAATTCAAATCGAGATATGTATCATATACATTCTAACAATATTTAAATCATATTTAAATATTTTCAACTCTATTTATAATTAAATTAGAGGGAAAAATACACTTTTGGTCCCTGAGATTTGGGTTAAGTTACACTTTGGTCCCTGAGTTTTCAAACTCAACAAAAATGCCCCTGAGGTTTGAGATAAGGAGCACTTTGGTCCCTGCCATCTATTTTTTTGTTAAATTCTAATGGCAGCTGACGTGGCACTATTATTTTAATTAAAAAAATTATTTTTTTAATTTTTTTAATAAAATAGTAATAAATTAAATAAAAAAATATTTTTTATTATTATTTTTATTTCTTTTTCCCTCTCTCTTCTAATACTCCTTCTTCCTCTAATACTCCTTCTTCCTCTTTTACTTCTTGAAGCCGGAGACAGCCGGCCGCCGCCCGTCGATGGCGCCGGTGACCTGTGACCGGCGACGACTCTTTTTTTTTCCCCTTTATCTTCTCTTTCTCTTCTCTTCTTCCTTCCTTCTTCTGTTTTTTTTTTTTAAATTTGAATATCACGTTTTCGGCCGTCGAAAACGGGGAAGGAGGTCCCTCCCTCCATTTTCCGGTTGCATATGACCAGTGATATAAATCTTAAACAATTCCGATTGAACGGAAAAAAAAGAGCAGTGAAGAGGAAATGGAGATCTTCAAAATCACGAAACAGAGAGTAGAAAACTGAAATAACTTATATACTCAAATAATGTCGATATATAGAAAGAACAATAATGAGATAACACACAATGAATACATGAATACAAACCAACAGTATCTAATAAAATCTAATCGCAAACACCGAAAATCACATCCTATACACTCAATATAATAGTCAATAAAACCCTCAATAATCGAGCATCAGTACCGAATCAATGGCTAAAATCACAAAACGCGTAGAATCATCAATGTCAAACTCAAGCCTTAAGTGCAGATCCGAAGACGAGAGCAACAAAAGCACCAACGCAAGCGAAGCTCAACGACGACACGACAGAGGTAGCCGGAGAAGCCGGTGCGGGAGCAGGAGACTCGGCAGATTGCGCGACGGCAATGGAGAGGATGGCGAACAGAACAGCTACAAGAGCCATGAAGGAAGCGTTGGAGACGGCGGCCATTGCTGTGAAAATTTCTAGGGTTTTGGGAGAAAATAGACTGAAAAAACCTGAAAGAGTTAGGAAGAAGAGAAGAGAAAGAGAAGATAAAGGAAAAAAAAAAAAGAGTCGCCGCCCGTCGCCAGCCGGCTGTCTCCGACGTTGGTGTGGTTGAAGAAGTAGAAGAGGAAGAAGAAGAGGAGGAAGAGAAAGAGGGAAAAAGAAATAAAAATAATAATAATAAAATATTTTTTATTTAATTTATTACTATTTTATTAAAAAAAAATTAAAATGATTTTTATAATTAAAATAATAGTGCCACGTCAGCAGCCGTTAGAATTTAACAGAAAAATAGACGGCAGGGACCAAAGTGCTCCTTATCTCAAACCTCAGGGGTATTTTTGTTGAGTTTGAAAACTTAGGGACCAAAGTGTAACTTAACCCAAACCTCAAGGACCAAAAGTGTATTTTTCCCTAAATTATAACATGTTAAGTATATTGTATATAATTAACATTTAATTCCCTAAATCGAATTTGAACGATTCAAATTCTCTCATCACATTGTTCTAAGTTTTAGTCCGTATGAGCTAGCAGGGGGGCTGATGCGATGCAGACTGAAGGTGGATGTAAGAATGAGATGGAAAAATAAGAATTTAGGATGGATTCAGTCTAGCTAAGTGCAAGTATACATTATCGCATGCAGTAATAAAACTCTTAAAGTATTCCAAAAGTATCGATCTGATAAGACCAATTTATTACACACTTAGAATCTCCCAATTTGCTTATCTTAGTTGAATTCCTTGCGAAAAATGCTTTAAAATGAGTATAATATGTTTATAGGTCCTCGCTGGAGCTTTAGAAGCAATTCGGGGCTTAAACGAGCGAAACCGAAGCATAAAATGACATTTCTGCCCTTGGAGCCGTCGGAACGTCGAGACGCTGCTGTTGAAGGGTCAGGACGCTGCTCAAATAAGGAAAAGTCGTGGGCGCCAATTTGATGCGAGAGCGTCGCGACGCTACGAGTAATTCGCAGATTTTTTCCATATTGAAGGCATAGAGTCGCGATGCTAGGCAGTTTTCCAAAATTGAAATTTTCCAAATTTGGCTGGAATTTTTCCATGTTTGAAGACCCAATTCAGCACCATTCTACCACAAATTGAAGGCCAAGAAACTCTATAAATAGAGGCATTTGGTGTAGGTTTAGAATCATCCCATCATCCCTCAATTGATCCCTCACTATAATTTTGTAGCCACTTTTCTCTCTAGTTTCAAGAGTTCTTTTAAGCTTTCTTAGTCTAAGGATCGGTTGATCGAGCCTCGAGCTTGGAGGAGCTTGTCTATGGCCAACTAAGCTCGGATCATTGTAATCGGGACCTCGGTTTGTAAGTTTGATTCAATTTTATGAGATTTCCATTCTTCATTATTTAGTTAATTGTCTTTGTGATTTTAGTTCTTTGCATACAAGTTTAGATTGTGGTAGGAAAGATTGACAACCTTGACCGCACCCTCTCTAAATTTACTTGCTAAATCTAAGTAGCAAATAGGTTAACGTTATGATTATACTCATGCGTCCCTAGAACTAAATGATTTAATCAATATTAATTGTGGTTTGTTGCCCGTTGCATGTGAATTAATTCGGCTAGATCCCAATGCGGTTTAGATTAGTTAATAGGCCAATTAATTAATTTGAACTAGAATCAAATTTAGCGTTTGCATGTTTGTGATAGTTGGATCATGGCTCTCGGTTTGTTGCCGGAGTACGCCAGGCTTAGATAGTTAATTAAAATCAATTGATAATCGATGAATGAAATTAATCAAACCTAACACCGAGTTCAATCCCGATTACAGTGATCCTCGTGGTAAGATCAACTAACCCCACCTTTACTTTCCTTGCATTTAATTTTCCTTATTTATTTTACCGCCTTTACTTTATGTCTTAATCTTTTTATCCATAAACCCCTTTTTTGGTTACCTCAAAAACACAAAAGAATTTAGAAATAAACCGATTGTTCCATGTGATCGACCCCGACCACTACTGCTACAAGTTAGCTTTAGGAATCATGGATTATAAATTTATTTGACAAGAGACCGCGACAATCTCTTCCGTCACGATCCCACAGGGACTAATTTAAACACAGATTTGAAGAAAAAACTGCTCTTAAATTGCAAAGTAAGTAACCAAGTAAAAATAATTGATGATGGGGTTTTTTGGAAAAATAATAAAGCAAGCAAACAAAGAATAAACAAACAATAATAAAAGCGAATTCAGTAAAGTTTCAACCGAAAGGCAAGTAACTCTAATAATAGCTTATTTAACCTAAGTCTAGATATGCATTGGGTCAGGTTTAACTCCTATTTGACCTTGCTCCCAAGACCCGTTAGAAGACTAAGTGAGTACTGTTATGCACATTTCTGTGACTCGACTCTGACATAGACTATTCACGCATGCAACCTATAACCTTATAGTTGTTATAAGCGACTATCCTCTATAACAGCGAATACACTCTTTCGAGCCCTTTCTCTCCTATATCACCTTTATGAAAACCGATATTGTTTGACCCTTCGGTACCAAACTCACATAACATGCTAAGTCTAAGTGATCAAGTTAAACTCAACAAGATTGGAGTGATAGTCAATAAAGAATGGCATGCATAAATAAAGCTTAGGTAAATAAACAACTTTCAAGCCATTCTATCCACAAGGGAATTCACTAAACCTAACCCCTCAATGGAATTTAGCTACACATGATGGATAAGAATGCAAACAAAAAGCTTTTCATTGAATAAATAAGTGAAAAGTACAAGAAATAATGAAAAGAAATAGGATCTGGAAAAGTATTGTGCAGTAGCTAAAACTAGAGTTTTTTTCTCTTTATCGAATCCTTCTAGAGTTCTCACGACACTCTACTTTCCCTTTACAAGGTGGAAATACAGTGAAATCTCTACAAACACGAAGGTTTGATGTCTAACTAAGGTTAGAATTTAGCCTTCTAGCAAGGACCTCGGGCATCACGACTGAAGGGTGTCTACTAGGATTCTGTCACCACCTTCTTATTCCCATTAAGTTTTGCTTCCATTTGCCTTCGATTCATGGCCTTTTATAGACTGGGGAGTCGTTGAGGAGTCACGAAAATGATGCTTGCAGGTAGCCCAGTCAATTTTGGAGTCAAATCAACCGATTAGGTGCGTGGAAAGCTCGTTCAAAACAACCCACAACGGACTCAGACTTTTCTGTTTCTACCTAGAAATGCGGTCGCATTTCATTTAGCCTTGGCTGAAATGCGGTCACATTTCTGCTTCTTGCCCTGTTTTCCTCTACTTTTCTGCAGCACATAAAACTAAGTTAAATTCATACCAAAATGAGTTCTTTTTAGCACAAATATGTATAATTTGACACACATGACTCTCAAAGACCTAGCTCGAGAATAGTAAATTTGACAAAAAACATACAAGTTTCACAAGGAATAAGCTAAGAATAAGGGGAAAATAGGTATATCATTGGCACTTATCATACCCCCAAACTTAACTTATTGCTTGTCCTCAAGCAATAGCAAATCTCAGAATGTTAGAGATCAAATATAATTGCAAATCAGAATGATGGAAATAAACAATATGAAATCATGTAAACATGCTTCTCAAGATTGTTTTCTAAAAAGTTGCCTTTCAGGAGAGATTTCTACTCTAGTGTCAGTCACAACTTCTATGTTTCCTAGGCATGAGGATTTCTGCTTTTCTTTTTCAGAACCAAACTCTCCCTAGCCCATCCTAACCAATATGCTTAAACTACCTAACTCCTATTCATAGAGCCTAGTGTAATTCTTTTAGTTAAGAAAACTAATCTTGAAGTAAATGAGCATACATGAGTTTCTTTTTCTTTTCTGGCTCCCTCAAACTTATTTGACTGCTAGTGCTCTTTTTATTCAACTTTCTTTTTCCCCAAGAGAATCCTCATCGTTAACTCTACCTTCGTTCTAGCTTATCAACACTTTGTGGTGAAGATATCTAGCTACGAGCAAAGATCACAAACTTAGAATAATACTCACTTCCCTAAGTCAACCTTTCATGCAGTGGCAAACCATGGGTGTCATGAATGCCCCTGGTTACTTAGTAAACTCTAGGAAGGAGTAACTCTCGGTTTCCTGATTTTTTTTTTTCACAACCAACTTTCAGAGCACATATATTTTCTAGCAGTACAAACTTACAATTGAACAAATTTACAAAATAACACCCCCCCAACTTAAGATAGGCAATGCCCTCATTGACTTTTGTTTTCGGATTTGGGCTTAACATGAGGTTTTTTTTTTCAAAATATCAAGGCTAAACTCTCCTAGTATGCTAAATAGGCTAAACATGAGGAAGTTTACACTTAAGAAAATTTTGTAAAGAAAAAGACTAATGGAAAGCCTATGACTAAAAAACAAATCGGTTGTGACGACGACACTTTTGAGATAGAAATATGCTCTAGTTATCATCATAAAGAATTTAAAAGAAAACTCACATGAAAGCATATGTATCCAAAACAATTTTTTTCCAAGTTTAACAAAAGTTGGTTTTTCAAGAATTTCACTAGTTAGCAAAAATGGATAGCAAGCAGATTTTTCAAAAACTTAAAAACCCAAGTTATTTTAAACTTAATCTAGCAGTAAACCATCACTAAACTAACATAAAAATGTAAACTAAACAACTAACAACTCATTAAAAATAATAAAACAACAAACTAATCATAAAAACATGCAAAAATAGCAACTAACATGCTAGAGAAAAATAAAAACAGCAACTAACCACTATGAAAAAAATCTAAAGAAAGCATTTAAAAGTGTAAGGGGAACATAAAACTCCCCTATTCCTCCTCTGAGGAACCATCTTCATTCTCTTCTTCTTCATCTTCATCGGATTCTTTAGGATCTTGAGGCAAAAAACTCCTTGGAAAGTCAGGGGTGATGCTAGGGGCGATAGAAAGGTAAAACTCTCTAATGGCTTCATCCCGCTCTTTGGCATAGACCCAATAAGTCTTCAAACGGTCTTCAATGCGGTCTAACTATCAAAGAGAAAATCCAAGAGCCTTAAATGATGGAGTAGGCTCGGATACAAGAGTGGATGGCAGTGGTGAAGCAAGTGTCAGCCCTGGTGAAGGAGTAGCCTGGGAACTAGAAGTTTTCTCTTTCCTTTGTTTATTATAGTGATGCAACTTCCTTATTAGAGGTAGATCGATAGTAGGCTTATAGAAGTGTCGTTTCTTGTCTTTCTCTAGAACAATCTTGAGCCTCTGGCACAGTTGGGTTATCGATGACCCAAAGAATAATTTCCCAGCTCTTTTTCTCCCACAAGAGAGAATCTCCTCACGAATAATGCTCCCAATATTGAGCTCCAACCTCGTCATCATACTGCAGACAAGCATCACCCTCTCCACAAAAATAGTGTTGTCATGGGTGGTAGGCATCAAACGGTTCTTGATAAAGTGAAGCCACACTGCCGGTTCGGGCTTCAAGTCGCTTCGTACCAATGGCTTCACTTTTGTTTTAGACTCCTTCCACTTCACTCCCTTTTTGGCCACTAACTTAAGCACTTCTCTCAACTGCTTGGTCGTGGGGTTCTTAATAGCATCATTTCCTCTCGGGTTGAAAGGTGTTTTGACCCGGTAAATCCTATTAATGTCCATGGAAGAGAAACTCACCATTTTCCCCCGAACCACTGACAAACTCAGGCTCTCTTCCCTTAAACCTGCATACAACTCTCGGACTAAAGGCACCACGGCCTCCTGAGGATGAGCACAGAGCTCCTGCCACTTATAATGTGAGATCACATTCGTTATGAACTCAGGTAGGTCACCAGCTCTGTCAGAGAACTTTTTCATTCAGGAAGTCTCTCTTCTTCATGACTTTCATTTTTGCTTGGAAATCCACATCCTCAAAGACTTTGGGGAATGGATTCTTTGGTGCTGTTGTTGTTGATTTGGTGGGTGTGGCGGTGGCTGGAGCAGGAGAGGCGTCCATGGACCTCGTCCTCAACCTCTTTGCAAAAATTGGATCGTTCTTGTTCTTTGTTCTTCGCTCTGCATTTATTTCCTTTCTTCTCTTTTTCCTCAATGTTGAAGAAATTGGGATTTGGTCGTCATCCAATTCCTTCACCTAAGAATTTGATTCACTATCTCTTTCACTGGAGGTACTGACCTTCTTTTCTTCATCTTTCTTCTCAACTTCTTTTTCTTCAGAAGTAGAACTTCCAGCAGCAGGTGGAGTGCCTCTAGTATCATATTCAAATAGAGGGTCGAGGGCAATATCACCCTGCTGGTCATCCAAGGCCACAACTTTTTCTTTTTCAGAATGTTGTCCAAATGCGGTTGCATTCTGCCCGTCTTCTTCTTCTACTGTTTTTTCTTCAGTTGGCCCTTCAGAGGCCTTGTTTCTCTCTTCTTGCAGCTTTTCCCCTTCTATTTGAGTGTTATGTAGGGGCTCAAAGGCTGCAAGAAAGTCTTCAGCCTCTCTCCTTCGGTTTTCTTCTTCCCGAAGGGCTTGTCGTCTTGCTTTTTCTTCTTCTAGGAGTTGGAGTTCGACTGCCAACCTCCTAATTTCTTCTTCTTCTTTTCTGGTCCTCTTGGCCTCAATCCTCTCTTCTTCCTCTCTTTTGGCCCTCTCGGCCTCCTCTTTTTTCATTCTTTTGTCTTCTTTCTTCATGGCCCTCTCAACCACTTGTCTTTCTTCCCACTCTTTTCTTTTTTTCTTTTCATCTTTTACATCTATTTTCTTGCTCAAATCCTCTTCAATCTGCATACTCCTTATTTCCCTCAATTTTTCTTGAATTTCAGCTCAGAGAGTCAAGTCTCTCCTCCTAGCTTCCCCTAGGATTTCTTATTGACGCATCATATTCTCAAAAGCTTTTTTATCTTCTTCCTTTTCAACCCTCAAGTCTTTCGATGCCTCTTGTTCAGCTTGGTAACCCTCGACAATAATTATAGCCTGAGCCACAGCTGCTCTGATCATATCCTCAAAAACAGCTGCGAGCATACTTGCCCACATAAGTGACTAAATCACCAAAGGCTTATTGGTCCCAAATTTACTGGCCTTCTTCTTGGCATTCTTTTTTTTTTGGACTGATAAGTTACAAACGGTTTATCCCTACACAAACTAGAATCGGTTAGAGAACTTTTGACCTTACCCTTTGAAGATTCTCCATGCCTTGATTTCTCGCCAACGATAAGGAATGGATTTTCAGTCTCACGGTCTCAACGATGCTTTACCTTTTCCTCAATGGCAGCACGTCTTTGGGCTCCCATGGCCCGGATCATCGTGAACCACTCCTTGGATCGCTTCTTCAAGGGTCTCTCCAAAGGTTGTTGTGTGCAGTGGAGGCTATCGGTGGGTTTGGTCTTCTTTTACTGTGAAACACTTGGATTACCATGCGTAGAGGTCGGCATTATCGTTGATGAAGGGGTTTTAGGCGTGGGTCTTTGTTCCACTCCGGTTCTTGAAGAATCCGTGGGTCTTTCAGATGCCCCTTCGAGCATGCGTGAATGTGAGCCCTCCTTACGACGTTGATCGGTTTGCTCTGTGCGTGGGTTGCTTCGATTACTCTGAGAACGAGTAATCTTGCACGGAATCGAGTGGCTGGGAGTGTTTTTCATGGCTTCTTATTCGTGGGTCTTCTCAGTTTCAAGAGAGAGTGTGGAGGATGTTGAGTTGACTTGAATGCAAAGAAAAAGCTTAAAGGATCGTGGAAGATGAAAAGCATAAGTCTTGTGATTTATAGGTTTCTCAAATTTTGGTCACATGGCTGTCATTTAAATGACGTCACTGCCCTAGGTCAACTGGTAATTGCGATCGCATTTCCAGATGCACTGAGAGAAATGTGATCGCATTTTCCCAGTTCTTCCGTCCTTTTATTTTTTTCAACTTCTTTGCTTCTTTTCTGCTTTCCTTCTTTTCTTAGATAACTGTAACAATAACAAACTTATCAAAATGTTCACACACTTACACATGATTATTTTTGGGTGGAAATTTTCAAGCAAAAAGTCGAATTCAAAATACCTTGCCCAATTCAACTCCCAAGTAAATCCCCAGGAAAAGGTGTTTCCTATGGTCATCTTAAGTACCTTTTCCTAGACAGGATTTTCCTTAGACAGAGCTTCCTCTTTCCCATGTTATTTTGCTTTTCATTTTGAACTTCTAAGAATTTCCTTATTATTATTATTTTTCTTTCCCTTTTTTTATTTTTTTTTTAAAAACAAACTAAAACATCAACAAACTTATAAGAGTCACTTGAATCGACTTGTTGGCTTGATGATCTTTTGGATCGACCTATGGCTTGTTAATCTTCTTGGATGATTGATCTGCTAGCTTATTGATTTTCTCGAAGTCTTCTAGTCTTCAAATCTTTTGAATTCTAAATCATAAATCCTTCAAAATTCTCCAACTGAACTTTAAGCTTCTGAATTCTCCCTGAATAGCTAAATGCTTATGAGTTTTTCCCACAATCTCTGAGTGTTCAAAATGAAGGGTGACATCCTCTATTTATAAGGTTTGATGGATCTTACATGGGCTTGAGCTTGGGTGACTTTGGGACCAACTTTTGGTCTTGAACTTATTTGAGCTTAATCCAATTTTTTTTATAACCTCGGATTATTTAAATTTGGCCTAATTCATTTTTAACGATCTTGAACTAAGTGAGCTTTGGGTCCAACTACCACATGGTATAATTTAATTGGACTGGACCATGTATTCTCATGGATCAATAATGCACATGTGGCATTATTTCATTTGTCAAATTTTTATGTCTATTAACTTAATTTAGGGACACATGTAAATTTGTAATTGGTCTCAAATTTATTTTACCACTAATATTTAAATTAATGATGTGACAATTTGTGATTACTTGAAATTTCTAATTCAACAATATTTCTTTAGACTTTCAACTTTGTATTGTTCCACAAGTCTCTAAATTTTGTAAACTTGTATGCATAGAGCTAAAATCACAAAGACAATTAACTAAGCAATTAAAAAAAAAAGCTCATAAAATCAAATCAAACTTACACACCGAGGTCCCGATTACAGCAATCCAAGCTTAGTTGGCCATAGAAAAACACACTCCAAGCTCGAGGCTTGATCAACCGACCCTTGGACTAAGAAAACTTAAAGAATCCTTTCAGAAAAAAAAAACTTAAAGAAAAGCTTGAAACTAGAGAGAAAAGTGGCTACAATTGAGAGAAACTCAAGTGATACAAGAGATGATTCAACCCTAAACCAAAGCTACATATTTATAGGAGTCTTTAGCCTCCAAGTCGTGTAAATTTGGCATTGAAACGAGGCCTAAAACATGGAAAGAATCGTGGTACAAATAAGGAAAATCCCAATTTTGGAAACTGCCTAACGTCGAGATGCTACCTTGATGTGGAATTTTCCTTACCGCAAGCGCACGGGTCAAGTAATAATAAAGTGTTCGTATAAACGAGTGTCGTCCTCTGGATTGGATTTTTAAGCAAATCAAGTATTGTGAATTATCTTGCTCAATTTTATTTAGGGATCAAAAAGTAGTGAGTGAATGATATGAAAACTAAATCAAAGCAAGTAAAAAGTGGAAATTCAATTTGAAAAACACTTAGGGAATTGATTTCGCCGATTTAGTCTAGGATTGATTTTAAGGAGTAAGTTATTATGCACAATGAAATTATGAGCCAAAGACCCTTTAATCACAACTACCTCTCCCGAGTATAATTGATTCTCATGCAAATTAACCAACTTGATATCCCTATCTAAGTTTATTAATATGCAAGGCAATGAGATCTTTTGACCAATTCTAAAGTTAATCTAAAACCGTCACGAATTAGAAAATAAACTTTAGTCATGCAATCTTGAGTATGTCTATATCAAATCCCCTCTCCCGAGCTAGATTCAAAACATAAATCATCCAACTAATGGCCAATCAATTGAAAGCATTAAATCAAGATTACAAACATAATAAACATTGCACAACTTAAACCATAAATCAATCCATAAACTCAATCAACTACATCAATCCCTAAGCTACAAGTTTAGCTACTCATGATTTGTATTACAAGCTCAACTAAACATAATAAAGCCATAAAATCTCGCTAAGAAAAGGAAAGGGAAAAGAAAACTCAATGTAGGCCGAGACCGAACGTCCCCGTCACGATCCCCACGAACAATGGGTTGATTTCCGCTTTTCTCCCTCTTGTTCAGCCTCAATCCTCTGTTTTACTGCTCCAAAAGTATCCAAAAGAGTTCCCCCCCAAAAACCTAGCCGAAAAGAATGATTTATACTGATTTTTCGTCGTAGCGTCGAGACGCTGCCTCTAAACACGCGTATTCTGGAAAGGAAATTACGCAGCGTCGAGACGCTAAGGTTGCAGCGTCGAGACGCTGTGACCTTTTTGCGCCTATTCTGATATGGAATGCCAGCGTCGAGACGCTCAAGGGATGGCGTCTCGACGCTGGTCAAATGTTGACCGAATGTTGACTTTTTTCTCTTTGATTCTTTTTCATTCCTTTGCATCTTTTTACGTCCCGAGCACCCGATTAACTCCAATATTGCGCTATAGCTCCAATCAACCATTTCCTACAAAATAAACAATAAAGTGCAATAAAATGGCCAATAATCATCAAAGACTAGCTAAATTAAATAAGTAAAGATAGCTAGCTATGCTCGCTATCATACCTCAAGTTTTGCTCTAGCGTCGAGACGCTATCCTCTCAAGTTTTTGGCTTGAGCTTGCTGCAAACATGGCATTGACACGCTGTTTTGGAGGGTTTCGATGCTGCGCTTCGGCTCCAAAGGCAATATGGTCATTTTATGCTCCAGTTTTGCTCATTTTAGCCTCGAATTGCCTCCAAAGCTCTGTCAAGGACTTATACACAAATTATACTCATTTTAAAGCATTTTTCGCAAAGAGTTCAATAAAGATAAGCAATTGGGAGATTATAAATGTATAACAAATTATACCTAGCTTTGAAGGTTTGTGCCTTCCTAGCTACATCTCTCTTTTTCTTATAGATCCATTTACACCCTATGGGTTTTACCTCTTTAGGTAGATCTACAAGTTCCCATACTGAATTCAAGTACATAGACTCCATTTGAAAGTCCATGGCTTTGACCCATTGGTCATTGTTTACGTCATTCACTGTCTGTATATAGGACAATGGATCCTCAACGCCATCATCAAGCATGACGACCTGAGTTTCAGTTAAACCCAAGTAGCGGCCAAGTCGTGTTACAACCCTCCCACTGCGTCGAGACGCTCTCAACGATTGAGAAGGATGAGACGGGCCTGAAGAACTAGCAACTTCATCAATTCTTGTTGAAGGACCATCTTCATCAACAACTCTTGTTGACTCTTCAGTAGCTTCTCTTAATATTAACTTGCTCTGTGGTTTGTGATCCCTCATGTGGTCTTTCGCCAAGAAAGTAGCATTTGTTGACACAAACACTTTGTTTTCTTGTGGGTCATAGAAAAGACCACCTTTCATTTCTTTTTGTAACCAACAAATTGGCATAACTGTTGGGGTGCATCTGCAAGCGCACGGGTCAAGTAATATAGTGATTGTGAGTATGTGAGTATCGTCTCCACAGGGATTGGATTTATGCAATTAATTCTTGCGAATAATCTTGCTTTGCTTTATTTAGAGAACAAAATTTAATGCAGAAAAGATAAACTAAAAAGCTAATCTAGAAAGCAAAAGATAAATGGAGACACAATTTGGAGGGATAATTCTAGGGTGTTGATTTCATTAATTGGACCTTTAATTGCTTAATCAATTAGCTAATTTGGATTAATTGGACATTCAATTCATAAGTCTAGAAGCCTAATATCAAGGACTCTCCTGTCGGTCTCCTCCTATTCTCATGCGTTTTAATAAAGAATCTCCTAACGATTTCCTCCTTATTTACTAAGCATGGCATTACGACCCTTCATTAACAACCTCTAACGTCTATTTAATTTCTCTCGCTGTTACTCGGAAAAATAAACATTAGTCATGCATTCAGTTCTAGTCTAAGTTTCTCTCTGTTGAGTTTCCACTTAGAAAACAATTTATTTAATCATTGATCAGGTGATTAAATGCATTAAGGACAAAATGCACAAATGAATGGAAATGACAATTAAACCAAATCCATTAATCAATTAAGCAAAGGTTCAACAAACTAAATCAAACCCATAGGATTTAGGAATTAGCTACTAATAATCACTAAACATCCAACAATCCCTAATCACACCTATTCTAGAAACTAAAAACAAAGGAAAAGGGAAGAGAAATGCTCATAATCATGTCGATCTCCTTGATCCCATGGCGCCTTCCATCGATCCCGAGCTCCCAAGATCTTCAACAAGACTCCAAATCTTCTCCCTTTTAGTGTGGACTCTAGAATGGGGTAAAAAACCTCAAATTGGCTCCCCAAACTTGGCTGAAAAATGGCCTATTTATAGTTGTCCAGCAGCATCAACGTCGAGACACTGTGACGTCATATGCTTGGTGCCCAAGTCGCTTCAGCGTCGAGACGGTGAAGGTAGCATCGAGACGCTACCCTAGTACCAACTTGCTGTCCACGACTTGCTAGCGTCGAAACGCTAGCCTCTCGGTCTTTCTCATCAATGATGGCCATTTGGACTTCATTTTGGGCCTCCAACTCTCTTTTCTTAGGCTTTTGTGCTTGAATATTCAATGGTCTTCTTCAAAATGCTCCAAAAGCCTCCAAATTCATCCAAAATCTCTCAAGAACTCTGGTTTTGTTTTTTTGGCTCGGTTTCTGAAATTTAAACATAAAATGGCATCAAAACACACAATTTAAGAACAAAACTAGCTAAAATTAATAGGAAATAGATAGCATTTTTGCATGCTATCAATAACCTTGAATGAGGTTCCAATTTCTTAGGATTTTTCACAAGCACGTGTGCTGGACAATCCCAGATTCTGAAATAACGCAAACTATGTATACGCCCTCAACTCGAAAGGTGTTTCAGAAACACTCTTCGAGGGAACGTTGTTGAGGATGCGAATTACAGTCTCTACTGCATACCCCCAAAACGAGCTAGGCAACTGAGCGTAGCTCATTGTCGAATGAACCATGTTTAACAGGGTTCTATTTCTCCTTTCCAATACACCGTTTTGTTGAGGTATACCAAGGGCTGAGAGTCGGAACTAGATTCCATGTTCTATCATATAGTCCTAGAATCTTTAATCCATATACTCTCCATCTCGATCAAATCGAAGTGTTTGAATAGTTTTACCTAATAGGTTCTCAACCTCAGCCTTAAACTCCATGAAATTTTCAAGTGCTTCAGACTTATGCCCCATTAGGTATAAGTAACCATACCTCGAATAATAATCTATAAAAGAGATGAAATATTCGTACCCTCCTCGAGCTTTTACATTCATTGGCCCTAAAACCTTTTCCACTAAACGATCTTTTGGCCATTTTTCCCTCAAGATAAGATTCACATGGAGGTAATGAATCATCTTCTAACTCGTTTAGAAGTCCATTCTTTACCAATCTCCCGATCCTATCAAGATTAATGTGACCTAATCTTAAGGGCCAAAGTAGGTATTGTTACTTTTAGGAGAAATACGTTGCATTTTTCTTTGAATTTCAGCAGTTTTAAATAATTCATGACTTAAAATTTCTTTTGCTTCAGTTGGTCTTAATACATACAAGTTATTTTCTAATTTAGCAGAACAAATAAGTACACCATTTCTATAAATGAACGCTTCATTACTTTGGAAAGAAACAGAGTACGATTGTTCTAATAAACAGGAAATAAATATAAGATTCCTATGAATTCTAGGAATAATGTACAAGCTTTCTAAAAGCAGAAATCTATTTCCAAAAAATAACTTGGCAGCTCCCACTACACAGCCTGAAATGATGTCTCATATTCCGACCTTGAGTGTCATTTCACCTTCTTAAAGCTGCTGAAAGGAACTATTTTCCTGTAAAGAAGAACAAACATGATTAGTTGCTCCCGAATCAAGTATCCAGGCAAACTGATCATGTTCTACAAGACATGTTTCTAAAACAAGTAAATAAAATTTTCCTTCTTCTTCTCAGCGAGGTACTTAGGGCAGTTCCCCTTCTAGTGTCCATCCACATTACAGTGGAAACACTTGTCCTTGTCAGCTATAACCTTGGCCTTTCCCTTACCTTGAACAGCAACTGAGGGAGCCTTCTCCTTTCCTACCCTCTTCTTATTAATTTTCCTGGAACCAGAAGATTGAGGCACAAACTTCATTCTAGAGGATGAACCCTTCTGGAATTTGCGGGAATGGGCAAAATTTTCCTCTCCCTCTACTGGTCCCTTATTCTTCATAAAAGGCTTGTAAGTCTGTAGCTCTTCAGGAGTGTAGTCAGGTTGTACTGAATTTTGTTCATCATCGTATTGCTGCAAAATTGAAGGAAGCTCTTCGGAAGAGACTCCATGATGAACGCAACCTGACTGCGCTCATATGATCGTTCCATTTACCTCAGCCACATTGAATTGAACCATCATGTCCAGGACATGTTCCCGAACAGATTGGCCCTTTTTCATGCGGCAGTTGTAAATGTATTTGAGGGCCTCATGGTGGAGTTGAAATAATGGTTTTCCAAACATCTCTTGGAGAGATTCCATAATCTCCCTTGCTGTAACCATGGTCTCATGTTTCTTGGACAGAACTTCAAATAAGCTCGTCAAGATGTAGACGTGGGCCTTTTCGTTGGCCTTTATCTACCGATCATAGCCATCCCTCGTTGCCTGGGATGTGTTACGAGTAGGGGCCGGAGGACACTCCTTCGTTAAGACGAACCGCAGATCATCAATACCCAGAATCGTATTTAGGTATGAGTTCCATGTAGCTTAATTCTCACCGGATAATTTTTCATTTTTAAGCAGTGCAATAATTGAGGAAGACATGCTGAAAAACAAACAAACAATGACCGTATTAGTTATCTTTGCCTTAACCCATTACACAAACAATTGCAAACGATCCAATCAAGTTCAGTAAAAACAAGCTATCCAAGAAACCCTAATAAACTATTGATTTAGTTTTTGCAATGATACTTCAAAGGTTTAGAGGAACAACCACCGAAGGGTGATCAGCTACTCCTCCCCTAAATTGAGACAATTCTCAACTAACTCAAATGCCAGAATTACTCATATTCCTATAGACATTAGCTACCGTTGTTCGGTCAAGGATTCATTAACACATTTAACTCATCCCTGTAAGTGTAACCCTCCCACTTTCAGCTCCCAGAGGTACGTACCAATAGGCTACCGTTAGGAAAGACAACTGTTGGTAATTAACCTAAGTGACCTTATCTATTTCTGGAGTTTGCGATGTTCCCAAACCTATGATTAGGCCCTCTGAACGGATGGTTGCTCCAGGGCAACATGCAGACGAATCATTAGAATCTCACAGTGCGACCTAGGGGTGGAGACCATAGGATATGTTGACACGCGTCGTACTCCCACTTACTATAGACACTTTCCCCATTCACCTTGTTATTGACCCATGCAAACACTTTTCGAAGGGAGGCCATACCCAAGACGACACGAAGCCGAGCATGGATCTCAAGTTGTGAATATAGGAAGGTAGGAGTAAAACTTGATATAAAAATCTCGTTTTGTACTTTTCCTCCCACTAAAGTGTCCTACCGTATTTTAGGGTTATTTAACTTAGATAAATTCGGCTAAGTCAATCTATCTAAGTCTATGCCTATTATAACTCTTATATAATAAGGTTTTTACATTATCTTCTAGGTGAATTAAACTAGTGCCATTGCATGCTAACATTAAACTTGTTGGGTTTTATGTCCTAAAACTCGTGATTTGTAACCTTTAAACATATTCCATATTTACAATAAAGTTTTTATTGAGGTTATTCAATGAAACACGTGTTATTTAACCTAAATCCAATAAACTAAGATCCTTGGTTGTAGTATGAATACTCGAACTATATGTAGAAACATAAGGATGGATCAACTTCAACTATATAGCCAAAACGGTCTATAGTAAATGGATAAGGCTGGATACCTTATCCTGGGAACACTATGGATGTGACCTACTTTGCGAAAATGCAAATAATGTGATCCTAAATCGCTCATGTGGAGACATGTGAGTAGGGTGTCCTGTGCAATGAGTTTGCATAAGACCAGACCGAGAAATATGTCACTCTCACTTTATAACACCGTTTACTGATGAGACTGATTATTTCATACGATGACCTAGGTAACCCGATCTTAATCCTGAGCTAACTATGAACTCCTGTTTATTCGGGATTATCCTTTAATTTGCATGGGTGAGAGTGACCTAACTTCACCGACTAACCAAGCCTACCATTTTGGGGATAAGACCGAGTAAATAGCTAGGGACATAGTCTTGCAAGACGGAATTCACTCCTACCCGTTTTAGGGATAGTAGAAAGGTTGTTCCCTTAAGTGTTGACTTCGGGACTTGAACAAGGGGCCCCAACCTCTCATTAGACCGAGAGGGACTCGATTTGTTGGTTAAATCTCAAACCAATTGTTCATTAGAAGATCAGTGGGACTTAAGGAACAATAAGTGTTATAGGAGTAAAACGAACATTTGACCTAGCTATAGGAACAACCTGTGAAAGGTCGACCCAATTTCAAATGAAAGATTTGGGTGAAGCCTAGTTTGTTCTTGGCATTCAGATTATAAGGAATCGGAAGAACAAAATGCTAGCACTATCTGAAGCATCTTATATCGACAAAGTGTTGGCACGATATTCGATGCAGAATTCCAAGAAGGGTTTGTTACCTTTCAAGCATGGAATTCACCTATGTAAGGAACTGATAGAGCGAAATTTTTATATGTTTATCTCCTCCTAAATTGCTTATCTTCGTTGAATTTTATGTGCAAAATGCTTCAATTTGACTGTAATATTGTTGTAGGTCTAAAATATGAGTTCGGAACCAAATTGGGTTGAAAACGAGCTAAACCGAAGCAAAATGACGAAAATACCCTCGATCAACTCGAGTCAACACACGCTGAAGGTCAACCGAGAGCGTCTCATTGCCGCAAAGACACTGCAAAACGCTGTTTTCTCGAGCGCTAGCGTCTCGACGTTGCAATCGGGCGTCTCGACGCTACGAAAGTCCTAAGCACGCGAAAACACCAGCGTCTCGATGTTGTCGCTTTTTATAAATAGGATCTTTCTTCGTTTTAGGTCAATCCATCTTCGATTTCCACTGTTTCTCTCTTGTTTTCTCTCAATTCCTTTCCTCTTTCTCTGTAATACTTAGTTTAGGCTTAGTTAGGGACGGTTAATCAAGTCTCGGGATTGAATTTGGGCTTGTCCATGGTTTTCTAAGCTCAGATTTCTGTAATCGAACCTCAGTTGTAAGTATGAATTTAATTTCATGAGATTTTTGTGGTTCAATACATGATATATTTGATTGAATGTTATTTAGACTCCATGTTTGTAATTCGGATTGTTAGGAGGGATTGACAATCCCGCCCGTAGCTTTCTTAATTCATATGCAAATATTGAGTAGCGAATAGGTCTAAGCATGTAGTGATTTGGCATTTTATCCTAAACTTGGCAAATGACATGAAAGATCCAGAGTCTAAATATGTGCTTGATGTTAATATAGGCTTTTCCTAGTTAATTTAGAGCATTCTAATCATCCTTATTCTTAATGAAATTGGTTATTACTTAATGTGCACAATTAATTCATTAATCAGTTAAGACTAGTCTCGATGCATTGGTCAGACTTAGAAAATTAGGGATATTATGCTTACTGGCTTTTCAAGTTAAGCCGATTAGACTTTCAATTAGTATATTAAATTCTAGATAATCAATGAATGAATTTAATTCATATTGAAACCCGAACATCCCCGACTGCAGTAATTCTCGTGGTAAGATTAACCTCCCCGTCTTTATTTTCTGCAATTTATTTTCCTCGTTTTCAATTATTTTCTCAAATTCCCATCCCCCTTCGATTATATATAAACATAAAAGAGCTTAGGAATAAACCGATTGTTCCCTGTGATCGACCCCGACCACTACTGCTGCAAAGTACTTTAGTGTTCATAGAATTATAAATTTATTTGACCCGAAGCCTCGACAACTTTGAACCGTCCAATTGGCACCGTTGTCGGGGAACACTGTGTTTTATTTCTACCTTCTTTTGTGTTTTTCACCTTTTTCTAGTTTCTTGTGTTTTAGTTTGTTTCTTGCAGGTGCCAGTGACAAATCTTCACAAGAGAAAACTCGATTGTTAGCCAAGAAGCGAGAAAAAGTAGTTGAGCATCATGAATATCTAGCAGACACTCGACCAACTATTTTCTGAGATTAAAAGGGTCGAGTGTGTAGTGCAAGCCAATTTTTCAAATCTTGATTATCATCCGCCCCCATGCATCATCTATCCTAACGAAGGTAATTTCGAACTTAAAGTTGATTTTAGCTTACTCCCTTCCTTTAGTGGTTCTACAAGAGAAAATCCTTGTCTCCATGAGTTGGACTTCTTATTTTGACTTGGTGAAATGCGATAGACGTATCGAAGACCAGATCAAAGTGGGGATTTTTCCTTATTCCCTAAGAGGTGAGGCTAGGGAGTGGTTATATCAATTACCTTCCAAATCGGTGTCAAAATGGCCCCAATTAAGGTGGCTTTTAGTGGATAAGTACTTCCCATTTGCACGAGAGTTTGAGAATTCTAGAGAGATTTGGGGTTTCACCCAAGAGCCTGAGGAGGCATTGCACGAGTGCTAGGATCGTTTCAACGATTTATGTGCACGACCTCATTACTCACTCGAAGAGGAATCCTACATTGAGATCTTCACTAAAGGCTTAGTATCAGAAGAAAATGGGATTCTCCTAAGAAGTTGTGGGGTGAATGGTAAGACACCTAGCTAGGTAGGGGAGTTAATTGCAAATTTGTCCAAGAGTTCTCGGCTCCATACAATGTAGGATTTTAATCCACTTTTAGAGTAGGAGAGCGAACAAATTGCCACCTCCCTCGATGACGTAGAAAGCCAAATTCCAGAGCAGTAGTAAGAAGGTAAGAAGAAAATCATCTCGAGGTCAATGAAATTGAACTTTCCTTAGATTCTGAGAGTGATTCTTGTAGTTTTTCATGCATGATAGGAGAGATAGAAATTAGAGATGTAGAGTTAGACTCGTTACATTCCATGTCTATCTCTCTTTCTCCTAAGATTCATAGTTCCAAATTGCATGAATTAGACTTTATGATTCCAGTTGTTGACCATACTGTTGTTAGACTTAGATGGCTTTTATTGAGTATGCTTGGGATGGCTTATGATTATTTGCTTAAATTTTCTTATGTTCTGCATTCTGTGTGCAAGTTGAATATGTTGATGCAGGAGCTGATTAAGAAAATGAAGAAAGATCCTATGAGGATCAAAGAAGTAGATTTTTGTTGAGCACGTGTGAATCTCGTCAAGCAACCAACGTTAAAAATTTGTGCTTCTGGGAGACAGCCCAACATAAAAAAAAAAAATCTCTATCCCTTTCTCTTGCTTTTCATTTCTTTAGCTCTTTGCTTGTTTAGTTTCTTTCTTAGTTTCTTTTCTTATTTTTTCTTAATTTGGAGATATCATTCTAGGCGGCTGCGTGGAGCTTCCTCCTAGCCAACCTTGTGTCTAATCAGGGGAGTTTTTCTGTTCTCCTTATACTTTTAGTCCCTCGTTTGACTTGTTATTTACATTGAGGACAATGTATGAATTTAGGTTGGGGGTGGAAAGCATTGCATGCTAGTGGTTTTTAGGTTGAGTCTTGATGCACCTGAGCATCAGACATTATTTTATATGCTTGTTATGTTTCTATATCTGTTGCTCTTTGCTTAATTGGATTGAGGTCATGCATCTGAGCATTGAACCTATATTTGAGCATAATTTAAAAAAAAAAAATTAGCTTTGACTATTGAGATTATGTGTTGGGATTTTTTATCAATCATGATCATTTCTACATGTGTTTTTATGTTCTTTCTTTTGTTTTTGTTGAAGTGAAGCATGTTTGCAAAATTTTGAGCCTTTTTAAAATTTTTCTTGAGTTTTCTTGCATGTTTTGAGCACCTAGCCTTTTCCTTTAGTTAGTCTTGAAGATTTAGGATTGCTTTATGAGTTCCATAAATCTATTGTCACCCCGATAGATGTAAGGTTAAGCGAGGAAGTCTCAATTTTTTTTTTGTTGCAAATTAGTGTGTTAAGTCTTGCCTAGGAGTTAAAAAAAGAAAAAAGAAAATTAGCCTATCATAAAAAAAAAAAAATTAAAGTGGAAAGAAAAGTTAGATGAGCTTGTTCTTGAAAGAAAATTATTTTAGCTCTACTTTCTTGTTATCTATAGAAAAAGCAATGTTTGCAATGTTCATAAGTGATAAGGGGTAAAAGGAGCTACCTGTAGTGTGTTCAGTTAGGCCAACTAAGGGTTAAACTCGGGCTATGGGTCCCTGCATTGTAGCGTGAAAGCTAGTGCCCTGTCCTAAAAAGAATGCAAAAGAAAGAAAAAGGAATTCCTTATTCAGGCACCTAGGCAAAAAGAAAACAACCTAATTTATTCCATTTAGCCTTTTAAGTGAGGCCTTAGTATCAGTGTAGGGGGAAGATAGGTGGAGGGTCTTATAAATCATTCTTGGGCTAGTAAGGGTTGCTTTGGGAGAGGCTAGACACACACGCACAAGAATATTCTTGGAAAAGTTTTGATTTGTCTCATAATTTGTTTGTTGGGGTTGGTGCCCTAAAACTCGTAGATAGTGAATGAAACAAATAGTTATATACTTTTTCGATAAAGTCGTTATGGAGTTTTTTGTTCACTCAAGTTATTAAATGAGTGAATTGCACGTTAAACAACCCAAATCCAATAAACTAGTATCCTTGGCTATGACATGAGTGCTTGAACTATATGTTGTGGCATAAATATGGATCAAGTTCAAGTAATAGCCTAAACGGTCTATAGTATAGGGATAAGGCTGGGTACCTTAATCCTAGGAAAGCTATGTGATGCGGCCCACTTTGTTTGAGTACAAACGACATGATCCTGGATCGTTCATGTATAGACATGTGAGTGGGGGCATCCTATGCAAATAAGTTTGCATAAGACCAGGACCGAGAAATAAGTCACTCTTGCTTTAAAACACCGTTTACTGTCAAGACTGACTATTTCAATGCGATGACCTAGGTAACTCGATCTTAATCCTGAGCTAACTATGAACTCCTGTTTATTCGGGCTTATCCTTAGATCTGCATGGGTGAGAGTGGCTCAACATCGCCGACTCAATAAACCCCCCATTTCAGGGATAGGAACGGGTAAATAGCTGGGGACATAGTCTTGCAAAATGGAATTCACTCCTACCCAATTTAGGGATAGTAGAGAGGTTGTTCCCTTAAGTGACTGACTTCGGAACGTGAACAAAGGAATCCCGCCCTCTCATTGGCCCAAGAGGTTTTAGGTTTAGTGGTGGGACCACAAACAGATTGTTCATTAGGGACTCAGCTAGAGACTTAAGGAACAAGATGTAACTTCAGGGGTAAAACGGACATTTGACCCAGCTTAGTTACGAACAACCTGTGAAGGGTCGACTTACTAATCATGGTTATATCAGGTGGACAGAAATATATCTACAGTGAGGTTAGTTCAACTATCGGACTATAGTGGAGTGTCCCGGTAGTTAACGAATGTTGGTTAACTAAATTAAAAGAGTTTAATCAGTTAATCTCGAATCGTTGGAGCCCATGATCTGTAGGTCCATTAGGTCCCCCTACTAGCTCATACGGAATAAACCTTAGAACATATGTGATGAAAAAGTTTGAAACGTTCAAAACTAATATAAGAGAAAGTCAAGAATATTTAAATAAGATTTAAATATTAGAATAATGTATTCGATACAATATTTCGGTTTGGATATGGATAGGGCTTCATATTAGAAACCGGGATTGAGAGAAAGTGAGAATTGGTGCAAATATTTAATTTAATATTTGATATTGAATTAAATAGTTATTATTAATTAAAATGTTTAATTAATAAATAAAATAAATTTTAATTTGGTGAATTAAAATTGAATTAGTGGGTTTTGTTGAAATTTAATTGAAAATTCAATTTCAATTAATTATAAATCCAAGAGGCAAATTGTGTTGTGTTGACATCAACACCCAATTTCTTTTCTCATCTTCAAGACATCTCCAAATACACCTCACCAAAAGGCAATGTGTTGTCTTCTTCTTGAGCATTAAAATGCATGTCATTCTATAATAAAAGAGGTGGAGAAGGCTGAAATATAATCATGGACAGAAGCCATATTTTTCTCCCAAAAGTCTTAAAGTTTTCTCTCAAATTTTCTTTGAAAAAGTTCAAGTTCTCTTCAACTAATTCATCACAAATTCGAGTCCCACAACTCGTTCAAAGGCCGGAGAATAGCGGGGAAGACTCTCGTGGTCGTCTACAACCAATTTGTGCAAAGAAATCATCCACGGTGTTGAAGAATTCGTCCATAAAATGTTGGTTTCCCGAATTGCTCTGTTTTTGGTTTACTTGAGTGCATGTTTTCTAAACTAAAATTAAAGGAAATTTGAGTGTTTCGATCCGAATTGCTTCCGCATGTGTCTCACACACTCCTTCAATTGGTATCAGAGCATGAATTGAGCACTCAATTTCGTTTAATTTTAGCTTGGTGGGTTGAATTTTGCATGAATGTTTGCTTGGTTGCTATAATGGGCTCATTATGGTTTTGGCATCAAATTAGCTTTAAATTCGTGGATGAAAGTTGTAATTGCCTACATGTTTATGGGCATATATGTGTTGGCTTGAGTCTGTAAAAATTTGGGAGTCAATAGAGTGGAAATTAGGCTGTAATCGAAGAAAGAAGACGATGTATTCGCTGGCTGGAAAAACAGAGCACGAAGAAAATGCAGTTTCTGGGCTGCTGTATGAACAGCGTCGAGACGCTGTTGAATTTTCAAAGAGGTGCGGGTCAATCAAACGGTGGTTCGGGCGGTTTGGTTTATTTCTGGTCCGGTTCACCCAATTAAAAACCGGTTCAAGCCAGTTTCTACCTCCTTTGGTTCGGTTCAAGCAACTCTAAGGCGATTCGGGCCGGTTCGAATGATTCGGGAGCGGTTCAAGGTTTATTTTCAATTATTAATGTAATAATTTTAGTTTTTTGCTGGATTAGGATGCCAAAATCGGTCAATTTTAGTGTGTTTAATTTATTATGCATTGTGGATGTATAGTTAAATTAAATTAGATTTATATATGCATATTGTATGTCATATAGATTTAAAAACCCATCATAGGAAAGCATGTTTCATGCATTAGTAATTTATTATAAGTGCTGTAATAAAACTGAAATGCATGTTGAATGTTTAATTTCATTTAGCTCATTTAGTATAAATGTAATATGAATAAACGAAAACGAACAAGCATGCAGCATGAAACCTCCTTAGCATAAATTGATGTTATAGATTTATCGTTCTTTATAAAGTGTTATAAACCGAGATAGACGTTAAAATTTATAACAAGATAATTGCATGCTCACTTAGGGTTAACGAACCTTCAACTCGAACAATTCGCATAGAATAGGTCGATATCTTGTAAAGCTAAGGTTACAAGAGAACTCACCCGACGAGATGTTGTCTAAGGCTGGAGGTATTTAAGTTGACGGTTTACGGAACACCTCCTACCTGGGTATCGAGTCGATACTTGAGTTAGGCTAACCCGAGTTTTATGAGCATGCGTGAGCGATGTAAGGTTTAAAAGAGTTTATCACCTAGACATCATAAGTATAAAATAGTTATTCACACCTAGACGTAGGTTGCTTTTAAATGGTGCTTTATATAACTTGAATACTTGATTGTTATATGCTTTCATCACCATTAGAAGCATGTTATAGGGCTAATTCATTAAAAGTTATAATAGTTATATAGGTTAATGAATAGAAACTGTCATAAACCTATAACAAAGAATTGCATGCTAACATAGGATCTTAGGATTGAGTTTTTTTTGGTTTAAAATTTAATAGACCTAAGATCACGTTTCTAATAGGATTAGAACTTCCTACTTAGTATTTTAAATATATTAAAATATGATTAAGTAGGATATAAGGCTTCGGTTATAAGGGAACTCTCCCGGCACCTGAGTTGAATTAACCACGGTCTTATTAGCATGCACACGTCACTAGGTAATTAAAATGGTTTAATTCACCTAGATATTAGAGTAAAGACCTTTATAAAGAGTTATAAAAGGCGTAGACTTAAATAGATTCATTTAGCCAGAATTTACCTAAGTAATAAAAAGACCCTAAAATTTTAGAATACTTTAGTGGGAGAAAAAGTATAAAAACTAGATATTAATATCAAGTTTTTACTCTCACGTCCCCCTGTGTTCACACACCATGAGATCCATGTTTGGCCTCGAGGCGCCCTGGATGCGTCTCCCTACGGATGGTGTTTGCATGGGTCAATAACAAGGTGAATGGGGAAAGTGTTCATAGTAAGTGGGTGAAGGATACATGTCCAAGTATCCTGCGGTCTCTTCCATTAGGTTGCACCGTGGGATTCTCATACACCGCCTGTAGGTTGCCCACAGTGTAACCATAGCTAACCATCCCTACGAAGGGCTTGTGCATGGGATTCGGAACAACGCAAACTCTAGAAATGGATAGGGTTTCTTAGGGTCATTCCTAACATTAGCTCTTTCCTACGGTGGCATTGTTAGGATCGTCCTCTGGAATTTGAAAAATGGTGGGTCACACTTACAAGATTGTCTTGACCGAACCGACGGTAGCTAAGAACTATTGGAATAAAGAGTTATTTTGACAATAGTAAATGGCCGAGATTGTCTCGATTCAGAGGAGGAGTAGCTGACTGCCCTACGGTAGCGGTTATTCTAAACCTCTGAAGTATCGTTGCAAAATGTATCAATAATATACTTGGGTCAATAATTACTTTTTTCTAAATTTGATTGGATAATATGTATACTGGGTTTAGTGCATTTTTTAATACAAGTTATTTGTTGATTTCAGCAATATGTTGAATTATGTATGTGTTTTTTCGAACGCCAAATTAAATGGTTCAAAACATACGACTAAGAAAAACTTAAAACACGTGGCAAACAATTTAGGTATGGTCTTAATTGAGGAACATCCTCAGTCAAACTGCTTAGCCAAGAGGAACATGATCCATGACTCAAAATCTGATTTATTAGTCTTGGAATCGTGTATAGTGGAAAACGATAGTTCTCCCTGGATACTCTATTCAGGTTCCACTAATCACGTATGTTCTTCATTTCTAGGAATGAGTTCCTGGACACAGTTACAGGCTGGTGAGATGACCCTTATAGTCGGAACAGGAGAAGTCATCTCGGCTATTGCAGTGGGAGACATAAAGTTATTCTTTTCAAAGGAACGTTACATGATATTAGATAATGTGTATATAGTTCCGAAAATTAAAAGAAATTTGATTTCACTATCTTGCTTAATTGAACAAGGATATTCAATATCATTCTCTGTTAATGAAGCGTTCATAACTAAGAGAGGTATTGATGTTTGCTCTGCAAGCATGGAGAATAATTTATATGTTTTAAGACCAATTGAGTCTAAAGCTGTTTTAAATCATGAGATGTTTAAAACCGCTGAGACTCAACCTAAAAGACAGAAAGTTTCTCAAAATACCTATCTCTGGCACTTGAGGTTAGACCATATTAATCTCAATAGGATTGGGAGATTGGTTAAAAATGGACTTCTAAACAAGTTAGAAGACAACTCCTTACCTCCTTGCGAGTCATGCCTTCAAGGCAAGATGACTAAACGACCTTTTACCGGAAAGGGTTATCGTGCCAAAGAGCCCTTAGAACTCATACATTCGGACCTTTGTGGATCGATGAACGTTAGAGCTCGAGGAGGGTAAGAATATTTCATCAGTTTCATTGATGATTATTCGAGGTATGGCTATCTTTACCTAATGCATCATAAGTCCGACGCCCTTGAAAAATTCAAGGAGTATAAGGCCGAGGTTGAGAACCTATTAGGTAAGACCATAAAAACACTTCGATCTGATCGTGGTGGAGAGTATATGGACTCGAGATTCCAAGACAACTTGATAGAGCATGGAATCACGTCCCAACTCTCAGCCCCTGGTACACCTCAACAGAACGGTGTATCAGAAAGGAGAGACAGAACCCTGTTAGACATGGTTCGCTCTATGATGAGATATGCTCAATTACCTAACTCTTTTTGGGGTTATGCAGTAAATACTACGGTTTATATTTTAAACGTAGTTCCCTCAAAGAGTGTTCCAGAAACACCGCTTGAGTTCTGGAAAGGGCGTAAAGCAAGTTTACGTCATTTCAGAATTTGGGGATGCCCAGCACACGTGCTTGAGGTAAATCCGAAGAAATTAGAACCTCGTTCAAGATTTTGCCTATTTGTAGGCTATCCCAAAGAGACGAGAGGTGGTTACTTCTTCGATCCTGAAGAAGATAAAGTATTTGTATCGACAAATGCTACATTTTTAGAAGAAGACCACGTTAGGAATCATAAGCCACAGAGTAAAGTTATTTTAAGTGAATTATCAAACGAAGCTACAAAATCATCTACGAGGGTCGTTGATGAAGCCGACACCTTAAATCAGTCACGTCCTTCTCAAGAAATACGAGAGCCTCGACGTAGTGGGAGGGTTATTAGACAACCTGATCGCTGTTTAGGTTTAATAGAAACACCAGTCATGCCTAATGACGGAGTCGAGGATCCATTGACCTATCGACAGGCAATGAATGACGTTAACAAGGATGAATGGATTAAAGCTATGGACCTCGAAATGGAATCCATGTACTTTAATTCAGTTTGAGATCTTGTAGATCAACCCCGAAGGGGTTAGGCCCATAGGATGCAAATGGATCTACAAGAGAAAACGAGACGCAGCTAGAAAGGTACAGACCTTTAAAGCACGACTTGTGGCAAAGGGTTTTACCTAGAGGGAGGGGATTGACTATGAAGAAACCTTCTCCCTGGTTGTCATGTTAAAGTCGATAAGAATACTTCTATCCATTGCTGCTTTTTATAATTATGAAATATGGCAAATGGATGTCAAGACTGCTTTCTTGAATGGCAATCTTGAAGAAAGTTTTTTATGTCTCAGCTAGAAGGGTTCATTGCCCAAGGTCAAGAGTAAAAGGTTTGCAAGCTCAAACGATCCATTTATGGATTGAAACAAGCATCAAGATCCTGGAATATAAGATTTGATACTGCGCAAGTCTTATGGCTTTGAACAGAATGTTGATGAGCCTTGTGTGTATAAAAGGATCGTCAAAAGTTCAATAGCTTTCTTAGTTTTGTATGTAGACGATATCCTACTCATCGGGAATGATGTAGATTATCTGACTGACATTAAACAATGGCTAGCAACTCAATTCCAAATGAAAGATTTGGGTGAGGCGCAGTATGTTTTAGGGATCCAAATTATTTGGGACCGTAAGAACAAGACGCTAGCTATGTCTCAAGCATCTTATATAGACAAGTTGTTGATTAGATATAAGATGCAGAATTCCAAGAAAGGATTATTACCTTTCAGACATGGAATTACTTTGTCTAAGGAACAATGTCCTAAGACACCTCAAGAAGTTGAGGACATGAGACGGATTCCCTATGCCTCTGCAGTAGGCAGCCTCATGTATGTCATGTTGTGTACAAGGTCTGACATTTGTTATGCAGTAGGGATTGTCAGTAGGTATCAATCAAACCCAGGATTCGATCACTGGACTGCCGTGAAAAATATGCTCAAGTATCTTAGGAGAACGAGAGACTATATGCTCGTGTATGGTGATAAGGATTTGATCCTTACAGAATACACTGATTCTGATTTCCAAACCGATAAGGATTCGAGAAAATCCACATCGGGTTCAGTATTTACTCTGAACGGAGGAGCAATAGTATGGCGTACCATCAAACAAGGATGCATAGCAGATTCGACCATGGAGACCGAATATGTAGCTGCAAGCGAAGCAGCGAAAGAAGCGGTATGGCTTAGGAAGTTCTTGACCGATTTAGAAGTCGTTCCAAATATGCATCTGCCCATCACTCTTTATTGTGATAACAGCGTTGCAGTTGCAAATTCGAAAGAACCTAGAAGCCATAAAAGAGGCAAGCACATTGAAAGGAAATATCATCTCATCAGGGAGATAGTGCACCGAGGAGACGTGATCGTCACAAAGATTGCATCGGAGCACAACATTGCTGATCCATTCACAAAGACTCTCACGGCTAAAGTGTTTGAGTGTCATCTAGAGGGTCTGGGTCTACGAGATATGTATAGAAAATAATCTAGGGCAAGTGGGAGGAATGTAACCGGTATTCAAAACTCGTGATGTATTGGATATTATTATGCCCTAGTTTATTGTATTTATAAATTGTTATTAATACAAGTATTTATTCACTCCAAATACACCTCACCAAAAGGCAATGTGTTGTCTTCTTCTTGAGCATTAAAATGCATGTCATTCTATAATAAAAGAGGTGGAAAAGGCTGAAAAATAATCATGGACAGAAGCTATATTTTTCTCCCAAAAATCTTAAAGTTTTCTCTCAAATTTTCTTTGAAAAAGTTCAAGTTCTCTTCAACGAATTCATCACAAATTCAAGTCCCACAACTCATTCAAAGGCCGGAGAATAGCGGAGAAGACTCTCGTGGTCGTCTACAACCGATTCGTGCAAAGAAATCATCCACGGTGTTGAAGAATTCGTCAATAAAAGGTTGGTTTCCCGAATTGCTCTGTTTTTTGTTTACTTGAGTGCATGTTTTCTAAACTAAAATTAAAGGAAATTTGAGTGTTTCGATTCGAATTGCTTCCGCATGTGTCTCGCACACTCCTTCATTGTTAGCATGTAGTAGCTTCTCTAAGGCAAATTTCAGCATCTTAATCTCTACAATCCATATTCTGTAATGTTAGACTTGCTTGAGGGCTAGCAAGATTTAGATTGGGGTGATTTGATAAAGTGAATCTGTTATATGTTTATCTCCTTCGAAATTGCTTATCTTCGTTGAATTCTATGTGCAAAATGCTTCAATTTGACTGTAATATTGTTACAGGTCTGAAATATGAGTTCGGGACCAAAACAGGTTGAAAACGAGCTAAACCAAAGCAAAATGACGAAAATGCCCTTGATCAACTCGAGTCAATGATAAGGGTAAAAAATATACCTATTTTACCCTTATATTTAGCTCATTGTCTTGTCAAAAGTTGCATGTTTAGATCAATTTTACTATTCTCGAGCTCAAAATATGTTAAAGTTGATGAATTAGGGAGTTGAGAGTCACATTTGTCAAAATATGCTTAATTGTGCTTAAAAAGACTCAATTTGATATGAATTTGACTCAATTTGGTGTTGTGCAGGAAAACAGAGGAAAGCTGGAAATTACCCAGAAATGCGATCGCATTTCTGGGAAGGCCAATTTCAAATGCGACCGCATTTCTGGAAAAACAGAGGTCGTTCCGAGTCCGTCGCGGGTCGTTTTGAACGAGATTTTTGTGCACCTAACCGGCCGTTTTGACCCCGAAAATGACTGGGCTACCTACCAGCACCTATTTCATGGCTCCTCAACTACTCCCCACACTATATAAGGCTTTGATTCAAAGTCAAATCCAAGCAGAACTCACTGGGAAAAAGAGGGTGGTGACAGAACCCTAGTAGACGCCCATGAGTAGGGATGCCCGAGGTCTTCTTAGATGACTAAATTCTAACCTTAGTTAGACATCAAATCTTAGTGTTTGTAGGAATTTTCACCCTATTCCTATTGTAAAAGGAGAGTAGAGTGTCGAGCGAACTCTAGAAGGATTGGATAAAAGAAAAAACCCTAGTATTTAGCTACTGCCATTATTTCCAGCACTTGTCACTTTTCATTCATTTGTATTCTTATTATTTTATTTCAATGGAAAGTTGTTCATTTGCACTTTATCCCACCATGCTTAGCTAAATTCCATTGAGGGGTTCAATATGGTGAATTCTCTTATGGTTCAATAGCTTGAAAGTGTTTATTTGCTTAAGTTTTATTCAATGCATGTCATCCTTTATTGATTATCATTCTGAATCTTGCTGAGTTTAAATTGATCACTTAGACTTTGCATGCCATGTGAGTTTGATCTCGAAACGGACGAACGATATCGGTTCTCATAAAGGGGATATAGAAGAAAGGGCTCGAAAGAGTGTATTCCGTGTAATAGGGCGAGACTGCCTAAGGCACCCTATAACAACTATAGGGTTATAGATTGCATGCTTGTTTTATCTATGTCGGAGTCGAGTCACAGAAATGTGCATAACGGTACTCACTTAGCCTTCTAACGGTTCTTGGGAGCAAGGCCAAATAGAAGTTAAATATGACCCAATGCATTGAATAGGCTTAAGTTGAATAATATATGATTAAAGTTATTTTCCTTTGGGATGAAACTATATTGAACACCTCGTTTTATTTATCATTGTTATTTCTTTACTTATTTGTTTTGTTTAATTTCCAAAAATCAATCATCAATTATTTCTTTGGTTACCTATTCTAACCAATCTTTGAACAGTTTCTTCTTCAAATCTGTGTTTCCAATTTAGTCCTCGTGGGATCGATACCCTTGGAATACTTCTAAGGTTTTTATTACTACGTGCGACAGTGTATACTTGCACTAAGGTTGGCTGAATCATTCTTGTTCGTTATCTACCATCGTTTTCTAACATATTCATCCAGTGAACCATGCACCAGTCAACGCATGCTGAAGGTCAACCGAGAGCATCTCAACGCCGCTAAGACGCTGCAAAATGTTGTTTTCCCGAGATCTAACGTCGAGACGCTGCAGTCGGGCGTCTAGACGCTACGGAAGTCTAAGGCGCGCGAAAAAAATGTCAAGACGCTGGCCACGGCGTCTCAACGCTGGCACTTTTTATAAATAGGATCTTTCTCCGTTTTAGGTCAATCCATATTTGATTCCGCCGTTTCTCTCTTGTTTTCTCTCAATTCCTTTCCTCTTTCTCTGTAATACTTAGTTTAGGCTTAGTTAGGGACGGTTGATCAAGCTTCGGGCTTGGATTTGGCTTGTCCATGGTCATCTAAGCTCGGATTGCTGTCATGGGGACGTCGGTTGTAAGTATGAATTTAATTTCATGAGATTTTTGTGGTTCACTGCATGATTTATTTGATTGAATGTTATTTAGACTCTATGTTTGTAATTAGGATTGTTAGGAGAGATTGAGTTGATTTTTGGTGAAATTGGTGCTAAAACAGATTCTAACTTGGTTGTTTGATTTTGCAGGTGCTGGTAGCTGTGTATGAACGAATTCCCTAATTTAGAATTCAATTTGGGCCATGAAAATGAAAGGACTTTTCATAGAAGGATAAGGGAACAAAGGGAGAGAAACAATAGGATGGATCCACCACCTCTTTTACCCCCTGTACCTCCTGGGAATCAAGAAAACCAAAACAACCAGCAACCTAATCTTGAGATAAATCAGCAACCTAGTGTAGAAAATCAAGCTGAAAACCCTATCCTTATAGCCAATGATAGGGGAAGAGCTATTAGAGCCTATGCCCTCCCTACCTTCAATGAGTTATACCCTGGGATAGATAGACCCGAGATACAGGCACAAAATTTTGAAATGAAGCCTGTGATGTTCCAAATGTTGCAAACAGTGGGACAATTTCATGGATTACCTTCTGAGGATCCACACCTACACCTTAAATCCTTTTTGGGAGTGAGTGACTCATTTAGAATTCAAGGAGTTTCTCAAGATGCTTTGAGGTTAACCTTGTTTCCTTATTCTTTGAGGGATGGAGCTAAAGCTTGGTTGAATAACTTTGCTCCTGGCTCCATCACTACATGGAATGAGTTAGCAGAGATGTTCCTCATTAAGTACTTTCCTCACACTAGAAATGCCAATCTTAGAGCTGAAATAGTGTCTTTTAAGCAATTTGAAGATGAGTCCTTTAGTGAAGCTTGGGTGAGATTTAAGGAATTATTGAGAAAATGCCCCCACCATGGTTTACCCCACTGCATTCAAATGGAAACCTTCTATAATGGGTTAAATTTGGCCACTCAGAATATGGTAGATGCTTCAGCCAATAGTGCCTTATTATCCAAGACTTTTGATGAGGCTTATGACATTTTGGAGAGAATATCCACAAATAGTTGTCAACGGTCTGATGTGAGAAGTGTGGCTGGGAAGAAAAATAAAGGTATGATGGAGGTTGATACTGTTACATCTTTTAATGCAAGGTTTGATTCAATGGAGAACATGATGAAAAAGTTAAACTCGGGCTTTGAGAATTTGCAGTTGATGAATTCTAATGCAAACCAGACTGCTGTAGCAATTAATATAAACCAGAATGCTGTAGATTCATGTGTTTAGTGTGGATAGGATCACACTTTTGAATTTGGCCCTGGGAATCCAGCCTCAGTGTGTTATGTTGGGAACCAAAATGCCCCTAGGAATAACCCCTATTCCAATACCTATAATCCGGGTTGGAGAAATCATCCTAATTTTGCTTGGGGAGGTCAATGAAGTAATTCCAACACCCAACAAGCTCAACAAAATATGAGTGGACCTTCTGGATTTGGGCAACAAAATCAGCAAAATAAGTTCCAAAATACCATGAACCAACATGCCACTGGAAATTCTTTAGAGAGCATGTTCAAGGAATATATGGCTAAAACTGATGCTGCAATTCAAACTCACCAAGCGTCTCTCAGAAATTTGGAAGTTCAAATGGGCCAAATCGCTAGTGAGTTGAAAGTTAGGCCACATGGTAAACTTCCCTCGGACACTGAAAATTCAAAGAGGGAAGGAAAGAAACAAGTCCAAGTTGTGGAACTTAGAAGTGGAAGGCCTTTACTTGAAAAAAAAGGGCCAAACCAACAAAAACCAGCTGGGACAGCAAGCTGATATGCATGCTGATATGGAGAAAACAACAAAGAAAAATGTGGAAAAACCCGCTGGAATTCAAGTGGAAAAGGGTCAAGAGAATGAGAAAATTGAAGAAATCCCTAAAGCAGCCCCTCTAGTTCCTCCTAAGCCAATTCCTACACCTTCCCCAACATTTAAACCACCCCCACCACCCTTCACCTTTTCCTCAAAGGCTAAAACAGAAAAATCAAGAAGCCAAATTTAAGAAATTTCTTGAGGTCCTGAAACAACTTCCTATAAACATTCCACTAGTTGAGGCTTTGGAACAAATGCCCAACTATGTGAAGTTCCTCAAGGATATTTTGACAAAAAAAGGAGATTGGGTGAGTATGAAACCGTGGCGCTGACTGGGGAGTGTAGTGCAATTTTGAAAAATAGGATTCCACCCAAAGTGAAAGACTCTGGAACTTTTATCATTCCTGTTTCTATTGGTGGCAAGGAGTTAGGAAGAGCCTTGTGTGATCTTGGGGCTAGCATAAACCTCATGCCATTATCCATTTACAAGAAATTGGGAATAGGAGAGGTTAGGCCAACCACTGTAACTTTGCAACTTGCTGATAGATCAATCACCTACCCTGAAGGAAAAATTGAGGACATCTTAGTTCAAGTGGATAAGTTTATCTTTCCAGCGGATTTTATCATTTTGGATTATGAAGTTGATAAGGATGTCCCAATTATCCTAGGAAGACCATTTTTTGCTACAGGGAGAGCTTTAATAGATGTTCAAAAAGGTGAATTGACTATGCGAGTACATGATCAAGAAGTTAAGTTTAGTGTGTTTGATGCCATGAAATGCCCAACTCAGATGGAAGAGTGTTCTGTGATTAATGTGTTGGATGAATTGGTAACACATAAATGGGAGGAAGAGCTACTGCAGCACCACATACAGCACTTTGGTGAAATAAGAGTGGAAGACTTGGAAATCTTGTGTGTGTAGCAGAAAATGGAGGTAGTAAATGAAGCTTCTAACTTTAAGAGAGCTTTTGAATCATTGGAGTTGTTTGATAGGAAAATTAAACCTATGCAGCCCTCCATTGTAGAGCCTCCTAAGTTAGAGCTCAAGTCTTTGCCCACTCATTTGAAATATGCTTACTTGGGAGAACAAGAAACATTGCCTATCATAATTTCAGCAAGTTTGCTCCCTGGAGATGAACAAACAGTGTTGGAGTTGTTGAAAAAGTTTAAAAAGGCCATTTGTTGGACTCTAGCTGACATTCAAGGTATAAGTCCATCCTTTTGTATGCACAAAATTAATTTGGAGGAAGGAAACTTCAAATCGATTGAGCAACAAAGGAGGCTTAATCCGGCCATGAAAGAAGTGGTAAAAAATGAGATAATCAAGTGGCTAGATGCTGGAATTATATACCCTATAGCTGATAGTATTTGGGTTAGTCCAGTCCAATGTGTGCCTAAAAAGGGAAGAATGAATGTGGTGATGAATGAGGCAAATGAGCTAATTCCCACTAGAACAGTGACAGGATGGAGGGTATGTATGGATTATAGGCGCTTGAACAAAGCCACAAGAAAAGACCATTTCCCTTTACCTTTCATTGACCAAATGTTGGACAAGCTAGCTGGACAAGATTATTATTGCTTTCTGGATGGTTATTCAGGATATAACCAAATCACCATAGCCCCTCAAGATCAAGAGAAAACCACTTTCACTTGTCCCTATGACACTTTTGCATTTAGGAGAATGTCATTTGGTCTTTGTAATGCCCCGGCCACTTTTCAAAGGTGTATGATGGTCATTTTTTATGATTTAGTGGAGACCATAATGGAAGTATTCATGGATGAATTTTTGGTTTTTGGGGAGTCATTTCAAGCTTGTCTCACTAATTTGGGAAAAGTATTGCAAAGATGTGAAGAAACCAATTTGGTGCTCAATTGGGAAAAATGTCAATTTATGGTTAAAGAAGGCATAGTACTTGGGCACAAAATCTCTAAGAAAAGCATTGAAGTAGATAAAGCCAAGGTGGAGATCATTGAAAAGCTAGAGCCTCCAACCACAGTGAAAGGAGTTAGAAGTTTTCTTGGGCATGATGGTTTTTACAAAAGGTTTATCAAGGATTTTTCAAAAATATTCAAGCCCCTTTGCCTATTGTTGGAAGTGAACCGCCCCTTTGAGTTTGATGATGAGTGTTTGAAGGCTTTCAACACCCTAAAAACAACATTAGTCACTACACCTATCATCTCCTCACCCAATTGGCAATTGCCATTTGAGTTGATGTGTGATGCAAGTGATTTCGTTGTTGGGGCTATGTTGGGACAAAGAATAGGGAAGTTGATCCGCCCTATCTATTATGCTAGCAAAACTCTAAATGAGGTCCAAAAGAATCATACAACCACTGAAAAGGAGCTTTTGGTCGTGGTGTTTGCTTTTGAAAAGTTTAGACCTTATTTAGTGGGAACCAAGGTGACAGTGTTCGCTGACCATGCTGTCATTAAATACCTCTTAGTCAAGAAAGATGCTAAACCAAGGCTTATTAGGTGGGTGCTTTTGCTCCAAGAGTTTGGTTTGGAAATTAAAGATAAAAAGGGTTCTGAAAATCAGGTTGCTGACCATTTATCAAAGCTGGAAGGTAGTGAAAAACTGCTGCAGCAGAGTGAAATTAAGGATTCATTTCCTGATGAGCTACTGCTTACAGTAGCTCAATTGAAGGAAATTGACACTCCTTGGTTTGCTGACTTTGCAAATTACCTAGCCTGTGGAATTGTGCCTCCTGAAATGACCAAACAATAGTTGAAAAAGTTCCACTCTGAGGTGAGATTTTATTTTTGGGATAAATCATTCTTGTATAGGCAGTATGCTGATGGAATTTTTAGAAGATGTGTTGTTGAAAGTGAAATTCAGTCCATATTGACTCATTGCCACTCATCCTCTTATGGTGGACATAATGGTGGTCAAAGAACAGCTGCAAAAGTGTTTCAGTCAGGTTATTATTGACCCTCAGTGTTTAAGGATGCTGATTTTTTTAGTAAAGTGTGTGACAAGTGTCAAAGGAAGGGAAATTTGAGCCAAAAAGATGAAATACCTCTCACCTACATTTTAGAGGTAGAACTCTTTGATGTTTGGGGTTTGGACTTTATGGGACCTTTTCCCCCTTCCTTTAGTAATTTATACATACTTTTGGTTGTAGACTATGTGTCAAAATGGGTGGAAGCTATTGCTTGTCCCTTAAATGATGCCAAAACAATATTGAAATTCTTGCACAAACACATTTTTACTCGTTTTGGAACTCCTAGAGCTTTAATAAGTGATGAGGGGACTCATTTCGTGAATAGAATGTTGAACAACATGTTGGTCAAGTACAATGTTAAGCATAGAATCTCAACCCCTTACCATCCACAAGCTAACGGCCAAGCTGAGATCTCCAATAGGGAGATTAAGAACATTTTGGAAAAAATGGTCAGCCCAAATAGGAAGAATTGGTCTATTAGGCTTGATGATGCATTATGGGCTTATAGGACAGCATTTAAAACTCCTTAGGGCATGTCTCCATATAGGTTAGTTTTTGGAAAATCTTGCCATCTGCCTTTAGAGTTGGAACATAAAGCTTTTTGGGCTATTAAAAAGCTCAATTTTGATCGTAAGGCAGCAGGTGAATTGAGAAAATTTCAGCTTATGGAGATGGAGGAGTTTAGGCAACTATCCTATGAGAATGCAAAAATATACAAGAAAAAGACCAAGGATTGGCATGATAAAAGATTAGTGCCTAAGAAGTTTGAAAGGGGACAAAGAGTTTTGTTGTTTAATTCTAGACTTAAGTTTTTTGAAAAACTTAAGTCCAGATGGTCCGGGCCATTTACTATCATAGAAGTTTGACCATGGGACAGTGCTGTTGAAGGATGAAACGGATGGAAGAAAATTTAAGGTTAATGGGCAAAGGTTAAAACACTACTGGGGTGAAGAATTCCAGAGGTGTTATGCCTCTTGCAATTTGTTGGAGGGTTGTGAGGTGAAAGAAAAAGGGGGCAATGTGCTTTAAGGTGTGATGAATGTTTTTAGTCCCTAAAGGTGGTAAAAAGAGTTTTAATTTTCTGCTTTATTGCATTTTGTAGTAGTCATTAATTTTAATTTTCTGCTTTAATGTGCATTCTGCCTTATTGCATTCTGTAGTGTTCATTTGTTAGCTAGTTGTTGTAATTTTGTTAGTTTTAGTGTGTTGATGGTTTTATTGTTTTGTTGCTGATATTTTAGCTTTTTTTTGCAACCAAGCTTTAATTTTGTTAGGTGTTCTCATGCAAAAAGTTGGAGTAAGAATCTTGGAAGAGAAAATCTTGGGCAGTGAATCTTCACAGTTTTGGAAAAAGATCAGCTTGATGGGATTGATCTTAGCAGCCTTGGAAAGATTGGATTTGATGTAAAATAGGAATCAAAGTATTGCTTGGCTCAAAAAGGGAAATCTGGAAGCTGCAGCAAAATTTGTGCAGTCATAAAGCATCAGATTTTTTTGGGCAGTGGGCTAGCTGTGACACTTTAATGCTCGTGATTCTCTATTACCAACCAGATTTTTTTTATTCAATGTGCAAACCCTTCAAGTTTTATTTAAAAAGGGAGGGGCCTTCTTTCAAAAATGCATGCAATCCTTTGAATTTCTTCTTAAAAACTGACTTATTCTTCTAGCCGAGACTTACTTCCCTTGAAGATTTTGTCCTTCCCTTTATTGAAACAATGGCCCCCAAGGTCCTCAAGAAATTGTTTCGGCCAAAGGTTGTTGAATCTTCAGCACCAACAAGTAAAGTTCAAGATACGGAAGTGATTGTTCAAAGTGAAGAGGCTCATTCAAGGGCCACTAGAAAGAGTCCTAGAAACAAAGGGAAAGGAAAAAAAGTTGTTGAGCAAGAAGAATTTCAAGAAGAGCTTTAAGAGGAAGTGATTTTGGTTGAAGTTCAAGAAGAGGAATTTGTGCCAGCCCCCAAAAGTCCACCTGCCAAGAAGAAAGGCCAAAAGAAAAAGGGGAAGGAACCAATGCTTGTTGTCAACGAGAGCCCCAAAGAAAAGTTTGTGAATGTTGCTGCTAAAAAGAAGTTTGAAGAAATGCTTAAAAGAGATTCTCTTCCCGAAAGAGGATTTGAGGCTGATATGAAGAAGCTTCCCTTATTTGTTTCAGCTGTGATTATTAATCATGGTTGGGAAACATTGTGTCAAAAGCCAGAACCAGCCATTATTCCCTTGGTAAGGGAATTTTATGCCAATGTTCAGGATAATGAGCTTTTTCAGATCAAGGTGAGGGGCAAGTGGATTGATTGGCCGCCATCTGCTATTAATGAGTTTGATAACCTCCCAAATTACCCCCATGCGCTTTTCAACCCTATGGAGATTACTCCATCCAATGAGCAACTCCAATCAACTTTGGAAATATGTGGAGTAGAGGGGGCAAGTTGGAAAATGTCAAGGAACTCTAACCGAACATTTCTGGCAGCTTACCTAAAGCCAGAGGCAAATGTATGTCATACTTTTGCAAGGAGTAGGTTGCTCCCTACTACTCATGAGACCACTGTGTCCAAGGAAAGGGTTTTATTGATCTTTTCTATCGTGAAGATTTTGAGCATCGATGTTGGGAGGCTATTGGCAAAAGAAATTCTGGCTTGTGCGAAAAGGAAACAAGGAAGGCTATTTTTCCCTAATCTCATTACAGCATTGTGTTTGAAGGCCCAAGTGCAGGTTGATGAGGATGAAGAGATCTTGATGGACAAAGGTGTAATTGACTCAGCATCAATAGCAAGGCTGCATGGAGAGAACAAAGGGAGGACCAGCACCAATATTGTATGTGGAGCTGAGGAGATCTTAAAGCAACAAAGGAGAATGATGAGGCGCATGGAGCATAGTGCAAATCAGCAAAGGTCCTATTGGGAATACGCTCATCAAAGAGATTTTGCCATGGAAAAGACTTTTGAATATGGCTTTGAGGAACTTCCTCAGCCATTCCCTCAATTCCCCTTAGGATTAATTGATCCATGGTGTCCTTCCCCATCTCCAAGTGGGAATGATGATGATGTTGGAGGATTGTGGAAAGCTAGAAGAAAAAAAAAAGTTTGTTGTACTGTACTTGTTATGTTGGTTGTTGCTGTTGTTATTTCTCTTTCTGTTGGCTGTCTGTTTGTTTTTATATTCCAGTGTGATTGCTTTCAGTTCTCAATTTTTAGTTTGTTTGTTTAGAGAATGAGAAAGAAGAGAATCATGGCCTGATTGTGTAATCCATCTAGTTTAATGAAATTCTCTTATGAAAATAGTGTTGGTGTGTAATCTGGTATGTTGGCCCCCAAGTTAAAAGTAAAAAAAAAAAAAAAAAAAAAAAAAAAAAAAAGATATGAATTGACCTGCTGATTCTTTGCTTATCCCTTGTAGTAAATTGTTGATTTACTTTTGGCTTAGTGGCATGCATAAAATGAAAGCACAAAAGCCTATGAAATATTCATGCTATAAAAAAAGAAAGAAGAATTGGATTTTGCCTATTACTGTGAATCTATAGTTAGGCTTTGGTCTAGTTTTATCTTATTGCAAGTTGTTGGTTACTGTAATCTTGAATACTTGCTGCTAAAAATGTTAATGCTTAGAAGTGTTATGCTTGCTTGGAATGCTAATTGAACTAGATTAGCCATCTGGTGCGTGAATATTAGAATTTCTGCTAGAAAGTTTTGAGCTTGTGATTTTGAACATACTGGAGCTCAGGTACAAAGTCTTTGCTTGGGAAATATGGGTTGTCCAGCTTGTTTAGAATTAATTTAGGGCCTAGCTGTAGCTCTTGGCTGTTCTTTTGGTTAGCCTAGCCTTGCTGAATGCCGCAACAACAGCTTTACTTGGTAAAAAGAAAAAAAAAATCGGTTTTAATATGCAAATGTAGTGTTCTGTCAAATGATCCCTGAAAGCTTAGCCTATTTGCTTAGTTAGATTATCTTATTGTGCTTTAAGTCCTTAGGTAGATGGGAAGCTTCCTAATTTTCCTCCTTAGCTTAACTCAAATCTTAGGAAAGCTTGTTCCTAGTCCTTTGCCCAAACCTTATAATCTTCCTAAGCAATATGCCTTAGCTTCCCTAAAAAATAAGTTTGGGGGTTCTTGCCTTGCTTTCTCATTCATTGGGGACAATGAATAGATTAAGTTTGGGGGTTAGGTAACCCTTGAAAAAAAAAAACAAAAACAAGAAAAAAAAACAAAAAGCATGAAAAAGAAATAGAAAAGGCAGCTTAGAATGCATTCCTCTTTGTTTTAGTTTTGCCTAAGATGCACTTCTCTCTCTTTATGAAGGTTTTCTGTTTTCCTTGAGCTTGCCTAGTAACCAGGGGGATTTATGATACCCATAGTTTGCCCCTACGTCAAAAAGTAACTCAAGGGAAGAGAAAACATTTTTAAAAAAATGAGCAGAAAAGAAAAGTCCAAATTAGATGGATAAAGGGATGAGTGTTGGCTTGAAGGTTACAATCTTCCCTAGGGTTTAGGTGAGCTTCACCAAAAAGTGTTGTCATTCTAGGAAGCAAGGAGGTAGTTTCCAGAAAGCTATCTTAGGCAATCTTTAGAGAAATGAGTGTAGTTCTCGTTAGGTGATGAGCTTGGAGGCTAGGGTGAGTTTCACCAAAACGTGTCACCATTCCTGGACCAAAAAGCTCTATGAGACTTTCTAAGTTGGTAAAAAAAAAAGAATAAAAAGTTAGAGAGAAGTTTTAGGTTGAGCTTAGAGGTTTTAGAGGTTGGACAAAGAAGACTATAGAATTGCTTTGCAAGCTTTAGGATTGAGGTTTGAGCTAAGTTTAGGCTTGAAGGTTAGTGGCTTCCTTGATGTCAATAGGTTGGTATAATTTGATATGATGGCTTTTGGAGATAGGCTAAGTTAGAGGATCAATAGAAGAGCACTAAAAGTTGGAGAATGCCAAGTTAAAAGGTGATTTTAAAAAGTAGTGCAATGTTGAGTCGTTGTATGCATTCAGAGAGGTAGGCTTGTCAAGAAGTAGCTAGGTGCTCTAGTTAGGCCATTTTGACTGCAAGCTGAATATGGGATGATGAGTTAGAGTTTTTGTAGGCTAGCATTGCTCAGGAACGAGCAATGATTCAAGTTTAGGGGTTTGATAGCTCTTAGAAATAAGAGCTATTGGCTCTCTCTTAGGCTTAAAAACTCTACTTTTTCATGTGTTTGAGCTTTGGTTTGTGCATGAAATTAAGCAATCTTTATTGAACATCTTTACATATCATTAGGCCAAGCTTTGTTTGGAATTGATGCAGACTTTATGTTTTTCAAGCTAATCTTCTGGTTTATGATCACTTAGGTTATGCTGCAACAGCTAAGTTCACAGTAGAAGGCCAAAAGTCTGGAATTTAAGTGACTACACGTGTTGTACCCGTGGGAATTCTCATTTAATGAACTGGCGTCTTTTGGAGCTGATTTGTCCTATTTCAACCAATTGGGAAAGGTCCATGTGGAGAATAATGTCTAATCAGTCTTGAATTCAATGCAAGGAGCTGATATAAATAGAATTTTGGACCAAAAAGAGTGGACAATCGGCTGGAGAAGTTTTGACCTAGGAGTTGTTGCTAACAGTGAAGGGGAAAAGACAAGGAGGTTGTTGTTTGAAGGATTTCCAGCTTGGGAAAGCTGGAATCTCTCTTGGAAGCTTCTTCTCTTCTCCCCCCTTCTTTTATTCTTTCTTCTCTTAGTGTTTAGTTGGTAATTAAGGTTGTAATCATGATTGATATGGTAGTTTGCTGTTGTATTTTCATTGTTTTCACCTTGAACATGAGCTAAATCCTCTTAGGTGAGGATTAGGGTGCTTAAGCTTGAACTTGTTGTTTGTTTTTAGTGGAACCTTATATATTGCAACTTAAAGTAAAGTGTTTTCATGATTAAAGCTGGAATTTCGTTTGGCCAACCATTTTCTAGCATTGTTATTGAGTGTTTGGGAAAACAATTAGTAACCGATTACTTTGCTTTACCTTAGCCTTTCAAGGTCATGAAAATGAGTGGGTATTTAGGGATAAATAACCACCTAAAGCACTGATCAATTGAGCAAAAAAGAAGGGGTTAAATGGGAGTTTAATCACTTAAACTATAAGAGAATTGGAAAATTCCCGTAGAAAATATTGGGTGAGTTGTGAATGTAAAGTTCTGCTATAGCAAACAGCTTGTGAGAGTAGACAGCCCCTAATCTGAAACTTGCTTTCTCTGTGTTGATTCACTGTTTTTGCTGAAATTTTCTTAAGTTTTTGTCATTTTAAGCTTATTTACCATTTTAATCTCTTACACTTAGTTAATGAAAAATATTTGGTCCTCGGTTACTTTGAATTTCATTGAAAATCAAGCTTAGAAGTAGTAAAATTCCCTAAATCAATCCCTATGGAGAACAATCTTAAATTACTTATCACTTGCTGTCATGATGAGTATACTTGCACGTTTTTTAGCTATTTGTTGCATATTAAGCATCACTTTGCCCAAGGCAACAGTAGGACTTGAACTTGTCAAAGGTAAAAACTATTGCTAATAATTCCTTTTATGTGGTAGTCTGAAATTTAGGAGAGTAATAGTCTCTTATTCAAATATGGACAACCTAGGTCTTCTTATATAGGAGAAAGACCCATTACAATATAAGGAAAGAATAACGGCAATTATGACTAAATATTAACAAATAATATTTACACAATTATATAGACTAGAAATTCCAACACTCCCCCTCAAGCTGGTTTAAAGATGTCTTCCATAGCCATCTTTTCAATTAGTTTATCGAATTGCTTCTTTGGAAGTCCCTTAGTTAGTACATCAGCAATATGCTCTGTCGTCGGAAGATAAGGGATACATATTGCACCAGTATCAATCTTTTCTTTAATAAAGTGTTTGTCAACCTCAATATGTTTTGTTCTATCATGTAGAACTGGATTGTGAGCTATATATATGGCAGCCTTATTGTCACAATAAATTCGAATAGGCTTAGTCTGAGGGAACTTGAATTCCTCAAGTATTCTTTTGATCCATATGCCTTCACAGATTCCATGGGCTAAGGCTCTAAACTCTACTTCAGCGCTACTCCTGGCAACTACATTTTGCTTTTTGCTTCGTCATATGACTAGATTTCCTCCAACAAAGGAACAATAACCTGAGGTAGATCTTCTATCAGTAGTACTTCCAGCCCAGTCTGCATCTGTATAGACCTCTACTTGGAAGTGATTATTCTTTTTTAATAAAATACCTTTTCCAGGAGCTCCTTTTAAATATCGTAAAATCCTATAGCCAGCTTCGAAATGAGTTGGTCCCGGTGCATGCATAAATTGACTTACCATGCTTACAGCAAAAGCAATGTCTGGACGAGTATGAGACAAATAAATTAGTCTCCCCACAAGTCTTTGGTATCTCTCCTTATCCTTTATTTCTTCTTCTTTTGCTGCTTCTAATTTCAAATTAGGCTCAATAGGAGTTTCAGCAACTCTACATCCAAGTAATCATGTTTCTTCAAGTAAGTCAAGGACATATTTTCTTTGATTTACAAAGATACCTTTCCTTGATCTTGCAAATTTCATCCCAAGGAAATATTTTAACGTTCCCAAGTCCTTGATTTGAAACTCAGTTGCAAGGTTTTTCTGAATTGGAAGTACTAGCTTTTTGTCCTCCCCATGAAAATTTAGGGTATTGTCTCCATCCTAGATTGTATGCGTTGGAGTAAGGGTTGATTCTATTATGTGCACCTACAAAATATACTGAAGCTGGATTGACGATCTTCAAATGAATGTTCTTCATTGCAAGTAGCGCAAATGGGGGTTGAAGCTTGGCTCACGACTGCAACCTGAACTTGATTTTCTAAAGTAAGATTCATAAGCATGTTGTTCATAGTTAACATTCACTCTGATAATGTCTCTAAATGATTGATTTCTTGAACCTTGACTTCTTAATTTGCACTCCAAATTAAGGGTGAAAGGTTTTTTTTAAGATCGATGGAAAATAGGAATTGCAATTGGATACTTTTAAAATATAGAGACTAAAATTGAAAATAGCCAAAGTACAAAAACTAATTTTTTTTCCAAAGTAAAGAGACCAAAATAGGACAACAACAACCAACCAAGGACTAAAATAGAAATAGGAAAGCAAAAGAAGATAATTTGTAACATGACATGAAATAAACAACCTTCCTGATCGACTTAGGCATTTATAACCCTTATGAGATGGACTAGGACCTATAACCCTTATGAGATGGACTAGGACCTAAGTACACACTTCTCTGTATGAAACTGAAATTTATGTGCATTGAATTAAAGTCAGGGTGTTTGTGGAACATTACCTCTAAAGGAGATTTACCTCTCAACACTAATGAAGGAAGTCCATTTATGAGTTGAGTTGCGGTAAAAAATGCATCCAACCAGTATACTAGGGGCATCAAAGCATGAGCTAATAACGTGAGTCCAATCTCAACTACATGACGATTTTTTTTCTCGACCCGTCAATGTTGTGCTGAAGTATATGAACATGAATATCTGGAGACAATTCCCATCTGACTACACACATTTTGTGAACTCGAGTGTATTCTCCTCCATTATATGATTGAAGGGCTTTAATTGAGCTATTGAATTGAGTTGTAACCATATTCATGAAGTGAGTGACGGCAACTAATGTATCGCTCTTTAGCTTTAGAGGATAAATGCAAGTGAACCTATTGTAATCAGCAATTAACAGCACATAGTAATGAAATCCTTCAATTGACAAAACAGAGGCTAGACCCCAAAGGTCAGTGTGAATAAGTTCAAACCATGCCAACACTCTAGATGTAAAGAGAGGAAAATGGAGTGCATGAGACTTACCATATTGACATGACTCAAAAAAGGAAAATACTTCACTTGCTTTGACAGGAACCTTGCAATCTCTAATTATAGAATTGAAAACTTTAAAAGCTAGGTGTCCAAGACATCTGTGCTGCCTTGGACACAGCAACATTGATACTAACACTTTTATCAGATAAAACAAAAACTGACAGGTTTTCAACACTTTTCTTTAACACTGAACATTGCACACTAAGACTACCGGAATTAACCAATTTTGTTCTTCATTCCACTACTGCAAGCACATTTTCAAGCTAGTACTACAAACATCCCTAAGTGTTCCTCTCAGTACTGTTTCGTCCAAATCCTTGTCCTTAACAAGACAAAAACCATCATGAAATTCAATAAAAATATTGTTATCTTGTCTAAGCACACATATGACATAATATATTTTTAAGCTCAAGATTAGTTATACCATCTGTTAAACAGGAGTTACCAACACATGCAATTGCTAACTTATTCACATTACCTCATGTCACACGTTCTTTACCTCCATATTCAATTGGGTTGCCCACATTATTGTAGTCTCTGGTGACATGGTTGGAGGCTCCGCTATCAACATACCAATTAGGATCAGCTACGGTCTCAGGTCCAACCAGAAAGGGATTAGTACTCTGATTAGCTAAGAATGTCGTAGGTGACCGGGAATTGTTTCTGTTTTGAGGTGTACCATTTCCATTGCCTTTGTTTTGAACAAGAGAATACTCTTTATCAAACCAATGATAGCAAACAAGGGCTGAGTGTCCAAGCTTACCACACACTTGGCACGTGGGACGGTTGTTATAATTTCCAAAACCTCGGCCTCTACCCCTCCCATGACCACCATTATTGGAACCTCTCGAAATGTAGTTCTGTTGATTATTGCTGTTTTGAGTATTTTGTTGTTGTGTCTGATTATTTCCAACTTTCAAGACAGTAGTTCTATCTACGACACAACAATTATTTCTTATTTCCTAGCTAACAAACTTCGTACCTGAATTGGATTGCTTATGCAGTCAATACAGTGGTGATTCTGTTTGTTATAATTGCAGGTTTCGTACATGCTGATAAATCAAATTTGACTCCCTTTGTGCCTTTTGGAGTTAAAGTTATCTTCCAAGCTGCTGCAATTGTTTACTTTGCTTATGCAGGTTTTGATAACATTGCTACCATGGCTGAGGAAACCAAAAATCAATCAAAAGACATACCTTTGGGATTGTTGGGATCGATGTCCATTATCACTGTGATATACTGCTCGATGGCACTGATATAAATCCAGATGCAGCCTACTCTGTTGCCTTTGAGAGTGTTGGAATGAAATGGGCCAAGTATTTGGTGGCTCTTGGTGCTCTGAAGGGGATGACTACTGTTCAGTCTGGTTGGGGCGCACAGGCAAGCTTGGTATACGACTCGTATTGCTCGACCTGATATGATTCCTCCTTGGTCTGCTCTTGTCCATCAAAAGACTGGAACTCCCATCAATGCTACACTCTTGATCACCATAGCAAGTGGCTGCATTGCTTTCTTCTCTAGCATGGATATTCTGGCGAGCTTGTCGGTCAGCACACTCTTCGTCTTCATGATGATGGCTGTGGAGCTTCTGGTCAGTCCTATGGAAAAGGGGGTCACTCCACGGTCACACCAGTTGAAGCTTTTCATTCTCCTGCTAACCATCATTGCTTCATCCATGGCAACTTCTGCATACGGGGGGCTTTGTCCAAATGGTTGGATAGGATACGTCGTTACCATTCCGATTTGGTTTCTGGGGACTTTGGGGATTTCATTGCTTCTACCAATGCAAAGAAAGCCAAAATTTTGGGGCGTGCCACTGGTGTCGTGGCAGCCGAGTTTGTCCAAGCCCAGTGCAGGTCCCTAAATTTAGACCTTTCTGGAGAATAAAGTGCATTTCAGTTCCAAGGCATTCAAATTATCATACCTGAACCTGCTCATATTTGCAACCATTTAGAACTTCTCATGAAACAAAGCTCTAGTGAAGAAACATATGCATAAATATCCAGTTTGTTTGATCTTGAACTGAATCTGGCAATGAATCCTTACAATTGATTCTCCAATATAGAAATTAATTGTTCCGTTAATGCTTTTAGTTTCCAAATTCACATTATGTGCTGATTTGTTTTGGCATACATAGTGAATATTAAATTGCTTCAAGAAAGCTCAATTATGAACGAAATACAATCAGAGCAAATATTGATTTTAATGAATAGAAGTCATTACAACTATGAGGAAACTGGTCCATAACCTGAACTTGGGTAAGAGAAAACAACAAAAAGATAAAGCCTCGGCAGGAACAATTCCACTCATTGTCTCTACTTATTGCGCTTGGCCGCACGCCTGCCTTGGCCCTTCTTAGGTGGTCCTTTACCACGCCGCTTCAGCATTTCAAGCTTGGACAAGCGCCTAGCAAAGTAGATGGCAGATATAATCAGAATATTGAGACAAATCTATTGCACAGAAAGATGCAACTACGGGCAGAAAGTAATTGAACAATGATATATAGAATCAACGACCAGTTTGCAACGTTTAGAAGCTCAGTCATTGATATCCAACTAAAAACCCAGATAAAACGTTTAGCAGCTAACAGCTCGGAAGAAACATTTGCGACTCAGTCACTGAACCCATTCTTATTTTGATTCCCTTCTCCAAATTACATAAGATTCAGATCTTAAGTTACGAAGACATGTATTAATTGAGCCAACATATACATAGTTCAGCAATTGACACTACTACTTTTTTCCCTTGAGGTTGGAAGTTTGAATCCCCGCCCTCACATTTTTTAAACTGAAAAAACCAGAAAATTCCCAAGTAACATGTATATACCTCAAGTTTCCACATGAAGGCAACTTTGCTAAAATGTTGTTGATTTCCATAAAAAATTTTGGGCAAATTGCAAATAATAACCTTGTACTTCAGCTTATATACAAATAGGCCCTTCAATCGTAGCAATGTGCAAATATTATTCTTGCTAAATTAGTTTTTCATTAATATTAACAGAAACGTTTATTGAATAGAGAAAATATGCAGTTTTCTAGAACGTAAAAATTTATAATTTCAAAAAATGCAGGAGCAATCGTGCACAATTAGCCTACCTTATCTACAAATCACACCTTCTCCTACTATCACTTAATATATTAGAAAAACCACATCTTATGTTTATGCATTAAAAATTTGTTCAATTTACATGACTAACTCATGGCAGATTCACAAAGAGAGAGAGGGAGAGAGAGTACTCTTGTTCTTGACGAGCCATGACAAGAGGATCATCCTTCTTGATGTCGTATGGATACCACTGTGACACTTTGTCACCAATGAGTTTTTTGCGCAGAAGCTTGTGGGTAGATCGTAGTCCTGTTGGGTTAAGTACATGACCAAATATCCTTGCCCTTGCTTCTGTCACTCCCTTATTGACTGCTGCAGCAACAATACTCTTCAGGCTATTAGTAGCCATCCTCTCTTTCGATTTTCCCTATGTACTTCACCAAGGAAAACACTCAGAGGGTTTCTATTTTCAAAGAAAATAATGCAAAAACATGTTTTTAAGCATTAGAAGCCTCAACAGGTGAAGTTTGTAAATAATTTGAAAGAAAAGGATGCATTAAACAAAAGAAACCAACGTGTTATTTCCTGAACACGCAATTTATACTATCCAACACCAAACCTACCGAAACTTATCATCAGACAAACATTTGAAGAATGCAAATGAGCCTTCTGTCCAACCTTTAAATAGCAAGTTTCACATGCGATGTCAATACTTTCTTGGGAGTATAAAGTGTCCGGTAATATGATTTTTTTTTTTTTAATGAAAAACCAACTTTCATTGAGAAAAAATGAAAGAATACAAGGGCATACAAAAAACCAAGCCCACAAAAGGGAGTCCTCTCAAAGGAAGGGTCTCCAATCAAGCATAATGAGACCTAACGGATAATTACAAAAAAGATTCGTGACCGAAGCCCACAGAGACATGGTATCTAGTGATGGGCCACACTCCCCTAGGACTTCTAACTAACCCCCTAAAAATCCTATAGTTTCTTTCCCCTCACAAGTTCCAAAAAAGCACCAGCATGCCGGCTTGCCACAAGAATCCTCCTTTGTCTCGGTAAATCGAATGGAGAAGGAACTCTTCGATCATCGCCCTCGCGTCCTAAAAGACCAACAGTTGTCTCCCGAAAGAGCAAAAAAAAAAAGAAAAAAAAAAACTCCCAAATTGAGCGACCAAAAGCACATCTCCACAAAATATGATCCAAGTCTTCCTCCGCCTTTCGACAAAGAATACAACAAAAAGGGTCAAACAAAGGATAATTCCTTCTCAAGAGTCTATCAAAAGTATTAACTCTATCTTGGAGAACTTGCCAAATAAAGAACCTTACCTTATTCGGAACTTTCACCTTCCACAACAAAAAGAAAATGGACTCACTATGGGGAAGAGGATTTAGCAACGACCAAAAGTATGATTTACACGAAGATCCCTCGGGTGGGTTAGGACTCCATAAACAACAATCTTTACTCCCTAACCTAAACTCAAACTCCTCAATCAAAGAAAGAAGAGGCGTGACATTTGTCACTTCCCTATCGGACAAAGCTCGACGGAACCAAAAGAATACGAGGGGGAGCTCCCCAAATGAAAAAGAACTTTCGCCGCCACCGATCGGTTTTTCGCTAAAGGAAACTAGAAGAGACAGGGGAAGGTAAGATAGAAGGGTCTATCCTCCACCCATCTATCCTCCCAGAAGTACGTATCTTTTCCATCTCCCACCACATTATACACAAGGTCAGAAAAGGAAGGGAGCTCCCTGACAATGTCTTTCCAAGGGTTTCTGAACATGCCTTTCACCCCACCCAGCAACCACTCAAAAGGATGAGACCCATATACTCACAATAATCTTATACCACAAGGAAGAGGATTCGATGGGGAAACGCCACAATCATTTTGCTAATAGAGCTCTGTTACGCAATTTACGGTTCCCAATCTCCAGACCTCCAAGGTAAACAGGTTTTCCCACCACCTCCCAACTTACTAGGTGGGCTCTTGATTCCTAGTTCCAAAGAACAACTAAGTAAACAAACAAATGAATGGTTAGATAAAAAAAATCAGACTCGACAATGAAACTCTAAAGCTCATAAACCAAACAATTCACATTACTTGACAATGCATCCATATCAAAACGGTCATTTCTCTATTGATCTACAGCTATACCACTATAACGCCTCCAAAATTCGACCTAAACTAGAAGACATTACTAAACTTTAACCTAATGCCAACTTAATGCCCCGAAAATTTCGACAACATAACAATGTAACTATAGCTAACCAAAAATTTTAGACACCTGAAAAACAGAAAGACACAGTTCGAATCTAGATCACAACCTCTACTTCACTTGAAAACATCCCAAACACACTCAATAAATAAGAACTAACTCCGACTCTCAAGTAAATATAATACGAGTCAGTTACTATAACAAGTGCAGCTAATAAAACAAACACAACCTAGACAAAAGAAACTAAAATCTTACGTCTATTACATCTGCTAGACAAATTAACCAACAACTACATCCATTTAACAACTCCAATAAGAATCTAAACACAAAGATAAATAGAAATAGCTAACTATCTAATGGTCTCTTTTCTTTCAAGTCTCCTCATCACCAAGTCCGAGTATGATCTCATCATCTGCAAAACCTGGTGGAGGATCACACCTGTGAAGCCATCAAACACATACAAGGAGATATCATACTTTCAACATACAACCACACAAGCTCATTTTATATGGAAAAACACAACACATGTAACATGCAACAACTTATACATCAAGCAACGTGCTCGTGTCACATGCACCCACAGCCACTGACTCAAGCTCTAACAAGCTCTATTTGACTCCTCTGAGTCCTTTCAACTTCTCTGAGTCCTCTCAACCCCTCTAAGTTCTCTCAACTCCTGTGAGTTCACGCAACACTCTTGTTTAGCCCTCACAAAGTTCTCCAAGACTAACCCTTCGAGTTGCACCGACCCCTAACCATTTGTACTCAGAGCCCCAGGCTTCTCTATGGAGCTCGATGTTCGATCCTTGACCATTTGTATCCAAGGCCTCGAATTGTTGCATCGACCCTGGCCTTAACCATTTGTACCAAGGCCTCGATAACTAGCAACATACTGGCCCTTTCCCAGGCACTCCAATACTTGCTTTTCTAGGCTCATCACACCGACCCTTGACCATTTTGTACCCAAGGCCTCGATGCTCCTCTTAAATCCATTGGTGACATACCACCCCTCGACCATTTGTACCTGAGGCGCTCTAGTATTCACTCTACTTTATCACATACAAGGTCTTCTGACCTCACAATCTCACTGTTACACACAAGGTCTTCTAACCTCATAGTCTCACTATCACACAAGGTCCTCTGACCATTCTTTCACTAAACAAGTTCACAACCCACAATGCACAACCTAAACATGCTTTCTACAGTCCACATGCAATAATCAAACAACATGCTCACAACATTAACTTCATGTTTTTCAAACAATCACAACAAAACAACATCTTATCACAATAAGTTCAAATCACAACATCTCATGACAATTCAATACATCAGTTCAACATGCTCAAAACTCGTTATTAACATACAACATATACATATATCCAACATATCAAAACTAAACGAATAAAACACATAGCATGCTAGCACACAAGCACACAGACTCAACAAGTAGAATTCCACTTACTAACTGCTAAAGCACTCCTAAGCGAATCTAACGAACTCCTGCAATATGAAAGACAAGTCTTCAAAGCTAGGATTCTATCCAAAACCTTAATTATGAGCAAAACGGTATTCAAGAGGAACGCTCTTACCCAACCCAACTTTAACGGCTATTCGAACACTTCCAAACTATAAACCAAGAGTTATCGAAGGTTAGAAATTGATCTAAGCACTCAAAAGAATTTGAAAGGATCTAAACGAAACTTAAGCACCTAAAACTCATCCAAAATGACTCAAGCTTGTTGTAACATGTTCGAGTGAATCGAGTTGATTTGAAACTGCACGAGACTTCCAAGGATTAAAAGCTTATCTAAAATACTTCAGTTGAGTTCAAAAGCATCGAAACTACTATAAAACACTTTAAACGAGTTTGAAAGGGTCCAAGAGAGCTGAAACTTACTGAACCAAGCAAAACAAGCTTAAACTAATGCTGGTTGGTGCTCGCCCGAGTCCGAAATTGCCAAATAAGAGCTATTGGGCTATGGACAATTTGAATCAACGTTGTTCAGGTTATGGCTAATAGCTAAAAGCTCGCTCCGAGTCCGAAAAAGCTGTTGGTTGGTATTCGAATCAATTTGAACCAAAATACGAAGACTTCAAAGGGTTAGAATCTAAATTAAGGGACTTACAAAGGATTCGACAGAAGTTAAAATTCATCAAAGCTTACCGGACAGCGCCCAACGGCCCAAACATGCGCAGGGCAGTGTTCGACGAACTCCAAACTCGTAAATCTGAGCCTCACAGCCGTTGATACTCAAATCCAAGGCTATTTCAGTTAATGGGTCACGAATCGAAAGTGATTCAAGGTCTGAAACTGAGTGGGTAACGCTACCGGAGTGGTTTCGAGTTCGATTTCTAGGTGCTTATGCTTGGAATCACGAAAGCAACATGGGTCAAGACCAAAACTTGCCGGAATAGTAGAGGAGGAGAGGAATCGTGCGTGGCTGCGGCTATGGATGGTTCTTGCGTGTTGTTCAAAGTGGAAACAGCATCAATAGGTTCGCTGGAACGTGTGGGTCGCTGCGTCACTGGCTGAGGGAAAACGAGACGTCGTCGGCGCGAAGTCGTGCAGCTCGCCGGAGAGAAAAAGAAGAAAGGAAAGGGAGGGGGCTGGAGTCGCGTTCTATCACCGAAGAAGAACCCAAGGCTGTCTGTGCGCGCGAGGAAGGAGGAAGAGAGAGAGAGTTGCCGCCGCTGCTGTCGGAGTTTGCTCGCCGATCGAGACCTCGCCGGAGAAGAAGAACTACGAGGAGGAGGTAGCGACTGTAGGAGAAAACTCGCGTGGGGGGAGGGGTTGACAGCGTGAAAACAGGGAGATGAGGGAAAGAGTTGTGCAATTAGCATTTTTCTTCCAATGGGAAATTTGTACGGATTATCCATTTTTTGGGCCGTAATGAAATTTGACTTATCTTTTTCAAAATAATGGAGAACGTCCTTTTGATGATGTCACTGTGCACATTTTATGACCACGTTGTCCCTCCAATCCAGCCGGATCGATTCCGGCTCCCGATACGCGATCGCGCTTAACGCTCTCGCTTCTCGAACATTTTCCTCATTTTTTAATCGCTTTTAATCCATTCACGATTCTCGCTCTCGACGTCGTACTCTCGTTCGCACTCTCGCTTCTCGGACATCCTCGGTAACTTAAAGGGCGCTCGCACTTCCGTCTCATCACTTTAATTCCTCGGTTACTTGAACGACGCTATCACTTCTCTCTTTCCACCGTAAATCATCGGTTACTTAAACGATTAAACCCTCTCACATATTTATCCTAACTGAAACTTCTGGGCTGCCTCTCTCACTTCTCTCTCTACACCGGCGGTTCTCTCTCTCCCTCTCCGACCGTCAACATTTCGAATGCATCGAGTGGAAGCGATTACGGATCTTAGGTACTTGATTTCATTAATTTCATTAAGGAAAATCATGCTCCAAAACACGAAAACACAGAGGCTCGGTTAAACTAACCTTTTGGAGCTCGATTCAAGCGTTTTGTTGGATGATTCTCAGCACGAATACGTCGTGGACGACCACCGAGATCTTTCCCGCTAATCTCCGGCCTTAGAAAGAGCTTGTGGGAGCTTGAGAGTGATGAATTTGAAGGAGAGAAACTTAGAGAAGAAGAGAAAGTTAGCCACGGTTTTGAAAGCTCCTTCACAACATTTTTTAGATCCAAGTTTGCATGTCGAATTTTGTTCAGCCTTTTTCATTAATGAAGCAAACTGAAGCTTATATCAAACCAACAAAAGGTAGTGGGATTGGAAACCAAATTGGGTCTGTTGAGTATAATGACAGAATCCAAACTCAAACAATGAACAAATGAGCCTTTAACAATTATCACAGAGATGCTAAATGAACACAATAAAGCCAACCAAAACGCAAGCACAGAAACCGCAAGAGAAATAAAAAGGAAGATGACACAAAGGTTTTTAAAGTGGTTCGATCAAGGTGATCTACATCCACTGTGGTGCTCTGTTTCCCTCTTTATTCATTCATGAATTCCTCAACAAGTTACAATAGCCCAGATAAAACAGTATCGGATAAATCAATGGAAAGACAAACAGCAACAATACACAGCTCTATGAAGACTGTATCATCGAACTCACAGGGGCTGCAATACATTAATCAGACGCATCAAAATCAGAAAGAAGAACTCTCCTTCTTCACCTTTCAGCTGATAATCCCCAATGCACCTCAGTCTCAGCTCTCCCTCTCGATGAAGCTCATAGTCTCTCACTCACGGGCAAAACTGATTGAAAAATGCCCTAATAACACTCCTCAGGAATGTTCCCTCAGTTGCTCCACTCACCAACGGTCCACATGCTGGAGTAACAAACTCCTTTCTCTTTCTACAGACAACCTCTAATAGCCAATAGCCATTTCTCATTGCCTTTAGATCTTTAACCGACTGGTGTCATCTTCTCCAACTGAATTACCTGCCAGCCCAATCATTTAACAAAAATGGCTTTGGGCCAAGCTTGAACATATGGCCCAACAGGGTCATGTGGCTTTTTAAGAGCATTTCCATGAAATGATGTATTGAATTTAAAGCCAGCACATTAAATTCAATCAAATTGAATTTCTTCAATAGACTTCAAGGTTTCTTTTAATTAAAAGTAATTCACATAATTAGTTTTAATTAAAATCAAATTTAAATGTTTAATTAAACACAATTATTTAATTTAATAAATATGAAACTAAACCATTGTTCCAATCCCAATCTCTCTCAAACTTGATTTTGAATATAAATCTTTATTCATATCCAAAACAATATCAATATTTAAATCATTTTTAAATATCTCTAACTTTCTCAAATTATCGTTTAATTCGTAATTAAACCGAAGTGCTAAATTATATTGAATATAAATAACGACATCTCTCTAGATTGAATTTGAACGCTTTCAAATTCGTTCATCACTTTATTCTAAGGTTAATCCGTTTGAGCTAGCAGGGGGACCTAATGGACCTAAAGATCATGAGCTCCAACGATTCGAGATTAACTGGTTGAACTCTTTCAATCCTAGTTAACCAACATTCGTTAACTAACGGGACACTCCACTATAGCCCGTAGCTGAACTCCCCTCACTATAGATATATTTATGTCCATCCGATATAACCGTGATCAGTAAGTCAATCCTTCACAGGTTGTTCGTAACTATAGTCAGGTCAAAAGTCCGTTTTACCCCTATAGCACTTCTTGTTCCTTAAGCCTCCATTAAGTCCCTAATGAACAATTGGTTTGTGGTCTGACCACTAAACCTAAATCCTCTCGGGCCAATGAGAGGGCGGTGCACCTTTGTTCACGTCCCGGAGTCAGCACTTAAGGGAACAACCTCTCTACTATCCCTAAAATCGGGTAGGAGTGAATTCCATCTTACAAGACTATGTCCCCAGCTATCTACCCGATCTTATCCCCAAAATGGTAGGAACTTATTGAGTCGGCGATGTTGAGCCACTCTCACCCATGCAAATCAAAGGATAATCCTGAATAAACAGGAGTTCATAGTTAGCTCAGGATTAAGATCGAGTTACATAGGTCATCGCTTTGAAATAGTCAGTTTCACAATAAACGGTGTTATAAAGTGAAAGTGACTTATTTCGCGGTCCGGTCTCATACAAACTCTTTTGTATAGGACGCCCCCACTCGCATGTCTCAACATGAACGATTTTAGGATCACATCGTTTATACTAAAACAAAGTGGGCCGCGTCACATAGTTTTTCCTAGGATAAGGTACCCAGTCTTATCCCTATACTATAAACCATTTAGGCTATTACTTGAACTTTATCCACTCTTATGTCACTACATAAAGTTCAAGTGTTCATATCATAGCCAAGGATTCTAGTTTATTGGATTTGGGTTAATTAATACATAATTAAACACAACTATTTGACAACTAGAAATCGAATAACCTCGATAACGCTTTATCGATACTAGTTGACTTTTTTACATTTACTATCCACGAGTTTTAGGACATAAAACCCAACAAACTCTCACTTGGACTAAAACTCTAGTGGGTTGTACAACAATCCAGAACCATAGTGGGTTTGTATTAACAAGTACTAATACATGTAAAATACAATAAACTAGGGCATCTCGTATACCCATTACATATCTCCCACTTGCCCTAGATTATCCTTTGTACATTACTCGTAGACCTAGACCATCTAGTTGTCCCCTGAACACTGTTAACCGTGATGAACTTCGTAAATGGATCAACAATATTTTACTCTGAGGCTTTCCTCGTGACAATCACATCCCCTCTGTACATAATCTCTTAGATGAGATGTACGTTTGCGTTCTATACACTCGTCTCATATTTGGAACAACTTTCCAAATGAACTTCTTAAGTCCTACAGACTTCTGAGCTTGCTTGATAAGCAACAACTTGCTTAGCCTTCAAGATAAAGTCTGTAATGCATCCTCACTTGATGCTACGCCATTCTATAGCTCCCTTTTAAAGGTGAATTCTGATGCCGATAAGTAGATTTCCTCTAATCCTTATCGGTGTACGAGTCAGAATCAGTGTATCCTATAAGGATTAGATCCTTAGCACCATACACGAGCTCATAATCCCTCGTTCTCCTAACTAGTTCACAGCTAGTGTAGGAACTCATTTCTTCAAAAGAACATACATGATTAGTGGGCCCTGAAACAAATATGCAGGTAGAATCACTATTCTCACTAAGTACGTTCTCAAGACGAACAAATCTCATATTTAGAGTCTTAGGTTATGTTCTTATTGGCTAAGCAGTTTATGAACATTTCAAGGATGACATCTTGAGGAAATTCCTCCTTTTAAGACCGTTTTCAAATCACTTACCACGATCTCAATGTTTAAGTTTGTATGTTTTATACCATCAACTAATTTGGCGTATTGACGGGGCTTATAGAACCATGGGATTCATTTAGAGAATTTGTGTACGGATGGGAGTATACTGATCATTGAGGCCCATAAGGAAGATCATAATGTATTCAAATTCCAAATGCGAAAAAAATTCCTTAATCTTTCCACAAGAACAATCGATATTAGGGCGAAAATCATTGAGGTATTGCCATATAGTCTTTAATTTCGTAAAGTAAGCCTCAATAGACAAATTACCTTGAGTGGTAGTGATTAACTCCTTCCGTAATTGATAGATTTTCGGTTAATTGCTCTCCTTAAATCTATCAGCAAGTTCGTCCCAAACATCTTTAACGGATCCGGTGTAAACTATGTTGGCTGCAATCTCCTTCGAAACTGAATTCATAATCCATGATGCGATGATGTCGTTGTTACATTTTCATGCCCTAGCCATTTTGGTCGAAGCAGGTTTGGTAATCGTGCCATCGCTAAAACCATCCTTGTTCTTCCCGGAGAGAGCCATCAGAACTGCTTTGCTCCATGAGAGGTAATTATCAGCACCAATCAGTGGCTGATTCACGAGTGTAGTCGTCGAAGTGAAGGAGTGATGCAACAAAAATGGATTCAGTTGAGCGTCGATGTCCAGAGCTTGATCGCCAGAGGTTTCTTTGTCCGCCATTGAAGAGGAACGAACAAGAATGACGAAGGCGGGAAAAAGGCATGGGAAAAAAAAATCAGATTTGCTTTGATACCATATCAAATGTGATGGAGAGAGAAAATAATAACCATCTCATTAATCTTGAGATTAAACTCTCTCTTAAATACATGTACATAAGTTGGTAAAGTAACAACTTGAGTAACCAACTACAACCATAGTAAAGTTAATTAACTATAATACAAGTTAACTAACTAATACAACATATATATCTAATAAAAACAAGGGGTATCTACAAGAATGGGCTAAAAGAAGCCCATACATTTCACTTTTGTCCATAATCCTTGAAAATTTCATTCCAGTCTAGACTGTTTTAATTAAATGAAGTCCATTTACCGTTTTGACCCTCTGTTATTAAAAAAAAAAAGAGAAAAAAGGAAAAAACCGTTCGTAATCGGATTTGAAAAAATCCCCAAAAACACAGTATTTTTTCTTCCGAAAACGAAAGCTCCCTTCGTCTTCTTCGACTTGCCATTTTTTGCAGATGACGGTCTTCTCCATTGTTGAAGGTTAGAGCTTCGTCTTCTTCAAAACTCCGGCAACAATCTTGTGGGTTTCTCGGCGAAGTAAGTTACTGATTTTGTTTTTCGATATGTTTTTATTGTTGAAGGTTAGAGCTTCGTCTTCTTCACATGTTTTTATTGCTCATACCCGAAGCAAAAAACCATTTATCAGTGAACGGGGCTCTGTTTTTCGATAAAAAAAAAGTATATTGTAAGGTTTTTATTGTTCATACCAGGTATGAATTCCGGTATATAAAGGGTATTAAACACATATATTATAAATTTGTAAATATATATACCACATACAAACAGGTATGAAATTAACCAAATCATAATTTTTACGAATTCTTGATAATTCTGTATACCATTTACAAACAGGTATGAAATTCGTTCATTTCATACCCCTCCTTATAGAATATTGGGGTCCTATGCATGAAAAATAAGAAAATGAAAGTGAAAATGTTGTTGGACGATCTTCGGCAAATGAAAAATAAATGGGAGGAAAGAACAAAAAATGAATTGAAAAGAAATTGTAGGGCAAACGATGTTATTGAAGAAAATTTGTGTTGATCCTTAAGGAAGAAGGTTACTTTCGAAAATGGTAAATAAAATGGCAGGCGATTGACGAAAGAAAATTAAAAGATCTTGCTACAGGAAAGGAATAAAATGAAAAGGAAAGTTTAATAAAAAAATATCTAAAATTAAATTGAAAAGGAAAATTCCAAATAGGAATAGTCGGCTACAACAAACTAACGTGGAGGATGAACGTGCCGGTGTGATTCCTATTTTTAGGCAAAATGATTGCAACAAACTATTATTTGGCCAAAAGAAAAAAAATAAAGAAAATAATAATAATAATGATAACTAAAACTTAAAATGGAAAATCCATACAAAATTAAGGAGAAGAATCAAACATTAATTGCAAATTTGGTATTGGATCCGATTTTAGGATAAAAAAAAGTAAATTCAAAATATTTTTTTACTTTATTGTTTATATTTAGTTTAAAATATAATATTAAATTAAATTTGATTCCATTGATTAATGTGAGGGTATTTTGGTAAGAGAAATAAACTAATTAATTGATAAAAACCTACCAATAATAATTATATTAATTATGGACATTTTTGAAATTTGGTCATCAAAAGAACCCATCTGCTATAATTTATGTAAAAACAATGGACAACACTTAGTTATGTACACGTGTGTAGATACCTCTCTATACACCACCATTAAAATGTCGATAACAATGGAGATATATAAAAAAAAAATCTCATTTTCTACCTTTCTCTTTCTTAGTTGTTAAGATCTTAATGGACTATGTGGGGAGATCCCCACCCATGTTATCTAGTCAAGTATTTTCCAAAAAAATTTAGGGACAATTTTTTTTAAGTTTAATCAAATTAAAGTTTTTAAAACCATAAACAAAGTTTAAATCCATTTTTAAAGCTATAAAGATCAAACCAAAATTATACTCAAGCATTGGGAACCAAATTTGTGACTTAGCCTAAATCTTTTTTTTTTTTAAGAAGACCTAAAAATATATTTAGTGTATGTTTGGAATGACTTTCTAAATGTTTAAAAAAAAGTGTTTTTAAACACTTAGAAAGTCATTCCAAACATACCCTTCGTTTCACGATAAAAGAAGTAATAAATGAAGTTGAGAATGCTAGCAATATATCTTAGAGAGCTATTTAATTAAATTCATAAAATGTGAGAATCATAAAACAACATGAATTTACATATTGTCCACAGGATGAGAAACAAGAGGGGAGAGATGGATCATATGTAAAATACTACATGAATGAGCATCCAAGCATTTCCCATGAAGCCACACAACATCATATTATGGAGAAAATTTCTCAAGCATGGAAGACTCTCAATAGAGAATACCTCTTATCCAATATATTTTCTGCCAATTTCACTCAGGCTTCTCTCAACATTGCAAGGGCAGTCCCTTTGGCCTATAGTTATGGTAGAAACCAATCCTTTATGACCCTTGAGAAGCTTGTGGAATAATTGCTCTTTCATAGTGTGGAGATTTGATATGGGGTTTTATATTTATATATTGTATAATAGGAAATAAATCTATAGTATTTAGAGTACCTTTAAAATGAGAGATATATATATGCTTGGCTATGTACCTGCTTTTATGTGTTTTTATAAACATAAAAAAAAAAAAGGGAAAAAAAATTCAGTCGCCAGCGGCGAGCGGTGGCCGCCGGTCGCCGGAGATAGGAAGAAGAAGAAGGAGGGAGAAGATGGAGAAGATGAAGAAGAAGAGAGAGAAAGGGAGAAAGAATAAAAAAAAATAATAAAATATTAATATTTTATTTTTTTTAATATTTTTTATTTTAAAAAATTAAAAAAATAAATAATTTTTTTATTAAAATAATAGTGCCACGTCAGCCACCGTTAGAAGTTAACAGAAAAATTGACGGCAGGGACCAAAGTGTTACTTATCTCAAACCTCAGGGATATTTTTGTTGAGTTTGAAAACTCAGGGACCAAAGTGTCACTTAACCTAAACCTCAGGGACCAAAAGTGTATTTTTCCAAAAAAAAAAATAATAAATAAATATGACAAAAATTGAAGAAATAAAAAGAGTAGTGTAGTGTTTCTCAGCGGTTTTGCTAGCGATTCTTCAATCGCTGCAAAAAGTGTTGTAGCAGTTATTATCCATTGTGATGGCTTGATAAAACTGCTGCAATAGCCTTATTTTCTTATAGTGTTTCTCTTTTCTAAAAAAAAAAAACATTCTCATATCAAAGAATACCAAAAAAATTACCCATCATGTTACAAACTATCTTATTATGTCATACATATTATGCATATTTTAGTTTTAATTATACACATTTGTCTTTAAACACAATGAAAAAGTATATTTATTCAAAATTTGAAATTTCACAATTAAAAAATTATGTTCTAAAGATTTAAAACCATGTGCCAACACATTTGATATTAATCCTAAATTAACCTAAAACACTATATTTATAGTTTTAAACACCATTTCTTTTTTACTTTCGATTAAAGCAATGAAATTCTACTTGGATTGCACGTATATATATATGTTTTAACTAGTTTTACTTAAACGACAACTCCAAACCAAACAACCCTAAACATCGAAGAAAATTTGTCAAGAGAAATTACAAACTTCAACTTGATATAGTCACAATAATATCCATTACAAAAAATTACACAAGAATGAATACATATATATTTTTACAAGAAAATATCACCGACCATAATGAATTCAAACACATGAATGGGGTAACTTGATTAATATAAATTAGGATATGCATGGGCAAGTTGCAAATCCTAGATGGCTTTGATTCTAGGGTAATGAAAAGAAATCCTAGCCCAACAAGGAGAGAAGAAAGTCCCTGTAACTGCCTGAGGTCTCAGAATGAACAGCATCATGAAGTGTTTTCTTGTACTTCCTGTGGTATTCTGTCTTTATATATTGCATATCTATCTCAGTTCTTGACACAATTATCCTTATCAGAGTTGTGTCATCTGTTCCCAAGCCCTTCATGGCCTTGTACAAAACCTACAAGAATAATGAAACAATTTCAACTTATTATTATTCAATGTTTTCAATTGATCTTAACTAAAAACCAAACTTTTCAAAATATGTATTACATTTTGTGTTTGGGGAGTGATTTTTGAGAAAGTGGTTTTGCCAAAAGTGGTTGAATTATAAGTGATTAAGTGTGTGTTTGACATGTCAAAGTGAGTATAACTAAGTGGTAATTGGACGTGTATTCTTTCTTGACTAAAAGATCAGATGTTCGAATTCTCCCACTTCCAAATGTTGTTTAACTCTCAAAAAACAAAGAAAAACAAGTGTGTTTGACGTGTCGCTTTTAATACATGCATGGGTAAAACTGTTTTTTCTTCCTTTGAAATTTTTAATGTCTGTTTCAAATTTTAGGGAGTGATTTTACTAATTACAAGCAATTTGTAAAATTTTTAGTTTGAAAAATTCTAAAAATAGATAAGGAATACAAAGTACACACTAAAAATAAAAAAATATATACTTACCTAATAAGTGTTTCACTCAAAAACACTTTTACCAAAAGACATCAAACGCGAACTTAGTAAAATTGTTTAATAATAAATCATCTTAATGTTTGAGTCACTCTTTCAAAAGTGATTTTCATATAATTAAAAATGGAAAGATTAAACGTTTGCTTTTGAAAGTGATTTTAAATCAACTTAATTAAAATCACCTCTCGAATAATGGTGATTTTCTCAAGTAATTGGCCAAGAATCTCTTTAATTAAAGTGATTTTGATATGTATTTTCTCAAAATCACTTTTATATGCCATTGCCAAACATCATACTTTAAAATGAAAAAGCCAAATTTATCTCGCTCGGTTCGAAATTCAAATATGCAAAAGATATTAAAGAACCCTAAGAGAAAAAAAAGAAAAACATTGGACAATAGAACAATTACCTTTGCAAAGTACAAGCCAGGATTCTCAGCACACCGCACAATTGTTAGAAGGCCAAATTCAAAATGACCAGAAGTCTCATTCTTTATTGCCTGCAAAAGATTTTGGTCTCTGTCTTAATCTCAATATTCATATTATAAAAGCTAAAGATTAATTTAAAGCTTAAAAATCACTTTTGGTCCCTGAACTTTCATAGCTAACAATTCAGTTCTTGAACTTTGATTTGTAACAATTTAGTCCTTATACTTTCAATTTGGTAACAATTTAGTCCATGAACTTTCACTAACAATTTAATCCCTATGCTTTAAAATTTGTAATGATTTAGTCCCCATCATGAAAACTAATTAATTTGAGATCGACCCAATATATTTATAAGCTATAAAGTCTAATCATTAAATAACAAAATTCGACATTTAATCAAATTTCTTGCGACAAAGATTAAAGTGTTATAAATTTGAAAGTGCAGGGACTAAATTGTTACTTTCATAAAAGGTAAGGGACCAAAAATGATTTTTAACCTATAGAAAACACATAAAAGAGAATAATGAAAGAACCTTTTTCAAAGAGTGGCCATATAAATGTTTATAGGCAGAGCTAACAGCAGCAAGATGAGCGCAACTTCTTTCACTAAAAATCTGAATAAATTTGTCCTCATCAGTTCCCCATCTCTTCTCTCCAGCTTTATACAGAGCTTTGGCATCGTTCTCTACCATTTCTTTGTCAATTTCTGGACCTTCATACCGTGGTTTGCTAACATAAGCCAGTAGCAGCTGCAAATCATAATAGTATATGTAAATACTGTTGCACATTTGTTAATTATCTGTTTAGTTTTTCTGTTGTATCAGTTATTATCTTGGCCTTCTGTGTATTCTCCCTTTAGCTGTATAAATACTGCTTTCATATCAATAAAGAAGTGTGGAGATTTTTTTGGCCATTTTTGGGAAATCTTCTTGGTATCAGAGCATCTCTGACTCACGTCTCATTTTTTTTTCTTCTCCACACACCTTTTTTTTCCCGCTCTTCCTCTTGCGATCATGGATTCCTCGAACTCGCAAGCCCTAATTTCTTCAACTTCATCGAATTCTTCGGTTTCTCTTTTGAATAACATCTGCAATCTTGTATCTGTACGACTTGACTCCATGAATTACGTTTTGTGGCGATTTCAGATCTCGCCCTTGCTCAAATCTCACAAATTATTCAAGTACGTTGATGGAACGATTAAGGCGCCAAAGTCGACTTTGACTGTTGAAGGACAACCTGAGCAATTTAATCCAGAGTATGAGCTTTGGCATGAACGTGACCAAGCCCTCATTACTTTGATCAATGCAACTCTCACACAGACTGCACCGTCGTATGTGATTGGATGTCAAACCTCGAAGGAAGTTTGGGACACACTGGAGAAGCATTTCTCTTCATCCACCAGATCTAGCATTGTCAGTCTGAAGACCGATTTACAGAGCATTGTCAAGAAGCCTACTGAGTCCATCGATCAGTATGTTCAGCGCATCAAGGACATTGTTAATCGCCTTGCGACTGTTTCTGTGATCATCAATGTTGAGGATCTAGTCATCTACACAGTCAATGGTCTACCGGCTTCTTTCAATGTTTTCAAGACCTCTCTGCAAACGCGATCTCAGAGTCTCACATTTGACAAACTCCAGATCTTGATGAAAACTGAAGAAGTGGCTATTGAGAAGCAATCAAAGACTGAGGAATCAGCCTTAGTCCCTAATCTTGCGATGGCAGCCAGTTTCGATTCTTCCAATCGCGAAAATTGGCATGGCGGTAATTGTGGACGCGACCGTTTTGATAATGGTGGCCGAGGTGCTCGCGGTGGTGGTTGTGGTCTCTTTCCTAATCCTAATCACACCGCCTCCACTCCATTCAACTCTAACACATCGTTCGACCAGTTTTCCAACAAAGTTCACTACCAAATTTGTCAAAAGTACGACCACAATGCTTTAGACTGCTACAATCGCATGAATTACTCATTTCAAGGTCGTCATCCACCCGCGAAACTCGCTGCCATGGCTGTGAATGCTTCCTCTGCTTCTCCAGGTTCTCACTCTGGTTCTCATAGTACTTTTCCGCAAGATTCTCATGTGTGGTTGTCTGATACAGGTTGCAATGCCCATCTAACCAATGATTTGGCCAATCTCACGATCTCAAATGCTTACAATGGTGAGGAGAACATCACGGTTGGCAATGGTCAGTCCCTCTCTATCTCTCACTCTAGTTCTGGTTGTTTATCCTTACCCGATAGCTCCTTTACTCTTTCTAAACTCTATCGTGTACCAAACATCAGCACTAATCTCCTCTCTGTCCACCAATTCTGCATTGATAATGACTGCTGTTTCATTTTCGACTCACCTTCTTTCACCATTCAGGACAAAACCACGGGCAAGGTTCTGTTCCACGAACCCAGTGTTAATGGCCTCTACCCTCTCTGTACGTCTCCCATATCTTCAGCACAAGTATGCCTTTTTGCTCAAGTGGCTACCAAGGTATCTTCCACCGTGTGGCATGATCGGTTAGGTCATCCTTCCTCTCATATCCTTCGTTCCTTACTCAATACTGCTCATATCTCTGTTTCGCATTCTAGCAACCATATCTGTAAACATTGTATTGATGGCAAGATGTCCAAATTGCCTTTCCCTGTATCTGTTACAACTTCTACTTTACCTTTAGAAATTTTGCACAGTGATGTATGGAGCCCTGCCCCTGAAAATTCAATAAACAGGCATCGATACTACGTTTCTTTTATAGATGATCTTACTTGCTTTACGTGGCTTTTTCCTTTAACATACAAATCAAATGTGTTTACAACCTTTACTTCCTTTTTGCCCTTTGTTGAGAACCTTCTTAACAACAAGCTCAAAACTTTTCGTAGTGATGGTGGAGGGGAGTTTATTGGCCGTAGCTTTCAAAATTTCCTTTCCTCTCGGGGTATCTCTCATCAAAAGTCCTGTCCCTATACCCCCGAACAAAATGGGGTGGCCGAGAGAAAACATCGCCACATAGTTAATATGGCCATTTCCTTTATCTCCAAGTCCTCTGTCCCTTTAAAATTTTGGTATTTTGCCTTTGTTACGCCTGTCTTTCTTATCAATCGTCTTCCCTCTCCTTCTCTTCAAAACAAGTCTCCTTTCAAGCTCTTGTTTCATAAACCTCCAGATTACACTTCTCTTCGTGTTTTTGGTTGTGCTTACTACCCCTTACTCCGACCATACAATAACCATAAGTTACAACCTCGGTCTACTCAGTGTGTATTCCTTGGCTAGCCACTTGGTTACAAAGGCTACTTGTGCTATGATATATCCAATTCCAAATTCTATATCTCTCGTCATGTTGTCTTCGATGAGAACCTTTTTCCTTTTGCTGATTCGTCATCATCTTCCTCTCCTTCGCTATCTCATTCTTTCATGACCTCATCTCCCTGTGACTCTCCTTCCTTTAGTTCCCAATTTCCTTCTTGTCTGCCCACCTGTGACTTACCTTCTGGACCAATCATACCTACTTCATCTCCTGCCCTTAACTCCTCATCTATTCCTCCTATATCCGAACCTTCTGACCCTTCATCTCTCAGCAGTGATAACCTTACTCCTGATATGCCTACTTCATCCCAAACTACCAAAACTACCTCTTCTTCATCTGCCCCTCCTATTGTGCCTATTGATCCTATTGAACCTACCACTGAAGCTATGGGGACTGACCATCCTCCTGTGATCAATCTTCACCCTATGCAAACGCGATCCAAGTCTGGCATCTCCAAGAAGAGAGTTTTTGTTGCTCAAACCTCTTCCACTCAGATTGTTGAGCCTACTTCGTATTCTCAGGCCTCGAAATCTAATCACTGGCAATCGGCCATGAAGGATGAATTTGATGCCTTACTAAAACAAAAGACTTGGACCTTAACCCCTTTGCCCGCTCATAAGAAAGCTATTGGTTGCAAATGGGTTTATAGAGTTAAGAGGAATCCCGATTGCAGTGTAGCACGCTTTAAGGCTAGACTTGTTGCTAAGGGCTATCATCAAGAGGAGGGTGTTGACTATTTTGAGACCTTTAGTCCGGTTGTCAAGAAACCGACTGTTCGCATTGTATTTTCTTTAGCTGCTACTTTTGGCTGGAAATTGCGGCAATTAGATGTAAAAAATGTGTTCCTTCATGGTGATTTACAAGAAGAAGTATATATGCAACAGCCCCAAATATTTATAAGCAAGGAACATCCTACTTATGTGTGTAAATTGCAAAAATCCCTTTATGGCTTGAAACAAGCACCTCGTGCTTGGTTTCACTGCTTCACTTCCCATCTTGTTACACTTGGTTTCACTGCATCTCATGCTGATCCATCTCTTTTCATTCGAAATGCTTGTGGTTCTGTCACCTACCTTCTCTTATATGTTGATGATATTATCCTAACAGGTAATGACAGTGGCTTTGTTGATGATCTTGTCTTGAAACTGAGGGAAACATTTGATATGACTGATTTGGGTGTACTGACCTACTTTTTGGGGCTTGAAATTCGGTATATATCTGCTGGTTTACTTGTCACTCAGGAGAATATGCTACTGATGTACTTTCCAAGTTTGGCATGCTTTCTTCAAAGCCTTGTAACTATCCATGCTCTGTAAGTCCCCTGAATGTTGATTCCCCTCTTTGCAATGCTGATGATGTTGTCGGTTATAGACAAATGGTTGGGGCTTTACACTATCTGATCTTTACAAGGCCAGATTTCTCTTTTTCCGTAAGCAGGGTTTCACAATATATGCACTCTCCCACTCATGTTCAGCTTACTGCCGTTAAAAGAATATTTCAATATATTCGTGGTATCTTACATAATGGGTTAATGTTCAGACGTAGCTCTCTATCTTTATTGGCTTTTTCTGACTCCGACTGGGCTGGTAGCCGTGCTGATCGTCGTTCCACTACCGGCTATGTTATCTACTTGGGCAGTAATGCAGTTTCTTGGGTGTCCAAGAAACAATCAACTGTTTCTCTCAGCTCTACTGAGGTCGAGTATCGAGCCTCAGCAGCCACGACAGCTGAGTTATCATGGCTTTGTCAGTTCTCTGTGATTTGTTTGTTTTTATGCTCATAGCTCCTCTGTTATTTTGTGATAACCAATCTGCTCTTCAACTTGCTCAGAACCCAGTTTTCCATGGCCGAACAAAACATGTTAAGGTAGACTTTCACTTTGTTCGTGAGAAAGTAGCTTCCAAGAAAATTCATTTGCGGTTTATTTCTTCTCACTCACAGCCGGCTGATTTGTTTACTAAAGCAGTCACTTCTGATCGCCTGGTTTTCATAAGGAACAAACTCATGCCTCCATCAGCTTTCATTTGAGGGGGGATAATAGTATATGTAAATACTGTTGCACATTTGTTAATTATCTGTTTAGTTTTTCTGTTGTATCAGTTATTATCTTGGCCTTCTGTGTATTCTCCCTATAAATACTGCTTTCATATCAATAAAGAAGTGTGGAGATTTTTTGGCCATTTTTGGGAAATCTTCTAATCAATCCATAAATTAACTAAAAACTCATCTTCCAACCACTTTAACGAATAAGAGTGTGACACTTGTTAAATAGTAATATGGGACAAGATAAAAAAGTGAAATATATCAAACTTGTTTTTCAAGTTTATAAATACATAAACCTATGCCAACAAAAATATAGTTTAACTGTTGTTATGGGTGAATTTGGACCTGATTATAAGAAAGTCAGAATAATAAGAGCCCAGATGAGAAACAAGTCCAAGGAGTCCTATTGGACCCGAATCAATCTCTATTTCAATTCCCTCCCCGAAAAGGAAGGGGGAAACCCTAGATCAGCTATAAATAGAAGAGGCCAACCCAACGTAGGGGGACTCAACGAGGTATCTATTCTTTCTTTTAGTCTTCCTCTTCATTGCTAATTTACTTGTTTCACTCATGATCTCCCAATTGACTTAAACATTGGAGTCAGTGTGGCAAGCATCACACCGGTGCACAATTTTCTCTTATTTTGTAGGTCACGTCTTTCCCTTTCAAACAAATTTACCTTTGTTGTCACATGAAGGTCAGGTGAGTTTTCTCTATCCTGATTTTGGCATCAACAGTTGGTGTCGTCTGTGGGGAAGAAAACTTGTTTGAAGAAATCATCTTGATCGACAGAATATCTCTCCTCGTCTTCACTTCCTCCCTCGCCACAGTCGCACTGGATTCTCTTTCCTTTTGCGCCGGCTTGTTGAACTCCTCCGATATGAACTTATCGTCCCAAACAAGACCAGAAGATATCTGCCGCCAGAATGACACCACAGATCTCTGCAAACCAGGCATGGCCGCAGAAAACCTAGGTTCAACAAATATTCATCCATCTTATTGTACCATGTCATGCATGGGAGTTTACTTTCAACCCATAGAGAGTCTTCTTCAACAAGTAAACCTTCTGCTCATGCCCTGGTGTGATGGACCCATCTGGTTACTCAACATAGATCTCTTCTTCTAATACTCCATTTAGAAATGCTGACTTCACCAGTTGATTCACCTTTCATCCATGTTGAGCTGACACACAACAAAAAATAATTGATTGTGTCCATCCTTGCAACAAGTGCGAAAGTCTCAGAGAAATCAACTCCTTAGACTTGCGTATACCCTTTCATCACTAGTTTGGTCTTAAGCTTGTTCATGGAGCCATTTGGATTCAATTTTGGTCTTAAGCTTGTTCATGGAGCCATTTGGATTCAATTTTGGTCTTAAAACCTTATCTTTTAAACTTTAGAAACACTTCAGCTACTTCAAACTTCTGCTTCATGAAATTCATCCAACACATTCTGGTATAATCACCAATAAAGATAATGAAATACCTATTACCATTCAATGAGAGAGTTGGTTGCAGTTGACACAAGTCAGTATGGATGAGCTACAACTTCTCAATTGCTTTCCAGGTTGTCTTCTTCAATGACATCCTTGTTTGCTTCCCTATCAAATAAGCTATGTAGTTTGTTTTCAACTCCTTTAAAACTAGTAATCTTACTGTCATCTCATTCTTATGCAAATATTGCAACCCCTTTTGGTGAAAGTGCCCAACCTTTTGTGTCACAGCTCAGTGTAATTCACTTGACACTTGAAAGCTATATGCTCTTTCTTTAGTGGATCCAATGAGAAGCTCGTGCTACATCTTTATTTTGAACAACTTATTCTCATTGGAATAAAAAATTAGGCACTTTCCCTTCTTCAAATAATACTATAAATATCTTCTTTACTAGTTGACCAATTTGACTTGAAGACTTGTCAAGGTTCTTGAACAACTTTTTATCACCTGTCATGTGATCGGTACACACACTATCAACCAACCAACTGTCAGATTGAGTGACTGTTGAGAAACAGGCAACCACAAATTAAAGAGTCAATCTTCTTATTGCTATACTACCATGTGCTCCTCTTTGCTTCTGAGTTTCCTTACTGAACCTCTCAACGTGCTTCATTAAATGACACTTCTAAACTTCACATCTGGCCTTCTCCAGCATTTGAAGTGTGGATGATTATGTTTCCCACAGTACTTGCATGCACTGCCCTTACTAGAACCTGCACTTTCCAGCATTCTATATAGAGGTTTCTTAGCTACTACTGCCACTTCCATTTTTTCCCTATTCCCTTTTTCCTTATCCACTTCTTCTCTCTCCCACCTTCTCTCTACTACATTCTGACTTTCAGTGCCCCGTCAATGCTTCCTTCTTGCCTCATTAATCTTCTTTGTTTCTATGCTTGCAAAGCACTAACTAATTCTATCACTTTGAGTTGAGAGAGGTCTAAGGAAGCAATAGTTACTCTATACCTCTCAAGCACTGGAACTAGAATCTTTTGAACCAATCTATTGTCAGATAAATTAGTTCCTAATGCTCTTACCTTGTTAGTAATTAATCTCAACCAATGTCTGAGTACTCTTTAATGGATTCAAAATTTGTCATCTATATTCTCTCTAATTCTCTCAACTAGTTCAACACTTTAATTTCATGTCTTTAATCCTCTTATCTCTTTCATACTCACCTTTAGGAACTCCCAGATCTTCTTTGCTTGACTTTAAGGCCATAATTATGCTGAATATGGCGGAGATCAAACTTAATTCTACGAAACAAAATAGCGACGGATAGTAGAAAAAGAAAGAAAGACTTGGTAGTAATGAGGAGAAGATTAAAGAGAGAATATGTAACCTTTTTGTGATCACCAGAAGTAGTGTGTTGGATATCATGTTCGATGTATGATTGAAACATGGACAAATAAAGTTGTCTAAGATGCTGAATTTGAGATGATGTACGAGAACACATTATTTCTGTCGCACGTCTAAGATGAACAGTTTCTCCACATAATGCCTCCTTTACCATAACAGCATCTCGGGTTGCTGGATCATACATCCATAGTAAAATTGCTTTCTGCAAAACCACAACAATAAATCTAAATTCAACAATATTCCAATTAAAAAAGAAATACAAGTGACAATCAAGAGATAAATCGACCCAGAGATATTCATTTGTACTCATTTATTTTGTCTCCTTTAAATAAATGAGCTTTGGAGTATAGTATAAAAATGGATTGTTTTCCTTATTTGAAACCTAGTAGTGGTGTGTTTGAGATGATTTTTTTTTTTAAAAATGTCTTTATTGATAGATAATATCACTTTTTCTGAAAGTACCTTTATTAAAATTACTAGTTTAAAATGCATTTAATATAGTTTTAAGAGCAATTTTAAAGGATAAAAAGTGTTTCTAATAAACAAAAAGCATTTTTTTTAAATGGAATTTTTAAAATCTATTTTCTAAGAAACCAAAAAAATTGTTATTATTTAAAAATAAAAAAACTTAATCCGTTAAAGCAAGGTTAGTTAGGCTCCGTTTGATAACCATTTGGTTTTTGGTTTTTGGTTTTTGGTTTTTGAAAATTATGCTTGTTTTCTTTAAATTTCATCACCATGGCTTTCATTTTTGTTAAAGACATACTTGAATTCCTAACCAAATTCTAAAAACAAAAACAAGTTTTTGAAAACTACGGGCCCGTTTGATAACCATTTTGTTTCCTATTTTCTGTTTTTGTTTTTCATTTTTAAAAAACAGGGGTATTTGATAACCATTTCTGTTTTCTGTTTTCTGTTTTTTAAAAACGTTTTTGAAATTATAAGTAAATTTCAAAAACCAAAAAAAGTAGTTTTTAAAAACAAATTTCTGTTTTTCAAAAACTCATTTTTCTTCTAATGCTTACTTTTCTCCTCTTTTACCTCTCTCTCCAACAAATTTCTTTCTCTATTTTTTTTCTCTCTCTAAAATTTTCTCTCTCAAAACTTTTTTTTTCTCTATAACTTGTCTATTTCTAAAAACTTGTCAATACATTTTCTCTCCTCAATAAACATGTTCTAATTTTTCTTTTGGAAAAAAAAAGTCACCAAAATTTTCTATCGCTACAACTTTTCTTTATTTTTCTAATTTATCGTTAGTTCTTTAGCATATCTTTTACTCTTAACTTTACTATATCTCTAAATTTTCTTTTTTTATTTAATTTTTTTAATCTAAAATTTATCGGTTTTACTCTTACTTGTTTTCTATTTTTTCTCTAACTAATATCTTTTCTCGAGTCTAACTAATATTCTTTCTCTAAACATTTTCTTTTATCTCTCTATATTTTCTATGTTTAACTTTTTTCTCGTCTTTTCAAAAAAAAAAAAATTCTCTTGAAAAAATTTATATTTGTGTCTCTAAATTTTTGTTTCAACGTCTTTACACATTTTTCTCTCTCTAAAATATCTTTTCATCTTTCTAATTTTCAAAAAACTGAAAACCAAAAACAGTTATCAAACAAGGTTGGTTTTCTGTTTTTTAAAAACAGAAAACAAAAAACAGTTATCAAACATATGTGGTTTTTGTTTTTAAAAAACAGGAAACCAAAAACCAAAAACCAAAAACAGAAAAACCAAAAACCAAAAACTGAAATGGTTATCAAACGGGCCCTACTTTTTTTAGTTTTAAAAAATTGGCTTGGTTTTTGAAAACATGGGAAGAAGGTAGGTGAAAAGCCAAAGAGACTTAGAGTTGGAAGTGGTGTTTATAAGCTTAAAAACCAAAAACCAAAAACAAAAAACCAAATGGTTATCAAACGGGGTCTTAACTATTTGGTTTTTAGTTTTTGGTTTTTCAAAAGTAGTATGCTTGTTTTCTCCCAATTTCCCTACTATGGTTTTCATCTTTGTCAATGACACATTTGAATTCCTGGTCAAATTCCAAAAACAAAAACAAGTTTTTGAAAACTACTTTTTTTTAGTTTTAAAAAATTGACTTGGTTTTTAAAAACATGGAAAGATGGGTATTAGAAAAACAAAGAAACTTGTAGGTGGAAGTAAGGTTTATAAGTTTAATTTTCAAAAGCCAAAAACCAAAAACCAAAAACCAAATGGTTATAAAACGGGGTCAAGCTTTTGAGTGTTAAAATTAAACCCCCAATCTATTATAAATATAAAAATTGGGTTCATCTCATATTTATTCTCCTCACTTCCCTCCCAGTTTTTCGATCACCGTTGCATTTGCTTCATCCCCTTTCTCTACTTGGCGTCTTCTCTCTACAAGCTCGGTCAGACTCTTCGCGGCCATTTCTATGGTTATTGAAGTTGATTGGTTTGGTTTTTTGCAATCAAAACAGCTGCGGGTTTTGATTCTTGTTTTTTTTTTTTTTTTTTTTTTTTTTTTGGGTTGCTTTTGGTTTTGGTTTTGATGAGTATGAACTGATATGGATTGATTTTCTAAAATGAAATTTGGGACAATGGGACCAAAGGTATTGGACCTGATTGGTCATTTTGACATTGGCAGTTTTTCTGATACTTCAGTTCCTCACTTGCTCGGACACAGAAATTTTGGAGTTATAGAGAGAATAACGCCAACTGTGTATGTTTGGGAGTGATTTTGAAATGGTTAAAATCACTTTTGTCATATTCAAAATTCACTCCAAAACATGTCCTTAATAATTCAAATCAATTTTGATATATGAAAATCACATTTAAACGTGTAAAATCAAACATAAAATTGATTTAAGAATAATAAAAGAATATGTTTCGGGTTGATTTCGAACATGATAAAAGTGATTTTAACCATTTCAAAATCACTCTCCCAAACATGCTGGTGCAAAGAAGAGAGGCAAATTTTGATCACCAATTTCTTCAGCCTCTCCATCGATGAAGGCGAGGAAGCAAATGCAACGGTGGTTGGAAAACTGAGAGGGAAATGGAAATTTTGGAGAAAGGAGAAGAGAGGAGGATAAATATGAGATGAACTCAATTTTTACATTTATGATAGATTGGGGGTTTAATTTTAACATTCAATAGTTTAGGGTTCTAATTTTTACACTTCTGAAAGTTGGAGGGTTTAATTTTTACACTTGAAACTTTAAGGGTGTAATTGTTACAAACATTATAGTTCAGGGGTGGTTTTTGCAATTTGTCCAAAAAATAAAAAACTATCAAAATTAAGTTTCAATTTTTGTTATTTAATGATTTAGTCTTATATATATATATATATTTTGATATCCGTGAGTGTCCGGGCCAGCTTACGTGGTTGCCAAGGAAACTCGTAGGATATTAAATATCCTAGGTAAGTGGCCACCATGGATTGAACTCATTCCCTATATATATATATATAAACATATTTGGTCTCTAATCAACATCAATCTATAAATGTAAGAAATCTCATCGAATATAAACAAAAAAAATTCACAATAGAGACTAAATTGTTACTTTCATGATAATTCAAGGACTAAAAGTATTTTTTAACCAAAGAAAAATGTAAGATATAAAAACATGTTTTTTCAAAATATTTCAAGAAAAAAATGCTTATGATAACCATTTGGTTTCCATCTTTAGTTTTTTAAAATTAAGCTTATAAACATTACTTCAAGTAAGAGTTTCTTTGTTACATTATCTACTTTTTTTTTAAAAAAAATGTTTTTAAAATCCAAGCCAAGTTTTGAAAACTAAAAAAAAAAAAAACTACTTTTAAAAATGTGTTAGTTATTTTTTAAATTTGAATAAGAATTCAAATGTCTTTTAAAAAATGGTAAAAACCATTAGTAAATAAATGGTAACGAAACAAGCATAAATTTTAAAAATCAAATGGAGTCTAAAAAAGTAGTTTTTAAAATCTTGTTTTTGTTTTTGAAATTTGGCTAAGAGAATTCCAATATTTCTCCAAGAAAGGTAAAAACTGTAGTAAAAAAATTGTGAGAAAACAAGCATAATTTTTCCAAAAAAAAAAAAAGCAAAATCATTATCAAACTGGACTTAAGAGAGTTTACTTCAAGGAAAAACAATTTTATTCTCTCGTGTGTTGTTAAGTTTTGTAAGAAGTTAAAAAAAAAAAGAAGTTTGGTAAGAGAACAAGTTTCTTCACTTCATGTCGTAGGATTTAGAATGAATATTTATCGAAACTCATCGACACTTAGAATGTTATATCACACACCTCAAGGTTGCCACTAAGCTCAGATTTCAAGTGTTTGATGAGGTCCTTAGAGTACTTGGCTTTATATTCATGTTGAATGAGAGCACGTTGTGTTGCATCTCTGTGTGCAAGAATATTGACAACTGCAGCAGTATCACAACCAAAACCTGTACGAATACATCAAATTTACTACCACTCATTAACACAACAAAATTTTAATGGTTTTACAACATATCTTGTTTCTTCTTTTCAATCAAAACTCGATAAATCGTAGAACAAATGATTCGTCATATAGTCTCAAGACTCGGCTAGCTGTTTCTCGTTTCTGATTTCTTGTTTCCAATTTTTAAGAAATAAAAGCATTTGGTAATTGTTTTTATTATTTCTTGTTTCTCACTTTTAAGACATTTAAAAAACATTTGAAAACAGCAAAATCAAGGCTCCGTTTGATAACCATTTGGTTTTTGAAAATTAAGCTTAAACAATATTACTTCAACCATTAAGTTTCTTGGTTTTGTTATATACATTTTTCCTATGTTTTCAAAAATCAAGTCAAGTTTTGAAAACTAAAAAAATAGTAGTTTTCAAAAACTTGTTTTTGTTTTTGGAATTTGGCTCGGAATTCAAATGTACCCTTAACAAAGATGAAAATCATGGTAAAAAATTTGAAGGAAAACAAGCTTAATTTTCAAAAATCAAATGGTTATAAAAAAGGGGACCAAGTTTCTTGTTTCTTTTTTTGATTTTTTTTCCCCCCAAACATTTATTATCATTCTTGACTTCTAAAATAAACTTACACCTTTTCCGTGATTTTTTTGTTTTCATTTTCAGTTTCTAATTTATTTTGTTTAAGGAAAAAATATAGGTTTATTAACTATTTCTTATTTTTTTGTTTTATTCTCTTTTATTGAAAACAAGAAACAAAAGCATTTTTTATAATTAACCATTTCTTGTTTCTTATTTTCCTCAACTTTTAGATTAAGAAAATGAAGTTTTTTTAAAAATAAAAATTTAAAATTACTTGTATATTTTCTTAAATATTTATTTTGCATATATAAAGTTTAAAAATGACAAAATAATACTTCCATTTATTTTAATGAAAAAACCATAGACAAGAACCAGAAACAAAACAAGAAACAAGAAAAATTAGAATAGTAATGCTTTTTATTTACTTTCTTAAAATTTTGTAAAACAAAGCAAAATTACTTTTTGTTGGTTTAAGAAACGGAACAAATATCAAAAGCTTTATGTTGTTATTAATAATATATACCATCGATCAAGAGATCAGACATTCAAATCCTCACATCTAAAAAAAATGTTCTTACCCCTCAAGATCATGCTCTTTTCTCCAACAATCTTTTCCAGACTTCTCTAACATAATCTTATCCGATCCAAAAAACTTGAATCTGATCTCAAATTAGAACACACACAAAAAAAGAAAAAAAAAAGAAAAAAGAAAAAAAGAAAAAAAACTATATTACCATTTTCACATACGTTTGATAAAAAACAACATTTAGAAAGAATAAATCAGAGTTTTCATTTGAATTTACAGAAACAAAATTCTTTACTACCGATGAAAATTTCTAATTCTTCGTCATCTTGATTCGAAGATCTGAGAATTAAACAAAAAACATAGAATTAATTGAATAAAATCTGACCTTTGAAGGCACGATGAAGTTGGGCAGCATCATCCTGTGGAGAAGTTAGAACAGGTGGAATAATCAACGAAGACATTTTGTTTTTTTTTTTTTTTTTTGTATGAATCAGTGTTTGTTTCTCGGGAAAGAAAATGAGAGAAAATTTGGAATGTGAAAGCAAAAGTTGGATTCGAGTGGTACGAGGTTAAATCTACTCAATCATCCTTAATATTTTTGGTTATTTTCATTTTCGTTGTTGTTAAATTGTTAAAAATACTCCTGAACTATGAGATTGGTTTCAATTATACTCATGAACTTTCAAAAGTTTCATTTTAACCTTTGAAGTTTAAAGTTGTTTCAAAACTACCCTTGAAGGTTTTTTTTCGTTAGGTTGGATGGACGGAAAATGATGTGTTTACAAATGTGTATTGTTGTTTATGTGAACAGATTTGAATACCACGTGGATAAAACAAGAAAACACATACAAATACATCATTTTTCATCCATAAATTTAACAGAAAATGTTTCTAAGGGTTGTTTTGAAACAAACTTATAACTTCAAAGGGTTAAAGTGAAATTTTTGAAAGTTGAAGAGTATAAATGAAACCAACCTCATAGTTCAAGGGTGTTTTTAATAATTTAACCTTTTTGTTGTGTTTTAAATTTTTTGAAAACGGATGTTGATGAATCCGTTGGATTTTACATATGGATGGATTGAGTTTCATGTATTAAAATATTCTTGCATTTGACTCAATCTGAACCTAGTTTTATCAAGGTTGAAGAAAGAAGGAAAGAAAATTAAAATGAAGAAAATTGTAAGCTAGCTCTTTCTCCTTCTTACTTGGGCTACTCATTCTATGGTTGGCCACAATTTTCTCCTCTCTTTTAACTCTCATCTCTCTATGTCAATAACTTCTTCTCTCTCTTTCTTCTTTTTTAAGTTTTACATCACCCATAAGGCCATAACTTCTCTCTATCAACCATCAAAATAGATGTAAGGTTTTCATGATAGGATTAAAATTTCTAATATTCAAAATTATTTTTGTTATATTTGATAGGAATGAATGCTTCACCTGGAAGACTATGGTTTTTAAAAAATTTAGAAATCAATTTGGGATTGACTTTGATTTATTTAGAATTATATAAAAATACAGGTTAAGTATAGAAATGTCTCCAAATTATACATGGAGATCAAAACTCTAACGGGTTTTTATTTATTATACTCATATTCCAATATTATTGAATTAAATAACCCTACAAGATATTCCCTCGTATTGCTCGACACATAACAACAAACATTACGACTAAAGAACTACCAAAGCCAACTTTAACTTACTCACGCCATCAATTAACTTTCTTTCTTTTCTAACATATTTTTCTTAATTCATTACAGCGTTGCGGATTTCAGTCACACCAAGTGCTTATGAAGATGTTGAACTGGGCTAAGGCTGGTTTGGTTTTTTTCTTGTTCAAATTGACTAGGGGGTGGTCTTGCTATCCCTAATCCGACTCCACATCACTTATGAGCCTAGTCAAGTTCGCATGCTTGACCTCGGCTATGACCTAATGTGGATGTTGGGTATTTGTTTGATTTGTCCAGGATGGACTTTGGTGATCCTAATGTCACCCATAATATTACTCATCACGTATCTTGACTATCTAATATAAAGCTCATACTTATGATACAGTTATAATCTAAGTCCCTCTTAGGCCACAACGAAAGGTTGGAGTTGTATTGTTCAAACTAATCTCCTATTTTTCCAACATAGTAAGGGGTTAATTTTGATTTCATGATATTATGTCCCCAACATCCTAATTATTCTCGTCCCCCAAATTGTAGGAGTATTTTATATTGGACAAAAACTCAATACTAGATCCTCTACAATGAAAACAATCCAATATGATATAGAAATAGTAAATCTCTCTTTCCATAAGCAGGGAGGGAGAAAAACTACTAAACTGAAAACAATAATATACCACTGAAACAATGAATAAGAGACTATTACAACAGAAAGATTAAATACACGTGCACACCATGTGACTCAATATTAATGAGCTATCTTCACACTCCCCCGCAAGCCAATGGAGAGAGGATCTCGGACATTGAGCTTGAACTTCAACCGGGTAAAAGAGGTAGCAGAGAGTGGTTTTTGTTAATATATCAGCAACTTGTTCTACAGGTGGTAGATGATGCACCAAAATCTTTTTCTGTAAAACTAAATCTCGAACGAAATATATGTCAATTTCAACATGTTTCGTTTTAGCATGAAGAATGAGATTAGCACTAAGATGTACCGCACTCAAGTTATCACACCAAAGTATCGGTTTCTGAGGTAAAGAGATCCGAAGTTCACAAAACAGAGTGTGTAACCACACAAGTTCCGCAGCAGCTGAAGCAAGGCACCGTTACTTAGCCTCAGTGCTCGACCGAGAAATAATAGCTTGCTTTTTAGAACCCCACGAAATTATATTACCACCAAAAAATATGCAAAACCCAGAAGTGGATTTACGATCATCAGGATCTGAAGCCCAGTCAGCATCCGCATATCCCTGTAAAGATAGTGAAGATGGAACGGAGAGCATAATACCATGACTCAAAGTACCTTTTAAGTAACACAAAATCCGTTTCACAAGCTGCTAGTGAATGATCGTGGGAGCATGCATGAATTAACACGCTTTATTGACACTAAAGGAAATCTCAGGACGCATAATCGTAGCATATTGTAAAGCACTAACAACACTACGATACAACTTAACATCAGAAAATTTCTCCCCTTGCCGACTGGACAACAAAGGACCACTAACCATTGGTGTAGTGATACTTTTTGCTCCTGCCATATTTGTCTTATGCAGTAAATCAAGAATGTACTTAGATTGAGATAGGAACATGCCACCAGATGGAGGGCAGGAAACCTCCATACCCAAAAAAATAACTCAAAGCACCAAGGTCTTTCAAAGCAAACTTGGCATGTAAATCAGAAATAAGTTGTTGAATGGCAGTAGGCGAACTTCCAGTGATCACTATATCGTCAACATACACCAGAATATAGCATACACCAGAATTAGAATGTTTAAACAGTAATGAAGAGTCTGCCTTAGAGAAAATAAATCCAATGGAATGCAAAAAGGAGCTAAGATGGTCAAACCAAGCTCGAAGGGCTTGTTTAAGGCCATACAATGCCTGTTTAAGTTTGCAAACCAGTGGCACAGAACCTGTGGTACATTCAAAACCAAAGGGTTGCTCCATATAAACAATCTCAGATAAAATGCCATGAAGAAAAGCATTGTTAATATCAACTTGTCGTATTAACCAATTATTAGCTAAGGCTAATGTGAGAAGAACCCGAATAGTGACAGGCTTAACAACCGGACTATATGTTTCAAAATAGTCAATGTTAGGTGTTTGGTGAAATCCTTTTGCCACTAAACGAGCTTTATAACAAGTTATGGTCCCATCTGAGTTCCTTTTGATCTTGAATACCCACTTATAGCCCACTATCTTTTGATTAGATGGCATAGGAACAAGAGACCAGGTTTGATTAGCTAATAAAGCATCAAATTCTGTTTGCAAAGGTTTCCTCCAAGCAGAATATTTAAGAGTTTCCTTAACATTAGGTGGTTCAATTTCATCATATGTAACAGTAAGAGCCTTAGGTTTAAAAATACCACGTTTTCCCCTTGTAATCATAGGATGACTATTAACCACATGTTGATTAGAAGAAGGTTGAGTATCAATAGCATCATCAGCAACAATAGAAGGCTGTGTACCCCTCGATGAATTAGAATCACCAATGTCAACATTCTCTGGTGGAACCGAGACTGACTGTGTAGCAGAGGATAACGGTAATTCAGTTGGATTTGTTGTAGGACTAGAAACGAGAACAAGTGATGAAGACACAACATGAGAAGAAGACTCTTGTGTGCGTAAGGGTGTGGACAGAATAGGTAAAGATTGAATGACAAAAGGTAAGGAAATAGGTTTAGGCGAATTGGAGCATTGATAAGGAAAAAAGAGCTCATCAAAAGTGACATTTCGAGAGACAAAAAGTTTGCCATCAGGAGAGAAGCATTTATACCTCTTATGTTGATTACTATACCCTAGGAAGAGACAAGGAATAGATCGAAAAGCCATTTTATGAGAGTTATAGGGTCTTAAACAAGGATAGCAATGACACCCAAAGGTTTTGAGAAATGGGTAAGAAGGATCGATATGAAAAAGTTTCTTTAAGGGACAAACTCCATTCAGGGCTGTAGAAGGTAGGCGATTCATAAGATAGACAGTCGTGGCAAAGGCATCATCCCAAAACATAAGAGGCATAGATGCTTGAGAAAGCAAAGTAAGCCCAATATCAACAATTTGCCTATGCTTGCGCTCAACAATCCCAGGCAAGTGAGCCTATGATCAATGCCATGAGAATTAAGATATTTAGTAAAGGATTTGAACTCCCCCCCCCCCCCCCCATCAGTTTGACAACATAAGATGGAACAACCAAGAAGTTTCTCCACAGAAGTTTTAAAAGAAACAAAGGCTGAAAAAGCATCAGACTTAGCATTGAGGAAATAAATCCATGTATAGCGAGAAAAGACATCAACGAAACTAATATAGTATCGAAAGCCATTTCTAGAAGCTGTGTGAGAGGGACCCCAAACATTAGCAACAATCAACTGTAAAGGGGCAGTATAAACAATGGTAGATATTTTAAAGGGGAGAGCATGTGATTTCCCAATGGCACAAGCATTACAAAAAGTAGAACTTGAATAAGATGTTTTCACAGAATTACAATGTTTTGCAATTGAATGAACAATTGAAAAGGATGGATGGCCAAGACGCCTATGCCAAATATCTAAAATGGAAGGTTTTGACATGGCATTAACAGTATAAGCAGTAGGAGGAGCTTGAGACAGCAAGCATTTATTATCAGTAGGTATACTATCCTTAGAAGTAGATGAAAGTATGGAAAGATGGAACCTGTACAGCCCTTCATGGAGTGGTCCTTGGAGTAGAATTTGGCCAGTAATTCGATCTTTCACATAACAAAAGTCATGGTGAAATTCAAAGAAAACAAAATTGTCCTTTGCGAATTGGCTAACGCTTATAAGATTTTTGGTAATCTGAGGAACATGAATGAGATTTTTTAGAGGAAACAAATGATTAGAGGAGTTAAAAGAGGAATAACCAGAATGAGTAATGGACAGACCTGCACCATTTCCAACTTGCATCTGATTACCGCCATTATAATCTGAACTCACTGCAAGATTGCTGAAGTTATTAGTCAGGTGATTAGTCACACCCGAATCAGAGTACCAACAATTGTCTTGATTCATATCTGAGGCTGTAAAAAGAGCTTGCATCTGCAGATTAGGAGGAAAGGCACCAGTTCCAAATTGAGGATGAAAACCACCAGAATTGTCAAGTTGTGATTGAGGGAATCGGTCAGCCAGAGAGTAACATTTGATAGTCGTATGTCCAAATTTGAAGCAAATTTGACATTGAGGCTTGTTTCTGTTATTATTCCAAGAACGTCCTCCGCAATTAGATCTACCACCTCCTCTGCCTCGATTATTAAAGTTTGAAGAGGAACTAAACTAATTGTTTGACTTCGGAGTATCAGAATCAGGAGAATGAGAACTCTGAGTCATAAGATTTGCTGAAGGAACAAATCCATCAGTGTTCACAGACTTGACTTTGCTCTCAATTCGATTTTCATGTGTTAAAAGCAACGCCATAACTTCTTGAACTCCTATGTCTTCAGTTTGAGCAGTAATTATTGAGATCATTGACTCGTATTCCGAACCGAGACCAGTCAAGATATATGTGATGTGATCTTCTACATCCACCTCCTTGTCGATTGCTGTTAGGGCATCAATGCATCGTTTAATATGTGAAAAATATTTGACGGGACCGCCAGGAGGGTGTCGAATTCTCCCTAAGTCGTCAAATAAAATTTATAATCCACGACACTACTACTAATTTTTTAGCAATAGCGTTCAGGGTCGAACACAGGGAAGGGAGATCTAATAAGTGTAGGATTTCGTGCTTATGAAAACAGGGGGGATTTTTGTGGTTGAAGGACAAGTAAAAATTAAATAATAAAAATGCAGAATTTTAAAAGACATGAAGCTAAGCATGCAGAATGGAAATAAGACGGGATCAATAACATAAAAAGGGATCGTTGGATTGGGATTTATTATGCTTGATTCTAATTCATTGGCTTCATAGTTTTCTCTAATAGTAGTTCTAAACTGATTTCATTAGCCCAGTCGGCTTCTGGGTTACTCCGAGGACCCCCCTACACTAACCTGTGCTAATTAACTCGTTAATCGTGAATTCGAAAATTAACAAGATTAATTAATATAGACTCTATCGCTCGCCACTCCTTATGCATAATGTAGCAACCATCCGAGACCTCTGCAACGGTGACTACTTATATCTAATTAGTTTATTAACAAGCAATTTTGCAACCACCTATTAAAACTAGCCGCTTTGGGATCGTGGGTTTGGAATCGTAAGAACTAAATTCAAATGCAATTTAAATCTAATTCCCTACAACCTGTAACATGCATCCTAGGCCTATCAAGGGTCGTCTCGCGTAGAGAGTGGCTTGCCTCAACCTAGTGGCTATCTAAAAATAACTGATAGAATACACAAGCAGTATCGCATAAGGCGTCAATCCTAATTGACCAGCCTCATGTATTGGTTTAAATAGGATAACATGCAAAATTCAATGAAAATACAACAAGAACAAAAAGTATAAACCAGAAAACTCAGCCAATATTACTTAGAATCAAGACATAAATCCAATCCAACGATCTAAACGAGTTTAGCTACGCATAGATGAAGTAATAAGGACAAATAACATAAAAGAATCTATAGAATATGGCCAACAATGGCCTACAAGAGTGCTGGAAAGTAAAAGAGGCAAAGAAATTGTAAAAGGGACCAAAATTCTAACCTAACGGCGGACTAAACCAAGACTACATATATATAGAAAACACGCGCGGCGTCGAGGCGCCAAGGTGCAACGTCTCGACGCTGCGAACATTCATCTTCGGCCCGAAATTGCGTCGGCATCGAGACGCCAGCCTCATGACTCGACTTCCTGCTTTATTTCTCAGCTTAGTCTCGCTTCTTCTCGGTTCGGGGCTTGGATCTTTGGCTTTTGGCGTCCCAATTCAGGCCCGATTCAGAACAATTGGGTCTCTTCACCTCCTCGCCGTCCAAGACATCGAGATGGCTCCAAAAACTCCGTAATTGACACGAGTTAACACTAATTAGCATGATCGGCTCCCTACACGACCTAAGCTCAATTAACCTGTAAATAGGACAAGTAAAGCATAAAATGACTCTAACAAGCTTAGATTAGAGGCGATAAAATAGGACTATTTAGGTCCTATGAAATAACCCCAACCTAAATCTTGCTAGTCCTCGAGCAAGGCACACACAAAACAAAGAGAAGGGCGTTGTGCATATAGTTGAAAAGTGATTTAATCCTCAAGACTCAAACATTCCAAAAACTAAAGCAATCAAGAGATAATCGTAAGAGAGACAAATGAGGAGACAAATCAAAATTTTTCAAAGATTATCTTGCACAAGAGAGCTCCATCCCACCTAAAGAAGACTTTACTAGCCCGGGATTGGCTTACTCAACTTTCATCCTATTTTCCCCTACACTGGCATTAAGGTCTTGCTAAAAGGCCCAAATGGAACAAACTAGGTTGCTTCCTCTTGCTTAGGTGCCTGATCAAGGAATTCATTTTTCTTCTCTCTATTTTTTTTTCTTTCACTCTTCTTTTTCTTCTGCACTTTTTCTTTCTTTTTGCTTTTGCTTTTGCTCTCACTCTCTTTTTTTTTTTTTTTTTTTTTTTTTTTTCTCTTTTTGCATTACTTTTGGATAGGGCACTAGCTTTCACACTACAGTGTAGGGACTCATAACCCGAGTTTTACTCTTGGTTGGCCTAACTGATCACACTGCAGGTAGCTCTTTTTACCCCTAAGCGTTTAAGCTCAATGCAAGCATGCTCTCTTTCTTTTCTTTTCTCTCAAAGCAAAGATGGCGAGCATATGATTTTTTTTCTTTTCTTTTGCCTCGCCGCCACTGACTTATTTTTTCACTCTTTTTTTTTTTTTATTGCAGGCATATTTTCTTTTTCTCTCCTAGGCAAGATCCACACACTATTTTGCAAAAAAATTATACTTTCTCGCTTAACCTTACACCTATCGGGGTGACAACAGAAATATGAGCTAAGTAATTTGCTCCTAAGCATTCAAGTCCTACTTTAAAGCAAGATAGACACTCAACAGGCGCAAGACATATCCAAGAAAAGTTTTAAAAAGGCTCATTTTTTTAACACTCTCAGTCACAACTCATCGAAAGCAATAAATTTTCGAAAAAAATTGAGTTAATCCTAGAAAATCATCATCACTTAAACAAGCATATACACAACAAGCATGCAAGACATTTCATTAAGCGCAAACGCTGGCCTGACGCTCAGATGCTCAAGGCCCAACAGGAATGTAAAGTAAATTTCCCACCCTCAACCTAAAATTTACATTGCCCTCAATGTAATAAATCATGAAGAAATAGACAATGCATAGGGAAAGAATAGAACTTCCCTGAATGTTGCGCTCATGGGTGGTAAATCACGCTTTCTATAAATGTAGAAACTTCGTTTTGGTACCGCCAGTCCTAAAGAACAAACAAAAACAAGGAAACAAACATAAAAGCAACTGATAAAAATAAACCTATCTAAGAATTGAAATAACAGAAAGCACTAAAATTATAGAGTGCAATTGTTTAAGGTTGTTTGCTCGACCACGCTCTCCTCTATTTCTTCTTAGGGAGGCTTTTCTCCACAGGTCCAGAATACATTGTTTTTAGAGATTTCTTGTTTCAGTAATTTCGGGGCCTGTAAGGAAGAATCAGTAGAAGCAGAAAAAATATTGGAAGCAGAGGTGGGCTGACAGAAAATGCGCTCAGCCCTAATCCTGGAAGATGAACACTTGGTGATTCCACCAGATTTATCAGTAAGGGTTATCTGGTGTTCATCAACTACATCAATTAACTCTCCATCTAAGTCAGGGCATCTAACAGCAGAAGAATGCATCTCATTTTTAGTGACCATGCATGATTTAGAATTTAAAGTGCGATCATTCACTGGGTCAGGTTCAAGCATATACTATTCAATAGAAGATGCATGAGGATTTTCAATGTCATAAAAAATTTTAAAAGTACAGGGTTTTATCCTGAAATCCTACTGATACAACACCTTCATCTACATCAATAACAGTCTTGGCAGTCTTCATGAAGGGACAACCAAGAAGTATCGTAGTAGAAGATGAATTGTAATCAGGATTAGAAGTATCTAAAACATAGAAATCAGCAGGAAAAACCAAATCCTCCACCCTAAAACGTTTTCAACTATTCCTAGAGGTTTAATGCAAGACTTATCTGCTAGTTGAATGACTATGTCAGATGTTTTAATATCAGTTAAGTTCAATCTTTTATAAACATACACAGGCATAACATTAATCGATGCTCCTAGATCTAACATAGCATATTTTATCTTGCAATCTCCGATCATACACGGTAAAGTAAACATGCCAGGATCAGAACATTTAACAGGTAAGTTTTCAGAAAGTAAAGCACTTACATTTTCACTAACCTCTTCTTTACCTGAGGACTTTTCCTTACCTTCATACCAAGTCTTTAAGAACTCAGCATAGGCTGGAATTTTCAAGATTGCCTCAAGCAATGGAATGTTCACCTTAACTTTTCTAAAAACATCCAAATCATCCTACACACATGGAGTAGCAGGGTCAATGAAGTTCAAAGGTGAAGTAGAAATAGAATTTTTATCATTTAAATTTAAAGAAGAAAATTTGCTAGAAGGAATAGAAAACTTATCAGAGACAGCGGGGAATCCAGGGGGACAGTCAGGTGTGGCCACTTCACTCCACACTGCATTCACATTTGCCTTAGGATTTACCTCAGGTTGGGCAGGCAGTTTACCAGAGCTTTTATTGTTCATCTTACTGACTTGGGTTGCCAGCTGAGTGATTTGGTTTCCCATATTCTGAATGGCGTTCCTGGTCTCTTGCTGGAACTGTAGAGAGCTGTCAGTAAGTTTCTTAAGTGCCTCATCGAAGGATGTGCCTGAAGTTGAGGTAGAAACCTGATTTTGCTTGAACATCAGTGGCTTCTGTTGGTTCCCATAACTGAAATTTGGATGGTCTCTCCATCCTGGATTGTAAGTGTTGCTGTATGGGTTGTACTGCCTTTGATTTCCATTGAATCCACCAATGACATTCACCTCTCCATTGTCTTGTATCTCAGGGAATGCATCAGTAGTGTGGGTAGTCATTGAACAAAGTCCACAGGCTTTCGCCTGTACCTGTCCTGAACACAGAGAGCAAACAAGTTTAGTTAACTCACTCATTTCAGAATGCATTTTACTTACCTCGCTTTTTGTAGTGGCTTGTACAACTGCAGGTGGTCTTCTAGTCCCGAATTGCTGAGAGTTTTCAGCTGTTGCCTTGTGCAATGTGATTTACAATATGCAAGAATTCTTCACAAATAGCTCAAAAACGTGCAAGCATACACATCATGGCAGCAAGTGATAAGTATTTTTATATCGTTCTCCACAGGGATTGATGCAACGATAATCACTATTTCTAAGCCTAGTTTCAATGAAATTCAATGTAACCAAGGACCAAATATTAATTAATAACTAAGATGCACTAACGTAAATAAAGATGAGTGAAATTAAAGAGAACTTGAAGTAAATAACACAAGAAAAACGGCTGAAAGCAGAGGAGAATTAAGGCTCGGATTAGGGATACTCTGTATTGTTTCCAGAAATTGCTATAGCGAAAACTGTGCTAATTCATCTCACCCAGATTTTCAACGGGAATTTTCCAATTCTCCAAAGATTAAGGCGATTAAACTCCCATTTAACCCCTTATTTTTAGCTCAATCTGATTAGTGCCCTAGGTGGTGATTTATCCCTAAATACCCACTCATTTTCATGATCATTAAAGACTAAGGTAAAGTAAAGTAATCGGCTACTAAATGTTTTCCCAAACACCCAATAACAATGCTAGAAAATGGATGGCCAATCGAAATTCCAGCTTAAACAATGAAGAACACTTTACTTTAAGATGAAAATAGCACGGTTCAACTATAAACAATCCCTTGTTACAATATAGGATCCCTAATCCTCACCTAAAGAGGATTAGTTCATGTTCAAAGAAGAAACAAGTTCAATACAGCAGAGAATGCTCATACAAAACATGATTTCAGCTTCTAACACAACTAATATCAATAGGAAGATAAAAGATGAGAAGAAAAGGCCAAAGAAGAAGCTCCCAAGCTCAAATCCAGCTTTCCCAAGCTGAATATGGACTCCACGGCAGCTTCTTTCAGCTTCCTCCTCTGTTTTTCTCTGTTTTGCAGCTCAAACCAGCTCCCAATCGTGAATCTCCTCCCTCTCCAGCTTTTTTCCCAAATTAGGGCCACTTTCCTTTTATACCCAGCCATATTTGTGGGATTCAGGGCTGATTAGACAAGCCTTGCCCACTTGGAAATCATTCTAATGGCTGAAAATAGCTTCAGCCTCTAGCTGGGAATGCCACATCAATTAATGAAGCCTTCCACGTGTAAATCAGCTCCAGCTGCTATTCTGCCTTTTCCAGCTCATGCTACAGCATAGTCTGCAAAGAAAACTGGAGCTCCAAGTCAGTTCAAGTACGAAGTTAACGTGAAATTAAAGCCCAAAGCCTCTAATCAGCACTCTCACTTAATAACATTAAAATTCAACTAATTCCAGCTCAAATAACAATTTCCTAAGGCAAAATTAAGCCTTTAAGCCCCAAAATCATGGCTAATAACTCTTATTTCTAAGAGTTATCATCAGCCATACTTGAAATTAGTTGTCTAGCCTCGACAGGGGTCTTGTTGACTAGTGCTCCTCCACTAGCTGCATCTACCATACTACGGTCCATAGGAAGTAGCCCTTCGTAAAAGTACTGAATCAACAACTTATCTGAGATCTGATGATGTGGAAAACTGGCGCACAGACGCTTGAATCTTTCCCAATATTTGTGGAGTGTATCCCCAGTGATCTACGAAATCCCATAAATCTCCTTTCTGATGTTTGCAGCTCTACTGGTAGGGAAAAATTTCTCCAGGAATTGCTCCTTCATCTCGTTCCATGTACTGGTAGAGCCAGAGGGGAGGTAATAAAGCCAATCTTTCGCTGAATCCTTTAGCGAAAAGGGGAATGCCCTCAGGTTCAGCGCTTCCTCTGTCACTCCATGAGGTCTCATACCAGAAGATACTATATGAAATTCTTGCAAATGTTTGTGCGGGTCCTATCCTGCACTACCACGAAAAATAGGAAGTAAGTGTATCAAACCTGACTTTAATTCAAAAGTACCTGCCGTCTCGGGGTAGGTAATACTGAGTGGCTGTTGGTTCAGATCTGGCGCTGCCAGCTGCCTTAAAGTCCTTTCAGCCATGGTTGGTGCTTTAACCTCGCTGAGATTATTAACTCTTCTCCTTCTTGCTTACCTTCTAAATCTCGTCTCCGCTCTAGAAATTTCAGGTTCAAATCTAAGATTGTTTCCCTGCAAAGAACGTGTGATCATAAACCATGCAAACAAGAATTAAAAACACAAAATCCTAAAAATACTAGAAAAACGCCCTTCCCCGGCAACGGCGCCAACTTGACGGGACCGCGAGGAGGGTGTCGAATTCTCCCTAAGTTGTCAAATAAAATTTATAATCCGCGGCACTACTACTAATTTTGTAGCAAAAGCGACCGAGGTCAAACACAGGGAAAGGTGATCTAATAAGTGTAGGATTTCGTACTTATGAAAACAAGGGAGATTTTTGTGGTTGAAGAACAAACAAAAATTAAATAATAAAAATGCAGAATTTTAAAAGACAGGAAGCTAAGCATGCAGAATGGAAATAAGACGGGATCAATAACGAAAAAAGTGATCGTTGGATTGGGATTTATTATGCTTGATTATAATTCATTGGCTTCCTAGTTTTCTCTAATAGTAGTTCTAAACTGATTTCATTAGCCCGGTCGGCTTTTTGGTTACTCGGAGGACCCCCTACACTAACCTGTGCTAATTAACTCGCTAATCGTGAATTCGAAAATTAACAAAATTAATTAAGGCTAAATTATAAAAAATGCCCCTGAACTATGGGGTTTGTTTCAAAAATGCCCCTGAACTTTAAAAAGTTTCAAAAATACCCCTGAACTTTGAAGAATGTTTCAAAAATACCCTTGCTGTTAATTTTGGATGGAAACCGTTAAAGTTTGAGTTTCAAAAATACCCTTGAACTTTAAAAAAAAATTCAAAAATACCCTTATTGAAAAATGATTCTTCTTTTTCCTCCTCTCTCACCGTAAATTCTTTCTCCATGAAAATTAATGAAAAACTTTGCTTATAAAGGTTGTGTGCAACTCAATACCAAATAAAAAAAGACTTTGAAATCAAGTTTTCTCTTTTAAAAAGCGTAAAGAAGATAAGTGTGAGAAAACAACATATATATGTATATATATTATTTCATTTTTTGCTCTCTCTTTGTTTGTGTATCTTAATGATAAGAAGAAAAAATGTTTATAAGACTGTGAGTTTGGTCCAATTTATAAGATTAATCAATCAAAAGTTTTATATATGATTTTGTTCTTATTGATATTTAAGAATTGTTAGAATCCTTATACAACAATAGTTTCATTTATTTTTCGTACAAGGAATATAGAGAAAGCTAGGAAATAATATTGAAAAGACTACCAACACATGTAGAATTTCAAGAACAAAACAAAAATCAACTTGAAGATTCGATACGAAAATCTAGCCAAGTGCTTTGGATGTGTTGAAAGAGAAAGAAAGCTCCTAGATTATGAATACATGACAAATGAGAAAAGTTTCTCATTAATTTTTGGAAGAAGAGTTAATTTACGGTGGGAGAAGGGAAAAAAAAAAGAAGCATTTTTCAATAAGGGTATTTTTGAATTTTTTTTGAAAGTTCAAGGGTATTTTTGAAACTCAAACTTTAACGGTTTCCATCCAAAATTAACGGCAAGGGTATTTTTGAAACATTTTTCAAAGTTCAGGGGTATTTTTGAAACTTTTTAAAGTTCAGGGGCATTTTTGAAACAAACCCCATAGTTCAGGGGTATTTTTTATAATTTAGCCATTAATTAATATAGACTCTATCGCTCGCCACCCCTTATGCATAATGTAGCAACCATCCGAGACCAATACAACAGTTACTATTTATATCTATTTAGTTTATTAACAAGCAATGTTGCAACCACCTATTAAAACTGGCCGCTTTGAGATCGTGGGTCCGGAATCGTAAGAATCAATTCAAATGCAATTTAAATCTAATTCCTACAATCTTTAACATGCATCCTAGGCCTATCAAGGGTCGTCTCGCGTAGAGAGTGGCTATCTAAAAAAAACTGATAGAATACACAAGCGGTAATTGCATAGGGGCGCCAATCCTAATTGACTAGCCTCATGGGTTTAAACGGGATAACATGCAAAACTCAATGAAAATACAACAAGAACAGAAAGTATAAACCAGAAAACTCAGCCAATATTACTTAGAATCAATACATAAATCCAATCCAAAGATCTAAACGAATTTAGCTACGTATAGATGAAGTAATAACGACAAATAACATAAAAGAATCCATAGAATATGGCCAACAATGGCCTACAAGAGTGCTGGAAAGTAAAAGAGGCAAAAAAATCGTAAAAGGGACCAAAATTCTAACCTAACAGCGGACTAAACCGAGACTACATATATATAGAAAACACGTCGGCGTCGAGACGCCAAGGCGCAGCGTCGAGACGCTGCGAACATTCATCTTCGCCCTGAAATCGCGTTGGCGTCGAGACGCCAGCCTCATGACTCGACTTCCTGCTTTATTTCTCGGCTTAGTCTCGCTTCTTCTCGGTTCGGGGCTTGGATCTTTGGCCTTTGGCATCACAATTCAGACTCGCTTCAGCACAATTGGGTCTCTTCACCTCCTCGCCATCCAAGACATCGAGATGGCTCCAAAAACTCCGTAATTGGCCCGAATTAACACCAATTAGCGTGATTGGCTCCCAACACAACCTAAGCTCAATTAACTTGTAAATAGGACAAGTAAAGCATAAAATGACTATAACAAGCTTAGATTAGAGGTGATAAAATAGGACTATTTAGGTCCTATCAATATTCATAAGCGACATATTACCTTTCAGAATGGTTTGAAGTTTAGATTTCAAGCGCATGATCTGTGCACGATTGCGTGAATTGAAGATCTGCAAGAGACATTTCCAAATGGCACGAGATGTTTTGCAATGAATGACTTGCTCCAATATGCTGTCAGTCATAGATCTAAGGAGCCAGGATGAAATCAGCCGATCTTGCTTCTTCCACTTCACATAAGTCGAATTTGGTTTCAACAAATTATCAGACGCTTTAATTTGTTTTGGCAGAGGTTCAGTTTCTTCCAAAATAAAGCTCTCTAACTCATGGCCTTTTAGGAAAAATTCGATTTGCACCTTCCACATTAAGAAATCATCATTTCCTAACTTGACAGTGGAGATCTTGTTACCTGGATTAACGACAGAAGTCAATGAACTATCAATTTCTTCAGAAGTTTCAGCCTCAGTGTGAGTTGAAGAATCCATTGCAGCAACAAAGAAGTCGAGCGATTGAAAAGAAAACAGAGGATCAAAAAAAAAAAAATATATCACAATCAGAGATCGTCGCAAGACTAATGCTCTGATACCATGTTCAAATATGAAAAGAAAGAGAAAATTCAGGAGAAACCCTTCCCATCTTTATTCATCAATATCTCAACACAATGGACTGATTAGTATCTGAACATATATACAGGGAGGGAGAAAAACTCCTGAACTGAAAACAACAATATACAACTGAAACAATGAATAACAGACTATTACAACAGAAAGATTAAATACACGTGCACACCACATGACTCGTGAAAATCCTTACTACGGAAGCGTATATCAGATCAATTCGTCATTAACTGGGTTTCATGGAAAACATCGATACATTGACCAATAATAAAATTTCAGAACGATTCTAAAAACATAAATAGATTAAGCATGCTTTTTCTAAACTATTTAGAGTTTTGGAAATCTACTTGTTGAAGAACAACTTTCTTCACAGTGCTCCAAAACCACGAACGATTCGTCAATGGTCTCTCTAACAAACACCACTATTCGCGATCACCCACTATACTCTGAATTCATGAGGTTTGAGCTTGTGGGAACTCAATCTTGAATCGGGAATAGAATTTCAGCAAGAGAGATGCTGTCTTTTTCTTGAGAGAAAATCTTGAGAGAGATTTTCCAAGAGAGACTAACCCTCCAGATTGCAGAACTACCCCGTTGGTTGAAGGAGGGTGGGGAGTTACAATCGTGTAACTCCCAATGAGGTGTCAAAACTCCATTCCTCATAGGGGTGTAAAAAACCGACCCGGCCCGAAGAATCGAACCGAACCGAACCGGTTCGGGTTTTACTTTATTTCTGACCGAACCGAATCGAACTGGTTCGGTTCGGTTCTCAAATATTATTTGCCCGAACCGAACATCTTCCTCGCTGGCTTAACTTACGCTTTTAGGGTTTATTCGTACGCGACACATTTACGCATCTTCTTCTTCGCTTAGGGTTTCATAAGTGTCGCCTCGCCTCTCCTCTCCGCCATCGTCGTTCGACCAACCGCCGTAGCTTGACCAGATTTGTTCGCCATTGCCGCCGCTCGACCAGTTTTGTTCGCCATCGCCGCCGCTCAAATTCCTTCAATGAAAAATGAAGAATCCCATCTGGGTTTCACCTCAAATTCCTTCAATCAGCCGTTCGACCCTCGAATATCTTCCCCAATCAAACCCTCCCCTGCGGCCCTGCCCCGATTCTGACTTCTTCTCCTCCTAAATCCGTCGCTTCTTCAGCATCGGCGATTTACAGGTATGCTCTGTGTTTTTTGTCGTTAGTTAATTTTTGAATCTCCGGCGTGGGATGGTCGAGCTCTAGGCAGGGGTTGTTCTCGAGCCTGTTGTCGAAGAATGGAAGCTTGGAGGAGGCGAATTTTCAAGGTGGGGGCTGTACAGTGAGGAAAAAAAAAGGATGACCCGACCCGACCAGACCTAGTCGAGTCAATCCTGAACCGAGTCGGGTCGGGTCGGGTTGTCCGTACAACCGACCCAATCCGAAAATTTTACACCCCTAATTCCTCAATACATATTAATTTAACCATTAAATTAATATATATAAAAACTATATATTATGCACATTAAATTAATTTTAACCAAATCAACATTTGATTAAATTAAATTTAACATATAGTTTTTAAATTCAATTAAATCATATTTAACTGAATTAATTCAACCAACTAATTAAATATCATATATTTAATTAATACTATATTTGAATTAAACTCAAATATGTCTCTCTCATTTAACCTATAGTTTTAACGTGCATCTAATGTACATTAAATATGAACTATAGTATTAATTTAATTCTCAAATTAATTATTTTTTAATTAAATATCAAATATTTAATTAATATTCTATTTGAATCAAATTCAAATAATTCTCTCATATACTATAGTTTTAATATGAATCTCTATTCATATTATTTTAACATATAGTTTAATATGAATCTAATTCAAAGTTAATATTTGAACTCCTTCAAATATTTAATTCTCTCATTAATTAATTTTGAATCACATCCAAAATTAATTTTATATTATAAAGTTTAATTCACCAATTAAACTTATATTATAATGTATCTTAATTGTATCAAATACAATATAATTCCCTTAACGAATTTGAACACACTTCAAATTCTATTCAAGACTATTCAACCTCAGAACCCTTGAACCAACTAATTAAATATCATATATTTAATTAATACTATATTTGAATTAAACTCAAATATGTCTCTCTCATTTAACCTATAGTTTTAACGTGCATCTAATGTACATTAAATATGAACTATAGTATTAATTTAATTAAATCATATTTAATTAAATATAAACTAATTAATTTAATTCTCAAATTAATTATTTCTTTAATTAAATATCAAATATTTAATTAATATTCTATTTGAATCAAATTCAAATAATTCTCTCATATACTATAGTTTTAATATGAATCTCTATTCATATTATTTTAACCTATAGTTTAATATGAATCAAATTCAAATTTAATATTTGAACTCATTCAAATACTTAATTCTCTCATTAATTAATTTTGAATCACATCCAAAATTAATTTTATATTATAAAGTTTAATTCACCAATTAAACTTATATTATAATGTATCTTAATTGTATCAAATACAATATAATTTCCTTAACGAATTTGAACACACTTCAAATTCTATTCAAGACTATTTAACCTCAGAACCCTTTACGAGCTAGCAGGTGGACCTAATGGACCTACAGATCAGAAGCTCCAACGATACGAGACTAATTGGCTAAACTCATTAACCAAGTTAGTCAACATTCGTTAACTGTGAGTCACTCCACTAAAGACCCACAGCTGCACTCTTCTCACTGCAGAATATTTCTGTGTCAACGGATATTGACCAATAACGGTAAGTCAATCCTTCACGAGTGTTCGTAACGCCAGTTGGGTCAAATTACCGTTTTACCCTTGGGTTACCTCTGGATCCTTAAGTACCACTGATTCCTCTAATGAACAATCTGTTTATGATCCAATCAATAAACAGCAGTTCCTCTCGGGCCAGGAGAGGATGGGCGCCCTTGTTCAAGACCCGAAATCAGCCCTTAAGGGAACACACATCTACTTGCCCCAATAGGGAAAGGAGTGAATTCCATCTTGTAATGTTATGTTCCTAGCCCCCACTCGGTCTTGCCCCTGAAATGGTAGGCTTATTGAGTCGGCGAACTTGGCCACTCTCACCCATACAAATCTAAGGACAATCCCTCATGAAAAGGGGTTCATAACATACTCAGGATTTAGATTGAGTTACCTAGGTCATCCTATTGAAATAGAAACCTAAACTAGTTAACGATGTTACATCTAGTGGTTACTATTTCGCGGTCCAGTCTTATGCAAACTCATTGCATAGGATACCCCCACTCACATGTCCTCTACACGAACGCGTTGGATCATTGCATTTGTATCATAATACAAAGTGGGTCGTATCCGTAGTGTCACCAGGATAAGGTACCCAGCCTTATCCCTATACTATAGACCCTTTAGGCTGTATCTTGAACAGTGATCCTCGTATGTCCCCACATACTAGTTCAAGCCTCATACTAACAGCCTAGGATGTTTAGTTTATTGGATTAGGGTTATTTAGACAAGATTACACAATACAAACAAAATAAATGAATAATACATCACTTTATTAATGTTAGATCAAATGTTACATTTACTATCTACGAGTTTTAGGGCATAAAACCCAACACATACATGTCCTAGAATGTTTCATAATAGAAATATGAACTCATCTTGGTTGGCCAAGAAATACATTGACCATATTAGAAATCAACCCGATTGGAGTTTCACTCAATTCATTGAAACGGTAAAAAATGATTATCAAGTTCAAATTTCGAGGACCCAAGCTTATAAGGCTAGAAGGAAGGCCTTGATAAAGATTAATGGAAATCTCTTGCAACAATACAAGCGATTATGGGACTGTGCTGCGGAGTTGAGATTGTCGAATGAAGCTAAGGTTCTACAATAAAAATAACTTGTGATAGGGTGGTTGAGGATTCTCACCCCATATTTAGACGAATGTATATATGCTTTAGAGCCTGTAAAGAGGGGTTTCTTGGTGGATGTCGCCCGTTCAGAGGACTAGATGCATGCTACCTCAAGGGGCCATGCCAAGGGCATCTAATGGCTGCAGTTGGAATAAATGGTAATGATGGCATATACCCTATTGCATGGGTTGTGGTGGAGGCGAAGACCAAAGATAGTTGGACATGGTTTCTTTCACTCCTTCAAGATGATCTAGGTGAAGGGTTGAAATCTCTTTTGGCAGTGGAAGCAAACAAGACCATTCTTGAATTAAAATTCAATTTTAGAAAAACCGGTACGTTGACAAATAAAAATACAGAAACAATTTCTATAATTACTAAGATTAAGCAAGCTGGAAATTTTGTGACCAAGAACACTTACATGATTTGAAGGTCGAATCACAGCACAATGCTCCAAGGACTCCTCCAATGGACACTACCGCTCGAGAGCCCCGCTACGCTCTTGGATCTCTGAGATTGGCTTGTGGGAACCCAAAACTTGTCTTGGAAGGGAAAAATTCCAGCAAGCAAGTTGCTGTAATTTTGTAGAGAGAAGAAGAGAAAAATCGAGAGAATTCTCTTCTCTGTTCTGCGTTAAACTGAGAGAATGATCGTGAGTTGGGTAACCCCCTCTCCACTTAACGATAAGTGGGGAGGGAGTAAAAACCCTACTCAATCTAGATCGTTGGATCAAATCCAAACGATCTTGGTCGTCTATTAATTAAATAATAATAATCATTTAATTAATTAATTAATTATAATAAATTTAATTAAAACAATATTAATTAAATCAATTATAACATAAGGTATTTAATTCAATTTGAATCATATTAAATTGAATTAAATTGGCCATTCAATTAATCTTATTAATTGAATCCATATTAATTAAATATCCAATATTTAATTAATATTACAATTGAATCATGTTCAATTTTAATCTCTCTCATTTAACCTATAGTTTTAATGTGCATCATAATGTACATTAATATAAACTATAGTATTAATTTGATTAAATCACATTTAACCAAACTAAATTAAATTAATTAATTCCTCAATTAATTAATTCATGAATTAATCAAATATCACATATTTAATTAAATTCATTATGCTCTCAATAATTAATTTTGAATCATATCTAAATTTAATTTTATTATAAAGTTTAATTCATTAATTAAACTTATACTATAATGTATCTCCATACATTATATTAATTGTATCAAAATACAATTAACTTAAATTCCCTTTATATTCAAGACTATATTATCTCAGAACCCGTTATGAGCTAGCAGGTGGACCTAATGGACCTACAGATCAGAAACTCCAACGATACGAGATTGATCAGCTAAACTCATTAACCGAGTCAATCAACATTCGTTAACTGTGGGTCACTCCATTAAAGGCTCACAGCTGCACTCTTCTCACTGTAGAATATTTATGTGTCCACGGATATCGACCAATGCAGTAAGTCAATCCTTCACGTGTGTTCGTAACACCAGCTGGGTCAAATTACCGTTTTACCCCTGGGTTACCTCTGGTTCCTTAAGTACCACTGATCCCTCTAATTAACAAGTTGTTTAGGGTCCAACCACTAAACAGGAGTTCTTCTCGGGCCAGGAGAGGACGGCGCGCCTTTGTTCAAGCCCCGGAATCAGCCCTTAAGGGAACACACATCTACTTACCCCAATAGAGGAAGGAGTGAATTCCATCTTGTACTGTTATGTTCCTAGCCCCCATTCGGTCTTGCCCCTGAAATGGTAGGAATATTGAGTCGGCGAACTGACCACTCTCACCCATACAAATCTAAGGACAATCCCTCCTGAAAAAGAGTTCATAACAGACTCAGGATTGAGATTGAGTAACCTAGGTCATCCTATTGAAATAGAAACCTAAACTAGTCAACGGCGTTACATCTAGTGGTTACTATTTCGCGATCCGGTCTTATGCAAACTCATTGCATAGGATACCCCCACCCGCATGTCTCCTACATGGATGCTTTGGATCATTGCATCTGTATCGGATACAAGGTGAGCCGTATCACATAGTGTCACCAAGATAAGGTACTCAGCCTTATCCCTATACTATAGACCATTTAGGTTGTTACTTGGACATCGATCCCCGTATGTCACTACATATCAGTCCAAGTTTCATTTAAACAACCTTGGATCTTAATTTATTGGATTTAGGGTTTATTAATGCAAACTCGATTATTCAATAACCAAATTACTGAATCACTCAAATAATGCTTTATTGAGATCGATTAATTTGTTTCATTTACTATTTACGAGTTTTAGGGCATAAAACCCAACACTAGGCAACTTTCACTCTAAGGGATTTACTTTCATATCAGACCATCAAAAGGTAACTCGATTTTTTTTTCTTATTTACTTCATGCATCTAAATTGTGTTGTTTATACTGATTATGGTTCATAGGGACTAAAAGTGAATTGTTTGTTTTTATTTAGGGTCTTGTTCTGGCTTTCGATGACGTGTTCCCAAATGTCAACCATAGGTTCTGTGTGCGACATTTGTACAATAATTTTCAGAAGCATTTCAAAGGTTTGGCTTTGAAAAACATGTTTTGGAATGCTGCGAGGGCCACTACAAAGCCTGAGTTTGACAATAATATTATGACAGAAATTGGTAAGTTGGATGTGTGTGCTTACTAGTATTTGAATGGTATAGCAACGAGGTATTGGGCTAAGCATTCTTTTTCAACACAAATTAAATGTGATCCTCTATTGAACAATATGTCTAAATGCTTCAATGCCTATATTTTGCAAGCAAAGGATAAACCAATAATCAAAATGCTTGAGACTACTCGAAAACTTGTTATGTCTAGATTGTCAAAGAAATACGAGCTTTATAGTGGGTTGGAAAGAGAGCTAGGGCCTAGAGTGCAGAAAAATTGGATAAATGTAAGATTCAGTCTAGAAACTGCACACCAACATGGACTGGAGACATGATGTTTGAGGTAAAGAGGGGTATTTCACAAAATAAAGTGAACTTAGATGACAAACTTGTAGTTGTTGATCATGGGATTTAACGGGCAAACCTTGTGTTCATGTTGTACAAAGTATCTATTACATTAAAAAAAAAAACCCCGAGTTTGTACACAAGTCTTACCATAAGCAGACATTGATCAACATTTACTCCTTCTTCATCAGACCGGTCAATGATCACTCTTTATGGCCAAGAACCACATTTGAACCTTTGCTACCACCCAAGATACGGAAGCCTCTTGGTAGACCAAAAAGGCAGAGAAGAAGAGATGTTGATGAAGCCACGTCGTCTCATGGGAAAAGCGACGCATTCAGGTCATTACCAAGTGTAGTCGATGTAAAGGTACAACGCATAATGCTAGAACTTGTAGGGGTCAATAACACGAAGTTCAACAAGAAGTAGGAGGGATAAAACCTTCATGAGATTGAACATTTCTATTATTGTAAGTGTTACTTCACCTTATATTCATCTACTTTGTTTCCATTCACCATGTGTTGATTAAATTATTTGTGTTTGCAGGAGGTTGAAACTGGAGCTACTATTGAGGGAATGACGCCTGAAGGTGGGAGAGAAAACAATGAAGGTGAAAAGACAAAGGGGGAAAAAGGAAATATTGGAACTCAGCAATCTATAAATCAACCATAGTCTTCTGGAAATTTTGTTTTTGTATAAATTTAGATCTAGGGCAAATATGCAGATGTTTTTTTGTGCATATGACAATTGTTTGGAAACTCTATTTTTGTATAGCAATTTGATGGTGTCCAGTCTCTATGGCCATTAATTTAGTTGTAAGGGAGTTACTTTATTGGTACAAATGTGACATTTTGTTGGAAATGATGAACAACTCACTATTTTATTTAGAAATGTCAAACAATTTTTTTTTTTTTTTTTGGAAATGATGAACATAGCTTACTTTGTCTTATTCAAAGATTATTGATTGTGTTCATGTCTAAAGTTACGTTCCAACAATTGGCTAAAAAAATGGCCAAAATATCCAACTTCCATTTCATAATTTAATTTTGTAATTCAGTACATCACAAAATAGCCAACTTTATAATGATCATTAATATCTCTAGTCACACAAGCTTTACAACTAGTCAATTTGCATGGAGATGGATATTGTCTACAAAATACATTATAATTAACTTAAAGGTAAGTAATCTATGTTGTTTCTTCGAGTTTGGCTTTGCATCCGTAAGCTCAATATATCTCATGAAGCACAACCTCCTCCCTCTATGCTCCAATTTAATAAGATGGTTTTAAAGCTTCAATGGTGCACCATTTTGATCTTTAGCTTTGGAGTTTCATTGGTGGCCAACCATTCTCTTAATGGTCCACTTTGCTCATTCAATTTCATAACTTCATCCATGATTGCATCCAATGCTTCATCAATAGGTGAGAGTATTTCTCCATCTTTTGAAAACTGGAAAAGGAGAGAATAATTAAAAACCTAAAAAATGAAAGTTGATTACATCCAAAAAACTTACCATGCTTGCAATGTATATTAGTTGTTGGATCAATAATATGCATGTTGTAAATAGAATAAATAGAATCAAATGTTTGAAATATGTGGAAAAGTTCACCAGAGAATGCAAAAAAAGGAATATACCATAAAGATTGCATAAAGAATAGTCTCTTGAGAAATTTAAAACATCAGAAATAGTTTTCAGGTATATAAACTTTGTTGGTCAAAGTGATCAGACAATGGACACAAGCACACTTTATGAGATAGCAAAATTTAGAGAATCATATCTCCTGCCGAGAAAAATCAACAACATCTGAATAAAAAAATTGAATAACATATATGCAATAAAGTGTAAGGGATTGCCTTCAATACCATCTAGCCTTACCTCGGAATGGGAAGAATCAGAAAATTAAACTCGGTCTCCATTTTTTTTGTGTTTGAATGAGTAGCATCTCTCCTTGGTTCATCTACATTATCCTCTACGAACTAAATTCACAATTCATATAAATACAGAGAAAAAACCCTTAAATAGTTGGAAATTTGATGGAATAAAGATATGTTACTTTCTGTAGCTGATTCAACAATAACGATGTCGTCCATATTTAATTGGACTCTAACTTTGACCTTTGCATTTGAGTTGTTTGAACCTTGTGAAGGGTTGAAATCCCTTTTGGCAGCGGAAGCAATCAAGAATGATCTCGTATTTAATTTCAATTTTAGAAAAATCGGTACGTTGGCAAATAAAATTACAGAAACTTATTTCTATAAAACGATTAAGCATGCTGTAAACTTCAAGATCTAAACTATTTGGATCAAGAAACTTATATGGATTTGAAGAACGATCAGCACAATGCTCCAATTCACGTTATTCTTCCTCCCAATGAACACCACCACGTTGGATCACCTGCTATGACTCTTGGGACTTGAGATCCGGCTTGTGGGAACCGATCTTGATGCCTTGAATGGGAATTTTCAGCAAGGTAATTGCTGTGATAATGGTAGGGAGAATGCGGAAAAACGAGAAAACTTCTCTGTAAAACTGGCGTGAGGGAGAGAATGGGGAGGTGTCTTGGATAACCCCTCTCCACTTCACGATAAGTGGGGAGGGAGTTAAAACCCTACATGATCTCAACCATTGGATCTAATCCAATTGATCTGAACCGTTTAATTATTATCAAATAATAATTAATAATTATTTAAATAATAATAATTAATTATCTAATTAATTATAATTAATTTAATTAAACCAATTTTAATTAAATCAATTATAACATATAGTTTTAATTCAATTAAATCATATTCAATTGAATTAAATAGGTCATTCAATTAATTTAAATTAATTGATCCCACATTAATTAAATATCAAATATTTAATTAATATTACAATTGAATCATATTCAATTTTAATCTCTCTCATTTAACCTATAGTTTTAATGTACATCATAATGTACATTAATATAAACTATAGTATTAATTTGATTAAATTTAACCAAACTAAATTAAATTAATTAATTCATGAATTAATCAAATATCACATATTTAATTAAATTCATAATTCTCTCATTAATTAATTTTGAATCATATCCAAAATTAATTTTATTATAAAGTTTAATTCATTAATTAAACTTATACTATAATGTATCTCCATACATTATATTAATTGCATCATAATACAAGACTATATGCCAACATGAGCATAGCTCAACTGGCATAATGCTTATGCTAATGACCAAAAGGTCTGTGGTTCGAATCCCCCCACCCCCACATGTTGTAAAAAAAAAAAAATATATTCAAGACTATATTATCTCAGAACCCGTTATGAGCTAGTATGTCACTACATATCAGTCCAAGTTTCATTTAAACAACCTTGGATCTTAGTTTATTGGATTTAGGGTTTATTAATGCAAACTCGATTATTCAATAACCAAATTACTGAATCACTCAAATAACGCTTTATTGAGATCGATTAATTTGTTTCATTTACTATCTACAAGTTTTAAGGCATAAAACCCAACACCTTGGAAATGACTAATATGCACCTCAAATTACTAAACATTTTAGAATCATTTCCAATCCATCATAAATAAATAACAACTAAAAAGGAGCAGAAACAGTAGTTTATGATAGGGGTGCAAGAAAAAACCGAAAATCGAAAAAAACCGATGAAACCAATCGAAAAAACCGACAAATCGGATTCAGACTGGTTCGGTTTGGCGATTTCGGTTTGCATATATTAAAAACCGATTAAATTCGGTCGGTTTTGGGTTTGGAATGGTTGAACCGAAAATAAACCGAACCAAGCGATAATGTATATATTTATTAACAACCGATTTTAAACTAAATAATACTAGTGATCCGGTGGTTAAAAGTCCAAGGTTGTGTAGGATAGGGCGTGTGTTCGAATCCATTGAGTCATGCAAAATTTTTAAGATTGTGAATTTATTTCCAATTACCATTGGGCCCCCGCTCGCGATCCACTAGTCGTCAGGCCCAAGCTTCCGTGTCCAGCACACGGCGAACCGCCCAAACCAAACCGAATAAACTGATGGTTATTCAGTTCAGAACGGTTCGATTAGAAATATAGGCAGTTCAGTGGCAGTTCTCAAATTCTCCTTATTACATTATCGGTTCGGCTCCAATTTTTCTAATTAACCGAGTTGAACCGAACCGCCTACACCTCTAGTTTATGAACACTGGGCAGTTCAAAAGCCTTCCAGATCCACAAGAACTACTACTACAATAATAATAATAATAATAAGAGCTTATAACTAAACATACGGTAAAACAACCAATTTTTGCAGACATGCCAGAAGGTAGTACATCCAGATTAGTATAGACTGCTTCTAAATGGAATAAACTGTTTGCTAGAATGACAAAACTTTAGTACTTGGAATGTGCTGGCCTTTAGGAAATAGTACACTATTTAAACCCAAGCTAATTGGGCCTGTATCTGATGAGAAGCTAATGAAGAAAGGAGATGGATCCTGAACCATTCATCAACCATATATCATTTAGCATTCATGCAACTATAGCCTCAGAGAAAGGAATATATACAAAAGAAGTAGATGAAGAAAAACACAGAATTAAAAATTGAAAAATCACCTAAATCATGTTATACAAGAACACGAAATGCCATTTTCACCCTTTTTTGCAGGAAAATAATTGGACAGTCACTTCTCAGGTCAATATTGTACAAAGCTCCAAAAACAAAAAAAAAATTGAAATTCTCAACTCTCAATGCTGCACAACATCCTCAAGTGAGGGTTTAAGAATGAACAAAAAACAAATGGGAGAAAATATTATGTACTTGCCTCACTAATGGATCAAAGGCCTCGCCTCAGTCAGACAAAATTGTAGTTTTGTCGTCGAAATTGAAGCCTCGCCGGTAAGAATCACATGAAAACTGTCCTTCTCATAAAAATGTCTGAATGTCACCGGCGAAATCGATTTGAAGGAAAATTTTTCTCTAACGTTTCTTCTTGTCCTGTTGAAATCACATCGCAATGGAATCAAAACCTCGCAAGTCTCCCCTTCAGACGCAAGCTTTTTTTGTCTATTGTTTTTTCTTCTACGCGGGTTAAAGCTTTGTCGATTAGCTCCCCTACAGCCGCAAGCCTTGTGTTTTCTTAAGGGTTGGTTAAATCTATTTTGAGAAATTTTGGTGGATGGGCTAATTTGAAATCTTATTTTCAGATTTGTCAAAAGATTTAGAATTTTACAATATTAGATTTTCGTGTGAATTTTCTTACCATATTGCCCTTGTTCTGATTCTCTCTTCATAATCAAATTCAACCTTGGAAATATTTTGTCATTATCTTTCCTAATTAAAATTCAATCCATATATATATCAATCTTCTTAATTCTCTCTAATTCCACAATTTTAACAATTTGATTAAATTTTATTGGTTGATTTCTCAATTTCATCTTCTTCTCTCTCTCTATAATAAATTCATTATTTTGTTTATTCTCTTTCCTATATTATACCTAATAATTAAATGTTTTAAATTTGATTTGAAAATTTTAATCTTTTTTCATAATAATCTCACGTTTTTTACATTGATTTTGTATAACACGATTTTTTTCAATATTTTTTCATTTTACAAAAAAAAGAAGTCGATATTTGTTTATAATTTCATTATTTCATATATACCTTATATAATATCATATATACTTTATATATACCATGTATTTATGTGTATATATATACAATACATTTTTCTTAAATGTTTCACAATCTTAGCATTGATTTTGTATCATATACTTTTTTTTTTCCAAATTTTTGCATTTTGCAGAAAAAAATTTATATTCATATATATAAGTTTTTATTTTTTTTAATCATTATTGTAGCCACATATACTTGAGTTATATATATATATATATACCCCTATATTGTTTTGTTTTGTTTTTTTTTTTTTTTTTGAAATAAAATATACCCCTACATTGATATTGGAAAAACCAATATACAACCCTAAAAACTCTACTGTTTTAAATAATAATAAAAAAATTCTCTTATTATGGATTTCTCGGTATATTTCGTTATTTGAAAATATATACTCCATATATTTGTTTGTCACCACTCATTTTCATAAATATACACAGATATATATATTTTCCAAAAAAAAAAATGTTATACAAAATATATCCCTCATATTATAAAATATACTACTACATTAGGAAATATAGACAGGGTATGAAACAAATATACAACTATATGTATAAAAAAAACTACGGTATATATATATATATATAAAACTTTACTATTTTTCAAAAACTCTCTTCTCCGACAACCATGTGAATTCTAATTGAGCTCCTCCTTGCAGCGACATCGACAATCAATTGTTTGGAATGTAACTATCTTCAACAATGACGGTTGCGAAATCTAGCGATATCCACGATGGGATAGCAACAGGAGGAAGGCGGTTGACGAGCTTGCAGCGTCCATTGTTATGTGCGATTGCTGTCTCGAGTTTGTGATGATGGGAGTGCCTCCGATGGTGGTTGGTAGTCAATGGCATGCGGAGAAGGAGAGGAGATCATAGATGAAAGAGAGGAGATCGGAGATGAAGAGAAAGAGGGAAGTCGAGAGAAAGGGAGAGAGATCGTGTGGGAGGGAGGGAGAGAGGAAGGAGAGATGGGGAATAGTTTTAGGGTTTTTTTTTTTGAAAGATGGGGAGTGATTTTAGGGATCCTTCCAAAATTGGAGAGTGAATTAATGAGTTGGATTTTTTTTAATAGAAAAGAATAAAATGTGTCTTTTCCTTTTATGATTTTTCTTGTATTTTAAATACAAAAATTATGAAAGAGGACATAAATGTAATTGAATAACAACTTATATGTAAAAACTCTAGGTTCTTAGGCTATTTGCGAAAAAAATGGTGGGTCTGAACAAAAATGAAATATAGAGTCCATTTATAGGCTAATAATCATGTACTTATCCCATCTATTTTAGGCTTTTTTTTTTCAATTTTGTAATTAGTTTTTAACATAAGCCCAATCAACAAGTAATTATATTTATTCCTAGTAGCAAGCCATGTGGGCAATTAAATATTCCAGTCAGTACTTTGTTAGTTTCTAACGGTTTTGTTAGTGATGAGGGTCTTTTAAACCTATTCTTAAAAACGTGGGGACTAAAAAATGGTATGTTTTGAAAACTCAGGGACCAAACACACCTAGACCTAAAAACTCAGGGACTAAAAAGGTATTTTTCCCTTGTTTTATTTACAATATAATATTATCCATTATATAAAAAATTCAAGGTTTTATTAGTGTAATCTTGAATAGTATATGGTTGACATACGAGAGGATCACGTTCAAGAAATAACCTAAACGGTCTATAGTTTATGGATAAGGTTGGGTGTCAATTTATCCTTGTAACAGTATCGATACGACTCACTTTGTAATAGTTACAAATGATTTGATCCAAATAATTCTTGTGGAGACATGTGAGTGGGGGTGTCATATTAAATAATTCTTAAGTGTTGATCTATAATTACGAACAACTCGTGAATGATTGACTTGCATGTAATAGTTATATCCATGGACACAACTTGTCCTACATGCATAAGAGTACAACTCTAGGTCGATAGTGGAGTGACCTAGAGTTAATAAATGAAAATTAGTTAATTAGGGCGTGTTTGGGCCTACGATTTCCAAAGTCCCGATTTCTAAACACCCCTCAGTCTCCGTTTGGGCCACCGATTTTTGAAGCCCAGATTTTCTTGGTTCAAACACCCGACTTCAATAGTGTTTTATTGTTGAAGTCGCCTGGTTTCACGCATCTCTTCGTTTCTTTCTTTCTTTTTTTTTTTCAAATTCATTTTGAAGAAGAGAAGGAGATGGGTTTTTCTATTGGGTGAATTTTTTTTCTAGGTGGCGGAAATGGGGGCAGCAACGATAAAGAAGAAGAAAGGGGGATGGCAGAAATGGGGTGAGGAAGATGGGAAGGGTGGGGGAGATTTTGTCGACGATGAAGAAGAAAGTGACGGTGGCGGCAGCGGTCGACGATGAAGAAGAAATCGACGACGGCGGCGAAAACTGACAAGAAGAGGAGAGAGAGGGGGATCGGTGGTGATGGTGGGAAGAAAATCAGAGGAGAGAGGAAGATGGGGTTTTTCGTGAAATGGGGGAGAGAGGAGAGAGAGGGAGATTTTTTTATTGTTTTTATTATTTTATTTAATTATTTATTATTATTATTATTATTTTATGTTTAAAGTTTTCTTTTTCTTAATTATAAAGTGGTAATTATTGAAATTGGCTTGTACATGAAATAATTTTTTTTTAAAGAAAATTTGTAATGTGAAAATGTTAATTAGTAGAGAGTTCTCTAAATTGTTGCAATTTCGGGCTAAGCACTCCTAAACGTATTCTTGAACACGTTTGATGAAATGTGGTTGTGATTTCATCATATTGTAGCATTTATAAATTTGTGTTAAAATGATTTTTTTTTAAAAAAAAAAAAAAAAAAGTGGGTTTCTTTTTTGTATGGTTCATTTTTTTTACAATTATTTTCCTACAATATTTGAATGTTACGAATCTAACTTTTTTTTTGTTTTTTTCAAAAAAAAATTGTTCATTTTAATCAAAATTGTGACTTAAAAGGAAAATAGTAAAGCATACTTAAAATCTCAATTTTACAATTGATGGGAAAACATTTTTTATTAATTCAATTTGAAAAAATTGTATAATTTTTTAAAAAAAAAACAGCTAACATAAACTCAGACTTCACAATTCTACCCCCAAACACAGACTTCTTCATACTTAACAACTCTGCACTCCAAACACAGATTTCACAACTCCCCAGACTTCACAACTCCACCTCGTTGCCGCAAACACCCCCTTAAAGAGTTTAATCAATTAACTTTGTATCATTGGAGCTTATAATCTGTAGATCCATAATGTCCCCTTGCTAGCTCATAGTAACACTAAAGGATCAATTTAGCTAAAAGAAAATTTTGAAAGGTTCAAATTAACATTTAATTGAAGTGTTCAAAATAATATTTAATATATTAGATAATAAAATAGAAAAGAGAAAAATATATTTATTGTATTTGATACATTAAATATTAAAATGATTAATTAGATACATTAAACAAAAATATACATTTGAAATTTGATTGAGATTCAAATAGATCAAATATATATATAGTTGGAAATTTGAATGACATTCAAATAAGTATAATAAATATTTTAGTAGAGTAGATATTAGAATATAATAATTTAATTATGGTAAAAATTTGCCCTAGATCTCTATAAATAGGACCCTTGCGTTGAGCTATGATATACATCATCTCCTCGGTAGAAAATGAGAGAATTCTCCCTAAACTATTTCCTCTTCAATCTCTATGTTTAGCCTTTGAGATAAGTTTTTTTTAATCTCTTGATAATTGACCATAATGTAATCCGATTCAAATTCATTCGAAAGTCTTAGTGTTTACATTTAAGATCCATAAACTCAAAAGGGTTCCTCATACCAATTCACTAGCGTTGGTGTATCATGAATGATATGGTACCAAAGATGCTCTGATATCAAAATGGTCCGTTCAAAAGTTTGTATACAATTTCATAAACAATTATTAAAATTGAGAAGCGAGAAACAGAACGATCGCCAAACGTGTTTATTTCTAAAAACTTAGAAACGATAAACGAGAACATACAATGAAAAACTCTACGAACTTCAACTCCATACAGTGAAAGTTCAAAGCATAAAATTACACAAACCAGATACATTTATTACAAGAAAATTTCACAAACTTTCAAAATCAAACGTGAAGAAAATCTTAAACTTTCACAATCCTACATCCACGTGATCTACATGCAGTTCTACTCTAATGATCCGGACCCAACAGGGCAAGAAGAAAGTCCTTGTAGCTGCCTGATGTCTCAGAATGCACTGCTTTGCTCAGTGTTTTCTTATACTTCTTGTGGTATTCTGCCTTTATATACTGCATATCTATCTCAGCTCTTGACACAATTACCCTTATCAGGGTGGAGTCATCTGTTCCCACGCCTTTCATGGCCTTGCGCAAAACCTGGAATTGAGCAAATTGTAACATATTCAATGTTTTTTTATCCTAAACTAGAAGGAAACTTCGACGAATGTATCGGTCTATCGTAATCTCTGATACCACGAGAAAGAAAGTGAGGAGAAATGTAACACTCTATATCACTTCCAAATATGAAAATTTTGAGTAAAAGTGCCTTTTGGATGTAAAACAAAGTGATTTTGGCAACGTTTTAAAAAGCCAACTAAGGCAAGAGTCCTCTGCTTGAAGCAAGGCTCCCATAATGAAGCACGCATGCCTCAAGCCTTTTTTTTCCCCTAGCTTTTAAGGAAGAAACTCACAAATATTTTTAGAAAGTATTCATTTTGTCCATATGATCTCGAACAGAAGTTCTACTTTCTTAAACTTTTCATCATCTTATTATTCATACTACTATTTTTCTTTCGTATATAAAAAATTATTTGCAGTTTTCTATTGTGCACCTCATAGAGCTAGTGTGCTTTAGTGTGTTTTGAGCTTTAAAAAACATTGATTTCGATGATGGAAAAAGTAACTAAAACATGGCTTAAGAACCTTAAAAGAAAAAAGTTGGGTCCAGTCAATACCTTTGCAAAGTAAAATCCAGGATTCTCGGCACACATCAAAATTGTTCGAAGGCCATGCTCAAAATTCCCAGATGTTTCCTTTTTAACAGCCTGCAAAAATAATTTGGACTTGTGTTAACCTTGAATCTTTATGTTCTAAAAGAAAGATAAAGCTCCAACACAGAATATGACAATGCACCTCTTTCAAAGAGTGTCCATATGAATGTTTATACGCATGACTAACAGCAGAGAGATGTGCCCTGCTTCTTTCACTGAAAATCTTTATAAACTTGTCCTCATCAGTTCCCAATCTCTTCTCTCCAGCTTTATAGAGAGATTTGGCATCTTTCTCTACCGAAGCTCTGTCAACCTCGGGGCCTTCATAGCGTGGTTTACTAACGTAAGCCAATAGCAGCTGAAAATAAATTAAACTCTTTTTCAGATCATTAATTTTTAGGGAAAAAAAAGAAGAAAAAGAAAAAGATCATCTTCCAAACATTTATGTAAAAGAAAATCAGAAGATGACACAAAATGAGCAGATTGGTTAAGCTATGCAGAAGGGAAGATGGATTTAAAAGGAATCAAAGTATAGTTAGCGACTGGTAAAAGAAAAGTCTAACATGGATTTAAAAATAAAACAGAAGTCAATACTCTCAGCTTCAACTTTAAGATAGAGCTCAATGCTGTGTGAAAGATTAAGCTCCAGCTATCATCCCATTTATCTAACCTTTTTCCAAGTATCCAAAGAGCTATGAAACATTTTAAGAAAAAAAAATCAGGAGTATCGGGCAAAATAATACACACCTCAACTAATATCACATAACAACCATTTGACCTTACAATAGTTGATTGTCAAGAAATTCCGAAGCTTTTAACATCCTAGGTAGGTGGCTACATGGGGTTTGAACCCATTATCACGAAGGTCTTTTTAAATTTTTTTCACATACCCTAATGTCAACTAGGTCAATCCATGACGGTTAGATACCTTTTTTATATATAATCCAATGCAATAACACACTCTATTGGGTAGGATCATATGAGTTCGCTTAGCATCTAAGAACTCACCATCCCATTACAGAAATACTCATTAGGCTTAAAAGTTAAAACCAAGTAACAAAACAATATCATCACAAACTGGTATAGAAGAAAGAATGGGAGTAATAACGTAGGAGAAAGAGAGAATAGAACCTTTTGGTGATCACCAGTAGCACTGTTTTCAATATCACGTTCGAGGGGAGAATGAAACATGGCCAAGTAAACTTGTTTAAAATGATGAATCTGTGATGGTGTACGAGAGCATATTACTTCAGTGGCAGCTCTAAGAGAAGTTCCTCCATATATAGCATTCCTCACTATAATTGCATCTCTTGTTGCCGGATCATACAACCATAGTAAAATTGCATCCTGCAAACGTGAACATAAATGAAAATTCGATGATGTCCAACAAAAATACAGAAAAAGAAAAGGATAAGATCACGAATACAAGTGACAAGCAAGAGAAAAAAGCTCTATTAATGCATGGTTTTACATTGAATAGTTAGTAGTAGCTCAGTTATGACAGAACATTTAATTCTGACTCTAAACTGTAGGTCATGTATCAATATAATTGTACTTTGGGCTATTTAAAGTCTGAAACTAAGTAGGCCCATGAACATTGATAGAGTATGGGCTAATGGGTGGATGCCCATTAATTCTAATTAGGCTTAATTGAGTCCAAGGAATAGTCTATATAACTATTCAACATCCAAAAGTCTGAAAGTGCTTTTGATAAAAGCATCCAACCAGTTACTGATGAGTTAAACTCACACACAAAAATAACTGTGAGAGAGACACTTGTAATACACACCTCAACTTTGCCACTAAGCTCAGATTTCAAGCGTTTGGTGAGGTCCTCAGAGTACATGGCTTTGTATTCCTGCTGAATGAGAGCACGCTGTGCTGCATCTCTATGTGCAAGAACATTGATAACAGTAGCAGTATCACAACCAAAACCTAACAGAGAAAAAGTTCAATACCATAACAATCAGTCAACAGAGTCCATTTAATCTCACAAGATTAAAATCAAGGTTTTAAGTGACCATCATCATAGATTTTTCTAAACCCTTTTACTTTTTCAATAATCACAAAAACCCACATAATTGAATTCAAGCAGAAACTATTCCCCATCTAGATTCTCCCCCTTTTGTCCCCTCACTTTTTCCCTTCTCTATCAAACTTTTCCAACTCGATTTCCTCCAACAAAAGTAGAATCCCACCTCAAATTAGCAAAACCCCAAAAAACAAACCACATTACCAAATTTCAAATTCGCATAAAAGAACGATATATATATATATATAAACGAAATTTAGAGAAAAAGTGAATTGGAAGACAGACCTTTAAAGGCGCGGTAGAGTAGGACAACGTCGTCCCGAGGAGAAGTAAGAACAGGGGGAATGATCAAGGAAGACATGGCGTTTGTTTCCCGGGAAAGAAAACGAGAGAAAATTTGGAAAGGAAAAGTGAAGGGAAAGTTGAAGTTCAGTAATGGGGTTATAAAGAAGGATGATTGTGTTGGCTATGGAATTCAATAATGACATGTTGGTTCGGTGGTCGCAGCCAAAGGAACGTACAGGTAATGAAGAGAACCCACGCGCTGCTTGTTTGAAACTTTGAACTATTCAAAACTGCATGTCGCTATTGTTCATTATTATTTATTATTTCATAGTACACCAATCCCTGTTGGAAGAAAATATCAATTTGGAATCTTTGTTTTTGTTCTCATTCAAAACGTTGGAGTTTGAATTTTGAAATGGTTTCAAAAGAATTCTTCCATTGGGTTATTTATTTATTGCAGGTTGTGTCAATTGGATCCCTCCATTTTAAAAAGTGTCTAATAGGTTTTTGAAGTTTTAATTTTTTGTTTAATAAGTCGTTGAACTTTAAAACATTCTAATAGGTCCATGAATTAATATGTTTCTGGCACCAAGCATAACTCGACCAGCATACAGCTTGTAATAGTAGTAGTAGGTCACTGACATATGTGAGATTTTTTTTTTTTTTTTTAATTTTAACCAATCTATGAGAAGATATAAATTGAAATTTTATGTCTATTGAGACCCTAAACTTTCAATTTTGTATTTAATAGGCTAATGAATTTTAAAAAATCTTGAATACGTCAAAGACTTATTAGACACAAAATTTAAAGTTAAAATGTCTATTCAATATAAAAGTAACAGTTTAAAGACTTATTCCATACTTTTTAAAGTTTGGGGACCTATTGGACACAAAATTGAAAGTTTAATTACTTATTTGACACTTTTTAAAGCTGTTTAGGGACCAAATTGACACATCCTTGAAAGTTGAGGGACTAAACTTATAATTTTTTTTTTTTTTTTGGAATTGATACCGTAATTAATGGGTGAAAGTTGAAAGACATGTATGACATCATTTTGTAATGTCCTATACATAAATTGATGTGATAGTTGAAATGTAAATTTTGTTGTTAATACCTTTAGGGGCTGTTTGGGGCGTTGAGTTTCTTATAATAGCTAGGGATTATAATAGTCTGGAGTTATAATAGTCTATGTTTAAGATGCAGATTATTATAGTATAGGATAAAATAGTTTGTGTTTGGGGTGCAGATTATTTTAGTCTGACATAAAATAGTCTGTGTTTGGGATGCAGATTATTTTAGCACAGACTATTTTAGTTTGGGTTAAAATAGTCTGTGTTTGGAGTGTTGATTTGTTTAACATGGGGTTCTAAATCAAAGTTTCTAGCTGACTGTTTTTTTACCTAACTTTTTTGTTTATTTTTCTCATATAACTTTGAACGTCAAATATCATATTTTGCAAATATCAATGAAAAAATGTTTGGGTTTAGTTGTAAAAAAAATAAAGTTTTAGGTATAGGGGTTAAATTATATGTTTAACTTAAAATGAAACAAAAATAACCTAAGGTAAGGGTTGATTTCCTTTGTTTTTTTTTTTTTTTTTTTTTTTTTTTTTGATATGAAACGAAATAGATCAAAGTTACAAAGGGAAATCAGAACCAACTAACACAGCCACTTGAGCAGGACAAGACCCCACCCAAGTCCGATTCCAATCAAAACGAACAGCCAACTGGGCAAGCTCATGAGCTACCCTATTTCCATCTCTAGGAGTATGAACAACTCCTCCAAAAGAATCGCCCGGAAGATGTTGGCGAATCTTCTGCATAAGGATTCCAATTTCTGAAAAATCCACTGAAGTGCCACTCAACACACGAACCAAAAGCAAAGAATCAGTCTCAAGCTGCATTCGAGAAAACCCATGATGGACAGCAAGCGCAACACTATCAAGAAGAGCCATTCCTTCAACCAAATCCGTACTCCAACAATCCGGAAGAGGGAAGGAAGCCGCCAACAAGACCTGACCTCCAGAATCTCTAAGAACACAGCCCGTCGTTGCCTTACCCGTGTCTCTATTGAAAGAAGCATCCGAATTCAACTTAAGCAAGCCAGCAGCCGGTGGAACCCATCGTTTCCTTCTATTCAAAGGACCCATCGAAATTATCCCAGGGACTACCGATGAAATTCGATGCTGAGCAGCCATCCTGAAGTGTTCTATATATGAAGCCGCATAACCTGCAAAATCAAGACTGAACACTGAAGGCGTAACAGACCAAATAACTCGGTTTCGCAAGTTCCAGACAGCCCATAAAAAAATCACAAGTTCCTCAAAATTAACCCCATTAATTCGAGAGGACAGATCACACAACAAAGAACAGGCATCAGGAATAGGATTTTGGTGTAACAACTAGGCAAACCTCTTGTCTTGCCAAAATTTACGAACCTCCTTACAATACCAGAATAGATGAAGACTAGATTCCATCTACCGGTGACACAAAGCACAATAAGCAACACAATCAACTCCTCGAAACAGTAGATTATCCCGGGTTGGTAATCTGTTATGAGCCAAACGCCACAAAAAAAGTTTGATTTTACTAGGAATATTAAGAAGCCACAACAGCTTCCACCAAGCTTGGGACCGACTCGTATCAGAAGGAGATGGTCTCGAACACATTGACTCAGAATGAGCCAAATGATAACAGCTTTTAACTGAAAAAATGCCAGACTTTTCCAAACTCCAGATGTATTGATCTGGTAAATGAGAGCAATTTAAAGGGATTTTCAGAATAGAGGCTCTCTCATCATCACTAAAATGTAGCCCAATCAAATCCACATCCCATTGTCCCAAAGGATTCATCAAATCTCGCACCACACTAGCCGCTGGCAGAGTTGGGATAGACCCTACCTTCTTGAATCCAACATCTGGTAGCCAATTAGCATTATAAATTGGAGCAGATCTCCCATCACCAATTCTCCAGGCCAGAAGACAATAAATCTCGACCCCATAATAAACTACGCCATATGTATGAAGGTCAGGCACCTATCTCAGCAGTAAGAAGAGAACCATTAGGGAAATACTTTCCTTTTAAAATCGCATAAAGCAGGGAAGAAGGATCTTGGAGTAAACGCCAACATTGCTTTGCAAGCAGAGCTCGATTGAAGGAAATTAAATCACAAAAACCCATACCACCAAGGCATTTTGGAGCGCATAAAGAATCCCAACTCAACCAGTGAATGGATCGATCCGAATAAGAGCCTTTCCACCAGAACCGAGCTATAGTTTGATGAAGAATCTGGATTACCTTTTTAGGAATTCGAAAACAATTCATCGAATAGCAGGGAATAGCTTGAGCAATAGATTTAATAAGCACTTCCCTACCACCCACAGAAAAAAAAAAAAAAAAAAAAAACCACCCTTTCCAACCCTGAAGTTTTCGCCATAGTCTGTCTTTCAGAAAATGGAATGAAGTCGAACGGTTCCTTGGGATAAAAGATGGGAGACCCAAATATTGATGATGACAAGGAGCATGATCAACGGAAAGAATCTGACTGATATAGGCCTGCGAATGTGCATTAGGACTTGGGCTAAAAGCAATCACTGATTTATCAAAATTCACTGTTTGCCCCAAGGCTCTCTCATATTTGAGTAACAAATCCCGAATCCAACCCGCCTCTAAAGCTGTTGCTTTGAAAAACAGGAGACTATCATCAGCGAAAAACAAATGCGAAATAGTTGGGCTTCCCCGAGCAATTCGCAAACCATAAATTTTTCGTCTAGATTCAGCCCCTTTCAGAAGACTAGAAAGGCCTTCAGCACATAACAAAAATAAGTAAGGAGACAAAGGATCTCCCTGTTGAAGCCCTCTAGTTGGAACCACATGACCAAGACGCTCCCCATTCAGATTAAAAGAAAAGGAAACCGAACAGACACAACGCATAATCAAATTCACCCATCGGTAATCAAACCCCATTCTCAACATAATACGCTCCAAGAAAGCCCACTCAACACGATCGTATGCTTTAGACATATCCAACTTAAGAGCAGCTCAACCTGTTTTCCCCCTTAGACCTTTGCTTCAGAGCATGAATGCATTCGAACCCCAAAATAGCGTTATCAACAACACAACGGCCAGGAATAAAAGCACTTTGGCTTGGGGAAATAATATAATTCAAAACATGCTTCATACGATTAACCAAAATTTTGGAAATGAGTTTGTAACTAACATTACACAATGATATTGGTCTAAATTCCACCACACGTTTAGGGGACTGAACCTTTGGGATAAGTACAATCATAGTTTCATTTAAAGCACCCGGAGAGTACCCCTGATTGAGGACAGCCAAACAACTATTAATAACATCCGAACCCACAAGATTCCAATGGTGTTTATAAAAGGAACCTGACAAACCATCCGGACCAGGCGATTTGTTAGGATGCATTGGCTTGAGAGCCCACAGCACATCCTCTGCACAGAAAGGCTTCAACAATTCCTGATTCATTCGATCATCAATTCGAGGGATTACATCTCCCAAAACAGCTTCAAAAATATCCTCACTTGGCCCAGAAGTGGTAAATAAGTTATTGAAATAGCCAGTAATAATATCCAGAACCAACTTCAGATCTTCCTGCCACGAATTATTACCATCATATAAACCATGAATTCGATTAGACTTATGGCGCATGGAAGCCTTAGCATGAAACCAGCGCGTGTTTCTATCTCCTTCAGCCAACCATAAATCACGAGAACGTTGCCTCCAATAAAGCTCTTCTTCTTGAAGAATTTCATCCAAAAGCGCCTCAGCCTCCACTATAGGATCACGGGAAGAACAGACTTTCAAGTTGTCTATAGCTACTTGAAGCTGTTTCTGAGCCACTGTAATACGTTGGGAATAATTTCCCAACTTCGACCGACCCCAACGAAATAATGAATCCATACATTTAGTCACTTTCGAAGCAAGATCACAAAGGGCAAAAACACGATCATCAGTATCCCAGGCTTCCCGGACAACATTCGGCAGCTCACTGAAACGAAGCCAAACATCATCAAACCTTCGAATGTGAGATCGTTGCCGATTAATGCGCGTAATGACAGGATTGAGAACTAATTCGATAGGCCGGTGGTCAGAACAATTATAATCGAGATGATTCACCATAGCTTCCATATACATGGCTTTCCACAGAGCATTACATAAAACACGGTCCAAACGCTCATAGATAGTAGCACCCCGAGGATGACGATTACACCATGTATAAACATTGCCCATATACCCCAAATCCATCAACTCACAAGAATCCACACAATCCCTGAAAGCTTGAATATCATTTTGAGATTTAGGACACCCACCATCCTTTTCATCATTATGAAGGATAGCATTAAAGTCCCCACCAACCAACCAAGGAGTTTCAGCGCAACCACGAAGCCTTTCTAAAAGCGCCCAAGATTTACAATGTTGCTCTGTCGAAGGAAAACCGTAAAACCCTGATAGGCGCCAGTTGAAACCATCCCAGTGAATCTAACCATCTATATGATTAGAGGAGTACAAGTTTAGGCTAAAACTCACATCAGAAGTCCATAACAGCGCAAGTCCTCCACTCAAACCAGAACAATCAACACTAAAACAATTATCAAACTGAAGAATATGCTTGATTACATTCATTATGGAGCTTCGAGCTTTAGTTTCAGAAATGAATATAATCGAGGGCCGTTTCAACCTAACCAACTTGGTCAAGCGACGGACTGCCCGGGGGGACCCAACCCCCGAGCATTCCAAAATATGAGAGTCATGGCCCTTGGCGGGGCTGGGACCCAGCCTCCGCCAGTTTCAGAACATCAGTCACACCCTCATTAGCTTTCAACTTCTTATTATCCAAGGAAATAGCAACACTATCTTGAACCTTATCAGTCCGCTTGCCAAGCCCCCCAGGAGACACCATATCAGAATTTGTCAAGTCCATAAGAACCCCTCGTGCTAAACGCTTCCATTTCTTAGAGGCATGAATAGGACCAATCCGCATCCCAGAGAAATCAGGATCAGAGGAAGGATTTTCTTTGTTTTAGAGTCATGGTTTTTTCACAAAATAAGTCATTTTATGATTTCATATAGAAAAACCATATTTGTTTCATTTCTGTATTCCCAACATAAAAATGGTAAATGCTTATTGAAAACTCATTTTACCTTCATTATCAAAAGAATCAAATAAAATAGAAATCACATAAAAAGTAGTATTTTTTTAAAATTATTATTATCACAGTAAACTTGAATACAATAAGTATAATTTGGAATGAAAAATATGGTACGATGAAGATAAACATTCATATACTTCATTATCAAAAGTAATTATGTAATAAAACTTCATATTTATATATGTACAAAGACAACCTAGTATCTAACTCCCTAGAAATTTTCCGACTTTTCCAGTGACCACCAACAAACTTTTCGGCGACCGAAATTTTTTTCCTTTCGAGAGTTACTGTAGAGAATGGAAAGAATAATCGAGTGGGTTAAATGGTGGTTACTGTAGCAACACGGGGTAAAAGTAACTCACTCCACCCATTATTTTTGTTAATGCCCCAAACACTGAATGAGCTATAATAGTCCCCACTATTATAACAACACAGGGGGCCATTTGTTCAATTTTGACACAGCATGAAGGAGCTAAACAGATAAGGATATATATTTTTTATTTTTATTTTTATTTTTATTTTATTTATTTATTTATTTTTGAGAAATCATATATTGGATAATATTATATATATATATTTTTTTTGCATGATATTATACTTTTTACTTTTCTCAGATATCATTATCGATTTAAATGTTCTACTCACTCAATCACATCGCGTTAAATCCTTGTATGTTAGTTTAGTTAACGTGTTATGCCAATATTTGAATTTCAATGTTAATAGTAGGAATTTGTTAAAACTTTAACAACAAGATTGAACAAATTCGACGAGATTTAAACCATTGAAATATATATAATTTATGTATATACATATATATATATATATATATATATATATATATATATATATATATATATATATATATATATATATATATATATATATAATTTAGGCTAAATTATAAAAAAATACCCCTAAACTACGAGGTTTGTTTCAAAAATGCCCCTGAACTTTGAAAAGTTTAAAAAATACCCAAATTTGAAAAATGTTTCAAAAATACCTTTGCCGTTAATTTTTGGATGGAAACCGTTAAAGTTTCAGTTTAAAAAATACCCTTGAACTTTCGAAAAAATTTAAAAAATACTCTTATTGAAAAATGCTTCTTCTTTTTTCCTCCTCCCACCGTAAATTCTAACAGTTTCCATCCAAAAATTAACGGCAAGGGTATTTTTGAAACATTTTTCAAAGTTCAGGGGTATTTTTGAAACTTTTCAAAGTTCATGGGCATTTTTGAAACAAACCCCATAGTTCAGGGGTATTTTTTATAATTTAGCCTATAATTTATTGTCTAAGCAATGTTAAATTACAAATTTAATTTTTCAAAAAAAAAAATTACAAATTTAATCTCTAAGCTCTCATTTGGATAATCATTTGGTTTTTGCTTTTTAAAATTAAACTTAAAAGCACTACTTCCACTTTTAAGTTTATTAGTTTTGTTATCTACCTTCTTTCCATATTTTCAAAAACCAAGTCAAGTTTTGAAAACTAGAAAATGTAAGCCCCGTTTGATAACTATTTGTCTTTTTGGTTTTTTGTTTTTTGTTTTTGAAAATTAAGCTTATAAACACTACTTTTGCCTACAAGTTTGTTTGTTTTTCCAATACACTTTTTTTCATAAACCAAGCCAATTTTTTAAAACTAAAAAAAAGTAGTTTTCAAAATGTTTTTGTTTTTTGAAGTTGACAAGCGTGTACAAATAACCCGATAACCCGAACAACCCGGGCTATCCAACTCGAACCATAAGGGTTGGGTTAGTTTAGGATTTTTTTCGGTTTGGGTTGGGTTGGATTTTTATAGAACTGAAATTCCAGTTTGGTTCGGGACATTTTTTTAATATTTATTTAGTTATATATATATATATATATATATATATATATATATATATATAATAAATGTTATATTAGTAAAAAAAACATAAATGTTATAATTAATAAGATGATTTGAATTTTGTGGATATTAGATATTTGAATTTTATGTGATTTTAATTATTAATTATGTGATACGTGTTGTAAATATAAGTATGAATATTTTAAAAAAAATAAAAAAAATTTAAATAATTAAAAAAAAATAACCCGACAACCCAACCCAACTCAACTCAACTCGAAAATAGAGGGTTGGCACTTGTATTCAGTTATTTCGGGTAGCCAACTCGACTAATCCAAATTTCCAGGTTGGTCCAAAAAATCTCCCCAACCTAACCCGTATACACCCCTAGAAGTTGGCCAGAAATTCAAATGTGTCTTTAACAAAAATGAAAATCAGGTAGGAAAATTGGAAGAAAACAATCATAATTTTCAAAAACCAAATGGTTATCAAATGAGCCGCAGTTTTCAAAATTTTGTTTTTGCTTTTGGAATGTGGCTAGGAATTCAAATGTGTCCTTAACAAACATGCAAACCATGGTAAGGAAATTGAGAGAAAACAAACTTAATTTTCAAAAAAACAAAAAACAAAAAATCAAATGGTTATCAAACAGGGCCTAAACTTTTAAATTTGTGCGTTTAATTAATAGGTTATTAAATTTTCCTTCAATTGAACTATGCTCGTATTGGGAAAATATTGTTCATCTATATTTAAGAATAGGTTTTTTTTTTTTTTTTTTTTTTTTTTTTGACAATTTTAAGAGTGGGTATTTGTTTTCCGTCCACCCGATTAAAAAATAAAATAAAAAATTAAAATATAAACAGAAAGAACAAATTCCCTTCTCCAGTTTTGACCGAATCCTCCTAACGTGGCAGACACGTCAAAAACAGTCAAATTTTCGTTCTTTTTTCTAATGGCACCTACTCTTTTTCTTCTTCTTCGTCTTTTTTTTTTTTAAACCTAATCTTTCAATTATTCGTTAACTTTTTCCCATTTATTGACATTTTTAATCTAAATGATACCTTTTCATTGTAGGGAAATTCTGTTTTTAAAATATTTGTCTATTTTTTAAAATAATTCTTTCAATTATTTTTTAATCTAAATGATACCTAAATACTTTAAGTTTTAATTAACATGTTTTTAAATTTCAATTAAATCTTATATTGATTTTTGTTATCTATTTTGGTCTTTGTAATTTCAAACCTTCTTTTAGGTATGGATCGTTTCAAATTTAGTCAATTTTAGTCTTTGAACATTAAAAACGTCAGCTTTAGTCAAGAATTATATTTCCATCCCTCTATTTTCCTTTTTATCTCACTTTCTCCTATCATAATTTTAACACAATATTATACTCAATAAAACTTTTTTAAATGTTATCATAATTTTATATAGCATGATTTTGGTTGAGGATAAAATTTGTGTTAGGATTTTGCAACTAGGGATTAAAATAATTATTAAAAAAAAAAAATATAAGAATCAAAATGGACAAAAATTGAAAAATACAAAGACCAAAGTCCATATTGTAAATTTCTTAATTTTCATTAGTTGTGTAAGATTATCCATTGGCATTCCTATTTTATTAATATTTCCATGAACCACTACAAGAATTTTTACTTTTATCGACGTTAAAACGCTATCTCCATATTGTATAATTTCCTATATAAAAGATAGAATAATTATATAGTATAGCGTTTATATAATATATATATTTGTATATATATATATATATATATATGAACTGGTATATATATGTATTGTATATACAATATGTTTCTATCCATTATTAACTATCTCTAAATATATACTAACTATTTGTAGGGTATGATACAATAAGTGGGTTTTTAGAACTATCACTCAATTGATTGTAGAATGTAATATTTCTAAGAATAATAAATATATACCATGCATTATAATATATAATCAATATACAGAGTCTATTATATAATATATATTGTATTCAATTCATAAGTAAAATGTCAGAATGATAAATATATATCGAACTGTATATTGTATCATAAATATATACTTAGATTTATATTATATAAACCTCCTTATATAGTAGACATGGTTTATAAAGTTCATAAGTGAATTTTCATAATTATAAATATAGGTCATGCAATATATTTTATCTATAAATATATACTTAGATGTATAATATATAAACCTTATTATTTTTTTTATAGGTAATAATCTCATTCACATATGAATGGTGTATGGTGGTCGTTGGAATGAGAATAATAATTATATTGATTATTATTCAGGTAGGAAAGTTGCTCCCTAATTTGATTGAAGTTGGGTTCATCATTTTGTTGTATACAAGGATGAAAAAATCGGCAATATTGGTCGAAATATCGTCGATATATCTCTATTTTCGTAGGTTCGATAAAAGATATGGGGGGTAAAATCTTTTTTACCCAAATATCGCCGATATCGGCGATATATCGACAAATATTGTCGATATTGGCGATATATCGCCGAATTTACTTGAATATCGCCGAAATGTTATATATAGTGTGCGCGTGGTTCGTTGGTTTAATTCGTGCAGTTTTATTTGAACGGTCTTAAGGTCATGGGTTCAATCCCAAACCTGGGCAGGTTTTTTTATTTTATTTTTTTTCTTCCTATCTCTTCTCCATTCCACAACCTCACCTATTCTCACTTTCTTTTTAAATTCACTCCTTTGTTTTTTTCTCTCTTTTGAGTTTTTATTTCTATTTAAAATTTTCTCTCATTTTTTTTTTTAAATTCACTCTTTTTTTCCTCTTTTGAGTTTTTATTTCTATTTAAATTTTATTCACTATTTCTTTTCTTTTTGGTTCTTATTTTATATTTTATATTTTTACACATTTAGTAAATAAAATTTACATTTTAAAAAAAAAAAATTGTATGACATGTTTAACCTATAAAATGCACACATTTTTTACTTTAATTTATTAACTATAATATAAAAATCATCTATCTTTAAAAAAAAAAATTAACAACATATCTTTGAAAATTTTGATTTTTGTGTCTTGATAATTTTTTTAAAAAATATTGATATTATTTTTATATTAAAAGAAAAGAAAGTTGTCAAAATATATATATATATATATATATATCTTTGAAGATATAATGAATTAAAAAGAATACTATCATTATCAAATTAATTATATTAATGTTGGTTTAATAACCAAAACACATCATGTTATTATTGAATTATGAGCCATTTATTTGCTGACTAAATTTTAAAATTATTGATGTTTATACTTATTTTACAATCTTCAATACTATTTATTATTGTATTAATGCATATATTAGTCTTATAATTATGGATATATGCTTAAAATAATAGTTTGTTACATAAATAAACTTATTATAAAGTTTTACAAAAGAATTAACAATATTTTTATAAGTTTCTGTGATATCCGTGATTTTTCCCGGAATATCCGTCGATATTCAAATATCCGTCGATATATCCGTAAATTTTAATTACCGATCTTACTACCGATATCGATATTTTCATCCTTGGTTGTATATAAACCATCTGATAAATTATATAAACCAGCACAATAACCCAATAATGTAACTAAGTTAACAATATCCTAATAACACAGATGATTATATATATATATATATATATATATATATATATATATATATATATATATATATATATATATAAACCATATTATATATTATATAAACCCAATGACACAACTAAGAACCTGAATGATCTCTATAAACCCACAACTAAGTAAACAATGACCCAATAACCAAAGAAGAAAACAAACGGTATATATTTTATAAACCACATAGCAAATCCAAATATACCTTATGTGAATGAACTCCAACTGGAAGCAACCAAATATACCTTATATATATATACACAGACACATACATGGTATATATTAAGTATATATGAAATTATATAAGGTATATATGAAATTATAAACAAATATCGACGTTTTTTTTTTCCGAGAATATATGATAACCAGACATAAATACTAAACTATTATAAATTGTATATTAATCAGAATATATTTGCTCAAATAATCGTTAACTCAAAATAAACTACATATTTGCTCAAATAATCGTTAACTCAAAATAACTCATATATATTATGGTATAACTATGAAAAATAAAAAATGAAATTATTCACAAAGTCCATTTTCGGGTTATTTTGAATAAATCCCATATATATTTGAGGTTAAAAAAGATAGTTGGTGTGGAAGTTATGAGTGGAGATAATAATTAAGATTCTATGAAGTTAATTTGCTAAAATTAAGAATCTACTAAAATTAAATTATAAAATAAAATAAGGAAAAATTTTGGTGTAAACTTTAATATTAAAATAAAAATATATTCTTAATATATTTTTTTATTGATGGCCTAAAAAAAGATGGACAACGTAATTCTAATAAAAAAAAGAAAAAAAAATGGACAAAGTTGAGTAATTATTGATAGCCTAAAATTGGGGAGAAAATCATGCAACATAATAATTTGTAAAGGTAGAAAATAATAAAAGAAATCAAAATTAAACCACCATAATTATTAAGGAGAGAGATATTAAAGCATGGGTATAATGATCTTAAAAATCACGAAATTTCTACTCTTGTAAAATATCTATATTTTGGACATTTTTTAAATATTTTTTTTTTTTTGAGTACATCAACATTTGGGGATGGGGGGATTCGAACCTCTGACCTCATGGTCAAGGGTACATGCCAATTAACATTTTTTTTAAATATATGGTTGGAAGATGGGTTATCTCGCATAATTTCTCTTGATTTATATCTGACCTAAAAACCATATGACCAAAATGTTAAATGACTTAAATTTGATCAAATTAATTTTTAATTAATTGACCAAATGAACATTTGGTATTAAAAATTTTATAATTGACCAACTTTTTCTACGAATTAAATTTGGAACATGTCAATTTATAATTGATCCCAAATTTAATTATTTGTAATTTCGTCATTAGTTTTGAACAACCATGTGACAATTTATGATTGACCAAAATTTCTCATTCAAGACCTAGATTCTAAAATATTTCTTAATGTGTAGGATCTAAAAATTTATAAAATTGAATTTTATTAAAAAAAAAGTAGTAAGTATATTTTTTAAAAAAAACTTATGATTTATTGATTAATTAAACATAGTGACAAATAAGTTAACCTAAATGGATTATTTTTTAAGTAATTACAAATATTATATCTTTTAAGAACCATTAAAGTTATGCATTTTTTTAGAAATCTATGAATCATTCATAACTTGAACTGAAAAAATATATAATAATTAAAATTAAATAATCGTAACACCTTCCGTTCAACCGAAGAGCCTGACTTTTTTGTTTTTTTTTTTTTTTTTTACACAAGAATAGGCATAAGTTATTAGATAACATGGGCTTCCATCTCAAAACCAATTGGCAATGAGTGGGGTGACCCTTGTAGCTCAAGATGGTGACCGAATACCCATTTGGGTTTAATGGGCTCTGATACCATATCAAATACATGAGCTTCCATCTCAAAACCAATTGGATTTTTGATACCATATTATATTATATGGGCTTCCATCTCAAAACCAATTGGCAATGAGTGGGGTGACCCTTGTAGCATATAACTTGTGAGGTCTCCACTAATCTTTTCAATGTGGGATCCTCAACATAAGTCACCCAAAGAATAAAATCCAAACTAAGCAAAACAGTCTATTGGTCTCTCCTAACGTAGTTGGCTGCCAACCACGATCAATTTCTTCCAACCTAGCCACTGGATTTGCTCCGCTCGACCTATGGGCTTTGGTATAATTTCATCTTAGAGAAATTTACAAAATAACATAAATTTAGGAATACCTTGTAGTTTAAATGATTTTTAAGAATGTATTTTATTTTAAACATTTTGTATAAAATTGTTTAGAATTCAAACACTCACATGTTTGGTTGCATTTCTTCATAAGTGTTTTTATACACAGGTTTTTTTATGTATTTAAAATTCTTTAAAAAAAATCTTACAAGTGTCGTTTCTCCCAAAATGGTTTATTTCTCAATCTCATTTTTTAATAAGTCATTTTTAGTGGTTGTCAAACACTATAATTTTTGTTTCAAATAAGTTTTAATTGTCAAAAAATGAGTCTAGCTTAGTAGGAAATGACATGTACCTTCGATCAAGAGATTAAAAGTTTGAATCTCCCCACCTCCAATTGTTGTTGAACTCAAATAAACTTTAATTAAAATTTTAATGATATTTTATAACATTAATTTGTTGGATCATTAAATATTATTTAGGTCTGTCTTCCAAACTATATTATTTGAATTTGTACTTAAACACATTTTTTTCCCTCAAGGTGTGACTAGTTCAAAGTTTTATATTATCATTGAAAATCTAATCAAAATAAATTATATATGCAAAAATAATGGGGTAGATGGACTTGTTACATTATATAATACTCAAACACATAGCTATTTTAATAATTAATTATACACTCATTTGATATAGTCCGAATCGTCATACAACGTCTAAACCTAATCCAATTGAATTCAACATCAAACACGATTTAGTCTTTCACTTTTTTAATATATAGTAGATAAGTTGTCATTTTCTTTGTTAATTTTGTTTACTAATGAAAAATAGCATTTCATGTGGCTAAATAGCTAGTTTGACTTGCTTAAAAAAAATTGACTTGCATAACTTTTTTTGAAATCCATTTACAGATATATATATATATTTTTAATAGAGCAATTTAAAAAGAGATGTATATTACCATGTACGCAGATATGATGTTGCCGTATTTAAAATTTTCTTCTAGAATATTTTAATTTTTCAACATTATGAATAATATTAATGTATACTTATACACCAATATTCTTTTCAAAATTATGAATAATATTAATGTATACTTATACACCAATATTCTTTTCAAAATAAATAAATAAATAAACAAATAAAGCATAGAGCCAACCCTTTCAAAGTTGGAAGGAGAGTTGTAGTTTGTTTATAGTTCAACAATATTACGTGGCGTAGAGGAATTTGAGCATCTTAAACTCTTGATTGAAGATATATATGGATTAATCAATTGAGCTATGTTCAAGTTGACAAATTTAAAATGAATATTCATTAGTATGGTTGTCAATCTGAGTATAGTTCAACTCATTAAGGTATGCATCATTGACCAAAAGGTTAGAAGTTCAAGTCTCCATTTTCAAATGTTGTTGAAGAACTAAAAAAAAATTCATTGGTATATGGTTCTGACAAAAGAATTGCTACCACTTGTATGATTGGAGACAATAAAATATGTAAACTAACCAAGTTTGAATGAATTGTATACTATAGATCTTATCTCTATTTTAGAGATGACTCCATCGATCCTGTTAAGTTTAGGATATGATTTTGATATCACACTTGTTTGAACAAACAAACCTTTCATATTTTTACAATGACATAATATTTTGTTCCATTTTGAGACAAATTCGGAATAAATTTGTTTTTAATTTGACCTAAAATACATATACCAAATGGAAGTGTTGTCATTTCCTTATATATCACAAATTTATTCCATTAACTTTTGTGGAACTTATGTTTGCATCTCCAAAAAATGAACCATAACAAATTTTAGATGACTTTAAGAAAAATGTTTTTGAAGTGTTGAAGAAGCACTGATTATTTTCTTCTTCTAAAAGCACTTACTTTGTAAATACTTTTTAAGTGTTTTTTATTCTTTCAAAATTACTTTTGAGTACTATATATGCAACTTAAATCCAATGAAAATTTTGAAAGTATTTTGTTATTTTCATTGTAAATTTGTGATTGACCGTTCTTAAACAAAAATGTTATTATTAATAATCCCTTATGTTCATAAGTTTAGATCCATTATTTCATATCTAAACCATTTTATAAAATTCTTTTCAATAAAAAAAATTGATAGTAGTCAAGTTTGATATTTAAAAACTAAAAAGGTTTAAATTATATTATTTTTATTTTTTTTAATGGAAATGACTCTTATTTTTTATTGATTGAAATATCATTTTGGTCTCTCTACTTTGACAAATGATTCAATAAGACCACCAGAATGGTCTCTTTAAAGTCGTTGAATGTAGGTCTTAATATTTGTCTACCTCCTAATAATTGTTGGATTCAAAATCGAGAAACTTTTACAATTTCTCTTTCTTACATCCAACGATACAAAATTACCAATCTTATTATGGTGGTCTCATTGAAAAAGGTTCCTTTCTAGCTCTTGTCAATTGACCGAATCGTGTCGACCAAGAATTTCCAAAATACACGTTAGATTCTAGTCCATTCTATTTATCTTACCCTCTAGAGCTTCTAACTTCTCATTGAGTTGACCCCCCATTGGTCGAGGTCACGGTGAATTTTCAGGTAAACTCGCTTGGACTCGTGAATTCTGACCTTACATTGGAATTCTCCTTGGACAACGATTTAGGTGGGAGTCTTTCTCCATCCAGGACTGGATTCAGATTATTCATTCTCTTGCTCATCTTTTCTAAGAGATCTTGTATGTTTCTTTTTGCTTAGGTAGAGCACTCTTGTCCCCACAGACGGCACAACTGTTGATGCACAAATCCAGACATAAGGTACACATCTAGTTTGCACGTGCCTCAATGGTAAATTTCTTTAACAGGAGAAGAGGTGGTCTGAAAAGGAGAAATAACGGCACATCAGTGTGGTGCTTGCCACACAAGCTCCGTTGCATAAGTTAGATCAGAGTGTTATGTAGCAAGTGTTTAGAGTGTGAGAATGACATTAACTTCTTCGTTTTATCATTAGGCACTTATAATCCTCTTGACCTAGAAAGAATCGGACTAGGTAGATACTAAATTGGATCTTGGAGGGTCTGTTGGATCGTGGATCACGTAAATGGACCCAAGAGGAGAAGGTAGGTTTGTGTTGGGCCCACCTCAACTTTGAGCAAAGGTGGGTAGTTGAGTTTAGTCGGCTGGGCCTCAGCCTCAACCAGTTTGACCTGGTTGAGCCACCTCATCTCGACTCAATCTAGATTAGCTTCGTCCCAATCCTGTCTTTATCTTCATTCTTCGTGCTTGGAACCTCCCTTTAGTTTCAAGATAGTCGGTTGATCCAAATTTACCTATAACAATGCATTTTATTGATATATACACTAATAATCGATTTTAAATTTGTTGTAACTATTATTTCATACTTAAATGATAGAATCTCAAAATTCTTCTATAATATAGTATTCACATATCCATAGATCCTTCCACTCACCAAAGTGAGGATAATTCAGTGACAATTGATAGGGGTGAGCATCACAAACTGAAAAACCGAGTCGATCGACCAAAATCGACCGAACCGATGTCGGTCGGAATCAGTTTTTTCATAAATAAAACCGACTAGTCAGTCATTCGGTGAGCCCAAAGATGCTCAAATCGACAGAACCATCCGATTTCATTCATTTATTATATATAGGTAATCATTACCTATTTTAAAAAAGAGAAAAGGCAAACCTTCTACGTGAAGGGTCTTGTCCTTGTCTATTAATGGTCATATAGGTAACCATTACCTATTTTAAAAAAGCTTTTTTATTTTTAAATTTTTTTTTTCCCTCCTTCACTCTTTCTTCTTCCCAGGCGTCTTTTCTCTTTTTTCTTCCCATCCTCTTCATTTCCTCTTTTTTCATAGAAGAAGCTCATCCAAGGTTGTTTTAACCCTATTTTTTTTTTTTTTTCATTTTTCATTTCTTCTTCCTCCTTAGTTCTCAGCCTTCTCCGTCGCACCCACTGGTGACTGTCAACCGCTTTCCCCACCGTGTTTCAGCATCAGTGTCGTCGCTCTCCCTGTTGTCCAGTCGTGCCTCAACCCCGCCATTTCTTTCGATTTGAGGTCATTGAGATGTATATTTACGCGTGTACAGAAAAAAGAAAAAAAAAAGAAATTGCCCTGTCTGTTTAAATCGACCAAACCGACCGACCGACGGTCGGCCGATCGACGAAAATGGTGTCTTAAAAAAATTGGTTTCCAATATTTGGAAACCGATTTGATCGGTTCGGCGTCGATTTGGGGCCAAAACCGACCCCGACCGACCGATGCTCACCCCTAACAATTGACATATACTTTCGACCAATAGGTCTAAGGTTCAAATCTCCACTCTAAAATGTTGTTAAACGAAATAATAATAATAATAAATCCCTCCACTCCAATTTTACATTCAAAGTAACTTGAAAATTATATATTATTCTTTAAAATAAAGCTTTCAAAATTATTATGTTACGCATCTTCTTTTTAAATATTTATTTTGTATGTTACAAGTAAAAATGACAAAATAATGCATAAAAAACCAGATTAAAAAAAAAAAAGGAAACTCTTTTTGTAGGAACGTTTCTCAAAATTAAAAACAATTATTAGACACATATATTTATTTAAATAAAATTGAAAATAAGAAACAAGTGTCACCAAACAATCCTTCCTTTTTTTTTTTTTCTTTTTTTTTCTTTTTTTTTTTTTTGAGAATATCCAAACAATCCTTCCTTGACTTCTTGCCATTCCAACAAAGGTTGGTACTGATTACGACAATAAGAAGAATTCTTAGAACAAAATTTTCTCTCTATTTATTTATTATTATTATTATTGAAAGAAACAAAATTTTCTCTTTTGGGTCTTGATTCTCCATTTATTTTATGCCTTGATTCCGTCTGCTACCTTTGACTTTTTTTTTTTTTTTGGGACAAAAAGACTTCGCTTATCATTTTGGGACAAATATTATTTCTCTGTTTCAAAATGGATGAAATATAAATATGTTGACATGCAATAGTAGTTTTGAATAGCTTAAAAAGGGAGGAAGCTTTGTATATAACAAAATGACATTATCATGAAATACAAAATAGCAATATCATATTATATTATAATATATGAAAATATCTGTTTCAAAATAATAATAATAATAATATATGAAAATATCTCTGTTGTTCCAATGTATAACTATAATATTTTTTGTCAACCTAAATATAGGTCAACTAATTAAAACATACACACAATCAAAAGATTGGAGGTTTAAATTTCCACTCGCACATATTGTTAAACTAAAAAGATAGACTATAATTTTTTTTTTTTCTATTAGTGTAGTATTTACTTTCTCCTTAATATGGAACCACAAAATTTCATATATTAGGTTTAGGTCTTATTATTCTCTCTAAGCTTTTATAGTTTTCTTTATTTAATTTTAGTCCTAACCTTTTAAATATTTTATTTTAATACTTGAATATTAATTTTAAAAAACATTAGTGATTGTCATTAATTTATTTAAAAAAAATTAATGGTTTTGCAAAAACACTTTTGCATGACCCATAGCACATTTCACTGTAAATTGTATTAGGATGTACTTGGTGAAACAACACATAGAATGGTTCAGTTCTAAGTGCTTGACTAAAAAGCACGTAAAATATTTAGAACTAAACATCAACATAAGTTTGCTATTAAGCATTTTTTATCTAAATATTTTAAGTTTGCTGGATAACCCTTTGGTTTTGATTTTTAGTTTTTAAAGTTTTACTTATTTTCGCTCAACATAAGTTGCTATTAAGCATTTTTGAGCTCTCAGAGCTGAGAATTTTGATCAACATTATTTTTTATTGATCTTTTCACGACTTAAAATGAAAGAAAAAAAAATACTTTTCCGTTGTCAACCATGCTGCCTAGCATCAAGTCTAACTTAAATTGTTGGGAAAAAAAATTCACTTTTTGCCCATAAACTTATCATATTGTATGACAACTACAGGGGAAGTGGAGGGGAAGTGGCTGACTACAGTCATTGAGCCCAGATTGTAGCAAGCCAAAAGTGTGACTTGAACCTACTTTGCTAAGAGAAGATCTTGAAGGAAAAAACAGACGGTAGAAAGCAATCCCTTCCGACCAGACAACTCGCAAAGTTGAACACAAGTCCTGTTTAGTCAAGCTTCAACCAGGTTCTTCTATCAATCTCCTGGTCCTTGCTCAACTCCTTGTTCTATAAACCGGTCGCTGGTTGATCTGATCGATCCCCAAACACGCACGAGCCCCACCTAGGAGGATGGAAAGGATACAAATATAAAGCAATATAACCTGTTCGAAAAGCGCATCTCGCATCACATACTAGATATCTCATAAATGAAATATAGAATCATTTATAGGCTAACTACGTAGTTATCCCACCGTAAACTTTGAATTTCATTAAATTGATCCAAGACCTAAATAAGTGTTGCAATTTTGACATATGTTCAATTTTCGTTCATCTACCCACTAATTTAAATTAAAAAAAAAAAAAAAAAAAAATCAAGCATGACACAAAATGCAGTTTGATGCACTGAATAACATTGCCAAAACTTACAAATCTCAACAAAACTTTAGCTCTAATTTCATTTTTATTTGAAATCTTATCAACTATTGAATGCAGGTAAGAATACTTTTTTAAACAAATCTTTTGAATTGTTCAAAAAAAAAAAAAAAAAAAACAATCTTTTGAACAAAAACTTATCAAATTGCAGCATTTTTTAAGTTTAAGGTTATAAGATTGCAACGGTTTTCTAAATTATAAGTGCAATGATAAAATTAAGGTAAAAATTTTACAACTTAGACAAGTTTAGGGCATAAAACAGATTTTTTTTTTCCCAAATTGTTTGTGCAAATATTGGACCTCACAACTTAATCAACCAACATAAGGTCTGAGTCAAATGCTAAACTATTGTGCTTAGACCAGCCAATACAAGCATAACATGTATAAAACAGACGCCACTCTATTCAAAATAAAAAAAGATTAAAAAAAACGCCACAGATATGAAACAAATTAGAGAACTGTTATTTTAATAATAAAAATAATTACTTGGTGTTCTCAAAAATAAAATAGAAATAATTAATTAATTGCCCAGTTTTTACAACAAACAATACTACAAGCTCTTCCTAGATAATAGAACTATTATACAACTAAAACTACTAACCAGAGAACTCTGATATCAAAACCCACCGCTCTTCACAAATCCGCTAGCAATTTTAGCATGAGAGCTGTTCCAACCATGTTCAAAACTTCCCAAACCAACAATTCCCAATTCAAACCTCCAGATTTGACGTCAAACCATCGACGTAAACACCGAGTACTCGGTGATGAGCAGTAGAAGATTTCCTTCGCCAAACAAGTCATGAAGTGAGCTTACCTCATAATGCATCATCCAATGAGGAATGACTTGCTTCCATATATCAAATAAAGAAACCATACATGAGAGGCCCTTCATGTTGCACTGAGATCAAGCTTCTCCAAGATGGAAATGATTTTCCATGCAAGGATTTCATCTGCAACTAGCCAACTACAGCAACAGAATACTACAGCAGATTCATTTTCAATTCTATTTATAGTTCTGTAAGGGCAATTTTCCTTTGAGCAAATGGACAGTGTAAATGATTCAACTTGAAGATACTCCCCAAGATTTTGAACATTCCTATCTGAAAGTTCAATTGAAAGCTTTGAAGATAGCTGGGAAAGCCATGAAGGTTTTCTAGATAAGCAATCTATAACATGGGTCTCATCTAAGCTTCCAAAATATATGGGGCTACAGTTAGCAAATCTAACCTCATGCTGTTGTTCTCCCAAGAGAAGCAGTAGTTCATTCTGGTGAACCACCTTTGTTCTTTTACCTTTTTCCATCACCAAGATCCCTTCATTCACTCTATCATCACTCACCTGTAGCTCTGGCCTACAACTTAAACTACAATCAAACTTGTCATTCAGATTTCTATTCAAATGCTTGAAATGGGGATTTGAGCACCTGCGTGTAAACATGCTTGAAGCTCCTGCTTTCCAACTTACTTCTTTTAAATCAGGATCAATCTTATCATTCAAGTTTCTTTTCAAAAACTTGAAATTGGGAGTTGAACAACTCTGAACAAACATGCTCGAGGCTTCTGCTTTGACAAAAAGAGTAGAAGAGATCGATATGGTTTCATTATTCGCAGGATCATGACAAGGGATTCCCAGTTCTGAATGAATCCTCTCCTTTAAAGTAGCCATTTTAGGCTTCTCTCCATGTACAAGTATCACGTGCTTGGGACTAAGGAAATTCACAAGGTCCATAATGCCTTTGGCATCAGTATGAGGGCTGAATGACAGTTGGTGAATCTGGGATGGAACACACGTATTTATAGTCAGGAAAATTTAATAGAATGACTACATTGCTATAAATAAATAAATATATATATAATAAAAGGAAAAAGAAGTCCAGCCACACCTTTTTCAATTTTCAAAACTTTAACGGTGGTAATTGACATAATGTGTAAATACAGAAATATTCTCTGTACTTGTATTTCCCAAAACCAGACCCTTTATACATGTTTTAGTCCCATTTTCCTAATTTCCCCTTAGGTGAACAATAGTCCAAAAAATATCAAAATCCAGATTGAGATGCAACTTTGGCCTAGTTAAGGAAAGCTAAAGATTAATGATTCTAACAATCATATTTTAAAAAGGGAAAGGCAACAATGTAAGGTCTGATAGATACTAGCCTGGCATTGCACATCAATTTGAGTGTCCTTGTCCAGATCAATTTTGGTGGGTTTACCTGACATTAACTTGTGCCCAATAGTTCCGGCCACACAGTACCTACACAGGATAGAGTAATATGGCTTTTAGATAGCAATTTTAAATTCAATTATCCTTGGATCTAAAGGCCATATACATGAGCAAACACAAACAATGAAAAACATAAGCAAAAATTGGGATAATTATCATACAAAAAAGAGTCGCAAAAGTGAAAGCAAAAGCTCAGTCACAGAAGTTGAGTGACTTTATGGTTTATCAAAGAACCAGCCCGCAAACTACACTTGAACAATGAAGATAAAGCATCAGCCAAAAGAGAGTAGCCATAGTCATTACCCAGGTAATGTGATGAGATTCATTTTAGAAGGTGCCCAGCGCTTAAAAACCTCAAGAGAAAATCCACCACTGATCATCCCTGGTGTAGCAAAGAGAACACAAGGTCCAGGAGCATCAATCATAGAACGTTCGAAGTTTTGAACTGCAACATGTAACCGAAGTTTATATAAGCACTTCGTCATTAGGTAATATAGGAAAATTGCAACGTGTAGTTAAAACTTGAATCCAACAAGAGTGACTCAGAGAGCTAGGATAAATGTGTTATATGTCCAAATTTACTTGGAGCATGTTTTTTTTGGCGTGATTTTAGAATAAGTGCTTTTAGCAAAGTGGTTCAATTGGTGAACTTGTAAAAAGTGATAAAGGCATCTTTGACAGTGACTTTAGAATAAATGTTTTTAGCGACAATGGTTTTGTAAAAGACATTTAATGATAAATCAATTTAATGTTTGATTCCTAAGAAGTACGGACACTTTAGTTTGGCTAGCGTGTCCATGTCGAACACTTGGGACACTCCGACACTTGTTGGACACGTATCGGACACTTGTTAGCACAATTGATATGTGGCAAGCTAGTTGTAGGTTCATTTCAAACTCTTGTTAAGTATACTAAATAGACACAATGCTTAAATGACAAAAATAATAAATTTCATGAGTAAAATACATTAAATTCAATTTTTCAAGCATACAAATGTATAAACTTATTGATTTTGAATTTCCTTCTTGAATAAAAATGATATATCATATATTTTTCTAAACGTGTCCATGTCGTGTCCATGTCCTAGATTTTAAAAAAAATGAAGTGTCACCGTGTCTTTGTCATGTCGTATCCGTGTCTCGTGTCCATATCCGTGCTTCTTAGTTTGATTCTATACTTTAGAAGGGTTTTTATATAATTGATCTTTTAATTATTAATGTTTGATTTCAAAAGTAATTTTAGAATCAACAAATTTCTACTAACTAATTTGTAAGTAATTCTTAGTGAATCACCTACCAAATTCACCTCTACTACTTCTAAAATCACTTTAAAGTGAGTTTGGATGTTCCCAAAATAACTTCTATACCATTGTCTGACATCATTATTTTAAAATGAAAGTGATTTGGGCAAGGGCAAAAGTGATTTTGGCTGCCAAAATCACTCTTGAACACGCCCTTTATTTCCTCTCCCTTTATCCATTCTTCAGGTAAGATGCCTCAGTACTCAATAAATACCCACACCTTGGCTGCCCCACTTGAACTAGGGTGCTAGCATCACCTCACTGGTAGGCAAATAAGCTCAACATAATAACATTGATTTTATGGCAGTTATATGAGGAACAATTGTCTCCAATCCTGAAAACTTAAAACATGTGAATGAAGCAATACCATTCTTAAAGTCAAATGCATTCCTCGTGGAGTACGTCTCTTTAACTTTCTGGCTAGTCCAACTGATGAGCATTTTATAGTACATGTTGGCTTGAACCGTCAAACCTGAAAGCATAAATATGAACACAAGCACGTAAAAGTCGAGAAAAGCACTACTTATAGTAGAGAACAGAGTGAGAAGAACTATATATGAAACAAAGCAATTCCTAACAACTTTAAAGAAACGTATTCAGTAGCTATCAACTCTTTCTCATGGTGATCTGAGGGATGATGCTAAAGTCCGATTCAGCATGATCCTCCTGACATATTTCTTACATGTATACTGAGTCAAAATGAGAAACTTTTGTGAAGTATAGAATAAACAAGTATGTTGAGAAGAGAACACGTCAAAACTCCCCTACATAATTGTAAGCTTTCATTAAGAACCACCAAAGAAAGAACAAGGTCATACAAAAAAACAAGCCTACAAACTGAGGCCCCAAAATCTACTTACAGAAAAGAATCCCAACCCAAAAGAATGAGCCCCAAAGAGTAATTACAAAAAGACGCCCATAAAGAAGCATTAAATCTAATCAAATTCTAAATATCCTCCTCCGATCTCTCAATCCCTCTAAAGGTACACCTATTTCTTTCAAGCCCAATACTCCATAGAGTAGCAAAGAAACAAGTCTGCCATAAAATGTTCCCTTTATCAACGAAAAGGAGAGTTAAGGAGAACTTCCTCAATCATGGAACCACACTCTCTATTTCGAGCCAATGCCACCCTAAACAGCCTCAAAAAGTTATTCCAAAGAGAAGACACAAACGAGCCCAACAAATGATTAAGAGTCCCCCCTAATTCTTGCAAAGAACACATCATTGGGGGCACAACACCAAAGAGAAATGTCTTTGGAGACGATCTTGCATGTTCAGCCTGCCATGTAAAATTTGTCAAACAAAAAACCTCACCTTCGAAGGAATTTTAACCTTCCATAGAGAAGAGAAAGCAGGAGCAACCTGAGGGAGGAAAAGCTCAAAGAATTTAGAAATAAGAGTGGCAAGAAAAACCTTTGAAGGGTTTAGGAGTCCAAACACACGAATCTCTCCTCCCTAGATGAGTGGTTCGGTCCAAAAGAAGGGAAAGGATTCTAGCAAGGTTGGTCGCCTTCGGATCGGTAAAAGGACGACTAAAGCCCAAAAAGAGAGATGAGAAGGGGTCAAGGGAGGGCAAAATAGAGGCTACCGAGTGCAACTTTTTATCAGATAGGTTATAAAGCTGAGGAAAAAAGGGAACACAAAGGTTTTTCCCTTACTGAGATATCCTCCCAAAAGTAAGTTTTCAAGCCATCCCCAATAAAGCATTGGATGTTATGATAAAACAAAGGAAAAGCCGAAGCAATCAGGATCCAAAAGTTTTTGGTAGAACCTTTAAGCCTATGACTAGAAACCCACTTGAAAGGATGTGGTCCATACTTACAATGACCCTATGCCACAAAGAGCCTTGCTCGAAGAAGAAGCACCACAACCATTTCGCCAGAAGAGCCTCGTTACGCAGTCTAAGGTTCCCAATACCCAAGCCTCCGACATCAATCGGTTTGGAAACAACTTCCCACCCGACAAGGTGAGCACCACCACCCTCCTCCACCTCTTCCCACAAGAAATTTCTCATTAATCTATCCATAGTCTTACTAACCGAGACTGATAGCCTAAAGAGAGAAAGGAAGTATATGGAGATCCCTCTCAGCACCGATTGAATCAAAGTAAGCTTCCCTCCCTTAGAGAAAAAGGTCTTCTTCCAAGAAGAGTCTTTTTTTAATTTTCTCCACCATAGAATTCCAAAAAGACTCACTCTTCGAGTTTACCTCCAGGGAGGCCGAGGAAGGAACAAGGGAATGTACTCACTTCGCATCCCACAAGCGAGGCCCAAGAAATAAGCTTAGAACACTCACAGTTAATCCCAATGATGGAACCTTTCTGCCAATTAATTTTAAGCCCAAAGATAGCTTCGAAGAATGACAACAAGAATGAAAGAATTCAAAGATATAATACAAGTTCAAATGAGCTCTCCATTTGAACCTAAAGCCTTTCTTTCTTATAACTCTATCCAGGAAGCCTTTTCAAAATCAATCTTAAAAACCACTCCTTTCTTTTTCTTCTTATAATCCTCCATGGCTTCATTCGCAATCAAAACTTGGTCTAGGATTTGCCTGCCAGCTACAAACGCTCCTTAGGAGATGGAGATGGTACTTGGGAGAACTTTAGTCTATCCGCCAAGGTTTTAGCAATAATCTTATATAAACTAGTTACGAGACTAATAGGTCTAAAGTCTTTGACTTTGATTGCTTTCTCTCTTTTTTTTTTTTTTTGGAATCAAGCAAACATAGGTTTCATTCATGGCACCATCTATAATACCCCTTTCATAAAACTCACAAAAAGCTCTACAGAGATCATCCTTAATGCTTTCCCAATTGTCCTGATAAAAGGCCATGGTGAAACCATCCGGACCTGGTGACTTAGACCTCTCAAAGCCAAAAATAACCTTGTGGATTTCCTCAAGAGAAGGGCACCTCCAAGTCCTCTCTTGAGGAGATGGGGCTCCCAGTCTAAACCATCGACAAACGGTCTCGAAATCAGGGTAAGGGCATAGAGATTAGTAAAAATTGAGGGAATCTCCTCTTCAATCTCACTATCCTCTTTAACCAATTCCCCGTTGTCCTTACTTAAGAACTCAACCCAATTCTTATTCCTCTGACCTCAAGCAACGTTTTGGAAATATGCAATGTTAGCATCCCCATCTTTGGCCCAATTGACCTTAGGCTTTTGCCTCCAGTTAATATCCTCACATACCCCTAAAGAGAAAAGAAATCTATCCAGTCTACAGCACGCCACTCTCTCTCGCCTGCTAGACCAAGTGAAAGATCCGTTAGAAAGGGGAGGGTCTAGGAGATTACATCCTTCAATAAAGTTATTAAAGCATCTCAGCGATTTGGTGATCCTTCCTTCACTAGACTTCTTTGAGGGATATCTCATCACATTAAAATCCCCAGCAATGCACCAAAAATCTCCACAAAGAATATACTGCCTAACTCATCCCAAAAAGCCTTTCTCCCTTTAGGGGAGGGGGGACAATAGAGACCACTTATCCACCCAACCCCACAATTCTGAAAATCAAAAGCAACTGAAACCAAATAAACACCCCTCAACGCATCCATCGAAGTGAACTTCCTCCCATCCCACATCATAAGGATGCCTCCCGAGGCACCCATTGATTCCAAACCAACTCAATCAACAAACAGATTCCCCCACAAGCATCAAAAAGGATTACAGTATTTAGTATGCTTGGTTTCCTGAAGGATGACAAAATCTAGCTTATCCCATAACAACTCTCTCACTAATCTTATTTTATCCCTACCCCTTAAACCCCTAACATTCCAAGATAAAATCGTCATTGGGAAACAGGAATTGCCCCCTCTTCTAGTCTAACCCTTTTCTGATCATAATTCACCGAGCACTCCAAATTTTTCACCTCCCTCGACGACTTTTTCCCCATAGCCCCCCTTTCTTTTTCCCTTTCCTTATAGGCTATGCTTTTGTTGTTTCAATAGGGACAATTTGCAATCCCGCGCTATTTAGAAGCAAACACTAACCATACCATTCTCTAGTAAGCATGTCTTGAAACGAAACATCACTTGATGGGCCCTCGAGACTTATACTGCTCACCAAATTCCTCGAGAAACAGGGATGACCTCCTCCTATTAGACTCACTCCTTGAAACCTAGGGATTGAAGCAAAACCCAAACCACAAATCTCCTTGGAATGAGAACCGACCATGGAAGGGTTCCAATAGACCTCTGGACCACAAACATTTGGAACAAAAGGGATATGCCAACAACATCAAAGGGTTAGGCAAAGGCAAGAGGTTAGATGTTTTAGTGATAGACGAAGGGTCTGAGGCGAGGGGAGTAGAATCGGTTGGGTGACCAGGGTTCTCGGCATTCTGCAACAAACAAGAAGGGTTAAATATGAATGAGGGAGATTGTAACTAGTTTGAATTACTGGGAGATGATGCATGTGTTCCCCCCGTGGACTGAGCCTCTTTCGATTGCTCTCCCAATGGTGCAGTCTCACTTTGATCTTCGAACGACGTGGTCTTAGGGACAATCTTCATCGAAGCTTCAGTCGAATCCTCAAAAAGCAATGGAAGGGTCATTTCCCCAAGCTCTCTGACCACCGACGAGGACAAAAACGAATCGTCATCGAATCCACTTATCACCAAAGGGTCCGACATTGAGAAGCAGGGACCTTCTCCTTCGAGACTAAGCCCCAACAGATCATTCCCATTGGCAGATTTCGCCAGAATCTCTTCACGTCTCCTTCTGGCTTTCTTCTTCCGGTTGGATTCCGCAAAGGACCTGAGAATTTGAACTCTTGTTTGACGGCCTAATTGATCCATGGCTAACACAAAAGCTAAATTGTTCGACGACCCAACTAATCCATGGTCCACGACAGAAGCTATTCTTTCCTCTTTTCCTTTCTCTGGTCGGGCCCTTTGAAACTTTCGACTTTCCTTTCTCACAATGATTATTCTTGGCCTTTGAGTCCAACACCGGCCCAACTTCAAATTTAACTTTCTGATTATCAATGAGCCTAGAATCTAAGATAGGCCCATCTTCTAACCTAACTTCTTGATTGCCAGTAGGGATGTTCACGGGGCGGGGCGAGGCGGGGACGGGGAAACCTTCCCCGTCCCCATCCCTGCCCCCTAAATCACTCCCCGTCCCTGCAAAATTCCCCATTTAATTTTGCGGGGATTGGGGCGGGGATTCCCCGTGGGGAATTTGTGGGGATCAGGTTCCCCACGGGGAATTATTCCCCGTTTTTAAAAAAAAAAAAAAAAATTTAATAAATGTCAATCAATTTTTTTTGATAAAGAACCAACCTTTCATTGAGAAAAAATGAAAGAATACAAGGGCATACAAAAAAACCAAGCCCCAAAAGGAAATCCCCTTATATGAAGGGATGTCAATCTAACAAAATAAGACCTAAAGAATAATTACAAAACAAACGCGTCACCGACGCCCATAACGAGACCGAGTATTTAATAAGGTCCCAAACATCCTCCGCACACCTCTCCTTTCCTCTAAAAATTCTATTATTTCTCTCCCCCACAAACCCCAAATGATAGCACAAATCCCAACTTGCCATAAGAAATTCCCCTGGTCCCGAAACGGAGGATGGGGAGGAACTCCTCGATCATCTCCCTGAAATCCCTGTGTCTAGCAAACTGAAGCCCAAAAATCTCGAAAAAAGTGTTCCAAACCGAACGTGCAAAGTCACAATGCCACAAAATATGATCGAGGTCTTCCTCCGCCATCCTACAGAGAATACAACAGAATGGACCTATCCAATTAGGCATCTTTCTCGCAAGCCGATCAAGGGTGTTTGCTCTTCCATGGAGGCCCTGCCAAGTAAAAAACTGCACCTTCTTTGGAATTTTCACTTTCCAAACCAGAGAATAAACTGATTTCTCAGGAGGAGAAGAAGGGTCAAGAAGACAATGAAAGAACGAGCGGCAAGAGAAACCCTTGGAGGGGTTTGGGTTCCACAAACGAATATCTCTCCTATCCGGTCTAAAGGTGACCTCTTCAATCAAAGAAAGAAGAGACATAACATCAGAAGTTTCCCTCTCGGATAAAGAGTGAGAAAAACCAAAGGAAAAAGAAATGGAGCTTCCCGAAGGGATCTAACACCTCGGCCACAAAATGGTTCTTCATCGAGGACAAATGATAAATGCGAGGGTAAGCAACACAAAGGGGTCTGTCTCCCACCCAACGGTCTTCCCAAAAATAGGTTTCCTCCCCATTCCCCACAAAATGATGAGTGAATAAAGAAAGAGATCTATGAAATATCCTAATGAAACGAACAATAATATTTCATGATAGAGTTTAAAATCTTCAAAAATCATTTCTAAAAGTTTAAATTTCAATATTACAATATGGTTTTCAACTTAAATATTACACAAATACAACATAGTCCAAATATAACAAATTTTAAAATAATAACAATAAAATAACAAGTCTAAAATTAAAAATTACAACAACAACAAAGCTAGAGTTTTACTAATTATACTTACAAATTACACCATAATAAATTATATTTTATTTATATATATATACTTACAAATTACACCATAATAAATTATATTTTATTTATATATATACTTACAAATTACACCATAGTAAATTATATTTTATTTATATATATATACTTACAAATTACACCATAATAAATTATATTTTATTTATATATATATATTATTATTATTATAAAAAGAGAGGGGCGGGGACAGGGTCGGGGACAGGGACGGGGAATATAATCCTCGCCCCCGCCCCCGTTTAGAGAATGGAGAAATTTTTCTCCCCACTACCTCCCCCATTCCCTGTGCAAACGGGGATGCTCCGCCCCATTTGGGACGGGTCCCCGCAGGGTAAATGGACACCCCTAATTGCCAGTACAGTCCATAACACCAGAATTAGGGCATTGCCAAAAAAGCTCCATCTTGCCTTCTGTCCTTGGGTTTCTTCTCGAGTACAATCTCTTCATTGACAACAACAGAACATTCTTCTCCCCCAAGGTTGAGCAATCCTCCAGATTCTCATTAATCTATCCATTAAAGGGTGTACTAAATGCTCAAATCGTGCTAAACACTCAGATAATCAATCATAGCAGCTTAGCAGTGGTAGTTCTCAATAAAGGCCTAACATGCATGCATTTCAAACTCTATCAAGAAATTGTGGGCAGAAGCTTTATTGAAGCAGGCCATGGACTGACATGACAGTTGGAAATCATGAAAAGGAAACAGGAAGCTGAAGAGTTGACTATATGTATTAATAAGTATTTACTAGTATAAGGATGAAATGAGTGAGAATTAATTATTCAAAGATGAAAAGTACCTGCTGAAAAGTATATTGGAATCTTTAGATTCATGCGCTCCCAATAGTCATCCAACAAGATACAGAGTTCCTGCTCATAATGGAAAATTTTATAACAAAATTGTATTAGTATTATAACACAAGCAAATTAGTCACGAAAGATGCAGCTTGCAGTAAAAGACTTAAAAGCCACACACAATATTCAGTAAAGTACCTGAGCCCGTCCAAGTGCAAAAGTAGGAATAAGGACCTTCCCTCCACTAGCCACACAATTATGAACCTATACCAAATTATCCGGAAAAAATATCGTGTTTCAGATAATTCCAATTGCTAATAAACATTATGAACTTTAATGTTAAAATAATTAAGCATGTTTTAAAGAACTTATGAGTCTATGATAGATTTAAGTCACCAATCAATGCCCAGTAACCATTCATTACCAGTTTCTATCTTATATCATGGTCCTAAACTATGAATAGTGAGTCTACAGTTCTCACATGCACCTACACAAATAATCAAATGAAAAGTTGTAATACCCTACACAAAATACTCTAGGCATCAACCAACTTACGGTCTTGAACCATCACAGAATAAACCCTACAACAGAATAGAAAATTTTGTTTTCTTCAAACAAAGGACAGAAAATATATCATTCTGAAGTCTATCTCTAATATCAACAATAAACCATGTTGGAATTAAGACAGGATGACAACTTGGCTGAACTTTAATTATGTCCTCCTGGCTCCTGAATTATTTATATGCCAGTATGCACAACAATGAATGAAAAACCAGCTTATCCGATTTTTTTGAATAATTTTAGCAATTTGATTTATACATACAGCTTTAAGAAATTCTCTTTCGCGGCCATATTTAGAATCACGGATGGTTGTTGCATATGTAGACCTGCGGAAGACAAACATTGGAAGATTAACAATAGAAATTTGTTGCAGTGAACACACATGCTGAAGTACCTATGAAAAAGCATCAGGAACAGAAAACTCTCCTATGTTTAACTAGGAGATTATAAACAAGGTTTAGTAAAAGACAGTGGACTTATTTCCACATCTATCTGAATACCTTCTTGGCATTACCCACATTAATAAACTATGACCATTTTTATTTATAGGAAACAATTTCACTGATGATATCAAATTATTCCAAAATATGGAAACGGATCTCATCCAATGAAGTTACAAAAAACTTCCCCAATTGAATATAAGAGTTCAGTTCTTACTTGTAGTTGTAAAAGGAAGGAGACATTTGCAAACCAAGATGAAAACCCAAAACTTCCCTAAGGTGGGTCTTGTATATTGATTTTCACACTTCTTGGCTACTCCCTCTTGACGCTTCTTAGTTTGGTAACTTATTGAAGGTTTATGTTCTTTGCCCTTTCAAGCTTCCCACTTGAAGTGGTCGTGAAACCTCATTGGTGTTCTTGCATAAGCTAGTGGACTGTTTGTCTCACATAATTCACCTTGGGGTCAATTTGTCCTTTTTTTTTTTTTGCAATCTTTTGCTCTACTTTACTGGCCATGTATGTTTATGGCATCCATAAGAAAGCCAATTAGTTGAAGATCCATTTGGTCTTGAACTTACTTGCATAGCCCATGCCCATCCACAAATCTTGCAATTCAGTAATTCTCATTCTATGCTAGGTTGGTTCTTGCGCTTGGTCCAAAAAATTCTTCAGTATACTCAACCACACTACAATCTCATTTTCGGCAGTTTTGGAATTGTTGGTATGGGTGCTGTTCATAATTTGCTGGAAGAAAACAATACTTCATCAATCTTAACGTTCTCTGCCTTTTACAAATTGGCCTTTTCTCAGCTCGTCTTTGATTCACTTGGAGGTGATTCCACTAAGCCAAAGCTCCAGTTCTTAACTTCAAAGTTACCAACTTAACCTTCTCCTTTGGAGTATTCATGTAGTCAAAGACGCTCTCTACATTCTTGATCCAATCAAGAAAGGCTTCCAAATTGATTTTGCCACTAAAGGTAGGAAGATCAATTTCCATTTTGTACTCAATATTGGGAATGCCTTGTTCTTGATTTTGTAAGCCTCTTTCAGTTCTCTCTCCTGGAAACCTTTGCACAAAATCTTCTTCCTTACTTGAGAATTTAGAATCTTCGTTCCCAATTTGAGGTCCTCGAATTCTTGGTTCCTAATAGGATTTGCTACTGCCCTTGCCTCATCTAGAGAATTTGATGGATGGTTTCTTGCACGGTTGTTGACCTCTTCTTGATTGTTAACCCTGAAGTTTGCTTCACGGATTTCTTGTAGTTGTTGGGTGGGTTGTTGCACAAAAAGTTTTTCTAATTTTCCATTGTACCCAAAATCTGTTGGATGTCTTCAAAACTCGTCCATAAGTCTCCTAGGAAGTCTTCAACCGATAGCAAGTGTTCAGTTGTTGACTTGGGAGAAAGAAACTCAGGTGGATTTGGTTGGGGATCCACTACTTGTCCCCTACTGGAATGAATTACGCCCTTCCCAGGATGTAGGAGCTCAGATACCAATTTGGTGCAAACCAAGTAGAAGAAAAATCCTTTATCTTTTTGTTAACCTCTTAAGAAGTAAAGGAAGTAGTATTTATACTAGTTCTACAAGTCAAACCCCTTCAACGGCTATAAATCTAAGAAACAACCTACCGTACTAATGGCTAGTTCTTCAAACTACTTTGCAAACCGTCAAACCAATTCATAACTAAACCATTAATTAGCAAATACAATCAAAAGCCTAAAAGTAAAACAAATTCCCATAGGCTACATCAGGACCAAATGAGTTTAATCAACATTTACAACCCAACTTAATGGGAGTATTGAAACCCATTTACCTTCAGTCCAATCTCAACCCATATGACATAGCATACTTCACTACGACCGTCATTCTATTTCCATGTACAGCATGCAAATAGGTAAGTGTAAGTGTTTATAAAATTATTCTTCTTCCCTCAATGGTCACTTAATTCCTTGTATTTGATGTGTGCCCTAGGGATTATTTAAAATGTCCATCACCCATGTTCTCTGTAGGTACAAAAGGCTCTTCTACCCCCATTTTGTTTTATAAGAAACTGAACTTTCGTTATGAATTATGAAAGGGAGAATAAGAGCATACAAAAAAAAAGCCCCGAAAACAAGTTACAAAACTGCTAACAAGAACCTCCAAAACTAATTAAAAAAACAAATCTCAATCCAAAAGAATGAGCCCCAACGTGTAATTACCAAAGGTTCAATTAATAACCAGAGTTAAATCTAATCAAATTCCAAAGCTCTTTCCTAGATCTCCCTATCTCTCTAAAATTACAAACATTTCTCTCAAGCCAATACCCCACAAAATTCCTAAGAAACAAGTTTGCCACAAAATCTTTCCTTTGTCATGGAGAGGAGAGTTGAGAGGCACTTTCTCAATCAATAAAGTGTAACCTCTATTTCGAGCCATAGACACCCCAAAATTACTAAACAAAGGTTCCATAGAGAAACTGCAAACGGGCATTCCCCCAACAAATGATTAAGATCCTCCTCATGATTCCTACAAAGAACACAACATTTGAAGGCGCAACACAAAAGAGGAATGTCTTTGGAGACGACCCTACGTGTTCACTCTTCTATATAAAACTTGCCAGTCAAAACATCTCACCTTCTTATGAATTTTAGCTTTCCAGAGGGGAGAGAACACAAAAACACCCTAGGAGGGAGGAGGGATAGGGAGGGAGAAGGGACAGAATGGATTTGGAAGAAAAAGCTACCAGAGAAACCTTCAAAGGGCCTAGGACTCCAAACACAAGAATCCCCCCTCCTATGATGAATGACCTAATCAGAAAGGATGGAAAGAAGACTAACAAGGTCAATCGTCTCACAGACTGTAAGAGGACGGCGAAAGCCCAAAGATAGTGACAAGGAGAAGTCTGATAAAGGCAAGATAGAGACCACCAAATGTAACCTCTTCTCAGACAAATGGTAGAGATGAGGAATAAGACACAGAAAGGTCCATCCCCAACCCAAGAGTCCTCCTAGAAGTAGATCTTTGTATCGTCCCCTATGGAGCATTGAATATAGTGAGAGAACAAAGGAAACCCGAATCAATAGCACTCTAGAGTTTTTTGCTAGAACCCTTAATCCTACCACCTGAAATCCAATCAAAAGGATGTGAACCATACTTGCTCACAATTAACCTATGCCACAAGGGTGTTTGGCCCCAAAAAGAAACACAACAGTCATTTTGGCAAAAGGGCCTCGTTTTTTTTTTTTTTTTTTTTTTTTGAGGAAAAGACTAGCTTTCATTGAGAAAAAATGAAAGAATACAAGGGCATCCAAAAAAACCAGCCCACAAAAGGGAACCCCACTAAAGAAAGGGGCTCCAATCAAGGTTAATAAGACCTATTGAACAGTTACAAAAAGCCTTCAAAACCGAAGTCCAGAGAGAAACATGAAATCTAATGGCAAAAGGGTCTCGACCCTATTTATTTCTTTTCCCTCTTTAGAGCCCCTTGCTCGGTTTGTAAAGTTCTTGAGAAGTTAATGAGGGACTTTTTATGGGAAGGGGTGGATGAGGGCAAGAGCACACATTTGGTGCACTGGGATCTTGCGGGGCAATCCTTAAGGCAAGGGGGTTAGAGATAGGTAATTTGAGGATGCGTAACAAGGCTTTATTGGCAAAATGGCTTTGGAGGTTCTATTCTGAATCCAACACCCTTTGGCACAAGATTATTGTTAGTAAACACGGACCCCACCCTTCCGAATGGGTGACGGGGGGGATCAAAGGCACTTCCAGAAATCCTTGGAAAGAAATCTCGTGTGAGCTCCCTTCTTTGACCTCTTTTATTCGTTACTCAGTGGGGAACGGGGAGGACACTTATTTTTGGGAAGACAGATGGGTAGGGGAGAGACCCCTTTGCGTTACCTTTCCTCGGCTCTATCATCTCTCGTCTATGAAAAATCATTCTGTGGCTGAGGTTCTGATTCCTTCAGGGAGCTCTTTATCTTACTGCTTTGGTTTTACGCGTCCGTTGTCTAATCGTGAAACAACGGACCTCATGACTCTCCTTTCTTTGATTGGGGAAACCACTTTTAGTGTTACTAGGAAGGACATTCGAGTCTGGAGCCCCAACCCATCTCTCAGTTTCTCTTGTCGATCCTTCTTTCAATGCCTTTTGGACCTTGCTTCCTTTGAGTCGTCAATTTTTTCTTTATTGTGGAAGGTGAAAGTTCCAAAGAAGGTGCAATTTTTTATTTGGCAGGTGATCCATGGAAGAGTTAATACTCTTGATCGGTTGTCCAAAAAGATTCCTAGTTTGTTTGGGCCTTTTTGTTGCATTCTCTGTCGGATGGCGGAGGAAGATCTCGATCATATTTTGTGGAGCTGCGCTTTTGCTAGGACAGTGTGGGATGAGTTCTTTGGCTCATTCGGGTTGCAGTTTGCCAAACACAGAGGGTTCAGAGAGACGATCGAGGAGTTCCTTCCCCATCCTCCCTTTAGGGAGCAAGGAAAGTTTTTGTGGCAAGCTGGGATTTGTGATATTATTTGGGGGTTGTGGGGTGAGAGAAACAATAGAACTTTTAGAGGGTTAGAAAGGGATCCTATTGAGGTTTGGTCCCTTGTTAAATATAATGTTTCTCTTTGGGCGTCGGTGACGCGTTTATTTTGTAATTATTCTCTAGGTCTCATCATTTTGGATTGGAGTCCCTTCATATAAAGGGATCCTTCTTTCTCGGGCTTGTTTTTTTTTTGTATGCCCTTGTATTCTTTCATTTTTTCTCAATGAAAGCATGGTCTTTTATCAACAAAAAAAACATGGCAAAAGGGCCTCGTTGCATAATCTTTGGTTCCCAATACCCAAACCTCCAACTTCAATAGGCTTAGAGACAACCTCCAACTTGACCAGATGGGCCCCACCGCCCTCTTCTACTCCTACTTGACCAAAGGGAGTTTGGCTCCAAGAAGAAACGCCAAAACCATTTTTGCCCCCTATTTTTTTAGTTCAACAATGTGGGGGTGGATATTGAAACCATTACATATCTTGCCCAAATTTGATAATGGATTCAATGTTACCATACAGCTTTCCTATAAGAGGGAGGGAAATCAAGAGTCCAAAGATAAATTGTTTTGGATAGCTGAAGTTTAAACAGTGTATAACCAACTAACACTATAACATGTAAAATATTTTCTTGCACTTCTTACTCTGTTATAAGAAGGTCTAATTGCATTCGATCGATTTGAGCTGCTCCAAGATGTCTATCAGGTGTCATATTATAGTCTCCTGTGTATACCATAGCAGCATCTCCAACTTTAGCATAAAACATGGCAGCTCCTAAAACCTTTAGAACATGATAAAAATATAAATATGCACATTCCACATTTATTGTTGAAGTGTTGATGGAGAAAGTTCATGAGAAGCAATAAGAAAAAGCTTTGAGCAGAAGTCAAGCAAGCACCAACAGTACACAATGACACAGCAATATTAAGAACTAAGTTTACAGCTCAGGGCTATAATTCATGAGTAAGTTGCTAGCGGATTATATTAAACTGGGGATAAAGAAACGACACAGTATGAGGGCCACAATTTGCAAAACAGAAGATTGATATATCGATGGATATACACAGCAAGCAACTAATAATATGATTCATGCATGCCCATATCTCTTTTTGCACAATAAACTAAACATTTTATTGATATAATAAAAAGAGACTAAGGATACAAACTCCACAAGTGAGTGAAAACGAAAACGAAAGCAAGAAAGGAAAGCAATAAATAAAAGGAATTACAACAGAAATAAAAGCATTCCAGTTAAAATATATATCCTATGAAGAGAAATCAACAAAAGGTTTGGAAAGAGAACACTAGGAAGAAGCCTTGAGACAAAGCTGATTCAAAATGATCGTGCATGCCTATATCCAATATAAAAAGTGCATATGTAAAAGATTTTCTTTTTTTTATATATAAATAACCAACTTTCATTGAGAAAGAATGAAAGAATACAAGGGCATACAAAAAAAACGAACTCACAAGAAAGGGGATCTCTTATCCAAACTATCACCTACTTGTCCTATCGGACGGAATTTGGTATATTGATATATCAAACTCAAACTACTGCATCCTTAGCAATGTTATCCCTCTCATTTACATCTATTAACTTCTTGTTAAATAAATACCCTGCCCAACATATGAACTCACATTCACCTACAAAAATATTCTAGGAAACTAAATAGAATTAATTCCAGAGGGAAGAGATATCATCTACCAAGGAGGTTAAAAAATTCAAAATTATGTATTTTGCTTGATCGGAAATAGTTCATTGAACCTCTAGATTTGCATGCCAACCGAAAAAAACTGGACGAGAAGAAAAACCCAACAAAAATAAAAAGAAACCAGCAGAGAAAAAAAAAATCATAATTGACCAATTTCAAATATAAATACAGGAAAATTTCAAAGCTCATGCATTTTAAAATTCTTTCTTTCTTTTAATAAAAAATGGAGAATATCAATTAAAACCAAAAAGTGTATACAGCTTAAAGGCCAAAGGGAAGAGATATCATCTACCAAGGAGGTTACAAAAATCCCCTCCAACTTAAATTAATTAAATGGTTGCTATAGTTACTGTTATAGCATGTACATTAGTGTATATATTGTTTTTTTTTTTTATAAGAAACCAAGCTTTCATTGAGAAAAAATGAAAGAATACAAGGGCATACAAAAAAACCAAGCCCCAAAGGAAAACCCAACTAAATGAAGGGTTTCCAATCTAACAAAATAAGACCTAAAGGGTAATTACAAAACGCCTTAGAAATCGAGGCCCATAAAGAAGCATGAAATCTAATATTATCCCAAACCATACAATAATGTCTCTCGATCCATCTAAAAATTCTATTGTTCCTTTCCCCCCATAAACCCCACAAAATAGTGCACACACCAACAAGCCACATAAACTTTCCTTTCTTCCGAACCGACGGATGGAGGAGGAACTCCTCGATCGTATCCCTACAGCGGCGGTGGCTCGCGAACTGAAACTCGAAGACCTCAAAGAAGAGACTCCAGACAGAGCGAGCAAACTCACAATTCCATAACAAATGATCAAGATTTTCCTCAGCCTTCCGACAAAGCATGCAACAAAAAGGACCGACCATAGGAGCCTTCACTCTCAAAAGCCTATCAAAAGTGTTAACACGGCCCAAGATGACCTGCCAAGCAAAGAACAAGACCTTCTTCGGAGCCTTAACCTTCCAGAGACACGAAAAGACGGACTTCCTAACGGAGGAGGGATTGACCAGAAACTGAAAAAACGATCTGCAGGAAAAGCCCGCAGAGGGGTCAAGACTCCAAAAGCGCACATCCCTCCTGTCCGATCTAAGGCTAGCCCCATCAATCAAAGATAAGAGGGCCATGATGTCCGTGGTCTCTCTATCAGATAACGAACGACGAAAACCAAAAGAAAATAAGGTGGAGCTCCCCACAGAACCAAGGATGTCCGCCACAGTGCGATATTTCATCGAAGATAAATGATAAAGATGCGGGAACAAGGAACAGAGGGGACAATCCCCCACCCACAAATCCTCCCAAAAACAAATATCCCTCCCATCCCCCACAATGCACTGGACCAAAGGTGAGAAAGAGGGGAGCTCCAAGGAGATGTCTTTCCAAGGATTCCTGAAGGTGCCTTTGACCCCACCCGAAAGCCACATGTAAGGATGTTGACCGTATTTACTCACGATAATCCTAACCCAAAGAGAATCAGATTCGAGGCGAAAACGCCAAAGCCATTTGGCAAGCAGGGCTCTGTTTCGAGTTCTCAAATTACCAATCTCAAGACCCCCTAGGCTCAAAGGTTTGCCTATAACCTTCCAACTCACAAGATGGGAACCTTTCCCTTCATCAACCCCTTCCCATAAGAAATCTCTCATGAGCTTTTCCATGGCATAACAAACTAAAATGGGCGCCCGAAAGAGAGAAAGGAAATATATACGGATGCCACTGAGCACAGAATGAATGAGGGTCATCCTCCCCCTTTGGAAAAGAAACTTCTCTTCCAAAAGGCAAGTCTTTTCTGGACTTTCTCGATGATCAGACTCCAGAAGGAAATAGACTTAGGATTGTGACCAAGAGGGAGACCTAGATAAGAGGAGGGTAAGGTTCCAACTTCGCACCCAACCAAAGAGGCCCATCTACTTAATTTGCTATACTCACAGTTCATACCCAGGATTTGGCATTTTCCCCTATTGATTTTAAGCCCAGATAATGCCTCAAAGAACCTAAGGATATGGTTCAAGATAAGAAAGGAGTCTTCCATGCCAGAGCAGAAGAAGATAGTGACATCAGCGAATTGAAGATGGTAGAGGGGAACTTTCTCCTTACCGATCTCAAAACCTTGTATAATACCACCTTCCACACTTCTAGAAATCATCCTACTGAGGGGGTGTCCACAATCAGCAGGAAGAGAAAAGGGGACAAGGGATCGCCTTGTCTCAGACCTCTATTGGCTCTGATCTTGCCCCTCGGCTTTCCATTGATTAGGATAGAATATTGAACCGATCTAACACTGCTCCAAATCCACGATCTCCATTTATAACCAAAGCCTTTCATTTCAAGGACCTTATCAAGGAAATCCCAGTCCACATGATCGTATGCTTTTTCAAAATCAATTTTAAAGATGATTCCTTCCCGACCTGTAGTGCGATAATCTTCTAAGGCCTCGATAGCGATAAGGGCTTAATCAAGAATTTGCCTCCCCTTAACAAAAGCCCCCTGGGCTTCAGAGATTGGGAGGGAAGAACTTTCTTAAGCCTGTTCGCTAAAACCTTAGAAATGATTTTGTAAGTGCTAGTGATCAGGCTAATGGGTCTAAAGTCCTTAACTTTATTTGCCCTCGCCTTTTTGGGGATAAGACAAACATAAGTCTCATTCAGGGAAGAGTATAAAATGCCTCGTTCAAAGAATTCCTGAAAAACCTTGACCAAATCGTCCTTAACCACCTCCCAGTTATTTTGGAAAAAGGCCATAGAAAAACCATCAGGGCCAGGGGCTTTATTCCTATCACTCTCAAAGACAGCCTTTCTAATCTCCTCCAAGGAGAACGGCGAATCAAGAAAGGCCTTATCGCTCACATTAGTGTATATATTGTTGTGTAAAAACACACACACACACACAGAGGCATAACAACAATATGAAAGTTGACTTTAGTAATGAAACAAGAAGGAAATTTAGCAACAACACCTAGGACATGTCTACCACCCATGAGGAAGATTGTCAGCCATAAATGAAGCCATACTAGGAGATGCAAAATAAGAATAATAAATATATCAAACCAGGCTTTACATGTCCAGCATAGTAAGCACGAATTTGAAGATCTTCATCAACATGTATAGTCTGCTTCAAATCCACAGGTATTACTGCAGGTGAATCAAAATCAATTACGGAAAGTCTTAAGATACAGAAGATAAATAGTGGCACACAATTGATGTATGTCAAATGCATAAAAGGAAAAAAAATACCCACAGAAACTTAATCGTTAAGCCATACACAACTACTACCAATAATACAGTCTAAGAGTATGTTGGGAATACCTTTTAGTTTAAATGTTTTTCAAGAATGCATTTTCTTTTAAACATTTTGTATAAAAATTGTTTAGAATTTAAACACTCATATGTTTGGTTACATTTCCTCATAAGTGTTTTTATACACAAGTTATTATATACTTAAAAACTCTTTTTAAAAAATTTGGTTTCAAGTGTAACTCAAAATGGTTTATTTTTCAATCTCATTTCAAAATGGTTTATTTCTCACTCTCGTTTTTTAGTAAGTTATTTTTAGTGGTTGCCAAACACTAAAATTTTTTTCAAAATGATTCTTTTTCAAAATTAAACACTTGAAAAGTTAAACGAAACATACTCTAAAACTCAAACTAAGCAAGCGCAATCATCAAGTGAAGCAAATGAGTACAAACATAAACAAGTAGTTGAGCACGAAGGGTGAGGATTTCACATTCCTCCTACACTAGCAAGAAGCAAGTGGTTTCTACGTTTGTTAGGTAGAAAAACAACAAGCAAAAAGAAAACAAAGAACAAGTTTCACTATAAAGAAATAAATGCAAAAATGAGAGTTGCACAAGGAGTCCAAATCCAAAAGTATTTGGAATCAGACAAAAGATACAAAGCAAGGCCAAATAAACCATGAACAGAAATCATACCCCTAAAGAGAGCTAACTATACAACGTAATGAGGTGTCTGACATTATCAATGATTGCAAAAGTTGTGAGAACATAGTATCTAAGGCATTGGTGAAGACACTGCCGCACTGGAGTTAAAAAAAGGAACCACCACCTAGAACCCTACAAGATTGGATGGGTAAAGAAAGGAATGAAGTAACTTTCACAACATAGATGTAACATCCACATTGTATGTGAGATAATTAAAATGGGCGTCCCAACATAAGCATAGCTCAACTAACATAAAGTTTGTACTAATGACGAAGAGGTTTGTGGTTCGAATACCTCACCACATATGTTGTAAATATATATATATATATATATATATATATATATAGCATGGACGTGTGTAACATCTTCCTCAGTGGACTATTGCACTTCGATTCAACCATTTTAGAAAATTGAGATAACACTTATACTTTGGTCACCTAAACAATCACATTTACAACCAAGAAAAGACTGGGACTAGTAATAGTTGCATACTACTGAAGTTTCTGACATATTCAGTTACCTTTTTTCATGCACTCCATAATATGATCATTAGTAAATTGCTCTGCTTCACCCCTTCGGTCAACCATCACTTTTCGATAGTCCTCCAACATTAAGGGAGCCAATGCCATTGTTGGATACTGCAACCAAAGGGAAGAAAAGAGACGGCTTCAGTACAAATAATAACATGCAAAAAAACAGAATTGACAATAAATTTTCATTGAAGGACTAAAGCGTCCAAAATTTTTTTGCATCTTTGAATTTAGACCTACCAAAGAAGGCAATGCATGAATTCAAAATTTTTCAAAGGATATTTTATCTGTACTTTTGTCATTCCTTTTTTCCCCCTATGGTGGATGGCTTCAAACAAAAAAATGTCAAATGCAGAATTCTTTACCTCTTAAAAAACAATCAAACAACCATGGTAAAACCAAAAAGATAAACACTTATAAGTGTATGATATGAATTGTACCGTCATGTAAATGGGTCCATTATAGCCGCAAACTTCAGTGAAGTATGGAAGAGCACCTATATGATCCAAGTGACTGCGAAATAGCAGAGAAACGACAAATAAAAATACAGCATTTTAATGTAATGTAACACAGATTTTTTTATTACTACAAAAGCTTATGTACAAGTGTGTGATGATGACACAAGAGAGAGCAGTATTGTAATCGCGAGAAGCAGAAATGCGTGAGAAATCGGGATATCGACGATGGTCGAGATAGCCCATGTGCATTCCGCAATCAAACATAATTCGCTTTCCATTGATTGTAACGACCACACAACTCTTCCCAACTTCTTGCCCGGCGCCTAAAAGAAGACAAAGGTTAAGAACAAAGTTGGAAAACGAAATTAGAGAAAGAATACATATGGAAAAGCTAGTGGATTACCAAGAATGAGACAGTCGATCGCCATTGCAGTAGGCCTTCAACTCAGACAAACTTATACACAACGCCAGCCCTCAGCCGAGCGCAGAGAAACGGCGGCGGCAGCACTGAACGGGAGAGAGAAGGCAGCAGCAGCACTGAACGGAAAGAGACGGCTGCGGTACGAGGGGAGAGAAACGGCGACTGCAGCACTGAACGGGAGAGATGGCGTTGGGAGCTGAGGGAGACGGCGGCGGGGCGGTGAGAGCGGCTGAAAAGGGGAGGAGCCGAGCGTAAAGTGAGAAGGAGTGATTTTTATTTTGGGAAATTTGCATCTATGACCCAATTGGAGAAAAATGTGGAGAATGTTTTTTCCCTTACGTCATCAAGCCTTTTTTATGATCGTGTTAGCCTTGAGGTTAATGGAGAATGTCGCGCTTTTTTTTTTATGATCGTGTTACCCCTTCAAGCCAACTGAATCGCTTCTTACCCTCGTTACACGTTCTCACTTCTCGATCGTTTTATTTTTAGTTTTTTAATCATTTTTACTCGCTTTCTCGATTCTCACCCTCCATGACAAAGTCTCGATTCAAGCTCTCGCTTCTCAGGGCTGGTTCTAAATGACGTTTCACGCACGTGATGATTGCATGTCAGGTACGCCCATAAAATTTCATCTAGTCAGTGTCAAACATAAAATCCATTTAATTACAAACCCTAACAATTTAAGCAAACCAAAATGGATGAACTTGAAATTTTTTTAGGAAATCTTTCTTGAGTTTGAACACGGTTCTACGAGTTTTCAACCTCACCCCAACCCTCCAAGGTGTCTTATGTTTAGAAAGATTCAAGCAGTTGGGACGTATATAAAGATTGAACCAAGTATGTAGACATGCATGTAATCGTTTGCAAAAGCTCATCGCATAATAGGTATGAAAACGTTCATGGAGTGGGTTTCAAACATTGTTTCTACGTGGTGTCTTGTTCGAGTTTTGTAGGTTACATCATGTTGCTGATTAGTTGTAGGAGTTGATGATGCAAGTGAGCGAGAAGTCCCTAATACAAGACTGTAGTACAATAGAGGAAATGAGTGAGAGCGAGACCTTTGTTTTTTTCTAATAATAGAGCGAGACCCGAAAGCCAGTAGAGAGAGTATGAATACAGAACTGAGACCGAGTAACGAGAGCGAGAGAAATGAGAGCGATATATAGGCAGAGAGTAGGGAGTCTGAATTTGATATTTTTATTGGTTTTTCTAGATTACCATTGAGCTTATTTGTTTTATTTGTACTTTTATTTGAAGGATGGAGATGGAGAAATGCTTACTCGTTCGATACGGTGGTACATGGGATGAGAAACGGGTTGTTACGTCGGAGGTGAATTGACGAGTGTTCTTGTACCCATGACACTGCAATATGCACAACTAAAAGATCTTGTATGTGGAATTGTGAACGTAAGCTCATCAGAGTTTGAGATTACAATGAGGGTGAAGTACAGACTGGCGTTTGAAGTCCCTCCACAATACATACGAAATGATGGGGATGCTCATTTTCTTCTCTTCTGTGATGATATTTCAACCCTTCAATTATTCGTAATGGCCAAGTGAACTCATTGCGAGGACATGTACGTACCAACAATGCCAAATGTGGAATCATTCCATATGAATCAACCAGAGTATGATATGGATCTATTGGATGTGAGTGCAGTACCCTTAGTAACTTCCCTAGGCGACGACAATTGTAACCCATGGGATTCATACGTGAGGGAACACTGGGGTCAATTTTAGGAGTGTACAAGTAACCCGGTGACCTGAACAACCCGGACAACCGAAAATTTGGTTCGGTTCTCGGGTTGGGTTCAACCCAAACCGAACCGAATTCCTTAAAAGAAAAATTATATGTTTTTTTTACAACTTTTTTGGATCTTGTTTTTCTTAAAAGAAAAATTATTCTAACTTTATTTTTTTTTCATAGATTTATTTATATTTGTTTTTTTTTACAAAATATTTAGATTTGTTCTTATTGTTGTTTTTTTTTTTTTTTTTTAAATCAATATTCTATTTCTTGAATAAGGTTTCTCTAATTTGAATTTTGTGTTGGGATTTAGATAGAAATATATATTTTGTGTTAGGATTAGAGGTAAAGATTGAATTTGATGTATTTTCAAATTGGAAATTGGAATTTGAGTTTAATTTAATTTAAAAAAAAAAAATTGAACAACTCGGTGATCCGACCCAACCCAACCCGAAATAAAAGGGTTGGGTTGCCAACTTTATTCGGTACTTTCGGGTCATCAACCCGACCAACCCAAAATTTTGAGTTGGTCCAAAAAATCCCCTCAACCCAACCCAACCCAACCCATGTACACCCCTAGTCAAATTGAGTGGGAATGGGGTTAGCAAGGTACTGTCAGTCAAGTGGAGTGATCCATTATGAGACAACTGTAGAGGTTGTACATACTGAGACAGTTGTTGATGTTGTACCTTCATCACAAAGGGAACAAACGAATTATGTTGTGGTGGACTATGAGTCATTTCAAAACCCAGGTACGACGCCCAATGGTTCTTCTGGAGTATGCACTGCTAGTCAAACTGAACCGAGTGGATCACTAATTTTGCATGGACAATCTTCCTTGGGTATAGACGTCCAGGAAGGCAATATCTTCCTCTGCAAACAAGACTTGAAAACAAGGTTAGCAGTTTTGACCATGAACAAGAATTTTGAATTTAGGGTGAAAAGTCGGACAAAGACTTATACACTGTCTGATGTGTTGGTGAAAGTTGTAACTGGAAGCTTCGTGCAGTTAAGTTGGATGGTTGTGATATATTTAAGATCACAAAGTACATTAATGTGCACAGTGGCGGATCCAGGATTTTATACCAGGGGGGCACAAGTTCATATAAATGCAACTTTAGAAGCATTGATACAATATTTAAATACCTAATATCGATTAGGTTAAATTACAAGTTTAGTCTCTGAACTTTCGGATTTGTGTCTATGGTCCCTAAACTTAAAAATGTGTCTAAGAGAATCCTAAACTTTCAATTTTGTGTCCAATAAGTTCTTGAATTTTCAATTTTGTGTCTGATAGGTGTTATTTGACATTTTTCAAAATTCACAGGCTTACCAAACACAAAATTGAAAGTTTATAGTTTCATTAGACATAAAATTCAATTATGAATGTTTAGGATTTAAATTGATACAATTATTAGTATGGAGTTTTAATTGACCCCAAAGTTTAGGGGTAGAATTGTTTTTTTTTCCTAATTTTTTAAAAAGAAACTTATAAACTCATTTCGTATTCTTTTTAAGTTAAAATATCATTTTGGTCATTGTACTTTGGAACTTATTTTATTTTATTGTCAATAATTCCAATGTTCAAATATAATCCTTGTACTTTTAATAATCTTAAAATTAGTCTATGGTTAACTTTTTCAAAACAAATTTAGTCGCTATTAGCTTTCGCTTTATAAATATTGAAAACATATTAACAATTGGTGTGTTTTCTTGAGTGAAAATTATGATTATTACCATATTTTAGAGTAACTTCAAATTAATAATGACTAATCTAAAAATTTATTGAAATTACATAGGCTAAATTTGAATATATGAAAATATATGAACTAAATTAAAATGAGTCACAAAGTACAAAAACCAACAATACTATTTTAACATTCGTTCTATTTCACAGGTGGATTTAAATTCATTAAAGAAAATGAAAATTTTATTTATTAGATAGTGATAAAAAGCTTAAACAAAAACATAAAAATATATATTTAAAATGTTTAAATTATTCCGTTTGAAAAATCAATATATGTTATTAACGAAAATCAAAACTGAAAATCACAGTTGCCAAAAAAAAAAATAAATAAACTATTCAAAAAAAAAAAAAAACTGAAAATAAAAGAAAAAAATCAAATATGAACTGCGTAGGATTTGAACTCAGGACCGGGTAGAGGGGTCACCTAAAAAAACTTAACTATTAAAAAAAACAAAGAAAAGAAAAAGGAAAAACTAAAAATATAGCGTGCATTGGGCTTGAACCCAGGACCAGGCAGGGGGCACCAACAAAAAAAAAGTGACAGTAACCAACACACCAAAGGTACCTTTTAAGATTTGCTTGGCAAATTATATATATATCCGCCCTTGAATGTGCACACATGCTCCATTGGGATCTTAAACCACAACCATAGACAAGCTAGTTGTTGGACTAATAATCAAGGACAAGTTTATAGGATCTGCTCAAGCATATAAACCCTAACACATCATTGAGGATATTAGGCAAGAGTACGGGGTTAACATAAGCTATGACAAGGCATAACGTGCAAGAGAGACAACATATGCTGTAACAACCCGTATTTTCCAATACGGTCAAACTTTCAAATATTGCGGAAGCGATTTACCAAAACGGAAAACACAAACTATTATTCAGAAAACAAGGCTTACAACCAAAGCCAAGTCCAACATTCCAAACAATATAAAGAACTAAACAATACAAAAAACAACAAACCCTATAGAAGCCTACTAAAAATTCTACAGATCATAAGTCCTCATCGGTCATGCCAGAACGCTAGCCTAATCGCTGTCAAAACTATCACTTGCTCCATCATCTGAAAACATTTTAAAAACACAAAATGAGTACAAAAATACTCAATAAGCAACTTCCACATCAAGTTCACAATTCATTTTCGTTCAAAACAAAACATAAGATTTAAGGTAATAAAACATTTCAATATTCGAAAAAAAAATCATTCTTTCAGTCAAACAAACTTTCAGTCAAACGATACTTTCAGAACATATTGGGAAAGATGCATCAATGGAGTAGCCCAGAACAGAAGTGGTTACCCGTCGGTAACACCAATAAGACATACATACATAATTGTCAGTTAAAACCGACCAGAACATATCAAATCAAATACTTAAGTGTGAGGCCATGTGAGTGAAACACACACATGAATCTACATTCCAAAGGAACGTCAAACCACATAAGTGCCTTCTCACAAATAAGCTACAGTCAGAACATTTCGTACAAATACTTAAGAGTGAGGTCACGTGAGTGAAAACACACACATGAATCTACATTCCAAAGGAACGTCAAACCACATAAGTGCCTTCCTGCAAATAAGTTTCATTCAGAACATATAACCGTCAATTCCAATATGGCTACTACAAAGCATACATTCTCCAAAACAAAATTTGGCATATCCGGATAGCACTATTCGATTCAATTCAAAATTCTTTCCAAAACATACAAAACAGTAAACATGCTTTCATTTAACAAAACATTTGAAGCAGAATCAATTTCGATCAAATCAATTTCAACTTGAAACAAACAATTTTAACCAAAATTTCTATTTTGAAAGGGATGTGGAAATCACTTACCTCGATCAGAACCTACAAATCTTAAGCCCAAAGCAAATCAAATTTTGTTCCTTGAATCCAACAATTTCCTAAACATATCCAATATTTCTCTAATTAGAAACCAACGAATCCATCTTAAAGGTCTAATGACCAATCCAAATGGCAATCAATCTTAACCTCCAAATTTTCCCACTTAAAACAAATTCTTTTCATAAAAAGTTGGGAAAATAGGCTTAATGGGTGCCAAAAACAGCATTGAAATTATGGAAAATTTCCCTTTAAAATCCAACTTTTGCATACCAAAAATCAGTAAAATAAATACCTTTCAAAACTCATTTAAAATACAAAACAAGATTTCAATTCTCCAATCTTTAAAACCTTCAAAACTATCTTAAAATTGGGATAAATAACCCAGAAAATTTCTGCAACAAAAATAAGGATTTTCCAAGCTTTTCACACTAAAACAAATCAATAATTGGTACTTTTTAATAAAAAAAAACCATATTTGAAAAACCCAATAAAAACTGCTATAAAATCAGTAAAAACATTCCCTTTTCATGAAGAAATCAAAGCCATAATTCATACTTCAATTTAGCAATCATAGGCAAACTTTTTGAACAAAAAGATTCCAATTTAAACACAAAATAGCCCCAAAATCAAAGAAATTCAAGGCTGGAAAATTCTTGAAAAATTCCTTTTCATTGAATCATTGATTTTCAAACAAAAACTCTAAGAGGAAAAACTTTGATAAAAATTTAGGCCAAAACAAAAAAGTAAAACTTTTAAGGGCAAAAGGTTTGAAAACTAATTTCATCCCAAATAGAACAAATAAAACTTCATACTAAAACTTTTCAACAAGAAAAGAAAACAGAAGAAAAACATAGAAGGGAAGAAAAACTTACTACTTTTTCTCTGGGAAGGAAAGTGCAGAATGCTTTCTTCTTCCCTCTTTTTTGATTCAGAGCGTAAAAATAATTAGGGCTAAAGAAAAGGTTTTTTTAAATAGAACCCTAATTAAAACCCTAAAAGAATATTTCCTTTTCTAAAAGGGAAAAAGATAATTCAAATTTACCTCCTAATTCAAAAAGGAAATAAATTCAAATCAAAGATTTTCTTGGAAAACATTAAAATAAATTAAAAATAAATTAATCTTTTTTTTTTTAAAAGCCGGTTGTTACAAACACCCCACCTAATAAAAATTTCGTCCTCGAAATTTGCATACATTGCTTAAGAGAATAAACCCAGATATCTTTCCCTCATGTCCTTTTCAGTCTCATAGGTAGCATCTTCAAAGGATTGGTTCCTCCATAAAACCTTCACAAGAGGGATAGACTTGTTGGGCAAAACTCGATCTTTTCTGTCCAGGATTTGAACTGGAGCCTCCTCATAAGTCAAATCTTCCTTCACATGAAGTGGTTCATAGCTTAACACATGGGATGCATCTGCAATATACTTTTGAAACATGGAAACATGGAAAGTATTGTGAATTTGATCCAAGGCAGGCGGTAAGGCCAAGCGATACGCCACTACACCCACCTTTTCCAGAATCTCAAAAGGTCCAATAAACCTTGGACCAAGCTTCCCTCTCTTCCCAAATCTCAGAATTCCTTTCAATGGTGACACTTTCAAGAACACCATATCTCCAACTTTAAAATTTAATTCCTTTCTCCTAACATCAGCATAACTTTTCTGTCGACTCTGAGCTGTCTCCATTCTCTGCATCTAGCACCATATAAGTAGTGTCTCCAAATCTTTAGTGCAAACACCACTGCAACTAACTCCAAATCATGAGTGGGGTGATTTTGCTCATGGTTCTTAAGCTGTCGCGAAGCATAGGCCACCTAGCCGTTTTGCTTAAGCACACAACCTAGACCATTTCTTGAAGCATCACTATAAATTACGAATCCTGAGTCTCCACATGGAACGGTCAGCACTGGAGCAGTAACAAGTCTCTTTTTCAACTCTTGAAAGCTTTGCTCACACTCTTCTGACCACTGGAACCGTGCATTCTTTCTGGTTAGCTGAGTCAAAGGAGCTGAAATCTTAGCGAAACCTTCCACAAATCTTCTGTAATAACCAGCTAAACCAAGGAAACTTCAGACTTCTCGAACATTAGTGGGTTGTGGCCAACCCATAACTGCTTCAACTTTGCTCGGGTCTACAGAGATCCCTTTTTTAGAGACGACATGGCCCAAAAAGGCAATGCTCTTTAGCCAAAACTCACATTTCTTAAATTTTGCATATAATCTCTTTTCCCTCAACACTTCTAGTGTTCTTCTTAAGTGAACCTTATGCTCCATTTTCGACTTGGAATAAATTAAGATGTCATCAATGAAGACAATGATGAATATATCCAGAAATTCACTGAACACCATGTTCATCAAATCCTTAAAAGCAGCTGGAGCATTAGTTAGTCCAAAAGGCATTACCAAAAATTCATAGTGTCCATAGCGTGTTTTGAATGCACTCTTCTGGATGTCACAATCCTTAATCTTTAACTGGTGGTAGCTTGACCTCAAATCAATCTTTGAGAAAACCTTAGCACCTTGAAGCTGATCAAATAAATCTTCAATCCGAGGAAGAGGATACTTGTTCTTTATAGTAACCCGGTTGAGCTCCCTATAATCGATGCATAATCGAAGAGATCCATCCTTCTTTTTAACAAAAAGGACTGGAGCACCCCAAGGCGAAACACTTGGACGGATAAAACCTTTGTCCAATAATTCCTGAATTTGCTCCTTAAGTTCTCGAAGTTCAGCAGGAGTCATTTGATAACTCTCCAAAAGGGAGTTATTTAGACCTTATTTCTATAGTGATTTGTGTGTCTTTTGTGCTAAATAGGGTTGTTTTTAGATAGATATTATATGTTTTAACCCATTTGGAAGAATGGATGCTTTGGAAGTTATTTTGTGCAGAATGTATTGCTGAGCGACTTGAGGGAGCAAATTCTGTGCTGCAGCAAAGCAATGAGCAAAACTGCCACGTCACAGCTCGTTAGCCAATTTAATGAACTGAATTCAGTTAAGCTATTCTCGGATTTAAGGAGCAAGGAGAGCCATCCACGTGTCTAGGTCAACCTAATTCAAGCTTGCTATCACTCTATAAAAGGAGAAGCCGTCTCAAGTCAAATTCATTCCACTCTGGGAAGGAGATCATTTCTCATTTCCATTTTTGGGAGCCGAATAGAGGAGAGAGATTAGAGACCTACAAGAAGACCATCAATTGCAAGCTGATCAAGGGAATTAATATTTTCTTGTATTACTTTGTAGTTATGGATGCATTTACTTATATTGTAACGTGTGTCTCTATGCACTTTATAAACTAAGTAATTTTAGGCGTTGGTTAGGGAACATGTAATTGCCGTGCTTAACTTCTATGCAATAAATGTTGATTGATGCATCTTGATTATTTGTTGTGCTCATTTATATTTTGTGCCCGCTTGGCCAGCCGGTATGAATACCACTTTCTAGTTTCAGGGATGATTTAGGGAGTGTGTGGCATTTAATCACACTAGATCATTGTGTATTGGTGAACGCCAGTGACTGAGCTAGGGATAGCCAGTTGCCTAGTGCTTGATCGGTAGTGCTTCATTGGAGTTGAAACACATTCTAAAAAATCCGGAGTTTCGGGAGGAATCTGCTAATAAGACTGCGAGAGTTTTGCATGATCAATAATATTGCTAGAGCATCTTTTAAAACAATTACTAAATCCTGACCAACGCCTGTTTCTAATCTGTCTGCTTATTTGTTTATTTTCTGTTCTGTCATTTCTTTTGCTTCAGCATTATATCAAAACCAATCATTTTAACCACCTTTGAAACCATTGAAAAGTTATACAAAATAGATAAAGTGAGAGCTAATTCAAACCTTGGATTCGATAAATACTTATTACTTGCTGCGGATTGTGTATACTTGCACAGAGTTCTAGAGTCTATTTCTTACTACATTTTCACCCACTCTGGAAACCCAACACCATTCTATAGGGTGCTTTGGATAAAGGTGCAGTTCTCGATACTAAATCGATAGAGAATTCAATCTCTCTATCAGGAGGCAAACCTGGTAAGTCCTCTGGAAAGACATCTGTAAAGTCACGCACTACTGGTATTTCTCCAATCGACTTACCTGTCTTTTCAGTGTTAACCGCATTAGCTAAGTACCCCAACATCCATTCTCAATCAGCTTTGATGCTTTAAGTGCTGATATAATTTTCGGAAGAGGGTGTACCTTCATTCCCTTAAAACGAAACTTTGGTTGATCCGGAGGGGCAAACAAAACCTCCTTCTCATGGCAAAGAATATTCACATGGTTCAGAGACAACCAATCCATTCCCAATATTGCATCAAAATTAGTCATCTCAAGGAGTGTCAAGTCAGCAAACAAATTTCTATCAGCAATATTCAACTGACAAGACTTAACTACTCTATCAGTTCTCAACACATTTCCAGAAGGGGTAGATACCTTAAGCACATAACTTAATTCAACAGATACTAACTTAAACTTTTCAACAAAAGCAGTAGATATGAAAAAATGTGTTGAACCAGAGTCAATCAATATAAAAGCAGTAATCTCAGATATAAGAATGGTACCTGACACCACATTAGGTTCATCGTCAGCCTGCTGCTTTGTGATGGCAAAAACTTTTCCCTTCACTTTCTACTTCTTCCCCTGAACTCTCGAATCATCAGTTTTCTGGCTCATAGGACAATTATTCATTAAATGTCCTACCTTTCCACACCGGAAGCAAGCTCCTGACACTCTAAAGCATGTCCCTTGATGCTTCTTACCACATGTCTTACACTCTGGAAACTACCCATTGGTGCTAGGGCCTACCTTCTTTTGTGGTTGGCTTGAACTCTGACCTTCATGGAACTTCCCTCCCTGTGTGATGTCTTGGTCAGGTCAGCATCCTGTGATAAGATCTGCGCACTCTGCAACACCTCAGTGATGTGCAATTTGCATACCGCAAGTGTACGGGTCAAGTAATAATATAGTGTTTTCGTGATTAAACGAGTGTCGTCCTCTGGATTGGTTTTCTAGCAAATTAAGTACCGTGAATACTTTTGTTCAATTTTATTTAGGGAGCAAAACTTAATGAAAAAGATAAATCTAAAGACAAAAAGCATAAAATAAAGGGTGGAGACTTAAATGGAAAGACTCTTAGGGAATTGATTTCATTATTTAAGATTGAGGATTGATTAATAGGAATGAATTGATCGTGCAATTATTCTACAAGCCAAGGAAACTTTTGTCACGATTGCCTCTCCCGAGTATAATTGATTCTCATGCATATAACTAACTTGATATCCCTATCTAAGTTCATTAACATGCAAGGCATTATTCGGTTTAGTCCTTGTTATACTTCTAGAGATATTCCAAATCCCGTCACAAACTTAGAATTTCTACTCTAGTCATGCAATTAAACAAGGTAAGTCTTAGGCCAAATCCTCTATCTCGAGTTAGATTCAACACTTAAATCATTCAATTAGTGATCAAGTAATTGAAAGCATTACACAAAATTGCATGCATAAAATAACAACACATTCATACCAAAAATCAATCCAACAACTAAAACAACTACATCAAACCCTAAGACAAATGTTGCAATTCTGAAGTGGTTAAAAATATGAGATAAATTAACTCCAGAATACTGTGCAAGTATACACAATCTAGCAGCAAGTGATAAGTATTTATCGTATCCACAGGGTCTTGAAATGCCTACCTCTATTGATTTAATTTGCCTTTTTAGTGATTTCAAAAGGTTGGTTAAATTGATTGGGTTTTTAAAATGCTGAAACAAAAGAAATACGAAAGCAGTAAATGATTACGACTAGACAAAACAGAATGGAAACAGACACAGGTTAAGACTTCTGTAATTGTTTATAAAGATGCTCCAACAATTCTTTTGATCCGTCAATCTCATGCAGTATTATCAGCGGGATCCTCCCGGAACTCCAGATTTTTTGGAATATGTTTCAACTCCAATGAAGCTCTACCGATCAAGCACTAGGCAACTGGCTATCCCTAACTCAGTCACTGGCGTTCACCAATACACAATGATCTAGCGTGAATTATCGCCACACAACTCCTAAATCATCCCTGAAACTAGGAGAGCTATACATACCGGCTAGCTAGGCGGGCACATAATGAAATTAAACAACAACAATAATTCAAGATGACATAATCAAATAAAATTTCCAGATTTTATAAATATAACAATCACATAATTCTTAACCCATGCCTACAAAGTAATTAGTTCATGATTGAAAACATAAAACACGTTACAATCTCGATAAGCACATCCATAATACGAAATACACAAGAAATACTAATCCTTTTCAGCAAATGGGGATGAAACGGCTGCTCCAAACCACCAAGAACATGGAAGAACTTCGTCTTCTTGAGTGGAATCGCAAATGGTCTTCTTAGATCTCCATTCTGCCGTCAATTCGGCCTTCGGCCGATTGATTCGGTCTCCAAGTCGTGAATCAATTTATCTTTGACGGCTCCCTCCTTTTATAAGATGAGGTTTAACCTAATTAGGTTAATTTGGACACGTGGAGGGCTTTCCAAGCTTCTTAGATCCGAAAATAATTCAGCTAACGCCACTTTATTAAAATGGATAACGAGGTGTGATGTGACAGTTTTGCTCCCAGTTTTGCTGGATCATGGAAATTTCTCCCTCAAGTCGCTGAGCAATATTTTCTGCACAAAATAACTTCCAAAGCCTCCATTCTTTCAAATGGGTTAAAACATATAATATTCATCTAAAAGCAACCCTATTTAACACAAATGACATGCAAAATACTATAGAACTAAGGCCTAAATAACTCCATTTTGGAGAGTTATCAACAAACAACTAGAAATTCATAGTCTTTAAACCACAAACACTAATTGCAAGAAAAGCCATAAAAACTACAAGAGATAAGGGAAAGAGAAAGGAAAACTCGAATCCGTCGAAACCGGCACGTCCCCGTCACGATCTCCACGTCTTCTCGCTTGATTCCCGCTCCTTGGCCTTGCTTCAGCTCCCACCAAAGGTCTCTAGTCGAAATTAGGGCTAAAATCTCACCAATTGGACTCCGATGTGTTCTTAGGGTCCTCAAAAGCTTTTAGAATCTCCTTCTCCTGTTGGACTCTAATGATTAGCTCCCTGCGCTCAATATCAATTATAACCCTCCCTGTAGCAAGGAATGGTTTCCCTAATATAATAGGCATGGCAGGATTCTCTTTAATGTCCAAAACAAAGAAATCAACAGGAAGGAAAAATCTACCTACTTTAATCAGAACATTCTCCACAATTCCATAAGGACTAACCACAGACTGGTCAGCCAACTGGAGCCTAACAGTAGTAGATTTTATCTCTCCTATATTTAGCTTTTTGCACAATGATAATGGAATGATATTTATGCTAGCCCCTAGATCACATAGTGCTCTACAAGAATAAGTACCAAAATTACAAGGAATAGTAAAACTCCCTGGATCAGACAATTTTTCTGGTACGTTCTGTTGGACACGAGCACTACATGTCGATGCGAGGTATACAGTCTCAATCTGCTTTTCCTTCTTCTGAACTTCTTATAATGAGGCATCTGCTCTAGTGCATCTGCAAAAGGAATATTAACAGTCAATCCTGTAAAAGCATCAAGAAACTTATTAAACTGAGCCTTAGAATTTTTCTTTTTCCTATTCTTTGACTTAGGAACTAAAGCAGTAGGAGAAGGGATAGACGGCTCAAGTATAAGCTTTTCAGCTTCGTTTGAGGTGGTGCCCTCCTCAACTTCTCCAGTGAGTTCCTCAGTTTCAGTAGTCTCATCCTCCTCAGCTACTTGAGTTTCCTTCTCGTGATGCACAGAGACGGCCTTGCAGTACTCCAATGAAGATTTCTCCTGTTCAGCTAGGGCTTTACCTTTGTTCATAGTGTTGACAACACTTACCAGTTGTCCCAGCTGAGTCTCTATGTTTTTGATAGCTGCAGAATGACCATTGACAGTAGTGTTTATGGCAATCACGGCCTCCTCGAGCTTATTTTACCTGTTACTTGATTCTGCAATAAAAGCTCCAACTAGATCCTCTAAAGACTGTTTACTTTCTTGCTTAGGAGTGAAGCCAGGAGGATTCAGAACATTCTTATTATTTGCATACGAAAAATTCTCATGATTTCTATTACTAGGGTGATAATGTGTAGGTGCAGAATTATTATTGTACCCCCTAGAATTAAAATTAGAGACATACTGAACCTGCTCGAGATTTTCCTCCTGAGTCTGGGATGCAAGGGCAGCTGCAGACTCAATCGATTGAGCACTCCCTGTACCTGAAAACTTTAAAAATGCATTAGCAAGGGAAGACATCTGGGCCTGAAGTGCACTTACATTGTCAATCTCGAAGACTCCAGCAGCAATCTTTTTCGGTCCCAACCGCTCAGATGGCCACTGATAGCTATTGGTGGCCATTTCCTCTAGCAAAGTCCTAGCATTCTCAACAGTTTTGGACAACAGAGTCCCACCTGCAGCTGCATCAACAATAGTTTTTGTACTAGGAGTTAAACCATTATAAAATAATTGAACCTGAAGCCAGTCAGGGTATCCATGCTGAGGGCACTTCCTCAGCAGCTCTTTAAATCGCTCCCAGGCCTCGAACAGCTGCTCATCAAACTGCTGCTCGAACGTCCCAATTTTGGTCCTCAGCTTGACCGTCTTAGCAGGAGGGAAGAACTTCTTTAAGAATGCCTGGACCAAAGCATCCCAAGTGGTAATGCTCACAGGTGGAATAGATTGTAACCAGTCCCTCGCTTTATCCTGCAACGAAAAAGGAAATAAACGTAAGCGAATGACATCTTCAGAAACACCATTTAATTTTACCGTCCCACAAATGTCCAAGAAAGATTTCAGGTGAGAATTGGGATCCTCTGTGGGCGATCCTCTGTAGGCGCAGTCTCGAGCCATCTGAATGAGACCCGTTTTCAGCTCGAAATTATTAGCATTAATCGGGGCATAGACAATCCCCGACTGTTGCTCCTGAAAGACCGGCTGAAAGTAGTCTCTAATAGGCTTAGGCTCCTTGGGGTTAGGATTGGCCATTTGGATACAATTAACTTTACTTTCCCTTCGAAGTTTATTAAAAGTTCTCTCAATCTCCGGGTCAAAGGGAACTAAGGCCAACACCCTAACCTTTCGCATACACCAACAAAACTAACCTAAAAAGGAAAATAAAAAAAAACAAACAAGGAAAGAAAACAAATTAGGAAAAAAAAACTAGAAAAGGAAATAACTAAATTTAAATAAGGAAAATATAATCTACAAAAGGAAAAGATAAACAAATATGGCAAAAACAAATAAGGAAACTAGCAAATAAGGAAAAACTAATCTAAAAAGGAAAAGACTAAAAAGAAAAATTCTATCTATGGAAAATTCAAACAAATATGGAAAAAAAAACTAAGTATGGAAAAGAAAAACAATAAAGGAAAAAAATGCAATCTACCTAAAAATAAAAACAACAAAAAGAACAAAAAAAAAAAAAAAACAAAAAAATAAAATACACCCTAAACTAAGACCGGACAATTTTTCTACGATATTAAAATTGACTAAATATGCTAATCCCCGGCAACGGCGCCAAAAACTTGATGTGGAATTTTCCTACCGCAAGCGCACGGGTCAAGTAATAGTAAAGTGATTTTTGAAATCGAGTGTCGTCCTCTGGATTGGATTTTTTTAATCAAATTTAATTACCAAAAATAATCTTGTCCAATTTTATTTAGGGAACCAAACAAAGTGAGAAATAATGGAAATCTAACACAAAACAATAAAATAGTGACAAACAATTGATGACAACGATCTTAGGGAATTGATTTCACCCATTGGGATTATGGATTAGTTCATGGTTTAATGACATGCTATGATTCATAAATCTTAGGAAACTAAAATCACACATATCTCTCCCGAGCATACATGATTTTCCCACATGCAATGAACCCGATATCCCTATCTAAATTCATTAAACATGCAAGGCATTAAGGTTAACCTTTTTAACGATTTCTAGAATTAACTATTATCTCCCGATTTCTAGCTAAATCCTAATTATGCATAATGATTTCTAAGCTAAATCCTCTCTCCCGAGTAAGATTCAAGCACAAAAAACAATCAATTTATGGCCGGTAAATTAAAAGCATTAAGAACACAATTATGCATAAATGACATCAATAGCAATAAAACCATAAAATCAATCCATAAAGTGCCCAACGGCTACATCAATCCCTAAGAATTAAACTTAGCTACACATAATCCAAATTACAATATAAACTAAGTCTAAACAAGCCATAAAATCTACTAAAGAGAAGGGAAAAGAGAAGTAAACGCTAAGTAGGCCGAGACCGAACGTCCCCGTCACGATCTCCACGAACAAAGCCTTGAAATCCACTTTTCTCCACTTGCTTCAGCCTTCACAGCAACCTTTTCTCTCTGTTTTATGGCTCCAAAGTCACCAAAAAGTCCCCCCAAAAATCCCTAATCGTAATCTTTAAATAAGGCAAAAATTGGTCATAGCGTCGCGACGCTACAGCGAAATCACGGATTCTGGAAGTTTGCCGAGAGCATGATATTTTTTTTTTTTTAGATTGAAAACTCCATTTGACTCCAATTTCTCACTTTAGCTTCAAACACATACTTCCTACAAATAAAACATATAATTGCATAAATTTGGCCAAATAATTGTAAAAGACTAGCTTAATTAATTATAGAAAAATAGCTAGCTATGCTCGCTATCACTCAGCATAGGTGTTCAACCTGAAGGCTGCAACGTGCTTCCTTAATTCAGGCCTCATACCTCTCTCAAACTGTCTTGTGTTCCTCCAATCAGTGTCCACCAAGTGAGGAGCATACTGAGAAAGTGCATCAAACTTTCTTTCATACTCCAATAGGCTCAACTTCCCCTGCTCCAACTTAATGAACTCGGCTTCCTTATCTTGTCTAACAGTAGGGGGAAAGAACTTCTCAAAGAAAAGCTCCTTGAATCTTTCCCAACTTAATGGGTTATTAGGCACATTCCTCGTCCTTCTTGTTAAGTTCCACCATTTGTTGGCTCCCCTTTTCAGCATATAAGCAGCACAAGCCACCTTTTGTCGATCATTGCAATCCATGAAGTAAAATGCTTTTTCTATTTCCTCAATCCACTCCTCAGCAACTATGGGGTCTGTGCTTGTACCATCAAAAGACGGTGGATGAAGCTTCCTAAACTGCTCCACCACACGATTTATTCCAACATTGGCTTGGGCTTGCTTGTTAGTCCTTTGGCCTTGCACAATGTTTGGAATTTGGTCTTGCTGCTCATCATCATTTTCACCTCTACGGTTAGCCGCTCTTCGGGGTGGCATTGTTCTAAAAATCAAATGCTAACTAACTTTTAGAGATACCAAAACGTGATAAAGAATTTATGAAAACGGACATCTAAAGATATAAAATTTCTACTTATACTGACAAGCCTAGAGTTCTGGCATGAACTTTGATATACTACAAATCCTTTCAAAATTCTAGTCTACAGAATCACAAACCATGATCTGATACCAACTGTAACAACCCGTATTTTCCAATACGGTCAAACTTTCAAATATTGCGGAAGCGATTTAACAAAACGGAAAATGATAAGTCCAATTTATTATACACTTAAAATCTGCCAATTTGCTTATCTTAGTTGAATTCCTTGCGAAATATGCTTTAAAATGAGTATAATATGTCTATAGGTCCTCACCGGAGCTTTGGAAGCAATTCGGGGCTTAAACGAGCGAAACCGAAGCGTAAAATGACCATTCTGCCCTTGGAGCCTCATCAGCGTCGAGACGCTTGCACACAGCGTCGCGACGCTAGGGCAATTCGAGAAATATTTTCCAAAAGTGAAGGGGACAGCGTCGCGACGCTAGGCAGTTTTCCAGAATTGAAATTTTCCAAATTTGGCTGGAATTTTTCCATGTTTGAAGACCCAATTCAGCACCATTCTACCACGAATTGAAGGCTAAGAAACTCTATAAATAGAGGGTCTTGGTGTAGGTTTAGAAGCATCCCTCAAATGATCACTCAAATGATCCCTCACTACAATTTTGTAGCCACTTTTCTCTTTACTTTTCTAGAGTTCTTTTATGTTTTCTTAGTCCATGGGTCGCTTGATCGAGTCTCGAGCTTGGAGGTGCTTGTCTATGGCCAACTAAGCTCGGATCGTTGTAATCGGGACCTCGGTTTGTAAGTTTGATTCAATTTTATGAGATTTCCATTCTTCATTACTTAGTTAATTGTCTTTGTGATTTTAGTTCTTTGCATACAAGTTTAGATTGTGGTAGGAAAGATTGACAACCTTGACCACGCCCTGTCTAAATTTACTTGCTAAATCTAAGTAGCAAATAGGCTAACGTTATGATTATACGCATGCGTCCCTAGAACTAAATGATTTAATCAATTGTAATTGTGGTTTGTTGCCCGTTGCATGTGAATTAATTCGGCTAGATCCCAATGCGGTTTAGATTAGTTAATTGGATAATTAATTAATTTAAACTAGAATCAAACTTAACGTTTGCATGTTTGTGATAGTTGGATCATGGCTCTCGGTTTGTTGCCGGAGTACGCCAGACTTAGCTGGCTAACTAAATATCAATTGATAATCGATGAATGAAATTAATCAAACTTAACACCGAGTTCAACCCCGATTACAGTGATCCTCGTAGTAAGATCAACTAACCCCGCCTTTACTTTCCTTGCATTTAATTTTCCTTATTTATTTTCCCACCTTTACTTTATGTCTTAATCCTTTTATCAATAAACCCCCCTTTTTGGTTACCTCAAAAACACAAAAGAATTTAGAAATAAACCGATTGTTCCCTGTGATCGACCTCGACCACTACTGCTACAAGTTAGCTTTAGGAATCGTGGATTATAAATTTATTTGACAAGAGACCGCGACAATCTCTTCCGTCAGAAAACACAAACTATTATTCAGAAAACAAGGCTTACAACCAAAGTCAAGTCCAACATTCCAAACAAATAAAGAACTAAACAATACCAAAAACAACAAAACCTACAGAAGCCTACTAAAAATCCTACAGATCATAAGTCCTCATCGGTCATGCCAGAACGCTAGCCTAATCGCTGTCAGAACTATCACTTGCTCCGTCATATGAAAACATTTTAAAAACACAAAATGAGTACAAAAATACTCAATAAGCAACTTCCGCATCAAGTTCACAATTCATTTTCGTTCAAAACAAAACATAAGATTTAAGGTAATAAAACATTTCAATATTCGAAAAAAATCATTCTTTCAGTCAAACAAACTTTTAGTCAAACGATACTTTCAGAACATATTGGGAAAGATGCATCAATGGAGTAGCCCAGAACAGAAGTGGTTACGCGTCGGTAACACCAATCAGACATACATACATAATTGTCGGTTAAAACCGACCAGAACATATCAAATCAAATACTTAAGTGTGAGGCCATGTGAGTGAAACACACACATGAATTTACATTCCAAAGGAACGTCAAACCACATAAGTGCCTTCCCGCAAATAAGTTTCATTCAGAACATATAACTGTCAATTCCAATATGGCTACTACAAAGCATACATTCCCCAAAACAAAATTTGGCATATCCGGATAGCACTATTCGATTCAATTCAAAATTCTTTCCAAAACATACAAAACAGTAAACATGCTTTCATTTAACAAAACATTTGAAGCAGAATCAATTTCGATCAAATCAATTTCAACTTGAAACAAACAATTTTAACCAAAATTTCTATTTTGAAAGGGATGTGGAAATCACTTACCTCGATCAGAACCTACAAATCTTAAGCCCAAAGCAAATCAAATTTTGTTCCTTGAATCCAACAATTTCCTAAACATATCCAATATTTCTCTAATTAGAAACCAACGAATCCATCTTAAAGGTCTAATGACCAATCCAAATGGCAATCAATCTTAACCTCCAAATTTTCCCACTTAAAACAAATTCTTTTCATAAAAAGTTGGGAAAATAGGCTTAATGGGTGCCAAAAACAGCATTGAAATTATGGAAAATTTCCCTTTAAAATCCAACTTTTGCATACCAAAAATCAGTAAAACAAATACCTTTCAAAACTCATTTAAAATACAAAACAAGATTTCAATTCTCTAATCTTTAAAACCTTAAAAACTATCTTAAAATTGGGATAAATAACCCAGAGAATTTCTGCAACAAAAATAAGGATTTTCCAAGCTTTTCACACTAAAACAGATCAATAATGGATACTTTTTAATACAAAAACCAGATTTGAAAAACCCAATAAAAACTGTTGTAACATCAGTAAAAACATTCTCTTTTCATGAAGAAATCAAAGCCATAATTCATACTTCAATTTAGCAATCATAGGCAAACTTTTTGAACAAAAAGATTCCAATTTAAACACAAAAATAACCCCAAAATCAAAGAAATTCAAGGGTGGAAAATTCTGGAAAAATTCATTTTCATTAAATCTTTGATTTTCAAACAAAAACTCTAAGAGGAAAAACTTTGATAACAATTTAGGCCAATACAAAAAACTAAAACTTTTTAGGGCAAAAGGTTTGAAAACCAATTTCATCCCAAATAAAACAAATAAAACTTCATACTAAAATTATTCAACAAGAAAAGAAAACAAAAGAAAAACACATAGAAGGGAAGAAAAACTTACTACTATTTCTCTGGGAAAGAAAGTGCAGAATGCGTTATTCTTCTCTCTTTTTTGATTCAGAGCGTAAAAATAATTAGGGCTAAAGAAAAGGTCTTTTAAATAGAACCCTAATTAAAACCCTAAAAGAATATTTCCTTTTCTAAAAAGGAAAAGGATAATTCAAATTTACCTCATAATTCAAAAAGGAAATAAATTCAAATCAAAGATTTTCTTGGAAAACATTAAAATAAATTAAAATTAAATTAATCCTTTTTTTTAAAAAAGCCGGTTGTTACATATGCTCTTGCCAGGAGTTCTCCAGAGGATTCGTATGTCGTACTACATATGCCTATGGTGAAGCATTGAAGAATGAAGATGGAGAATCCAAGTGCTTTTTTTGAGATACAATTCGACGATGGTGTTTGATACGCAAATTGCTAACCGTAAGTGTACGGGCCCAAGTTATAATATAGTGATTAAAAATCGAATGTCGTCCTCTGGATTGGTTTTCTAGTTCACCTAATTACTAAAGGTATATTCGCCCAATTTTATTTAGAGAAAAGTATCGAGAAATATGCAAATTAATTAAAAATTACTCAAAGCAATAAAAAGAGTGGAAACTTAATGGAGAAAAGCCTGAGGGAATTGATTTCACCTATTAGATGCATGAATTAATTGAGAGATTAAATATGAACGAATACGTAACGATTCCATAAACCAAGGATTATTTATTATTAAAAGCCTCTCCCGAGTACAATTAATTCTTTATGCAAATTTAAGAATTTGATATCCCTATCTAATTTCTACAACAAGCATAAACATTAAAGATCAATCCTTATAACGGTTTCTCAAGCAATCCTAAATCTCCCGATTATAGAACCACCTAAGTCATGCAATTGATAATCTAATCTAAACTACCCTTTCCCGAGCAATTAGTTCAAATAAATCAACATACAATCCGTGATCAAGAGATTATAAGCATTAAGCATTCAATTGCATAAATAAAAGGCGTTACGAACCGTCCTAAAAATCCCTAAATTAATCCATACAATCTAATGGCTACATCAAGCCCCTAAGAAACGGAAATTAGCTACTCATAGTCTCTAAATTACAAGCAAAATCTGTCCCAAACATCATAATAACAGTACAAGAATCAAAGGAAGAAAGAGTAAACTCGCTAGCTGTGATTCCCGGCGTTCCCGTCACGATCCTCAAGATCTAGGCTCCGAAAATCAACTCATCTTGGTCTCCTCAGCGTTCTATTCAGTTTCTGCTCTCCAAAGTCGGAATTTTCTCTCCAAAGAAGCTCTCCCAAATCTGCTGCATCGTATAACATTTATACTGCATATTCTGCCGCAACAGCGTCGCGACGCTGTCACAATGCTCGCCCTAGCAGATTCGAAAAGTCTCGCAGCGTCTCGACTCTGTGGAGGTAGCGTCTCGACGCTGCCTCAAATTCGCGCATTCTGACTTATGGGGCAGCGTCTCGACGCTATCTATGGCGTCTCTCGACGCTACCCTTTTGAATGGGGGCCTTGAACCTTGTCTTTTTTTACTCATTTCTTCACTTTAATCAATTCTTTTTCTCTCAAATCACCGGTATTCTTCAAAAACACCAATCTCCATTGAAATGTTTGATTCCTACAAAATTAAACCAATATAGACATAAAATTGGCCAAATAATCCTTAAGACTAACACTAAATTAATATAAAATATAGCTCAAATAATTGAGCTATCAGTGTTCAGCTCATATATATGTTCATGGCATTAGGTCCTTGCATTCAAGGGTTTGCGAGTTGTTAGCCCGTTACTATAGTGGATGGTGCCTCACTCAAAGGAAAATATAAAGGTACCATGTTGGTCGTGTTGGATAGTAAATGTAACAAGTTAATTATGCTCGATAAAGTGTTATTGAGGTTATTTGATAAGATGTTATTGAATGGTTGTTTAGTTTTGCATTAATTAACCCAAATCCAATAAACTAAGATCCCTGGCTATAATATGTATACTTGGACTATATGTGGAGACATAAAAGTGGATCAAGTTCAAGTAATAGCCAAAACGGTCTATAGTATATGGATAAGGTTAGGTACTTTATCCTGGGGACACTATGAGACGCGACTCACTTTGTATTTAGTACAAACGATGTGATCCTGAATCGTTCATGTGAAGACATGCGAGTGGGAGCGTCTTATGTAATGAGACCGGACAGCGAAATAAGTCACGTTCACTTTATAACGTTGTTTACTGTTGAAACTGACTATTTTCATACGATAACCTAGGTAACTCGATCTTAATCCTGAGCTAACTATGAACTCCTGTTTATTCAGGATTATCCTTTGATTTGCATGGGCGAGAGTGACTCATTATCACCGACTCAATAAGCCTACCATTTTGGGGATAAGACCGACTAGATAGCTGAGGACATAGTTTTGCAAGATGGAATTCACTCTTACTCGCCTTTAGGGATAATAGAGAGGTTGTTCCCTTAAGTGATGACTTCGGGTCTTGAACAAGGGCGCCCACCTTCTCATTGGCCTGAGAGGGACTCAGTTTGGTGGTTGGACCACAAACTACATTGTTCATTAGAGGATTAGTGGGACTTAAGGAACAAGAGGTAACTTCAGGGGTAAAACGGACATTTGACCCAGTTGTAGTTATGAACAACCTGTGAAGGGTCAACTTACTAATCATGGTTATATCGAGTGGACAGAAATATATCTACAGTGAGGGGAGTGCAACTATTGGGCTATAGTGGAGTGTCCCGCTAGTTAACGAATGTTGGTTAACTAGGTTAATGAGTTAAACCAGTTAATCTTGGATCGTTGGAGCCCATGATCTGTAGGTCCATTAGGTCTCCCTGCTAGCTCATACGAACTAAACCTCAATGTGATGAAAGAATTCGAAGTGTTCAAATTCATTTTATGGAGTTGCTGTTAATTATATACGATATATTTAACATGTTATATTATGAATTAAACTATATAGAGAGAGTTGGAAATATTTAAATATGATTTAAATATTGTTAATATGTATATGATACATATTTCGATTTGTATATGAATAGAGATTCATATCAGTTTTGAGAGAGATTGGAATTGGGGAAATTATTTAATTTAGTTAAATAGTCATAGTTAATTAAAAGGTTTAATTAATTATTTAAAAATTAATTTCATTTAAAATTAATTACTTAAGTTAATTTTAATATTGAATTATTAAAAGAAAATGAAATTAAGAATTTCATTTTAGGTGTGATAACTCTCCAAAAGGGAGTTATTTAGACCTTATTTCTATATTGATTTGCGTGTCTTTTGTGCTTAATAAGGTTGTTCTTAGATAGATATTATATGTTTTAACCCATTTGGAGGAATGGAAGCTTTGGAAATTATTTTGTGCAGAATATGTTGCTGGGTGACCTGAGGGAGCAAAATCTGTGCTGCAGCAAAGCTGGGAGCAAAACTGCCACGTCACAGCTCGTTAGCCAATTTAACAAACTGAATTCTGTTAAGCTAATATAGGGATAAAGGAGCAAAGAGAGCCATCCACGTGTCCAGGTCAACCTAATTCAAGCTTTCCTCAACTCTATAAAAGGAGATAGCCGCCCAAGTCAAAACCATTCCACTTTTGGGGACGAGTTCACTCTCATTTCCACTTTTGGGAGCCGAATAGAGGAGAGAGATTGGAGACCATCAAGAAGACCATCATTTGCAAGCTGATCGAGGAGATTAATATTTTCTTTTATTATCTTGTGATATGGATATGCTTACTCAGATTGTAATGTGCGTTTCCATGCATTTTATGAACTAAGTAGCTTAGGCGTTGGTTAGGAAACAATGTGATTGTCGTGCTTAATTTCTAGTAATAAATATTGATTAATGCATCTTGATTAATTGTTGTGCTCATTTACATTTTGTGCCTGCCTGGCCAGCCGGTATGAAGACCTCTCTCTAGTTTCAGGGATGATTTAGAGAGTGTGTGGCGGTTAATCACACTAGATCATTGTGTATTGGTGAACGCCAGTGACTGAGCTAGGGATAGCCAGTTGCCTAGTGCTTGATCGGTAGTACTTCATTGGAGTTGAAACACATTCCAAAAGATCCGGAGTTCCGGGAGGAATCTGCTAATAAGACTGCGAGAGTTTTGCATGATCAATAGTATTGCTAGAGCATCTTTTAAAACAATTACTAAATCCTGACCAGCGCCTGTTTCTAATCTGCCTGTCTATCCGTTTACTTACTGCTCTGTCATTTCTTTTGCTTCAGCATTATTCTTATAAAAACCAATCATTTTTACCATCTTTGAAACCATTAAAGAATTATACAAAATAGATAAAGTGGAAGCTAGTTCAGGCCTTGGATTGATAATACTTATTACTTGCTGCGGACTGTGTATACTTGCACAGAGTCTAGAGTCAATATACATCTTATTTTTACTCACTCTAGGAACCCAACAGTCGCTCATTAGCATGAAATATGTTCATGCAATTCATGGGAATTTGACACCAAATTGGGTGACAAATTAAGTTCTACCATCTCTTGTTCCCTCGTATATATTCAAGCTATCTTCTTCATAAATTATGATGGAAAAAGCTGAAGATTTCAGTCTTTGAAATCTAAGAAATTCTCTGTTAAAAACAGAATACCAAAAGCTCTCAAAACCCAAAACTTTCTCCTTAAATCTCATCACATACCGGTTCCCACAAGCCTGTTCTATGGCCTGAGAATAGCGGGGAAGACACTAGCGGTGGTCCACGACTCGATCGTGCTGAGAAACATCCCACGGAATGCTTGGAATTGGAGCTACAAGAGGTAAGTTCTTAGAAGTCTGTTTTTCATTAATAAAAAGCATGCTTTTAGAATGTGAAATTCGTGTAATTAAGTGCCAAAGATCAGAAATCGCTTCCGCTCGAGTGTTTTACACTCGTATAGGTCAGTGTGTCTATGGACGGTAACAATCTACTGTACCCCTTGGCATACGTAATAGTGGACACATAGAATGATCGGAGTTGAAAATGGTTCATGACGAACTTGAAGGTTGTGGTCAGAGAGTCCTGTAATTTGGTGATTGTTTCCGACCGAAGGGTATCCATAGCCAACGCCATCGAAGTTGTTCTCCTGACAACATTTCATGCATTCTACATGTGGCATCTGGAAAAGAACCTCCAAACGAAATTCAAGGATAAGGTCGTAGTTGACCTATTTAAGCATGCAACTAGGGCATTTCATTTGTTCGAGTTCCATACATATTTGGAACAACTCCAGGGCATTCGAGGTGGTTCGGTCACCAGGTATTTGGAAGAGGTCGGTCTAGAGAAGTGGGCACAGGCACACTAAATCGAAACAAGGTATGATAACACGACATCCAACAATGCAGAGTGTTTCAATGCAATACCCAGGGAGGCACGATTGTTACCAATAACAACATTGCTTGAAAGCATAAGAGGCATCATCCAACAATGGTTTTATGATCGGAGGAATTATTGGGCATCCAGAATGACAACTTTCTCGAACTACTATGAGAATCGACTGGCCAGTGAATGCGACAAAGGAAGACGATATCGAGTCGAGTCGAGCGATTGTTATAGGAGATAAGTGCAAAAAATATACCTATTTTGCCTATTATTCTTAGCTTATTTCTTGTGAAACTTGTATGTTTTTTTTTTTTTTTATCAAATTTACTATTCCCGAGCCTAAAAAGTGCAAAAGTTGGTAAGTTGAGTCTTAGAGAGTCATGTTTGTTAAATTATGCATTTTTGTGCTTAAATGAACTGGTTTGGTATGAATTTAACCTATTTTTGCATGTTGCAGGAAAAACCGAGGAAAACAGAGTAGCAGCAGAAATGCGATCGCATTTCTGCCAAGGCAAAATGAAATGCGGTCGTATTTCTGGGCAGAAACAGAAAAGTCGGAGTCCGTCGCGGGTCGTTTTGAACGAGTTTTTCACGCACCTAACTGGCTATTTTGACTCCGAAACTGACTGGGCTACCCGCTAGCATGGATTTCATGACTCTCCAACCATTTTTCACCCTATAAAAGGCCAGAAATTGAGAGGAAACACAAGCAGAACTCAGTGGGAATAAGAGGGTGGTGACAGAACCCTAGTAGACACCCTTAAGTCATGATGCCTGAGAGATCCTTGCTAGAAGACGAAATTCTAACCTTAGTTAGACATCAAACCTTTATGTTTGTAGAGATTTCACCCTATATCCACCTTGTAAAGGGAGAGTAGAGTGTCGTGAGAACTCTAGAGGGATTGGATAAATTAAAAAAACCCTATTTTTAACTATTGCACCATATCTTCCAGCATCTATTTCTTTTCATTATTTCTTGTACTTCTCATTTATTTATTCAATGTAGAGTTATTTGTTAGTATTTTTATCCATCATGCGTAGCTAAATTCTATTGAGGGGTTCGGTTTAGTGAATTCCCATATGGATTGAATAACTTGAAAGTTGTTTATTTACCTAAGCTTTATTTATGCATGTCATCCTTTATTGATTATCATTCCAATCTTGTTGAGTTTAACTTGATCACTTAGACTTAGCATGCTATGTGAGTTTGGTACTGAAAGAGTCAAACAATATTGGTGCGTGCTGGTACTGAATGATGGATGTTGGAAAAGATGGTAAATAATGATTAAGATAAATTCAGCCAACCTAGTGCAAGTATACACTATCACACGTAGTAATAAACACCTTAGAAGTATTCCAAGGGTATCGATCCCACGAGGACTAAATTGGAAACATAGGTTTGAAGAAGAAACTGCTTAAAGATTGCTTGAATAAGGTAACAAAAGAAATAGTTGATGATGATTCTTGGAAAATAATCAAAATAAACAAGTAAAGAAAAAAATAATAAATAAACGAGGTGTTCAACATACTTTCATCCCTAAGATAAATAACTCTAATCCTTGCTTATTAAACTTAAGTCTATTCATGCATTGGGTCATATTTAACTTCTATTTGGCCTTACTCCCGAGAACCGTTAGAAGGCTAAGTGAGTACCGTTATGCACATGTCTGTGACTCGACTCCGACATAGATAATTCACGAATGCAATCTATAACCCTATAGTTGTTATAGGGTGCCTTAGGCAGCCTCGCCCTATAACACCGAATACACTCCTTCGAGCCTTTTCTCCTATATCACCTTTATGAGAACCGATATCGTTCGTCCCTTTCGGGTATCAAACTCACATAGCATGCAAAGTCTAAGTGATCAAGTTAAACTCAGCAAGATTCAGAATGATATTCAATAAAGAGTGACATGTAATGAATAAAACTTAAGCAAATAAACACTTTCAAGCTAAGTTAACCATAAGGGAATTCACTATATTGAACCTCTCAATGGGATTTAGCTACGCATGATGGGATAAAGTGCAAATGAACAACTTTCCATTGAAATAAAGAATAAAGAATATAAGTAAATGAAAAGTAACAAGTGCTGGAAATAAGGTGCAGTAGCTAAAACTAGGGTTTTTTCTTTTATTCAATCCTTCTAGAGTTCGCTCGACACTTTACTCTCCTTTACAAATGGGAATAGGGTAAAAATCCCTACAAACACTCAGGTTTGATGTCTAACTAAGGTTAGAATTTAGTCATCTAAGAAGGACCTCGGGCATCCTTACTCATGGGCGTCTACTAGGGTTCTGTCACCACCCTCTTCTTCCCAGTGAGTCCTGCTTGGATTTCTCTTCGAATCATGGACTTATATAGTGTGGAGAGTAGTTGAAGAGCCACGAAATAGGTGCTGGTAGGTAGCCCAGTCGATTTTGGGGTCAAAACGGCCGATTAGGTGCGCAAAACTCTCGTTCAAAATGACCCGCGACAGACTCGGAACGGCCTCTGTCTGCCCAGAAATGTGGTCGCATTTCTGGAAAATTCCAGCTTTCTTCTATTTTTATGCACAACACCAAATTGAGTTAAATTCATATCAAATTAGATCTTTCTAAGCACTTTTAAGCATTATTTGACAAAAGTGACTCTCAACTCCCTAATTCATCAACTTTAACACATTTAGAGCTCGGAAATAGTACATTTGATCTAAACATGCAACTTTTGACAAGAAAATGAGCTAAATATAAGGGTAAAATAGGTATATTTTTTACCCTTATCAGGGATCACAAGCCATGTAGTATGGTAGTATTAAGTGAAACTACAAAAGAGTTAGCAAGAGTTGTTAATGAAGCTGGACTTTCAACAAGAGTTGTTGATGGAGCCAACATATCGAGTCAATCTCGTCCTTCTCAAGTGTTGAGAGTGCCTCGACGTAGTGGGAGGATTGTTTCTTAATCTGAACGCTACTTGGGTTTAATTGAAACTCAAGTCATCATACCTGATGATAGCGTTGAGGATCCATTGACCTATAGACAGGCAATGAATGACATGGATAAAGACCAATGGGTTAAAGCCATGGACCTTGAAATGGAGTCAATGTACTTTAATTCAGTCTGGGATCTTGTAGATCAACCTGAAAGGGTAAAACCTATAAGGTGTAAATGGATCTACAAGAGGAAATGAGATGTAGCTGGAAAGGTACGAATGTTTAAGGCTAGACTTTTGGCAAAAGGTTATACCCAAAGGGATGGGGTGGACTATGAGGAAACATTCTCACTTGTTTCCATGTTAAAGTCTATGAGAATTATCTTGTCCGTTGCCACTTTTTTATGATTATGAAATTTGGCAAATGGATGTCAAGACTGCCTTTCTGAATGAAAATCTAGAGGATACCATCTATATGTCTGAGCCAGAAGGGTTCATAGCTCAAGGTCAAGAGCAAAAGGTTTACAAGCTTAATCGATCCATTTATGGATTGAACACAAGCGTCTCGATCTTGGAACATAAGATTTGATATAATCAAATCTTATGGCTTTGACCAAAATGTTGATGAGCCTTGTGTCTACAAGAAGATCATCAACAACATTGTAGCGTTCTTAGTGTTATATGTGAATGGTATCCTACTCATTGGTAATGACGTAGCATTCCTCACTGACATTAAGAAGCGGTTAGCAACTCAGTTCCAAACGAAAGATTTGGGAAAGGTGATGCGACACGACTGAAGGTGATTGTAGAAGTATGATGGAAAATAAGATTTAAAGATACTTTCAGTCGAATAAGTACAATTATACACTATCGCATGTAGTAATAAAAACAATGGAGTATTCCAAAGTATCGATCCCACAAAGACTAATTAAATTCAGATTTCAAGAAGAAAATGCTCTTAAGCACGAATGTAGGTAACAAAATAATTTGGTTGGTTTTGGAAAATAATTTAAAATAACAAAACAAATAATAAAAGAATAAGATGCAATAATAAAAGGCAAGGAATTCAATTAGCTCGAACCCAAGTAGGATTAACTCTATTACTAGCTTGCTTAAAATTTAAGTCTGTTTATGCATTGGGTTATTGGGTTTTATGCCCTAAAACTCGTAGATAGTGAATGTAAACAAAATATATACTTGTTCAATAAAGTCGTTATTGAGGTTTATTTAGTACAGTTGTTATTGAATAAAAATTGCACGTTAAGTAACCCAAATCCAATAAACTAAGATCCCTGGCTATAATATGTATACTTTAGCTTTATGTGGAGACATAAAAGTGGACCAGGCTCGAGTAATAGCCAAAACGGTCTATAGTATAAGGATAGGGCTGGGTACCTTATCTTGGGGACACTATGAGACGCAACCCACTTTGTATTTAGTACAGACGATGTGATCCTGAATCGTTCATGTGGAGACATGCGACTGGAGGCGTCCTATGCAATGAGTTTGCATAAGACCAGGACCAAGAAATAAGTCACTTTCACTTTATAACGTTGTTTACTGTTGAAACTGACTAATTTCATACGATGACCTAGGTAACTTGATCTTAATCCTAAACTAACTATGAACTTCTGTTCATTCGGGATTATCCTTTGATTTGCATGGGTGAGAGTGGCTTAGGATCGCCGACTCAATAAGCTTACCATTTTGGGGATAAGACCGGGTAGATAGCTAGGGACATAATCTTGCAAGACGAAATTCGCTCCTACTCGAATTAGGGATAGTAGAGAGGATGTTCCCTTAAGTGCTGACTTCGGATCTTGAACAAAGGGATCCTGCCCTCTCATTGGCTCGAGAGGGACTCGGTTTGGTGGTGTTGGGTTTTATGCCCTAAAACTCGTAGATAGTAAATGTAAACTATTGACCGTTCTCAATAAAATATTATTGGTTGTTATTTTTATAAATAGTTATCGAATTATTCGTTGTCTTGTTTTAAATAACCCTAAATCCAGTAGACTAACATCCTAGGCTGTTACATGAGTCTTGAACTGTATGTGGAGACATATGGGGATCAATGTTCAAGATACAACCTAAAGGGTCTATAGTATAGGGATAAGGTTGGGTACATTATCCTGGTAACACTATGGATATGGCCCACTTTGTATTTGATACAAACACAATGATCCAACGCGTTCGTGTAGGGGACATGCGAGTGGGGGTATCCTATGCAATGAGTTTGCATCAAATCGGAACGCGAAATAGTAACCGCTAGATGTAACACAATTGACTAGCTAGGTTTCTATTTCACTAGGATGACCTAGGCAACTTAGTCTCAATCCTGAGTGTATTATGAACTCCTATTCATGAGGGATTGTCCCTTGATTTGTATGGGTGAGAGTGGCTTATCATCGTCGACTCAATAAACCTACCATTTTGGGGACAAGATCGAATGGGTGGCTAGGAACATAATCACACAAGATGAAATTCACTCCTTCCCGACTTCAGGGTAAGTAGATGAGTATTCCTTTAAGTGGTATCTCCAGGTCTTGAACAAAGGGTCCTACCCTCTCATTAGCATGAGAGGGCTTTCTGTTTATTGGTTGGACCAGAAATAGGTTGTTCATTAGAGGAGCACTGGTACTTAAGGATATAGAGGTAACTTAGAGGTAAAACGGTAATTTGACCCAGCTGGTGTTACGAACACTCGTGAAGGACTAACTTGATGTTATTGGTCTATATCCGTGGACACAGAAATATTCTACAGTGAGAAGACTGCAGTTGTGGGTCTATGGTGGAGTGTACCCACAATTAACGAATATTGATTAATTTAGTTAATGAGTTTAGCCAATTAATCTCATATCGTTGGAGCTTTTGATCTGTAGGTCCATTAGGTCCCACTGGTAGCTCGTAAAGGGTAATTGAGGAAATTAAGTCTTGATTAATAAGAGAAATAATATAATGTATGATGATACATTATAATATAAATTTAATTTTGGATATGATTCAAAATTAATTAATATTTGAACTAATTAAATATTTGAAAGAGTTCAAATATTAATTTTAATATGAATTGGATTCATGTTAAAACTATAGGTTATGTGGGAGATGTTCATTTAAATATGATTTAAATGAAATAATTAAATTTGATTTAATTAATTGTTGATTTAATTAATTAATTAAATAAATTCCAATCCTATTACAACTGGGAAGAGTAATTAATTATTATTAATTAATTAAATATATCCCAACCTATTATGAATAGGAAAGGGATATGACATTCTATATAAACCATAGAATGCCTCCCAGTTGACATACACTCACTTCACTCAATTCTCCCTAAAATCAAGAAGAAGGTTCCCACTGCCTTGGCCTCAAAATTCCCTAGAGAATACTAGTGTTTCCCTGTGGTAGTGTTCCAAGTTGTTCGTGATTATTTTTCAAGCAGTTGGTGAAATTAATATGAGTCGTTAACGGGAGTAAGTAACTTGTTATTTTATGTAAATTAGAATTAGATTCTATAGTTTTTAAGCATACTTAGGGTCCATTTGGAATACATTTTAATTTAAATGTTTTTCAAGAATGCATTTTTTTAAAAAACATTTTGTATAAAAATTGTTTATAATTTAAACACTCCAATGTTTGGTTACACTTCTTCATAAGTGTTTTTAAGCTCAAGTTCTTGTATACTTAAAAACTCTTTTTAGAAAAGTTAGTTTCAAGTGTTTCTCTCAAAATGGTTTATTTATCAATCTCATTTTCTAATAAGTCCTTTTTAGTGTTTCAAAATGGTTTATTTGCCATACAGTAGAAAGTTTTTCAAAATGATTTTTTTTCAAAATTAAACACTTGAAAAGCTAAACCAAACACACCCTTAATCTAGATATACAATAGATTATGAATGTATGTATGTTGCTAGTGTATTGGTATTTCATGATTCTAAATTAATTGCGAATTGTTCCTTAACCGCTTCCGCTGCTCTGAGACCTCCGTCCCTACAGGTGGTTGGATCACAAACCAATTGTTCATTAGAGGATCAGTGGGAGTTAAGAACAAAAGGTAACTTCAGGGGTAAAATAGATATTTGACCCAGTTGTAGTTACGAACAACCTGTGAAGGGTCTACTTACTAATCATGGTTATATCGGGTGGACAAAAATATATCTACAGTGAGGGGAGTGCAACTACTGGGCTATAGTGGAGTGTCCCGGTAGTTAATGAATGTTGGTTAACTAGGTTAATGAGTTTGACCGGTTAATCTTGGATTGTTGGAGCCTAGGGGTGAGCAAGTAAAGCCGAAAAATAGAGCTGACCGATCAAAATCGGCCGAACCGATGTCGGTCGGTCGGTCGGTTTTCTTATAGTTTTGGTTAGAGTCGGTTTTACATAGAGTAAAACTGACCTGTCGGTCAGTCGGCTCACCCAAAATGGCGAGAACCAATCAAACTGATCAAATTAAAAAAAAAAAGTAATTGTACCTATCTGCGCACGCTGCTGCAAGCTGCAGCAGTAAAAGTAATATCACATCACAGCCAGCCTTGAGAAGACCATCAGACGATGGTCTTCCCAAGGACACATTTAAAAAAAAATATATTTTTTTTTTTTTTTTTATCTCTCTCACATCTATTCTTCCCCCTCTCTCTCTTTACATCTTGTTTTTTTTTTCTTTTCTACTTTCTTTGTCTTTGAGTTTTTCCGTTGCTTCTCTCCCTCTTTTTTTCTTCTTGTTTCTTTTCTTTTTCTTCTTCTTTGGTTTTCATTTCTTCATTTTTTTTCTTTCATATCCCATCTTCGTATGTTTTATTTCTTCTTCTTTCCAGTTTTTTCATCTCCTTCTTCCTTTACTTTGTATGTTTCCTTTCTTCTTTTTTCCATCTTTTTATCTTCTTCTTCCTGTACCTTCTTGAAACCGAGATTTCTTCCCCGTTTTTCCCTTTCTTCTTCTTTCCTTTTTCCCTTCCTTTTCTTTTATCTTCTTCTTCACTTTCGTCGGAATCTTGAAACCGATCATAACCGACTGATCGTCAGTGTGGTCGGTCGGTCGGCGTAACCAATCACTTCCAAACCGACAAAAACCGACTATCGGAAACCGACATGTCGGTGGTCGGCGTCGGTTTGACCCTAAAATCGACTCTGACCGATGATCACCCCTATTGGAGCCCATGATCTGTAGGTCCATTAGGTCCCCCTACTAGCTCATACGGACTAAACCTTAGGACAGTGTGATGAAAGAATTTGAAGCATTCAAATTCATTTTATGGAGTTGTTGTTAATTATATACGATATATTTAACGTGTTATGTTATGAATTAAACTATAATTTTGAGAGAATTGGAAATATTTAAATATGATTTAAATATTGTACATATGAATAAGGATTCATATTCGAGAAATCGGTTTTGAGAGAAGTCAGGATTGGTGGAAGAAAATTAATTTAATATTTGATATTAAATTAATATAATTAATTAAGATGTTTAATTAATTATTTAAATTTAATTTTATTTAAAGTTAATTACTTAAATTAATTTTATTTAAAATTAAATAAGAAAATTTATTTTTAAATTGGATTTTAGAAATTCAATTTTCATGAATTTTGGAGGTTTAGTGCATCATGACTAATTTCATGATAAAGCCTTATCAAGCCAGCTTATCTCTCCCAAATTACTTGTCTTCTTCTCCTTAACTCATGGTGTCTTCATCAGGTTCACAGTCTTGCATGTTTCCTTCCTTTAAAAAGGAAAGATTGAAGCTTATGAGTTCTTTAGCTGCTGGATTTCTCTCCCAAAAGAACACACATTCAAACTCTTTCTCAAACCTTAAATTCTTCCAAATTCATCACGATCTTGACTCCCACAAGCCGTTCTAAGGTCGGAGGATAGCGGGAAAGACGTCGGTGGTCGTCCACAAACCTATTGTGAATCAAATAATCCCATGGTGTTGTTGAATTTTGCTACAAAGAGGTTGGGTAAAATTCAGCTCTATTTTTCGTTTGAATAAGCATGCTTTTTAGTTCATAAAATTAATGAAATTGAAGTGCTTTCGATCCTAATCGCTTCCGCACGAGTGTTGTACACTCCTTCATGGGTCAGGTTTAACTTCTATGTGGCCTTGCTCCCAAGTACTGTTAGAAGGCTAAACGAGTACTGCTGTGCACTCTGTGACTCAACTCCGACATAGATAATTCATGCATGCAACCTTTAACCCATATGTTTCTTCCCTATAACAGAGAATTCCCTATTTCTAAGATTTTCTCCTATATTACTTTTATGAAAACTGTTATTGCCCAACCTTCTGGGTACCAAACTCACATTGCATGCTAAGTTAAGTGATCAAGTTAAACTTAACAAGATAGAATGACAATCAATAAAGAATGACATGCATAAACAAATCTAAGCAAACAAGCATATTTTCAAGCTACTCCATCCACAAGGGAATTCACTAAACCGAACCTCTCAATGAAATTTTGCTACGCATGACGTATAAAAGTGTAAACAAATGACTTTTCATTGAATAATAAGTGATAGATACAAGAAATAAATGCTGGAAAATAATGTGCAGTAGCTAAAATTAGGGTTTTTCTCTTTATCCAATTCCTCTAGAGTTCCCACGACACTCTACTCTCCATATACAAGGTAGAAATAGGGTGAAATATCTACAAAAATAAAGGTTTGATGTCTAACTAAGGTTAGAATTTGGTCTTCTAGCAAGGACTGCGGGCATCACGACTCATGGGCATGAACTAGAGTTTGGTCACCACCATCTTCTCCTAGTGAGTTCTGTCATGACTCATCGGCATGAAGCTTCGATTTGTGGCCTTTTATAGAGTGGGGAGTCATTGAGGAGTCACGAAAATGATGCTTGTAGGTAGCCCAGTCAGTTTCAAAGTCAAAATAGTCGGTTAGGTGTGTGAAAAGCTCGTTCAAAATGACTCGCGACGGACTCGGACTTTTCTATTTCTGCCCAAAAATACGTTCGCATTTCATTTTTCCTTGGCCGCATTTCTGCTTTTGCTTTGTTTTCCTCTGTTTTTCCTACAATATGAAAAATGAGTTAAATTCATACCAAATCAGTTCATTTAAGCACAAAAATGCATAATTTAACAAACATGACTCTCTAAGACTCAACTTACCAACACTTTTTAGGCTCAGGATGAGTTAGTTTGACCCAAAAACATACAAGTTTCATAAGAAATAAACTAAGAATAAGAGGCAAAATAGGTATATTTTTGGCACTTATCATAACCCCAAAGTTAACTCATTGCTTGTCCTCAAGCAATAACAAATTGGAATGTTAGAGATCAAATATAATTGCAAATCAAAATGTTGGAAATAAACCATACGAAATCAAGTAAACATGCTTCTCAAGATAGTTTCCTAAAAAGTTGTCTTTCAAGAGAGGTTTCTACTCTAGTGCTAGTCACAACTTCTAAGTCTTCTAGGCATGAGGATTTCTACTTTTCTTTCTCAAAGCAAAACTTTCTCTAATCCATCCTAACCAATATGCTTAAACTACCTAACTCCTATTCATAGAGCCTAGGGTAATCCTTTTAGTTAAGAAAACTATACTTGAGGTAATGAGCCTACATGAGTGTTTTCTTTTTTTTATATCCCCCCCAAATTTGTTTGACTGCTAGGACTCTTTTTATTCAACTTCCTTTTTCTTTTTCCCCCAAGAGAATCCTCGTTGTCACCTTCACCTTTGTTCTAGCTTATTGACACTTTGTGGTGAAGATACCTAGCTACGAGCAAAGATCACAAACTTAGACTAATACTCATGTCGTGGCAAACCATGAGTGTCATGAATGCTCTTGGTTACTCAGTAACTCTAGGAAGGAGGAGTAACTCTTCGTTGTCTGATTATTTTTTTTTTTGATAACTTTTAGAGCACATATTCTTTTTCTAGCAGTAAACTTACAACAGAATAACTAACTTACAAAATAGCACCCCCCAAACTTAAGATAGACAATGTCCTCGTTGACTTTTGTTTTCGGGGCGTAAGGCTAGACATGAGGCCTTTTGTTTTCAAAACATCAAGGCCAAACTCTCCTAGTGTGTTAGAAAGGTTAAACATGAGGAAGTTTAGACTTAGGAAAATTCTATAAAGAAAAAGACTAATGGAAGGCCTATGACTAGAAAACAAATAGGTTGTGATGGCGACACTTTTTGAGATATAAATATGCTCTAATTATCATCATAAAAGACTAAAAAGAAAACTCACATGATAGCATATTTATCAAAATCATTTTCCAAAAGTTTGAACAAAAGTTGGTTTTTTTTTCAAATTTTCACTAGTTTGACCAAAATGGACAACAAGCAATTTTTTCATTAAAAGCTTCAAACCAAGTCTTTCTAACTTAAACTAGCAGCAAACTAATACTAAACTAACACAAAACATCAAACTAAACAAAACAACACCTAATAAAACAAACTAAACAGTAAACTAACTCAAAAAACAACAACTAACATGCTAGAAAAACAAGCATGCAAATAAATATAGCAACTAAAGGATGACATGCATAAAAAAATCTTAAGCAAACAAGCATACTTTCAAGCTACTCCATCCACAAGGAAATTCACTAAATCGAACCCTCAATGGAATTTAGCTACCCATGATGGATAAAAGTGTAAACAAATAACTTTTCATTGAATAATAAGTGATAGATACAAGAAATAATGAAAAGAAATGAATGCTGGAAAATAATGTGCAATAGCTAAAATTAGGGTTTTTCTCTTTACCCAATCTTTCTAGAGTTCTCACGACACTCTACTCTCCTTATACAAGGTGGAAATAGGGCGAAATCTCTATAAACACGAAGGTTTGATGTCTAACTAGGGTTAGAATTTGGTCTTCTAGCAAGGACTGCGGGCATCACGATTCATGGGCATGAACTAGGGTTCTGTCACCACTATATTCTCCCAGTGAGTTATGCTTCAATTTCCCTTCGATTTGTGGCCTTTTATAGAGTGAGTAGTAGTTGAGGAGTCACGAAAATGATGCTTGCAGGTAGTCCAATCAGTTTCGGAGTCAAATCAGTCGGTTAGGTGCGTGAAAAGTTTGTTCAAAACGACCCGCGACGGACTCAGACTTTTCTGTTTCTGCCCAAAAATGCGGTCGCATTTCATTTTCCCTTGGCAGAAATGCAGTCGCATTTCTGTTGTTGCTTTGTTTTCCTCTATTTTTCCTACAACATGCAAAAATGAGTTAAATTTATACAAAATCTGTTCATTTAAGCACAAAAATGCAAATTTAACAAACATGACTTCCTAAGACTCAACTTATCAACTTCGACATTTTTTAAGCTCGGGATAAGGTAATTTGACAAAAAACATACAAGTTTAACAAGAAATAAGCTAAGAATAAGAGGCAAAATAGGTATATTTTTGGCACTTATCATGCATGCTAGTTGATTATAGGTTAGTCTCAAAGCACCTGAGCATTAGACTGTATTTATTTGCATGCTTGTTTGATGTATTGTATGCTATGCTCTTGTTTTGGATTAAGGTCATGCATCTGAGCATTGGATCTATTAAGAGCAATTTAAAAAAAATAAGCTTTAGTGAGATTGTTTTCTTGCCTTAGAATTGATGATGAAAATTTCTGAGATTAGATGACATGCGTACATATTTTGCTTGTAGTTGAATCTTGTGCATTCTAGCATTTTTAGAGCTTCCATTAAAATTTTCAGAAGTTTTCTTTTCTAAAATTGAGCCTAAGTCCTTTCTAGTGCAGTTTTGTGGGTTTTAGATGGTTTTATAGGGTTCGAATTTTCGTTATCACCTCAATAGGCTAGGCAACATGTTTAAAGGAAAATTTAGCTAAATGGCTTGTTTTGTGCTTAGGGAATTTAATAGAAAACATTTGCCTAGTTGAGTATTAAAAGAAAAATTATTCTTGAGTTTGTTTGAGAAAAATGAGAAAAGAGAAAAATATAAGCTTGTAACGTGTTGCTTACTGTTGTAAAAAGAGCTATCTCTATTGTGTTCAGTTAGGCCGTCCAAGGGTTAAACTCGGGATATGTGGTCCTACAATAGATGTGTGAAAGCAAGTGCCCCTTAAAAATTGTATAAATGCAAGCTTAGGTCCCTTAGTAGAAAAGAAAAGGAAAGAGAGGGTTTTAGGCACATTTGCATCTTAGCAAGCTAGTTTGTTTCTTTCCTCATAAGGATTATGTCTTTGTCTAGTGTAGGGGAAAATGGAATGAAAGTCTTATAAGCCTATTTCAAACCTTTTCAAAACATCTGAGCATATGTTTCTCTTAAGCAAAATGTTGATCATGCTTATCTTTAAGAATTTGAGTCATGAATTAGACATGGCATTTCAATCTTGATTACTTATAGTCTTTGGCTTGCTCGAGGACTAGCAAGGTTAGGTTGGAGGTAATTTGATAGCATCAAATGCTTGTACAACTATTTCTAGCCAAAACACTTGTCTTCATTGAATTCCTTATGCAAAATGCTTTAAAATGAATATAATATGTGTACAGATCTATGACGAAGGTTCGAGGTCAATTTAGGGTTAAAACGAGCTAAAATGGAGGAGAAATGACCAAAATGCCCCCATTGACCAAAGTCAACGCATCCAAGCGCTGAAGCAAGCTAGGTGATAGAAACGTGAGTGTCTCGACACTAGAAAGTCCCTTGTTCAACGCCGCAAATGAAAGCGTTCAACGCTGCTAAGTAGAGAACATAACATCGAGACGCTATGCCACAGCATCTCGATGTTGTTGCAAGTCACCCAATGGCAAAAAGGCACGTACGTGTTTTTCTTAGGGTCACTCCATCTGAAGCATCTCAACACTCTCGAATATTATAAATGTTGGATTTTATGCCCTAAAACTTGTAAATAGTAAATGTAAACAAATTCAATTTATCAATAAAGTTGTTATAGAGGGTATTCAATAAAGTTGTTGTTGAATTTTATTTTAGAATTACATTAATTAACCCTAAATCCAATAAACTGTCATCCAATGTTGTTTAATGTAGCTTGAACAATATGTGGAGACATTCAAGGGATCATGTTTAAGTAACAACCTAAAGGGTCTATAGTATAGGGATAAGGTTGGGTACCTTATCCTGGTGACATTATGGATACGACCCACTTTGTATTCGATACAAACGCGTTGATCCAAAGTGTTCATGTAGTTGACATGCGAGTGAGGGTATCCTTTGCAATGAGTTTGCATAAGACCGAACTGCGAAATAGTAACCATTAGATGTAACGTCGTTGACTAATTAGGTTATTATTTCATAGGATGACCTAGGTAACTCAATCTTAATCTTGAGTGTGTTATGAACTTCTGTCTGCTAGGGATTGTCCTTTTATTTGTATGGGTAAGAGTGACCACATTTGCCAACTCAATAAGCCTACAATTTTGGGGACAAGACTGAGTGGGGAGTTGGGAACATAACATCATAAGATGGAATTCACTCATTTTTGTCTTTAGAGTAAGTAGATGAGTGTTTCCTTAAGTAGTGACTTTGGAACTTGAACAAAGGGCTCGACCCTCTCACTGACCCGAGAGGAACTTTTGTTTATTGGTTGGACCATAAATAGGTTGTTCGTTAGAGGATCATTGGCACTTAAGGACACAGAGGTAACCTAAGGGTAAAATGGTAATTTGTTCTAGTTGGAGTTACGAACACTTGTGAAGGATTGACTTACTTTTATTGGTCAATTTGTTGGGTTTTATGCCCTAAAACTCGTAGATAGTGAATGTAACCGTTAACCGAATATTAATGAAATAATATTGATGTATTTTTCCATTAAGTGTTATTAGTTATTTTATGTTTGTCTTTGCCTAAAATAACCCTAATCCAATAAACTAGACATCCTAGGCTGTAATATGAGTCTTGAACTATATGTAGTGACATATGGGGATCACTGTTCAAGAAACAACCTAAAGGGTCTATAGTATAGGGATAAGACTGGGTGCCTTATCCTGGTGACACTATAGATACGACCCACTTTGTATTTGATACAAACGCCATGATCCAACGCGTTCGTGTAGGAGACATGCGAGTGGGGGTATCCTATGTAATGAGTTTGCATAAGACCGGACCGCGAAATAGTAACCACTAGTTATAACACCGTTAACTAAGTTGGTTTTCTATTTCACTAGGACGACCTAGACAACTTAGTCTTAATCCTGAGTTGATTATGGACTCCTGCTCATGAGGGATTGTCTTTTGATTTGTATGGGTGAGTGATAGCGAGCATAACTAGCTATTTTTCCTAATCAATTAAGCTAGTCTTTTACATTTAATGGGCCCAAATTATGCATTGTTTATGTTTTATTTGTAGGAAATATAATTTGGAGTTAAATCAAGAAATTGGAGCTAATTGGATGTTCGGGATGCGAAAAGAGGCAAAGGAATGAAGTTGGATTAAGTTGGAAGCATATGGAATTGGGCAAAAATTGGGACCAGCGTCGAGACCCTAACATTGGGCGTCTCGACGCTGTGCACTTTCCCTTTCTGTTTAGGGCGGCAGCAGACACAGCTTCTCGACGCTGTGTCAATAGTGTCTCGACGCTGTGAGATTTTCCATTCATAGAATCTCTGTCGCGACGCTGTGACGATTTTTCAGCCTATAAATATTTTGCAATTAGGTCAGAATTGGGAACTTCTTTTGATGCATTTGTGGCCGAAAACTCAGATAATAAGTTGTTGTGGAGGCTGAACCAAGTGGAGGAAAGCGGGATTCAAGGCTTTGTTCGTGGAGATCGTGACGGGGACGTGCGGTCTCGGCCTACTTAGCGTTTATTCCTCTTTTCCCTTTACTTTAGTAGTTTTAATGGTTGTTTTAGACTTTTGTTATATCGTAACGCGTTGTATGAGTAGCTAAGTTTCGAATCTTAGGGATTGATGTAGCTGTTGGGCAATTTATGGATTGATTTTATGCATTTTTGCTATTGATTTCATTTATGCATAATGTATGTTTAATGCTTTCAATTTACCGGCCATGAATTGAATGTTGTTTATGTTTAAATCTAACTTGGGAGAGGGGATTTAGCTTAGAAATCGTTTTGCATAACTAGGATTAATCTTATGATCGGGAGATAATAGATAATTCTAGAAATCGGTAAAAAGGACTAACCTTAATGCCTCACATGTTTAATGAATTTGAATAGAGATATTAGGTTCATTGCATGTGCGAGGATTATGTATGCTCGGGAGAGATATGTATGACTGTAGTTTCCTTGATTTATGAATCATAGCATGTTAATAATCCATTAATTAATCCATAATCCCAATTGGTGAAATCAACTCCCTAAGACCTTTGCCCTCAATTGATTGTAACACTTTTTAGTTCTTTTTGTTAGATTTACATTCTTAATTTCACTCAAGTTTATTTCCTAGATAAAATTGGATAAGAATATTTTCGGTAATTGAATTGATTAGAAACCCAATCCAGAGGACGACCTTCGAATTAATTTTCACTATATTATAACTTGGCTCGTACACTTGCGGTTAGCAATTCGTGCATCAGTGAGAGTGGCCAATACGCCGACTCAATAAGCCTACCATTTTGGGGACAAGACCGAGTGAGGAGCTAGGAACATAATCGTACAAGATGGAATTCACTCCTTCCCGACTTTAGGAAAGGAGATGAGTGTTCCCTTAAGTGGTGACTTCGAGTCTTAAACAAAGGGCCCTACCCTCTCAATGGCACGAGAGGGTTTTCTATTTGATGGTTGGACCACAGACAGGTTGTTCATTAGAGGAGAACTGGTACTTAAGGAAATAGAAGTAACCCAGGGGTAAAACGGTAAATTTGACCTAGCTGGTGTCATGGACACTCGTGAAGGACTAAGTAGTCGTTATTGGTCTATATCCGTGGACACAGAAAATATGCCTGCATTGAAAAGAGTGCAACTGTGAGTCGATAGTGGAATGTACACAGTTAACGAATATTGATTAATTTGGTTAATGAGTTTGACCAATTAATCTCACATCGTTGGAGCTTCTGATCTGCAGGTCCTTTAGGTCCCACTGGTAGCTCATAAAGTAATTTGAGGCAACTAAGTAATAAATGTAAATTGAAAGTGTTCAATTTGCTAAGGGAAACAATATAATATATATTGATATATTATTATGAGAGAAATTAATATTTGAAGAAATTCAAATATTAATATGAATTTGAGTCATATTAAATTTATGGAAATTTGAAAGAGTTCAAATATGAATTAATTAATTATAAGGCCTAAAATCTATTTGGGCAATTAATTAATTCAAGGCCGGAAATTAAATATGTGATATTTAATTGGCGGTTAATTAATTAAAGAATTAATTAATCGGGAATTAATCAATTATGGAAATAATTAATCACTTATGGAAGTGATTATTCATTTATGGAAATTATCTAATCACTTATGGAAGTAATTAGTCATTTGTGGAAAAGATTAATCAATTATGGAATTGATTGATCTTGGATTGATTAAATAAGGAATAAGATTGAATCAATTTTGGAAAAGATTGATTTAATTGAATATTTTATTCATGGTCATTCTTCTATAAATAGAACACTAGACCTAATTGGTTTGGTAGCCCTCTTGCTCTTAGACTCACAAGACAAGACCCTAGAATTCTCTCTAGCCTCCCTTTTAGAGAAAGACTCCCACAAGTCTTTTGCCTCCTAGACTTAGAGACATACCGGTGTAACCTCTGTGGTTATTGTGTCTTTGAAGAAGAAATTTCCAGCGAAGAAACTACAAGAAGGCTGCTGCATTTTTTTTCGTTGAAGCGATGTTGGCGAAGAATGGTCAAGTCTACAACGAAGGTTTGTAACGGTTCTTTCCCGTTTCTTTAGAAAAGCATGAAAATAAATTTAGATTTATTTTTCTAGCATGTTTATATCAATTTCCAGCAACTTTAAAGCATGTTTAAAGTTTCTTTTTTGCCTATTCGTATCAGTATTTTGATATTAATTAATATACGGCGCAAGGTCCTTTCGATGCGCTTCCATTGTGCTGGGACTTTCATCCCCTTCAATCGGCATCAGAGCCTTCGCTGTCCCTATTAATTGATATTAAAATTTGCGATAGGCTCTAACAGGTGGGATTTGTGCATAATGTATGTTCGGTTTGCATTGAACTGTTTAGGTTAATTTTATGGCCATAGATTTTATTTTATGTGATTTTGATCATGTAAGGGCCTGGTGTTTCGGGTATTTTATGTAAAATCAAGTCCTTTGTAAGTCCGGGTCTAGAATAGTTTTTTATGAGATGAAAATCGGAGAAATCGCGAAAAAAACCGAGGCCAAAATCGAAGAACAAGCTGCTGTTTTGCCCAGATCGAGCTCCAGACGTAACAGTGTCGGGACGCTGTTCACAAAGCGTCTCGATGCTGTCCCAATTTCGCAGGCGCTGAGATCAGATGTTCACGCAGCGTCGGGGAACACGTCCTGGAAATGATGGTCTAATTTGATATGGCAGAAACCTATGGGGCGGTCATAAATGAGCAAACTCAGGTTGCATTCATCTTGGAATCTCTTCCGAAGAGTTTCCTACAATTTCACAGCAATGTGATAGTGAACAAGATAATGTACAACCTGACCGGTCTCTTAAATGAGCTGCAACTCTATCAATCCCTTCAGGAAAACAAGGGTCAGATAAAAGATGAGACAATAGTTGTTCATTCCAAGGGTTCATCCTCTGAATCTAAATCTGCATCTCAGAATTCTTCTTTGAATAAGATTCATATGGAAAACAGAGACAAGGGGAATACGCCCGCATCTGCTGAGGAAAAGAAGGAAAAGGAAGGTAAATTTGATTTACTAGTTTTAGAAACATGCCTAGTAGAACATGATGAGTTTACCTGGATAGTTGATTCAAGAGCAACTAATCATGTTTGCTCTTCTTTTCAGGAAAATAATTCCTTTTGGTAGTTGAACGATGGTAAAATGACGCTCAGGGTCGGAACTGGAGAAGTCATTTCAGCTAAGGCAGTGGGAGCTGTGAAGTTATTTTTTAGAAATAGATTCTTACTTTTAGAAAGTTTGTTAGTTGTTCCCAAGATTAAGAGGAACTTAATTTCTATTTCATATTTGATTGAACAATCGTATACAGTTACTTTTAATATGAATGAAGCGTTCATTTATAAGAATGACGTACTTATTTGTTCAGCCAAATTAGAAAATACCTTGTATGTATTAAGACCAACCGAAAACAAAGCACTTTTAAATCACAAATTATTTAAAACTGCTGAAACTCAAAGAAAAAGGCAAATAATTTCTCCAACAAGTAACAATACTCATCTTTGACATTTAAGACTTGGTCATATAAACATCGATAGAATCGGTCGTTTGGTAAAGAATGGACTTCTAAGCGAGTTAGAAGATGATTCACTACCACTTTGTGAATCTTGTCTCTCGAGGGCAAAATGACCAAAAGACTCTTTACTGGAAAAGGTTACAGAGCCAAAGAACCCTTAGAATTAATACATTCGGATCTCTGTGGTCTAATGAATGTAAAAGCTCGAGGAGGGTACGGATATTTCATCTCATTTATAGATGATTATTCAAGATATGGTTACTTATACCTAATGGGACATAAGTCTGAGGCCCTTGAAAAGTTTAAGGAGTTTAAGGCTGAAGTTGAAAACCTATTAGGTAAATCAATTAAAGTACTTCGATCTAATTGAGGAGGGGAGTATATGGATCAAAGATTCCAGGATTATATGATAGAACATGGAATCCAATCCCAACTCTCAGCCCCTGGTACACCTCAACAAAATGGTGTATCAGAAAGGAGAAATAGAACCTTGTTAGACATGGTTCGATCAATGATGAGCTATACTCAATTGCCTAGCTCGTTTTGGGGGTATGCAGTAGAGACTGCAGTACACATCTTGAACAATGTTCCCTCGAAAAGTGTTTCTGAAACACCTTTCGAATTATGGAAGGGGCGTAAACCTAGTTTGCATCACTTTCGCATCTGGGGTTGTCCATCACACGTGCTTGTGACAAATCCTAAGAAACTGGAACCTCGTTCAAAACTGTGCCAATTTGTTGGTTACCCTAAAGAAACGAGAGGTGGTTGTTTCTACGACCCATAAGAAAATAAGGTGATTGTATCGACGAACGCCACCTTCTTGGAGGAAGACCACATGAGGGATCATAAACCACGTAGCAAATTAGCATTAGGAGAAGCTATTGAAGAATCACCAAGAGTTGTTGACGAAGCGGGACCTTCAACAAGGGTTGATGAAGGAACTAGTTCTTCAGATCCATCCCGTCCTTCTCAAACGTCGAGAATGCCTCGACGCAGTGGGAGGGTTGTATTACAACCTGATCGCTACTTGGGTTTAACCGAAACTCAGGTTGTCATACCTAATGATGGCATTGAGGATCCATTTTTCAAAGCCATGAACCTGGAAATGGAGTCAATGTACTCCAATTCTGTGTGGGAACTCACAGATCTACCAGATGGGGTAAAACCCATAGGGTGCAAATGGATCTATAAGAGAAAAAGAGATGCAACTGGGAAGGTACAGACCTTCAAAGCTAGACTAGTGGCAAAGGGTTATACCCAAAAGGAAGGGGTTGACTATGAGGAAACCTTTTCTCCTGTAGCCATGTTAAAGTCCATAAGAATTCTCTTGTCCATAGCCACATATTATGACTATGAAATATGGCAAATGGACGTCAAGACTGCCTTTCTGAATGATAATCTTGAAGAGAATATTTTCATGTCTCAACCCGAAGGGTTCATAGCCCAAGGTCAGGAACAAAATGTTTGTAAGCTCAATCGATCCATTTATGGATTGAAACAAGCGTCCAGATCTTGGAACATTAGATTTGATACTGCGATCAAATCTTTCGGTTTTGACCAAAACGTTGATGAGCCTTGTGTGTACAAGAAAATCAACAAAAAAAAGTAGCTTTTCTAGTACTTTATGTAGACGATATCCTACTCATTGGGAATTATGTAGGATACCTAACTGACATTAAGAAATGGCTAGCAGCCCAATTCCAAATGAAAGATCTGGGAGAGGCTCAATATGTTCTTGGAATCCAAATCATTAGGGATCGTAAGAACAAAACGCTAGCACTGTCTCAAGCAACGTATATTGACAAAATGTTGTCTCGATATTCGATGCAAAACTCCAAGAAGGGATTATTACCCTTCAGACATGGGGTACACCTGTCTAAGGAACAGTCTCCTAAGACACCTCAAGAAATTGAGAACATGAGACACATTCCCTACGCCTCAGCTGTGGGCAGCTTAATGTATGTTATGCTCTGCACTAGGCCTGACATATGTTATGCAATGGGAGTAGTCAGTAGGTATCAGTCTAATCCAGGGTTGGACCACTGAGGAGCGGTTAAGAATATCCTCAAGTATCTTCGGAGAACGAGAGACTACATGCTTGTGTATGGAGCTAAGGATTTGATTCTTACTGGATACACTGACTCTGACTTTCAAGCTGATAAGGATTCAAGGAAATCCACATCAGGGTCAGTATTCACCCTCAATGGAGGAACAGTAGTTTGAAGAAGCATCAAACAAGGATGCATAGCAGACTCAACAATGGAGGCTGAGTATGTAGCAGCTTGCGAAGCAGCTAAGGAAGCAGTCTGCCCCCCAATTGGTAGAAAAAAACCCGCAACCCCTTGGGGTTATCCTGCACTTGGAAGAAGAAGTAGAAAAAAGAATAAATATAGTGATAATTTGATTCTTCGTCGCCGTAGTAAATAAGAGAGAAAATCAAATTTGTTTCTTCGTCTTTACAAACAAAAAAAATAGGAGGTAAATTCACTGTATTCATCTTATCATTATCAGTTATATATTATATAACTATTTTTATGGGCGAACGACGGGAATTGAACCCGCGCATGGTGGATTCACAATCCACTGCCTTGATCCACTTGGCTACATCCGCCCCTACCCTATAACTATGTACAAGTAGAAATTAGCAGTCTGGCTTAGAAAGTTCTTGACTGATTTGGAAGTTGTTCCAAACATGAACGTGCCCAATAACACTATACTGTGACAACAGTGGGGCTGTAGCCAACTCAAAAAAACCTCGAAGCCACAAACGAGGTAAATACATCGAGAGGAAGTATCACCTGATACTGGAGATTGTGCAACGAGGAGATGCGATCGTCACTAAGATCGCTTCAGAGCACAACATCGCTGATCCATTTACGAAGGCTCTCACGACTAAAGTGTTTGAGGGTCATTTAGAGGGTCTAGGTCTACGAGATATGTATGCCGTCTAATCTAGGGCAAGTGGGAGAAATGTATAATGGGTATAAGGATGCCCTAGTTCATTGTATTATTTTAGTATATTTACTTTATGAAATATACAATACACATGACATTTCCAGCTTTAGATTATTGCATTTACATCCCACTAACTAGTGTTTTAGTTCAAGTGGGAGTTTGTTGGGTTTTATGCCCTAAAACTCGTAGATAGTGAATGTAACCGTTGACCGAATATTAATGAAATAATATTGATGTATTCTTCCATTAAGTGTTATTAGTTAATTTATGTTTGTATTTGCCTAAAATAACCCTAATCCAATAAACTAGACATCCTAGGCTGAAATATGAGTCTTGAACTATATGTAGCGACATATGGGGATCACTGTTCAAGAAACAGCCGAAAGGGTCTATAGTATCGGGATAAGACTGGGTGCCTTATCCTGTTGACACTATGGATACGACCCACTTTGTATTTGATACAAACGCCATGATCCAACGCGTTCGTGTAGGAGACATGCGAGTGAGGGTATCCTATGCAATGAGTTTGCATAAGACCAGACCGCGAAATAGTAACCACTAGTTATAACACAGTTAACTAAGTTGGTTTTCTATTTCACTAGGACGACCTAGACAACTTAGTCTTAATCCTGAGTTGATTATGGACACCTGCTCATGAGGGATTGTCCTTTGATTTGTATGGGTGAAAGTGGCCAATACGCCGACTCAATAAGCCTACCATTTTGGGGACAAGACCGAGTGAGGAGCTGGGAACATAATCGTACTAGATGGAATTCACTCCTTCCCGACTTTAAGGAAGCAGATGAGTGTTCCCTTAAGTGGTGACTCCGAGTCTTGACAAAGGGCCCTACCCTCTCAATGGCACGAGAGGGTTTTCTGTTTGATGGTTGGACCACAAACAAGTTGTTCATTAGATGAGAACTGGTACTTAAGGAAATAGAAGTAACTCAGGGGTAAAACGGTAAATTTGACCCAGCTGGTGTTACGGACACTCGTGAAGGACTAACTAATTGTTATTGGTCTATATCTGTGGACACAGAAAATATGTCTGTAGTGAGAAGAGTGCAACTGTGAGTTTATAGTGGAATGTACACACAGTTAACGAATATTGATTAATTTGGTTAATGAGTTTGACCAATTAATCTCACATCGTTGGAGCTTCTGATCTGTAGGTCCATTAGGTCCCACTGGTAGCTCATAAAGTAATTTGAGGCAACTAAGTAATAAATGTAAATTGAAAGTGTTCAATTTACTAAGGGAAACAATATAATATATATTGATATATTATTATGAGAGAAATTAATATTTGAAGAAATTCAAATATTAATATGAATTTGAGTCATATTAAATTTATGGAAGTTTGAAAGAGTTCAAATATGAATTAATTAATTATAAGGCCTAAAATCTATTTGGGCAATTAATTAATTCAAGGCCGGGAATTAAATATGTGATATTTAATTGGCGGTTAATTAATTAAAGAATTAATTAATCGGGAATTAATCAATTATGGAAATAATTAATCACTTATGGAAGTGATTAATCATTTATGGAAATTATCTAATCACTTATGGAAGTAATTGGTCATTTGTGGAAAAGATTAATCAATTATGGAATTGATTGATCTTGGATTGATTAAATAAGGAATAAGATTGAATCAATTTTGGAAAAGATTGATTTAATTGAATATTTTATTCATGACCATTCTTCTATAAATAGAACACTAGACCTAATTGGTTTGGTAGCCCTCTTGCTCTTGTTCCCAGGTGTTCCGTAAACCGTCATCTTAAGTACCTCCAGCCTTAAACAGAATTTTACCGGTAGAGTTCCCTTATAACCAATAGTTATGATAAATCTTTACTCTAAAGATCTAGGTGAATTAAACTCTTTTAATTGACCTAGTGATATTGCATGCTAACATAACTATGGTTAATTCAACTCAAGTTCCGAGTCAGTTCCCAAGTAGCAGGTGTTCCGTAAACCGTCATCTTAAGTACCTCCAGCCTTAGACAGAACTTCATCGGGAGAGTTCCCTTATAACCATAGTAAAGTAAACTCTTTACTCTAAAGATCTAGGTGAATTAAACTCTTTTAATAAACCTAGTGATATTGCATGCTAACATTTAACTATGATTAATTCAACTCCGGTATTCCGGGTTAGTTCCCAGGTAGGAGGTGTTCCGTAAACCGTCATCTTAAGTACCCCAGCCTTAGACAGAACTTAACCGGTGGAGTTCCCTTATAATCACAGTAATGTTTTTCTTACTTAGTCAATTAAAACTATTTTTAATTCTAAGTAAGAAAATAATTCTAATCCTATTAGAATTATAATGAGCTTAGGTCTAATTAATTTTAAACATTTTAAAATTAATTCATTTTAACCTAAGGTCCTATGTTTGCATGCAACTCTTTGTTATAGGTTGACGGTTTCTAATCAATTTTATAACTTATTATAAAATTTTAATGACTAGCCCTATAACATGCTTCTATGGTGTTGGAAAAATAACAATCATATTCTAATTATTCAACACCATATTATTATGACGCCGATAACGATAATATTAATCTAAAGTGGTGTCATGCTTCATGCAATTTCAATTTCATTTAATTAATATCGATTATATTAATTAAACATCCATGAAATTAAATTACATGAAATTTGACATTAATATAATATAACTTTTATATTAATCTAATTAATGTCATGCTCAATGCTATTCCATTTTCATTTAATTAATATAACATTTTATATTAAATCATACATGTAAACAAGCATTGATTTATATTTATTATTTTCATTCATAATATAACTAATTATATTAATTCTTATGAAAATAATGCTAAGCATGCATGCTACATTAATAAAATATAACAATTATATTTATCTAATTAATGTCATGCATCATGCTTTTCCAATTTCATATATTTAATATAACAATTATACTAAATAACTCATGAAATTTAAATTCATGCATAATTATCATATATTATAACATTTATAACATAAATATGCATGAAACATGCTTAACCTATGGTGGGAATTTAAGCTATATGACATCCATAAAGCAAATAAATAGCAATTGAATCGGTTAATTTTGGCCCCTAGGATAAAATAAAGCATAAATTACAATAATTATAGCTAAATTCTATCCTAAAAATCCTTCTGCAGCTCCAAATACTGGTCTAGACCGCCCGAACCGACCCGAACCACTTCGAACCAGCTATGAAAACCACGAACCGAGCTAAATTCCAGCTGAACCGGACCAAATCGGTCCCAGCCCAACCAAACCGCGTGAATCGGACAGCCCAACAGCCTTGAACCGTCCTGTTGCGAATTTCTAGCGCGTGCTGTAATCGTGACAGCGTCGCAATTTCTCTGATTTTTATCTCATAAAAACCTATTCTAGACCCGGACTTACATAGGACTCGATTTTACATAAAATACCCGAAACACCGGGCCCTTACATGATCAAATCACATAAAAACAGTAAAATCTATGACCATAAAATTAACCTAAACAGTTCAATGCAAATCATACATACATTATGTATTAATCAATCCCACCAATAGCCAATGAAAATTTTAGAGAAACAAAATTAGATCTACGATCGGCTCTGATACCAATTGAAGGATTGGAATTCCGTAATTCCGTAAAGCGGAAGCGTGATTGGGACCGATTCGTAATTAATTTTGTTTAATCTAAAATACCAATACATTGGCAATAATATTAGAACTATTCTAAATATATATTAAGGTTAAGCATACAAAAATATTAGATCTAAATCTAATTTATAAAGTAACAAATTACTTACTCTCGTTGACGACCAGATTAAATTCACCAACTGCTTGTGAATTAATCACGAACTAGTGCGAACACCACCATTATAGCTACACCGGTATGACTCTGAGACTTCTAGAGGCAGGAGACTTGTGGGAGCCTTTGGGAGAATTCTCTAAGAGTAGGAGAATGAATGGGATACCTTTCACCCCACCCCAGGGGTCCTATATATAGTAAAGGTCAAGACCTTTTTCCTAATAGGAAAAGGGAGACCTTTTCCTAATAGGAAAAAGTCTCTAATTTTAATAAATAATTAATTAATTCCATAATTAATTAATTTCCCAATTAAATATCATATATTTAATCTTAGGGATTTTATTAAAATTAAAATTAATATGAATCCAATTCATATTAAATTTATTTGAACTCTTTTAAATATTTTCTTTCCTAATAGGAAAAGGTCTCTAATTTTAATAAATAATTAATTAATTCCATAATTAATTAATTTACCCAATTAAATATCATATATTTAATCTTAGGGATTTTATTAAAATTAAAATTAATATGAATCCAATTCATATAAAATTTATTTGAACTCTTTCAAATACTTTCTCTCAAGAATTAATTTTTTTTAAATTAATTCAAAAATTATATTATAAAGTTTCATAAACTTTATATTATAATGCATCAATATACATTATACGATTCCCCAAATAAATTGAACACTTTCAATTTACAATTTATACTTAATTGCCTCAAGTCTCTTTACGAGCTACCAGTGGGACCTAATGGACCTACAGATCAGAAGCTCCAACGATACGAGACTAATCTGCCAAACTCATTGACCAAGTTTAGTCAACATTCGTTAACTGTGGGTCACTCCACTAAAAACCCACAGCTGCACTCTTCTCACTATAGAATATTTCTGTGTCCACGGATATCGACCAAGCAGTAAGTCAATCCTTCACGTGTGTTCGTAACACCAGCTGGGTCAAATTACCGTTTTACCCCTGGGTTACCTCTGGTTCCTTAAGTACCACTGATTCCTCTAATGAACAAGTTGTTTAGGGTCCAACCACTAAACAGGAGTTCCTCTCAGGCTAGGAGAGGACGGCGCGCCTTTGTTCAAGCCCTAGAATCAGCCCTTAAGGGAACACACATCTACTTACCCCAATAGGGGAAGGAGTGAATTCTATCTTGTACTGTTATGTTCCCAGCCCCCATTCGGTCTTGCCCCTGAAATGGTAGGCTTATTGAGTCGGCGAACTGGCCACTCTCACCCATACAAATCTAAGGACAGTCCCTCCTGAAAGGGGTTCATAACAGACTCAGGATTAAGATTGAGTTACCTAGGTCATCCTATTGAAATAGAAACCTAAACTAGTTAACGACGTTACATCTAGTGGTTACTATTTCGCGGTCCGGTCTTATGCAAACTCATTGCATAGGATACCCCCACCCGCATGTCTCCTACATGGATGCTTTGGATCATTGCATCTGTATCGAATACAAGGTGGGCCGTATCACATAGTGTCACCATGATAAGGTACCCAGCCTTATCCCTATACTATAGACCATTTAGGTTGTTACTTGGACACTGATCCCCGTATGTCCCCACATACTAGTCCAAGTTTCATTTAAACAACCTTGGATCTTAGTTTATTGGATTTAGGGTTTATTAATGCAAACTCGATTATTCAATAACCAAATTACTGAATTACTGAAATAACACTTTATTGAGATCGATTAATTTGTTTCATTTACTATCTATGAGTTTTAGGGCATAAAACCCAACATAGGCAACATGTTTAAAGGAAAATTTAGCTAAATGACTTGTTTTATGCTTAGGGAATTCAATAGAAAACATTTGCTTAGTTGAGTATTAAAAGAAAAATTATTCTTGAGTTTGTTTGAGAAAAATGAGAAAAGAGAAAAATATAAGCTTGTAATGTGTTGCTTGCTGTGGTAAAAAGAGCTATCTCTATTGTGTTCAGTTAGGTCGTCCAAGGGTTAAACTCGGGATATGTGGTCCTACAGTAGATGTGTGAAAGCTAGTGCCCCTTAAAAATTGTATAAATGCAAGCTTAGATCCCTTAGTAGAAAAGAAAAGGAAAGAGAGAGTTTTAGGCACATTTGCATCTTAGCAAGCTAGTTTGTTTCTTTCCTCATAAGGATTATGTCTTTGTCTAGTGTAGGGGAAAATGGAATGAAAGTCTTATAAGCCTATTTCAAACCTTTTCAAAACATCTGAGCATATGTTTCTCTTAAGCAAAATGTTGATCATGCTTATCTTTAAGAATTTGAGTCATGAATTAGACATGGCATTTCAATCTTGATTACTTATAGTCTTTGGCTTGCTAGAGGACTAGGAAGGTTAGGTTGGAGGTAATTTGATAGTATCAAATGCTTGTACAACTATTTCTAGCCAAAACACTTGTCTTCATTGAATTCCTTATGCAAAATTCTTTAAAATGAATATAATATGTGTGCAGATCTATGACGAAGGTTCGAGGTCAATTCAGGGTTAAAACGAGCTAAAATGGAGGAGAAATGACCAAAATTCCCCCATTGACCAAAGCCAACGCATCCAAGCGCTGAAGCAAGCTGGAGGATAGAAATGTGAGCGTCTCGACACTAGAAAATCACTTGTTCAACGTTGCAAATGAAAGCGTTCACGCTGCTAAGCAGAGAGCATAGCATCGAGACGCTATGCCACAACATCTCGATGTTGTTGCAAGTCACCCAATGGCAAAAAGGCACGTACGTGTTTTTCTTAGGGTCATTCCATCTGGAGCATCTCGACACTCTCGAATATTATAAATGTTGGATTTTATGCCCTAAAACTTGTAGATAGTAAATGTAAACAAATTCAATTTATCAATAAAGTTGTTATTAAGGGTGTTCAATAAAGTTGTTGTTGAATTTTATTTTAGAATTACATTAATTAACCCTAAATCCAATAAACTAACATCCAAGGTTGTTTAATGTAGCTTGAACAATATGTGGAGACATACAAGGGAACATGTTTAAGTAACAACCTAAAGGGTCTATAGTATCGGGATAAGACTGGGTACCTTATTCTGGTGACATTATGGATATGACCCACTTTGTATTCGATACAAACTCGTTAATCCAAAGCGTTCATGTAGTTGACATGCGAGTGGGGGTATCCTATGCAATGAGTTTGCATAAGATCAGACTGCAAAATAGTAACCATTAGATGTAACGTTGTTGACTAATTAGGTTATTATTTCATAGGATGACCTAGGTAACTCAATCTTAATCTTGAGTGTGTTATGAACTTCTGTCTGCTAGGGATTGCCCTTTTATTTGTATGGGTAAGAGTGGCCAGATTTTCCGACTCAATAAGCTTACAATTTTGGGGACAAGATCGAGTGGGGAGTTGGGAACATAACATCATAAGATGGAATTCACTCATTTTTGTCTTTAGAGTAAGTAGATTAGTGTTTCGTTAAGTGGTGACTTTGGGACTTGAACAAAGGGCTCGACCCTCTCACTGACCCGAGAGGAACTTTTGTTTATTGGTTGGACCATAAATATGTTGTTCATTAGAGGATCATTGGCACTTAAGGACACAGAGGTAACCTAGGGGTAAAATGGTAATTTTCTCTAGTTGGAGTTACAAACACTTGTGAAGGATTGACTTACTGTTATTGGTCAATATCCGTGGACACAAAAATATTCTATAGTGAGAAGAGTACAGTTGTGGGTCTTTAGTGGAGTGACCCATAGTTAATGAATGTTGATTAATTTGGTTAATGGGTTTAACCATCTAATCTTGTATTGTTGGAGCTTCTAATCCGTAGGTCCATTAGGTCTCCTTGTTAGCTTGTAAAGAGTATTGAGATCAATTAGTCTTGAATGAGATTTGAATTGTTCAAATTCATTAAGGAAATTTAGGTTAATTGCATGTGATACAATTAATATAATGTAGGGGAATACATTATAATATAAAGTTAATTTTGAATTAAACTTTATACATTAATTTAAGAGGGAATAATATATTTGAAGGGGTTCAAATATAAATTTAATGTGAATTGGATTCATGTTAAACTATAGGTTAAATTTAATGTGAATTGGATTCATATTAAAACTATAGGTTATTGATAGCGAGCATAGCTAGCTAGTTTTTCCTAATTAATTTAGCTAGTCTTTTATAATTTATTGGCCAAAATTATGCATTTATGTGTTGTATTTGTAGGAAATATAGTTTTGAGCCAATTGGATGTTCGGGATGCGAAAACAAGCCGAAGAATGAAAAAAGAATCAAAGTTGGAAGATTGAAGATAGGCCCATCCGCAGACCAGCGTTGAGACACTGCTCTTTGGGCGTCTCGGCGCTGACATTCTATATTTGGAGTTCGCGATTCTTAAAAAAAAAAAAAAAAAAAAAAAAAAAAAAAAAAGCGTCGCGACGCTCTCTGCGAATTTTCCAGAATCGAGGTATCGCGACAGCGTCGCGACGCTGCCCCTATAGCGTCGCGACGCTGTCGACAGATTTTCTATAAATTCATCATTTTCTTGCACGGCAAAGGGGAGTCCAATTGGTTAGATTTTAGCCCCAATTTCGACTAGAGACCTTTGGTGGGAGCTAAAGCAAGGCCAAGGAGCGGGAATCAAGCGAGAAGACGTGGAGATCGTGACGGGGACGTGCCGGTTTCGACGGATTCGAGTTTTCCTTTCTCTTTCCCTTACCTCTTGTAGTTTTTATGGCTTTTCTTGCAATTAGTGTTTGTGGTTTAAAGACTATGAATTTCTAGTTGTTTGTCTTAGGGTTTGATGTAGTTGTTTGAGTTGTTGGATTGATTTTTGGTATGAATGTGTTGTTATTTTATGCATGCAATTTTGTGTAATGCTTTCAATTACTTGATCACTAATTGAATGATTTAAGTGTTGAATCTAACTCGGGAGAGATGATTTGGCCTAAAACTTACCTTGTTTAATTGCATGACTAGAGTAGAAATTCTAAGTTTGTGACGGGATTTAGAATTACTTTAGAAGTATAACAAGGACCGAACCGAATAATGCCTTGCATGTTAATGAACTTAGATAGGGATATCAAGTTAGTTATATGCATGAGAATCAATTATACTCGGGAGAGGTAATCGTGATAAAAGTTTCCTTGGCTTGTAGAATAATTGCACGATCAATTCATTCCATTAATCAATTCTCAATCTCAAATAATGAAATCAATTCCCTAAGAATCTTTCCATTTGAGTCTCCACCTTTATTTTATGCTTTTTGTCTTTAAATTTATCTTTTGCATTAAGTTTTGCTCCCTAAATAAAATTGGACATGACTATTCACAGTACTTAATTTGCTAGAAAACCAATCCAGAGGACGACACTCGTTTTACACGAAAACACTATATTATTACTTGACGCGTACACTTGCGGTAAGCAAATTGCGCATCAGTTATAAGAGAGATCTCCCGGTACTCAAAAGTCTTAGAATCAAATGTCTTCTCCTATGGTATATGTTATGTTCGAGAAAGCCGAGAGACTTCCCAGGAGTGTGTAACCCACCACCATCTTAATAAAGACCCTAAAGGGAGATTGTTGTGATCACTTTTCTTGTGTGAATCTTTCTTTCATACCACCAGGAAGCCTAGCTTTCACAAATAAACAAGGGGAAGAAAGCAGTGCATTTGAATATGATTCAAATGTAAGGTTAATTAAATATGTGATATTTAATTAATTAAATTAAGGAATTGATTGTACTAAAAGAATTAAGGAATTAATTAATTGATTAATTTAATTTAATTTGGTTAAATTTTATTTAATTAAATTAATACCTTAGGTTATATTATTTTGATTAATATAATATATGTTAATTGATTAAATTAGTTTAATTAATTAATTTTATTAATTTGATTCATTAATTATATTAATTAATTATTATTATTATTTAATAATTAATTGAATTTAAAAACTATCCAGACGTGTGTCTGGGTAGTGGGAGTTATAGGTGGCAGCCTGAGAGTGGAAGGTAATTCTCACTCTTTTTCCCTCATATGCAGAGCGCTTACAATAGTTTTAGAGGTTGCACAATCTCTCCTAAGAACTCTCCCAAGCAAAATCTTTCTCAATTCTCTCTCAAACTCTTTACAGAAGAAAACATTCTCTTCTCTGTAAACAAAACTCTTCCCTGTGTTCAAGTATTAGATCCCACCATCTAGATCTCTAATGCTCAAAGAATAGTGGGAAAACTGAGTGGTGGTGTCCTGCATTCATTTGTGTTGTACGTGTTTTTGGTGGCCAACCATTCATGAGAAGGGACAAAGTAGATCTTGCTGTGAGTTGTTGTTCTTGGTCTTCGAAAGTAAGTACTGCTAATCCCTCAAAAGCATGCTTAACTAGAGAAATTGATAGAATTGTTCGGTAAATTTCTAGTTCTAAAACATTATGTATCGATTTCTAATTGTCAATTGAATCACACACGTTTCTACTGGGGATTCAATCCCTTCAATAAGTATGTATCATATGAATTAGGGATTCATCTTTTATCCACTGTGGTCGGTTTTAACCTCAAAGTAGCCTAGTTTTTAGTGTATTTTCATATTCCCTTGCTTTTTAGAGTAGTTTTGGTTTGGTTCTTCGATGAATCGAGCTCGGGAACGTGGCTTTTCATTCCAAATGGTAGGCTAAACTCCTATTTCATGTAATCGGGACATCGAGATGTAAGTTATTTAATTTTATATTAATGAAAATTTATGTTCTTTAATTCTTTAATTACACGTTTTTTTTTTTTTTTTAATTTTAGCCCTGCTAATATAAATTTAGCAATATTAGGAAAGATTGAAAATCTTGAATGTGGCTTGCTAAATTTAATTGCTATAAAAAGTAGTAAATAGGAGCACGTTGTGACGAGCTTCACGTGCCACCTAGGGCTAGGTGATTTAATTATTGTGATTATGGCATGTTGCCCTCTGATTGCATGCATGATTAATTTGGCTAGATCCCAATGCGTTTTGGATTAGTTAATAGGCCAATTAGCTAATTTAAGCTAGAATCAAATTAAGTGCTTACTAGTTTGTGGTAAAGGATCACGACTCTCTAGTTGTTCCAGGAATACGTCGGGCTAAAATGCGTGATTAAGAACTCTTGGTGAAATTAATGATTTAATATATGTGAATCGAATCCTGAAACCCTGATTACATGATTTCCAAGTTAATTAGATTTTATCATCTTTGTGACTTCTTGCAATTTCTATTTTATGGCACTTTATTTTCCCAAATCCCCCTTGTTACCGAACAGTTAAGAACTTAAGAATTCAGGTGTAAAGATTCCTTGTGTTCCACCTCGACCACTACTACTACTAAGTAGGTCAGTGTCGTGGATTATAAATTTATTTGGTTTTGAACCTTTGACAAGTCTACCATCAAGAACCCCTCATAACAAATTCTTAGGATTTTGATTTCCAGTGTTTTGATTCTGAAATCATGCTCCAATTCGTCTAAAAAAGTAAAATTGAAATTTTTAAAGATAAAGAATGAAAATAAAAATTGATTAAATGATTAGAGAGGTTGTCCTATATTTAGCTTAGAATTTTTCCATATTCCTAAACAATTTCATACCCACAATATTTTATCAAAACAAGAGATACGTTTGGAACAAACAAAATCTTACATTATCTTCTTCAACTATTTAGGAACATCACTTTGGAATTTTCATAAACTAAAAATAAACCGAGCAAAAACGAATTTGGTCGTTTACGAAATTAAAATGAGAAAAACAAAAATAGAAGAAATTTGTTGACTATTTCGACAAAATTAAAATAAAAAGTGACAGCTGTCATTGAAGACCGTCCACGAAACAAAAGTGGGCAGCATGTGCTCTCTCTCTCTCTCTCTAGATAACACCGAAAAAACCACTTGCGTATGACAGAGGAGAGAGAAACACTTTTTATTTATTTATTTTCATCCTTTTTAACATGTTAGATTATAAATTTTAGAAAAATACTCGATTGCATACTGATATGCAGGATCTTTTTACTATTAAAATCTTGACAATTAAAGAGAGATAAAAAAGTTCTTTCATTTTCTATCTTCCTATTTTTAGTTGTCAAGATTTTAAAAGTTCTAATTTGGTTACTATGATCGGTGTTTATAATTTAATTTTGGTTTCAATTTGGTTATTATAGTTTTTGTTTATTACAATTTAATTCATATATGGTTTGAAAAGTTTCAAGTTGATTCCTATAGTTTAAGTCAAACTTCACACATCATCGATATTGTTAATCTGGTAACTTCTTTTCACATAGCGGTTTTCTAATTCGATAGGGGTATTAGTTGATTGTACCAGGGTTTACAGATGATTTTAAAAAAAATGTGGACTTTTGAAGTGAATAAAATATCATTTAAGAACAATTCGTGAGATTTAATCAAACCATAGAGATCCTAACCATATATGGACCAAATTAAAGGTAGGTTGTCCAAATCATAGGGACTAAAATAAAAAATTTTATAACTATATAAAAGAAGTGAAACTTTCTTCAAACTCTAGAGACTAAGGGCTCATTTAGATTTTTTTTATTTTTTTATTTTTTTTTTAAAGAGATTGTCTTTTAGTTTAAATGTTTTTTAAGAATGCATTTTTTTATAAACCTTTTGTATAAAAATGTTTAGAATTTAAACACTCATATGTTTGGTTACATGCATTTCCTTATAAGTGCTTTTATACACAAGTTATTATATACTTAAAAACTCTTTAAAGAATTTGCTTTCAATGTTTCTCTCAAAATAGTTTATTTTCTCAAACATATTTTTTAATAAGTCATTTTCAGTGGTTGTCAAACACTAGAATTTTTCTTTTTCAAAATCAAACACTTGAAAAGTTAAACCAAACATACCCTAAATTTTGTATTTTTCTTTTTTCTAAAATTGACCAGATTTGTATTTAATCTTTATAATTTCTAAAAAAGAAAAATTAGAAGATAATTTCTAAATAAATAATGCTTCATCCATCCCAAAAAAAGTAATGGTCATACTTTTTTTTTTTCTCCATTTGTTTAACCAAAGTATCCTAAGCAATGCATTTGTCTTCTTTCTTCCATACACGTTTGCCTCTTTCTCACCTTCTTTAGGCTTTGTTTGGGCACCATGTTGGGGAGATTGGTCACTATAGGTTATGGATTTGTGGAGTTTTGTGGTCATTTAATTAATGGATGAAATGATTAGTGAAAGTGAGCATAACTCAGCGATAATTGACATGCGTCTTTGACCAAAGAAGTCAGAAATTCGAATCTCCCACTACAAATGCTGCTGAACTAAAAAAAAAGATAAAAAAAATTAATTAATAAATTATGTTAAACTAGGGGTATTGTTTAGTTATTATTAGAGTGACAATGGTTTCAATGCGATGTTGAAAGGTTTGACTTATGTTTTTGCGTAGAGATACTCCAATAGTCAAATTATAATAGAGATGGAGTAAAAAAATTCTTAAGAAGCACAAAAGTTTAGAAATTTAACTTTTTCATATATAATCGTTCAGAAAATGTAGGGTATAGAAAGAAAACTTTGAAATCTTTGGCCTCAATTTGATAATCATTTGGGCCCCGTTTGATAACCATTTGGTTTTTTGTTTTTGATTTTTGGTTTTTGAAAATTATGCTTGTTTTCTCCCAATTTCTCTACTATGGTTTTTATATTTGTCAAGGATACATTTGAATTCCTAGCCAAATTTAAAAAACAAAAACAAGTTTTTGAAAACTACTTTTTTTAGTTTTCAAAAATTGGCTTGGTTTTTAAAAACATGGAAAGATGGATATTAGAAAAACAAAGAAACTTGTAGATGGAAGTAGGGTTTATAAGCTTAATTTTCAAAAACCAAAAACCAAAAACAAAATGGTTATCAAACGGGGCTTGGCTTTTGGTTTTTGGTTTTTGAAAATTAAGCTTGTTTTCTTCCAATATCCTTCCCATGGTTTTTATATTTGTTAATGACATTTGAATTCTTAGTCAAATTCCAAAAATAAAAACAAGTTTTTGAAAACTTGACTTGATTTTTGAAAACATGAAAAGAAGGTAGATAAAAAAGCAAAGAAATTTATAGGTGGATAAGTAATATTTGTAAACTTAAATTTCAAAAATCAAATGGTTATCAAACCAGCTTTCATATAATTTACCTAGCCACCTATGGTGAGAGGGGAACAACAATCACAATGTTTACCAGCATTGTTGGCTAGCTTTACCTTGAATCTGGAGTTTGCATATATTCTTTATTAATGAAACATTTGAATTCTTAGCTAAATTTTAAAAATAAAAACAAATTTTTGAAAACTATATATATTTTTTTAATTTTCAAAACTTGACTTGATTTTTGAACTTTCCATAATGTAAATACCAAAACAAAGAAATTGTAGGCTGAAATAGTGTTTACAAGCTTAATTTTCAAAAACCAAAATCAAATAGTTATCAAACGTGACCTGACCTTAACTATTGAACTTTGCTTATTTTGGTTGATGGGTAATAGTAGATCATTTAATTATTTATTCATATTCATCATACTCCTTACTTTTTTTTTTGTACATCAACATTTGAGGGTGGGGGGATTTGAACCTCAGACCTCTTGGTTAAAGGTACATGTCAATTACCGTTGAACAATGTCCGCTTTTGCCATGATACTCCTTTTACTTGTGAGCTTGAAAATTAACCCAAAGTCCAACAAGTGATTATTATTATTTTTTTTTTGATACAAAGAAAAGGTATAGCCACCCAAGAATACAGTCCAGAACTAAGCAAAAAACAATCAGATTGGATTCCCCAATGTAGCTAGCTGCCAAAACACGATCATCTTCCTTCCAAACTAGCCACTGGCTTGTTTCAGACTGGCTTGTACTTAATGTCAGAATAACCACAATTCATAGGCATTGGACCCTCAAACTTTGGCAAGATATGGCAAAGGTGGTACATTGCTATGGTCCATCTTATCCACACACCCATCCCCCAAATCACACATCTAGCACCTTGAGCTCCTCAACAAGAAACCATAGAGAGGTAGCATTTTAGCGAAAGCATTCATACCCTCATCAGGCCATCTTCGCAAAGCATGCACAAATAAGCCTGCATAACATTACCCTCAGAAAGTGAAACAAATTGCATAAGTAAATCATCAAAAACTACTCAGAGAGGGTAAAACAAACAACTTAGGACTATCATTACACAACCAACCACACAACATGAAAGCCCCAAGTAGGCCTAAGCAATATATTTTGCCCTGAAGGGGCTCTGGAGTTGGAAACCTTCATGGGTAACACCCTGCATGACGAATGCTAAACCTTGCCCCGAAGAAGCGAACTTACATGGCAACAGAAATGAAGCAAGCCAAAGTTATCCAGACAATTCTCGCGTGAGTGTGTGACAAGCCTCTCCTAGAGCAGCCCTAATCACCCTGGCAAAATTTATAAGCACCCACCATCTATCTTCTCCCTACACTGGAACAAAGGTCTCGCCTAAAAGCTAAAGGAAACAAATTAGGTTGCTAACACGCTACCCAGAAGCCTGGGCAAAAATTCTCTTTTCTCTCTCAAACTTTCTTTCTCATTTTCAGACATTCTTGTCAAACTCATTCTTTTTCTTTTCATTCTTCTTTCTTCCTCAATCATTCTTTTCCAAGCTTTCCATACTCACTATTTTCTTTTTCCACTCTGAGGCAGGGTACTAGCTTTCGCACTGCAGAGTAGGGACCCCTAACCCGAGTATTACTCCTGGTTGGCCTAACTGAACACACTGCAGACAACTCTTTTTACCCCTTATTTTGTGCCTCGTGCAAACAGCTATAATCTGAAACGCAAATAGGCTCTCTAGCTTAACCCTATAACCTATCGAGGTGACAACAGACTTGAGGAAACTTATAAAGCAAACCTAGACTTTCGAGACTAGCTAAAAGGGAGGCCACGTGCACTGATATGCAAGAATAATCAAGACATAATTTAAAACCAGGCTCACAATATGCTACCAGTCATCACCTCAATCCCAAGCAAAATAGAGCATAACAGCACATACAGAGATTATCACAAAAGACCCAACACCCCACCTCCACTCTGAGGGAACAAAGTACCAAATTCAACTCAAAACAGGTCCAGTGCACAAATACACGACCACAAACCAGAATTAAATAGGGAGAAACCAACAACATAACATGCAAAACACAAACTGACGCACAGATGCATCTAGACTCAAGACCTAGTTACCACTAGTTTGCACATGTTACCACTCCCAACCGACATCATACAATGCCCCTAACATAATCTACCATGCAGCCATAAAGACAACAAGTGAAAGGGAAACAGAAACCTTCCCTAGTTTAGGCACAACGGTCAGGAGAGACTGAAGATGCTTAGCTTGAACCCCATTACCGCACTAAGAAGCCCATCTCACGCAGCTGAACCAGCATCACCCCTCAGGACGTCCGAGATTTCGCTGGGCCACTCTTCAAGCCAAACACGGTCAACATATGAAAAGGCCAAGCTAGCCAGAACATGCGCCACCTTGTTTTCCTGACGTGGTGTAAACAAAACCTTACCGTTGTCCCAAGGGTGGAGGATCCCTCGAATGTCATCCATTAACAGCCCCACTTCCGAGACATCATGCAGATCACCATGGAGGATTTTGACTAACCTCAGCGAGTCAGTCTCTACCACAAACTCCGCAAACCCCAACTGCCAAGCAAGTTGGACCCCTTTATACACAGCCCATCCCTCAACCAAATCTATGCTCCAACACTTCTACAGTTCCAAACAGGCCGCCATAAATACCTCACCATCAGCCCCACGCATCACACAGCCACCCCCCGCTTCTCCTGTATCAGGCCTGACAGAAGCATCAACATTAAGTTTCAGCTTCCTAGCAGGAGGCGGACTCCATACACAACGCTCCTCACGATCACTTGATTGCGGCCGTAGGCAATCCCCTGCAAGACAACGCCTCCCCCCAGAATGGAAGGCACTGAGGTAGTCGCTCGAGTATGCCCACAAATCCCGACCATCTGATTAGCCACCCCAACTCAAGCAGTTCCGAAGATTCCACACAGACCAACAAGTGATTATCAATATTAATTGAAGAGGAAATGACAGTATAAGTATTAGAACCTATGCTCTCCTACTTTGATACAATGTGTTAAATTAACACAAAATCCAATAAGTGATTATCAATATTAATTGGTTAGTTTATATATACACATATAAAAGTGTCCAGACCAACTTATACATACCTTGACTAATCTCATGAGACTGGTTAGTTTTAAGCATAATAATAAAATTATCAAAGTGCACAACAAAATAAAAAAACAACCATGTGAAAATGACACAAACAATCCATAAATATCAAGATAAAGATGATTAATTATTTATTTAGAAACTAATTAAAAGTTTGACTTAAGAGCGACTCCTAGAATATGAATTTTTCACTGTGTGTCAAAATTTGCCTTAACTCTAGTTCGAGAGATAACCCTATTAATTTTATAAAATGTGTCATCTTCAAGAAAATAGGTAAGATAAGATTAATAGAATTATCAGCTCCGTGAATTTCTCTTCACATGTGCCTTTTTCTCTTCTTTAGGTATACTTTCTCGTTTGTCTCTTTGTATTATGTCAATAGTATAGTGATCTATTTATAAGGATAAAACCAAAATTGATTAGAAAAGTTTGATGGTTCTTATTTGCAAACTCTTATTTTATATGAGCATATTTTTTGTGTAGGAATTTTTCATATGCTCTATAAAGTCAAGCGAAAGACTATGTAGTTAAAAATGTACAACTAATCATTCATGTGTATGTGCTCCACTTTTATATATTATGTAGTTGATTTCAACCCTCTTTGTCTTTGAATTCACTGCTTGTTTGGTGACTTTTTACGAGGTGACATTACTACGTGAAATCTTCACAATTTTTTTAGTTGTCACTACAAGATTTTGGGCTTTCTTCGATGCATAAAAACATCGAGAGAAAGCCAAAAATGCATCTGCAAAAATTTCATCCACATACAAATTACAGGCGTCGAGAGTGACGTCGGCAAAATCCTGTTGGGAGAGGGGTCTACTGACACCAAAAACAGGTGCATCAGCAAAGGCGACTTTTGTTGACGCTACTTATATGCATGAACAGGAGTGAGTTATGCTTATGTCAGTTGGTGAATTAACAAAGATGAGAAAGATGCAAATTTCTTTTTCAAATTTTAATTCTTAAATGTTTTTGTACTTGATGATGAAATACGTATGAAATCAAATATTTCAAATTATTTGTAGGGAAGTATTTGAAGTCTCATATGGTATAGTATGGATTAAATGTTATGATTTTCAAGGTTGATCCATCTTTTTGTTAAATAATTAATATAAGGTTAATAGCAATGATTTCAATAATTTTTTAATGTTAAAGTTTAAGAATACACACCAAGATTTAAATGTTAGAAACTAAAAAAAATGTTTGAAGTTTAGAAGACTATATGAATAATTCTAAAATATAAAAACTAAAATCAAGCTAATGAAAGAAATTTGTTCCCTTTGAAGATTATGCAGACATTTAAAGGAATAAATATCTTTATAGTCCTTTAAAGTTTAACAAATAGTTTCAATCCCTAGGTTTCAATAGCTATGAACCTCTTTTTTCTTTAAAATGCTTCAAAAAGGTCTTTTTTTTTTAGTTCAACAATGCTGGGGTGAGGGATTGAACCGTCGACTTTTGAGATGGTAATTGATACTTTATTTAATAAGCTATGTTTAGACTGACACGCTTCAAAAGGATCATTGACGGTAGTCAAATATTTTATAAAAGACAATTTAATAAAATAAAAAGAAAATGAATATATTAAAAGATAAAAAAAAGTAAACTTTACGTTCAACGTGGTTTGAACCCTGGCACATGGGGTTGTTAACACCTACTAAAAACCAATTTGGCAAAGACACCATTTTGATATATTAGCATACAGGTCATCTGTTGAAGAGACGACCTGCTAACAGGCGTTTGAAGAGACGACCTATTGCGCCGTTTATTTTAATATATAAATATTGCAGAAATTTTTTTTTTTAAATCGTGGCCAGGCATGCGACACGTGGATAAGAGACGACCTATCCAGGTGGAATAAAAACTACAATATTTCAATAAATACCTAATAAGTTTTAAAAATTACAATTTTAATAAAAAAAAAGTCCATCATTGACGTACTTGATATCTTTTATTGGTTTTATATTATTTTTGTGTTGATATAGCAATATCTAATTTCTTTTTCAACCCCACACAAAAAATCGTAACCCTTATCGCTAACCCTATTTAATCGTCTCACATACACACACAAAATCGTATCTCTAAATGTAATCCTAGTAGACTATCACACAAAATTGTAGCCCTAACTCTAACCCCTCGCCCCTACTAATCGTGAGATCTTTAACTTTTTGGTGATGATATTGCTCTCTTCTTGGATCCTTGTGTCAAGACTTTTTGCCAATTTTTATGTCATTCATCATCACAATTTGATGCCAACAAGAGCTTAGCTCAACTGGCATAAAGTTGTGCCTTCTCAAGTTGTGCACATTATCACACATACATTCTTCAAGGAGGCTAGGCAATGATGAGTAGAAGGAGATGAAAATTCTTTCTTTTATAAGTTCAACAAATGTGAGAGTGAGAGTTCCAAAAAAAAAACAAATGTGAGAGTGAGTATCAATCAAATCTTCAAATTTAAAGATGGTAATAGATGCACCTTATCTTATAAACTATGTTCATATTGATGGAAAGAGACCGAAATGAATGACAATAATGTGTAGAAAGGAGAGTTGGAGAGAAATTAAGAATGCATTTGGTTGGTGATCTGAAAATAGAAATTTAAAAATAAGGGATTCAATGACAATCTAGAGAGTTGTATTTCATCTTTTTAGATATGTATTTGGTAGTAGATATAGAAATTGGATCTCAATTTAAACAATGGTTAAAAAATGTGACCGATAATATATTTATATACACCACAAACTAGTTGCAATTATCAACTAAATATTAAGTTGAATTTAAACTATTACATGTTTTATGTTATAAATTAAATTTTGTATAATTATTATTTACAACATCATATCATTTATAATACATCATATTATATATTTTAAAATTTAACAAAAATGAATTGAGCTATATTTATTAAAGTTTTTATTTTTTTTTAATTTAATTCTGCATTTTAAAATTTCAAATTCAAAATCGAGATACACGGAAAATATAAAAAAGTTGTTTCTAGAATTTCCACGATTTGGATGACAGAATCCGAAAAGAGTTTTAAAAAACAAATCTTCCAAATTGCATATCAAACCCTAAAAAGTGTTTCAGAAGCTTCAAATATAGAATCATGAGACTCTAAATTTGGAGTAACTAATCTTTGGAATTAAAAAGATATTTATCCCTAAATTTACAACACATAGGACAGTAAGAAAGAAGCACTTTTCCACTAGAAGCAGACAAGTTTAACGGAAAAATGGTTAAGTGGTTTCCTTCTGACTGAGCTTCTGTGTATAGACAAACTAGAACATGGGTGGGGCAGCCTGTCCTTTTCACTTCTCCAATTTGCAAATCCTCCAAATCTAACATTGTTTCCCAAGTCCTCATCTCATCCCCAACTTGGGTTTATCAAACAATATACATCATACATCTATCTTTCGATTTCTCCGATCTCGGAAAACTTTACAATTCTAACAATTGGTAGAGAGATTCGAACCTATGATCTGTACGAAAGATTACAAAATGATGATGCTTTGATTAGTTGAGTAATTATGTTCGTACGGTTGGCAATTATGTTTGAATCTATTCCCTATAAGAAAGGTTATTAATGTTTTAACCTATTGAATTATGCTATGTTTTCGCAAAAGAGAGGTGAAGGGTTTTGAACTTACGACATGTGAGGGAGGTTACTGGGTTAATATATGTCAACTTAACTAATTAATTAAGTTATGCTCAGATCGACATCTGTGTTTGGATCTACCTTCCCTAAGTGAGATTATTATTACTATGATATGAATTGAGTTATAAGTTAGATTGAAAATCATTTTTGATTTTGCAACTTATAAGAGTTATTGTTTCTCTGATCATTTGAATTATGTTATGTGTTGTACATATATGGTGTAGCTGTGTTGCGAATTTTTTTAGAGTATTATATAATTCAAATATAGGAGGTGAAGATTTAATCCTATGACTTGAGGGAGGTTACTAATTAATGTCTTAATCAATGAAGTTATGCTCAAATAAGCAATTGTGTATGGATCTCTCCTCTGTAGAAGAGGTTTTTATTACTTCAATAAATTTAAGTTATTGCTTAGATCAACATCTATATGTTCGAATATCTGACTTGTAAAAAGGTGCTAATTTTTTGACCAGTTGAATTATGTTTGGAGCTTTTAGGCTACATACATGTAGACAAAATATCAGTTTTTTTTTTTTTTTTTTTTTAACCATTTTAGATAATGTAGGATTATATATGACTAAAAAAATGTTTATAATACAAATCATTTTATTTATCGAAACACATGTTGGTTCAAATTAAATACGAAAATCTCACTTTCACTTCATCGGCCGGCTAAGGTTGTTTTGTTTGTTGTTTTTGCATGTCATGGAAAGGCAATTGATTAAATTAGGTTGATAAGGAGTCATTAAATTAGGAAAGTTGGATAATGATTTCGTTTTTTTTTCTTTTTCCTTTTCTTTTTTTAACCTATGCTTGTCATAATATATTGTATAGAGCATTTTAAAATCGGAATTATAATTTAAGAATCCAGAAAATAGTTTTTTAAGAAAAAGATGGAATACGTCTTTTCTTTTATAAAAAAAAAAAAAGATGGAATAGGTCTTTTCGAAGTATTTTTTAAAATTGAAATAAACGTGTTTAATCTTTTTAACTAAAAAAAATTACCAAAAAGAATGTTTGACCTTTCTCTTGCCAATGAAATGAAGAAATTATCAAATCCCCTACCCCACATGTCGAAGTAAAGAGGGAGTAATCTCCTATCTTTTTATTTTTTAATTCAACAATATTTGTGGGAGGATTCAAACCTCTAACCTCTTAGTCTATGGTACATGTCAATTACGGTTGAGTTATGCTCACCTTATAGCAAAGTGATCTTTTATCTACATGGACTAACTTTTCCTTGAAAAGATAAAATACACATTGGTGGTGCTTGTCTCACCTACTCCAATGCTTAAGTTGGTAATGAACAAGATCGAAATCGACAAGAACAAGCTGGATGAAGAAGAAAGTCCTGAAACTAAGGTTCAGAATCCCCTCTTCAAGGTTGAAGAAGAGCTTTTATATCTCCTATTTTTTAGGGTTTTCTTTACTTGTTTAAGGCGATTCGAGGTTCAGTTTTGTTGTCCCGGACGAATCGAAGACTCAAGGAACCGCGTGTTGGCAAGGCAAAGGCGGGCCCAAACTTCTTGGCCTGGTCGGCCTCGATCGACCTCAACCGAGGATGTGGCTTGGACCTTGCCCAAGCTTTTTAGAGCTTCCTTCCCTCTGTCCTAGTCTCTTGCATCCCAATCCATGTCGGACCTGTGTAACTACGTCTTGTTCCTCTATTGCTGGGTTGGTACAAATTGACCTATAACAAGTGTATAGGATATTTGAATCGCTGACCTTACAAAGGTGTAATATTCTTACCAATTAATTTTTTTTCTTAGTTCAACAATTGCAGGTACTCAAGAGAAAATAAAAAATCGATAATTTATGTCTTATCCAATGAATTATGTTTGAATTGTTTCAAACTCTTAAAACGTCAAAATGTAAAACTAATACAACTAAAATTGATTAAAAAAAATATAGGAGACAATTTAGCTCATTACATGCATACATGTTATACAATTTGGTTTTCTTTGAAACAATCAAACAAATATTTCTTTTTTCTTTTGGGATTTTTGAGGCAATCAAACAAATATTTTAGAGTTGGATAAACTTGATTTTAATTTCTTGGATTCAACAACTTATTTAAAAAGAAATGACAATACAAAATTATTTTAAAACCCAAAATATAATAATAATAATATTTCCTGTTTATACAATTCATTTTATTCTGTTTCCAACTGTATCCTCTTTGTTTTCTTCTTCCTCATTTTCTATTGGTTCACACCTCAGATTCTCTCTCCCCAAAAATTTCTTCCATTTTTTCCTTCCAATTTTCTTCAACTCTCTCAACTCTCTGTGTGAAGATAAACCCACTTACAGAATCTCAACTGAAACCCATATACATTGTGTAATCACCGGCAGTTTGGTCGGAATAATGGCCGGAATTGTCGCCGGCGACAGCGACAGTCCACCGGCTCTGGCTTTACTGGACGTTGTTCGCGATGTGGTTCGGATGTCGGCGGGGACGAACGGTGGAGAGGTTTTCAAGAAGGATTGCACCGATCTGGTGCGTCGGATCGTGCTTTTGACGCATTTGTTTGAGGAGATCAGAGACTTGAAGGGCGTCGAATTTCGACCTGTCGATGCATCTTGCTCTTCTTCTTCTTCTTCTTCTTCTGCTTCTTGTGGTGCTGTTACTGGGAGGGATTCGTCTACGAGTCCGTGGCTATGTGATTTAGTGGCGGCAATGAAGGATGCTAAGCGCCTTGTTTTCATCGCTTCGACTTTCCGGTCCTGCAGTTCTTCTGTAAGTGCTTTCTCTAATTTTCTTTTTCTGTTGGTTTTTCGTTGAAATTGGGAGAGGGGAAAGAGGAATTAGGAGCTTGGGGAATTTGGAGAGTTGTATCTCAACTTGATGGTGTTTGTTTTGATTTTCAGTCACCTGCATTCCTCTGAAACTTCACTTCACTCTCTCGATTCTGTTATTTTAGTTTAACCTAGCTTTTCGGCTCGGAATTTCTCGATTCTTGTTTCACGATCTCATGGTTGGTTTCTGATTTGCCTTTACTAGTCTAGTTTGTTTCTCAAGAAAATTTTGATGATGGTTTTGTCATCCGAAATACAGAAAGGGGAAAAATGGTCACATAATGTATTTGTTGAGGTATACAATTTTCTGCATCTTCGAATTCCCAATTGCACAAATTACACTCAGGAGTCAGGAGGACAACTGTGATTACCTTTGACCTTGAATGTTTGAGCACCGCTTTCACATATGCTATTTTTGGTTTCCCTTCTTGTTCTTTGTCGTGTAGATGGTGTTTGGTTAGAAGAATCAAGAATCTAGAATGAGGAAAGAGGAAATCGCTGCATTGCTAGGTTATTGACCAATATTTATAATTAGTTCTTTTGTAATCTCCATGGCCGAGGTGTTTAGTTGCAGAGCATAGCCATTTCGTCATACTCGTTATTTCAAACATTGAAGTTCATGGATGTTCCTAAGATGTTTGGCCAATTTTCTTCTCTTTGAAATATGTATGTCATGATGGGATGGTGTTACTAAGTCTAAAAGTATACCTTCTCTGAAATTTCCCTACGTTTTAACTTTAAAGGAAGAAGTTTCCAAGAAGATACTCTTCCAATTCCAATGTGTGACGTGGAAGTTAGAGAAGGCATTGGGAAATCTTCCTTATGATCGCTTTGATATATCAGAGGAAGTTCAAGAACAGGTAGAATTTAAGGGAAAAACACCACTTTTTGACTTTTGAAATTCTGAGCATACTCTAAATCTTTTATTGATTCTTTAGGTTGAATTAGTAAGAGCCCAGTTGAGAAGAGCAGCAGAAAAATATGGGTCTCTTACTGCAATTCCGCCATCGGTTGTTCAATCTCAGTTGCTGAAGAAAAACATGGATATGTTGAATCTGAACAACTGGGTTGATAACTTTGATGTTGAGGAGAATGGTGTTGTTGATCATGAGATTACAGTGAAATTTGATGCTTTTCCAAATTGTAGAGGCTTGATGAACAATGATGTGGATCAGCTGATTTTCAAAGGACTTGAGAAACTTCCATCCTCTTCAGAGGCTTGTTCTGATGGACAGGATGACTCTGCCAGAAAGAGTGGAGACCAGGTTAAGAGCTCAGATGGAGTTTCAATACCTGATGATTTTTTATGCCCCATTTCCCTGGAAATAATGAGGGATCCTGTTATTGTGTCCACAGGACAGGTATGCATAGTTGAATTCTATGAAGTACCCGATGTTTCTTTTGATGAATTTGAGCTTAGAGTTCAAAAACCCTTGAAATTTTTTGTGCCTTTTTCTTAATAGTTCTATTTCTTACAACACAGACATATGAGAGATCTTATGTTCAAAGGTGGATAGATTGTGGGAATACTACTTGTCCCAAAACTCAGCAGAAGCTCCAAAATTTAACTCTCACCCCAAATTATGTACTGCGAAGTCTTATTAGTCAATGGTGTGTTAATAACAATATTGAGCAACCAACTGGGCTAACCAATGGGAAGATCAAAAAGTGTGACGGATCGTACCGTGATGTGTGTGAGGAGATGGCAGCCATTGAAACTCTGGTCCGCAAGCTTACTAGCCATTCGATCGAGGAGCGGAGAGCTTCTGTGACTGAACTTCGGTCTCTATCGAAAAGAAGCACAGATAATAGAATACTGATCGCAGAAGCAGGAGCAATTCCGAATTTGGTCAATCTGTTAACTGCTGATGATGTTTTAATTCAAGAAAATGCAGTTACTTCCATTCTCAACCTTTCAATATATGAGAACAACAAGGGACTGATTATGCTTGCTGGTGCAGTACCTTCCATTGTCCAAGTTCTAAGAGTTGGAAGCATGGAAGCGAGGGAAAATGCAGCAGCAACACTTTTCAGCTTGTCTCTTGCTGATGAAAATAGGATAATCATTGGTGCTTCTGGGGCCATTCCGGCTCTTGTGGATTTACTTGAAAATGGAAGCTCAAGAGGGAAGAAGGATGCTGCAACAGCACTATTTAATTTGTGTATTTATCAGGGGAACAAGGGAAGGGCTGTGAGGGCAGGGATTATTCCAGCTCTATTAAAGATGCTTACCGACTCGGTCAACTCCATGGTCGACGAAGCTCTCACAATAATGTCGGTCCTGGCCAGCCATCAAGAAGCAAAAGTAGCCATGGTGAAGGCCAGTACCATACCTGTTCTAATAGACCTGCTGAGGACCGGATTGCCTCGCAACAAAGAAAATGCAGCTGCTATTTTGCTTGCTTTGTGTAAGCGAGATACCGAAAATCTTTCTTGCATAAGCAGGCTCGGCGCCGTGATTCCACTGACCGAGCTCGCTAAGAGTGGCACAGAGAGAGCAAAAAGAAAGGCTACTTCACTGCTGGAGCATCTTCGAAAACTACAGCAGCTATAGAAAAGGTGTGGATTTGTCAACAATCATTTTCCATATTTTTCCCACTTTGAGTTCCACATTACTTTTGACAATTGATTTTCAGCTCTTTCTCTTTGCTTGTGATAACAAAGCATTAGGGATGGATGGCTAATGAAGGCCACATTCCTTGAATCTGTGTACTTGATTCCTTCATTATATTGTACAAGTGTGTATAAATTCATTTACTGACTCTCTTAACAAATTTTCTGTCATAACCAAGAAAGTACTGTTTGGGAATAGTTGGACTCTCTCACTCTTTTGTCAAGTTCCTTTTTTTAAGAACATTTTCTGAGTTTTGACATTAGAATATACTGAAAGAAACAACATTGCATACTCTGCTTTCAAACTGTCATGGTTTGCTGTTATTAGCAATAATACATATCTGCTATTTGGAGGACCAAAGATCACGAAAAGGAAGTATAGATTCAAAATTAACCAATTATTCATTATGAGAAACTCAAAATATGAGGAATCTTTATTATCAATTCCATATGCTGACATAAGAAGTTTGATGGATGCAATATTTAAAATAGCAATCCATTAAACTATTATTTATTCTTTAAGAAAAATAATTTGGTGATTGGTTGAAAAAAAGGGATATAGTAGATGGGTCAATTGCTGAATGACCCCTCACTTTTTGAAGTGGAACTACTTTTATAGAAAAATGATTTACAAGTACATATTTTTGGGGCCATTTTTCAGTCAGATCATTTAACTCAAAGTTGAGAAGGGTAGGAGTAGGATTGGGGTGGGGATGAGAAAGGACAGGAAATGATTCCCTCCCATCTTCGTCCACACTTCCTCAATCATTTCTCGTCCTCGAAAAATTTCCATCACATTGGTTGGGGATTGGGGTGGACTTCTCGAAAAAAGATTTGCGGAGTTCGAGTTTCTCGAGGAGAAATTTTTTGGATTAACTAGACAGATACTCCAAATTGGAACCAAAATTTCACAAATGTCTAATTTTGAAAAAAAATTCAGCTTTGTCTTAAGCCAAGCCAAAATAGAAGTGTGTTTACATGTCCATTATATTATATTTAAATACAGAAAATAAATTTGGTTAATTAAAATAATTCATATATTTTCCTAAAATATCTCTCCATAATAATTAGCTGATGTAAAAATCTTTTCACCTTCTCTCCACCAAATAACTTCTTGATTCTCTTCAAATTGTCACGCTGAACTTTACAAGCCATGTCATATATATACTATATAAAGAAGTTTATATAATATATTTCTAAGTAAATATTTATGGATACAATATACAACCTAGTATATATTTATTATTCTGATGTTTTACTTATGAACTGAATAAACAATGATGAATATATACTATATAATGAGTTTGATATATTGATTATATATTATAATACATGATATATATTTATCGTTTGAAGAAATATTATATTCTACAATCAATTGAGTGATTAGATGTAAATAAGGGTTAATGTGAACAAATACATAAAATTAGAAAAATCTTATGTCATTAGATATTAATAACAAAATTAAAAAAAATGCACACCATATACTTGGGTGATCTAATGAGAAAAAAAAAAGTACAAATTTTTAGACAAAATAAAAAAAAATGAAAGAAAAAGTATAAACATATTGATTAAAAATAAAATATTTATATTCAAGTTGCTTGCTTATGATTTGACACCAGATTCATAAGAAAAAAAAAAACTCTTGCTTGATTAAATAAGACAAAAGAAAAAATAAAACAAAGAAAGGGAAGAGACATACTCACATTGCAACCAACGGGATGAAATTTAAAATGATTTTTTTTTTTTGAAAAAAACTTGATGTGGAAAATCATTACCGCAAGTGTACGGGTCAAGTTTTAATATAGTGTTTCGTTAAAAACGAGTGTCGTCCATTTTTTTTTTCTTTTGAATAACGAAAACTTCATTAATAAGAACAATTCCCCTCAAGGGGTACAAATAGTGATTTTTCACTAATAACCATATTAGTAATCCAACTTGGAAATTCATTCTACCAAAGATTCGATTGTGATCTGAGCCCTATCTTGGCTAACTTGTGAGCAGACCGATTGTGGTTCCTTCGAACTTGCAAGAACTCAACATTTTTTAATGAAGTTTGATGCTTGCAATATCTCATAGTATAGCATGTATTTCACTATACCTTGCCAAAGTACCAGTTAACATGGAAATAAGTCCGAGTGAAATCAGATAAGTTCTTGGATTTCCATTCGTTGGGCTAGTCTCATACCCTCCAGAACCCCACGGGCCCCACGGGCCTTTGCACATAAGGGAGACAGCATCCGCGGGTAATAACCATGCATTGCAACAATAATCTTTCCTTGGTTATTTCGGATCAACGCTCCATAACTATCGACTCCATGATTATTATCACAAGCTGCGTCCACATGGATGACCATCACATTTGGATTATGGCCATCACAACTATACTTTGAAGCCTGGGTGTCAATCGTCTGTTAAGTACAATTTGCTTGTTGGAATTCCTTAATATATTTATGGATCCAGTCGCATTTATCGCGCTGACAGTAGGTGTAACTTTTCCATGTATTGCATTATTGCAATCATTCCAAATAGCCCAAACTCTTACACAAATCCAATCTAGCATATCCTCTCGATCAAAATCTAAGATATCCAAGAAACAATCCTGGATAGACAGATAGTTATATTCTCGTATTTTAACCCGAGAGTTTAACTATCTCCAAACCCGCTTGGCCCTCGAGCATCAAAAAAGAGCATGATCAATCGTTTCCGAGTGCTTTCTACAAATTGGGCACAACCCATCAGTGGGCACGTGACGATTGCACAAATTTATGTGAGTTAGTATACAATTATTATACGCCCTCCAGATGAAATGTTTGACCTTAGACGATGCATTCAGAGACCAGACTTTCTTCCACCATGCCTGTGAGTAGCCTGGTTCAGATGTTGAAGCAACAGTCTTTCCCAACATATATGCTTTATATCTATTCTTCACCGAATATTGACCAATCTTGTCATATTGCCACATCTATTTATCTGGAGCATTTGGACTTATTGCTAAATTAGAAATTAGATCAACATCGTCTTGACATAAGTACTCTTTGAGTCGAGTGATATTCCATTGATATGATGGTGTTATGAATTCCTTCACCAGGCTCTCGTCTTCACAATCTCTTGATGAAAGGACTTTGAATGAGGTAGGTCTAGGAAGCCAAGGATCTTGAAACAATTTAATAGAATGTCCATTTCCTACCATCTTCCTTGACCCTTTTCGTACTAACTCCAGACCCCAAATGAACCCCTTCAAAAAATAGGAAGAAGAATTGTTGGGTTTTGCTTGAATCAAAGGCGTATTCGGAAAGTATCGACTCTTCAAGACCTTTGCCAACGTAGACTGAGGTTCAGTAAACACTCGCCATACCTGTTTGGCAATCAACGCCTTATTAAACCTTCAAAGTCCCAGAAGTTCAATCCACCACTTTCCTTTGGAAGGTATAGCTTTTCCCAACTCATCCAGTGAATTTTCCTCTTATTTTCATTGCTCCCCAACTAGAATTTAGCACAAATAAATGAAATTTTTTTCAAGAGGACTTTGGGTAGACAAAAGCAACCCATCGCTTAAACATGAATAGCTTGGACAACGCTTTTAATAAAGATCTCTTTACCACCAACCGAGAAGAGCTTAGATTTCCATCCTTGTAGATACGTCCAGATCCGATCAATAATCATTTGAAAATCCCTGCTTTTACTCATTGAGAATGAAAACTACAAACAAAGATAATTTCCTAAATTCTTAACCACCTTCATCTGCAGGATAGAACTAAAAAATGTAGATTGGTCAGGCAAAATGGATGGAGAAAAATACATCACAAACTTGCTAGAATTCACACACTGTCCCGTAGCCTTTTCATTGTCACTTAGCAGACTTTTGAAGACACCGAATTCGTGAGTTGTGGCCTTGAGAAATATAAGGCTATCATCCGCAAAAAATAGGTGGGTCAATTTAGGTGTCGATCTAGCAATTTGTAAACCAAATAGCATACTTGAATGAGCTGCATGAGAGATAATCGATGACAATCCCTCCGAGCAAAACAAAAATAAATACGGTGAGAGTAAATCACCTTGTCGCAATCTCCAAGTAGGAATTATATTTCCCTTCGGTTCCCCATTAAGGAGAAAGGAGAAAGACGTCGAAGATACACATTTCATGATTAAATTAACCCATTTCGCATGAAGTCCCATTTTTAGCATGACTTGGCTAAGGTAAGACCATTCTACCCAATCATAAGCCTTACTCATATCTAGTTTGACTGTTGCATACCCCAGTTTAGTTTTCTTCAAATGATTCAAGTAATGTAAATTTTCATGTCCTAAAATAATATTATCACTAATTGATCACCTCGGTAAGAACACTGATTGACATTCATCAATAATTTCCTTCAGGGAGGGCTTCATCCTATTAGCTAAAGCCTCAGCAATTCTTTTATAGGAGACATTGCAAAGACTAATGGGCTGAAAATCAGTTACTAACTTGGTATTGCGCACCTTTGAAATGAGGGCAATATGAGTATGGTTCCAATCTTTCACAGCTCGATCATTGTTCAATATTTCCAAACATTCAGCAATAGTTTGATCTCCGACTATCTCCCAATATTTTTGGAAGAAAATCGTCGGAAACCCATCGGAAAGTAGACCCCCATTCTGCTGATCTAACAATAATATCCTTACATTCCTCTCAAGTAGTCCAGAACTCTTCGAATCGAAAATATTTATAATGACTCTGGATTCGAGAGTCCAAATGTGTATCAATGCATAATAGTATAGGACGGTGATCTGATTTAGTCCAATCCAAGTTATGCACCCTATATGCCTGGAACAATTTAGAAAAATAATGATTTGCTAGGAAGCGATCTAATCTCGTACTGACCTGATCTTTCGAGTCTCGTCTTGCACCAGGTGAATGTTCCACCTCGGAAACCCAAATCTTGGAGAGAGCAGTCATCTAATACACTCCTAAAAGCACCAATTAGTCTTTGGTTTCTGAATGGACCACCGACTTTCTCTGAATCCCAAACCATCTCGTTAAAATCACCTCCCAGGTGTAGGAATTAAATCCCTAGCACAGCGGAAGATTTATCAGAGGACCTATGACTGTGTTTTAATCTAGATTAAAATACCGATACGACAGGCAAAATTTACAATAATTATCATGCATAATCTACTGTAAATATATCTAAAGCATGCTGGAATTTACTGAATTAAAGTCTATTTAATTCATGCAAGTTTAGAGAAAAAAGTTTTCACCAACATACCGAGGTCCTATTTGTAGGAAAAGACCATGAATATAGGAAAAGGTCATGAATAAGATCTAATCAAATTTATCATCTTATTCATATCTATTATTATTATTTTTTTTTTTATTCTAATATTCATGTCTATTATATATCATATATTTAATTGGATTCATATTAATTACTTTGCTATGCACTTTATGAACTACTAATATTGGCTAATGACTAGCAGAGCCCAGATCAGCTGCTAAATGGTAGGTTTTCCAATGATGGTTTTATAGACTCACCTGTTTTGCTTCCTTGTCGATGTGGGACAACTCAAAACTCAAAAGTATATTATTTTTTTATTTTTTTTTCATTTCATTTTTCTCTCTTATTTCTATTTCTATTTTATTTTATTTTGGGACCACATTCACTCTAAGTTTCAACATGTCTTCTCTCTTTTCTCATTCTTTTTATTATTTTGTTACTTTTACAAAAGTTTTCATTTTCATAGTTATTTTTTCAATATTCTTTTTTTTTTCTTCAATTCTTTATTTTATGTACTTTTCTTATTCACTGTTTCATTTTTTTATTATTTTTTTTAAAAGAACACTATTTTATTTTAAATATACTAGTATTAATATAAAATTGGTGTTTTCTCAATTTTTTATTATTCTTTATTGTAATTTTTCACAAAAAAAAATAATATCATTAATTTCTTTTTCTTATTCTACATTTTAATTTATTATTTTTTTTTACCCACCTATAAGTATCGGTTTCATTTTCACTTTCTTCACCCATCAATTTCAAAATCTCAATTCTCTCAAATTTCTTTAATAGAGTAAGAACTTTAGCTTCTAATTCATTTTTTAATCTATTTCACGTTAATTTTGAATTTTATTATCTCTTTTTACATTATAATTTAAGCATCTTTTTATTAATTGTATTCTCAAAAAAAAAAAAAAAAAAACTTTTTATTAATTGTATAAGTTTTGTTTTTTTTTTTTTGGAGTTCATTATTAATCGTATAGTTACTTTGCATTATTTATTGACGTTATATTTATTATCGTTGTATATTTATTGATGTATTTTTACTTTGCATTATTTTATTTAAAATTAATTTTTTTTTTAAAATATTTAAAATTAAAATATTATTATTGTTCTCAATTGATCCAAACTTAATATTTTAGTTATCGATTCAACTATAATTCTAGTTGTTAAATATATTTATATATGTTAATTAAGTGATCATAATAAATGTTTCATTCATTTAATAATTCAAATAATTTCAATCGATTGACATAATTTTTCCAATTTTTTTAACATCGACGTTTTAATATAAATATTATACATATGTTTTAGATATAATTATTAAAATGATTAATTATTATAATGTAATTAAGTCACAATCAAATTTTCATTTAATAATTTAAACAATTTTAATCAATTTTCATATTTTTTTTAAAAAAATTCCCGCACATATTGACATTTGAATCGAAAATTTCATCTAAATATTATCTTGCTTTTTAGATATGATGAAAAAAAAGGTTCATTATAGTCTAATTAAGCCACAATTAAAGTTTCATTGACTAATTCAAACAATTTCCATCAATTTCCACAATTTCCGTAAATTTTTCCGGAATGTCTCTCGACATTTCCATCAACATCGACATTTCAAACCTTGACTTGCACAAAGTTCTAGAGTTAATTTTTACCTTATTTTTACTCACTCTGGGAACCCAACAAGTTTTTGGCGCCGTTGCCGGGGACTTGAATAAGTTTTTATCTGATCTGTTTTGTGTATGTGTTTTAGTGGTTTGGTGCTAGAACTTTTTGATTGTTTCTTTTTTTTTTTTGCAGGTGTGAGTTTGGTGCATGAGCGATCCGCCTGGGGTAAGGTTTGAGCTTGATCTAGAAATCGAGAGGACATTCAGGAGAAGAAGGAGAGAACAACGTAGAAACCAAAATCCAATGGCTGACGTGCCGCGTCTTCCGCAGGGTCTAGAAGATCTAGTGAACCCCCAGCAGAATCGTTTGCTGCAGAAAAAATCCACAGCTGGAGCAAAATGGACAGCAAAATAATCAGGCTGAGAATCCTATCTTGTAGCAAACGATAGGGCCAGAGCCATTCGAGCGTATGCTTTTCCAATGTTTGATGAGTTAAATTCAGGGATTGCACGTCCTCAAATTGAGGCAGCAAATTTTGAAATGAAACCGGTAATGTTTCAGATGTTGCAAACCGTTGGTCAATTCCATGGTTTGTCATCTGAAGATCCAAATTTACATCTTAAGTCTTTTCTAGGAGTTAGCGATTCTTTTGTAATCCAAGGAGTGCCCAGAGATGCCCTTAGATTAACTTTGTTCCCGTATTCTCTCAGAGATGGAGCAAAGGCATGGTTAAATTCTTTTGCTCCAGGATCAATTAGGACATAGAATGAATTAGCGGAGAAATTTTTCAGTAAATATTTTCCACCAAATAGGAATGCTAAATTGAGGAGTGAGATAGTAGGGTTTAGACAACTTGAAGATGAAACTTTTAGTGAGGCTTGGGAGAGGTTTAAGAAGCTTTTGCGAAAGTGTCCCCACTATGGTTTACCACATTGTATCCAAATGGAAACATTTTACAATGGGTTAAATGGAGCAACCCAAGGTATGGTTGATGCTTCGGCTGGAGGGGCCCTGTTGGCAAAAACTTTTAATGAAGCCCATGAAATTTTAGAAAGAATATCAACTAATAGTTGTCAGTGGTCGGATGTTAGAGGCACAAATAAAAAGGTTAAGAGTGTGTTAGAGGTTGATGGTGTGTCTACCATTAGGACTGATATTGCAATGTTAGCTAACGCTCTTAAAAATGTGACAGTGGTTAGTCATCAGCAGCCGCCAGCAGTGGAGCCTACTGCAGTGGTGAACCAAGTTGCAGAGGAAGCATGTGTCTATTGTGGTGAAGATCACAACTACGAGTTTTGCCCCAGCAATCCAGCTTCTGTGTTTTTTGTAGGTAATCAGAGGAATAACCCTTATTCTAACTTTTATAATCCAGGTTGGTGCAACCACCCCAACTTCGCATGGGAAGGACAAGGAAGTAATGTGCAAACACAGCAAAAGGTGAACCAATCGGGATTTGCTAAGGCACAGGTATTGCCCCAGCAAAATAAGCAGGTTTTGCCCCAGTAAAATTCAGAGAGTTCTCTTGAAACGATGATGAAAGAATATATGGCTCGTACAGATGCCACAATTCAAAGTAATCAAGCTTCAATGAGAGCCTTGAAATTGTAAGTGGGCCAGCTAGCTAATGAGCTAAAGGCAAGACCTCAAGGGAAACTTCCTTCAGATACTGAACACCCTAGAAGGGAAGGTAAGGAGCAGGTAAAAGCAGTGACTCTAAGGAGTGGTAAGCCACTAGAAGAGAGAAAAGAGCCTAGTAAAACCCAGGATGTAGAAAAGAATTGTGATAAAAATGTTGTTGTTGAGAAAGAGTTGGAGTCTGGTCAGGGTGCTGGAGGCAGCAATAATGATGCTGGAGCATCTGGTTCTGTTTCAGATGTGGAACCACCTTATGTGCCGACCCCACCTTATGTGCCGACCCCACCTTATGTACCACCTCTACCTTTTCCACAAAGGCAAAAGCCTAAGAATCAGGATGGTCAATTTAAGAAGTTTTTAGAGATTCTTAAGCAATTGCATATAAATATCCCTTTAATAGAAGCTATAGAGCAAATGCCTAATTATGCTAAATTTCTTAAGGATATTTTAACTAAAAAGAAGAGGTTAGGTGAGTTTGAAACTGTATCACTTACTGAGGAATGTAGTGCTATTCTTAAGAATAGGCTACCAACCAAGGCTAAGGATCCAGGATCATTTACTATACTTGTGTCTATAGGTGGAAAAGAGTTATGTAGAGCACTTTGTGATTTAGGTGCAAGCATTAACCTTCTGCCTCTTTCGGTTTTTCGAAAGTTAGGTATTGGTGAAGCTGCCCACCACAGTCACACTCCAACTAGCTGATAGGTCTATCACATATCCAGAGGGTAAAATTGAGGATGTCTTAGTGAAGGTAGATAAATTCATATTTCCTGTTGATTTTATTATCTTGGATTATGAGGCAGATAAAGATGTCCCAATTATTCTTGGTCGTCCATTTTTGGCTACTGGTAGAGCATTGATAGATGTTCAAAAAGGGGAATTAACAATGAGATTTTATAATGAGGAAGTAAAATTTAATGTGTTTAAGGCCATGAAGTATTCAGAAGAAATGGAAGATTGTTCTTTCATTAGGATTTTGGAGAACACAATTGTTGAGACAACAATGCAGGATTCGGCAAACAAACATTTGGAAGATCATGGAGAAGTTAGTATAGAGGATTTAGAAGTTTGTTCTTTAGAAAGAAAAAATGAAAAAGAAGTGTCTAGGTGTGAAGATGTTTTTGAGTCTTTAGATTTAGATCAAAGGAAGGCTCCTCCTATTAAGTCATCCCTAATTGAGGCACCCACTTTAGATTTGTAGCCCTTGCCGGATCATCTAAAGTATGTGTATCTTGGGGAGGGTGAGACGTTGCCCATTATTGTTGCATCAGATTTAATGCCGGAGCATGAAGAGGCCTTAATAAAATTGCTGCAGCAATATCGCAAGACAATAGTTGGACATTGGCTGACATTCAGGGAATTAGCCCATCTTTCTATTTGCACAAAATCACTCTAGAGGAGGGATCCTTTAGGAGTATTGAGCAACAAAGAAGGCTTAACCCTGCGATGAAAGAGGTTGTTAAAAATGAGGTGATAAAATAGTTGGATGCTGGCATTATTTATCCAATTGTAGACAGCAATTGGGTAAGCCCTGTCCAATGTGTTCCTAAGAAAGGAGGTGTCACGGTGGTGAGCAATAAAGACAATGAGTTAATCCCAACCAGGACAGTAACTGGCTGGAGGGTTTGCATGGATTACAGGAGGCTTAACAAAGCTACCCGTAAGGACCATTTCCCTTTACCTTTTATTGACCAGATGTTGGACAGATTGGATGGTCAGGCCTACTACTGTTTCTTAGATGGATATTCTGGGTATAACCAGATTACTATTGCTCCTGAGGATCAGGAAAAAACCACTTTCACCTGCCCTTATGGGACATTTGCTTTTAAGTGAATGCCTTTTGGCCTTTGCAATGCTCCAACAACATTTCAGCAGTGTATGTTAGCAATTTTTTCTGATATGATTGAGTCCACTGTTGAGGTATTTATGGACGATTTTTCAGTTTTTGGAGTGTCTTTTCAGAGTTGTTTGGATAATTTAGGTAAGGTGTTAAAGAGATGTGAGGATACCCATCTAGTTCTTAATAGGGAAAAATGTCACTTCATGGTGAAGGAGGGCATTGTGTTAGGTCATAGAATTTCAAAGAACGGTCTAGAAGTTGATCGAGCAAAAATTGAGGTTATTGAAAGATTAGAACCACCGAGTTTAGTTAAAGGGATTCAGAGTTTTTTAGGTCATGCTGGATTTTATAGGAGGTTCATAAAGGATTTTTCCAAAATTAGTAAACCTCTTTGTAACTTATTGTGTACTGATCATGTTTTTGACTTTAATGCAGATTGTAGGAAGGCTTTTGAAACTTTAAAGGCTACTTTAATCTCAACACCCATTCTTTGTGCACCTAATTGGAGTTTACCATTTGAGGTAATGTGCGATGCAAGTGATGTTGCAGTAGGTGCTATGCTGGGGCAAAAGCAGGGCAAATTTATCCATCCTATATATTATGCAAGCAGGGTTTTAAATGAGGCACAAGTCAACTATATAACTACTGAAAAGGAGTTGTTAGCAGTTGTGTTTGCCTTTGAGAAGTTTCGGCCATATTTGGTTGGATCCAAAGTCACGGTTTTCACGGATCATGCAACAATAAGGTATTTAGTGTCTAAGAAAGATGCAAAGCCTAGATTAATTCGTTGGATTTTATTATTGCAGGAGTTCGACTTGGAGATAAAGGACAAGAAAGGATCAGAAAATGTCATTGCAGATCATTTGTCTCGTCTTCATCCAACATCATCTTTGCTGAAGCAATCTGCCATTTCAGATTCTTTTCCAGATGAGCAGCTTTTTGCTATTAAGGTAAAGGTAGTCAAGGATGTCCCTTGGTATGCTGATATTGGCAACTTTTTGGTAAAAGGAGTCACTCCTATTGACATGGATTGGAGGCAGAAGAAAAAGTTTAAGCATGATACAAAATTTTTCTATTGGGATGAGTCATTTATGTATAAGCAATGCTCTGATGGTATTATTCGTAGGTGTGTTTTAGGTGATGAAGCAAAGGAAATCTTGGAGCAATGTCACTCTTCACCATATGGAGGCCATTTCAGCGGTCAGAGGACAGCTATGAGGACTTTGCATTGTGGATTCTTCTGGCCTTCCTTATTTAAGGATGCCCACTGGTTCTACAAGCAGTGTGATGCTTGTCAAAGGAGAGGAAACTTAGGGCCTAGAGATGAAATACCTCTAACTTACATTTTGGAAGTGGAGTTATTTGATGTATGGGGTATTGACTTTATGGGGCCATTTCCCCCTTCTAATGGTAATCTTTTTATCTTATTGGCAGTTGATTATGTGTCCAAGTGGGTGGAGGCCATTGCATGCCATCAGAATGATGCCAAGACAGTATCAAGGTTTCTCCAATCGCACATCTTTGCGCAGTTTGGGACACCTAGAGCTCTAGTGAGTGATGAGGGTACACATTTTGTTAACAATATCTTAACTAAGCTTTTAGCTAAATATGGAATCAAACATAGGATAGCTACCCCATATCACCCACAGGCTAATGGTCAAGCTGAAATAAGCAATAGGGAAATCAAATCAATTCTAGAGAAAGTAGTCCATCCATCTAGGAAGGATTGGTCTTTTAGGTTGGATGAGGCTCTTTGGGCTTATAGGACAGCCTATAAGACTCCTCTAGGTATGTCTCCCTATAGGTTAGTATATGGGAAAGCTTGCCATTTACCATTAGAGCTTGAGCATAAAACGTTTTGGGCTTTGAAGAAATTAAATTTTGATCTGAGTCATGCAGGAGCAATTACAGATGCATTCCAGCAGGATGGAGTTTGCTGAAAGGCAATTCCAAACCTTCTGGAATTATGTGAAGAGAAGGGATGCCGCATTGAGGGGAGCCTTGCAATCGAATTTTTCTAAACCATATCCAACCCTCCCGATATTCCCTGATGATATGCTGAACCCCTGGATTCCGCCACCGCCTGTCGAGAGAGAAGGAGACGAAGAAGAAGATCCTGGTCAGGAGGATTGAAAAAGGAAAATTGGGCGCACAGTTATTTTGTTGAAATATTTTTGTTGCTCGCGCATTTCTGACCACTTCTTTTTCTGTTTTGCTTGTTTTGTTGTTCTGCTTGTTTTTAATTTTTCTGCTGCTGGATCACTAAAAAAAATATATCTGCTGATGTAATTTCTTTCTTTTATTTTTCAATGAAATTTCCAATAGTGTTTCTGTTTTATGGCACTGAGTAATTCTAACTTAACTGACTTTCTTCTGAATTTTTGAATCATGGATTGGTTAAGCTTAATTAGATCAAGGTATTCTGATCTCCAAAAACCTTTTGCTTGAGCATTTCTTCTAGCCTAGTCACAGTCGCAGCAAGAAGATTCTAAGGTAGTGTTGATTTATTTGATCCACCTTAAGCTTAGTTCTAGTCCCACGCTTAGTTTGAAAATTCAGATAGAAATATTTAAATTTGGGGGTATAATTTATAATATTAATGATTCATTGGGGACAATAAATAATTCAAGTTTGGGGGACTTTTTGCTACTCCAATTGTTTTGCTCGAGCATTCCTCTCCTTCATTCAATAATTTGCTAGGTTATTGAGTAGCCAAGGACATTTGTGATACCCACAGTTTATCTTTGGGTCAAAAGATAACCTAGGAAATGTGAAAAATGATGAAAAATAATTATTTGCTGAAAAAAAATTGACTGTTGAAAATTTTGCTGAGAAAATTCATGGAGTAAAAGTTTTGAAGGATGAATGATAATCCAGCAATTTTTCTGTCTCCCAGAACTTAGGTGAGCTTCATCATAAAATGTCGTCATTTTGAGGAGCAAGGGATAGAATAACTAAGGATTTTTTAGCTTTATAATGAGTATTTAGCCTAGAGAGTGATGAGTTTGAGGCAAGGGTAACTGCACAATAAAGTGGGTCATCTCATGCTTAAGAACTTATGACTGTGGGGCTGCTTTAAGTCTGAAAAACAAAAATATAAACCCCTTAAAAATGTGTTTTAAAATGTCTGATAATAGGGCTAGGTTGTGGCAAGTTCTTAGGATTGAGTTAAAAAGTGGTGATTATTTGTCCATGCCGGAAGAATTATGTTGCTGCAGCAGAGCTTGGTTTTGCAAAATGCTCAGGTAGAGGTTGAAGGTAGTATTGGATAATCTGTTTTGGTTGAGCTATGCTTTGTCTAATGTTTTGAATTCTTAAGAGAAGGTTGGTCAGTATTGCTCGGGACGCGCAATAGTTCAAGTTTGGGGGTATGATAACTCTCCAAAAGGGAGTTATTTAGGCCTTAATTTTATAGTGTTTTGTGTGTCATTTGTGCTAATTAGGGTTGCTTTTAGATGATTATTATATGTTCTAACCCATTTTGAAGAATGGATGCTTTTGAAGTTATTTTGTGCAGAATATATTGCTGGGCGACTTTAGGGAGCAAAATCGGCGCTGCAGCAAAGCAAAGAGCAAAACTGCCACGTCACAGCTCGTTATCCATTTTAATGAACTGAAGTTTGTTAAGCTATTCTCGGATTCAAGAAGCAAGGAGAGCCATCCACGTGTACAATTTGACCCAATTAGGGCTTGCTATCACTCTATAAAAGGAGGAGCCGTCTCAAGTCAAATTCATTCCTTTCTTGGGAGGAACATTTCTCATTTCCATAGTTGGGAGCCGAATAGAGGAGAAAGATTGGAGATCTTCAGAAGACCCTCAATTACGAAGTTGATCAAGGGAATTAGTATTTTCTTGTATTATTTTGTAATTATGGATGCACTTACTTATATTGTAATGTGTGTTGCTATGCACTTTATGAACTAAGTAACTTTAGGTGTTGGTTAGGAAATATGTAATTGTCGTGCTTAATCTCTATGCAATATATGTTGATTTGATGCATCTTGATTATTTGTTGTGCTCATTTACATTTTGTGCCCGCTTGGCCAGCCGGTATGAATATCACTTCCTAGTTTCAGGGATGATTTAGGGAGTGTGTGACATTTAATCACACTAGATCATTGTGTATTGGTGAACACCAGTGACTGAGCTAGGGATAGCCAGTTGCCTAGTGCTTGATCGGTAGTGCGTCATTGGAGTTGAAACACATCCTAAAAAATTCAGAGTTTCGGGAGGAATCTGCTAATAAGACTGCAAGAGTTTTGCCTAATCAATAATATTGCTAGAGAATCTTTTCAAACAATTACTAACTCCTGACCAACGCCTGTTTCTAATCTGTCTGCTTATTTGTTTACTTTCTGTTCTGTCATTTCTTTTGCTTCAGCATTCTATAAAAATCAGTCATTTTAACCACTTTTGAAACCATTGAAAAGCTAAACAAAATAGATAAAGTGAAAGCTAATTCAGACCTTGGATTCGATAAATACTTATTACTTGCTGCGGACTGTGTATACTTGCACAGAGTTCTAGAGTTAATTTTTACCGTATTTTTACTCACTCTGGGAACCCAATAGTAGGGCCCTTTGTTCAAGACCCGGAGACACCACTTAAGGGAACACTCATCTACTTCTTCAAAGTCGGGAAGGAGTGAATTCCATCTTGTGTGATTATGTTCTCAGCTCCCCACTTAGTATTGTCCCCAAAATGATAAGCTTATTGAGTCGGCGTACTGGCCACTCTCACCCATACAAATCAAAGGACAATCCCTCGTGAACAGGAGTCCATAATCCACTCAGGATTCAGACTAAGTTGCCTAGGTCATCCTAGTGAAATAGAAACCTAACTAGTTAACGGTGTTACAGCTAGCGGTTACTATTTCGCGGTCCGGTCTTATGCAAACTCATTGCATAGGATACCCCCATTTGCATGTCCCCTACACGAACACGTTGGATCATTGCGTTTGTATCAAATACAAAGTGGACCGTATCCATAGTGTTCTTGGGTTTTATGCCCTAAAACTCGTAGATAGTAGATGTAAACAAATTGTATACTTGTTTCAATAAAGTGTTATTGAGTTTCTACAATAAAGTGTTATTGTTAAGTATTGCATAATTGGTGCGGTGTCGGCCGAATGATGGATATGTTAGAAAAGGATGGTAGATAGTGAATAAGGATAATTTAGCCATCCTAGTGCAAGTATACACTGTCGCACGTAGTAATAAAAACCTTAGAAGAATTCCAAGGGTATCGATCCCACGAGGACTAAATTGGAAACTCAGATTTGAAGAAGAAACTGTTCAAAGATTGCTTAGAATAGGTCACCAAAGAAATAATTGATGATTTGATTTTTGGAAAATAAACAAAACAAATAAGTAGAGAAATAACAATGATAAATAAAACGAGGTTTTCCACATAGTTTCATCCCAAAGGCAAATAACTCTAATCATAGCTTATTCAACTTAAGCCTATTCAATGCATTGTGTCAGATTTAACTTCTATTTGGCCTTGCTCCCAAGAACCGTTAGAAGGCTAAAGCGAGTACCGTTATGCACATTTCTGTGACTCGACTCTGACATAGATAAAGCAAGCATGCAATCTATAACCCTATAGTTGTTATAGGGTGCCTTAGGCAGCCTCGCCCTATAACACCGAATACACTCTTTCGAGACTTTTCTCCTATATCACCTTTATGAGAACCGATATCGTTTGTCCCTTTCAAGATCAAACTCACATAGCATGCAAAGTCTAAGTGATCAATTTAAACTTAGCAAGATTCAGAATGATAATCAATAAAGAATGACATGCATTGAATAAAACTTAATCAAATAAACACTTTCAAGCTATTGAACCATAAGGGAATTCACTATATTGAACCCCTCAATGGGATTTAGCTAGCATGATGAGATAAAGTGAAAATGAACAACTTTCCATTGAAATAAAATATAAAGAATACAAATCAATGAAAAGTGACAAGTGCTGGAAATAATGAGCAGTAGCTAAATACTAGGGTTTTTTCTTTTATCCAATCCTTCTAGAGTTCACTCGACACTCTACTCTCCTTTACAAATGGGAATAGGGTGAAAATCCCAACAAACACTCAGGTTTGATGTCTAACTACGGTTAGAATTTAGTCATCTAAGAAGGACCTCGGGCATCCCTAATCATGGGCGTCAACTAGGGTTCTGTCACCACCCTATTCTTCCCAGTGAGTTCTGCTTGAATTTCTCTTCGAATCACGAGCTTATATAATGTGGGGAGTGGTTGAGGAGCCACGAAATAGGTGTTGGTAGGTAGCTCAGTCATTTTCGGGGTCAGAACGGTCGGTTAGGAGTGCAAAAGTATCGTTCAAAACGACCCGCGACGGACTCGAAACGGTCTCTGTCTGCCCAAAAAATGCGGTCGCATTTCTGGGGTTTTCTAGATTCCTTCTGTTTTCCTGCACAACACCAAATTGAGTCAAATTCATATCAAATTGAGTCTTTTTAAGCACAAATAAGCATATTTTGACAAATGTGACTCAACTCCCTAATTCATCAACTTTAACATATTTTGAGCTCGGGAATAGTAAAATTGATCTAAACATGCAACTTTTGACAAGAAAATGAGCTAAATATAAGGGTAAAATGGGTATATTTTTTACCCTTATCAATAATATGACACAAATCCAATAAACTAAGATCCAAGGTTGTTTGTATGTAACTTGAACTAGTATGTGGGGACATACGAGGATCGCTGTTCAAGTAACAACCTAAAAGGTCTATAGTACAGGGATAAGGCTGGGTACCTTATCTTGGTGACACTATGGATACGACTGTTGGGTTTCCAGAGTGTGTAAAAATAAGATGTAAATTGACTCTAGAACTCTGTGCAAGTATACACAGTCTGTAGCAAGTAATAAGTATTTATCGAATCCTAGGTCTGAACTAGCTTTCACTTTATCTATTTTGTTTAGTTTTTCAATGGTTTCAAAAGTGGTTAAAATGATTGGTTTTTATAGAATGCTGAAGCAAAAGAAATGACAGAACAAAAAGTAAACAAATAAAGCAAACAGATTAGAAACAAGCGCTGGTCAGGATTTAGTAATTGTTTTAAAAGATGCTCTAGCAATATTATTGATCATGCAAAACTCTCGCAGTCTTATTAGTAGATTCCACCCGGAACTCCGGATTTTTTATAATGTGTTTCAACTCCAATGAAGCGCTACCGATCAAGCACTAGGCAAATGGCTATCCCTAGCTCAGTCACTGGCGTTCACCAATACACAATGATCTAGTGTGATTAAATGCCACACACTCCCTAAATCATCCCTGAAACTAGAAAGTGATATTCATACCGGCTGGCCAAGCGGGCACAAAATATAAATGAGCACAACAAATAATCAAGATGCATCAAATCAATATTTAGTGCATAGAAATTAAGCACAGCAATTACATGTTCCTTAACCAATGCCTAAAATTACTTAGTTCATAAAGTGCATGGAGACACACATTACAATATAAGTAAATGCATCCATAACTACAAAGTAATACAAGAAAATATTAATTCCCTTGATCAGCTTGCAATTGATGGTCTTCTTGTTGGTCTCCAATCTCTCACCTCTATTCGGCTCCCAAAATGGAAATGAGAAATGATCCCCTTCCAAAAGTGGAATGTTCCTCCCAAGGATGAAATTCCCTTTCCAAAAAGGAATGCATTTGACTTGAGCGGCTATCTCCTTTTATAGAGTTGAGGAAAGCTTGAATTAGGTTGACCTAGACACGTGGATGGCTCTCCTTGCTCCTTTATCCCGAGAATAGCTTAACAGAATTCAGTTCATTAAATTTGGCTAACGAACTGTGACGTGGCAGTTTTGCTCCCAGCACAGATTTTGCTCCCTCAAGTCGCTCAGCAATATATTCTGCACAAAATAACTTCCAAAGCATCCATTCTTCCAAATGGGTTAAAACATATAATATCTATCTAAAAGCAACCCTATTTAGCACAAAAGACACACAAATCCCTATAGAAATAAGGCCTAAATAACTCCCTTTTGGAGAGTTATCAATGACCCACTTTGTATTTGATACAAAGGCAATGATCCAACGTGTTTATGTAGGGGACATGCTACTGAGGATATCCTATGCAATGAGTTTGCATAAGACCGGACCGCGAAATAATAACCACTAGCTGTAACACCGTTAACTAGTTAGGTTTCTATTTCACTAGGATGACCTAGGCAACTTAGTCTGAATCTTGAGTGGATTATAAACCCCTGTTCACGAGGGATTGTCCTTTGATATGTATGGGTGAGAGTGGCCAGTACACCGACTCAATAAGCCTATTATTTTGGGGACAAGACCGAGTGGGGAGTTGGGAACATAATCACACAAGATGAAATTCACTCATTCTCGACTTTGAGGAAGTAGATGAGTGTTCCCTTAAGTGGTGTCTCTGAGTCTTGAACAAAGGGTCCTACCCTCTCACTGGCCCAAGAGGGGTTTCTGTTTGGTGGTTGGACCACAAACAGGTTGTTCATTAGAGAAACACTAGTACTTAAGGAGGTAGAGGTAGAGGTTGTTCAAATTATTCTCTCATATACTATAGTTTTAATATGAATCACTATTCATATTATTTTTAACCTATAGTTTAATATGAATCTAATTCATATTTAATATTTGAACTCCTTCCAATATTAAATTCTCTCATTAATTAATTTTGAATCACATCCAAAATTAATATAATAAAGTTTAATTCAATAATTAAACTTATATTATAACGTATCTCCATATATTACATTAATTGCATCATATACAATTAACTAAAATTCCCTTAACAAATTTGAACACACTTCAAATTCTATTCAAGACTATTTAACCTCAGAACCCTTTACGAGCTAGCAGGTGGACCTAATGAACCTACAGATCAGAAGCTCCAACGATACGAGATTAACTGGCTAAACTCATTAACCAAGTTAATCAACATTCGTTAATTGTGAGTCATTCAACTAAAGACCCACAGCTGCACTCTTCTCACTGTAGAATATTTCTGTGTCCACGGATATCGACCATAACGATAAGTCAATCCTTCACGAGTGTTAGTAATGCCAGTTGGGTCAAATTATCGTTTTACCCCTGGGTTACCTCTGGATCCTTAAGTACCACTGATCCCTCTAATGAACAACCTGTTTAGGGTTCAACCACTAAACAAAATTCCTCTCGGGCCAAGAGAGGACAACGCGCTTTTGTTCAAGCCCCGAAATCAGCCCTTAAGGGAACACACATCTACTTACCCCAATAGGGGAAGGAGTGAATTCCATCTTGTACTGTTATGTTCCCAACCCCCACTTGGTCTTGCCCCTGAAATGGTAGGATTATTGAGTCGGCGAACTGGCCATTCTCACCCATACAAATCTAAGGACAATCCCTCCTGAAAAATGGGTTCATAATAGACTTAGGATTGAGATTGAGTTACCTAGGTCATCCTATTGAAATAGAAACCTAAACTAGTCAACGGTGTTACATCTAGTGGTTACTATTTCGCGGTCCGGTCTTATGCAAACTGATAACTCTCCAAAAGGGAGTTATTTAGGCCTTATTTCTATAGTGATTTGTGTGTCTTTTGTGCTAAATAGAGTTGCTTTTAGATAGATATTATATGTTCTAACCCATTTGTCAGAATGGATGCTTTGGAAGTTATTTTGTGCAGAATATATTGTTGAGCAACTTGAGGGAGCAAATTCTGTGCTGCAGCAAAGCAGGGAGCAAAACTGCCACGTCACAGCTCGTTAGCCAATTTAATGAACTGAATTCAGTTAAGCTATTCTCGGATTTAAGGAGCAATGAGAGCCATCCACGTGTCTAGGTCAACCTAATCCAAGCTTGTCTTCACTCTATAAAAGGGAGAGGCCGCCCAAAGTCAAATTCATTCAACTCTTGGAAATGGATCACTTTTCATTTCCATTATTGGGAGCCGAATAGAGGAGAAAGATTAGGGACTACAAGAAGACCATCAATTACGAAGTTGATCACGGGAATTAGTATTCTCTTGTATTATTTTGTAATTATGGATGCACTTACTCATATTGTAACGGGCGTTGTCATGTGCTCTATGAACTAAGTAATTTTAGGTGTTGGTTAGGAAGTATGTAATTGTTGTGCTTAATCTCTATGCAATATAAGTTGATTTGATGAATCTTGATTATTTGTTGTGCTTATTTACATTTTGTGCCCGCTTGGCCAGCCGATATGAATATCACTTCGTTGTTTCAGGGATGATTTGGGAAGTGTGTGGCATTTAATCACACTAGATCATTGTGTATTGGTGAACGCCAGTGACTGAGCTAGGGATAGCCAGTTGCCTAGTGCTTGATCGGTAGTGCGTCATTGGAGTTGAAACACATTCTAAAAAATCCAGAGTTCCGGGAGGATCCTGCTAATAAGACTGCGAGAGTTTTGCATGATCAATAATATTGCTAGAGCATCTTTTAAAACAATTACTAAATCCTGACCAGCGCTTGTTTCTAATCTGTTTGCTTTATTTGTTTACTTTTTGTTCTGTCATTTCTTTTGCTTCAGCATTCTATAAAAACCAATCATTTTAACCACTTTTGAAACCATTGAAAGGCTAAACAAAATAGATAAAGTGAAAGTTAATTCAGACCTTGGATTCGATAAATACTTATTACTTGCTGTGGACTGTGTATACTTGCACAGAGTTCTAGAGTTAATTTTTACCTTATTTTTACTCACTCTGGGAACCCAACACAAACTCATTGCATAGGATACCCCCACTCGCATGTCTCCTACATGGATGCTTTGAATCAATGCATCTGTATCGAATACAAAGTGGGTCGTATCACATAGTGTCACCAAGATAAGGTACCCAGTCTTATCCCTATACTATTGATAAAGGTAAAAAATATACCTATTTTGCCCTTATATTTATCTCATAATCTTGTCAAATGTTGTATGTTGTGATCAATTTACTGTTCCCGAGCTCAAAATATGTTAAAGTTGATAAGTTAGGGTGTTGAAAATCACTTTTGTCAAATTGTACTCATTTATGCTTAAAAAGACTTGATTTTAAGAGAATTTGACTAAGTTTATCGCTGTGCAGGAAAACAGAGTAAAAGCTGGAATTTTCCCAGAAATGCGACCACATTTCTGGGAAGGCAAAATGAAATGCGACCGCATTTCTAGAAAAACTAAAGCCGTTCCGAGTTATCCGCGGGTCGTTGTTGACGAGTCTTCTTCACACCTAACCGGTTGTTTTGACCCCGAAACTGACCGGGCTACCTTCCAGCACCTATTTCGCAGCTCCTCAACCATTTCCCACACTATAAAAGCTCGAGATTCGAAGTCAAATTCAAGCAGAACTCATTTGGAAGAAGAGGGTGGTGACAGAACCCTAGTTGATGCCTATGAGTAAGGATGCCCGAGGTCCTTCTTAGATGACTGAATTTTAACCTGAGTTAGACATCAAACCTTAGGGTTTGTAGGGATTTTCACCCATTCCCACTTGTAAAAGCGAGAGAGTGGAGTGTCTTAGCGAACTCTAGAAGGATTGAGTAAATAGAAAACCCATAATATTTAGCTATCTCTTTTATTTTCAGCTCTTGAATCTTTTCATTATTCTGTATTATTTACATTCTTATTTCAATGAAAATGTATTCATTTGCACTTTATCTCACCATGAGTAGCTAAATTCCACTGAGAGGTTCAATATGGTGAATTCTCTTATGGTTTAATGGCTTGAAAGTGTTTTATTTTCTTAAGTTTCTGTTCAATGCATGTCATTCTTTATTGATTATCACTCTAATCTTGCTGAGTTTAACTTGATCACTTAGACTTTGCATGCTATGTGAGTTTGATCTCGAAAGGGACAAACGATATCAGTTCTCATAAAAGTGATATAGGAGAAAAAAACTCGAAAGAGATTGTTCGGCGGTATAGGGCAAGCTGCCTAAGGCACCCTATATCGACTATAGGGTTATAGGTTGCATTTGTGAATTATCTATGTTGGAGTCGAGTCACAGAAATGTGCATAAAGGTACTCGCTTAGCCTTCTAACGATTCTTGGGAGCAAGGCCAAATAGAAGTTAAATCTGACCCAATGCATTGAATAGGCTTAAGTTAAATATTGCATGATTATGGTTATTGCCTTAGGGATGAATCCATGTTGAATACCTCATTTATTTCTTATTGTTATTCTTTTACTTACTTGCTTATTTTATTATTATCTTATCAAAAACCCAATCAATCAACTTACTTTCTTTGGTTACCTTTTCAAATGCAATCATTTGAGCAGTTTCTTATTCAAATCTGAATTTCCAGTTTAGTCCTCGTGGGATCGATACCCTTGGAATACTTCTAAGGTTTTTTATTACTACGTGCGACAGTGTATACTTGCACTAAGGGTTAGCTGAGTTTATTTCTTATCTCACATCCATCCATTCAGCTGACGGTCGCACCAACTATAGACCATTTAGGTTGTTACTTGAACATTGATCCCCGTATGTCCCCACATACTAGTCCAAGTTTCATTTAAACAACCTTGGATCTTAGTTTATTAGATTTTAGGGTTAATTAATGCAAACTCGATTATTTAACAACAAATTACTGAATCACTCAAATAACGCTTTATTGAGATCGATTAATTTGTTTCATTTACTATCTACGAGTTTTAGGGCATAAAATCCAACATCATGCATGCAACCTATAACCCTATAGTTTTTATAAGCGACCATCCCTTATTACAGCGAATAACCTATGTCTAAGCTTTTCTCCAATATCACCTTTATGAAAACCGATATTATTCGACCCTTTCGGTATCAAATTCACATTGCATGCAAAATCGGTATATTTTTTGCACTTATCACTGTAAGACAAAGAAGATCAACTATTTTTGATGACTATGTGGTTTATGAAGGGATAAAAGCCTTGCGCAGCAAAAAGTATTATCGAACCTACTCAGAGTCTTAGATTCCAATTGAAATACCAATACAATTTGCAAAATATTACAACAATAAATCTATATTTAATAGGTTGTACATAGTCTATAAACATGCTAAAAGATTAACTAGATCGATCCTAGTGATCAAGGATTTCATAGAAAACTTACTTTTGTAGAAAGCCTTGATCGATTCGCCTTTTCTCGCTAGTAGGATCGAAAACGCATCAACCCTCTTGTGCGAACACCACCAATCGGCTACACCGGTATATCTCTAAGACTTCTTGAAGCAGGAGACTTGTGGGAGTCTTTTGGAAGAGATCTCTGAGAGAAGAAGAGACAATGAGATGCCTTTCACCCCACCCCAGGGTCCTATACATAGGTAAAGGCCAAGACCTTTTCCTAATAGGAAAATGTCTCCTTTTCCCAGTAGGAAAAGGTCTATTAATAAGTTCAAATCTATTATCTGAACAATATCTAATTTTAATAAATAATTAATTAATTACCCAATTAAATATCATATATTTAATCTTTAGGGATTTTATTAAAATTAAAATTAATATGAATCCAATTCATATTAAAATTTATTTGAACTCTTTCAAATATTTTCTCTCAAGAATTAATTTTTTGAAATTAATTCAAAAATTATATTATAAAGTTTCATAAACTTTATATTATAATGCATCAACATGCATTATTTGATTCCCCAGATAAATTGAACATTTTCAATTTATATTTAATTGCTTCAAGTCTTTTTACGAGCTACCAGTGGGACCTAATGGACCTACAGATCAGAAGCTCCAACGATACGAGACTAATCAGCTTAAACTCATTAACCAAGTTAGTCTTCATTCGTTAACTGTGGGTCACTCCACTAAAGACCCAATAACGGTAAGTTAGTCCTTCACAAGTGTTCGTAACTCCAGCTGGGTCAAATTACCGTTTTACCCCTGAGTTACATCTATCTCCTTAAGTACCAGTGCTCCTCTAATGAACAACATGTTTGTGGTCCAACCATCAAACAGAAACCCCTCTCGGACCAGTGAGAGGGTAGGGCCCTTTGTTCAAGACCTGGAGACACCACTTAAGGGAACACTCATCTACTTCCTCAAAAGTCGGAAAGGAGTGAATTCCATCTTGTGTGATTATGTTCCCAGCTCCCCACTCAATCTTGTCCCCAAAATGGTAGGCTTATTGAGTCGGCGTACTGGCCACTCTCACCCATACAAATCAAAGGACAATCCCTCGTGAACAGGAGTCCATAATCCACTCAGGATTCAGACTAAGTTGTCTAGGTCATCTTAGTGAAATAGAAACCTAACTAGTTGACGGTGTTAAAGCTAGCGGTTACTATTTTGCGGTCCGGTCTTATGCAAACTCATTGCATAGGATACCCCCAGTCGCATGTCTACTACATGGACGCTTTGGACCAATACGTCTGTATCAAATACAAAGCGGGCCTTATCACATAGTATTACCAGGATAAGGTACCCAGCCTTATCCTTGTACTATAGACCTTTTAGGTTGTTACTTGAACATCGATCCCCGTACGTCCCCACATACTAATTCAAGTTACATACAAACAACCTTGGATCTAAGTTTATTGGATTTGGGTCAAATAGTGCAATATTTAACAATAACATTTTATTGCAGAAACTAATAACACTTTATTAAACACAAGTATAAAATTTGTTTACATTCACTATCTACGAGTTTTAGGTCATAAAACCCAACATATTTGCATGAGTCAAAATTTGACTTAGGCATTGATAATGCTCCAATTTCATTTTCACAAGTCATTAAAAGTGAGAGTTCTGCTAAATATGGTTAGATGTGCCATGAAAGAAGAGTTAGAATCAATGGATCAAAAGAGTTGGATGTAAATGGGTCTGTAAGACCCAACGTGACTCAAATGAAAATATTGAACGATACAAGGCTAGACTCGTTGCCAAAGGTTTTACTCAAAAATATGGTATTGACTATAAGGAAACTTTTTCCTATCTCTCTAAAAAGGATTCATTAAGAATTATTATGACATTAGTAGCTCATTATGACTTAGAGCTTCATCAAATGGATAAGAAAACTTATTTTTTGAATGGGAATTTAGATGAAAAAGTGTTCATGGATCAACCATAAGGTTTTGTGGTTGAAGAAAGGGAACATATGGTGTGTAAGCTTAAGAGGTCAATATACAGACTTAACCAAGCTTTCTGACAATGGTATCTTAAGTTTAATGATATCGTCACATCTTTTGGATTTAAAGAAAATGTTGTTGATCGATGTATATATCTAAAGATAAGTGGGAGTAAGTTTATATTTCTTGTTCTGTATGTGGATGACATCTTGTTGGCTACTAATGACTTAATTGGTTTACTATGACAAACTAAGGAATTTCTCTCTAAGAACTTTGAAATGAAAGATATGGGTGCAGCATCCTATGTGATTGGAATAGAAATATTTCGTGATCAAACAAATGGATTATTAGGATTGTCGCAGAAATTATATGTTAACAAAGTTCTAGAGATCTAGATTTATGATGGATAAATGCTCTTCAAGTATTGTCCCAATTTTAGAAGGGAGATAAGTTCAGTCTCATGCAATGTCCAAAGAATGAATTGGAACAAAATCAAATGGAAACTATTCCTTATGCATCTATTGTTGGAAGCTTAATGTATGCACAAACTTATACCAGACCAAACATCAGTTTTGCTATTGGCATGTTGTGCAGGTATCATAGTAATCCAGGAATGGATCATTGGAAAGCTGCAAAAAAAGTGTTAAGGTATCTACGAGAAACGAAGGATTATATGCTTACCTACAAAACATCTGATCATCTTGAGGTGAATGGATATTCAGATTCAGATTTCGTTGGGTGTGTGGATACAAGAAAAATCCACATTTGGCTACTTGTTCCTATTAGCTGGAGGAACAATTTTATGGAAAACGGCAAAGCATTTCATCATCACTGCCTCTAATAAGACCAATTTGTTATACACTTAGAATCTCCCAATTTTCTTATCTTAGTTGAATTCCTTGCGAAAAATGCTTTAAAATGAGTATAATATGTCTATAGGTCATCACCGGAGCTTTGGAAGCAATTCGGGGCTTAAACGAGCGAAACCGGAGCGTAAAATGACAATTCTGCCCCTGGAGCCTTATCAGCGTCGAGACGCTTGTCATACAGAGTCGAGACGCTACAGCGTCGCGACGCTAAAGCAATCCGAAAATATTTTCCAAAATTGAAGGCACAGCGTCGAGATGCTATAGCCACAGAGTCGCGACGCTAGGCAGTTTCCAGAATTGAAATTTTCCAAATTTGGCTGGAATTTTTCCCATATTTGAAGACCCAATTCAGCATCAATTTACCACGAATTGAAGGCCAAGAATCCCTATAAATAGAGGCCTTTGGTGTAGGTTTAGAATCATCCCTCAATACACAATTCACTACAACTTTGTAGTCCATCTCTCTCCCCCTTTCCACCATTCTTCTTAGTTTTTCTTGCTTTTCTTTATGTATCAAGCTTGTTCTTGCTCCATAAGAGGCTAAGTTCTTCATTCATGTAACCGGGTGTCAAGAGTAAGTTCATATTCTTTTAATGAAATTTCTTGTTTGAATTCTCAAAGCATGTTTCTGTGATTTTAGTTCTTTTTCTATAAGTTTAGATCGTGGTAGGAAAGATTGACAACCACTACAACAAATTTGGCTTTTAATGTCGGGCAATGCCCGACATTAAAAGTGTTTAATGTCGGTCACTGACCGACATTAAAAACACCGACATTAAAAGTTTTAATGTCGGTCGCTTTTAATGTCGGGCATTCCTCTTTTAATGTCGGTCGCTTTTAATGTCGGGCATTGACCGACATTAAAAGCTCTATCCGACATTAAAAGTACCCTTTTAATGTCGGTCGTTGCCCGACATTAAAAGTGCCATACCACAGGATATGGCAGGAAATGCAATATATTGAATGTTATTCTCCTTTGTCACAACCAAGGAATTTCTAAATCAATATGGCAATAGAAAACGTTAAGTCCTGGATGGTAAATCAAACTGAAAAGGAAAGCACAATTACATAACAAGAACCTATATGCACTTCTCAGTAAGGCCTAGGGGTTACTACTTTTTTTTGTAGATTGGTCCAACAGTATGGATTACATGAGATGCAGGCAACCGAAAACCTCTGCATCTTTAGATCACATTAGTATTTGCAAATGAAACAGTGTTCATGCCCGTTACTGAATTAGAAGAGCCTACTGTGTAATCCTTGCTTCTTCAGTTGGACAACGGATTCCAGGCTGGACTTCTGGTACAGAATAGCATGCTTGTACAAGATCTGGCCCTACAGCATTATGTATGGCTACAAAACAAGGAGGAAAGAAATTTCGGATTGTAAGTTCATCTTACAAGTTCTAAAACTAAAACAATGTTTTTAACTCCATACCTCTATCAGCACCACCACCTCCAAGCATTACCTCATTTGATGGATTAACCTACATAAGATTTAAGCCATCAAATGGAGACTCCTAAAAATAAGAAATTACAGAGCAAAAGATATGGATCCTTATTACTGATGTAGTATAATTAGTATTTTCTTTTTAGAGGAGGAAATAAAGAGTTCATTGATGAATGAAATGTACAAAAGAGACAGAAAAATCCCAGCCACCGTAGTGGTTACAAAAAGTACCACCAAATAGCAACAAAAGTAGAAACTGTCATAAATTCCATAAGAAAGCTCTCTCTAACAATGGCTAACCAGAGAAGTTTCTTTTCGTCTTTAAATGGATTACCCAAGAAAAAAGGTGGCAAGGAGATCATGTATATTTCCTGGCAAAGTCATGGACCAGTCAAATGCACAAAGGATAACCTCCCAAAATTTTCTTGCATAACACAACAGCTAGGTGAAAGGGCGAAGATTGGAATCGCTTTTTGAAGTCTGTCAGCTGTGTTAAACCTCCATGGCTGAGTTCCAACAAAAAAAACTTTGATTTTCCTCTGTATATTCCTTTCCAAATCACCTTGTACAAAAGATCGTTTATGGAGTTTGTTCTGCTGGTTAAATCATCCATCAAATTAGCAATTTAATTATGAAGTTAGGAGAGAAAAAGAAAAGCTATGGATGCATTCCTACAAATCAGTCCCCCTAATTTTCACAGCAATTAAACTAACAGGCGTCGATTCAAGCAAATTGAACTCAAGCTTAGACCCAAGATCTCAGCCAAATACTCGATCAAATACTACTGGACCAAATATTTCACCACTAATTTTGAAATCAATCGAACAAACAAAAAAAATTAGAAAAAGAAACTCACGCCAGAGATGAAGAAATCAACTACCGACGGTGGTGAATGACAACCCACCCTTTAGATCCAGCAAATCGCTCTAGAAGAAAAGAAAACCCAAGTCGGAGATGAAGAAAAATCGTGCCGGTGAGGGGAAGAAACTCGTGCCGTCGATGAGAGGAAGAGATTCACGCTGGTGAGGGGAACGTCCAGTCGCCATCAGTGAGGAGAAGGGGAAACGCTTCGAGAGGGAGAGCGGCGCAATAGGGGAAGGAGGGTTTTTTCGGGGAGAGATAAAGCTGAAATGTGTTCTTAAGAAATCCTTGCATATAATGTCGGGCATTGCCCGACATTAAAAGCCCAAAATTTTAAAAAATGCGTGTCCGACATTAAAAGGTCCGCGTGTTTTTTTGTCCGACATTAAAAGCCCTGCGCGATTTTTTCTGTTCGACATTAAATGTATAATTTGTTGTAGTGAACCTTGACCGCGCCCTTTCTAAATTTACTTGCTAAATCTAAGTAGCAAATAGGTTAACGTTATGATTATACGCATGCGTCCCTATAAATGATTTAATCAATTGTAATTGTGGTTTGTTGCCCGTTGCATGTGAATTAATTCGGCTAGATCCCAATGCGGTTTAGATTAGTTAATAGGCATATTAATTAATTTAAACTAGAATCAAACTTAGCGTTTGCATGTTTGTGATAGTTGGATCATGATTCTCAGTTTGTTGCCGGAATACGCCGGGCTTAAACTTGTTTTGACTTATTAGTGAAATTGATGATTTAATTGAATTGAACTTACCATGACTAACCCGGTTGCATGATCTTTAAGGTATTGATTTCTTTCTTTACTTTCCTTTTCTATTGTTTTCCATAATTAGTTTTCTCTCCTTGTTTACTTTCTTTTCCAAATATAAAAACCCCCCATTAGTCCGGTCATCACAATAAATCTAAGATAAACAAGTTATAATCGTGCTCCCTGTGTTCGACCCCGACCACTACTGCTACAAGTTAGCTTTAGGAATCGTGGATTATAAATTTATTTGACAAGAGACCGCGACAATCTCTTCCGTCAGCCTCCACTAAGAAGCTGAATTTGTAGCATGCTTTAAGGCTACAGCTCATGGTTTACGGTTTCAGAACTTTATTTCAGGACTTGGAATCGTTGATAGTATTGTCAAGCCGCTAAAAATTTATTGTGATAATTCTGCAACAGTCTTCTTCTCAAAAAATGACAAATATTCAAAAGGTGCTAAAAACATATGGAATTGAAATATTTTGTTGTTAAAGAAGAAGTTAAAAAAAAAGGGTGTCATTTGAACACATTAGCACTAACGTTATGATTGTGGATCCCCTGACAAAAGGATTGCCACCTAAGACATTCAGGGAACATGTCGAACGTATGGGCAGTGAATACCATTACTGAAATTATGGTTATGTTATTTGACACTCTGATCTCATTTATATATTGTTTCTGATTTTCTTTTATCACTCATGTTTCTCATAATATTGGTATATACATAAATGAATTATATATATGAAACAGGACCTTGTCTTTGACAAAGACAGTTATTGTTGAACTATTACTGAATACCTCTATTATAGATCATGTCAAATGAAAAAAAAAAACTAATTTTGTGACACATGGAAGGAATTATGTCAATGCAATGACATATGATCGTCATGATCCTTGTCAGTTTCTTGACTTGACATTGATATCATGATATGAAGGTGAAATTTATCTTCTATTGCGCATTATGTTTATTTACGTATATGAGAAATAATATCAAATTGACCAAGTGGGAGAATGTTAGAGTTTATAAATTTAATATAATCATTAATGTGTCCATATACATTATTCCTACTTAATATTTTAGGCCTAGTACATTAATGAGTAGATTAATTAAAAGGTAATTTCCCAAATTTAACACCTGATGGAAACTTTAGGGATGTGGGTCCTCTCTCTACCTCATTAAGCATAACTTTCTCTCCATCAAGAAGACCTAATCAAGTTCTCAAAGAAGGCCAAGAGGAAGAACCACAATCCTTATGAGATCAATATCATGGATCAAAGTATGATATTTTAAGTTATGTCATTGTTGTGAAAATCATCTAGTTCAAAGATCTTGACTTTAATTGAATTATACAATTAGGATTTCATTATATATTCATGTTTTACAAGTTAACATTATTGTCATAGATTATTCGAAAATTGTAATATTTACACTGTAGTCGCCATATTTACGAAAACTTTATATCAAGGAAAAAATAAATTAACTCTAGACAATCACAAAAACTAATCCTAGGTCGAAGAAAATGAATTTTGTGAATTTGGCTATTCAAATACCTTGTAGTTGGATCATCATGCAAAGAGATGAAACACTACCTGATACACTTCCTACCTTCTTTCGATAATGGTTGGTTGGTCGACTATTATGCTTGTTGAATATTCACAAAATAGACGAAAAATGGATTTAGATTTATGGATAAAAATCTAGATGTTCTAAAGAAAATAGAGTTTAGGGTGTTAGATTTGGGAGGGTATAAAAATACCAAATTTAAAATGATTAACATAATCGAAAGAAATCTCAAGTTATTATATATTTAAAAACTCTTTTTAAAAAATTTACTTTCAAGTGTTCCTCTCAAAATGGTTTATTTCTCAATCTAAGTCATTTTTAGTGATCGTCAAACACTATGATTTTTTTCAAAATTAAACACTTGAAAAGTTAAACCAAACATACCTTAAAGTTGGATAACTTTAATCTCTCTTCTTATCATTCTCATTGGAATGTTGAATCATAATGTTGAATTTTTGATAAATTATTACAAGAGTTTGCTGCGTGGAGTTGGATTACAAGAATATTGCTTAGATATATTGTGCTGACTGGATTTGCACGTGTTAGCCAAGCTCCCCAACGCGGTTTTTGTACAACTTCCCCTGAGCACATGGAGAGGTACCGGGAAAATTTCTAGTACTATAGTAGTACATACTCCTTCCATTCAACATTTGACACGTCATTTAATGGTCGTTTGTTGATATAATATTTTATTCAATGGTTCCCACACCATTCTTAAATGATTCTTTCATGGCAACCAATGAATGGAGGTAGTATGGAAATTTTCCATACTACCGTAGTACTAGAAATTTTCCCGTGAAGTACCTGATTTCGTTATGCTCTTCACACATCCGAATGGATCCTAGTGTATTTAATCCCCTATTGAGTGTATGGAAAATCAGAGAGTGTGAGAATTGTTCTTCACTGAGAGTGAAAACTGTGGGGAATTAAGCTGTAGAAGGGGAGAGAGCGATTGCAACTGTTTAAAAGTTGATTCTTTGTCGATGTAAATCGCTGATTCAATGGAAGTGACTAAGTGGATGTAGATCGTTTCTTTGATCGAACCACTATAAACCTTGGTGTTAACTTTTCTTTTCTCTATCTCTGTGTTCTTATTTTCTTTTCTTCTGTTGATTGCTCAATCTGTTGTTCAGAATTGTGTTAATTGGATACTGAATTTTACAACACATAACAATAGGATATTCCAATCTTGTATAGTTTGACATCCATTGTTTAGCAAATTTCTACAATCAGTCTTAATTATCACTAATTGACCTTCACTACCAAACATCAAAATCTAACTTACCTTCAAATTTTTGTTAACATGAGTCTCAAACATCATGGCTTGGTTGCTTGATAACAAGCCAATCTAAGTTTGATGCTTCAACAATCAACTAGGAACTACGTCAAAAAAAGAAAAAAAATTAATCGTGTTTAATCTGAGTATAGGTCAACTAGTTAAGACATAATATCTTCGACCAAAAAGTTCTTACATGTTGTTCTACTAAAAAAAGAAACGAAGAATCATGATCCAACAAGCCAAATGCCGAAGTTTATAGGTCCATATTCAATAAGTTCAATTATAGTACAAAACAAACACAACTCGCCTAAACTTCAAAGTTCAAACTAGCAAGCTTGAAAACAAACGAGGCTTAACTTTCTAATGTGGCATAAATTCACTATGAAAGCACGACTGATCCGTTTTAAATTGAAAATCGTTTTATATGATCCTTTTCTATTTCTTTTATGTCGTTGGGTTAAAACCCAAAAATCCTTGTTGACGTGAGATCGTGATCGTCTTCCTCCCAGTGTTGCTGCTCGCTGGGGGAAGGAAAGTTCAATGGGTTTTCCTTCTAGTATCCGAGAAGGTCAAACTCTGGGCGGGCTGCTAGGTAAAATAGAAATCGTTTTCCTTCGCTCAACTTTGCACTGGTGTACACAAAAGAGATTCATTTGCTAAAGAACTATATTTGGTTGCATATCGGTACATAGATACCTTCTTACACACCATTAAAATGTTGACAACTATTTTATTTTTTTTTTAGAATAAATGTTGACAAATAGGAGAGAACAATGCGTTGTCAACATTATATTAATGGTGTGTAGGAAGATACTTATACACCAATATGCAGCCAAATATTATCCACTTATACACCAGTATGCAGTCAAGTATTGACCTTCACTAAATCTTATTCCATTGGATTGAACTTCTATTTCTCATTCTCTTGAACACAATTTTGAGCAATATTTGGATAATCACACCCAGAAGAAAACATATATTATATATGTCCACACCATGAACTATACAAAATATGTATTGGGACTCACTCATATTTTGCTTCCCAAAATAATTATTTACCATGTTATTCTTATTTTTCCAATACAGAGATCACATTTCTTAGCAGTGAAATCTATCAACATTTCTAACTTTTCATCTTCACTCTGTCACTTTACATAAGCATCCATTAAATCTTTTTAAGTTGTGAATCTAAGGAAAAAAATTCAGTGATATTTTGCAATGTCTTCACATCAGCTTTCAAGCATTCATCTTTTCGTTTTGGTTGTAAAGATATGTTTTTAATGAGTTAAAAATATCATATATTATAATATGATAAAATATAGATATGTCCATTTATAACATTAAAAACCTAGCTTGACTTATATTAACTTACTCAACTCAAAAATAACTTATAAATAATAAAATCTCATAATGCTAACTTTTTTTATTTTTGAGTTCATTCATAATAATGCTTCCAATTACCACAATCTCATAAAAACATCATTTTTAAATTCACACACATTATTCATTTTTTTCAAGTACAGTGAAAGAACATGACTGAAAAATTCGGCCCGTTTGGTAACATTCTCGTTTCTTGTTTATTGTTTCCAATTTTATTAAGAAATCTAAGCATTTAATAAATATGTATGTTTCTTGTTTCTCATTTTTTAGAAACACTCCAAAAATTTGTATAGAACTTTTGGGAACAACTAAAACTAGTTTCTCCTTTTTTGTTCTTGTTTCCAATTTTTTTCCAAACATAAATAAGAATATAGGTTTATTATTATTGAATGTATAGGTGTTAGGGTCATGAAATTCTATTTTTCTTTATTAAAAATGAAGAAACGGAAACAAGAAACGAAACGTTACCAAACGGGCGTATCCATACACAACTTGAAAAATGTTTTTAACCTTAAGCATTAAAACCATATATTAAGCCAACATATATATATTACCCATAACATTAGGAAGCTAGCTACAGATGTATGATGAAGTTAAATTTTAATAACTACATAATGGGTGCACAAAGGGGACAGTAAATGATCTATCTATATTCTACAAAAGCTGGTTTAAGATTCAAATGTTTTAAGTTGAAGTAAAGGACGTATCATAATGCTCTCACTAGACCGTCACTGTATCACTTCAATTTAATTTGTTCATGAATCTTGTTGTTCTTCCTTAATTAAGATGTCACTGCAATTTGTGTCCCTGCTTCCATTGTCGTCATGAAGCTTACACGTCGCTTCTGCAATTTCAACCCATTTTTTAATTAAAATTTATATTAACACTAAAAAAATGTTAACGATTGAGAGGTCTGTGGTTCAAATCTCCATCCACGATGGTCAAAAAAGAAAAACTAATAAAGGATATCAAATTTCATTCATGATAGTTTTGAATCAAAACTATCTTAATAATTACCCAAAAGAAAATGTTGCATCAATTATACAATGGAAGAAACTTCTATCAAAAAGTATTGGCAATTAAATTGGCCACTCACTATGGTAAAATTATAATGGGTTTGGCAGACCAATAAAAAAGAAATAACTATTTGGTGGGAGTCAATTTTGTGTCCTCTATTTTAATATAGCAAAAGATATCATGATTAGGGGGAAGATTTGAAATTTTGAACAAATACAACTAAAAATAATTTTATAACTATATTTCAGCCAATCTAAACATAGTTTAGTGGATAAGACACCTAACTATTATTTCTTTCGAATTCTTTTAGATTTTTTTTTAGTTGAAGGTTTGATCTTATTTGTTAAACTATCTCATTTTTTCGTACAATAAAAAATATTTCGAAAAAAATTATTATATGAAATAAAAATTTGTATTAATAATTCGAGGATAGAAAATTCAACGAAAAAGAGATGGAAACAAAGATGACTACACCAAGAAAAAGATTGTAATTAATGGGTATGAAAGGGAAAACACTAATCAAACAAAATTGGACTCATTGGATGGCAAGAGTTTACTTGGTCACCTCTGTTTAAATAGTAAAACATATCATTTATTAAAGGTAGATTTGAAATTTTAAAATAATATAATGGAAATATGGGTTTAAAAATAATTCTATCCTATCTTTTAATATAGTAAGAGGTTATTAGAAATTAATGATTAATGATTTTCTTTAAGAAAAATATTTGATTGGTTTTGAAAAATAAGAATTATATGAAATTTGGCACATCAATAATTCTAGAGTGGAAAATTCTACAAAAGAGATGGAATCAAAGATGTCTACTACACTAAGAAAAAGTTGTGATTAATGGGTTAGAAGACAAAGCACTAATCAAACAAAAATTGACTAATTGGACAGTGAGAGTCAACTTTGTGTTCTAATTAGGTTAAATATCATAAATCATGATATCATTATCATCAAGGATAGGTTTTAAAATTTTAAATTATATAAAGGATGCTAAAAATGATTCTCAAACGATTTTACCTTTTAATATAGCGAGAGATCTTTAAGCATTAGTTGAATAGATTTTTTTTTCGTTAAAAATCACTTTTCGTAAAAGTAACAATTTAGTCTCTGAACTTTGATTTGTAAAGATTTAATCCACGTGCTTTTATTTTTTTGACAATTTAGTCACTGAACTTTGATAAGTAACAGTTTAGTCTTTGTACTGTCAAATTTGTAACGATTTAATCCTTGTTGCAAAAAAAAAATAATCAAAATTAAATGTCATTTTTTATTATTTATGAAGTGATTTTTTATTATTTAATGATTAGACTTTGTATAAACATATTGGATCCCAAATTAGTTTATTAATCTCTCTATGTAAGAAATTTCATTAAATCTTAACATTAATTTTCACGATAGGAACTATAAATTGTTGCAAATTTTAAAGTACAGGACCAAATTGTTACATTTGAAAGTTCAAGGATTAAATTTGTTACAAAATTGAAAGTATAAGGACTAAATCGAGTTCATGGACTAATTAAATGGTTACTTCCACGAAGACCAAAAGTGGTTTTAACCATTTTTTTTATCTAAGAAAACCATTTTATTAATTTTGAAAAATAATTGTTATATGAAAATTGAAACAAAAGCTTATATCAATATTATAAGGTGACCAACATAAATCTTTCTATTTTTTATATTTTTTAGTTCATAAGTTTGTACATTAAAATCCTTACCCTATGTTTATAAGGTAATATCATGAAAGAAAAAAAAAATCCTAAGTAAGATGGATACCCATAATAAGATGTTGATATATTTTGGCAAAAAATAAAAATAAAAATAAAAAAAGGGCACTAAACAAACAAAAATATTGACTCATTGGATGATGAGTGAGTCAACTTTGTGTCCTCTATTAAATTAATTAATTTATAGTTGCACCAACTCTTTCTTTTTAAAAAAGTGCAACTACTTGATCAACAAAAACCCAATTGAGAATATTAATTACATTTCCATGAATCAATATACTTTAATATAATTCAAATTATTAATTTTTTCTTAATAGAATTCCCACACATGAGTCTTTTACTGTCCATCTATTTTGACCTTTGTAATATTTTGGTCTTTTTTCCAACCATTTTTAATTATTGTATTTTAAAAGTAAATGGGGAAGTTAAAAAAGTTTTGTTGTAACTGAAACATATGAATAAACAAACCATTTTAATTTGTTAAATTTGTAAATAAAGATTATAACTCAAAGAAAAGTGTATTGTTTCAAAAGTTCAGATTTTATGCCAAAATGAGCATAGCTTAGTGGTAATTGACATGTATCCTCGACCAAGAGGTCAGGAGTTCGAATTCCCCACCCAAAGTGTTTATATTCTCAAAAAAAAAATCAGATTTTATTTTAGTTCTCTTCAACTTCTGTATTGTTCAATTTTTTATCTAAGTATCAATTTTTAATTAACCATTTAACAAAAAAATTTAAAACCCATTTTAAAACTAGTTTCAATCTACTATATGACTTCAAAAATTTATCTACAATAGATCTGTAGGTTTACTAAGTAAATATTCTATGTTTTTCATGTTTCATTTTCAAAAGTATACAAAAATTTTGGAAACAACACCAGTCTAGTTTTTTTTTTTTTTTTTTTCCTATTTTCACAGTGTTTTATCATTTTTTTTACTTCTAAAATATATGGTAAATATTTTTTAAAAATAAATTATATGTGTCACTTACCTATTATGTTTTTGTTTTTCTTTTTTAAAAACTAGAAACAAACAAACGGAGAAAATGTCAACAAGAGTATAGTTCAACTGGCATAAAATTGTACCTCCCACCCCACATATTGACACCAAAGAAGAACCGAACACGAAAAACTTACGAACGAAATAAGATTTATCACATAAAAGTGACTTAGAAATTAGAAATTTTATGACTAAAACAAGTAAAATGAAAGGGCATATACGCACCTCACGTGGCTTGATCATATCCTTCTTCTCTTCCTTTTGAGCATTTTCAGAAACACTTTGTGTGGTTTTATTCATGTACAGTCCCACAATCTTCTCCGCTGCCTCTGCCTCATCTTTGCTCTCCTTCAACAGCCTCTCCACCTCCGCCTTCGGCAGCCGCACCTTCAACCGTGTCGCTCCCGCTCTCGATCCCTCTCCTCCGTCCTCCTCCTCCAACACGCTCTTCGGTTTCATGATAGTTAGGTCCGACGCCGACCTTCGCGCCAACATCAAGCTCTCTAGCCTATCCTTGGCACTCATATTGATCGCCGACCGTACCCGTCGTGGAGCCTGTGTGTTAAGAATATGAATAAAATATTAAATTTACTATAACCTATTAACTTACCAAAACAAAATATCTAGTTATAAATATCATTAATAATCTCTCCTGGGATTTTTTACTAATATTCCATTTCAGTACAAGTGAAAAGGACGTTAAATTTTCCATAACCTATCAACTTAAGCTTTTGAATTTTCTCACCTGTTGATTTGGAACCTTAGGCAGCTCGACGAGGAAATAGAGCCTCTTCGTGCTGAGCTTCTGGTGGGGCTCCAATGGCTTTGCTCGAACTCCATAGTGCTTCACGGCCTCAGATTCGAGCAGAACAAAGCCAGGGTAATCCTTGACGACGTCCCCAGCTTGAACCGGGGGGTTGAGCTTCATCGTCTCGCCGGAGATCTTCATCACCTTCACCGTCTTCTTAAGTCCAAAGGTGTTTCCCATGGCAGCCAAAAGGGAAAGAGTTTGGAAAATGGAGAGAGAGAGGGGAAGAAGATAGGTGGTGGGTGGGCGTATAAGAGAGAATCATTGAAGTCTAAGGGTCTTATTATAAGGGAAGATTTTGTTTGGTGGGTTAAAAAGTGATTTCTTTCTTTTTTTTTTTTTTTTTTTTTTTGGGTCAAACAAAGAAGGCAAGATTTGAAAATTGAATTAAAATTATGTTTTGACAATGCAGAAAAGTACGTAAACTGTCCCTTTCGAGCTAAGAACGGGATTTAAAAATTTTCCCCACATTTTTTTTTAATCCATATAATATGGTTTGCTTTTTACTTTCTCAAGTTAATTAGATTACAAGTTACTAAATTTAGTGTTTAAGTTTATATACACATTTTTAAATTTTCAATTTTGTGTTTAGTAATTTTTTAAATGATCGACATATTAAGTAATTTTCAATTTGTGATAACTATGTTGAGAATACCTGCAAATTGACGTTGTCCAAAAAAAAAAAGCTAGAGAATTGGGTTCATTTTTTTAAAAAATAAATAAATAAAAATAAAAATGGAGAATTGGGTTCTTCGTTTCAAAATTAAATTTATCTCTGTGTCAAAATTTCAAATTTAATTTAATCCCTAAGATCCCATTTTATATAAACGCTTCATTAAAATTTAAAAAAGAAAAAAAAAAGTCAGATCTCTCACATATTTTACTTTCTTAAAAACACATTTTAATTTTTAACCAAACTTTAAAAAAAAATTCAAAGCTATTTTTTAGTTTCCGATTTTTAGCTTAGATTTTGAGAAATGTTTTTACAAAAGGGTAAATATAAAAACAAAGAAACACATGAATGATTGTAGTGTTTAAAATTTATTAGTGTAATTTTCAAAAGTAAAAGTTAGAAACAAAATGTACTATCAAACCTTTAAAAATTATATCTAATAGTTCATTTTCATTAACTTCGTCAATGGTACTAGCCAACGTAACACACAGACTACATTAATTAAAAACATTTTTCGCAATGCGACAACTTAAATCTCTTACTTTTAAAAGAAAAATCATCCCATGTTTATTTAATACGAAATTCTTGATGACTGATTTTTTTCAGTAACATGAATGATTTCTTTTTCTATTTTCTCTTACCCGTGCCAACGCTCCGCTACTATTACTGGCAGCTATATATACTTTCAAATGCTTAACGACAAATCAGTCCAAAACCCATATTTTCTTAAGAGATTGGAAAGAAAAATGAGAATTTTTAAAATAATTTTTTTTTTTTTTTTGTGTGAAATTTTCAAGCCTAAGAAATTTCAAGACAAGAAGAAGAAGAAATGAAGGTAAGGCCCGTGATGTATGGGGTAAGGTTTTGATTTGATTTGATAATTATTTTGTAGTTATTATAAATTATATAGTTTTTGTTTATTTGGAAGTTTTTGTTTATTACAAAAATGGGGATAGGTGAAGCCGTTAATCACGGGCATGGATCCAAGGATTATTTTGTTCAAATTCTTCATGTCCTCCTCTAACCTTTGACTTCTTTCCGACATCGCTAACCAGTTCGATGTTGACTCGAACAGCTGGTTAAATTACAAATTTAGTTTCTAAACTTATAGAGTGTGAAATGTACGAGTACAAACTTTGAACTTTCAATTTTATTTTAAATAGAACTTTTTTCGTATTAGACAAAAAGAAAATGGTGTATTCCTTATCCTTTCAATTTTATGTTTAAGAGGTCATAGATTTTAAATAAGTCAAATATGATGGGAATTCAATAGACACAAAAGTTAAAGATTTGGAAATTTATTAAACACAAATTTAAAAGTTTAATGACGAAACTTATAATTTTATATTTTTTTATTTTAAGAAAAAGGAGAAAGTAAGGGGTTTTTTTTTTTTTTTCCTTTTTCTATTATAAGATTTTGAATATTTTTCTCTAATCTGAATGGTTCCATGAAATTAATTTAAATGGTTAGATATTATAATCTTTTTTATAAATGATAAATTTGAATTATTCATCATCATCTCATTGATAATGTAATGCTATAAATATATATACATACACATAAAATATGTTTGGTGTTTGATGATGGTTTTATTTTAAAAGATGATAAATTATTCATCATTATCTCGCTTGTGATGTATGTTAAATAAATAAATAAATAAACATGATTGATGTTTGATGATGGTTTTATTTTAAAAATAATGTTTATAAATAATTTTCTTTATTGTGTTATTTACTTTGAAATAAAATTCAAATTTGAACAAACCGAGGAAGGAACCGTGTAAAAGCTTGAGGAGTAATTATTTATATTTATTAATTTCCTATCTTTATTTTTTTGAAAAATATAAGGAAAAACCTTTTTGGTCCCTGAATTTTGATGAATAGGTGCATTTGGTCTTTGAATTTTCAAAGTGAACCTTTTTAGCTCCTGAGTTTTGAAAATTAGGTTTAAAAGGTCTCTAAGTTTTCAAAATGGACCATGTTAGTCATTGGGTTTTGAAAAAAAGATTTAAAAGGTATTTTTTCCAAAAATATATATGTTGATGACTATTATATCTCCTTTTTTCTCATTTTTAGAAACATTCTTGAAATTGTGCACAAAATTTGGGGAGGGGGGAATGGTTTCTTCTTTCTTATTTCCAGCTTTGAAAAACCTACATAAAAGTATTATAATATGATTTTTAATGATGAATGTATGTAAAAATAATAATAAAAAAAAGGCTATAATTTTGAATCTTTTCTATAAAGAAAATTTTTCAAATGATTTTTTTATATTTAAAATTTTAGACAACAAAATAATTAATAATTAGAATTTAAGTGTGAGTAAGAAAATAAAAGAAAATAAGTGAATTTTTAATAATGGATAGAACTCAAAAGCAAGTTTATTGAAAATTTATGAGAAAATTATTTGATAACCATTTTGTTTTTGGTTTTTGGTTTTTGAAAATTATGCTTGTTTTCTCTCAATTTTCCTACTATGGTTTTCATCTTTGTCAAGGACACATTTGAATTCGTAGGCCAAATTCCAAAAACAAAAACAAGTTTTTGAAAACTATTTTTTTAGTTTTCAAAAATTGGCTTAGTTTTTACAAACATGGAAAGATGGGTATTAGAAAAACAAAGAAACTTGTAGGTGATAGTAGGGTTTATAAGCTTAATTTTCAAAAACCAAATGGTTATCAAACGGGGCCTACACAAACGACCATTTTATTTTTGAAGAAAATATAAACTATGGGGTTTGTTACCATCACATCTTTGAACATTAATCAGCTCCATGTGTTTTGTTAGTGTTGCAATCACATCCATGAATTTTTAATTTGATCAATTAGTCCTCTATATTTTGTGTAAGTGTTGCAATCAACCCCTATAGTTTGGTAAGTACCGTTGCAACCATCCCTTTTATTAGTTGTATATTTTAAAAAAATAAACGAGGGGTTTATTGCAACACTTTTAATTTGATTAATCAATCTCATGTGCTTTGTTAGTGTTGCAATCATACCCATGAATTTTTAATTTGATCAATTAGCCATCTATATTTTGTTAAATGTTGCAATCAACCCCCTGTCGTTTTGTTAAGTGTTGTAAATGATCCATTTTATTAGTTGTATATTTTAAAAAATAAATGAGTGGTTTATTGCAACACTTTTAATTTGATCAATCAACCTCATGTGCTATGTTAGTGTTGCAACCACACCCATGAATTTTTAATTTAATCAATTAGTCCTCTGTATTTTGTTAAGTGTCGCAATCAACGTCCTGTAGTTTGTTAAATGTTGCAATCAGTCCCTTTTATAAGTGGTATATTTTTAAAAATAAACAAGAGGCTTATTGCAACACTTAAAAAAGTACAATGGACTGATTGCAATACTTAACAAATTACAAGGGGTTGATTGATTAAATTAAAAGTCTAAGTATATGATTGCAACAAATCCCACAGTTTAGGAGTGGTTTGTGTAATTTTCCCAAAATTTATTTATTGAGACTAGAATAATGTGGGTAGGAGATTTTAGATTATTGGACATAAGAGATAGAAATTTTTATTTAAAAAAAATATTTTTTTTAATTCAATAACTTTTGGGATGGGAGGATTCAAACATCTAACCTCTTGGTTGATGATATATGTCAATTACCACTAAGCTATGACTTTAGTTTTTTTTAAAAAAAAAAAAAAAAAAAAAAAAACTATAGTTTAATAATACATTCAAGAGCTTAGAGGAAAAACTAGGATGAATTTTTAGTCTTTTTAAGTTTAACCCAATTATACAGACTAAATTTAAACCTTAATATAAAAACCAATGTGAAACTAAACATAGGGTATAAATTAAAAAGTATCTGAACCAAACTGAAATTACATTAAAAAGAAAAAAAAATTATAATTTAACTCCATTATTATAAATTGCATTAAACATTGCAAGAAACATATATTTTTTTTTTCCATTTTAGACACAAGACAGACACAAAAAGACAAGAGGATTTTGAGGGCACGGAAAAACGGCATTTGGTTCAAACAAGAAAGAACATGTCCCGAATTTGCAGTGACATTGTCACAGATTTGACCTTAAAATTACCATTAATTGTTGAATTATTTTTCTTCTATTAATAAAACTCAATTATATATTTATTAAATCAATTTTGAAAAAAAAAAAATCATTCCTAAATTGAGTCTAACTTCTAACTTCTAACGGTTCTTTGGTATAATGCCATTTTTTGTGGGTAATGATTCTACCAATAATTTAGGCCTCATTTGATAACCATTTGGTTTGTTGTTTTTGTGTTTTTGAAAATTAAGATTAAACACACTACATGCACCTACAAGTTTCTTTGTTTTGTTATCCCTCATTCCCATGTTTTCAAAAACCAAGTCAAATTTTGAAAACTAGAAAAAATAGTTTTCAAAAACTTGTTTTTGTTTATGAAATTTGGTTAGGAACTCAAGTGTGTCTTTAACAAGGATGAAAACCAATGTAAGAAAATTGGATGAAAACAAGCATAATTTTCAAAAACCAAAAACAAAAAGCCAAATGGTTATCAAACGAGGCCTTATGTAATTTGATTTCAAACTTTACTAAATATTTTTAAAATGATTGTACAAGAATCTTCCATTATCTTTTACCAATAATTCAAAGTTAAAAACAATTAATAAAAGGTAGGAGAAGGAGAAATGATTTTTTTGTTTAAAACCGAGGTGGGATATAGAGATTTGTGTAAGGAACTACCGGACACACACATATCTCCACAATGGTATGATATTGTCCACTTTGGGCATAAAGCCCTCATGGCTTTGCTTTTGGTTCACCCCAAAAGGCCTCAAACCAATGGAGATACTAGTCCTCCCTTATATACCCATGATCATCCCCTTATCTAGCCAATGTGGGACTTTGGTCGCACTCCCAACAATCCTCCCCTCGAACAAAGTACCACCGAGCCTCCCCTCAAATAGTCATCTATCCGTCCAACTCTCTAGGCTTCACCGCTTTACCGAGAGTTTTTGCTCTTATCCAGGACGACTCCTCTTCTCCGTAGTATACTCGACTGCCTAGCAGAGCCCAACCACGGATCTCCACCATGATTATTAAGGCTCACAACTTCTTTGTTCGACACCCGAGGATTCTACCCGACACGGCTACTCCCGGGGCATGGCTCTGATACCATTTGTTGGGAGGAAAAAATGCGGAATACAAATAATAATAATATTATGACGACAATCAATAATATTATAACTATCTCCCCTTCCACAGGTTAAGCCAACACAAGCCAAAAATAATAGTCACGAAAATAATAAAAAGATAGGGAAAAGAAAACGACACCGAAAAATATACTGGTTCGCCCCAAGCTCGAGACTACGTCTAGTCTTCTGCAACTGCAGGTTCTACTAGAATTTGGAAAATTACAGGAAGCCTTCAATAATGCCACAAACTAACCCTCAATAGCCCAACAATAGCTATTGACTTCCAAGTATCACAACCCGATAGCTTGGGATAAACAAAAAAAAACAAAACCCTCAATTAAACCCAAGAGAAATACTCTTCATCTCTCCAAAAACACTAACTGCCGCACAAGCGGACTGAAAACTCCAGCCGCACCAAAAAAGGACCTCAGCTGAAAACCACAAAAACATATACTTATATATGTATATTAACCTAATGAAGTAAATGGGCCAAGCCCATTAAATCCTCTCTTTTCTCACGTGGCAACCGAGGGAGAGTTTTGTCTCCACAATCCTGACAATTTCCCACTTGGAGACAAAACGACGATCTCGTCTCCCACTGCAACAAAACTCTAATCATCTTGGCAAACTCCAAGGATCTACTCCCACTACAACTGTTATCTCTGATCTTCTTGGTAAACTCCAAGGCTCAAAATACCTGAAAAACAACAAACTCACAAAAATAGGCAACTATCAGAATATAACTGTAGCTCATATGTGCTCGCCCCGAGGTATGGGCTAGCTACGTGGACCTGTCTCCCAGACGAAAAAGACAGACACGTATTCTCACTTCAGCTAAGTGGTGTCACCTGTCATCTTCTTCCAACCCAAACAACTGTTCCTGAAGAAGATACACTCTAAGAATGGCTTGAATCCTCTATTCAAACCTATTACCAAGCTAGAGACCTGACCTTTGACCTTAGCAACTGCTCTGGCCTTCCACTTTGATGCCTCAACTCGCCTAAGCGACTTCTTCAATTCATTCGAGCATCTGACAACTGGGGATTCACGATAGCCATCAACTTTCTCTCCTAGACTTCCCAATTGTTTCTGAACTGAAGGATCGTGATCGGACTGATCGAAATTGGCTATCCTTGCTGCTGGCTCAACTGTACCTCTACAACTACCATCTGCAGCTTTAACCGGCATCCACTGTCTCTTTGAACCTTTGGCAACATTCAACTGACATCTGTATAGTGTAGATTTCCTGTGACCAACTGCCACTACCTGGGATCCGAACTTGAGTTTACACTGGCGACTACCAAACTCACACATGAAACCATCATCTGGAAACTTACCAATAGAAATAAGATTCATCTTGATATTAGGCACGTACCTGACATCTCGCAGTACCAATTTACCTCCACATTCTGTCTTCAGACTAACATCTCCAATCCCTCTTGTCTTGGAGGTTCTACCATTTCCCATCCTCACTAGGCCATGATGCCCTCCTGTGAATGATGTGAACAAACTCCTATCTGAAGCTATTTGAACAGAAGCTGCACTGTCTAATATCCAATCTGATGAATAATTACTATACTTTGTGTCACTCTCAACACAAACTAAGACGACATCCTCCACTATATTTACCTCTGGTTTTCTTTTCTGATCCTCTTTAAATTTCCTACACTGATACTTGAAGTGACCTTTCTTATGGCAGTAAAAACATTCTACCTCATTCCTACTTTTCCATAACCTCCAAACTCAAGATATTTATTAGATACTTTGGTTTACTAAAATGTCAAAATTTAATAAAATTTTAGGTTAAAACCACTTTAATTTTGTAATTGAACTTTTGTCAAAGTAACAATTTTGTCATTAAACTTTAATTTGTAACAATTTAGTTCATGTATTTTCAAATTTGTAACAATATAGTCCCTATACTTTAAATTCGGAAATGACTTAATCCCTATCATTAAAAAGAATATTGTTAAATTTTAATAGGATTACTTACATCTGCAAATCAATAAATTTATTGTTGTAAAAAAGAAAGATCAATAAATTTATTAAGAACCAAATGTGTCTATAAAACTACAAATAATATTAAACTGTTATATAACCGTTCACGTTAGAGATTAAATTGTTACAAACTTTTAAAATATATGGATTAAATTGTTATAAAGTAAAATTTATGGACTAAATTGTTACAAATTTGAAACTATGAACTAAATTGTTACAAATTAGATTGTTATTCCAACTTGGGCAAAAGTGTTTTTACCAAAATTTTATAACGTAAAATAATTTTATTCACAAAGAAAAAAGTATTCAAAATAAAAGTAGGAGATGAATTCAACAACAAAAAAAATCAAATATTTTTTTTTTTTGACAAAAAAATCAAATATTCTTTTAGTATGAAAACAATAATTTTAAATATAAAACTTGTAAATACTTTCAAATATTTTTTAAATATTTTTGTTTTCATTTACTTGATCAATATATCTATAGATAGATACAAGTGGTTAAAGTCACAAGGTTGGTTGGTGTTATATATTACCCTTGCTTGTTTAATCTATCTTAGTTCTTATTTATTGTTTATTTATTTTTTTTATTTGCAAGAAAAATAAAATAAAATAAAATTTCTTTCGGTAATTAGAAAAATAAGATTGCATTTAGTAACTATTACTTGATTTTATTTTCTTTCTTTTTTACCGAAAGCAAAACATATATATAATGTTTGGACAATTGCATAGCTGAACTAACATAAAATGGTACTAATGACCAAGAAGTGAATCCCTTACCCCACATATTGTGAAAGAAAAAAAAAACTATTTGTTTTTTGTTTCTTTCTCCTTTGAAATATTAGATTTTTTTATTTTGAAAAATTGAAATATTAGATTAATAGAAGCTTTATTTGAAAATTTAATTCTTTCAAGTGAATTTTTTTTTTTAAAAAAAAGTTATGTTATATTTATATTTTTAAACATTTACTATGTGTTTTATAAGTAAAAATGTTAAATAATATTTTTATTTATATTTTCAAAAAATGGAAATGGAAACTAGAAACTAGAAAAAGTAGTTCTAGTTGTTTCCAAAAATTGTGTATAATTGAATTGGAGCAATATTTCTTAGAAATGAAAAATGAAAAATATGAACAATTATCAAACATTCATGTTTCTAAAGAATAAAAACGAGAAATAGTTCATTAAAAAAAAAAAAAAAACGAGAAAGAGTAGTGGTACCAAATTGACTCTTTAGATGTCTTATTTTGAAATGTATTACTGTTAAATTATTAATGAAATGTTAAATAAAATATCTTTTTATATAAACTTTTATTGTTTTTTGAAACATCAATCAGTATACCAACGACAAAACTTTTAATACCAACAACAGACAAAACGTTTAGCCATAACCAGCCAAAGAAGAAGGGTAAAGCTAAACAAACAACCAAATAATATCCCTAAGATCCAAGCCTCCAATGCCTTGAGCAACTGAACTCCACCCTTGCTAGTGCCAAACCAAAACTATTGCATCCAATACTATTTTGGGATGAGAGAAATCCGCAAATATAGAAACAATAGCGCTTCATATATCTCAGTAACATCCTTTGATTCATCGTCAGGGACACGACGTTTGGTTGGACTAGAGGACGCCTGATCTGAAGCTCCCTAGCCTCGCATCTAAACTCCAACCTTGTTAGTGTCATTTCTCCTCATTATCACATCTTAACTCGACGACGAACCCAAACTGAAAGCTTAGTTCTGCACCAACAATACCAACTAATAAACAATTTGCATATAACAAACAACAAACGTAAACAAATCAGGAAGGGATAAACATTAGCAAGTGGAAACCATCAACTCGCTCCCACCTAAAGGCTTGCTAGGCCACAAGCAAGCCTAATCTTTAAGAGATGCATGGATGTGACTCAAATGATGGAATCCATCATGATCATATCCCTACACTACAAATGCTAAGCCTTATACCTAAGAGAAGCTCAAGAAAGCTAACAAAATGAGACAGATTAAGACTTTCCAAGAATATAAACTTTTATAGTTAACTTTTGAGTTTTGAGAGGTAAAAGGCCAAAACCAAATATTTGAAATATTAAAGATAAAAAGATATAAGTCAAAATAAGATTTAAATCCTGTAATTCAAGCAGTTAGACAACAAATTTTCCTTTTCTATTCAATCCCAAAAAAGAATACTGGTAAATGTAAGATTAAAGTTATATATTATCTAATATTAAATATTACATAATATATTAAGGATCCTCTTTTCAATATATATATAGTTTAAATGTTTTTCAAGAATAATAAAATTCTGTGTAAAAATTGTTTAGAATTTAAATACTCATATGTTTACTTACATTTCTTCGTAAGTTTTTTTACGGACACAAGTTATTATATACTAAAAACTCGTTTAGAAAATTTTTCTTTCAAGTGTTTCTCTAAAAAAAAAAAGTTTATTTCTCAATCTCATGTTTTAGGGTGTGTTTGGTTTAACTTTTCAAGTGTTTAATTTTGAAAAAAATTTAGTGTTTGGCAACCACTAAAAATGACTTTTTAAAAAATGAGATTGAGAAATAAAGCATTTTGAGAGAAACACTTGAAACCAATTTTTTTAAAAAGAGTTTTTAAGTATACAATAATTTGTGCATAAAAACACTTATGAGAAAATGTAACCAAACATATGAGTGTTTAAATTCTAAATAATTTTTATACAAAATGTTTTTGAAAAAAATGTATTCTTGAAAAACATTGAAATTGAACTGTATTGTTGAAAAACTAGTCATTTTAAGTGATTGTCAAACACTAGAATTTTTTTTCAAAATTAAACACTTGAAAAGTTAAACCGAGCATATCCTAAATAATACTAGTTTTTGAAAGTTAAGCTTATAAACATCACTCTCACTTATAAGTTTTGTTGTGTTATTTACTTCTTCCCATGTTTTCAAACTGAAAAATATTAGTTTTCAAAAACTTGCTTTTCTTTCTAGAATTTGACTAGGAATTTAAAAAACTATGGCAAGGAAATTGGAAGAAAACAATAATAATTTTTTAAAAACCAAAAACCAAAATCCAAATGGTTATCAAACGGGACCTGATGTTTTAAAAGTGAGGGAGGCTATTCCATTTTCATATCTCTATGTCGACAATGACACTTTTAGTTGAAGGCAAATCCCACTTCTTATTCGTGGTGTGATTTAAAAAAAAAAAAAAAAAAAAGAAAAAAAAAAAAGTAAAAGGTTATGCGCATAAGATTATTCCCAATTGATAATTCAAAAGTTTTATTGTGGCTGCTACTTTGTGATATATTAATCTAAAATGTTTTGTTAAAGTAAATTAATATTAAAATAAAAAATAGTCTAAAAGTCCAAAATGACCCTCCGCTCATCAATTTGGAAGCTTGAGTTCTTAACAATGGCTTGGGGACCAAGTCGAAGTTCCTTCCTCTTTTTTTTTTTTTAAGAAAAGAAATTTCAATTAAACTTGTTGGGAGTGCGACCAAAGTCCTACATCGGCTAGATAAGGGGATGATCATGGGTTTATAAGGGAGGACAAGTATCTCCATTGGTATGAGGCCTTTTGGGGTGATCCAAAAACAAAGCCATGAGGGCTTATGCCCAAAGTGGACAATATCATACCATTGTGGGAGCTTTCACTGAGGAAAGTTAGTTGCATTTGCTCTGAATTGTGCTTCTGATAATATTGAGGTAATATTGAGGTAGAGCCTATTACATTCGAAGAGGCTAATGGAAGAAGAGCTGTCCTCTTTGCATAAGTAACAAGACAGTGGTATATTCGCTTTGATACCTTTATCTTGAAGCAGGGGTCTCATTTTAGGCTTTCTTCGTCTCAGTCACCTAAAACTGATCAGAAAAGGTTAGAGATGTCAAAAATTCCATATTGTAATGTCGTAGGGAGCATTATGTATCTCATGATTTGTACTAGGCCTGACTTGGGATATTCAATGAGCATGATAAGTAGGTTTATGTCAAATCCTGGAAAGGAGCATTGGAATGCAGTTAAATGGGTGCTTCGGTATTTGAAAGGTACGTCAGGTGTTTCACTGTGTTTTGGGAATGGTTGTGATCAATCAGCATTGCTGGAAGGCTTCACAGATGCAGATTATGCTGCAGACCTTGACAAAAGAAGGTCTTTATCAGGTCACATTTTTCGCTTGTATGGTAATGTGGTCAGTTGGAAGGTTTCTCTACAGCCAGTAGTTGCTTTGTCAACTACCGAATCAGAGTATATTTCAGTTGGTGAAGCAGTTAAGGAAGCAGTGTGGTTGAAGAGAATTGTTGGTGAGTTGCTGACGCAAGAGTTTATTCCTGTCATCCGTTGTGATAGCCAGAGTGCTATTCATCTTGCGAAGAATCCATCTCACCATGAACGGTCTAAGCATATTGATATTAAGTTTCACTTTATAAGGGATATGGTTTCTCAGAATGAAGTTAAACTGGTGAAAGTTCATACAGATCAGAATTTGTCGGATATGCTTACAAAGGTTCTCACAGCTCATAGGTTTAAATACCTGTTAAATGAGGTGAATGTAAAGCCAGGGTGATAGGGAAATTAGAGAATCAGCTTATTGCTTAAAATATTCTTGTCATGAGGGAGATTTGTAAAAATGACAAGTTATTTTAAGGTTAAAAGTTTAAAAGGGCAATTTTGAAATATTATGTATACAGAGGGGCAAGATGGTAATTGAGTCATCATCTTCTCTCTTAGGGCTGCTTCACGATTTGAGAAAGGGAGAGAGACAGAAGCTTCAGCCGCTGCACACAAAACAGAGAGATAGAGAAGCTTCAGCCGCTGGTCTCGAAATCGCGTGGGTCTCGATATTTAGAGACAGAAAAAGACGTCGGCGTGGGGAATGCTGCAGACACCGACGTGGGTATCACAGCAGTCGTCGTGGGTCTTTGTTCGCACTGGTTCTGGGTCTCTGGTAAACGCCGTGGGTGATTGTTCAGCAGTCGTCGGAGTGTCGAGGTTCGTGAGGCTGCCGGTGTGGGTCTGATTTCAGCAGTGGGTCTCGGTTGTTTTGGGTCTCGATACAACTTGGCGTGAGACGTGGTTTGACACTGATTTGGGGTCTCGATTCAGGAGCGGCCTGGTACATCAGTGGGTCTCGGTATTGGAGGCAGAAACGTGAAGTGGGTGTTTCGCTTGAAGGTTCAAATCGATTAAGGTTTGAGGTATTTCACCATTGTGTGATTTGTGCGAATATTGTACTCTGTTTTGTTGAATATTGCTCTTAATAAAACTCTCGTAAGCTGGTTCTCAAAGTGGATGTAGACCGAAAGGTTGAACCACTATATATCCTTGTGTTCATTCTTTATTTTCTGCTTGTTTATTTCTCAGCTGGAAATTTGCGTTCTGATTGGGCATTATAAGTTCGCTTAAAATTCTACAAGTGGTATCAGAGCCATGCCCCGGGTGTAGCCGTGTCGGGTGGAATCCTCGGGTGCCGAACAAAGAAGTTGTGAGCCTTGAAGTAGTCATGGGGAGATCCGTGGTTGAGCTCTGGGCAGGCGGGTATACTCCGGAGAAGAGGAGTCGTCCTGGATAAGAGCAAGAACTCTCGGTAAAATGGTGAAGCCTAGAGAGTTGGACGGATAGATGACTATTTGAGCGGAGGCTCGGTGGTACTTTGTTCGAGGGGAGGATTGTTGGGAGTGCGACCAAAGTCCCACATCGGCTAGATAAGGGGATGATCATGGGTTTATAAGGGAGGACAAGTATCTCCATTGGTATGAGGCCTTTTGGGGTGGATCCAAAAACAAAGCCATGAGGGCTTATGCCCAAAGTGGACAATATCATACCATTGTGGAGATATGTGGTTGTCCGGTAGTCCTTTACAAAACTAAACAAGGCAAACACCTATGAGACTATGAGACAGGAACCCCCACTGGTGTGATCAGCAAAACCAATATCCTCCCTGTTTAAGGCCATCATCCAAACAGGAAAATAGTTGGACCAACATTCAGAAGAGTTTGACTCACATGCCTTATGGGCCAAAATATGGGCCATCTGATTATGGCATCCGGGCACATAATTAATGGAATGCACATTAATATTATTCAAGAGACTCTTAGCTTCATTCAAGAAAAGGGAAATTTCCGTGAAATCCTCCTCCAACCCTTGAAGAAGATGAACAATTTGGAGAGAGTCCAGTTCTACACGAACCGACGGAGAGTTCCACGAAATCGTCTTCAACCCTTCGATCAATGCATGCGCTTCCAACCAACAGACTTTCCACGGACGATCGATTGCTCTGTATCCAGCCGTCACCGGAGATTCGTCCCACCTACGAAGATCCTTCCTCTCTTCCTTAGCGAATTGTTTTTTCTTTGGGCAAAATGCACTTTTGGTCCCTAAGGTTTGGGGTTCATGTCTATTTGGTCCCTGAAGTTTCAAAAGATACACTTTAGTCCTCCAGATTTGTAAAACCATTCTAAATGGTCCCTGACTTAACTTTGACTTAACGGAATGCTGACTAGACCGTTATATACTGATATGGATGGGATGACGTGGCTATTTCATTTTATTAATAGGAAAATAAATTGAGAAATTAATCAAGAAAACTAAAATATTAAATAAAAAATCGTTTAAAACATATTAAAATATAAAATCATTCTTTTGAAGATGCAACGACTCAGGAACCTCGCAAATTTACCCCACAAAACCCACAATACATTCAATTCCCTGATCCAATTTCTTGAACGCAAATAATACTGAATAAACCCACAATAAATCAATCTTCCTCCCTTCTTTATCTTCGATTTCACAATTTCTTAACGCAAATACAGAACCCGATCCAATTTCCTCTCAACAATCACGTTATGCTCCACGACGGTCGCGTAGCACGGTGGCGACTTGACCGTCGGAAGGGGGTTTCCGGGGTCGTGGGAGGTGCGACGGTGACTTTAATGGAAGATGATCGGCGATGAATCGAGAAAGTGGATGGTTGGGCGACAAATGCTATTTGGTGAAGGTCTGCATACTCATCACAGTAACAATTTTGATCCTCGTTTCGACGGCTCCACAGTAACAGTCTTGAGGAAGAGCCTTTCAGATGAAATTTCTTATTTGGGTTTTTGACTAATTTTCTCACTATTATTTTACAGTGATTGGGGTGTCTCCGTCCAACTCTGAACGACAACGTTGATTTTTATGGGAGAAGAAGGTGTGGATTAGGGCACGTGAAGGGATTTTTTATATTTTAATATGCTTTAAACCATTTTTAACATGTTTAATATTTTAGTTTTCTCAATTAATTTTTCAATTTATTTGCCTAGTAATCAAATGAAATAGTCACATCATTCCATTCATGTCAGTACATAACGGTCTAGTCAGCATTTCGTTAAGTCAAAGTTAAGTCAGGGACCATTTAGAATGGTTTTACAAACCTGGAGGACTAAAGTGTATCTTTTGAAATTTCAAGGACCAAATAGACATGAACCCCAAACCTCAGGGACCAAAAGTGCATTTTGCCCTTTTTCTTTTATACATTTAATCTTAATTATTGACTCATTTGTATTTATATATATATATATATATATATATATATATATATATATATATATATATATATATATATATATATATAAAATGAGTGGGTAGTAGCTTTTTTTTTCCTTTTCTTTTTATCAATATATATGAATTTTCATGAAAGTATTAACAAATATGAGTATAACTTTTTTTAAGTAAAAATTATTAATCATTTATTGATTTTGATAGTGGTAATATCGGTATGTTTTTATATTATGAGTGATAAATGTTGATCCATGTGATCCATATTCTGACTCACTTTTTTTTAGTCTAAGCACTTTTGTTTAAAAAAATACACACACACTTTTGATCCACACGTTTCACATTTCGTCATAAATTTGATTTGGTTCACTATATCCATAAGTGATTGTGTTCATCATAATTTTTTTCCCTCACTAAATAAACATGCAATTTTTAAAATAATGGAAAACGGATTGTATTTGGTAGAAATAGTGAGTTAAAATAACAATTTTTAAATTGGAGGGCCAAATGGACGTGCAAATACAAATTTAAAGGTAGAACAATAAGGGGCCGTTTGACCCACTGTGTTGGTTATAATAGTGGGGGCTATTATAACCCACCCAGTGTTTGGGGCATCAACAAAAATAAGGGGTGAAATGGGTTATTTCCCCCCCCCCCCCCGTGTTGCTACAGCAACCACTATTCAACCCACCCAATTATTGTAGGACGAAATTAGAGAAAAACACAATTGTTGTGTCGTGGAGATAACCACCACTGCCTTGAAAGCAATTTCGGCACGACCACGGTGCTAAATCGTTTACGCCGGTTGCTCCCCAAGGTTAACACAACACCCTTCTCGTTCGTGCACTCAAGAGAGAAGGATTGGAATCAGAAGAGAAAATAGGAAGAATGAAAGTGAATTCGATATCTTCCACTCTACTCAGAAGCTGTATTTATAGGCCAGGCGAAAAACTGCTTTCCCACAAAAGCAGACCAGCAGCTGCCACGTGTCACGTCTGGAGCAGTCCACGCAGGCGAAGTCCACGGTCAAAAGGGACGAAACTAACGCTTCAACGTTCAAAATGGAACGGACGGTAAATGCAAGACGAGTCATACACACGTGGGTGGCTATAAATTAAAGGATATTTTGGCAAAAAAGGTAAAACCCGGTTCTTTATTTCGCGCGAGCGCGATCTACCCGAACCCGCCCGTCCGACCGGCCGCCCCCGGCGGCGCACGCGTGTGGGAAGAGGTCTAGGTACCACTCTTAACCACTTTTACAAGAGTAGGGAAGAATGATTCTATAAAAACACTCTTCCCAACTCCAAATCTTTCCATGTGGGACAAGCATAAAGCAAACACATGGAAAAGCCAAAAATACCCAAGTAGATATGCTTAGTCATTCCCAACAATCCCCCACGAATGACGATAAGCAATATTTCTCTGAGCAGAGGAGGAATTTAAACTTAAGCGTCAATATCTTTCGATTTGAATTAACGCATAGTGAAGTAGGGAAATAACCAACATAGAGAAAGTAAGTTACCTTTTGAACTTTCAATAGCATGGTTTAGACCCCCACAGCACGTTTGAATCCTCAAATTTCCCTTGATTCCGCGATACAATAGTAGATCAAGTGCTATTTACGGCCATGCACAAAACACCTTGGGTCATCGTGAAAGCTCTAGAAAGAGATTACTTTACACTCTTTCAGAAGGCGGCCACACCTTCACAATCACGTCATGCTTCATCAAGTCTACCGCAGTAAACCACTCAAAACCTTGAGCTATGAAGACTTTCCAACAATGTGTCCATCAAGTCCGTATTTGGACCACCCACATAAAGGGCTATGGACTCATTTCCACAGTTTAAGTCCCATACATCCTGAGGACTCTAGGATTACTCTCCTTATTAGGCCCTTGGTGAGAGGATCTGCCAAATTCCTCTCAGACCTCACATACTCCAAGGAGATAACTCCCCCTTTCAATAACTGTTTCACAACTCCATGTCTCAGGCGTATATGCCTTCTCTTGCCATTGTATACACTACTCTTGGCAATTCCTATGGCAGCTTGTGAATCACAGTGCAAAGAGACTGGCACTGACGCCCCCCACAGTGGTACGTCTTGAAGTAAACTTCTTAACCATTCCGCCTCTTGCCCTGCAAGCTCGAGAGCTATAAACTCAGACTCCATGGTGGATCGCGCAATGCACGTCTGCTTTGCAGATTTCCATGATATAGCTCCTTCACCAAAAACGAACACATACCCGCTAGTTGAACTTACTTCGTCGTTATCAGTTACCCAGTTTGCATCACAATAACCTTCTAATACTGCAGGAAATTTATTAAATTGCAAACAGTAATCTATTGTACCTTTAAGGTACCTCAACAAACGACGAAGTGCAACCCAATGATCTTTATTAGGATTATGTGTATACCTACTCAATCTACTCACAACATATGCAATATTAGGTCTAGTATAATTCATTAAGTACATTACACTTCCTATAATTTTTGCATATTCAGATTGAGAGACACTATCCCCTTTATTTTTCTTAAGTTTCATACTAGCATCATAAGGTGTTCTCGCAGGCATATCATCAAAACAATCAAATCTCTTTAGCATCTTTTCAACATAGTGTGATTGACTCAATGAGTACCCATTTTCGGTTTTCCTCAATTTAACACCAAGTATTACATCAGCCTCACCTAAATCTTTCATCTCAAAGTGTGAGGATAAAAATAACTTGGTATTATTTATTACTTCTAAATTCGTACCGAAAATAAGCATGTCATCAACATATAGGCAGATAATCACATAATCAACACCAAACAATTTCGAGTAAACACATGTGTCAGAAGAATTTACTCTAAACTCATTGTTTACTAAGGTATTATTAAATTTCTCATACCATTGTTTGGGAGCTTGTTTAAGACCATAAAGAGACTTTTTAAGCTGACATACCTTGTCTTCTTGACCAGAAACTACAAAGCCTTTAGGTTGTGCCATATATATCTCCTCTTCTAAATCTCCATTGAGAAAAGTTGTTTTCACATCCATCTGATGTATTAACAGCCCACGAATAGCTGAAAGAGCGACTAGACATCTAATAGTAGCTATTTTAGTTACTGGAGAATAAGTGTCAAAGTAATCAATACCTTGTTTTTGTGAATAGCCCACAACCACTAATCTAGCCTTGAATTTTTCAATTGAGCCATCTGGTCTAATTTTCCGTTTAAAAATCCACTTACACCTAATAGGTTTACTCCCTTTAGGTAAATCTACCAAGTTCCACGTTTGATTCATAATTAAAGAATCCAGTTCACTTTTAATGGCCTCTTTCCAGAAACTAGAATCTACAGATTTTAAGGCCTCTTGGTAGGTTTTAGGATCCTCGTCTATTAGAAACATGCATGCAAATTGATCATCAATTTTATCTGAGTTTTCAACAAGAAAAACAGTTAAGAAACCCGATCCAAAATCTTTCTCTGTTCTCTTTCTTTTACTCCTCCTAGGTTCAGATTCATGCATAACATCAGGAGTAGATGAGGGACAAACAGTCACCTGACTAGATCGTGTGACATTATCTGGCTCATTTTTAATCATAGGAAAAATGTGTTAAAAAAATTCAGCATCTCTATATTCACAAATTGAATTATCATCTAAACACATGAACCTATAAGCAGCACTATTATGAGCATACCCAATAAACACACAATCAAAAGTTTTAGATCCTACCGTAGGTTTCTTAAATACCGGATATGCCACTTTAGCTAAGCACCCCCATACCTTCAGATAGCTCAGGTTCGGCGAATATCCTTTCCAAAGCTCGTATGGTGTCTTATCCAGACTTTTGTGAGGGACTCTGTTAAGAACAAAACAGGCAGAAAGCACAGCTTCCCCCCACATACTGTTAGGTAATCCATAACTTATTAACATAGCATTCATCATTTCTTTTAATGATCTATTTTTACGTTCAGCTATGCCATTTTGTTGAGGAGAATATGGTGCAGTACTCTCATGGATAATACCATTTAATTCACAAAACTCCTTGAGAGACTTGTCGCTGTATTCACCTCCCCTATCGGATCTTAACCTTTTGATCTTTTTATCTAGTTGGTTTTCTACTTCTGCTTTGTATTTCCTAAACATGCTACTAGCTTCATCTTTTGATTTCAGAAGATATATTTTCGTGTATCTAGAGAAATCATCGACAAAAGATATATAATAATTTTTGCCACCTTTACTAGTAGTATTTTTGAAATCAGCTAAATCAGAGTGAATTAACTCAAGCAGCTCAGTACATCTCGTTGTAACGGGCTTAAAAGGTTTTTTCGTGAATTTTGCCTCTACACATACAGAGCATCTCTTGTTTTCAGGTGTCTCAGATACATTAAGAAGATGCAATTGTTTAAGCCTTTTAATAGATGCGAAATTCACATGACCTAATCTACCATGCCACACATCAACAGATTCAACAATGTAAGCAGAACGAGATGTACTTTCATTCATTTCAGCAGGAATAGAAACAGTGTTTAACACAAAGAGACCATCACCTAGATACCCCTTACCAACAAAGTCACCATTTTTAGTCACGACAACCTTGTCAGCTTCAAACACAATTCTAAGCCCTGCCCTGTTCAACAGACTTCCAGACACCAGATTCCTACGCAATGAAGGAACATACAATACATCATTCAAAGATAAAGTCTTTCCAGAAGTAAGTTTCAAGAGAACCTTCCCTTTTCCAAGTACTCCTGCAGTGGTCGAGTTCCCCATGTATACGCATTCACCGTCAACAGTGTCATGGAACTCGTGGAACAAGCTTCGATTGGAGCAAAAGTGTCTAGAGGCACCAGTGTCAAGAATCCAGTCAGATTTATTCTCCAACAGGTTTGCCTCCACCACCACTGCAGCAATGATGTCGTCTGCTTCAACAACGTTGGCTTGTGCACCATCAGGCTTCCGATCTGGCTTTCCTTTCCTCTGGTTGCACTGATAGGACTTGTGCCCTGGTTTCCCGCAGACATAACATATCAGCTTGGATTTCTCCTTCTCTATTTTCCCGCTAGGAAACTTGAATGGATGGTTCTTCTTCTGCGAGGATTTGTCTTTATTTTTATTTTTGAACCTGTCTTTTGATGCAGCAGAAGATTCAACTAGGTTAGCATTAACTGAATTTAAGGATTTAGATTCCAACTTATCCTTTTGCCTGTTGGCTTCTTCAGTTCGCATGTGGCTGATCAACTCTTGTAACGTCAGGTCCTTCTTCTTGTGCTTTAAATGATTGCGGTAGTCGCTCCATGAAGAAGGGAATTTTTCGAGCAAGACATTTGCCTGGAGAATCTCACACATCTTCATACCTTCTGACAGAATGTTTGCCACTAGATTCTCGTACTCATGAACCTGGTCCATCACTGGTTTGTCATCCGTTATTTGGAACTGCATCCACTTACCGACCACGTACTTCTTTCTTCCTGCATCATCATCGCCATATCTGGACTCCAGAGTGTCCCAGATAACTTTAGCTGACTTTTGAGCGACGAACAGGTCGAACAGTGAGTCGTTCATGTGGTTCAGAAGATATCCCCGAACTGCCTTGTTGTCTTTCTCAAATTTTTCTGGATCAATGTCATGGCTGTCCTTTGATTTTTGAGGGATTGTCTGAACCTCCTTAGAGCTGTGTGGATCGGGCTGGACCTCCTTGGATTTTTCCAGATCAGTGACGGGTGCTGCTGATTTTTCCACATAGTCGGTGGTTATAATATAATCGACTTCCAGTTGTTCGAAGAAGATGAGCAGCTTCTGAGACCAGTGGCGGTAGTTAGAACCATCAAGAGGTTCTAGCTTGGATAGATCTGGAAGATGCTTCTTGGATTTGATGGACATTTTAAATTGCTTTCAACTTGTAAGACGAAATTAGAGAAAAACACAATTGTTGTGTCGTGGAGATAACCACCACTGCCTTGAAAGCAATTTCGGCACGACCACGGTGCTAAATCGTTTACGCCGGTTGCTCCCCAAGGTTAACACAACACCCTTCTCGTTCGTGCACTCAAGAGAGAAGGATTGGAATCAGAAGAGAAAATAGGAAGAATGAAAGTGAATTCGATATCTTCCACTCTACTCAGAAGCTGTATTTATAGGCCAGGCGAAAAACTGCTTTCCCACAAAAGCAGACCAGCAGCTGCCACGTGTCACGTCTGGAGCAATCTTCAACGTTCAAAATGGAACGGACGGGATGAACTACTTGACCGCGTGGACATGTGGAAAAACTACGATGTGACACGTGGGTGGCTATAAATTAAAGGATATTTTGGCAAAAAAAAAGGTAAAACCCGGTTCTTTATTTCGCGCGAGCGTGATCTACCCGAACCCACCGGACCGGCCGCCGGCGGCGACGCGCGCGTGTGGGAAGAGGTCTAGGTACCACTCTTAACCACTTTTACAAGAGTAGGGAAGAATGATTCTATAAAAACACTCTTCCCAACTCCAAATCTTTCCATGTGGGACAAGCATAAAGCAAACACATGGAAAAGCCAAAAATACCCAAGTAGATATGCTTAGTCATTCCCAACAATTATTATATTCATTCTCTACAGTAACTCTCTACTCTCTTCTTCCATATTTGACTTTCCTGCCGACGACCGGCCGGCGACTTTTCCGACGACCACCGACAACTTTTCCGGCGATCGCTGACGGCTTTTCCGACGACTTTTTTTTTTAATCTTTCTTCTCATTTTCATTTCAAAAAATATAAAAAACGAAAAAAAAAATAAAAAAAAAAAGAAAAGAGGTAGAAGAAACGAAAGGAAAAAAGAGAGAAAAAATTTGCGGTCGTCGAAAAATTTGTTGGTGGTCATCGGAAAAGTCGGAAATTTTCTAGGGAGTTAGATACTAGGTTGTCTTTGTACATATGTAAATATGGAGTTTTATTACATAATTACTTTTGATAATGAAGTATATGAATGTTTACTTTCATCGTACCATATTTTTCATTCCAAATTATACTTATCGTATTTAAGTTTATCGTGATAATAATAATTTTAAAAAAAAATACTACTCAAGTTTTTATTTTATGTGATTTCTATTTTATTTTATTCTTTTGATAATGAAGGTAAAATGAGTTTTCAATAAGCATTTACCATTTTTATGTTGGAAATACAGAAATGAAACAAATATGGTTTTTCTATATGAAATCATAAAATGACTTATTTTGTGAAAAAATCATGACTCTAAAACAAAGAAAATCAACCTTTACCTTAGGTTATTTTTGTTTCCTTCTAAGTTAAACACATAATTTAACCCCTATACCCAAAACTTTATTTTTTTTACAACTAAACCCAATTTTTTTTTTTATTAATATTTGAAGTACAAAGTTGTATGAGGAAAAGAAACAAAAAAAAAAGTCAGGAAAAAGAAACAGTCAGCTTGAACATTTGATTTAGAATCCCATGTTAAACAGATCAACACTTCAAACACAGACTATTTTAACCGACTAAAATAATCTGCATCCCAAACACTGCACCCCAAACATATACTATTATAACCCTCAGCTATTATAACCAACTCAGCGCCCCAAACAGCCCCTAATTTTTTCTAGTATATTTTAACCAAAAAAAAAAACAGACCAACCAAAAAAAAATTCTGCAGTTTTTTTTTTTTGAAAAAAAAATTCTGCAATTTATATTTACGTATATAACTAAAATAAATAATAATAATGTAAACATGCGTATAGAGAAAACTTACTCATCCATGTCCTTCCTTGCTTTTGCAAACATTTCTAATTCCTACAAAAGAAAATATATAAAAAAAAAAAGGAAAAAAAATCAATTTTGACCATCGAACTTAGTAGGTTGTATCAATTTTAACCCCTAGACTTTCAATTTCCTCAAATTGAACCCTAAACTTAACAAATTGTATCAATTTGAACTTCAAACTTGCATAAGTGTTGCAATGTAGACTTTTGGTCAACTTTTCATTTGAATTGCTATTAAAACATGTAATTGACAATTTTCTCTTTTTTTTTTTTAAATTCACATTGCACCCGAGCTAGTGTTTTATAAGAAATTTGTTGGAAAAACTAAAAGAAATCAAATATCCCAAACTATTCTTCTCATTATTATCTAAAAAAGAATTACAAAAAAATATTGGCAACAAGAAAAATCCAGCAAATATGAAAACTCGAAATTTCTTTATGTTCATTTCCTACATTTGTACATTCTTCTAATTAGCAAGAAATAAAACAGTAAAAGAAGAAAAAAAAATCCCACAAAGTTCTTAGCAACAAGAAAAAACCACCAAATTTTTTAAGATAAAAAACCTCCAAAGTTTATTTGCTTTCATAATCTTAAATAACAACGAAAAATCCCTCACAATTAAAGTTCTCAACAACAAATAAAAAGTCATCTAAAATAAAGTTTCTCCAATATTTTATTTATAAGAAACCAATTCAGGTGCAATGTGAATTAAGGAAAAAAAAAAATAATCAATTACATACAGTGGTTCAAACGGAAAGTTAACCAAAGGTATACATTGTAACACTTACGCAAGTTTAGGGTTAAAATCGATACGATCTGATAAGTTTAAGGTTCAATTTGATGAAATTGAAAGTTCAGGGTTAAAATTGATACAACTTGTTCAGTTTAGGGTTCAATGTGATGAAATTGAAAGTTCAAAGTTAAAATTGATACAACTCCCAAAGTTTAGGGTTAAAAATGATTTTTGCGTCTGATACAATCCCCAAAGTATTGTAAAATTTGTAAGGGATGAGAGTGGTAATTCTCCATAGAGAACATCACGAGGAATAGGTTTCTCGCAAGAAAATTTTGCCTATTATAATTTTTCTTTTTTTTTTTTCTTTTTTAAGTTCAACATATGTGGAGTGAAGTTTCCAATTCGACTTATATTAACTTTTAGGTTAAATTATAAGTTTAGTCCCTTAATTTTTAAGATTGTGTCAATTTGGTTTCTAAACTTTAAAAAGTGTCTAATTGGTCTTTGAATTTTCAATTTTGTGTCTAATAGCTAGGTCCTTCAACTTTAAAAATGTCTAAAAAGTAGTCTTGAGATTACAATTTTATGTCTAATAAATCTCTGACATATTCAAGATTTTTTAAGAATTAACCAATCTATTAGATATAAAATTGAATTCTACGTCTATTGGGTCTATTGGGACTCTAACTTCCAATTTTTATCTATAGGCTTATAAATTTTAAAAAATGTCAAGTGGGTCAATAATTTATTAGACATCAAATTGAAAGTTAAGGAATCTATTGGGCACAAAAGTTAAAGTTTAAAGACCTATTAAATACTTTTTAAAGTTCATGGACCAAATTGACACAACTCTGAAATTTTAGGAACTAAACTTGTAAATGAACCTAACTTTTATTATAATTTTAAAATAATAAAAGAAATTTAACCTAATATATATATAATGTAATAATCTTAATCTTAATATATATAAATAGGGCTTAGAGGGGAGAATCTTTGCATTCCTCTTTTACCCTTACATTTTTATTAAATTCCTATTTTTCCCTTTGTTGACGGGACACGACTCTTCAGGTGTATCACTTTGTATGGGTGTAACTGATGCCGACGAGGTGCGACTCTTAGATAGTTACATATGAATTGATGCATCCTATGGGTATGATCCATGTATAAAAAGAATGAAACATAAATATCATACATTTTTTTATTTGTTTCTATCAAAATATCATGTCATTATAGCAAAAATTCTCCTTATATCAAAAAGAATGGAAATTAAAAGTTTATGTTCTTCGGAAGGAAACATTGAATTGTGTCAAAATGAAGTTTGAGAATTCATAAACTCATTTTTTTCGACGAAGAGGTTTTATTGTATATCATTTTTATTTTTCTCATGTCAATAAATGTTTTTTTTTTTTTTGAAAAGACAATAAATGTTATATATATATCCATCAAATGTTATTTACATTTTACATTAATTGCTTGGAGTAAGTATATTTTTTGATAAATCGTAAATTCCTTCTGGAAAATATAATTTTTTTTAAAAAAATGGAAAATATAATTTTAGAAGGGGTACTTTGTGTTTCCAAATCTCAAACATTTTACATTTTGTATCCATTTGGATTCAGTTATATTTTCAACAAAATTAATTATTTAAAATTACACTAAAGAATTTCAATACATTATAAGTTTTCTTTATCCATATTATAAATTATATATTTGTTTAACTGTTTTTAATTATTAAAAAAAAAACCTTAGAATTGAAATAAAAATGTATTTGTTTTTCTTTCATTTGATATACATCTAAACATAGGAACAAAGAAAACGTAAAAATCATGTGGTCCAACAAAAAAGTTAAGAAATTGTTCAAAGTCATCAGAATTTTATTTAAAATATCATATCTTAAAATGGATGTAAATATCATTTTTTTTTCTTTCCTCTTTTGTTCGTAGAATTCTAATAAATTTTTATTTTGTCCTTCAATCTTTACTGATAGGATGCAACTCTTCGAGTTGAGGTATCTATTGAGAAAATAGTTGAATAGTTGTGATTTACACATTGAATCAACATGTCCATTCACCTACAGGTATGATTCAAACCATAGAGTTGTGCATGAAATGTTGTTTATAAGAGATTCTTCTATATAATCAAAGTTCGGTTTGTTAAATATTTTTTTCTAGAAATCAATTTATTCGAAGAACACCAAAGAATTACCTGTGAAGTAAATAAACTATCTTATTATGTCATTTATTTTTATCGATTTCAATTAACAATTTTCACTCCACTTATGTTATCTATTTTAATTTTAATCATCCATGTGTTCTTTATCATTTTTATATATTTAAATTCCTTTTAATTTCATGAGACTATAGAGGAAAAAGTTTACTTCCCTCTTTTACCTTTACAATTTTAACAAATTCCTATTTTGTCCTTCAATCTTTGCTGACAATACGCTACTCTTCGAGTTGAGCCGTCCATTGAGAGAATAATATAATAGTTGCAATTTATGCTAGATGGACACAGTTGTTCAAGTGGAGGTTGGTAAACATTGAATTGACGCATTCATTCACTTAGGTGCAAACCAAATTGTAGATGTAAAACATCATGATCAAATGGTGGAGATGTGTCTGTGATGTTGTGTATCAAAGCGATTCTCCTATGATCAAGGTATATTTATTAAGTAGTTATTTTTTTTCTTTTTTGTTTCTGGAATTATCCTTGAGGTAATAAAATATTTTATTATGCCACTTCTTTTACCAATATCAATTTCAATTACATTATATATTTTTTAATTTTAATCATTATTTTTTTCTTTATCATTTTTATCTTTTTCATTACTTTTTGATTGCATGTCAAATATTTACTATTTAAATTCAACAAAATATATTTTTCATTCAAAATTTGAATTTCACCACATGTAATGTATTTCATATTCATTCTAAGTTAACTTATAACAAGATATATATAGTTTTTTGTTTCACTTTCTTTTTTAACTTTCAATTAAGACAATAACCTTTCACGTGCATTGCACGTATCGTTTAACTAGTATAATAAAATGGTTAAATTACTAGTTCATGAGCATTCATATTTGTGTTTATTTGGTTGGTCCCTTAACTCAAGTGTTTAATAAGTTCTTAAACTTTCAATTTTATGTCCAACAAATCTCTTAATTTTCAATTTTGTGTCTAATTAATAGGTCATTAGCCTCTTCAATATTTTCTAAAATTCACGAACTAATAAATATAAGATTGAAAGTTTAGAGTTTCATTAAATATTAAGTTCAATTTTATATCTAATATATCAATAAATATTAAGTTCAATTTTATATCTAATATATCAATAAATATTAAGTTCAATTTTATATCTAATATATCAATTGATTTTTAAAAAATCTGAATATGTCACAGATCTCTTTGATACTCAAAGACTTATTAGACACAAGATTTGAAAATTAAAAAATACGTTAGATATTTTGAAAGTTCAACGACCATATCGATACAAACCTGAATGTTCAAAAACTAAGGCCCCGTTTGATAACCATTTGGTTTTTTGTTTTTGATTTTTGAAAAATTAGGCTTGTTTTCTTTAAATTTCCTCGTCATGGTTTTCATTTTTGTTAAAGACACACTTGAATTCCTAACCAAATTCTAAAAACAAAAACAAGTGTTTGAAAACTACGAACCCGTTTGATAACCATTTGGTTTTTAGTTTTTGATTTTTGAAAATTATGCTTGTTTTCTCCCAAATTCTCTACAATGTTTTCATCTTTGTTAAGGAACCATTTGAATTCCTTGCCAAATTTCAAAAACAAAAACAAGTTTTTGAAAACTACTTTTTTTTGTTTTCAAAATTTGACTTGGTTTTTGAAAACAAGGAAAAAGGTAGATACTAAAACAAAAGAAACTCATAGGTAGAAATAGGTGTTTATAAGCTTAATTTTCAAAAACCAAAAACCAAAAACCAAATGGTTATCAAACGGGGCCTACTTTTTTTAGTTTTAAAAATTTGGCTTGGTTTTTGAAAACATGGGAAGAAGGTAGGTGAAAAGTCAAAGAAACTTAGGGCCCGTTTGGTTTAAGGTTTTATAGATGCCTGGGAATACATGATGCCTGAGAATACTATGCCTAGGAATAAGATTGCTGGGAATCAAAGATAACTGTGTTTGGTTGTGCATGGGAATGTCATCAGAATTTTATGAGAACAAATTATGTCTGTATTTATTTTTTAGAATTAATCAAGTAAACTTTATGTAATTTTAATAAATTAATCAATAAAATAATCAAAATTAATTCAAACTATTAATAAAAATTAATGAAATAATAATCATGAAATAATTTTAATGGGATAAACTATGTTAATTTAACAAATTAAAATTATTTAATTAATTTTTTAATAAATATCTTTAACTACAATAATTTAATATATTGTATCCATAAAAATTAATTAGATAAATATTTAATAATAATATGATTATTTATTTATTATAAGGAAATCCAAAAAAGTAATTAATTGATTATAAATAATCGATAAGTAATTAATTCTAATTATTGAAAAATGAATTTTTATACTAAATTCATTTAAAAGATTTTAATTCAATAATTAGATATATTTTCGATAATATTAACTAATTAATTATAATTGTAGTAAATATGTAATTACATCCCTTTAATAAACTTGGACTAAGTATTTGTTTAAAAGTCCTAAAAAAAGTATTTGTTTAAAAAAAATTGAAATTCTTGACAAATTATTATTTAATCTAATTAAATAATTTATTATATTATTTTTAATTTAGTATCCATTAATTAATTAATTAACTATATTCAAAATAAAATTGCATATAAAAGAAAAAAGAAGAGATGGGAAAAGAGAAAACCCATGTTTTTGCAAGGGCATAGAAAGCCCTTGCTTATGGGCATAAATGATGCCTGGGAATGCATTATTTCCTGGGCCCACCACAAAAATCTTGAAACAAACAAGGGTATTATAAACCCTTGCTCATTCCCATCTCCAAAAACCTTGTACCAAACGGCCCCTTAGGGTTGAAAGTGGTGTTTATAAGCTTAAAAACCAAAAACAAAAAACAAAAAACCAAATGGTTATCAAACGGGCCTAAGCTTTTAATTTAACCTAATAAAATATCGTTATTCAAAATGGAGAATCCTTGCCTCATGCTTTGTGAAATTTGAGACCGCAGCTTAGTTGGTCATTAATATGGCAACCTATTTGAGAATTGGTAATATCTTGACCGCTAACATTTTTCCTGTCCTTGACCTTTTTTTTCTTCCTTTTCCCTCTAGAAATTAAGGGTAGTTTGGTCTTTATCTTCCAAAATATTGCCATTATTCCTTGAATTTTGAACAATAATTCAATGAAAAAAGTCTGACATTTTAAAAAAAAAAAAAAATTCCCGATATGTTGTTTTTGTTAACCATTTGAATCTTTTTTCTCAATGTGTGTTTTGTCAATAATTCAAAACCTTGAAAAATAATTTTCAAACTTTGTTTTTATTTTTTGGGAGTCTCCTACATATTGTATAATTAAACCCAAAAAATAAAAAAATAAAAAATCGTTTTTTGTTCAAGTCGTGCCCAAATTTAAAATTTTGGGCATCTTAATTAATTAAGGGTAAAGGAGATTTCTTATGAAGGTTCCTTTTTTTTTTTTTCTTTTCTTTTCTTTTCTTATAAAGTATTTGGGTTTATAAGTATAATGTCAATTTTATAAAATATTGTAGTATATTACCATATTGGTCATAATGGGTAAATTTTAATTTAATTATTAGTCATTTTTAAGAAATTATTAATTATGAAAAAAGATCCTTTTTTCCCTATACTTATATATCCGTAAAAATTATTTAAATAAATATTTTAATAAATATATATATTATTATTTATTTATTATAATGAATATTATATAATTAATTTTTAATTAATTATAGTTTTTTTAAATATAATTAATTATAGTTTAGTGTTATTAATTATAAATTTAATTCTAAAGAAATATATTTCAAAAACATAAGGTAAGAAAAAGATTCATATGTTAATAATAAAGTTTAACAAAAACAAATATATATATATATATATATATATATATATATTTGATAATCAAAAACAAATATTTTATGATCATGATATATTGATCCTAAGAAATAAGTAGTTGATGATAGATAATTAATAAGTAATTAATTATATTTATTAAAAAAATTAGTTAATTTAAATAATTCTAATACACTAATTAAATATATGGGGCAGTTGCATAGATGGCAAATTGGACCAAATTAATAGCAAATATAGCACAGTTGTAAACTAATTGCAAATATAGCAAAATTAATTGTACAAGATCAAAAAGTTGTTGTCGGATTCTATCCGTGTCTATCACTAATAGACTCTGATTATTCAAAGTATATCAGTGTCTATCGCTGATAGACTTCGATTAGTCAAAGTCTATCAGTGATAGTCACTGATAGATACTGATAGACGCTGATAGATTTTGATTAACCAGAGTTTATCAGCGATAGACATTGATAGATTCTGAATAATCGGAGTCTATCAGTAGATGATAGATTCTGATTAATCATAATCTATCACTGATAAACTCTGATAATCGAACCGATAGATTTTGCTATATTTGTAATTTTTTTTACATGGTGCTATATTTTCTATTAATTTGGTCCAATTTGCCACCCACTGCAATTTTCCTAAATATATTTTAGATTGTTAACTAGTTTTTTTAGAATTGATATCATTAACGGGTTAATAATTATAATTTAAGTAAATATGTAATTGTATCATTTAATAAACTTAGAATAAGTATATATTTTAATAAATTATTATTTATTTAATCTAATCAAATAATTTATTATATTAATTTTAGTAATCATTATCAATTAGTTAATTATTATTTTTTTTATACAAAGAAATAGGCATAAACCACCCAAAGAGTGAGGTCCAGAAACTAAGCAAAACAGTCAATTGGTCTCCACTAAAGTCAGCTAGCTATGAAAGACCACGATCAATTTCCTTCCAAGCTAGCCTCTGGATTTGCTTCAGACTGGCTCATATTCAACATTAAGACGGTCACGAACTCATAAATCTAGGCCTGCAATAATATTACGCACAAAATGAAGCAACTTGCACATACAATTCATCAAGAAAACAACTCAAGAAGGGATAGGCATAAGTAGATTAGCACTATCATTTCACACCCAACCTAAATCATGCAAACCCCCAAGCAAGCCTAAGCAATATAATATGGCTTGAAGAGGTTCAGAAGTTGGAAAGCTTATCATGGTCAAACCCTGTACAACAAATGCTAAAGCTTTTGCCTAGGAGAAGCAAACTGCATGATAACAAAGTATGAAACAAGACAAGATTTTTCAAGAAATATTCTCGTGTGAGTGTGTGAAAAACCTCTCCTAAAGCAGTCCCTAATCGCCCTGGCAAGATTTATAAACACCCTCCACCTATCTTCCCCCTACACTGAAACTAAGGCCTCGCTTAAAAGGCTAAAAAAACCAAAATAGGATGCTATTACCTAACCTAGAAGCCTGAACAATAAGATCTATTTTCTTTTTCTTTCTCAATCTTTTCTTTTTCTTTCTCAATATTTCATTTTCCTTCCCCTCAATCTTTTCTTTCTCAACCTTGTCTTTCCCTTTCTCATTCTTTTAGGCGGGGTACTAGCTTTCGCACTACAGAGATCAATTAGTTAATTAATTAACTATATTCAAAAATAAAATTGCATATAAAAAATAAAAAGGTCTCATAGATGCTTTTGTCTAAGTACTTTTATTTTAAATACACTACATATTCCTAACATGTCATAATACACACTTTCTTTTCCGAGATATTCTAGATACGTACTTTCTTTTATCGATAAAGCTTTTTATACGTATTTTTCTCACCAATCAAATCTTTTTCACACTATTTTTCACCAAATTTTCACTATATATATATACACTTTTTCTCACCAACTTCTCTCTCTACATACATTTTTTTTCACTTACTTTTCTCCACATACATAAATTTTCTTCCATAACTCTCTCTCTTAATACAATTATTTGGGGAAGGATTGAACCACGTGGTTTGACAACTCTATCATTAAGAGAATGTTGGCCCATTGTCTACTACCATTCTTACAAACATATTTGAACTCTTTGCCTAAAAAAAAAAAAGAAAAACTTTTTTTAGTTATCGAAACTTTGCTACGATTTTGAAACATTTTTAAAATGTAGATAACGATACAAAGAAACACATGAGTGGAAATATTGTTTATAAGCTAAAATTGAGAAGGAAAAAAAAAAGAACAGAATGATTATAATCAAACAAAGTCTTAATATTTATATTCCAACCTATATTGATTCAATTATTTAAGTGTAAACTGATTTTGAACCGACATATCCAACAATTATTACGGAGCAGTCAAATTATGATAGTCATATTGAATAATTTTTCATTCACGCTCATTTTCTTTTACCAATCTATTTCTGTACACACTTTTCCTCTCGCTTTCAAAAAAGAGAAAATTAGCAGAAAAAAACAAGTATTGCTTTTACATTTTAATTAATTAGGAATAATACACCAAAACGAGAAAGGGCTGAGAAGTATGTAATTGAATGGTTCCAAGAATAACAAAACTCAAAAAATAAAAAATAAAAAATAAAAAAGGGGGGAAAATTAGTAAGAAAAATGGGGCTAACTTTTAACCTAAACATTATATATATTATGATAACTACCTCAGAGAAAAACTTGGTGCATCCTTTTTCAAAAAAAAAAACTTGGTGCATCCACACTAACAAAGACAAATCACATATGATCATCTCTCTTTTGTGGGACCACCTTTTTTTTTAATTCGAACTTCTCAGCGGCGGATTTAATTAAGGCTCAGGGAGCTCGAGCCCCCCCTCAATTTTTTTTTGATTTATATATAAGTAATATAAAAAACGCCTGGAGTAAAATCTGGTGAGCTTGCCAGAGTGGTTTACGTGCTTTAGCCCTCCCTCAGTGCCCAAGTTCGAGTCTTGTATTTTGCGTTTTTGAAAATTTTTTCCATTTTCCCAGTTCACTTCCCCAAAACTTCCGTGTTTCACTCCCGCCGTGCTTCAATATCCTTCACCAATCAAGAATGGTTTTAAAACAAAAAAGGAAAAAAATAATTACATTGTTTATTATAAATTTCTTTAAATTCAAACTCTATTTTTTTTTCCTTTTATGTTAAAATCATATCCTTATTTTCAATTGAAACCCTAATTTTCTATACACTCATGGTTCTTCACTTATCAAGTAGTGTAGCCACCACATATTGTTTTGAGCCTAAAAAAAACTCCTTTCAAGTCAAATTGTTGCCGACAATTTCAAGAAGTCAAGAATTTTGAGATTAATTTTATAAGGTACATTTACTTTTCGTATTTCAATTACTTGTATGCATTTAACTTTCATATTTCAATTACTTTTAAACATTTAGTTGTCATGTTTCTATTATTTGTATACATTTAGTTTTTATCATTCTTATTTTTAGGTTTTAGTTTCTTTATTTTATTTATTTTTATTAATCTATTGTAGATCTAATTTGAAATCTAATGGAGAGATATTTTAAAAGAAAATCGATTGGGTCATCATCTTTGTTGAAGCAAAGTAATAATAGCTCGGATACAAATTTCACAGAAGTAAATTTAGAAGAGTTACCCGCAGATCCTGGTTTAAGGATTAGAATTCTTGATTACAGTTGTAATATTCGAGACCAAGTTCGTAGAGCATATTTACAAAAAGGACCTTGTCAGCCTCGAAATCATACTTTTCCATTGAAGAAATTTGGTTCACAGTCAAGACGATTTAATCCAGTCTGGTTCACTGAATATCCTAATTGGTTGGAATATAGTATTTCAAAAAATGTTGCCTTTTGTTTATGTTGTTATTTATTCAAACTAGAAGTTGGAGAACAGTCAGGAGGTGACCATTTTGTTGGTGAAGGATTTTCAAATTGGAAGAAAAAAAGAGAAATTACAAATTCATGTTGGAGGACCAAATAATGCACATAACCAAGCTTGGGGTAAATGTGAAGCTCTTTTGAACCAAAACCAACAAATTGAAACATTTTTCAATAAGATGTCTGACCAAGCATTGAATATCGAATTCGATTAGGTGCAACAATTGATTGTGCTCGATTTTTGTTACAACAAGGTCTTCCATTTCGTGGACATGATGAAACTGAAGATTCAAGAAACCAAGGTAATTTTCTTGAACTTCTACAATGGCTATGCAACCATAATAAGGACATTGAAGTTGTTGCCTTGAGAAATGCTCCTGAAAACCTGAAATTGATTGCACCAGATATCCAAAAAGATGTTGTAAATTGTTTTGCAGTAGAAATTGTTGATACAATTATAAGAAATATTGGTGATAAGTTATTTTCAATTTTGATTGATGAATTGAAAGACATATCTTCAAAGGAACAAATGGCAATTGTGTTGAGATATGTGGACAAAGGACACGTGATTGAACGATTTGCAAGTATTGTACATGTTACTAATACAAGTTCTCTATCGCTCAAAGAAGCTATTGATGGATTCTTTTCTAAACATGGATTAAGCATTGCTAGTTTGCGAGGACAAGGATATGATAGAGCAAGCAATATGCAGGGAGAATTCAATGGATTGAAAGCATTGATTTTGAGAGAAAACGAATGTGCTTTTTACATTCATTGTTTTTCTCATCAGCTTCAATTAGCTTTGGTAGCTATTGCAAAAAATCATGTAGAGATCGCTGGACTTTTTTTTTTAGTTGCAAATGTAGTGAATGTTATTGGAGCATCAGCAAAACGTCGAGATATTTTAAGAGAAAAACACAATGCTCTAGTGAGGTTTATCTCAATGTTCTCATCAATTTGTGATGTACTTGAGACAATTGTAGACGATGGGTCAAATTCTGAACAAAAATATGAAGCAAAAGTTCTAATAAATTCAGTTCAATCATTTGACTTTGTTTTTCATATGCATCTTATGAAAGCTATCTTGGGAATTACAAATGATTTGTTTCAAGCATTGCAGAGAAAAGATCAAGATATTGTCAAAATTTGGTCAAAATTTGGTCAAAATTTGTAAAGAAAGATTACAATCAATGAGAGAATCAGGTTGAGATTCATTGTTGGATGAAGTTTCAAATTTTTGTGATAAGCATGATATTCTAATTCTTAAGATGGATGATATGTTTTCAATTCGAGGGAGGCAAAGACGAAGATCTCAAGAAATCACAAATATGCATCATTACCGTGTTAGGTTTTTTATACGGTTATTGATATGCAACTTCAAGAGTTGAATAATCGTTTTACTGAAACAAGTACTGAACTGCTTTTGTGTGTGACATGTCTCAATCCAAGCAATTCATTTGCTACTGTTGACAGACAAAAGCTTATCTGTTTTGCGCAATTTTATCCTAGAGATTTTTCAACTACTGAACTTGTTGTTCTTCAGGATCAACTTCAAAATTTCATCATTGATGTGCGTTCAGATAACAGGTTTGTAGAGCTAACAGGTATTGGTGATCTTGCACTAAAAATGGTATTGACAGCTAAAGATAAAGTCTACCCGTTAGTTTATCGGTTGCTCACTTTAGCATTGATCTTACCAGTTGCAACAGCTACCGTAGAGAGGACATTTTCTGCTATGAGTATTGTAAAGACTCAGTTGCGTAATCGGATGGGAGACCAATGGATGAATGATAGTCTTATAACATATATTGTGAAAGATTTATTTGATAAGATAGACAATGAAGTTATTATGCAACGATTTCATAATATGAAATCTCGTAGAGGACAATTGTGATGTATGAAATTAACATTTCAACTCATTTATGAATTTTGATTAATTTTTGGAATTTATTACTTGTAAATTATTTTTACTGAATTTAAGTAAAGCCCCCCTGAACAAAATTTCTGGATCCACCACTAGAACTTCTGATCTTTTGGTTAAAATATATGTCATAATCAGTTGAGTTAGGTTCTAGTTAACATTTATTTTTTGAGTCAAAGCGAGCATAGCTTAGTGGTAATTGCATGTACCTTCAACTAATAGGTCATAGGTTCGAATCTCCCACCCCAAAGTTGCTGAACTAAAAAAAAATTATTTTTGAAACTTTTAAATTTATTTTGTATAGGTTTTGATCTAACATTTAAAACAACTATTTATACTCTTTGTGATTTATTTGTCACCAATTGTTTAAGAGAGGGATGATGTGATTTGGGAAGGTGATTTAATATGGTATCAAAGTTGAAAATTGTGTGTTCAAACTATGTAATGTCATTTTCTTCTCAATTAATATTTACAATAACTTGTTGGACTTTGTGTCACTTTCAAAGCCTACGAGTGAGAGAGTATGTTAAAGTATAGATAAAATATTAGATTCACTTTAACTCATCAACTTAAGTTCTTGGGTTTGATGATGATTGATATGTATTACCAAAAATACTATTTTTTTAAAGTAAAAAAAAAATTGAATAACTTTCGATGGTGAAAATTTTATTATTAATTTTTTTTAAAAAAAAAAAAAACAAATTGCTCTTTTGAAAAACTCATTAAAAAAAATGGTGACGTCTTAGCATAATTTCAACATCTTTTATCATTTGATACATCATAAAGATTATTATCAAAGATTTAAAAAATAAATTGAAATTCTATTTGATGAGTCTACAAACTTTTATGTTCATGTTATTTCAATCTCTAAACCTTAAAATTTTACCTTTGATTTTTAATATTTATTTTATTTTGGTCCTATCATCTCCTCCATCACTAGATATCAAGTCAAACACAAACAGTGGTTTATCTTCTAACAAACGCATATCATTCATTTATTGGTTAGTATTCAAAGATTTCACCACATACCAAGCAAGGTACGCATGTTCATCCCACCTATCTAAAGTTGAGCTATATGAGCATGCTTGACCTTTATACATATACATGCTCTAATTTACTCTTAACCAGAAATTGTTGGCACCCTTTGCATAAACACTTAAAGAAACACGAAAAACAAAATGAATCCGAACTCAACGATAGCGTTGTTTCCTTAAGACAATTTTGTTCCCTCTATGGTGCTCAAGGTATCACGAACAATTTTCTCTCAGGATAGGATGGATTACCCACCTATGAATGTAGCACTCCAATCATAGGACTTTCGAACACTGGTATTTAAGTAATCGTACAGAGAAATAGGAAATGAGTTTTTTGAAAGAAGAGTTTTCTGTATCTGATGTTCAAAACTCAAAATGAATCACATATTTATAGACTATTTGTGGCCATTCAAATAGTCATATCTTTTCGTGCAAGGGTTGCGTCTTTTGATAAATGGACACATTCATTCACATAGGGTTGTGTCCTTTACAAAAGACACATCCTTCCACATAGGGTTGTGTCCATTACAAATGACATGTTCTTTCACGCAAAGTTGTGATTCTTCATTTTATTAAAATAATTTTATTCATAAATCCAACCGATATCACTTATCATATTCCGTTTAGTATATTTCTATCCTACTATATGATCTCATCAATGATGAGCAACGTCACATTGAAGATGTATAACTATTCAACAATTTCATACATATATTCAATAAATAAGGAGGAAAGTGCACTACATGTGCATCATCTCCATTATTACACTATTGTTGTTAATTATAAGTTAGGTATATATGAATTTTCAAATAAACATGCTCCATTGGGCCAAGCCTTCTTCTCCACATTTTCCTCAACTTTTCATTGAAGTTCTATCTTGGCAGCACTAAAAGGGCTAAAAAGTCTTCTGCACTTTTTCTCTCTCTAAATGAGAAAACTTTTATTCTCTCTCTCTTCCATTTGAACAAAAAGAATTGAACTTTTTTTTTTCTTTTTCAAATCTCACCAGCCATTATGGCTCTTATTCAAAGTTCTTATCAAAAGGGTTGATTTCAATTTGTCAAAATATTTGAAAATTTTGAGTTTTCAAGTTCTCTTACCAGTTACTTTAAATTATATAACAATACTACTTGAGAAAGGGACCAAAAAAAAAAAAAAAAAAAGTTTTGGTGTATTTGATAATGACTTTGTGGACTGTGGTTGTTTAGGAAAACTTCCCATTAAAATATTTTAGATGTTTTTTTTCATAAGTCCACCATGGGATTAGTTATTGTTTGTAATAAAATAAAGGTTAAATATAGTTTTTTAGTCCATACAATTTTAGATAAAGACAAACCTATAGCATATTTTAAGATAAAATAAAAATATTATAAAAATGGCAACTAAAAACAACACTTACACGTATTGCTTACGTTAGTTACTAGCTAGCAACAATTAATTAATGTATAAGTGATAATTCTCATTTATGAGTGTTATTTAACTCTAAAAATTTAAGTTTATTTTTTGGAATTATATATGCATTTATCTTTATACTTATATCAAATAGAGCGAATTTATGCAAAAACAAGCCAATCACAAAAATTTTCAACCATGATTTGTTAAATATAGACTTAAGTAGGTGTAAAAAGAGTCATTTTTAAGGGATTTAATGTGTTTTTATGATTTTGTGCAAATATTATGATTTTGCCCGGTTGCAATTGCAAACCTAGAATACACTATGCAGTCGCATAGTGACCTAAAGATAGCTTTGACGAGATTTTTGGGATTGATTAATTAATTTGGCAATCTCTTCCTTTGAATCACAACATGCAATGATGGATAATTTAGCTTCTCACACTAATTTCGACAACAATCCTAGTCCTTGAGGGCCTATAAAAGGCAACCAATTCATCAAAGACCAAGAGAGTCAATTGAGAGAAGAGAATAGAAAATTATTTAGAGAAATTCGGCCTAAGAAGTTGTCACCCTGATCTTCACTTGCAAGAACGAACCCTAGATTTCAGTAGAAAATGAAAGTCTCTGCTGTTTTCTTGGATCTCATTTGAACACATCCTCAAAAGAATTATAGGCTTGTAACAATTTGACTCTCCTGGAGAAAGGAAAATAAATTAGATTAGATAGAGAAGTAAAATCTAGAGTGTTCGCTACTATAGTTCACATTCTATTTTTTCTCATTTCTATTGTTGTATTGTTGTTTATACTTTCATCGAAGCATTTATATATTTTATGTTCTATTCTTAACATGAAGTTCTTTTCTTTAAAAGTTGTTCCTTGTCTTTTTTATTCATTCATGAGCTAATTTTTCTATTTGGGATTAAAAAATGTGGATGATCATTCTAATTAACCTCATCATTCTAATATTGTTTGCTTTTCTTGATCTTAGTTTTCATTGTTAATCTAAATTGATCAATTAGATCAACGTACCATATTGTATCCAATACTGAAAAGGTTGGGTAAACTATGGTTTTCATAAAAGCAATATAGAAGAAAGTTCTAGACAGAATTTTGTTGTGTGATCTTAAACATAGGACAATACCTAGAGGTACAATAGAATTGTATGCTTATTTACCTTTAAATTATCTATAGACATATAGGCTTAATTGCCTAAGCTCTTAAAGACACTTTAAATCAAAGTTGAATATAAGAAGAATTTGGTTTATTGTGCAGCGTGTAGTAAGAGCATGTTTTTTTTTTTTTTTTTGAGTACATCAACATTTAAGGATTGGGGGATTTGAACCTCTGACCTCTTGGTCGAGGTACATGTCAATTACCGCCTAACTAAGCTCGCTTTGGCTGTAGTAAGAGCATGTTGCGAGCATATAATAGGCCTTATGTTACACTTTGAGGCTGAAACTTATTTGAATCCCTTCTTTATTCGTATCATTTTTATTTCTTAACATTAATCATCTCTAACAATAATTAGTATGATTATTTATAAATAAATTGTGTGAAATTAAATCTCTAGAAGCTTTTATATTTTTTATCTTATTTATCCTTTTATTTAAATTTCTATATCCTTTTAAATTAACTAGTTTAAAAACACGTGCGATGCACGTTAAATTTCACTTTTTAGATTGAAAATTAAAAAAAAAAAAATGGTGCCTAGAAGTCTAAAACTATATATTATCTTGTTCTATGTTCATTTACAATAATAAATATGAAATATTTTGCACGTGGTTTGAAATCTTTGGAATATATTTTTTACGGTGAAAGTTAACTTTTGAATAAATATATTTTTCATCTAGTTCAAATAGTAAATATTTGACATTAAACTATAATGTAAGAGGTAGAAAAAATAATAAAAGATATATAATTAAAATTAAAATACATATAATAGTTGTAAACTAAATTTGATAAAACATAAAAAGTGGCATCATAAAGATAGTTTATTATCTCATGGATAATTCATCGGTGGGCTTCGAGACTGTATTTTGGAGAAAAAGAAAGAAAGAAATATATTTCATAAGAATTATATAAGTTGATTTTTTAAAAAAAAAAAAAAAAAAAAAAAAAAAAAAAAAAAAAGTATTTAATAAAGTATAGCCTCTTTGAAAATAACATTTTTTTGTATGTTTGGATGACAAATTTTGATCTTCAAGTGATTTGATAAGAATTTTTGTATTGACATTGAAAAAAGTTGTTAATGTGAAATTACATATTTAGAAATATATTTTCTAATATTCAGAACAATTTGTCCTTGTGTTTTGTTTAACGTCATCGCACAACATAATATAACAGGAAATTTGTTTCCTTTCGAACTTGAATAGATATCATTTTGTGCCATTAGGTGGACTTAATTAATGGAAATCATGATATCAAAATGTGTTTCCCTGTTCTCCCATTACTACTTCGACAATTTAAATATAGCTCCTATACATTTTCTTGAAGAACTTTCTCCAAATAGGTAAATATAAATTACGCTAAATTATAAAAAATGCCCTTGAACTATGGGGTTTGTTTAAAAAATGCCCCTGAACTTTAAAGAGTTTCAAAAATACCCCTGAACTTTGAAGAATGTTTCAAAAATACCCTTGCTGTTAATTTAGGATGGAAACCGTTAAAGTTTGAGTTTCAAAAATACCCTTGAACTTTCAAAAAAATTTCAAAAATACCCTTATTGAAAAATGATTCTTCCTTTTTCCTCATCTCTCACCGTAAATTCTTTCTCCATGAAAATTAATGCAAAACTTTGCTTATAAAGGTTGTGTGCAACACAATACCAAATAAAAAAAAGCCTTCGAAATCAAGTTTTATCTTTTAAAAAGCGTAAAGAAGATAAGTGTGAGAAAACAACATATATATGTATATATGTTATTTCATTTTTTGCTCTCTCTTTGTTTGTGTATCTTAATGATAAAAAGAAGAAAGGTTTGTAAGACTGTGAGTTTGGTCCAATTTATAAGATTAATAATCAAAAGTTTTATATATGATTTTTTTCTTATTAATATTTAAGAATTGTTAGAATCCTTACACAACAATAGTTTCATTTATTTTTCGTAATAGGAATATAGAGAAAGCTAGGAAATAATATTGAAAAGACTACCAACACATGTAGAATTTCAAGAACAAAACAAAAGTCATCTTGAAGATTCGATACGAAAATCTAGCCAAGTGCTTTGGATGTGTTGAAAGAGAAAGAAAGCTCCTAGATTATGAATACATGACAAATAAGTAAAGTTTCTCATTAATTTTTAGAAGAAGAGTTAATTTACGGTGGGAGAAGGGGAAAAAAAAGAAGCATTTTTCAATAAGGGTATTTTTGAATTTTTTTTTAAAGTTCAAGGGTGTTTTTGAAACTCAAACTTTAACGGTTTCCATCCAAAATTAACGGCAAGGGTATTTTTGAAACATTTTTCAAAGTTCAGGGGTATTTTTGAAACTTTTTAAAGTTCAGGGGCATTTTTTAAACAAATCTTTCAGGGGTATTTTTTATAATTTAGCCTATAAATTATATAGGACTTTAAAGGAATGGTACAAAGATTGCAAGGAAAAAGTTATAAATTTAAGAAAAAAGAAAAAAAGTAATTGCAAAATAATTAGACTATTAATATATTGATACAAAAAAAAAGTTTATTAAAATTTAGGATAGCAATGGTAACAATCGCTATATTTTATTGGTGCTTTATGATTTTTTTTTTTTTTTATATAGATTTTGATACAAAAAATCTATACATATCAAAATAGTGATGAAATTAGAGTAAAAAAATATGTAGAAAACTCAAAAGTTAATATGCTTTTTGGAAAGACATGACTAATGACCCCTTTTTATTGTAAGATATATTTTTAATTTTAATCCTCGAATGGATGCATCTTATGTGTAACTAACTATGCTTGAACAGTCACGTCTCATCAACAAAGATTGAAGGACACTTTAACTCAAAGAGTTGTGTCTCTTTAACAAATATAGAAGGGCAAAATGGACATTTATTAAAATTATAAGGGCAAAAGAGGAAAGCAAAGATTCTCCTCCTTAAGCCCCTTTTATATATAGTAAGATATATCTAAATAAAGTTAGATTCAATCAATTACAATACTTGAGAAGATCATTTTTACTCCAATTTTATAGGAAGACAACCTTTTCTCATAAATATATACATTAAAACTCGACCCATAATCTTGTAAAGTTGCACGTGTGTGTCGCTGTCATATCGCGATGCAAAGTGGCCAACATCCTCTAAAACAGTGGCGGATCCAGGATTTTATACCGGGGGGGCACAAGTTCATATAAATGCAACTTTAGAAGCATTGATACAATATTTAAATACCTAATATCGATTAGGTTAAATTACAAGTTTAGTCTCTGAACTTTCGGATTTGTGTCTATGGTCCCTAAACTTAAAAATGTGTCTAAGAGAATCCTAAACTTTCAATTTTGTGTCCAATAAGTTCTTGAATTTTCAATTTTGTGTCTCATAGGTGTTATTTGACATTTTTCAAAATTCACGGGCTTACCAAACACAAAATTGAAAGTTTATAGTTTCATTAGACATAAAATTCAATTATGAATGTTTAGGATTTAAATTGATACAATTATTAGTATGAAGTTTTAATTGACCCCAAAGTTTTGGGGTAGAATTGATTTTTTTTCCTAATTTTTAAAAAGAAACTTATAAACTCATTTCATATTCTTTTTAGGTTAAAATATCATTTTGGTCATTGTACTTTGGAACTTATTTTATTTTATTGTCAATAGTTCCAATGTCCAAATATAATCCTTGTACTTTTAATAATCTTAAAATTAGTCTATGGTTAACTTTTTCAAAACAAATTTAGTCTCTATATTAGCTTCCGCTTTATAAATTTTGTAAACATATTAACAATTGGTGTATTTTCTTGAGCGAAAATTATGATTATTACCATGTTTTAGAATAACTTCAAATTGATAATGACTAATGTAAAGATTTATTGAAATTACATAGGCTAAATTTGAATATATGAAAATATATGAACTAAATTAGAATGAGTCACAAAGTACAAAGATCAACAATACTATTTTAACATTCGTTCTATTTCGTAGGAGGATTTAAATTCATCAAAGAAAATGAAAATTTTATTTATTAGATAGTGATAAAAAAGCTTAAACAAAAACATAAAAATATATTTTTAAAATGTTTAAAAATCAATATATGTTATTAATGAAAATCAAAACTCAAAATCACAGTTGCGGTAAAAAACTGAACTATTAAAAAAAAGAAAAAGGAAAAAAAAATATATGAATTGTGTACTATTCAAACTCAGAAAAAAAAAACTGAAAAACGAAACTTATATAGCGGGGGGCAGAACACAGAGAGAGTGCAGAAACCAACACGCCAAAGGTATTTTTTGATACCTAACCGGCACCGTTTGTATATATAATATAAAATCTTTTAAATTGAGGTGCCCCTTCTTAAATCCGCCCCTATCTAAAAAGTTGGGGTTTATAATAAAGACCATTATATTGGGTGTGATTATTAGTCACCAACTTAAAAAGAAAGTGGTTTGCAAAACATAGAGTTCAGGTTCAAAGGTATTTTGTGCATAGGGAAGGTATTAACACCTTACAACACCCGTAAAAGAAATGGTTACCAAATTCTCAATTTTCTCACATTATCTCGATTAATCTTAATTAAAGAAAAATAGTCATTTTGAAAAAAAAAATATTTTGTCGATTTTATTTTTAAAATGTCTCAATTTGTCATATCTTAACAAACTTCAAGAATGAAGCAAACATTTGAGCTACTTGAGTGGGGTTATTAGCCATCAATTGATGCAATATTAGAATTATTCTCAATCAATGAAAATTCATCGCCTCAATAGTTTAAGAAATTTTATATTTTTCTGAAAACCACTATAGGATTGCAACTATTTTTAAACTTGTTTTTTTTTTCAATTATTTTAATTTTTTTAGAGGATTTTCATGCACTTTGAGAACAATATGAATTTATCTCAAGTACACTACTGAATCCATTTAAAGAGATCTAAAAAAAATAGAAAACATGGCTTTTAATTGAAAGAGAATTTTTTTATTGAAAATGAAAATTTGAAAGGTATTTTAACTTGCTGAAACTTATAAAAAGTAATAAGCATGTTAGATATAGTTGCCCAAAATAACCAATTTTTGGAATTTAATTAGTTTGGTAAAAATAATTATTTTAAAAAAGTGTGTTGGCATTGTTAAATTAAAAAGTGGAAAAGTGTTTAAAAAAAAGAAAAAAACTTTTAATAGAAAAAGTGTATTAAAAAAAAGTTTATTCAAGAGTTTTTTTTGATAAATTTAAGAAACACATTTTTAATAAAAAGAGTGTTATTGAAAAAGAAATTAGTTTTGTTTGGATAAAAGCATCAATATTTTGTAAGCATTTTGATTTTTCCGCATTTTTAAAATCTCTAAGATTTGTTTTTTTAAAAAAAAATATTATACATTGTTGTCAATAGAGATTTTCTTCCAAATAAACCTTTTTTTTTACCATTTTTCTTATAATTTATCATATTTAAGTTCGGTAAATTATAATACATTGATCTCTAATTTAGTTAAAGACTTTCAAGCATATAAAGGAATTCTACCCGATCACATTATGAACAATCAACTTTCCATTTTTCAAAAGTTGATTGTTCAGCACAATAAATTTGAGTAAAATACGCATAAATCATCCATCAATTTCTCAACTGTTGATGGTCAAATTTGGTCGCGTGGAACTCACCTGACCTTCATGTGCCACCAACAGTAAATTTGTATGAGAGGGGGAAGACGTGGCCTGCAAAATAGTAAACCTGCACACCGGTGTGGTGCTTGCCACACCACCTCTGATGCTTAAGTTAGTAAGCTGAAGGAAGAGCTAGAGAGCAAGAGGAGAAGTCGAGAATAGAGTTCGGAATCCTTTCTTCTCATGCTCCTAGGGTTTTTAGGAATTCGGAGATGTTTCGATATGAACCAGGTGGGACCGGGGGGGCCAGAGGCAGCAGGGACCGAACGGAGGTGGACGGACTCGGCCCACGCAAGTGGGCCGACCATATGGGTCGGGCCAAGGCCCGACCCCTCCGACCTTGGCCCGACCTTTTTGCCCGTTTTGCCTTCGGGGTCCATCTTTCGGTCCTATTTCTGGGCTCGTGTCGGGTTGTCCTCGTCAGCTCCTTGTACATCGAAGTGGTCCAAAATTACCTATAACATCAACCATTAGGTACAACAAGCAAGAAAAGAAAAAGAATGCCAACAAGATATCAATAAAACTTGAAAAGAAAATGAGAATATTGAATTTTGTGATTTAACCTCTCAAAGTTAAAGTACAATAGCTCAAATAGAAATTAGTAAAATATTTAATAAAAATTCAGAAAGAAAGATAAGGATAAATTAAAAAAAAATTAAAAAGGTATTCTACCCCAACTCTTTTCAAAAGCTCCTATGTCCTGATATTTTCTGGTAGTTGCTGCCAGTACTCATTGAATTCAACCACACGAAATGCCCTAGCAGCTCCGTCAAATACTTTCATAAAGTTCCCGGTCTTAAAATGCATTTTCAGGTTCTCCCCTAAGTGTCGGATACACACGCAGTGAAATGCATTAGGGAACACAATTTTCACCGCCTTACCGATGCTGGCATGTCTATCAGACACAATGACCAGACCAGGAACCTGTCCAACTGCACGTTCCATCTGTCGAAAAAAGTACGTCCATGATTGATCAGTTTCTCCCCCGACAAAGGCCCACCCTAAAGGATATAACTGGTTGTTTCCATCTACACCGGTCGCAAGAAGTAGTTTCCCACAAAATTTTCCCCGTAAGTGGGTTCCATCAACCACTAGCACTGGACGAATGGAGCTCTTGAACCCTCCAATAGAAGCACCTAGAGCCATAAACACATGCTTAAAGTGTCCATCATCTTCAAGTTCTAAGTCGAACATTGTACCGGGATTTTCGATTTTCAATGCTTCACCAAATCTCGGTAACAGTCTATAAGATTCTTCTGGAGACCCTCTAGCAAGAATAAAAGCTTCTTCTCTAGCCCGCCAAGCCTTGTCATAGCTTAAATTCACATCAAAATCTTGTCTAATATCGTTCACAATATCCTTTGGCCTATCTTGGAACCTCGACTTGATCAAATTTCCAATAACCCAACTCTTGGCCTGCCTATGATCATCTGTCAACATTTCACGTACACAAGTATGAATATTGCAGTACTTCGTGATCTTAAATATTTCACACCCCTTAGTAACACTCATAGCTCGAACCCTCCATTTGCATCCTTCAATTACACAGTTAGCTACCCATATGTTCTGAAGGAATGAAAATCCTCGCAGCGGAAGCGTATATAAGACCTTACGTTCTTAATTTGGTTTTACAGAAAACACCGATACATTGGGCAACAAGAATTTAAGAACTAATTCTATAAATTCTATCGATTAAGCATGCGCTAATGATTCTAAACTATTTAGAACTGAGGACTTACATGTATAGCCGAAGAACAGCACAATGCTCCTCTTGAATTTTGCGTACAGTAAGCTTCCAAATGACACTACCACAAGTGAACACCTGCTATCCTCTTGGGTTCTTGAGATAGAGCTTGTGGGAGCTCGGTCTTGAAGGGAATTTTATGAAGAAGAACAACAGCAAGAATGATGTTGTGTTCTTGTGTAAGAGAGAGGAAGATTTTTTGAAGAGAAGAACACCTTTTTTTTTTTTTTTTTTAAGTTGCAGAGAACTCTCCCTTTTCCTTCCACTAGTGAGAGAGATAAATTATGGGGGAGTTACACGTAGTAACTCCCCATCACCCTTCAACTCCCAGCAACTGCTGGGAGTTTAAATTAAAATTAATTTTTAATTTTAATTAACAAAAATCAAAATTAAAAATTAATTAAATTTAATTAATTACTATAATTAATTAAATTAATAATTAAATCATATTTAATTATTTATTTCACATAACCTATAGTGTTAATTTAACTTGATTAAATCATATTCAATCAAATTGAATTAACTAATTAATTAATTCAAAATTAATTAATCTATAAATTAAATATCTCATATTTAATTTGGTTCAAATTTGAATCATATTCAAACGTACATCTCTCTCATTTAATCTATAGTAAATATGAATCCAATTCACATTTATTTAAGCCTATAGTTCAATATGAATCTAATTCATATTTAATATTTGAACTCCTTCAAATATATAATTCTCTCATTAATTAATTTTGAATCACATCCAAAATTAATTTTATTATAAAGTTTAATTCACTAATTAAACTTATACCATAATGTATCTCCATACATTATATTAATTGTATCAAATACAATTAATTAAAATTCCCTTTAACATTCAAGACTAATTAATCTCAATACCCGTTACGAGCTAGCAGGTGGACCTAATGGACCTACAGATCAGAAGCTCCAACGATACGAGATTAACTGGCTAAACTCATTAACCAAGTTAATCAACATTCGTTTACTGTGGGTCACTCCACTAAAGACCCACAGCTGCACTCTTCTCACTGTAGAATATTTCTGTGTCCACGGATATCGACCAACACAGTAAGTCAATCCTTCACGTGTGTTCGTAACATCAGCTGGGTCAAATTACCGTTTTACCCCTGGGTTACCTCTAGATCCTTAAGTACCACTGATCCCTCTAATGAACAACCTGTTTAGGGTCCAACCACTAAACAGAAATTCCTCTCGGGCCAGGAGAGGACAGCGCGCTTTTGTTCAAGTCCCGGAATCAGCCCTTAAGGGAACACACATCTACTTGCCCCAATAGGGGAAGGAGTGAATTCCATCTTGTACTGTTATGTTCTCAGCCCCCATTCGGTCTTGCCCCTGAAATGGTAGGAATATTGAGTCGGCGAGCAGGCCACTCTCACCCATACAAATCTAAGGACAATCCCTCCTGAAAAGGAGTTCATAACAGACTCAGGATTGAGATTGAGTTACCTAGGTCATCCTATTGAAATAGAAACCTAAACTAGTTAACGGCGTTACATCTAGTGGTTACTATTTCGCGGTCCGGTCTTATGCAAACTCATTGCATAGGATACCCCCACCCGCATGTCTCCTACATGGATTCTTTGGATCATTGCATCTGTATCGGATACAAGGTGGGCCGTATCACATAGTGTCACCAGGATAAGGTACCCAGCCTTATCCCTATACTATAGACCATTTAGGTTGTTACTTGGACACTGATCCCCGTATGTCCCTACATACTAGTCCAAGTTTCATTTAAACAACCTTGGATCTTAGTTTATTGGATTTGGGGTTTATTAATGCAAACTCGATATATTCAATAACCAAACTATTGAATCTAGATGACCCTCGAACACTTTAGTCGTGAGAGCCTTCGTAAATGGATCAGCAATGTTGTGCTCCAAAGCTATCTTCGTGACGATCACATCACCTCGTTGCACAATCTCTCTGATGAGATGATATTTGCGCTCTATGTGCTTGCCTCTCTTGTGACTGCGAGGTTCTTTAGAATTTGCCACTGCACCACTATTATCACAATAAAGAGTGATGGGCAAGTTCATATTTGGAACAACTTCCAAATCCATCAAGAACTTCCTGAGCCATACAGCCTCCTTAGCTGCTTCACAAGCAACGACATATTCGGCCTCCATGGTGGAGTCTGCAATGCATCCTTGTTTGATGCTACGCCAGACTACAGCTCCCCATTTAGTGTAAACACTGACCCTGATGTGGATTTCCTAGAATCCTTATCAGTTTGAAAGTCAGAGTCTGTGTATCCTGTAAGGATCAAATCCTTAGCACCATACACAAGCTGATAGTCCCTCGTTCTCCTAAGATACTTGAGGATGTTTTTCACTGCAGTCCAGTGGTCTAACCCTGGATTAGACTGGTATCTACTAACTATCCCAACAGCATAGCATATGTCAGACCTAGTACACAACATGGCATACATAAGACTGCCCACAGCTGAAGCATAAGGGATCCGTCTCATATCCTCAATTTCTTGAGGTGTCTTAGGACACTGTTCCTTAGACAAATGAACTCCATGCCTGAAAGGTAGTAAGCCCCTCTTGGAATTCTGCATCTTATATTTAGACAACATCTTGTCTATATAGGATGCTTGAGACAGGGCTAACGTTCTGTTCTTACGATTCCTTATAATTTGAATCACTAGAACATACTGAGCTTCACCCAAATCTTTCATTTGGAACTCAGTTGATAGCCAAGTTTTAATTTCAGCTAGATATTCTACATTATTCCCAATAAGCAGAATATCATCTACATACAACACTAGAAAAGCTACTGAACTGCCGATAATCCTTTTGTAAACACAAGGCTCATCAACGTTCTGGTCAAAGCCATAAGATTTGACAGCAGTGTCAAACCTTATATTCCAAGATCTGGAAGCTTGCTTCAACCCATAAATGGATCGTTTAAGCTTGCAAACTTTTTGCTCCTGACCTTGAGCAATGAACCCTTCTGGTTGAGACATAAAGATGCTCTCTTCAAGATTGCCATTCAGAAAAGCAGTCTTGACATCCATTTGCCAAATCTCATAATCATAAAATGTGGCAATGGATAAGAGAATCCTTATCGACTTTAACATGGCAACTGGGGAGAAGGTTTCTTCATAGTCCACCCCTTCCTTTTGGGTATAACCCTTTGCCACAAGTCGAGCTTTGAAAGTCTGTACTTTCCCAGCTGCGTCTCGTTTTCTCTTGTAGATCCATTTGCACCCTATGGGTTTTACCCCTTCAGGTTGGTCTACAAGATCCCAGACTTGATTGAAGTACATAGACTCCATCTCTAGGTCCATAGCTTTGACCCACTAGTCATGATCCACATCATTCATTGCCTGTCTAAAGGTCAATGGATCCTCAACTCCATCATTAGGTATGACAGCTGGAGTTTCTGCTAAACCCAGACAGCGTTCAGGTTGAATAACAACCCTCCCACTACGTCGAGGCATTCTCAACTCTTGAGAAGGATGGGCTTGACCAGATGTACTGGGCTCATCGACAACTCTTGTTGATGGTCCAACATCTGAACTGGGCTCATCAACAACCCTTGTTGAAGGTCCAGCCTCATCAACAACTCTTGTTGGTTCATTTGTAGCTTCACCATAAAGTTCACTCAACACTATCTTACTGCGTGGCTTATGTTCTCGAACGTGGTCTTCTTCTAAGAAAGTAGCATTTGTCGATACAAACACTTTATTTTCTTGTGGATCGAAGAAGTATCCACCTCTTGTTTCTTTTGGGTAGCCTACAAATTGGCATAATTTTGAACGTGAATCCAATTTCTTTGGATTTGCCACTAGCACATGTGCTGGGCAGCCCCAAATTCTGAAATGACGTAAACTAGCTTTACGCCCTTTCCAGAGCTCAAATGGTGTTTCAGAAACACTCTTTGAGGGAACAACATTCAAAATATAAACTGCAGTCTCTACTGCATAACCCCAAAAAGAATTAGGCAACTGAGCATAGCTCATCATAGATCGAACCATGTCTAACAAGGTTCTGTTTCTCCTTTCAGATACACCATTCTGCTGAGGTGTACCTGGAGCTGAGAGTTGGGACGTGATTCCATGTTCCATCAAATAGTTCTGGAATTCTAAGTCCAAATACTCTCCACCTCGATCAGATCGAAGTGTTTTAATGGTCTTACCTAATAAGTTCTCAACTTCAGCCTTATACCTCTTGAACTTTTCAAGGGCTTCAGACTTCTGACTCATTAGGTATAAATAACCATACCTTGAATAATCATCTACGAAAGAGATGAAATATTCATACCCTCCTCGAGCCCTAACATTCATTGGACCACAGAGATCCCTATGTACGAGCTCTAAGGGCTCCTTGGCACGATAACCTTTTCCAGTAAAAGGTCGTTTGGTCATCTTACCTTCGAGACATGACTCACATGGAGGTAAAGTACCATCTTCTAACTGACTTAGAAGTCCGTTCTTAACCAATCTCCCAATCCTATTGAGATTAATGTGGCCAAGTCTCAAGTGCCAAAGATAGGTACTTTGAGAAACTCTTTGCCTTTTAGGTTGAGTCTCAGCTGTTTTAAACATCTCATTGTTCAAAATAGCCCTAGACTCTATTGGTCTTAAAACATATAAATTGTTCTCCAAGTTTGCAGAACAGATATTAGCACCCCTTTTAGTAATGAGAGCTTCATTTACAGAAAAGGACACTGAATGTTCAAGCAAACAAGAAACAGAAATCAAATTTCTTTTTATTTTAGGAACTATATATACATTATCTAATAACATATAACGTTCCCTGGAGAAGAACATTTTAATGTCTCCCACTGCTTTAGCTGAAATGAACTCTCCAGTCCCAACTCTGAGAGTCATTTCCCCAGCATCTAATTGTTGCCAGGAGCTCATTCCCTCAAAGGAAGAGCATACGTGATGAGTGGCACCTGAATCAAGGATCCAGGCTGTATCATCATTTTCCACTATATACACGTTTCAATGACCAATAAATCACATTTATTTTCATTGAGGTGTGCTAAGCAGTCTATGTCATATTCATCACGAACAATTTCAGATGAATTAGACATGTGGGCCTGAGGACAGTCCTCAGTTAAGACCAAATCCACGCAATTAGTGTTTAAATGCATTTCCTTAGTTGTATTAGTGATACCAGTTTTATTATATATGGCGTTAGTAGAGGCATACAGTGAACGATTCATGCTGAAACAAACAAATTAATTTAATTAGTGTTGTTGCATTAACCCATTACACAAAATAATATTATTATTTTAATCCAATCAATTTAGCAAAAGTAATGGTCGACCCATAGAAAAGATATTCATTTTGCAACGATACTTCAGAGGTTTAGAGCAACAGCTACCGTAGGGCAGTCAACTACTCCTCCCCTGAATTGAGACAATCTCAGCCAATCCCTATTACCAGAATAACTCATATTCCAATAGTTCTTAGCTACCGTTTTTCGGTCAGGAAATTATTAACACTTTAACAATTCCCCGTAAGTGTAACCCTCCATTTTCAGATTTCAGAGGTCGGCCCCAACAATGCTACCGTAGGGAAAGTCAAAGTTGGAAATGGACCTAAGAAACCCTATCCATTTCTGGAGTTTGCGTTGTTCCGACTCCCATGATCAAGCCCTCCGTAGGGTGATCGCTCCCAGGGCGACTCGCAAGCAGATCATGGGGATCTCACGGTGCAACCTAATGGAAGAGACCGTAGGATACGTTGACACGTGTCCTGCTCCCACTTACTATAAAATACTCCCTCATTCACCTTGATATTGATCCATGCAAACACCATCCGTAGGGGGTCACTCCTAGGGTGACTCGAGGCCAAGCATGGACCTCACGTTGTGAACTCTTGAGGACGTGAGAGCAAAACATTGATTTATGAAAATCTTGTTTTGATATATTTCCTCCCACTAAGTATTTTTATAATTGAAGGGTCTATTACTTAGGTAAATTCCGGCTAAGTGAATCTATCTAAGTCTATGCCTGTATATAACTCTTATATAGAGGTCTTTACACTAATGTCTAGGTGAATTAAACCCTTTTAATTACCTAGTGACATTGCATGCTAACATTAAACTATGATTAATTCAACTCAGGTTCCGGGTCAGTTCCCAGGTAGGAGGTGTTCCGTAAACCGTCAACTTAAGTACCCCCAGCCTAGACAGAACTTCACCGGTAGAGTTCCCTTATAACCATAGTAATGTTTTTCCTACTTAGTACATTAAAACGATTTTAATCCTAAGTAAGAAAGAATAATTCTAATCCTATTAGAATTAAAAGAGCTTAGGTCTAATTAATTTTAAACATTTTAAAATTAATTCATTCTAACCTAAGATCCTATGTTTGCATGCAACTCTTTGTTATAGGTTGACGGTTTCTAATCAATTTTATAACTATTATAAAATTTTAATAATTAGCCCTATAACATGCTTCTATGGTGTTTCCTCATAACAATCTAATTCAAATTATTAAACACCATAAAGCTCATGACGCCGATAATATAACGATTATATTGATCTAAGGTGGTGTCATGCTTCATGCAATTTCAATTTCATTTAATTAATATCAATCATATTAATTAATCAACCACGAAATTAAATTACATGAAATTAGACATTAATATAATATAACTCTTATATTAATCTAATTAATGTCATGCTCAATGCTTTTCCATTTTCATTTAATTAATATAACCCTTTATATTAAATATACATGAAAACAAGCATTGACATTTATTTTCATCCATAATATAACTATTATATTTATTACTCATGGAAATAATACTAAGCATACATATGACATTAATTTAAATATAACTCTTATAATTACTAAAGTAATGTCATACTGAATGCTTTTCCAATTTCATATATTTAATATAACAATTACATTAAATAACTCATGAAATTAATAATCATACATAATTACCATACATTATAACTCTTATAATATACTATTATGCATGATTCATGCTTAACCTATGGTGGGATTTTAATCTATATGACAATCATAAAGCATTAAATAGCTAAATAGACCGGTATTTTTGGCACCCTAAGGCAAAAAATTGAAAAATTACATTAATTTATCAAAAACTAGCCCTTAGACGCCATGAACCGCCTTCGAAACGGATTGAAAACGCCCCGAACCGGACCCAAAAATCCTCCAACCGGGCCAACATTTCACGAACCGGACCAAAATTGCATGAACCGGACCAAATCGAACAATCTGTCTGGATCCTGGTCTGAATCTCGGCCGGGATCTTGGTCTGACTCTCGGCTGGGATCTTGGTCTGAATCCTGGTCTGAATCTCGGTCTGAATCCTGGCCGGGATCTTGGCCGGGAAAAAGACCAGAAACTCCGATTCCTCTGTTCTGCTCTGTATTTCTGGGTTTTCTTCGTCGTTTCAGCGTCGTTCTTCATCAATTCTTCTCCCGATTGAAGCAGCAATCCACAAAAATGATACAAATCCACTAGACCCGGACTTACATGACTCGATTTACAACATTTTGCCCCAAAAACATGGGCCTTTACATGATCAAATCATTGAAATTGTAAATCTAGGGCCAAAAATACCTAAACAGCCTATTAGCAAAATTCTACATTCACAATGCAAAATTACCCACCAAAACCCAATGCAAGTTTCGTAGAAACAAAAATAAAGCAACAACCTGGCTCTGATACCAATTGAAGGAATGAAAATCCTCGCAGCGGAAGCGTATATAAGACCTTACGTTCTTAATTTGGTTTTACAGAAAACACCGATACATTGGGCAACAAGAATTTAAGAACTAATTCTATAAATTCTATCGATTAAGCATGCGCTAATGATTCTAAACTATTTAGAACTGAGGACTTACATGTATAGCCGAAGAACAGCACAATGCTCCTCTTGAATTTTGCGTACAGTAAGCTTCCAAATGACACTACCACAAGTGAACACCTGCTATCCTCTTGGGTTCTTGAGATAGAGCTTGTGGGAGCTCGGTCTTGAAGGGAATTTTATGAAGAAGAACAACAGCAAGAATGATGTTGTGTTCTTGTGTAAGAGAGAGGAATATTTTTTGAAGAGAAGAACACCTTTTTTTTTTTTTTTTAAGTTGCAGAGAACTCTCCCTTTTCCTTCCACTAGTGAGAGAGATAAATTATGGGGGAGTTACACGTAGTAACTCCCCATCACCCTTCAACTCCCAGCAACTGCTGGGAGTTTAAATTAAAATTAATTTTTAATTTTAATTAACAAAACTCAAAATTAAAAATTAATTAAATTTAATTAATTACTATAATTAATTAAATTAATAATTAAATCATATTTAATTATTTATTTCACATAACCTATAGTGTTAATTTAACTTGATTAAATCATATTCAATCAAATTGAATTAACTAATTAATTAATTCAAAATTAATTAATCTATAAATTAAATATCTCATATTTAATTTGGTTCAAATTTGAATCATATTCAAACATACATCTCTCTCATTTAATCTATAGTAAATATGAATCCAATTCACATTTATTTAAGCCTATAGTTCAATATGAATCTAATTCATATTTAATATTTGAACTCCTTCAAATATATAATTCTCTCATTAATTAATTTTGAATCACATCCAAAATTAATTTTATTATAAAGTTTAATTCACTAATTAAACTTATACCATAATGTATCTCCATACATTATATTAATTGTATCAAATACAATTAATTAAAATTCCCTTTAACATTCAAGACTAATTAATCTCAATACCCGTTACGAGCTAGCAGGTGGACCTAATGGACCTACAGATCAGAAGCTCCAACGATACGAGATTAACTGACTAAACTCATTAACCAAGTTAATCAACATTCGTTAACTGTGGGTCACTCCACTAAAGACCCACAGCTGCACTCTTCTCACTGTAGAATATTTTTGTGTCCACGGATATCGACCAACACAGTAAGTCAATCCTTCACGTGTGTTCGTAACATCAGCTGGGTCAAATTACCGTTTTACCCCTGGGTTACCTCTAGATCCTTAAGTACCACTGATCCCTCTAATGAACAACCTGTTTAGGGTCCAACCACTAAACAGAAATTCCTCTCGGGCCAGGAGAGGACAGCGCGCTTTTGTTCAAGTCCCGGAATCAGCCCTTAAGGGAACACACATCTACTTGCCCCAATAGGGGAAGGAGTGAATTCCATCTTGTACTGTTATGTTCTCAGCCCCCCATTCGGTCTTGCCCCTGAAATGGTAGGAATATTGAGTCGGCGAGCAGGCCACTCTCACCCATACAAATCTAAGGACAATCCCTCCTGAAAAGGAGTTCATAACAGACTCAGGATTGAGATTGAGTTACCTAGGTCATCCTATTGAAATAGAAACCTAAACTAGTTAACGGCGTTACATCTAGTGGTTACTATTTCGCGGTCCGGTCTTATGCAAACTCATTGCATAGGATACCCCCACCCGCATGTCTCCTACATGGATGCTTTGGATCATTGCATCTGTATCGGATACAAGGTGGGCCGTATCACATAGTGTCACCAGGATAAGGTACCCAGCCTTATCCCTATACTATAGACCATTTAGGTTGTTACTTGGACACTGATCCCCGTATGTCCCTACATACTAGTCCAAGTTTCATTTAAACAACCTTGGATCTTAGTTTATTGGATTTAGGGTTTATTAATGCAAACTCGATATATTCAATAACCAAATTATTGAATCACTCAAATAACGACTTATTGAGATCGATTAATTTGTTTCATTTACTATCTACGAGTTTTAGGGCATAAAACTCAAGATGTTCTTCTTTGACTTTTTAACCCTAAACTGGAATTTCCTTCTCATTGCAATCACAGACATTCTCATGTACAAGTCTCTTTTACACATGAATACTTCTCCAACTTCTACATCTTCAGAAGAGGAAGACTGACCTGTCATGATGACTGCCTTCGATGAAGCATTTGGAACGGAAGAGCATGTCGCCACCTGTTCAGGCGCAGAAGGAACCTCAGTGTATTGTACGTGAATCTCTTCCTCATCATCTCCCACAGCTACATCAACCTCCGTGTCTGTGTCCTCGTCATCATCGTACTCCTCATCATGTCCATAGTCCCCCCAATCTTGGCCACCATAAAGTTCACTACCATGGTCTTCATCGTCCCCCAAGTTATACACAGGAATATTTTTTTATTCATCGCATGGGAAGGATGTAGATGCCGATGGTATATTGTTTGGGACCGATGCCGATGATAAATTCTGCTCCACCTTATACAGATTATTTGGCATGGCGCATGGGATGGGAAATGGTCGCGAGGCTTGGTTACTAGGACACTTTGGGATTGTGGATATGTATATGGGTACGTCAGAGACCCTATTCCAGGTCAAGAAGGTGTTAAGGTCTTCATCGTTCCTAATAACAAACGCGGGTGCCTTGACCATCAATTGGAGTACACATCTTATTGTAAGGTCAAATTCCTCTGAATTTATACTGGTCAATGCATATAATCGACTTAAGAAGTCACTATATGCACTACCAATGTCTATGTCGAAACCCCTCAACTCTCCACCATCATATTCCTTGTCCCTCTCATTCCACAAACCACCATAAAAAAACCCACACACGAGGCATTATCTGCACGAACGAACGAAAAAAAAATTAGCAACTGTACATTTTCCTGGTTCTCGGTACTAATTCCCGGGCGGGATGCTTAAAGTATGCTTCTCGGCCGGGAAATATACATTTCGACCGAGAAAATGTGCAGCGACAACGTAATCTTTTTTGAAAACCACGAACGTACGTAAATAATGGTCAAAACTTGAATGTACATACCTCCTTCAGAAACTCGAATGTTGCAAGTGTTTTGAATGTGATCGAGCAATCCAAAACGTGATGAACGTGACAAAATCGTTGTGTGGGGATCAAAGAATGTTGTGTGGGGACCAAAGGACAAAAAAGAAAAGGAATGAGAATAAGAATGAGAATGTTCTTTACATTCCAAATCCTTATTCATTAAGGGAGATCATTGATTGATGGAAAATATTGGTTGGTAATTAATGTGGTTGGTGGAGGAAATTACATTTTCCTATTTTGAATTGAAGAGGGGCTAAAATAGTCTTCTTACACCTTTGCTGACATCATTAAAGTCAGCAAAGGGTCCCCAATTAAGTGAATTTGAAAATGGGGCCCATTTTTACAAAACAACAGTGAAAAGGGCCCCTAAGTCCCAATTTCCCAAGGAACAAAATGTCGTTGTAATGTGAAGGTTATAATAAATAAAAGAAAAAGATTTTTTTTAAAAATGGTGTTGTTTGAGAGAGAAAAAAAAAGAGTGGGGGAGAGAAGGAGATGAACTTGTTAGAGAGAGAGAGACAAAAAAAAAAAAAAAAAAAAAAAAAAAAAAAAAAAAAAAAAAACCTCTGTGGAATAAAAAATGGTGAGGTTAAGGAAGAAAAGAAAGAGAGCCATTTTTGTTGGGGAGAGGAAGAGATTGGGCGTGTGGGAGAAGGAAAGAGGGAAAAATTGAAGATCAAGGGTATTTCTTTTTAAAAAAGGATAAAATTTCACTTTAATATTTTTTGCCTCGAAAATCATTTGAAAATATGGTCTTAGTCCAGCATCCATGTTAATTTTTTACCAACAAGTCTTGGATCAAAACCCCTATATTATATTAGTATTATTTATTTATTTATTTATTTATTTATTTATTTACCAGTGTGTATTCTTAATAAATCCCTTTTTTATATAATTTTAAAATATAACACAAAAAATTAAAATCACCCGGATCAAATATGGAGTCTACATGTGTATTGTACACTTTTATGTCATGGTTATTAGTAGCCTTAGGCCATAGAGGGATGAAAAAATTGTATTTCACACATCACTTTTAAACAAGTTTTGGGACTATTGAGGGATTTCCAAGAAAGGGTTTGGGATTAGTGAAAAACTATAAGACTTTATAAGTGGTTTAAGATCATTGGAAGCTAAATTTTTTTTAAGTGGTCTCAAATCATTGAGGAATGACCCAATAACTAGTCTAACCCATTTTATGGACTAACCTTTTGAAACTATATATATCAACATCCTTTTAATTTTAAGAATTCGTTAAAGTGACATTTTGTTCTTTTGCTTTTTACTTTTTTTTTTCTTTCAAATAATTTTAAAATTATATAACATGTGTTTTTAGTTCAACAAATATTAAGGTAGAGATCCAACTTCAACTTTAAGAATGGTATAGATATCTTAATTAATGACCTATTAAAATCTACAAATATATGTGTGTGTGTCAAATAGTCAATTTCGAAACATATATTTCACAAATGTCAATTTTTAGGGGAAAATTTCAGCTTTAGCTTGGCTTCAACTGTTGAAGGAGAAATTTCAATCAATCACAAATTGTCACGTCATTGTTCAAAATCAATGACGCAATTAAAAATAATTAAATTTGGGGCCAATTATAAATTGACATGTGTCCCAAATTTAATTTGAAGACAATATTGGCCAATTATAAATTTTATGAACAAATGGACCATTTGATCAAATTAAAAAAAAATAAGGGAAATCCTTATAAATGGGCACAAATACATTGTATTTTTTAAAAATGGTCAAACAGATTTTTTCAATGAAAAATGACTAAACCGTTTTTTAACCTATTTCCTCATGAATTTTTCTTCCAATTATACCCTCCCACCCCTGATTTCGTAGAATTAAACTATTTAAAAAAAAAATCAATCCCTTCTTGATTTACGAAATCTAGTTGGTTTGTCATACCGTACTATATTTTTCAAATTTCAAGTTTCAAATTATGTATTCATCTTTTAAACCCCTAAAAATAAACATGTTTTAAGATTTGTCATTTTTAATCCTCAAATCAAGCATCTTCACTATCCAAATTGGCATCTTTGGACTCGTTTGATAACGTTCTCGTTTCTTGTTTCTTGTTCTCGTTTCTCATTTTTTAAGAAACAAACTTGTTTGATAACTCATCCTTGTTTCTTGTTTCTAAATTTCTAGAAACGTTTCTAACAAAGAGGCCAAATTTGAGAAACTACCAAAAGTTGTTTCTCAAATTTTGTTTCTGTTTTTTTTTTCTATCTTTCATGCATGTATCCATCTCTCCCTCCCATTCCTACACCAATCTCTTCTCTTCCTTTATTTTTTAACCACTTCCTCATCTTTTTTTAATCTTTTTCGTTATTTCGACTTTCCTTTTTTTAAATTTTTTTCTTTTTTTCGTTATTTCTTTTTCTTTCATTTTTTTATTATTTATGTTATTTCTTTCCTTTTTTCCTTTTTTTATCACCTCTGTCGATCTCTGACTACCGGTCGTTGCTGACCTCCACCAACCGGCCGCCATCGTTGACCTCCGACTATCGGTCGCCGCCGACCTCCACGGACGGGCCGCCTCAAACAACCTTTGACTACCCGCCGACTTCCGTTGACCGACCGCCACCATCGACCTCCGACTACCGGTCGTCGCCAACCTCCGTCGACTTTCGAATATCGGTCGCGACCGACTGTTACTGTCGACCTCCAACGACCGGCCGCTGTTGACCTCCACCGACCGACCACCACCATCAACCTCCGACTACCGGCCGCAGTTGAACTTCACCGACCGACCGCCACCGTCTACCTTCGACTACCGGTTGTCGCCGACCTCCATTGACCGGCCACCATCGTCGACCTCCGACTACCAGTCGCAGCCAACCGCTACCGTCAACCTCCAACGACCGACGGTTGTCGACCTCCGCTGACCGACCGCCACTGTCGACCTCCGACTATCGGCCTCCGCCGACAGGGCAACATCGTCGACCTCCGAATACTGGTCACGGCCGACCGCTACCGTCAACCTCAGACGACTGGCCGCCGTCGACCTCCGCCGACCGACCGCCAACATCCACCTCCAACTACCGATCGTCGCCAACCTCCGTCGACCTCCCACTACCGGCCACGACCGACCGCAACCGTCGACCACCGACGACCAGTCGCCGTCAACCTCCGCCAACCAACCGCCACCGTCCACCTCTGACTACCGGTCGTCGTCGACCTCCATCGACCTCCGACTACCGGCCGTGGCTGACCGCAACTATCAACCTTCGATGACCAGCCACCGTCGACCTCCGCCAACCGACCGCCACCGTCGACCTCCGACTATCGGTGGTCACCGACCTCCGTCAACCGGTCACCATCATCAACCTCCGATTACCAGTAGCGACCGACTGCCACCATCTACCTCCGACTACCGGTCGTTGTCGACCTCTGACGACCCGTCGCTGTTGACCTCCGTTGATCGCTTGCCACCGACCGGTCACCACCATTGACCTCAAACTATTGGTCGCCATCGACCTCCACCAACGACCTCTGACTATTAGCTGCCGCCGACGTCCCCTGACCGACCGCTACTGTCGACCTCTAACTATCGGGCGCAATCGTTGACCTCCGACTACCGGGTGCCACCGATCTTCGCTAACCGGCCGCCACCAACCTCCACTGACCGGCCTCCGCCAACCAGCCGCCACCTTCGACCTTTTACTACCGGCCGCCACCGTCGACTTCCGACTACCGACTGCCGCCGACCTCCGCCGACCAACCGCCACCGGCAACCTCTAATTATAATTTTAATGTATGTTATATATAATTTTTATATTATATGTAGCAAATTTTATTTCAACTAAAAATCAAGAAACGAGAAACAGTTATCAAACACATATTTGTTTCTGTTTCTGTTTTTAGTTCTTAAAAAACAAGAAACAAGAAACAGGAAACAAGAAACCAGAAACGAGAAACGGGAAACGAGAACGTTATCAAACGAGCCCTTTATTATCCAACTCAACATCTTTATCGTTCTAACAACCCTGAAATCATCGTCTTGTTCGACTTGTAGGTCTTCACTACTTCCTATTACATGATAAAGGATTATCAATCTTGAAACATAGGTATGTTAAATACTGTATTTTGTATTTTTCTATCATTATTTTCCTCCTCGTATCCTATTTTTCAACACAAAGTATTTTTCATTTTTTTCAAGGTCTTCAATGGTTTCCAAATGAAAGCTTTTGGAAGAAGATTAGAATGGATAAATGTGCCAAAAAAAAAATCGGAGGTTTCTCTAGAATTTCGTTTGTAATGGTTGAAAGAAGATGAGAATGGGAAAGGTCGCACAAAATGAAGAAAATTGGAAGAATCTCAAGGGTTTCAATTTAAAAAAAAAAAAAAAGAAACAAAAACAAGGTGAATACTAAATCCCAATTTTTGAATTAAGCTTACGGGAAATGGTGAGTAATGATTCTTCTCGTTTTTTAGATGATTTGATGTTTATCATAGTGAAATTATTTGCATGTTTTCTAATAGGTTAGTTTACTATATACACTGTATTAACATAATTTTTCTTTTTATAAACTTGAATCTTTTTTATCATTCCAGTAACATTTGTGAGTAATGATTTCTTCCTGATTTTCAAGATGATTGAATTTATTTGCAAGTTTACTGAATACACTCTAAAGTTATGTTATTGAATACCCAACGAGACAATATCTAGTAAGGGTTTGGAAAAGAAAATAGGGTTTTGTGTGTAAATGAATTTAGTAATTTAAATACCCACAAAGTTAACAAATTCAATCATTTTTGTGCACTCCCTATTTTTAAGGTAAAAGTTAACCGTTTTTTTTAATACTACGACTCTTTCCCTTGATTCATGCTAATTAGTTGATAATCTTACTTGGCCCTTATATCCTTTTATCTTTTAAATCCCTAAATATTAACAGATTAAATATTTATTCTTTCAAAATTTTAAATCAGCTCAATTAATTTGATTTGATTTTTTTCAAATGAATCATTGTCGCATGCTCTATGTCCTCAAAAACGGTGAAATTGCAGCTTCATTAGGTCTGATTCTACCTTTCAAAAAGTAGGAACTTTGTTCTAAATATACTGTATTTGTTTATAGGGTATTTCCTTAATCCACTCCTATTTTTCCTCCCTAAAATGTGAGATTACTTAGTATTATATTTCTTAATTTAAAATTTTGTTATTAATCTATACGGTTAAGGATAACTTATATTTATTTGTTATGTTTGTTAAATTTGAATTTGATTGATTTTTTCAATGTGTCGTTAAAGTGTAAACTCTAGATTCTCTCCTACATTTACGTTGTATTTGAATTTATAGTTCACTGGATTTTACGTTGTATTTGAATTTATCTGTTCACTGGATTTAGATTTCGTTCAGGGGCATTTTCGTCTGATTCGTTGTAAAAAAAACTACTAAAAATAGCACTTGGTCATTTTTCAAATGAAAAAATCATATGACCATTTTTCAAAATGCCCAATTAAAAATGGTCATTTATCTAGTTGCCCCAAATTTTAATTGGGTCAAAATTGGGTCATACGATATTTGGGTCATGTAGTATTTGGGTAAGTTAAAACCAAACTCAAATCCAAATAGTCAGGCCCAAAGCCAACAAAGCCCAAGTCCAAGTTATTAGACTCAAAAGCCATCAAAGTCCATCCATGGAGAACTCTATAAATAGAGAGGTTCTCCTTCATTTGAACGGTTCAGAAATTCTACACTCCCACTCAAGACAAGAGAATTCAGAGAGACTTCAGAGGATAAAGCTAAAAGACTCCTTAACATCCTTAAATCTTTGAGTGTTGAACACTCCAACACTCCTTGAAGACCAAAAACTCTTCAAGACCTGAACACTCCTTGAAGACCAAAGACTCTTCATAAAACTTCAAGACCCCAAGACTTCAAGACTCGAAGTGAATCAATTGAACCTTAAAACTTGAGAACAAGTGTTTCAGCCTTCGAGTGAAACACACTCACACACAAGAGAGAGAATCAAAGGATTAAATATACAGACTTTGCACCCACACGCATACAAATTCAATACAGATCAAAATTCATTCCACGTGTTCCATTCATTTGAAGTTACTTGTGAACATGAGCTTCTACCATTTTTTTCCTTACAATTTTACCCTCATTTAATATTTTCTCTCCATATTTTAATTCTCCATTTTGAATTTTTTCTTTCTCAATATACATATTTTCATTTAGGGAAATTATTCCATACATTTATGATAGATCTAATTTTTAAAAATATATTGTTTTAATAATTACATATACTATTTCATAATTATTATATCATTATGATTTTAAAAAATTGACAATTTTTTGTTTTAATATATTTACTTTCATATTGACATTCATATATATATATCCATATAATAATCCAACATGTGTTTATATATATTATTTCATCTTTATTGAGATATGTATTCTACTTATTATGGATTTCATCATATACATTCGATATATTTAATCATTTTCAAATATATATAATCAGTATATTTATTTGTCAATAAATACTCAGTATATTTGTTCGTCACAACCATTATGTTATTTGCAAATATATATACTCGGTATGTGTGTGTATCTTTTTAAAAAAAAAAAATGTATAAACAATATATATCTTATATTATTAAATATATTCTTATATTTAAGAAATAAAAATATGATATGAAACAACTATATAGAAACAATACAAAAAAGGAGTTTGTTCGACAAAAACAAAACTTTCATTCGTTGTTTGAAGGAAATATACCGTCAATGGAACGAAATATATTACTGAGTGAAAGAAATATACCACCATTTGAAAGAAAAATATCGTCATTGGTTGTTGTTTTTAATTGGAAACGTTGTTGGTTGTTGTTTAGTGTTCGAAAAGGTTTGAACTTCAAAGATCCGAAGTCGGAAGAGAGTGAGTCTACAGATTTGAGTTCAATAAATGTGTGGGTATATAATCGACCCAAATTCTACGTGTTGCGGCTGTTGTGCGTTGAGCGTCAAAACACCCATTGGGGATTGAACCGTTGTTGGAAAAGGCTATCGAACATGAAGAAGGGAGAATGATCTTGCAGTTCAACAGAGGTGGAGAAGACACTCAGATTGTTTAGTGCTTAGAGAAGAAAATAACGTGGGTTTTTTGAAAAAGACACTAAAAATGAGGAAATCACAAAAGAAATGAGGGAAGAAAAATAGGGGAAAAATAATTAGGACTCTTTTTTGTTTAGTTCAACAACATTTGGAGGTAAGGGGATTTGAACCTCTCACTTCTTGGTCAATGTTACATGCCAATTACAAGCTATGCTCACTCTGGCTAAGGCGCTCTCTTTTTTTCCATATACTTTGAAGGAAAATTATGAAAACTAAGGAGCTGTTTGGGGCACTGAATTGGTTATAATATCTGGTAGTTATAATAATCTAGGGATTATAATAGTCTGGGGGTTATAATAATCTGTGTTTGGGGTGCAAATTAGTATAGTCTGGGATAAAATAATCTGTGTTTGGGGTATGCAGATTATTTTAGTCTGGGATAAAATAATCTGTGTTTGGAGTGTTGATCTGTTTTAACATGGGGTTCTGAATCAAAGGTTCAAACTGACTGTTTTCTTTTTCTAGTTTTTTTTTATGATATACGATTCACTTTGATTTAGGGTTATGTTTTTTTTTTTTTTTACAAAACAAAAAAGTTTAGGATTTGGTATAGAAAAATCATATTAGTTAACTTTTAGTATTGTCAAAATAAAAATTGTAAATGTTTAGTTCAAAAATCATATTAGTTTTTTTTTTTTTTATCAATAAACTTGAGTGTGGTAAATACAATTTCGTTTGATTTTTTTTTTTTAAGTTGATTAACCTTCGATGTTGTCAACGACTTTTCCGGCAACCTTCGATGTTTTTTTTTTCTTTATTTTTATTTTTTATATTTTTCAAAATGAAAATGAGAAGAAATATGAAAAAAAAAAAAAGAAAAAAATCGGTGGCCGGAAAAGTCGTCGGCGATCGACGGAAAAGTTGTCGGAAACTTCGCCGGCCGACGGCGGCCGGCGGTCGTCGGAAAAGTCAAGAGTCGCATGGAAGAAGAGAGGAAAGAGTTACGGTAGAAAATGGATAGAATAATCGAGTGGGTTGAATAATGGTTATCGTAGAGAATGGATAAAATAATCGGGGGTAAAAATAACCCACCTCACCATTTATTTTTGTTGGTGCCCCAAACATTGAATAGGTTATAATAAAGAGGGTTATTATAACCTATTCAGTGCCCCAAACACCCCTAAGTGATTTTGGAATATTTTGAAATCTATAAATGGTTATGAAAAATATATTTAGTTTAGTTTATTCATTTTTAAATTCAATGGTCAAATCTCTAAAATTATTACTCTATTGAATTTAAATTGACTAGGCTTAATTACAAAGCTAAAAAAAAAATTGAAACTTGACATTTATGTAATTTGATGTTCCAAATGACCTATCTATATAGTTAACCCTAAAATCTAAGTCATCAATAATTGTTATAATCAAAGTCAACGATCATGCATCAATCATATAAACTAATGATCATAATATAAAATAAGAGTACATGGATTACTATTATCATAACCAATCCTGAACGCCAACAAGAGCATAACTCAATTAACATAAAGTTTGTACCCTCAACTAGAAGTCAGAAATTCAAATCCCCCACTCCACATGTTGTCAAAAAAAAAAAAAAAAAAACCTTTGCATATAAAAATATTAATAATTACTTTTTTAAAAATGCTATACTTGCCATTACTAGAACAAAAACCTGTTAAATCCATGAGTTGTCCTCAAGTAACAACAAATTTTGGGAAAAATACTTTTTTGGTCCCTGAATTTTGAGGAATATGTGAGTTTGGTCCCTAAGTTTTCAAAATAGACCTTTTTAGTCCCTGAGTTTTGAGAAATATGTTTAAAAGGTCCCTAAGTTTTCAAAATAGACTTTTTTAGTCTCTAAGTTTTGATAAATATGTTCAAAAGGTCCTTAATATTATTTTTTCAATTTTTTAAATTAATAATTTTTAATTTTTTAATTTAAAAAATCATTCAATATTAAAAAATAATACAAAAATATTAATTTAAAAAAGATGAAAATAATATTAGGAACCTTTTAAACCTATTTCTCAAAACTCAAGAACTAAAAAGATCTATTTTGAAAACTTAGGAACCATTTAAACCTATTTCTCGAAACTCAAAGACTAAAAAAGTCTATTTTGAAAACTCAAGAACCAAACACACATATTCCTCAAAACTCAAGGATCAAAAAGGTAATTTTCCCATAAATTTTTTGCTTGAACGAATCTTCTACCTCTAGATTTTTTTTTTTTTTTTTTTTTTTTTTTTTTTTGTGGAGAAATTCTTCCTCTAGAACTTGATGACTAAAATTTGCATTTTCAAATAAAGTGATCCCAATAGAAATCAGAATATTCAAGCATTGGTTACTACAAATATTTTTCCCATTAGATTTAAAAAGGGAAGTACAATTCTTCATTCTCAAGGGTGGAGGCCCTCTCTCTTTTGGACCTAATCTTTGTTTCTTTGTACACAACTCTAAGAGATGAAAGTGGTAAATGAAAAAAGAAGAAAAGAATGAGAGGGATTCCTTCAAATTTATCTGCAATTGCAATCCCTTTATTGATGAACAAATGCTTTCATGGACAAAAGAATACAATGATCCATCCATAAAATCAAGAAGACCATTGATCAGGAACTGTGAGAAAATAAGCAGTCATTGCCTTGCGAAACCGTTTCTTGTATTGGATCGGAGAGATGATAGTAGGAGAAGCATTCCTCGGGCCTCCGAGTATCCCCGACGCCTTCACCCACGTCTCTAACTGCTTGTCCCATGTATACTGCCTCATGAAATCAATGATGCCTAAAACGAGCTCCTTCCGCTCCTCGTCGACCCCGACCAGAAGCGAATAGTCCATAACGTCTATCGACTGAAGAATGTAAAGAATCAGTAAATTTGATCCCATATGAAGAATATAGTACTGAATACAAATCAAACATATGAACAAACATCCATCCAATTTCTTGCTTGGTTTCTCTAAACCAATCGATCAATACCAAGGATAAGGAAATGCAATAATAAAGACAAATATCAGAATTCAACAATGCAGCTTACCGCCAAAAATGATGTATCATTCCAGATAGCCCTTTCAAGGTTTCTTTTGGCCTTGCTTCCAAGAAATATGGGTTTCGTTCGCAGTGCTTCTAAAAGGTTCAGATCGAGTAGAACCTGATTAGCCCCAGTCGTGTCCGGGTTATAACGAGATCGTGAAGAGCCCTTGAGGTCGTAAACCTTCGAGATATTTCTCATGAAAAAAAGATTCTCCATTACCATCAAATCCATCTTCACTTCTTTCCCACCTTTCAGGTGTTTAACAGTGACCTGTCATTACACAGTTGTGAGAAAACAAAAGGTTTTTTTATATATATATTAAAACCTTCGGAATGAAAGAATACAAGACATCCAAAAACAAACCCGTCCACAAAAATACCCCCTTTAAAGGAAGGGCCACCAATAATTACAGAAAGACATAGAAACCGAAGTCCAAAGAGAAACATAGAATCTAAAAAGGGCCCAAACGTCGGAAGGAACCCTCTCAAGCCCTCGGAACACCCTATTATTTCTCACCCCAAAGGTCCCATAAAACAGCACACACCTCGGCAGAAAAAAAAGTTAAATATCCGTCCCCATATTCATTGGTCAATATACTTGCATGCATACACAAGGAAAGCAAGGAAAAAAATACAAATCCTAATTGAACTTTCAAGACGTGTCCATTTCAATCTCTAAACTTCTAAAACACCAATGCTAGTCTCGCAAACTTTTGAAAAATGTAATAATAATTTTGGTTCTTCCGTTAATTGTTTCACACATGGATAATGTGGCTTCAATTGTGTGTTAATGCACCAACCTAGGTGCACGCCGGAGCCACATAGGTTGGCCAAGGGTATTGAATAGGTGCACTATTAGGTGGTAGAGTAGGAACAAAAACCAAAATGGTTATCTTTTAAAGTTGATATACTAAAACAAACCTCTTAACAGTTCATAGACCAAAATAGTTATTTTTCAAGTTTAGGAACTAAAATAGACATTTAGAAAGCTTAGAAACCAAAATAGAATACACCTTAAAAAGTTAAGGAACCAAAATAGAATTCAAAACCTAAACATTTTTACCTGATAGATCCCAAGAATTTTTGCAAGGCAAGTTGGACTTCCAGAGGTTAGAGCATGTGACAAGTACTTGAAATATTGAGGGGCAAACTCCTCAAAAGAATCAAGCTCTGTCCTCGTGACTTGTTTTATAATGAATCTTTCATCCAATGACCTGGCAAAGTATACATTACTTTTTCCACCTTGTGCGCTCCATGTACGACAGCGACTCAAAGACCTCACAAAATCCACTCCCTTGGGGCAGCACTTCTTTCTAAGCGAGTCAAATTGCTTTGCAAAATAGCAAGTAACAGAGAACTTGACTTTACCCCCAGATGTTGAAGATTCATCTCCAAATGAAATCCTCAAATGGGGAGATTTTTTGGGATCTGAAAACAAGGTCCTCAAGGATGAAGAATCTTCAGAGCCATAGTTACCATAGTGGATGTAGTCCAAGTCCAGAGCACCAAAAGACTGCCAAGCTGAAAGAGTTGAAGGCCGAGAATCTTCGATATTGATTCTAGGGACACTCCGACCTCCCTCATTGTCGGTAAACTTATCAGCAACCCATTCATCGTATTCTCTAGAGTTGAGGGCATATGCAATTATGCTAGTAGGTTCATTGTCATAAACAGCGATAACTGCATCATTATTGCCAGTCTGAGGAAGCAGCAGTCGAACGCCTTCAGGGACATGAGATGCTGAGATAAATGATGGAGTTGAACTGAGTAATAAATTTAACTTCTGTGTTTCACATGGTAACACTTGGGAGTGGGCTCTAGTTAAACTTGAAACAGGATCCCTCAGCATACTACTGTAATCTGCAGAAGCATGGAAAGATCTGATTGTTGACAACTGAAAAGTAGATGGATGCAATCCTTTCCTGATTCTCTCTTGCATCCTTGTCGCGGAATCAAAGGAATGAACTCTCACAGGTGACATCAATACCCTTCTAATTTGAGGATTATCGTTTTGACTCATCTGCTTCATTGCCCCATCTAGAGATTCTTCTGCTTGCAATGCAGAAGCAGCCTGTGGTTTCTTCACAGATTGCTCAGTTCCAGACCATGCATTATCTATTCTCTCAGAAAGAGTGGATTCGTAAGAAGGAATGCCTTCAAATGATGCTATTACGGCAGTCAGTTCCTCATCTGTGTGTGTTTCTTCCCTGTAGGCTTGATGTGAGGATGTGGAGCATTCAAATGCTGTGGACTCTTCCTTCTGCTTTGATTGTAAATCATTTCCAGCAGACTCATGGGTCAAAGAAGATTCATGAGTGTTCTCATTATGGCCAAATTCAATTTTTCTATCACTCTGAGCAGAATCGCTTTTCAAATCTCTCATGACAGGAGATGACACATCAGTCTTGGAATTTAAAACCTTTTTAAGGAGGGAATCTAGTGAATAAAGCCGGTGATCCCAATAGTGTGTATGAATTAATAGGGAACGCCTCAAACGATTCAGTTCCAGAATGTCAACAGAAATCATCCCCAGTAGCGAAGGTTCCATCATGAAAGGTTTCAGCAAACCCTATGAAATTAATCAATTGATTAAATATACTCGTGAATATTAAACATGGTACCATATACAAATGTACAATGACAAATAACATGTTTATCATATTCAAATTGTTCTCAGCACTTACGATATAATCACTTCGCTCCTTTTGAATCAGTTCTTTCAGTTGCATGATGTGGCTTTGCACCTCACTTGAGTCTGACGATTCCTGAGTGGACAACTTGCTTTTCAGTTCCATCCTATCAACAATATCAGAAATCTCTGCATACAAGCTTTCCATTTTACCAATAATCTGCATTGAAAACCAAAAAGTACTTGAGTAAACAAAAGCAAGATTCTAAAATCATGTAAGTCGCATTCTGAATTCTCAAAACCACCTCTGAAGCTTCTTTTGATATCCATTCCTGTTGAACATGGCTATTGAACTCGAGTACAGAAGGGGGCAAGTTAACAGAGAGAATATCAATGGTCGAATATCGGAAGAATGCAACCATGCTCCCAAACCTGTGTGGAAACCTCGTATTCAGTGACAAGCAACATCCAATAACAATTGTAAAATTAATACTGAATTCAGATGCCAAACACACCCATAGAAACGGAGGCAGTCTCTCTGCAATGAATGACCACAAGTTGCAACTCGATTTGCAGTTGCATGGTTTGAGAAACTAAGTTCCAAAAATTTTCCAAAAGAAAGCCCCCAGGCAGCATCAGACATAACAACCCTAGGAGTTGCTGGGGGGACTCCATCTATTTGGGCGCACTTGAGGCACCGGTGCCACATCCATATCTTGCCATCTTCTTCCCCCGGAAGCTTTATAGAGGGTAGGCGTCTAACATTAATTGTAAGATTACCCTGTTGATGGGTGAAACACAGAACATGGGCCTCAGCAGACTCCTTACAGGACCGACAGCTTGATGTCTGCAGCAAGAACCCAAACCATGATTACACAGCTATTCAGGAGAAAACAATTTTATGTTTCAATTGGATATATGGAATAGGGAAATAAATAAACCTGGACAAAGAGATCATCACGTAGGTATTTCCCTAAAGGCTTGTCAAAACGGCCATAAAACTTTATGCGCAAAAGACGAGAGCGCTCACATACAGTTCCTTTAAGTACACAATGGCTTGAAAAGGCTACCAAAATGCTCTGGTGAGTATCTGCTGCTGAGAAGTATTCACTAGAGAGATCATTTTCATCAAAACTTTCAGACTTCCGAAACTCTGGAATCCCACCAGACTTCCCCTTTCTCCGTTCCAAGGTTGCTGGCAATTCAGATTCAGAGAGACTTCGGATAGCAAAAGGAACTGTTGTACCATCCTTTAATTCCTCACGATAATTAAGAGAAGGCTTTAGATCTACATCAGATGGTAAATCATCATTGAATATGTCAGGCTGTGTATCAACGATGCTAGAGTCTTCAAAGCCAGCAGATAGTAGAAAGCTATAATTATCAAGGTGAGGATGATGCACTGGGTATATTTTAGATTCTTCAACCTCAGTATCAAGAGCAGAAAAATTATCTTCAGTGGAGAGATCAACCAGACAATTGGATGACTCGGGAATATCAGGATTTTCTAATGAGGAATTATCTTCAACAGAAAGAGAGCGCTTCGGTATCTTAGGCAGAGAAGCACCTTCGTCCACAAGAAAGGAAGTCTCAAGAGATAAGTGATATGCTGCAAATACTGCATATTGAACAACATGTTTAACTTTTTTAAGTTCTTCACGACACATGCCTTTCAGCAAGACCTATGAGAAGAATTGTGACATGATTAGAAGCTAAACAAAAGTTCTGTAAAATAACATGTTTCCAAGTCCACAGGATTCATATCATGATTCAAGAGTTCAAATTATGGCTTACAAGCTGTGTCAGAAAAAATTTAGGTTGTTTGAAAGCTACACTCAAAAACTAGTGGCTGTTCTTTAGAATTAAAAAATATATAAAAAACACATTAGTAATTTAGTATGATTTCTGAAAACAATCAAGTATAACTAAACTATTTACATAACCAAAAAACCAAATATTTTGTTTCCATGTGTTATCTTTTTGTTACTAATTAACTATTCATCAACATGTTTTAAACACGAAACGAGAACTTCTCAATGATAATTGAAAAGTTACAATATAGTAAATAAAACTCACTAGAAATATTACAACAAGATTCATCAACAACTTTTCCAAGCATAAACTAAATTTGATGCAATATATTATTCAGTTAGTGTAAGTGAAAAAAATAACTGAAGACAGAAAAGCTAAACGCATCTTCCAAAGAACATCCTAAATTAAAACCCAATGAAAAGGGCTTTGAAAAGTAGCCTAGAAAATCATTTTGAAAAAGTAGCCATAAAAAAAAATTCTAGCTAGAATTACCGTGCAACCCAAGCGCTTTGGACATCCTTCAAAGAACATCAAGGTCTTGGATAATTTTTTATTTTGATTAACATTCACGTGCTCTTCAGTCACTCTCTCTAATCGGAAAAGTTCACAATGTCCCAAACGTGCCGTGGAAATATGATCAATTGATGGAGTAAGGGAAGCACCAGTGCAACGGGCTATACGCTCTAGTAATGGCCTTTTAACATTCAGCACCAGAGATATTTCTTTTGCCAGCAGATAATCTTGTGCACATGAAGATACACTTTTTTCCACTAGCAGAACATTGGGGCGAAGAGACTCTATTTTTGAAATAATTGTTTTCAGATGATCATTTTCCTGCAAAAATAGGATACAAAAATTAGAAGTCAAGGAACAATAAAACCAAAAAAAAAACTACTTTTAACTAGTTCTAGCATTTTGTATGCATAGAAAACATCACGTGTAAAAAGAAGATAAACTAAATGCTGATTTTCTTAAAACTAAAGACAAGTACCTGATGTAATAATGTACTAAAAGAAGCTAATGGGTTTGCAACTTCGTGATATTCAAGGGATCCTCCTAAAATAAGTAACCTGGGATTCTTGAATTGTGAGGTCATGCGTTTGTGCTTTATGTTTTTTGTACAAACAACTCCCTTTATAAGTGTGCTGCAGAAAAATATAAACAACTTCAAGACATTAGTCAAAACAAAAACATATGATATATACGTGAAGGACATTGAGGCTATTTGTATAAAGGGATATTCCAAGCAGCAGTAATAGCCATAAGTTATACCTTTCATGAGGGCGTCCTGATGCTACGCATTTTACTTTCACATAATCCCCAGGATCCATACTGCCTCCTCTGCTAGTATCTGGTCTCACAAATTTTGCAGCTTGCCAGGCTATTGTGGTAATAACATCAAGCCAGTCCTCAACATAATCTCCTCCTGATTTGATATCCTCCCCCTGTAACAGTTGCGCAACAAGGGCCCTAAAGTGACCCTGAACCATAGCTCTGAGAGGCTCCTTATTCTCCTCATGCAAATTTTGCTTACCCGGAAACATGTTAGAAAAGCTACTGCTCGTAGAGAACATAGCACCAGAATCCCCAATATTGTCGTCTTCATCATCATAGGCAAAGAAATTATTCTCCAACTCATCACTTTCATCATCAGGAGGTGGAGGGAACCATATAAGACCATTGTTTTCAAAATCTAATGGCCTTTCTACTTTTTCATCTTGGTTCTGAATAGTTGGCAGGCCACTAGAGCACGCATGTTTGTTATCTTGACCTTCAGTCAGTCTCTCAGACCTATTTAAAATGGTCTCAGCCTCTTGGGACGATAGATTCACCCTTTGACCAGGATCTACAGTCTGTACAACATAATCAGCTTTACTTAAAGTATAATCGTTCCTTGAGGGGCTGTCAGAAGGACTTGATTCCCCAAAATGAGAACTAAAGAAGTCGTTCCTAGTACTAATACTACTTGACTCTAAGTCTGAACTGTCACGAAAATAATCACTTGATGGGCTAAAAAAATGTCTCCCAGAATCTTCAGCATCATCTTCATCACTCCTACATTGGTAAAAAAATTAAATAAATGAGATAAGTGCATCAAAGCATTTCACGTCACTCTCCTCTATTAGTATTACAAATTGAAGAATAGAAACAACAGTGAGGGACAACTAATCTAATTTAATTTCTTGATGTAAAGTGGAAGTGTATTATATTTTGATCCCAGGAACATCATCCAAATCAGAACTTGAATACTACCAACAAAACTATATACCAAACGAAATAGTTTCCTATTTAAAAGTGGACTTTATAATTTCTCACATAAAATGTCTGAAGGTGCTCAAATGAAAAAATATTGAGACTAATGCGTCGTCACGATGGGCACATAATAAGAAATAATTCACTTACATGCACTTTGACAAATATTGAACTTCATGTTAAACAAAAACTACATGATTGATAAAAGTTACAGCAGGTACTAGAATAACAAAAATTATTGGGACAAAGATGAATTCAAATTCATATCAAATGTTACCAGTTAGGAGAGTGGTGAACAGAAATAGGAGATGGATGAGCATTAAACAAGCTCAAAATCCCATGTGATGCTGCATAGGGAGAATAGCCACAATCTTGTGACTCAAGATATCGACTCAAGCGATCATCAGGAGTTGATTCGATCTTCATAGGAGACTTGTCTGCACCATCATAACTGGGAGAAGGAGGTTCTGGGCTATATCTGGGAGAGACAGAAGGATGTACTTTCTCACTATGTCTCCTCCCACCTTCACGCCGGAGGTTAGCATCAGAACAAAACTTGCACAACTTGGTTCTCTTCACAGCCTCATTACCCACCTTCACACCACCTGGTTGAACAACATAAGATTCGTAACCCCGAATACATTTTCCACAAGACGATTGATTACAACTCTGGCACAGGTATCTCAGAGAAGTCTTCGAAAAGCTTGTATCACACTCACAACACATTTTGTAACTATTGTTAGGCATCACAAATTCCTCGGATAAGCAAACTGATGAGTCAGGTCCCCAGGAAATCCAAGACCTAACCTTCTCAATCAGATCTGATAGTGAGCTATCATCAGGTATTCCCATAAACGGTCAATCATCCAAGAAGGATTAAAACCTCGATGACCCCTCAAAATTGAAACAGTATAACACCACTTCTCTTTCAAGTTCCAAATATGGAAATCTTTTCTTCTTTTTCACATATAGAAATAAAATGGAAAAAGAAAATCTACTCCTTGGAAACAAAATACCCACAAAAGTTCCAATTAAAAAGAAGAAACTGAATAATACCCACAATAAAAACGATGGGGTGCTTTGGGATGTGTTTGTATGAGTCTCAAGACTGTATACTGTGTATTTCTTCCCCTCTCTTTCTGTCTCTCAAAATGGGGGCCAAAAGCCAAAGAAGAAAAGAAAGAAAAAAAAAATTAACAAATCCTCCAGGAAATATGTCAAAAGAAGGATGTAAAGAAAGCTATGAATAAACCTGAGATACACCAAAATCTAGCAGTATTTACACCAAAATCCTACCACAGTAATAACCCCCAAAGACCAAAGAAACCAACAAAGACCAGTATCATCACCTACAACAGCAACAAGAACAACAAGAAACCACAAAAAGAAACCCTAAAACCTAACTGATGCCAGAGTCCTCAAGAATGAATCCGGCAACCGATTTAAGCATCCCAAGGACAGAATCCAGTAAAAACCGATCATATGTTAAAAAGGGTCGAAGATCAACGAAGAGAGTTAGCTTGATTTGACATACAAACAGAAACCCAAGTCAAAATTAAGCAACCCCAGAAGAACAAACACCAAAAGAAGACCAGATTGGACTAAGAAGGAGCAGAATCAGAAGGAGAAATAGCAGCTTGTGAAGAAGAAGAAGAGGAAGAAGGAAGTGGAAAGGGATTTGGGCTTTAAATGCTTGGTAAAATGAGAATCAAAAGGAGGTATAGAAGGAGTACGGAGAAGGTTCCTTTTCTACCGGAATCAGTAGCTCGCATCTCGAAGCTAAAAATTTCGTCTTTGTTACCCCAACAACCACCAATTTTAGTGTTCGTCTTTCCCATCTGAAGAACAACTTGCTTCTTCAATCCCCCATTCTTTCATTTCCTTTCTGATTTTCACTTCAATTCTTTGCTGGGCTTTTTCTTCTTCTCTCTGTACTCTCTCTTTGCTGCTCTGCTTTTTTTTCTTTTTTCATAATTATTGAACAAGAAATCTGCCTCTGCGGCCACACCCATATAAAATAAAAGTCATAAAACCGAGCCGACCGGAATCCAACCCAACCCAACCCAATACTTTTCTTTCTCTCTCTCATCTAATTTCTTTTGCAGTTAAATTCCGTTTTAGCCCTCAAGCTTCCGAGCTTATTTCATTTTAGTTCTTGAACTTTCAATGTTTGCTTTAATTTCATTTTTAGTCTATTAGCGCTCAAAATGTCTTTTTTGTTTTCTAGTACAACAAATATGGACCATGAAGAGCTTAGCATAAAGTTGTACCGATAACCACAAGGTTTATGGTTCCAATCTCGTTCTCCACATATTGTCAAAAAAAAAAATGGACTATGAATATTTGAACTTCTTGAAGAAATATTTGTCAATCACTACTGAATTATGTTTTTTTTTTACCTCAAAATATCTATTTTAATATACAAACCTTTAACAAATAATAACTTGAGTTATCACTATATTATTTTTATTCAATACGACATGCTAATTTGAGCCTGACTCGATTAGGTAAAACATGTTATTAATTTCTCAATAATAGAATAAAGGTAAAGGTTAATTTTTTTTTTTTTTTTTTTAAGTTCAGATACTAGATTATACATCTTAAAAGTTCGATAAAAATAGGAAAAATCTAAAAATCTAGAATTAAAATGGAAACTTTGAAAATTTAGGAACTAAAATAGAACCAATTTAAAAATGGAAAAACGGGATTTAAATCTTTATTTATTTGGAGAATGTCCATCAAGGTGAATAATTAAGAATATTAAAATGAGGATTTACTAGGTGTGTTTAGTTTAAAACATTTTTGCACTTTTTATTTGGCCCTTTTTGTTTTCTTTTTTTTTTTTTTTCTTATTTTTTAATTTAGTGTTTTGGAGTTCAAATCCATGCTGTTGATTGGTCAACAACTCAACGTCAAAAAGATGAACAAGCACAGTCAGCTCTAATTCATCGTCAATTTTGTTTAATTACTCAAAAAATAAATTAGATTATATTAAATTTTTTATTATAAAAAAAATTGTATAATTATTTTAAAAGAAAATATATTTTTCTTTGCCTTTTTGGGCCCACGCTCTGTGTAAGCGCGTGTGATACATGCGCCTTTGACGACATCTAGAACGTGGTATTTTAGTGGAGGATTGGGCTAACGGGTCAAATTTTACACCCAATTTATCATTGTTGCTTTCAACTTTTGTGAGTCTCGGGTTGGTCGTTGAACTTTTAGAATGGTAAATCACTGACCGAGACTTTCAAAATATTTATTTTAGTTTCTTAATTTTAAATTTTATTCTATTTTAATATTTGAATTCCCGAGATGTCTATTTTAATTTTGAATTTTAAATTTTTTAACTATTTTAGTTCTGGTAAGGTATTTTGTCGTGGGAAATTTTTTAACATGCTAATATGGACATGTTTTTTGAGTCATAGAAATTAACATAAATTTTTTCCTTTTAAGCTAAAAAACGTCGTTATTTTTTTTTTTAAATTGTGAGAGTTTGAAAACTAAATGAAACAATGTTGAGACTTGGGAGTTAAATCAATGGGAAAAATGAGATTTAAACTTGTTATGGGTAATTTTGGACTACCTCGATGCACAAGGAGCTGACGAGGACAACTGGGCAAAAATCAGACTGGAGGATGGACCCCGAGGGCGAAACGGGCCAGTGGATCAGGCCAAGACCGAAGGGGTCGGGTCGAGTCCCTCCGACTCCGTTCGGTCCCTGTAGCCTCTAGCCGCCCCGAATCCGCCTGGTTTGTCCCGAAACGCCTCCGAATTCCTAAAAACCCTAGAAGCATGAGCAGGTATTTATATCCCTCTTCGCCACTGAAGAAGGGGACCCGAACTCAATTCTCGACTCTCTCCTTTTGCTCTCTAGATATTCCCTCCGTTTTCTAACTTAAGCATCGGAGGCGGTGTGGCTAGCACCACACCGGTGTGCAGGTTTACTCTTTTGCAAGCCACGTCTTCCCCCTTATCTACAAATTTACCGTTGGTGGCACGTGAAGGTCATGTGAGTTCCTCCCGACCAAATTTGACCATCAACAAAACTTATTATTTATTTTTAAAAAAAATTAAATGATATTTTTGCTTGTTTTGATCATAAAACTTTCCAAGGTTATATTTTAATTTCAGAATTTTATGTATAAAAAAAGATTATTTCTATGTTGACATTGATTTTTTAAAAAAATTATTTATTTAACAAAAACCTAACGGAAGTATAGATTTACACCAATTCGATGCGTACATATCAATATAGATAAATGTTTTTATCTAGGTAATCATGTTCATGGCCTTTTTTTTTAGTACTTTTAAGGGTACAACACGAGGACTTCCCAAATGGTTACCCAACTTAATGTTAATGGCCATGTTTCAAAACAAATTCATATTTGAATTAAATAATTAATTAAAAATTAATGATGAGTATTGAATGACTTTTTTATAGAACGTTCAAGGATTAAAACAGGATATTTGAAAATTGAGAAACTAAATAAAGAAATTAAAAGTTGATAATAATAATAATAATAAAAGTATAAAAGTCTTTACATCAAAATAAGATATTACCTTTGCAAAAATAAATAAATAAATAAGATCTAAACCAGAAAAGAAATATATCAATTTATTTTATATTATTCTCTTTCATTGAATAATAATTAATATCATCATCAACCAATATAGAAAACAAATATCTATCCTTTTTTATTTAAAAATAATAATTATTGTCATAGATAAAATTAATGATTATTAGAATTTATTCTTTTTCCATTTTGCCACATGGATTCTCGATCAGCATTTTCGTAGTGGATTGAGTTAAAGTAATATAAAATTGAATATATACAATATTAATTAATAATTTTATTTTAAGTTATCCAAAAGTCAATATTTTTTAGCAAACTCATAAAAATCTTAGAACAATTTATTTTTATTTATTTAAAAGGCAATATACTTTTTATCTATTCTAAAATATCCTAATGTCTCATTGAAGCAAAAGATTTCTCTTTTTTTATGAAATGAATTGTAAAAGAAGCAACAATTAATATATTAATTAAATAATTTGGGGTATTTTTGAAAAAAATATATATGTTTTACTTTTTTGGGTCCAATAAATAAGATGTTTAATTTCAAAACACATGGAATGGAATTAATTAAATGTGGCATTCCACTACTTGGATATGGTATGAAATTTTCTTTGCCCTTTTAATTCCCTCATGCGACGTCGTTTTTATGGCTTTTTTTTTTTTTTTTTGACAATTTTTTATGGATTGTTCTTAATTATATTTCCTATTTCATAAATATAAATCTTTTGTGATGATTTGTTGGTTTATTTCTTTAAAAGAAAACAACTGTTGAGGATTCTTTTTTTTTTTTTTTTTTTTTGGTTTATTAGCTCGAGTAATGTTAGATTTTGTGTATTTATGGAAAATGATGGTTCCAAGTTTAGAATTTTAAAAAATAACTCTTAAATAGTTAAGTTTGTTATGAATTAATTACTAAATTTAATGTGGGATATTGTAGATTAAATTATAAAATTATTGTTAATTTAATGCTGGTTTTAATGATTCAGAGCTCGGACAATTTTTTTTAAAGAATATATTTAATTAATGACATTTTTCTTTAATTCTATTATACTTCCAAAAATACTTTTAACTCATAGCATCATTTAAAAATAAAAAATAGTTTTTAATTTCTCTTTTGAAATCTCCATTTGGAATTGTTGTAGCTTTTAAAATAATTGTTGGCGACTGTGCTTTTAGAAAATCAGCCGTGACATAAAATTTAATAGTGTTTGGTAGATTTCAACTTTAAACTTCAAAAAGCATATTATGGTGTTTGGTAAATCAATATTAAATTATTGTAATTTGGCTATAATGATCAAAGTAGACCTATAATTTTAATTATTTTATAATAATATATAAATTTATTATAAGAAAATTATTTAAAATTTTATATAATTTAAATTATAAGCAATTTGTTTAATCTAAATTATTTGATAAGAGTTTAGAAAAAAACAATTATTATAAAAAAAAAAATTGAATCAATCCAAATTTAGTTGGTATAAGATAAATAGACGTGAAAAAAAAGATATGGAAGGATAGATTTGGAATTTTTAAAATTTAGTTAGAGGAGGTGACAATTTTTTTTGGGAAGCTAAATTCAAAAGCTAGCCTGAACATGATTTTGAATGTAAAGTAAATTGAAAAGAGATTTTAGATAAATTAAAAAATAATCCGATAAAAAGTTAAAATACTCTCACAATCGCTTATTACACCTGCAAATGCAATCCAAATGGAGCCTAAGATTTCAAAAGTGGTTTTTAAGAAGTTCAAAAGACAAAAAAAAAAAAAAAAAAAAAAAAAAAAAAAAAAAAAAAATCCGTATAAATAGATATAATAAGCTTAATTTTAATTTATAAGTAGTTTTTTTTAATCTATCCTTACATTTATGTAAGTAAAAATATTAGAGGGAGAAAATAAAAAAAAAATAGAGATATATGAGCTAGAAGAAAAACAAGAGTCCGTTTAGAATACCTTTTAATTTAAATGTTTTTCAAGAATGCATTTTCTTTTAAACATTTTGTATAAAAGTTGTTTAGAATTTAAACACTCATATGTTTGGTTACATTTTCTCATAAATATTTTTATACACAAGTTATTATATACTTAAAAACTCTTTTTAAAAATTTGCTTTCAAGTGTTTCTCTCAAAATAGTTTATTTCAAAATCTCATTTTTTTAATAAGTCATTTTCAGTGGTTGTCAAACAATAGAATTTTTGTCGAAATATGATTCAGTATTTTAATAATGAAATGTGTAAATGAGCTCCTCAAGCATTCTAAATAATTCAACTTTGGTGAGTTCTCAAATTTTACATATCATAGGAAAAATAGTTTTTTTTTAGCTGATTCTTGCAACTCGGAAGCTTCATTATTGAAACAATTCTAGCATATCCATAGCTTTTGCTTAATTAATTTTATTTCCTACCTTTTTTAAAAAGAATTCTCGTGTCAATTATTGTGGCTATAAATAAATAAAATATTTTATTCCGCATGCTCACCATCGCAAATTGAAGAAAAATATCATTTCGATATTATTATTATTATTTATTTATTTATTTTAATGAGACAATTATTCCCTCATAAAAGATGGTTGACAAAAAGATGACACCAAACTCTTGTTTTTTTTAGTTCAACAACATCTGGGAATGAGGGAATTTGAACTTCTGACCTCTTGGTCGAGAGCACATGCTAATTACCACTTAGTTATGCTTAGTTATAACATGCAAAAATTATACTCAAAATAATAGGAGTTTGTAGTTTTTTTTTTCCGAAATGGTAGGTTTTAAAACAATGGAGTTATATATATATATATATATATTTGCATTAATCTTGTTGTATAATTGTGTTAATCTTTGTTTGACATAAACATAATCTCTAGGTGTAACTTATAGGTATAGATTCAAAAAAAAAAAAAAAAATTGAATTGCCTTCCAGATGAGGGTGTATGCAATACTTCTTTGCTCATCTCTTTTTCGAGGGTAGGATATTTGGTATTAAGTGTAATTTTCAAATTTTATCATTATATTTATAATAGTAAGTTATACATAGGGAGAGATGAAAAACAAGTTAGGGAGAAAAAAACTATAGATCAAGATATAGGAAAAATATATAAGTTAGATAAAGAAAGAAAAGTGATGAAGGCACAAATTTTAGCATAAAATGTAATAGAGACAAAAATTAAGTTTATAGAGGGATATATATATGTATGAATCTGTCAAGTGGATCGGGCTCAGTACGCGTGCAACCGAGTCAGTCACAAGTCCCCTTAGATGCACAAGTTGGATCCAAGTTTGATCCTTGCACGAGTGTGGTGTTATGTCTTTTCCACTCTGAAGCTTAAGTCAGTAGAGTGAGTGAATATTAAAAGTTGAGCACTGGGTAAGATTGCATGCCTTTGAACATGCATAGTTCCTCGTTTTATAGTGTTCTCCCCAACAAGAGTGTCAGGTGTAGACAGGAAGTCTTCCCCCTTTGGGTAGTCGTGATGGTGCTTGATTCGACTGTCTGACCCTAAGGAAACAAGATTGCCTAATCGAAGAATGAGGTTTTATGATCCCTTCCTTTCTCCCAACGCGATCCTGTGGACCTAGATCGGTTGGACGACTTACCCACAACATGTCTGTGTGTGGAGGGTAGAAGAGAGAAATAAATATTGTATAAATGTTAAAGTTAAAGAGAAAAGTTGTGAATTTTAGGAAGAAAAAGACCGTAGAAGGATAAAATATGTTTAGCTTTAAGAGTGAAGGATACAACGTTCACAAGAGATGAAAAAAAAAACAGAAAGATAAAAGCATATATACCTCTTCAAAAAATAAGAAAGACTAAGAATAGAAAACAAAGAATTGTCGAATATCATCTAAGTTTTTACGTTTATCATATTTTAATCTTTATACTTTTAAATATTCAGGACCCGTTTGGTAACGTTCTTGTTTCTTGTTTCCGTTTCTTCATTTTTAATAAAGAAAAATAGAATTTCATGACCCTAACGCCTATACATTCAATAATAATAAACCTATATTCTTATTTATGCTTGAAAAAAATTGGACACAAGAACAAAAAAGGAGAAACTAGTTTTAATTGTTCCCAAAAGTTCTATACAAATTTTGGGAGTGTTTCTAAAAAATGAGAAACAAGAAACATACATAGTTATTAAAAGCTTAGATTTCTTGATAAAATTGGAAACAAGAAACAAGAAATGAGAACGTTACCAAACAGGCCCATACATAGTTATTAAATGCTTAGATTTCTTAATAAAATTGGAAACAAGAAACAAGAAATGAGAACGTTACCAAACTGGCCCTCAATCATCTCTTCTTTTTCAAACATCTTACAAAATGTATTTTGATTAATTAATAATTTGTACATTAGTGTTTTAATACGAAATATCTAATTAGCTCCTCTAACATTCTAGATATTCCCACCTTCATAAGTGGCTCAAATTAGAAATCAACTTTGGCCTAAAAATATATATTTTATAGGAACAAATAGTTGATTGTTTTCACTTAACACATTCACTATATAATTTTCTCTCCTTTTGAAAAGGTTCTTTGTGTCAAGCTTGCCTCTTTTTCTTTTTTTTTCTTTTTTTTTTTTTCTTTTTTTTCATTATTCTTTTGTCAACTATTGTGGCTATACCTAGGATATTCTTCCCACATTCACTATTGAGAATTGAAGCAATGTCAAATCTACATTATCTAGGGAAATCTATTCTTATATTTTCAAAAAAAAAAAATTATTCACTTTCAATCTTTAGAGACGAAGACGACACCAAACTCATAAACAATAAAAAAAAAAGTTTATTCACATAAACTATCTATTCTACCGATTACCACTGATTTATGCTCATTTTGATATAAAATTTCTTTTTGAATAAACAAAATTCAATTAACAAAGATTGGAACATTTTAAAATAATAGAGCTTTTATACATGCACACATGCAAATGTATACGCTTAAATACTATTGTTATGATCGTGTCAATAGGTTTAAAGTAAATGCTATCTCTAGATGTAGCTTTATAGGTATAGACTTGAACAAATTGAATCATGTTAAAAACAAGTATGTCTTTTTCTCATCCCCTCCTATTTTTTGGTATAATACTCTTTCATTGTTTAACTATTTTAAAGATTCCAACTATTATAACAAGTTAGGTTTCATCACGGAATTGATCAATTATTTAAATTATCTTTAGTTATTATCTTATTTTTTTAAGAAAAAAATTATTAGGACTATTTTTTAAAAATATTTTAGATAGGCCACTATTAAAAAAAACACAGAGTTTCTTTTTAATAATATATATATCCCTTATCCCTTTTACTTTAGATTGATATCTCATACTAGTTTTACAATATATATAATTGTTGAATTAATACGAAAAGAGATGGATTCAAACACTTGGTAAATAAAAGTCTACATAGCAATTCCAATGCTACACTTTCAACCAGTCGATCATCTCTTCTACAAAATGATTATGACTAAAAAATGGAGTTAATAGCGTGAATCATTGATATTCACTTTCTTAGGCACATCCAACCAATTTACTAATATATACATATAAAACTAGGTTTAATAGATACTTTTAGCTCTATATACACACACCATGGTAATATAAGAGAAGAAAAAAAGTTTCCCCTCTATTTATTTTTTTTTTTAAATTAAAAAAAATCCCTAAATTGAAAAGATACAATTTTACAATTACACATTTTATTTTATTTTAATTATAAAATTTCTAATAACGATTTAATAAGGGAATATCTGTGTAGATGACCCAATTGAAGAGGCCAAAATGAAAAATGTTCTACCTTTTCAATCTAAGGTTATATGCCTTTAGCGAAATTACCATTTTACTCCCTAGAGGAAAAAACACATTTTCCCCTCATCTCATTTATTTCTCCCATTTCTCGCTCAACTTATTTCTTCTCCCTTTTCCTCTCTCTCCAGAGAGCACACAATGAGAGCGAGAGGCTAGGATGCTGACATAAGCAAAATGACATATATCCTTAATTTTTATTTTTTTTTGGTCGATGGTACATGCCAATTACCACCGAGCTAAACTCGCTTTGGCACATATATCCTTACATTGAAAAGGTAGGACATTTATCATTTTCGTCTATTTTAGAAGGACATCCTAATCAAAATCCAATTTAATAATTAGTTTTGTCTTAAGTTTAATCATTTTCTGGTTGTCTAATAACGTTATCTACAATTATGATTTTTTTTTTTTTTAAGAATGTTATCTACAATTATGATGATGAATAAACTGTATTTTTTTTAATTACATTTTACTTTCCAAAAATTGATTTATTGCGAAATTCATTTGATTCTTAATCAAGCATTTTAAAATTATGGTAAAGTAAATTGAACTAAATAGAAAACTATAAACTAAGAGTTTAGGCATTTTTTTTTTAAAAGACTAAGAGTTTAGACATTAAAATTATACTTAATCTTTATTACATGTTTATAATGTTTTACACCAATGCTCAAGTTAGGTATTAAATTGGCATGTACTTTCGACCAAAAAGTCAGAAGTTTGATTCTTCCCACCCTCAAATGTTATTGAACTTTAAAAAAAAAAAAACCAATGCTCAAGTTATTAATTCGGTATTAAATTATACTGTTTTTTTTTTTTTTTTGAATCAATTAAATTATACCGTTAAACTTATGAAATTGTTATACCCAACAACGAAGTAGTAGCATTAGAGTAAAATTACAACAATCTTATAACTTTAGGGAACAATTGTTCAAATTGAAAACTTGGCAATGTTATTCTAATGACTTCTACATTTTTTTTTTTTTGGTTAAATTACACTTCAAACAAGTTGAAAGAATATTTAACCCTATGACTAGAAAAAATTATACTTATATGAACTAATTGAGATACGTCTAAGTTGACTATACAGTAGTTTTTGTAATTTCCTGAAAAAAAGAAGAAAGAAAAAAAATCACATTTCATTCAAAAGCCTTATAAGTCAAAATTATTAGGACAAATATCAAAATATAACTAGAACTTCGCAAAACATATCAAATTTTACCTTCAACTTAACAATCTATACATTAAATTAAATAAACGTTGTAATTTTAGAAGTTTTTTTTTAAAAAAGTATTTTAAAAATCTTCCTCATAACTATCTAGCTAACACATCATAAAAGTATTTTAGAAATCGAAAATTGAGTTATTCAATGGTCGATCTCGTATATTGATCAGATCTAATTTTATATAAAAAAAACTCAATGTTTATTGAAACTAACGAGTTTTAGGAGAGTTTTATCTAACTTTTTTTTAGTTAAAACTAATGGAAAATTAAATAGAGAGAAAAATTGAAACACTTGAACTAAAAATTAATAAACTAATCACTATATATATATATATATTTACAACCACTAATTACTAACTTAAACAACTGCCAAAGCGAGCTTAGTTCAGCGGTAATTGACATATACCTTCGACCATGAGGTCAGAAGTTTGAATCCCCCACTCCTAAATGTTGATGTAGTCAAATTTTTTTTTTTTTTTTTAACATGGTGCTATATTTGCTATTAACGTGGTCCAATTTGTCACCCACTTCAATTTTCCTAAAGAAAAAAGTCCAAAAAAAAGTCCCTGTCTGAAAAAAAAGAGAGATGGAGACTAAAAGAGAAGAAGCGAGAGGGAAGGCAATGGCGACAGAGCATAGCTGCATAAGCATATACAGATCATTTTGGCGTTTGTTTGGTGAGACAACGTCTCAAGACAGAGACGTATATGCTGACAAGCTTCGCCGAAAGATAAGCCCCTCTTCTTTCTTTTCAAACAAATATTATTCAATTTCAAACGATTCGATTTCGCCCCTCTTTCTATTGCGCTTTCTTCTTGGCGTTTTCCAGCAGCAAATCGATTCATTAGTTTAAAATAACAGCATCTGGATTTCATTTTTAATTGGGTTTTTTGAAGGAGGATGATTAGGCAGAGGGAATGGTCCAAAATGCACACCAAGTGTTTGTGAAAATGTCTGCGTCATTCTTGATACACAATGGCATTGGTTGGGCGGGCGGGGGGAAAAGAAATGTACTGCCAGCGCCGCCCATGGGCGGATTAGTCATCACGCCTGACTCATCTCCACATGATACATGAAGGGTATGGTTTTTTTTTTCTTTGTATCACTGCTTTCTGATGGGGAATTTATATTCAAAGCTTTGCATGTTTTTATTTTTCTATTGTAAATTCTTTGTCAAATTAAGGCTGCTTTGGTCCCACATATTTGATCCTTTACCCTCTTCATTTGTTTATGTTAGATTCCCTTCCATATGACATATATTTATATATTTATTTATTTATATTTATAGATGTGGTAGCTAAAGTCAATATATGATTTGGATAGTGTTTGTCTGGGAAATGAGGATGCCAACCACTTTGGGGCCTTTCATAGTTCATACCATGACCCTGTCTCTTTAGACTTTGGGATTCTTTTGAAAATTTTTTGTGAGTTATTTAATGCGTTGCCAATGGATTTTGCAATTTCTGATGCCCACATATTGTTTTCTTTCATGTGATTGTGATTTTGACATATTTTAGAAGACGTCGTATCTTGTATTTAGGGACTTTAAAGATAAGTTGGACTTTTGGAATGGTAAGGAGTAACTTTCTTGTTTTTTTTAACTAATTGGAATTACTTTTCAAAATTTTTGTGATATTTTGTTACATAGTCAAAAAAAATGTTATCAGAAACTCTTAAATAACATTTTAAAGTGCTTATAGATGAAACAATTAATTAAATATTTTTTTTAATGTTTCACATAAAAATACTACTCTTAAAAGTCATCTCAAATACCTTTTAAAGAGAAAAAAAATCATCTCAAACACACTGTTGATATGTTTAGCAATGCTTTTTGCAAAAGTACTTGAACAAAAATACTTCAATAAATCAGTATTTAGTGACAAACACTTTACTCTAATGTTCAGTTATATTCTTTAAAAAAAAAATTCTAAGTACTTCCTAATCAAGAACTTCGGTTACAAACACTTTAGAGGACTGTTTTTTTATTTTTTCTAAAAACAATTTTATGATAATCCCAAATATCGTAGAAGAAATATTTGTTAACTTGTTCTTCAAAAAGATATATTTCATTTAAAACACTACTTTTCGAGGTACTTGACACCTTTTACAAATATAAACCTCAATGGAATTGAGGTTTTGGATCATTCTCTAAGAATAGAAGAAAGATCAAATATTCTCTTCCCTCCACTTTAGGACAAAATTAGCCTCTAAACCAAAAAGTCAAGCACTTTTTTATTAATTATCATCTAGGAAAGGTATCTTCCAAAATTGTCAAATAAACTTTGGGAGTGTTGTGGTTTCATAATAATGATACCTTTGAGGAAAAAAGAGGCACACCATCAAATTCATGTAAATTCTGGGGCATGGTCGGCTAGAAAACCCCAAATGACATGACTTGGCACAATCCCCACTTGCCATAGGGGTCTTTAATCTTTGTTAACCAATTTCAAAGATATAGCTTTTTTCTGGCTAAGCCTAAACAGTTGGTCTAAACTTCTTTTTTTTTTTTTTTCCTGATCACTGTGATTAGGAAAAAAGTTGGTTTCATTATTGATGGAGAAAAGTTTCAATTTCAAGTGGGGGAATAACTTAGACCTTCTAATCAATATGGATTTTGCTTTTGTGTGATCAGGTATCAGCTATGGACCACTCTCTAGCTTGTGAGAAAACTCCCCACTCTGTCTTTGTCTTTTGGGATTGAGGTATGAGCTCTAGCAGCGTAAGCTTTCATTTGGGTCTAGTTTAACTTTAGACCAGTCTTGTTCTCAAAGCAAATAGACTTGTACAAGTTTTCCCCCAAATTTTCCATTTTATTGAATATGTAAACACATGTCGGTTCTCTTTTCACGAGCTACAAAAATGATAGAATATCTTAGAGTGAGAATCATGGTTAGAGAGAGAGAGAGGGGAGACTTTTTTTTAGAGGAAGGAGTGTGCAGGAGAGAGAAAGAGACCTTTTTTTTTCATGGTTAAAATACACTTTTGGTCTGTGAGATTTGAACTTAGTTTCTATTTGGTTCATGAGTTTTTAAAATATTTTTGGTCTTAAGATTTGAATTTAGTTTCTATTTGGTCTTTTGAGGTTTCAAAAGTGATATGTTTGATCTTGAGGTTTGGATTTGATTTCTACTTGGTCCATAAAATTTGAAATTGATTTCTAATTGGTCCTGAGTATAAAAACTAGAATATATGATAAAAAGATTTCCCAACTCATTTAAAAGAATACATATCAATAAAGTCCAATCAACATATTTAATGACCGTGCCATCATTTAATAAAGTTGATTAACGTCAACTCTACTCATGAACCATTTAGAAACCAATTTCAAACTTCAAGTACTAATTAGAAATCAAATTCAAATATTGGAGATTGAACACACCTTTAAAATTTAATTGACCAAATAAAAACTAAATTCAAATATTAAGGACAAAAAATGTTGCCACTAAAAATCTAGGGACCAAATAGAAACCAAATTCAATGTCAAGGAACAAAAATGTATATCTTTTTTTTTTTTAATTAAAAGAAACGCGTACGGGAGTGAAATTTGTTAGGAGAGAAAGTAACCCTTGTTTTAGAAAACAAGAGACTTTTCTCTCCAGAAAATTCTAACCAGGCAGTGGAAAGACTCAATCTTTTCCCCTATTCGAAGATTCAAGTTTTGAAGAGTGCAAATGTAACCATCACCAGTAGATTCTGCAACAGGGAAAGACTCTATTGCATGAAACAAAAGGAAAGGGCTATTTTGTTCTTTGAATTTGTGGAACAAGGCAACTTCATTGCCAAGAAAGGGGCAAAACAGAACTTTTTCAAAACCACATAATATTTTTCTTCCTTCCCTCTCCTCTCCTCAGCACAACAAAATGTACGTCGGAGATTTAAACCTCTAACTGTAAGAGAAGTTAGATGTCTACTCTCATCTCCTCAGTACAACAAATGTACGTCGGAGATTTAAACCTCTAACCGTTAGAGAAGTTAGACGTCTAAACTGCTAGACTGCATATTTGATTTCAGAAGGCTTAGAATGGGGAAGACAGAGAATCTCTAGGGCAGTGGATCCTACGAGGAGGAATTAAAGAATGCCAGGTGGAGGACATGAATAAGCCTAGGAGAGGGAATAACTTGGGGGAACCCTAAGATTAGAGGGTTGGTTGCTTTTTGGGTAATTGGAAAAGAATAAATGAAAAACACCAAAAGAGAATGGAATAAAATAACATGTTGTGCTCTGCTCTATGCTGTGATCTGATGCATAATAAAGCAGGGTTGGTTGGTTGGTTTGGTTGGGCTGGCACCTTCTACAGACAACGTCACAGCAACAACAACAAGATGATGACAGAATTTTCTTATCATTTCATCACCTCTCTTTAAAAAGTCTCTAATGGGTAACCTTTTTTTTTTTTTTTTTTTTTTTAAATTGAGTTTTAGTCCAGTCATAAATTAAAATCTTTGAATTTTAATAGGGTTTGATTGACTTGGAACTTTGGAATTTGGATTTAGGATTCTATATTATCTCGTTGTATTATGATTCTATGTAATGCTATAGTTGTATTATAGATCGGATACGGATCAGTTTGATACAATGTAGTATACAAATGACAACAAAGTGGACACTTGAACAAAATAAAGTGGTAGGTATGATATAACCCTCCATTTGAACTACATATCAAATCCATTTTATATTTGCCCATTTGTTCACCTTTTTCTAATAATAGATCTATGTTATGTTCAATGAATGAATATTTGTTGAATAAGTATGTTATATCCTCATTTAACTAGGTGTTAATATCTATAAAAACATTACACGCAACTTAAAGGTAATAGAAAGTAATATAACTTTCAAAATCTTGGTATTAAATTTTTAATTCCATCTTGACTTTTAAAAAAGTGGCCTATTTCACTGCAAATAGTCAACTAAGAATCAACACGTTCCAAAATCCTCACATTAGATATACTAGTCAATCACCGATTAATTAGCACATCCTATACCAATATTCCTCCAATCAATGATAATCAACCGACTAATACGTCAAATATCAATCCCTAATTTATTAAAAACAACAGGAAAATCCAACTACTTGTGCAACCTGTCCACAATTTCTTCACTCGAACATTTTCAATAGCAGCCCCTAAACCACAAGAAAAAGAACAAAATACAAACAGAAAAACGATAGTCAACATCTTATCCCTATAAACATAGGGTCAAGCATTCTACACAAAAAGCAAGACACTCGTGTCTCAACCTTCAAACACTTTGACTACAGCAACAAAACAAGGTGGGGGAAGATAGAGAGAGAGCATTAAAAGCGAATGGTCGGAAAGAAGCACAAGGAGAGGCTGTAAAAAGCAAAGAGCTTTTTGTTGGAAACAGATAATATATAGATAGGAATAGAATGAAAAAGTTTGAGGATGGCTGGCTGCTGCTACAAGAAGAAAAACCACCTCTTTTAAGTCTAAAACTAAAAAGAAACACACCAACTTCTTTTATTTATTGTTTTGGTTGAAAGAAAAGATTTTGATTCACGAGTAGTGATAAAGTGGGTTTAAGCATCTCACCTGGTCCCTGCAACAGACATAGAAATATATATATATATATATATATATATAATATATATATGTTAAAGGCTTTTACAGCCATACACTACACGCAACTATGATTTGGACATTTCATAAGCTCCACAAGAAACTTCTTAGAAGCACTGAAATCCATGGGAATGAGATTCAAAACTTAGTATTTCTCTTTTTCTCAAAAAAAGAAAAGAAAAGAAAAAAAAAAACCTTAGTATTTCTCTCTCTTTGTCTCTCTATCTCTATTCCTTTGGTATGGGAAAATTTATAGTACGATAGGAATCCTTGGGACTTGTTTGGTAGATAATCTGGATTTTGTTTTATGTTTCTGGATTCACTGAATTCTATGAATATACATTTGACAGATGTGTTTTTTAAAACTGTTTTTGGATCCTATGATCCAAAGAGGAAAAATTCTGGAAACATTTTTTTTTTTTTTTTTTTTTTTTTTTTTTTTTTTTATGTTTTCAATGTATTCCAATTTTGAATTTTAAATTTTAAAATGGAGAATTAAATTAAGAAAAGATAAAACTTTAATAAAGATAGTATTTTATGTTATATATGTCAATACATTTTTGTTAAGTTAAAATTTGTATGATATAATGTATTTTAAATTATATGATATTGTAAAATAATAATTATACAAAATTTATAACATATAACAGGTTTATAAATTAATTAATAATAGATTATATTCAACTTAACAATTTAGTTGATAACTACAACTACTTTAAGGTTTATAAATCTATTATCAAATATATTTTGAACAATTGTTTAGATTGAGATTCAATATCTAAATCTACTTCCAAACACATATCTAAAAACATTGAAATACAACTCGTGTTTTCATTAAATCCCTTGTTTTCAGATTACTAACCAAACACACACTTAGGTCCCATTTGATAACGGTTTTTGGTTTCTGGTTTTTGAAAATTAAGCTTATCAACACATACTTCCACCTATAAGTTTCTTGGTTTTAGTATCATTCTTCTACCTTGTTTTCAAAAACCAAGTCCAATTTTGGAAAAAAAAAAAAATAGTTTTCAAAAACTTGTTTTTGTTTTTAAAATTTGGCTAGGAATTCAAATGCAACTTTAACTATGATGAAAGTAATGGTAGGAAATCTAGGAGAAAACAAACATAATTTTCAAAAACCAAAAACCAAAAACTAAAAACCAAATGGTTATCAAACGGAGCCTTAACTTTTCAATTTACAATTTGACATGTGATCAATGCTATATAAACAATTATGTAAGTCTTTGTACAAATATTGATTTGTCGTTAATTTCAGTCTTTTCAACTAGTATAGGTTTAATGTTCAATTAATTATAAGTTTTAAAAGTGTCTAATATATTTCTTTTTTTTTTTTTTTGATATCCGTGAGTGTCTGGGCCAGCTTACGCGCACCTCGACTAATCTCACGAGACAACTGCCTGACCCTACTACATTTGGTTGCCAAGGAAACTCGTAGGATATTTAATATCCTAGGTAGGTGGCCACCATGGATTGAACCATGTCTAATATATTTCTAAACTTTCATTTTATGTTTAATAAAGTTTTGAAACTTTAATTTTCTGTCTAATAAGTTTTTGGCATATTCAATTTTTGTTTAAAATTAGTGGATCTATAAGACATAAAACTTAATTTTGTATCTAATAACATCATCAACTTTTAACTTTATATACAATAAATTCATGAATTTTAACCAATTTTAAAATTGGATAAAATAATAAATTATTAACATAGAATTGATAGTTAAAAACATATTATAAACCTTTTGAAGTCTAGGAACTAGACTTGAAACTTAACCAAGTTTAAAATAGGATTAAATAATATTTTGGTCCTTTATATAGTTAGGCATTCTAAAAATTTGGCTTTTTTTCTTAGAATTCTTGCAATTAATTTTCCATAAATCATTAATGGACAAAAACTAAGGTCTCATTTGTAACAATTTTGTTTTTGAAAATTATGTTTGTTTCCTCTTCATCTTTTTTACAATAGTTTCCATTTTGTTAAAAACACATTTGAATTCGTAATCAAATTTCAAAAACAAAAACACATTTTTTAAAATATGTGAAGAAAGTAGATAACAAAACAAAGAAACTTGTGAAAACAGTGTTTATAAGTTTAATTTTTAAATATAAAAAACCAAATGGTTATCAAACAGATCTTGAAAACGTGGAAGGAAGGTAGATAACAAAACAAAGAAATATATAGCTAAAAGTGACGTTTATAAGCTTAATTTTGAAAAACTAAATGATCATCACACGAAACTAAAAATGTATAAATTCATTCTAAAAACCAAGACTTCATACTTATCCATGTAAATATCATGCTCGTCAAGTAAAAAAAAAAGGTGCTAAGCTGGATTTTTATCAAATAATTTGCCATAAAGAATGATAAATACAAAAATTCTTTTTAATGCAACACAAATAAATTTTTTAAAATTTTAGGAACTAAAATGAAATAGAAATGGAATTTGAAGTACTGATATATGATTTCAACCCTTAAAAAAAATATATTATTTAAGGCCTCAAACAGAAAATTCAGATGACAAAAAAGGAAAAAGTAGAAGAAGAAGGCATAGCTTCCAAAAAAAGTTATCTAAATTCCGTTTAAATGTTTGATGTAACTATTAACTAACACTAATTAAGAAGTTTCAAATGTCCAACTTGGTTAGGATTATGAAATGATAATTTCTCCTTTCGGCTGAATAAAATGGTATAGACAACAACAAATTTTGAAAAAAATAAAAAGGGAAAAATACCTTTTTGGTCCCTGAGTTTTGAGGAATAGGTATGTTTGGTCCCTGAGTTTTCAAAATAAACATTTTTAGTCCTTGAGTTTTGAGAAATAAGTTTAAAAGGTCTCTAAGTTTTCAAAATGTACCTTTTTAGTCCTTGAGTTTTGAGAAATAGGCTTAAAGGTCCCTCATAATATTTTTTCAAAATTTTTAAATTAATACTTTTTAATTTAAAAAACTATTCAATATTAAAAAATAAAAAAATATTAATTTAAAAAATTGAAAAAATAACACGAGGGACCTTTTAAACCTATTTCTCACAACTCAAGGACTAAAAAAGTTCATTTTGAAAACTTAGGGACTTTTTAAGCCTATTTCTCAAAACTAAGGGACTAAAAAGATTTATTTTGAAAACTCAAGGACCAAACACACCTATTCCTCAAAACTCAGGGACCAAAAAAGTATCTTTTCCAAATAAAAATAAAACCACTTTTATACAAACACTTTTGGAAGAATTACTAATTTAAAGTGTATTTGATATAACTTCTTTAAGTGATTTTAAATGACAGTGTTTCTTTTTTCTAAATTTTAAATCTACTATGTTTGCCAATGAATAAAAAGCTTTTATTTTTTTGAAAAATCTAATTGATTTAAAACTTTTTTTTTCTACATTTTTTTAAGAGATACTTGATTATCCAAAAAAAAAAAAAAAAAAAAAAACGAGGTCTTTGGGCATGATTGTCCAAAAAATCCTTCAAAATATGTAATAAGAAAAAGAACTTATATATGATCAAGACGAGTTGCAACAAAAAAAAAAAAGTTATTAAAAACATTTTTTTATAAATAAAATATAAGAATTAAAAGCATATTTATTGAAAGCATTTCAAGGAAATGTGCTAAAAGGTCAACTCTAAATGTGAATGAAGTTTAAGTATACCTAAAAACTTGTGTAACACAAAAGAGAGAGAGAGAAAGAAAAAAAAAATTATTATTATTCTTCAAACTTCTCATACCATCAAATCAATATGCATAGGTGAGAGTCAAACACAAAGTACTAAGAGTGTGTTTAGATTACTCTTTTCAAAAAAAAAAAAAAAAAAAGAGTGTGTTTAGATTACCTTTTAGTTTAAGCATCTTTTTAAAAAAATACATTCTCAATAAAGTTTTTTATATCTTATATTTATCAAAAAAGTGCTTTAAATAACTTTTTTTTCGTTGCACTATATTCAAAGGTGGCTCTACTAATTACAAATATGTTTTAGATAACCCATCTCTCGAGTGTTTCTTAAACAATAGTTTTCAAATTAATTCAATTTCTTTAAAGAGGTTTTTAAAAATACTTTTGATTATCTAAAATCACTCCAAAAGCTATATTGAGCAAACTTTAAATTATTTATTTTCCCAAAGGTGCTCATAGAAAAATGTTGGTTACAATAATATTTTAGTCCTTAAACTTTGAGACTTGTTCTATTTTAGTCCTTGTACTTCAGTATATTCAAATTTAGTCCTGCTTTCAATAAATCTTAAAATTAGTCTACATTGTAAGTTTTTTTTTAATTAACTTTCCCAAAAATAATTTAGTCTCCATTGACCTTCCCTCTATTAATTTTGGAAAAATTTTCACAATTTAACTTTTCTTGAATAAAAATTATTCAATAAAGACTAATTTTAAGATTTATCGAAGATACAAGGACTAAATTTGAACATTTGAAAATATACAGACTAAAACAGAATAAGTTCCAAAGTACACGGAGGTTAACCAAAAATTTATTTTGTTAAAGAAACATACATTTCTTTTTCTCAAAAGCTATTCAAAACCCACTATGAATTTCATTGCAAAAGAAAAAGTTGAAGCAAAATTAAAGCTGAGGCAAGCTCTATTGATTGAGTGCATAAACATTACCAAATACGTGGGGATTTAGAATCAGGCTCGTTTTGTACGTCTTCCAACTTGAAGGGCCAACTCCGTGTCAATCTTTAGAGAAATATCAAGTGCTTTTACAGAATGTGTCAGCGCACCACTGCAAACATTATACATAAAGTCACAAAAGATTATCTCAAAAGATTTAACAACAAAGTCCCTAGTTTGTATAGGTTGATCCCCACTTTCACTAGGCTCAGGTAAAAAATCGTCCTCTCCTTGCAATAAAGAAAAGAGATAGCAGCACAAACATGGCAATGGCATTCACTGATGAGAGTATGAGATGAGATGGAATCATGTGGATAAGGCAGTCAGTAAGATAAAAGACTTCTCTTCTGTGGCAGGTTTTCAAAGTTTTCACTGCTCAACCAAATTCCCACTGTTTTAGAACTATGTTCTTCTTTGCTTCAACTTTTATAAATAGAAATGAGAGTTGTTAACAAGTTTCCTAAAAGAGTATATTTTAACTCAGACATTGTTTCTTTGTTTGAATGGCATTGCAGCAGGTAAGTTTTTCCTGGACTACTTTTGCTTTCTGTGTTACATGGAGCAGATATTAGCATAACTGGTCTAGACTCTACTCGTACTCGACTGTACTGCTCAGATAACTAAATCAAAGGTGTCTCTACGATTTGATGGGTATATAACTTAACCAATTGAGCTATGTTCAGGTTGGCACTCAAGCAAAAACATGTAATCTTTGGTCTATAGATATAACTCGGAACTTCTATGGGAGTGATAGATAATATGTGGACATTATAGCACCTTGACGTTGAAGGGAGCAGGTGAAGGTGGGCTCAAGGATTCTACTGCTAAGGCCAACAGTAAATGCTACAAGTAATAAGAGGATATTGTGAAGGAAATACAAATTCAGTCTACGGGATACATCGCAATCAAGAAATATTTCCTCATATGGTCATTAATGTGTCAAAAAATATAGCTGGGATTTTATAGTAACTCCTAGCAGTCATAGATGCTTTTCAGGGATTTTGAGTCACAGTCTGTCAGAAAAGCTTTTCAAGCTTTCCTGATGACACTAGAGAGGCTTTAAGAGAAGTAATCACATTGAAATTGTGTGTATTAGAAATTAAAAAAGAAGGTTTTCCCTTTGATCAAACAAAAGCCGCAAGCTTGCTGATAAAATATTACAATCTGTGTATTACCTGGATATGTAAGTAACCCCAGTTTGTCCAATTTTCTGTATTGTTTGCAGAGTAACATTTCCTGAAGCCTGCCACCAGAAAATAGGTGAATATTTTATTTTTTTGAAAAAGCAAAAAGTATTTATTAAATAAATATATAAATAACTACAAAACATTTACAGGATAGAGCATCCTCCTTGATGCAAATTTAAGCTACAAACAAGTGAAGATGTCAAAATCCAAAATTTAATTATTCAACAAAATTTAAATTACATTCTCAGTAACTACAACATATTCAGCATCCTTTTGTAGGTTTCTTTTTTAAATCAATGATATCATGCCTACCCAACAACATTCCAAGTCATTACCATGAGAAATTATGGAAAGCACAATTTGGCTAGTAATTTTACACCATCAAATGAACCTACAACACCGTTAAACGAACCTACATCCAATAGTTATTAGGGGGCTGTCACATTCAATAATTTTCCAATACTACCCATTCTGTCAATTGAGGGTCCCAACATATTCATAACATTAACCTCATATCCTTATGCATCTTATTCCTCCAAAAACGGAATCAATTTTATTCCCTTCCATGGGATCCACTGATAATTCTTTGAAAACTTTACACTTTTCCACCCTTCTCTTCTGCTCACAATTTCTATCCCCATTTCTCCTACTTTCCTCTCTTTGACGCACTACCGTAACAGACAGCCCGCTAGGGTACAAATCAGCTTTCACGGTTCTAACTTTTTTGAACATGAACTGTACTAAAGTCTGATATTTTTTAAAGCAAGATTATTACTAATTTCTAGAACTCTTCTACGGATTTTTCTCCAACTTATGGTACTGATTTCTCTGATTTTGGAGCTCTTCTCATGAATTTTTTAGATCTGTGAAATTTGGTGGGTTCTATTGTAAATCCATAAATATATCAGGCAAAGTCTCAAAAGCATACTGCTCATTTCTAAGTCTGCAAGTTTTCTAATAATTATCATACAATAGTTAAGCTATGACTTTGTTCTGTTTCTTTATCTAGTCCTATCATTCTATGGTGCTGATAGGGGGGTCTCCTTGCATCAAAACAAGGCGCAGTTCTCAATGGTAACAGTGCTGAGTCTCTGTTGATTTTCTTGGGCCTTAGCCTTACCGCCTACCTTCAGATTCAACTGCCCTTTTTTTGGCCAGCGGCCATTATTAGACTTGTTGGCAGCTCGGTAACCCAATATACCATCCTCAATAAGTTGCCCATTTCTATTATTTCATCCAATCCATTGGCTTTTAGGCAATGGACCACCAGTTGGATAATTGGACCTAGGACCATTGACAAATGCACTATTCAGCACCTCTCTTCTGAACATATGGCAGTGGACACAGGATTTCAAAGAAACGCAGAGTCTTGTATGACTACCAAAATGCATTTTCACATGCTTTCTCCTTGCAAGGGTCAACATTGCACTAGTTCAAACCTCAAAGAAACACCAAGACTCAGAAACTGTGCCTCTGCCTTGTACGTGAGTCTTCACCCAATGATACCTCACCCACACAACCACTACAAAAGCTTTCTCAAATCCTTCAACTTGTGTAATTCAAAATAGCACTCAAACTCAAAAAAAGCAAGTTTCAAGCTCGCACGTAAAAGAATCGACATATCAACCTTGTTTTGTAATTATACCCTCATAAATTCATAATTTTGTTGACTAGCTAGAGATCCTTTCTGTATCTCCACAATCTTTTGTATACTCTCATTCTTACTTCTATTTTGTTTCTTATAATAAACATAAATAAATAAAACCATTTTGTATCTGCCCCCAATCAAAGAGTTTTTCACATTGAATTTCACCTCGGGCTCCAATTCCACCACTCATATTCTAGATGCCTCTCCTTGCTCTTCAATCTTCCCTTCTGCTCGTTACACCTCCATCCTTCAAATTCACTCCTTTTCTAACCAATTTTATTCTGGCCACACTCTGGGCAAGGTGCTCAATCGCACATTCCGAGCCACCAGTGTTCAAATTTCTTCAACTATATGTATCCTTTATCACTTCCATCTGATCTTCAAAATATTTCTGAGTCATTTTTCTCTTTCCTAATTGTAACATTCTCTATAACCAAATTAAAAGTGGTTGAAACTGATACTCACCAATAACAGAAGGGTATAAATATATGCACTAGGCTAGCTAGCATGAGAGGGCTAAGATAGAGACCCACTATGTTTAGAATAGGAAGAGGATTAGGGGAAAGGGGGTTCCAATAATTAGACTATGAGAAGTGGGGCCCTATGCAACTAATAGGAATGTTGTGAGGTGGCTATTTAGAATACTCTGTATATAGGGAGGTAGACTTCTGGTGAAAAATCTAAGAATTTGGAAGAGTAATGGGAGATTTCAAATTTTCCTCTTGATATGTAGCTCCCTATTTTCTACTAATAATAGTAAACTTTATCATTTAGGGAATTGGTATAAAAGAAATTCGATCCTAAGGAATAGTACCTAGCAAGAAAAAAAATGGAAAAAAATATAAGAACATTAGATGCCTATGAGGAGAAAATTTTGGGGGTGCAATGCTCCATTGGAGTTCAAAGAGAAATTGAAAAAGAACTAGTTCGACACAGAAAAAGAGAGGCAAATGTCATTGAAAACTTGGATGGTGTCTGACTGAAACTAGAAATTTAAATAGACATTAATTTTTAAAAAAAAAATGCAATTGATACAAGAAAAGAAGATTACAAGATCCCAAACGCTTTGAAGGCCAGGACTCCCCCAAAGTTAATCTGAGAATCTGCCTTCAAACTCCCACCCTGTTGAATTTATAACCACTTCTCTGATAAACCCCTTACCTAATGCCTAGAATACCTCTAATATCTCAAATTCTCAATAGTATTTCTAACTTTACTTTGCCCCTGAAACACATCTTGTCCTCAAGGTGTAGTTGATCAATTAACATTACGAGAAGTTGAATCCAACAACATATTTCTAATGATGTAATGCTTGAAAAAATCTATATTTCTAGAGGTTTCAATATTTTAATATTAAAATATAACCTCAAGTAAAAAATGATTTCATCTCTAAAAAGATATTTGTTTAAGAAGAATAATCCAATGTACTTCATTGAAAATTCTTCAATGTTGTCTACCATTTTTGGAATAATTTTCATGGAATAAAATTTATAAACCAGACACTCTAGCATAAGATGGTTTAAGTGTTGGAATATCACATTGTCAAATATCTATCAAACTTTAATGCTACATGAACCAAAATGGTTATATTTGAAAAAGTGTAACCTAAGGATCGTTTGAAAACGTTCTTATTTCTCGTTTTCTGTTTTTTGTTTCCCGTCTTTGAGAAACATAAGTGTTTGGTAATTGTTTTTGTTTTTCGTTTCTCAATTTTTACAAACGTTTCTAAAATTGTGAGGAAAGTTAAGAAACAAAAAAATGAAGGACCCGTTTGGTAACGTTCTCGTTTCTTGTTTCTTGTTTCCAATTTTATTAAGAAATCTAAGCATTTAATAACTATGTATGTTTCTTGTTTCTCATTTTTTAGAAACACTCCCAAAATTTGTATAGAACTTTTGGGAACAACTAAAACTAGTTTCTCCTTTTTTGTTCTTGTTTCCAATTTTTTCCAAACATAAATAAGAATATAGGTTTATTATTATTGAATGTATAGGTGTTAGGGTCATGAAATTCTATTTTTCTTTATTAAAAATGAAGAAACGGAAACAAGAAACGAGAACGTTACCAAACGGGCCCGAAGTTTCTTGTTTCTTGTTCCTATTTGTAGGTTTTTCCAAAACATAAATCAAAGTAGGATTTTATCCTTACTTGACTTATGAATGGGATAATAAATATTTAAAAATAAATATAACATAAAAATTTTGGATATTTAATTTCAAAAACTAACTTTCATATATTTTTTACATTTTTAATTTAAAATTTTAGAGAACAAGAAATAGTTACCAAATGCAGTTCTATTTTTCTTTATTTAAAAAGTGGAAGTGAGAAACAAGAAACGAGAAATGAGAACATCACCAAAGAAGCCCTTAGTATCCAACTATTATCACCTATTAGGAACCAAAAACCACCAATTACTCAATCTATTATTATGCCGAAGGAAAAAATTGTCCTAATTTATGGAAGGGCATCCATGTGAGCAAAATATACTACTATATGCAGAACTTAAAAGGCCATCAGGAGATTTCAAGTTCCCGATACTGGCCAGTCAGCTGTACAAAATTTGACCAAGGAATTTGTGAGCAAGTGAAAGTCCTTTTCTTTACCAAACAAATCAATATTACTAAGAAACTTCTTAAACAGTTTTACTACTTATATTATAAAAAAAAAAAAAACAATCTTAATCAAACATTGGATTTACCAAGCCTGGTACTTTTTGATAAAACTGATTTGTTCCATCATCCAAATTCTATACTGCAAACTATGCTGGTATTACGCCTTACCTCAGTCTCAAATCTCCCATTGATGATGTCTACAGCCTCCTTAAGCATGGACACATCAACATCGCCACTTGGGAGTGGAATTACCATATTATCCAACATCATCCTAGTCAAGGACGTCTTGTTTTGACTTGCATAGTGTAGTACCTCATGTACTTCCTCAAGAGTCCTGGTCTCAACCTGGATATTGATTATAATATAACCAAAAAAAATTAAGTTCCATCTAAAAGTATTCAATGTTAAAACAAAAGTTAGCATATTGAACCATGTCAAGAAAAGAATATTAAACATTTAAGAAATAATAAAACTCAGGTGTAAGCAAGTTGTAGTATAACACAAGTTCATTTAATTTAAATAGAATCAGAGTGCACAGCCATTAATTAAAATATACATCATTGTAAGTGCATATACACGTGTGCGCACACATTTTTGATACCTATAAGTGTCTAGTTTACAAACACCTCAACTTATCTCATAGGATAATTGTCTAACCCTATAACGTTAATTACTAGGAAATGCATAGGATGTAATATTCTAGATAGGTGGCCACCATGGTTAAGCCTATGCTAAGATATATTATATATCTCCAAACCAACGGGTATAAAAACACATCAACTAAACAAATAAAGAGTTTCCACAAATAAAATGTATTTGTTAAGTTGTAGAGCCAAATTAATTGCATAGAATCCCAAATTTTTCTTTGGGCATCATGGTGGTCTTAGGAGTTGTGACGTACACATAAAAATGAGTTTTAAGCAAAAAATTCAAGTCAGTACAGGTGCATCCACCTCAATGTGTTGACACCTGCAATAACAGACGCAAAAGCCACAATATAAAAAAAAAAAATTAGGAAAGTATAATTTTTCTTTATTAATCTTTTTATACAAGAGGAGCAAGAGAATGAAATAATGGGAAAATAGAGGGGTATTCTGAATATATTGAAAGAGATCATCAAAGTGTTCTTTGGAGGTGGAGCATACTTGTGAAAGACTGTTTGAGGTTCTACATTGTTTTTCTTGTCTTCATCTTTACAAAGGAATCTGCAGACTGCAAAGTCTGCAAAAGATAGATAGGGTGGAATAAAAGTTCGATAAACCTAAAGAATGTCTAATTCTATTTTTTTCTCTACTAATTTTATTTATTTATTAATTTATTTTAGCAATTGATTGATTTATTGCTCTTGTTCAAGAAAAGTAGGATCTTACACTGCTTCTAATGTCAGAGCGTTAGTTTAAGCAAACTGTGGAGAAGATCAATGGGTAGCAAAGTTTCAAGGGATTAGATTTTGCATTTTAAAGGTTGATAATTTTTGTGGAAAGTTATATCTGTCATCTGCCAAAAGGAAAAGAAGCTATAAGACATCAAGGCAATAAGAAACTAAAAGCTACTCTATATACAGTTGCCGTGTGTATTTGCCCAGGGCACTCACAACACGCATAAACAAAAAAAAAGTCTGTTTGACATGCATGAGAAGCCTGTTAGGCCTCCAATTACTCAAACGTATCATAGGAGGGGTAAAAAGGGAAAGGGTAGGACAAATGAGAGTGTGGAGACCATCTGGGATCGTGCGTCTGCGAGGCTTGTTGTACGGATGGGGGAAGAAGGGAGTGATATGTAATGCTGGGTCTGAGAGGGGAGGAGTATGTTTTTGGTGTGGATAGACTGGCTTTTACATTGTATTGTGTTGTGTTATTATCAATACAATCAGCTGATAAACCCCCTATTCATTGGAGAACTACCAATAGAACACTGTTTGGGGTCTTGTTTCCTTGTTTGTGTTGTTTGTGTGCATTTCTACAGGCTTCATCGGTTCGATACCTAACAAAGCCCTTTTCCAACTACAAAATTGAAAATCCATCATAGCAAGAAGTTTGTCGACTTGAAAATGGAAGAAGGTGTATGTTGTTGAAGATTTCAACAATTTATTACTTTGGTTGACCAACTAATTCTTATGGACATTTTGATTAATCATGAGATGCATACTATTGCCTTGTTAGCTTCTTTACCTTCTTAATAGAAATCTATCAAGGCCACCATATTTGACTCTCTAAGGCCGTTTATTTTAAGGTCATTAGTATGCTTGGGAATTAAGAATACCAGAAAATATAAATGTCAAGTATTCGGATGTATAGGAAAAGGATTAATGATTTTTTTTTTTTTTTTTTTGTAGAATTTGTTTCAATTTGTTTTACAAAAACTTAAAACCAAATATTAGCTTACTATATATAAGTTGATTTATTAAAGTCAAATCAAAACGCATAGTATCATTTTAAAAATTGGTTAAAAAAATGCTAATTAGTGAAGGATAAAATGCATGCAAGTTATCAAAGTGAGCCTTGTAAGCTCGCTAATTATTCTTGTAGATTTATTTTTCCTTATTTAGATTAGATTCTATTCTATCTTTATAGTTTTTCTTTTCTGTACTTTTCTTTGTATTCTATCTTCTTGTATCCTGGAGGCTAGTAAAATAGATTAATTTTTTCTTCCAAAAACCACAATTCTTATATGCAGCTTACAGGTATAAAGTATTGTTCACGTTCTTTAAATTGAACATATACAAACTCCAAAAAAAAAAAAAAAAGAACAAATAACAAAAAACAAAAAACAAAGAACAAAAAAAGGACCATTTAATTGATAACAAAAGGAGTGTAGTTAGTAAAAGAATTAGAAAGAGGGTTTGGTAATTTGCATCTTATACCGAAACCAACACAACCAACAAAAGATATAAATTATGGTATTAAAATTCTTCTCCAGTACGCTTTCTTCTTTGTTAATTTTTTTAGAACTCTTGTAAGGAAAGAAGGATTTCACGTTGCTTCTTTTCTAAGAGTGATGCGTGCACCCCATTGAAAGACAAGGAAAAGTTCATAGACTAGTGCTTTATTGGGTATTATGGGAGATTTAGCTTGAAAGAAGTAAAAGTAGGAGGATCTTTAAGGAGAAGTGTTTATAAGACCTCCCTTGCCTTGGTTAGGGTGGATATGTTACTTTCTTTCATCTTTTGAAATTCTTCAATGTAATGTAAGTTGTGTTCCTATCAAGTAAAGAGGAGTATTTGGGACATCAAATAGTCAGAAGGAACTCTGAAAAGATTTGGAGAAAAAATTGCTGTTAAGAGATCATATACAAAAGATGTTGCAATATAAAAACAAACAAAAAGGATTCAGAATAGCTAGAAAAACCATTGATTTGATAAACTTATTAAAAAAAATAGTATTGGGAAAATACCTCAACGTTCATTTTAAGATTTCTTTGTTGCAGATACAAGTCAACAGATTTAATGGCATTTGAGATGCCTCCAGCTGCTGATATATGATTGTCTTTTATCAACACCATATCGAATAAACCCATCCTGTGATTTTGACCTCCACCGATTAATACCTGTAAAAAAAAAATCAATAAAGAACAAGTGTAGAAGGCTAAATAAGTTACTGTATGAATAGAACCAAGGAAGTGATCTACACCGCCCACTTATCCACCAAACGTAAACCTGGAGCAGTTTTTCTCGTTTCCAGAATACATGCAGGGCTTGCAGCATCTGCCATTGCCTGCAAAGTCATTTGATGTCATATAATATACTTCTTTATACTAACTAAAACGGGAAATGGGCAAAATAACATAAAATCCATGTGTACTAAAAACTAGGGGCTGGTCTGACATTGCTTTCATGATCTTTTCAGAAAATAGCTGCAGCAGCCAGTGATCAGTTTTAAATTATTCCATGAAAAAATCAATTACGGTGTAGCAAATGAAAAATAATATATTATAGCAGGTAATTTTTTTTCAAAAATATTATCCAGTATTTTCTTTGCTAATTAATACAACTAAAATGAAAAAATATAGACGGGTTAAAACATGGACACCATGTCACCTCTCTTTTCTATAAACACAGAAGATTGTAACATCACCGAAGACTCATTGACATATTGCAGTTTTAACTTGCTATGAGATAAATAAAACATCAAAACTGTGTATTAATAATCATGTGATGGTAAAATTAGAACAAAATGACGGTTCAAAAATTAAAATATTATTAATATAAATACTTGTACTTCCTAGAAAATTAAAGAATTTTCATTAAAATATTACCGTCAAGATCTTAGATTCTTTTTAATATCCATGAGTGTTCAGATCAACTTGAGAGCACCTCAACTATTCTCATGGGACAACCGCTTGACCCTACTACATTTGGTTGCCAAGGTAACACGGAGGATATTAAATCCTAGGTAGGGCACCATGCCTTGAACTTATTCTCATTAGGTCAATCCAAAATGGTTGGAGATGTTAGATTACTCAAAGTACTGATTTGAAGAAGCAACAATCCCTTCCAAAAATAAGTACTACATGCAATGGGCATGAATAATATCCAGGACCGAAGGACATATACTATTAACTATTCTATTTGAGAGCTACGTCACGACGGAAAAGATAGTCATTTACTTTTGTAACAAATATTGCACGATATAGGATGTGACTAGCAACAATCTCTCACAAGGTTTACAAAACCCTCATTATACAAGTAAAGCAAGCATTAACATACCATACCAACAAAGCCATATAAAGCCAATCATATGAGAAACTATTTCCCAGCCTTTACATACAATTCTTGTATACATGAAAAATGTAACAAAGCATGTCACTCTCTCTCTCGAACATGCCCTAAGGCACCCACCTCAGGATAAAAAGACCTCTCATGGACTCTCTTTGTGCTTGGCTAAGCATGTCCACAGCTTGTTTTCTTCTACCCTATCAATTTGTTTCTTTTCCCAAGGATGTTTTTTGTCTTGCTTTGTAAGTTTTTCTGTTTGTTTTGTAGAAATGGATGGAACTTTGGAGGCAGAACCGCCACACTTGAGAGGGAAATGGGGGTGCCTGAGGGCATGTGGTTGGCATGTTACGGAGGGAGCATTCAAATGCAATCTTGAATGTCCGTAGCCATTCTCCAACCTTCGTGCAGAACAACAGCAAGAGAGAATCTGAACCTTGGAGAATTCCTTGGACGGGTATGCAGGGAGAATTGGGAACCATTTCAGCAACAAGGCGGTGAATGATCGAATGGTGTGATGCATGGAAGACATGAGGAACGAGATTGTCATGCTTAAGCAGGGGAAGAGCACAGTCCTTTATCCATTGCAAGAAAACCTCATAGAATTTTCGTCCAAGGGCAGCTCCTTGACCAAGATTAGAACAAGAAAGGTATAGGAAGTCATTATGATAAGTGACTCCAGGGAAGAGTCAGACCTAAGCGAGAGCATCAGATCATGTTTAGCATAGGATGTTGGCTACACGATGTCTTCCATCTGTCCAAGAAGTGTCCAAGGAGGGGTGAGCAACAAGAGGTGAAGATAGCAAGCCATTTATCCCCTAGGCGAAACAGACCCTAGAGGGGAGCGTACGAGCTGTGTGACCTGTGGAAGGTCACACCTACCAAGAGTGGAAGGAGTGGGGGAAAATGAATCTTAAGTTTGAACTTCAAAGTTAGGATTTTGCTTTCACTTAGCTTTCTATTTCTCTAAATTATGTTACTCTTTTTGTTTAAAATTTCCTTGTAGTGTGAATGTAACCTAGATGTTAGGAGGAGCATCTAGCTCGTTGTAAAGAAGAATGGAGTCAGCCACGATGAGGACATCAAAAGACTTAGTGTCAGCCAACGAGAGCATGAATGCACAAGACAAGATGGGATCAAGCGTGAGTGGCATGGGCTTGTTTGAGTCTAGGAGCGCACAGAGAAGGCAACTAGCAACCACACACAAGCAAAACAGCCACAAAATGAGATGTGCGTGTAGGAGGGCGCACAACCATGCAAGGCAACATGCACGTGTGCACGCACAAAAGTGCACATGCAAGGGGGATGAAGGTAGGGTGAGGCTGCCAGCAGTGTTAGGCACGCAACTCACAAAAACACAACAAGCAACCACCCGCTTGACGTAGTTGGCTGCCTGACCCTGTTGTATCCTATTTATATATTGCATGAAAGAAATTGATATTATCAAGCTACTTCTTGATTGCATCATAAAGGAAACAAAATGACCTTTTGGTGAAAGTACCTTTTGATTGCATCATTAAAGAAACATAAGTACCTTAGTTAAAGTTGCAATTCCACTCATTCTCTGCATAAAGTTTAGTGCCACCCTTTCAGCTACAAGGATGCTCTGTGCCTGCCCTGAAAATAAAATAATTTAGGGATTTTTAATGCATAGGAATGCTTTTCCTCTGTATTCTCCTAAGAACACAAAAACAAACATATGTCATGGACATGATAGTTTACCAGTTTCCACTAAATATCCATGCAACATCAAACACACATTCGATTAAATATATTATTTTAGATTTTTAACATATTTTAGTGCTTTCAATAAGCTTTTTTTTTTTTTTTTTAATAGGAAACATGTTATATTAATATTAAGATAAGAAAAGGAAGAAACAAACTAAGGATTGGGAGAAGAGAGAACCTCTTCTCAAAAGTTAACAAAGAAGAGCTCTCCGATCTCAAAGGATCGTGAAAAAACTATAATTACAAAAGAAGTTCCTATTCTGTAGCACCACCAGATTCTTGATTTGGTATTGACACCTTGATCCTTCTCATACCTTTACAGCTCGATTTTTGGTGGAAGATTTAGTCCATTCAAAGGGTCCAACCAGGAACAATCTCTTTTCAATGATTTGGAAGGATCGTTATCCCAAGAAGATTAAAATTCTCTTAGAGGAGCTTAGCCATGGTGGTATTAATACAACAAATAGACTCCAAAGAAGAATGCCTCATTTTTTTTCTCCCTCCCTCATGGTGTGTTATGTGTTGTGCAAGTGCAGAATATCCGATTTGGAAGGATCGTTATCCCAAGAAGATTAAAATTCTCTTAGAGCTTAGCCATGGTGGTATTAATACAACAAATAGACTCCAAAGAAGAATGCCTCATTTTTTTTCTCCCTCCCTCATGGTGTGTTATGTGTTGTGCAAGTGCAGAATATCCGATTCATCTTTTTGGTCACTGCTCCTTTGCATCTCAGTATTGGTCCATAATGGTGGATGCTTTTGGGTGGAATATGGTTCTGCCAGGAACTATTTTTGATCTTCTTACTTCAGTTTTTGTGGGCCATCCCTTTCATGGTAAAAAGAAAACTCTATGGCTTGCCATCAATCAAGTTTTCTTTTGGTATCTTTGGTGTGAACATAACGATAGAATTTTCAAGGACGTCTCTTTAAACTTTACTGCTTTTTGGGATTTTATTTTATTCAATGCTTTATATTTGTGTAAATGCAAACACCCTTACAGCAACTATAGTCTATCTTTTTTACTTTCCAATTGGAACTCTTTCTTGTAATGATCCTACTTGGGAGTTTATTCTCTCTTTATTTCATTTATCAATGAAATCTGTTTCTCTTCTCAAATTTGTAGCACCATGACGAAGAGGTGATCTGTACACTATTACAAAAACCGTCAAAGGAAGATGTTTACCTTCAAACACTCTTTGGTTCCTTTCCAACCAAATGCCCCACAAAAGTGTCCTACCTATGCAATTCCACGAAATCTTAGCTTTGCCTTTCAATTGCCAACCTTTTAGAACCTTAAGAAGCGACCCATCTACATATTTAGGCAGGTATGCTAAGCAACCCAATTCCGTGAGGATAAAGGCTCAACCCTCAAAGGCAAAAGAACAATGAAGAAGTAAGTGGTCTAAAGATTCACTGATATGAAGACGGAGAAAGCATGCACTGGCTACATTTTTTCAAGATCTTCTCAAGGGTGTTTAGTCCTCTATGAGCAAGGGATCAAAATTCAAAAGAAGACATTCACTTTCTTAGGAACATTTAAACTGCCATATCAAGTTAACATGGGGAGATTTTAGCTCGGGCATAGTTTCTGCAAGTTTTAGGAAGTTCGATATGGAGGAAGAATCAAAGGATCATGCCACTTTCTTCAGCCCCCCCCAAGCTGCACCAAATCCATTTTGTTCACTAAGCCCAGCTAGCTATCAAGCTCTCTGTCAAAGAAGCCTCTTATAATGCCCAAGTCCCAGTTGTCTTGATTTTCATTCCAACAATCAGCAATGGTAGAGTTCTTTTTTCAAAGAGATGCTGATGAGATCAGGGATTGATTGAGCTAAGAAGCTTGATCCCACCTCGTCTATCTTTCCAGAGAATAAGCATTTTATTGTCAGCCCTTGCTTTACCTAGAAGCCCATGAATCTGACTAAAGAGGAACTATTCTTGGAATGTCAAACCAAGGTCTCCCTTTTGCCTTCCCTTTTGGTTTAAGACTTGCCAAAAGGAGCAAAGTCATCCAACCATCATGTTCCACATAGGTGACCACTTTCTTCCAGAGAGCTCTTTTTTCTTGCGTAAATATCCACAACCATTCAAGGTGAAAGGCATTGTTCCTTTGGTGAAACACGCCAATCCCCAAGTCCCCATTATGCAAAGGGAGCAAAGTCATCCACTTTTAACTAAATAGCTACAAGGGAGATAATTATCTAACCAATTTGTCCATCTATTTAGTAATGCCAATGGGGGTTTTGAGGAGAGAAAAACAATAGATAGGGAGGAGATTAAGAATTGATTGTTACCATAGTTAGGCTACCCGTTTTGAGAGGAGAGGTTCTTCCATTTTTTCCAACTTTGCTTTTAATTTATCCACCTGAGGCTCCCAAAAGGATAAAGCTCAATGATTACCAGCTAAGGGAAAACCAATATCGAAGAAGGGTAGACCTTTCAACTCTACAGCCAAACTTAGACACTTGAGAATTCATCCTTTGCTTACCAATGTTGACGCCAACAATGGTTGTTTAGCAAGGTTGAGGAAGAGTCCTGATGCATAAAAGGAAGAGGGAAATAATCGACCATGACTCTATGTAACAAGGAGGACAAAATGAATAACTCCAAGATTCATGTTCAAAAAGAGGTCTTCTAAAATGGAAATGGTGGAAAGGGGAAGGAGAATCGTCCTTAAAATAGTGAAATCAACTAAATAAATGAATCATTTAGAGGGGAAAATTAAGAGTGCGGATAACATATTATGAAGGGATTTGATATCCATCTAATGGTCCTTCCAAAAACAAATGTGAGACTCGTTTCCAAAGAGAAAGTTCATAGAGTTTATTGATACACTTAAATTTTTTACCATGACCCTCAATGCGCCTTAAGTCACAAAGGTTGTAGCCACCCAGCAGATTAACAAACATGCCTGTTCATATGGCAATGCAAGCTTGAAAGGAAAGCACCATAGCCATTTTTCTATGGAGGACAAAGATCTTACTAGCTAGATCCCCTATACAACTTGGATAAGGATAAAGTGTTGTGGAACTTCCTAAATAAACTGTCGTTGAAGAAGAGCCTTGAAAAGCTAACCAAACCAAACTGCCATCCAACCCTTTCTCACGAGCATGTCCCAACATGTATAAAAGTAATTAAGAGAATTTAAAAATCAAACACTTCAATTCACGTGTTTGGAGCGCATCCCATACCAACACTATGGTTAACAACTTAACAGAGTTTTCCTGGAGATTTTCTACTCTCACCAGAAACTTTTCCAAATTGTAGTCCTTTATGAATATAATCTCCATCCTTTTGAGACCATTCCACCTGAAGAGGAAATGTGGATTAAGATGAATGAGAACACACTCACATAAATAACTCAACAAGAACCAAAACGGGGGAGAGAAAATATCAATATTACCCGAATTGAAGGATCAACCTCCTGGAATACCATGTCTGCAAGAGCAATACCAGCAACAATGCCGTCCTCTTTGGCCAAGAAGAAAGCATCCACTACCATGTCAGAAGGGATGGTTGCCAGAGAAGTTACATCACCTGCATTTGTGTTAGGAATACTATCAGGATAGATGTTAGAAATATTACTAGGATACTGAGGATTTATATGTTAGTCATTAGTTAAGGAGTCTATTAGTAGAAAGTGATTACAAAAAGAGTGAGTGGGAGGGGATGAAGGTAAGCAATTAATTAGTTGTTTGAGCTTGAGTTTGTTTAAGAGGATGTATCCAAGCTCCTCAAATTACTTGGGGGGTATCTTTTCCACATTTCTTATTCACAATTCTGCAAGTCATCAATACAATTTCTATTTCAACTTTTTGGTTTTTATTTCAATTTTTTGGTTCCTGTCAAATTGATACAAACATGGTGCATTGAGGAAAGAAATCTTAAAAAAGAAACTTAGGCATGACATAACATGCAGGAGATATAATCAATCTGATGCAGGGTAGGTCTATGTCGTTGGAAGTTGGCCCATTAGAACAGTTGCTGGAAACTGGAAATTAATCTAAAATCAGATTTGAGAATACCCCTCACAGAGGAAAAAAAAATAGAAAAATCATAAAGAAAGTAGTAGAATATCATGGCATAAGAGTTGGATCTACAAGCATTGGCTAGGAGATCCTTCAACGGGAATTGCTTAAATTCTATTGCCTTACTGGACCTCTGTCACAGCAGCTTCACTTGGGAAAAAAACAGAACTAACTCAAGTAGATCTTAGTTTGAAAATCTAATTACATTGATGATTTGAATGCATCTATAAACTTCTTTCCGACCAAAATAAGACTTGAGACCAAAAGCATACCAAGGGGCTAGGAAGCAAAACTTATGCTTTGGATAACTTGGCAACAGAAAATTTCAGCAACTAATTCCTGCTTGTTTTTTTAATCTTCAGATGCAATTTGCATCACAATGAGTGGGAGGTAGGTAAACCCAAACATCATCATAATTCACAGAACATTAAAAAATAATAACAATAAAATAATTTATCATACCGAAGTCAGCAGAATCTTCTGCAAGGGCTAATTTGATGATGCCACGCAAATCATAGGTAGGGTGAGATGGAGGCTGGATTGTTACTGATGCAAGTGAAATCCCAGAATCTTGTGACACAGATGCAGACATTGCAGTAATTTTCCTGAAGTTGTTGAGTCATTAACAAAGGGGAAAGCTAACAGGTCACTATAATTCATTACAGCACAAAAGACGAGCTCTACATTAAGATAAAATAACCATTACATGAAAAAGGTTTGGAAAGGCATCCTTCAAAGGAGTACTGCCCACCCATTTATCCTTCCAGAAATAAATTCTCCCCCCACTTTTCACCTTGAACATAAAGAAATTCACAAAAAAGAGGCACTGCGTTTAGCAATTTCAACCCACGGTCTTGCCTTTGAGGCCCCTTATGGAGGAATAGACGTCCAATCACTAGGTTCACTGCCATAAATACTATCAACTACCTTTCTCTACAAAGCTTTCTCTTCTTGGGAAAATCTCCACAACCATTTAATGAGAAGAGCATTGTTCCTTTGCCTCAATGAATCGATACCCAGGCCCCATATTGGGGGGGGGGGGGGGGGGGGGGGGGAAGTCCAACTCCATTTAACAAGATGACAGCCCGAATTAATCTTTTATTGCTTTCTCTTACCACTTTTCTTTCTCACTCCTTGTGGAGTTTGTATCCTTTGAGCAACAGTCTCTTCTCATTCTTCTCATTATATCAATGAAAAGTTTTGTTTCTTGTTAAACAAAAAAAAAAATTGAGATTGAGGTCTAACACATTTCGATAATTTTACATTCTAAGATGTATGAATTATTATACTATTAACTAGTAATCATGAGATACCAACATGCATTCATTTTCACATTCATGATCTTAAATTCTTTGTTTCCCTTACTCCTAATTGTATAAACCCTGTAGAAATGGTTTTGCAACATACTCATGACGACTAGGAAACCATACAAATACCTGGAAACTAAGCCGCGAGCAGTAGAGATTGGGATGTGTCCTAACCGTCTAGCACAGCTCCGCAAATTCGAATGTAGCCAGAGATGCCCGAAAGAGGGTCTATGCAAATTCAGTGTATGCATCTACCTAAAATAACTTGCTTCACTGTACAGGAAAGGAAAAGTTGGGATTGTAAGAGTCTCCAAATACGAAGTGCCCAGGAATAATGTGTGTCGATTCTCAAATGGATCGTGGGTTAACTTGGGATTGTGTGTATGAACACAGGAAAAGCCTTGTAAATCATCATAAGTGCAAATTTAGACTTATTTGAACATGTAGAAGAGGGTGGAAGCTAGAGAGTGAAGAGAAAATCACCTTGCCGGCGGTGTATGTGCAATTGCCACACTGGAAATGCCAAGAACTGACGATTCTTTTGTGCGATTGTGAGAGAGAGAGAGAGAGAGAGAGAGAAATTGAGGGCCAAGGGGACCTGAAAAGAGAGCTGAGAGTGAGGGAGATTGAGAAGGAATTGAGGGGGCGTGCTGGTGGGGGGGTTCGACTGTCAGAAATAAGAATGAAGAAGTGAGAAATAAAAAGCTTGCTTTCGGAAGGCACCTTTTTCTTTTTCCTTTCTCTGGATAAAGTTCGGAGAAGGGCGGCTTGATGGGATTTTATTTTATTTTGTTTATTTAAATTATTTGAGTTTGTACCCAACAAGTCACGGGTAGTTTTTTACCGGAGGAAATATGAAAGAATATCAAATAATTCAAAATTTGAATGGGATGTAATGTATTAAATTTTCATCGACATGTAGATCCACGTGTTTATGAAATCGACATTAATCTAAGAGTTGAATGGATATTTCTATTATATAATAGAGAAAACGATAAAATACAAAGAAAAAGAAAACGAAGAGCAACTAACGTAGAGATAATATTAATAATAAGTATTTTAAAATATAAAATATTTATTTTATTAATTTAAATATATTTTTTTGAATTGTTTGTTTCAAATATTTTTTAAAAAAATATTTGTTGACATCGATAATTTATCGATATTTTCATTGACATTTTCATAAGATTGAGACATTGACATTTAGTAGTTAGCTACAATCTATTTTAAAAAAATGGTTGAATTGTAAAAAAAAAAAAAAAAAAGAAAAAAAAAACCCTGAACTATGGGGTTTGTTTCAAAAATGTCCTTTAACTTCAAAAAGTTTCAAAAATACCCCTGAACTTTGAAAAATGTTTCAAAAATACCCTTGCCGTTAATTTTGGATGGAAACCGTTAAAGTTTCAGTTTCAAAAATACCCTTATTGAAAAATGCTTTTTTTTTCCTTCTCCCACGTAAATTAATGAGAAACTTTACTTATTTGTCATATATTCATAATCTAGAAGCTTTTTTTTCTCTTTCAACACATCCAAAGCACTTGGCTAGATTTTCGAATCAAAACTTCAAGATGACTTTTGTTTTGTTCTTGAAATTCTAGATGTGTTTGACTTCATTTGCTGGTAGTAGCCTTTTCAATATTATTTCCTCACCAACTATTACCTCCATTAGCTTTCTCTATATTCATTTGATGAAAAATAAATGAAACTACTGTTCTATATAGGTTCTAACAATTCTTAAATATTAATAAGAACAAAATCATATATAAAACTTTTGATTAATTAATCTTATAAATTGGACCAAACCCACAGTCTTATAAACACTTATTCTTCTTATCATTAACATACACAAACAGAGAGAGCAAAAAGGAAATAATATATATACATATATAGGTTGTTTTCTCACACTTATCTTCTTTACGCTTTTTAAAAAAGAAAACTCTTTCAAAGTCTGTTTTTATCTAGTATTGAGTTGCACACAACCTTTATAAGCAAAGTTCTGTATTAATTTTCATGGAGAAAGAATTTACGGTGAGAGGAGGAAAAAAGAATAAGCATTTTTCAATAAGGGTATTTTTGAAATTTTTTTGAAAGTTCAAGGGTATTTTTGAAACTGAAACTTTAACGGTTTCCGTCCAAAATTAACAGCAAGGGTATTTTTTAAACATTTTTTAAAGTTTAGGGGTATTTTTGAAACTTTTCAAAGTTCATGGACATTTTTGAAACAAACCTCATAGTTCATGGATATTTTTTATAATTTAGCCTAAAAAAATTGTTGGCTACACATTGATGGACAATTATCTTCTTATTCACTATCATTGAATTTTTGACAACTAAGAGAGAAAGTAAAAGATTTCAATTTTTCTATTTTCTATATTTCTCCCTCTTAATTGTAAAAAATGTAATGGTGGAGTGGAAAGATTCCTACTCACCGATGGATATCTAAGTATTATTCTTCTATTAATTGGGTAAAATTTTTAGTATAAAAGTTTTAATATATGGTTGTGGAATTTTCAATTTAGTTTTATAATTTTACTAGAATTTCACTTTATTAAAATTTCAAACTAATAATTATTCGTCAAAATCTTTAAATTGTCTTAGTTTAATTAGGAGCAGGTTTGACGTATGTTACAAACAAGACATCAAAACTCAATTTACATAAAGTATGTGTTTATGACCAAGAAGAAGTCATGAATTTGTATCTCCATTTCAAATGAGGTTGAACTCGAAAAAAAAAAAAAAAAAAAGTCTGAAGTATGTCATTTTATATTCTACATTATAGAAAAAGATAAAAATGGTCAAATGCATATTCCTTTGGTTTTGTTTATCCCAAAGTATGATTCAACTTTAATTTGCTACCTTCATCGTGCTTTTTTCTATTGGTAATGAAGATCTTTTAGAGGAGAAAGATATTTAGGATTTATAGGGTGGTGGGACGATGGTAAGGATATTATTGCTTGTAGTGGTATCTGTTAGTGGAGGAGTTTGTAATAAACACAATATATAAGGGGAGTTCCAAATATAATTGATAGAATTCAATCATACTTGCAATTATTGTTAATCAAATGTTGTTGTACAAGTCTATCAATGATAGTAGTTTATCACTGACATATTACATCATTGTGTATGACATATTACATCATTGTGTATGATTGAAGTCTATCACTCACAATGTTAGCCTATCACTGATAGACTTCAATCACAATACAACTATTGTTGGTAGATTGTAAGATAGTATGCATTGTGATTGACATTTATCAGTGATAAGAGTCAATCGCTGATAGATTTCAATTACAACATATGTAGTCTATGAGTGATAAACTTGTACAAGAGGCATGCTACATGTGTTGTGATTGAAGTCTGTTATTGATAGTCTTTAATAAACGAAAATATTTTTTTAAAAATACTATATTATTATGATGTATAGTCGATAAGGCTACCATTGTGAGTGAAATCTATTTAGGGATAGCAGTCTATCAATAGATTATATGCATTGTTGTAATTGAAGTCTATTAGTGATGGGAGTTTATTGTTGATAGATTTTAATTGCAACACTTGTAATCTATTAATGATATATGCGTACAAGAAGAAAGCTACATGTGTTGTGATTGAAGTCTATCAATAAATGAAAAAATCATTTTAAAATATTGCATTATTTTAACTATTGTGATAGATTGATGGACTTCAATCACAATTGCAACTATTGCTAATAGACTATCAGTAATAATATACATCACGATTGAAGTCTATCAATAATGAGTCTATCGCTGATAGACTTCAATCACAACCCATTGAGTCTATCAGTGACAAACTTGTGCAAGAGACACGATACATGCATGATCACTTTTCATAATTTAAAATTATGGCAAATAACAACACTAAAAAAATATTAGTCTATCAATTATAGATTTCAATATCAACTATCATGTAAGGAATATAAGTTTATCAACGATATACTTCGAATCTCTAACTTCTTAGTCGAAAGTGCTATGTTCGACTTGGCTAATTTTAAAACATGTACCAATTAAGAAGGACTAAATTGATATTTTATATAATAGAGACTATTATAATTTATAATACTCAACCAGTCTAAAGGGACGAAATTGGAGATTGGTAGTGAAAAGTTTTTCACCATTCCTCTGAACTATATGGATATCTACAAAATTGTTGGGATTCTCACGAAATTACAAAACTACCCTACTACGTGTCCAAATCAGTTCCACACATGTACATTGGAGTCTCTGTCCAAACATAATTCCTTGGGGCATTGAGTCATTTCACAAGCGGAACTTCCGTAAGAAGAAGACCAAGAACCGAAATCGAAGCTTTTCGCCATTTCCATCAACATTCTCTGCAACTCCTCCAAGCTGTAGCTCTTTTCCTGTCCCCAACAATGGCGATTTCCATTAACAAAAGCCTCTAAATTACAAGAATCAGGAATGGCGCAGTACTAGGGGAAGGGGACTTTTGTATTTTACCTCTCTCTTCTTGCCTTCCGCCATTAGCGACCACAGTTCTTGCACGAAATTGGACATTCCCTGATGAAGACAACAATGGTGGCATTATCAGATGAGAGTGACGTTTTAAGGCAGAAGAGAAGTTCGTTAAGATTTGCTAAGGTATTACTAACTACTACCTCGTCGCCTTCGTCACTGTCGAAATCTTGAATTCCGGCGTCGTATCGCGTTCTCTTTCTCTGATCCGATAGAACTGATCCAACGAGATAAAAGAAAATCGAAACACGTTTATCAGTTTTCTGGATTATTCTGAAGAACAAGTACGGCTGAATTAGTTTAAGAGGAATTAGGGCTTTTAAACGCACCTGAGTATGCTTCTTGGATCTGTTGGAATTTTCGTTTGGCTGTACCTAAGAGCGAAGGATTTTTCGCACATCTATCAGGATGCCATTTCTGAAACCACAAATATATAAAGCCCTCGATTAGTGAATTTTCAGCGACAAAGAACGAAATCAGAAAGCACATTTTGGAAATTCGAGAAAGAGCTAACTAACAGAGCCAGAAATCCATATTTCATCATCTTTCTTCCGTTGAAATGCAGTTTTCAGCATAATGATCTTGAAGAATCTAAAATCAGCAATAAAAAAGAAATTACAAGCTCAAAATGCTCAGAATTCGAGAAAGAGTAACCTAACAAAGTCAGAAAATCCAAATGTCTCTGCTCTTCTTTCTCCTGTTGAATTGCATTTTTCAGAATAATAATCTTGAAGAATCCAAAAATCAGCAACAACGGAAGGAATTACAGAGCACAATTTTCGGAATTCGAGAATGATCAACTAACAATGCCAGAAAAATCCAAAGCTCTCTAACATTCTTTCTCAAATTGAATTGCATTCTCCATCATAATCACAACTCCAAACAATCCACAAATTCAATTTCCTCCTCTTAAAATGCCGTGCATAGAAAATCAAAAACCGAGAGAGACAGGCCAGAGGGAGGAAATACCATGGCGAGCTTGCGATAAGCTCTGCGAATTTCGTCGATCGAACAACCAGAACTGACTCCAAGAATGCTGTAATACGAAGTCGAGCCACAATCAGCCTCCATCTCCCTTACTGTATGTATCACAAATCACAAAGAGAATCAAGAAACTCGAAGCGCTCAACAACAATGGCGAAATCTATTGATAGAAATTCACAGGGCAGAATGCAGAAGGCAAAGTGATATTTATATGCGGGAGGCTGGGAAAGTCCAGAAGATTCGAAAGAGAGAAAATATCTGTGAAGGAGAACGAGAGGAGTGTTCCAGAATTTTCTAATGGAGAAAGAGGAAGATGACGTGGCAGTTTGCTTTTACCAGTTTTAGATTTAGATATTTTTGGGGTGACCTGTCATTGGTATTCGTTCGGTTTATTATTTACCAAATCAAACACTCTGTGGGGACCACTCGACAGGTACAGCAGGGGTCTGTGAAGGTGGCACGTGCAATTAAATATGGCATTTTATTGGTTAACTATAAAATTGATTTCAATTATACAAAAGTTTTATTTTGGCTTTCGAAAATTGAAGTTTGTTTCAAAATAATTTTTGAAGACATTTTTTTTTTGTTAAATTTATGGACAGAAAATAATGAGTTTGCATGTGTATTGTTGTTCATATATGTGGAAAAAACAATAAAAACTCATGCAAATATGTCATTTTCATCCATAAATTTAACGAAAAATGTCTGTTCACACGTAACTTCAGGGATGGAGACACGTGGAATAAAATATATATTTGTATTGATGTATTATGCGTGGGTGTACAATCTCTAACTTTAATCCTTTGATTCTCTCTTTTGTGTGTGAATGTGTTTCACTCGAGAGCTGTAGCACTTGTTCTCGAGTCTGAAGCTTCAATTAATTATTGGAGCTTTTGAAGTCTTGGAGTCTTGAAGGGTCTTCAATCTTCAAGAAGTCATGGGGTCTTGAAGTCTTGAAGAGTCTTTGGTCTTCAAGGATTGTTGAAGTCTTCTAGTCTTGAAGGGTCTTCAGTCTTCAAGAAGTCTTGGGGTCTTGAAGTCTTGAAGAGTCTTTGGTCTTCAAGGATTATTGAAGTCTTCTAGTCTTGAAGGGTTTTCAGTCTTCAAGAAATCTGGGGGTCTTGAAGTCTTGAAGAGTCTTTGGTCTTCAAGGATTGTTGAAGTCTTCTAGTCTTGAAGGGTCTTCAGTCTTCAAGAAGTCTTGGAGTCTTGAAGTCTTGAAGTCTTGAAGAGTCTTTGGTCTTCAAAGATTGTTGAAGTCTTCTAGTCTTGAAAGGTCTTCAGTCTTCAAGAAGTCTTGAGATCTTGAAGTCTTGAAGAGTCATTGGTCTTCAAGGATTGATGAAGTCTTCTAGTCTTGAAGGGTTTTCAGTCTTCAAGAAGTCTTGGGGTCTTGAAGTCTTGAAGAGTTTTTGGTCTTCAAGAATCGTTGAAGTCTTGAAAAGTATTTGGTCTTTAAGAGTGTTCAGCACCTGGATTTCAGGGAGTCTTCAGTCTTCAGTCTTTATGGAGTTTCTCTGAATTCTCTGACTTTGGCTGAGAGCTTCAAACTTCAAACTTCGAGTTAAAATGAAACTTTTGAAAGCTCATAGGATAATTGAAATCAATCCCATAATTCAAAAGTATTTTTGATAATTTAACCAAATAGATTCTTATCACACACCTTTTTTTAATTTTAATTTTTTTAGAAAATAACCATTAAATTGGCAAAGAGCATGTTACCTTTTATATATATATATTAAAAATTTTAATTTTTTGTTTTTTGAGTTCAAGGTTACCTTTTAATTTAACAATGTTAAATCTAAGCATGCGATTTTTTTATAAAAGAATTAGTTATGTTTAAATTGCGTTAATGTTGTCAACAAGAGCACGACTCAACTGACATAAAATTTGTACTCTTAACCAAGAAGTTAGAGGTTTAAATTCTCCACTTCACATGTTGTCAAAAAGAAAAAAAAAAATTACGCTAATGTTTGATTTATAATAATAATAATAATGCCAACATGAGCATACCTAACTAAGATAAACCTTGACAACATGAACATGACTCAGTTGACATAAAACTTGTACCCCAACCAAGAAGTTAGAGGTTCAATCTCCCACCTTACATGTTGTCAAGAAAAAAAAAAAAAGAAGCATAGACCTTGTACTAATGACCAAGATGTTCGTGATTCGAATCCCTCCATCCCACATGTTTAAAAAAATAATAATAATATTAGCTAATGTTCAAAGCTTTAAATTAGGTTAGGTCAAAAAAAGAAAAGGTCAATTTAAAAGATTCTGTTTCTTTCAAAAAAATTTAAATATTTTATTTTAGTAATAGTTTAAATTCATGTTGAATACAAATATCGTATGATTTCAAATATTTGTTTATGCATTAAGAAAAATGAATGAAAATGCATTTTAATCAAGGATTATATACGATCAGTTATTTTAAGCTGTTGGTTTCCCTATGTAATGAGATAAATAGGTTGTGTGCCAATTTTTTGTGGGGGTCAACAGATGCGGGGCAAAAAATTCATTGGTGTAGTTTGAACCGTTTGTGTTGCCACAAGCTGTTGAGTGGCATGGAGTTCTGAGATTTACGCATTTTTAATCAGGTCATGTTGGCTAAGCATGCTGGCGCCTGTCCCGGGATCAGTCTAGCCTTCTGTATAGAGTTTTGTGAGGTAGGTTTTCGTACAGGTTCTTTCCTTCGGGCGACATTGAGGATGAACCCGTCGTATGCGTGGAGGAGCCTACTATATGGGTGGGAACTGTTTAGGCGAGGTATTAGGTGGCAGGTTGGTAACAACCATAATATCCGGATATGGGGGGATCCTTGGATCCTGATGACCGGAAACGACAGGGTGATGGGGGTTCAAGATGAGCTTCGTTTAGAGACGGTGTCCTCATTGCTTTTGGAGAATGGGTCTTGGGATGTGGTGAAGGTGCAAGGGGGCTTTCTACGGGATGATGCTGAGCATATTTTGGCCATACCATTAAGTGGTCAACGAGATGATGATGAGATTTACTGGGCGCTCGATGGTAAGGGGTGTTTTTCTGTGAAAAGTGTTTATGTGCTTGGGGTGAGTTTGGTCGAGGATGCGTCTGTCGCATCGTCCTCCACAGATAAGGCGAGAGACCTTGGAAAATTTTCTGGAATTTGCGTCTGCCTCCAAAAATGAAAATTTGTGGCTGGAAAATCCTCAATGACATCATTCTCACTCGTGTGAATCTACAAAGAAAGGGAGTTTATTTTCTATCTAGTGCCTTTTATGTCATAAGGCTCATGAAACCATTGCACATCTGTTTTGGCAATGTAAGGTGACTAGGGACTTGTGGCAGTATTTTCTATCTCCTAATATTGGTTGTCTGTTGTGGCGTATGTACAATTGTTATCCTTTGAATCATTTCACATGAGTCAAAGATCATGGTGTGGGGGAGGATGGCGCATACTTCATCCTACTCCTATGGCATATTTGGGAGTTTAGAAATTGCAGGATTTTTCGCAATGGGGATATCTCCATTGGGATGGTGAAGGAGTCTATTCAGGAGTCTCTTTGGGAGCTCTTCCCCTCGACTGCTCGTGGGACTCGTGGAGATGATTGTCTTGTTGGGTTTTATGTCCTAAAACTCGTAGTTTGTAAACGGTAAACATATTCTATTTTCAATGAAGTTATTCTTGAGGTTTATTCAGTAAAGTTGTTATTGAACAATAAGTGAATTGCACATTATATAACACAAATCCAATAAACTAAGAACCCCTGACTATAGTATGTATGCTTGATCTTTATGTGGAGACATAAAAGTGGATCAAGTTCGAGTAATAGCCAAATGGTCTATAGTATAGGGATAGCGTTGGGTACCTTATCCTAGGGACACTATGGACACGACTCATTTTGTATATGATACAAATGATGTGATCCTAAATCGTTCATGTGGAGACATGCGAGTGGGGGCGTCCTAAGCAATGAGTTTGCATAAGACCAGAACCGCGAGATAGTCATTTTTACTTTATAACGTCGTTTACTATTAAGACTGACTATTTCAATAAGCCTACTCAATAAGCCTACCATTTTAGGGATAAAACCGGGTAGATAGTTGGGGACATAATCATGCAAGAAGAAATTCACTCCTACCCATTTTAGGGATAGTAGAAATGTTGTTCCCTTAAGTGCTGACTGCATGTCTTGAACAAGGGGCCCCACCCTCTCATAGGCCCGAGAGGGACTCAGTTTGTTGGTTGGACCACAAACCAATTGTTCATTAGAGGATCAGTGAGACTTAAGGAATAAGAGGTAATTACAGGGGTACAACGGTAATTTGATCCAATTGTAATTACGAACAACTTGTGAAGGATCGACTTACTCATCATGGTTATATTGAGTGGACAGAAATATATCTATAGTGAGGAGAGTGCAGCTGCGGGGCTATCGTGGAGTGACCTGGCAGTTAACGAATGTTGGTTAACTTGGTTAAAGAGTTTAGCCGGTTAATCTTGGATCGTTGGAGCTCATGATCTGTAGGTCCATTAGGTCCCACTACTAGCTCATATCGGACTAAACCTTAGAACAGTGTGATGAGAGAATTTGAATTGTTCAAATTCAGTTTAGGGAGTAAGCGTTAATTATATGCGATATAATTGACCTATAATATATATATAGTTTAATTATGAATTAAACTATAGAGAGAGTTAGAAATATTTAAATATGATTTAAATATTGCAATTATGTTTGAATTTTACATATGAATAGAGATTCATATTCAAACGATCGGTTTTGAGAGAAGTCGGGATTGGTGCAATTATTTAAATTGGTGTTTGATATTAAATTAAATAGTTATAATTAATTAAAATTTTTAATTAGTTTTATGAATTAATTTTAGGGCAAATTGCAAAAACCACCTCTGAAGTATGGTGATTGTAACAATTACACCAGCCAAAGCGAGTTTAGCTCAGTGGTAATTGGCATGTACCCTCGACCATGAGGTTAGAGGTTCGAATCCCCCACCCCAAATGTTGATATACTCAAAAAAAAAAAAAAAAAAAAAAAACAATTACACCCCTAAACTTTCAAATGTTAAAAATAAATCCTCAAACTTTCAAAAGTGTAAAAATTAACCCCTCAAACTATCATAAATATAAAAAATTAGAACAATTTTATTTAAAAAAAAAACAAAAAAAAAAACAAAAAACAAAAAAAAAAAAACTAAATATTCATTTTAGCCTCCCCACAGTCTCTGAGTGGATTCGAATTTGTTTTAAAGAATGTCTTGTAGTGGGCTCGAGGAACTGAGTTCCAAAGTAGTGGCATTAATGTCTACGGATGAATTCATGGGCAAAACCGCAGAACAAATAACATTTGAAGGAATCGTCTCAGCAATCATTCAACGGAAGAAACAAAGAAGGAGCAAGCTCCACACCGCCGCTCGCGCCATTGTTGCTGTAAAAGCAATGGCGATCGCATTGAGCACAGGAAGGAAAGAGAGAATTTTGACAAGAAGGAACGCATGGGACAGTGAGAAGCAGAGGCTGACGACGGTGCAGTGGCTGGTGGCGTACGAGATTGGGAAGGCAATGAAGAAGGGAAAGCATTTATCATCCAAAGGACCAGATTTGTTGTGGAGCTTGTCGTCAAGAGTAATGGCGGACATGTGGTCGAAACCTATAAGAAACCCAGATGTAAAGTTTGTGAATTAGGAGAATCAGTTTGAATTCCGATGAGTTGTTGGGCTCGCCGCTGGAGACCCACGACGGAGATGGTGGTCATAAGTTCGTGTGTTGATATTTATTTATTGAATGAAGGGAGGGGTGAGTAGAAAGAGAAAATAGAGAGAGAAAAGAGGAAATATAGAAATTGATTAAAGTGGTTTTTTTTTTTTTTAAAAAAAATAAAATGGTTCTAATTTTTATATTTATGATAGTTTGATGGTTTAATTTTTACACTTGAAAGTTTAGGGGTCTAATTTTTACACTTTTGATAGTTTGAGGGTTTATTTTTAATATTTGAAAGTTTAGGGTGTAATTGTTACAATCACCATACTTCATGGATGACTTTTGCAATTTGCCCTTAATTTTATTTAAAATTGAATTTCTGAAATTCAAAATTACAATAATTTTAGGAGGTGGTGTGTTTTAATGGCTAATCCAATGGATAAACATCACATTGACACCTAAAATTACACCTAATCCCACCTCAATTTGTTGTCGTCATCTTTGTGAGCTTGAATTGCATGATAATTTTCTTTAAAAGGTGAAGAAAAAACTGATTCAAATGGTTGTTTTTTTGCTAGAATTTCTCTTAGAAACCATACTCTCCAACTCTCTTATAACTCTCATTTCTCCCAAAAATTATCATCACAATCGGTTTCCACTAGTCGTTCTAAGGCCGAAGAATAGCGGGGAAGACTCTAGTGGTGGTCCACGACGTATTCATGATTCAAACAAACCAACGAGTTGCTTTAATTTGATCTTCAAAAAGGTTGGTAATCAAAACTCTGTTTTTTTTTTACAACATGCTTATCTATATTTGTTCTTTAAAATCATGTAAATTGAGAGTCCAAGATCCAAATTGCTTTCGCTTGAGTGTCGTACACTCTTTCATGTCTCGACTCACATGGGATAGTGGATTTGAACACGGTGGCTGCTTGGATCCCCCCGGTGAATACGTGGTCTCTTAGCTGTGATGCGGCTTGGCTGAATGATGATGGGGTGGGGGGTTTAGGCTGGGTTATGTGGGACCATGGTAGAGATGTGATCGGGACAGGTTGTGAGTTGGTCACGGGGCTCCTCGGGGTGGTTATGTTGGAAATGCAGGCAATTCAGGCTGGATTGTTGCTATTGGTGAGATGGGGCTTCCTCGACTGATAGTGGAGTCAGATTGTTTAGTAGTTATAAATCTCTTAAATGGTGAGGAGGAGAACTTCACCTTAATCCGTACAATTCCTATGGAGGTGCAGAAGCTTTCTTCTTGCTTGGTGGGGATACAATTTAAGCATATTCAGCGAGCCCAAAATTTGGTGGCTAATATGTTGGCACGTCGAGCAATGATTAAGGGGGTGTATGACACTTGGTTTTCAGAGTTCCCAAGCTGGCTAGCTACTAGAAGCGATAGAGGGTGACAAGCGAAATTTAGAATTATTGTATTCTTGATGTGTATAGTTTCACGGGATTTAGCCAATTGTCTTGATCATGGGATATCATTGAGAAATAGGAATCTGTATTATCAAAGGATTTCCTGCGATTATTTCTAGTATGGAATGAGTCAACCATCCACTTTGGTATCTTATTGAATAAAAATGGTGACATTGTTCCTCCATTGATAAAAAATTCGCTGGCGGGTAGTGGTGGTTGCCAGAAAAGTTGCCAACGTGCGGCATGGTAAAGTGGTTAGAAAATTCGACGGTTGGCAGCGGGCGGCGGCCAGTGGTGGTCGCCGGCGTTAGAGTTAGAGGAAGAAGAAGATGATGAAGATGGAGGTTGAGGTTGAGGAAGAAATGAAGATGATGAAAGTTTAATGGAAATGGAAGAAGAAGATGATGAAGATGACGAAGGAAATGGAGGAAGATGATGAAGAAGAAGAAAAAAGAAAAAGAAAAAAGAAATAATAAAATATTTTTTAATTACAAAATTGCATGACACGTCAACAATCAGGGTTTAATGGAAAATTGGACGGAAGGACCAAAATGTAACAAAGTCCAAACATCAGAGGCTAAATTGTCGAGTTTGAATATTGAGGAACCAAAATGAACCTAACCCAAACCTTAGGGACCAAAAGTGTACTTTTCCCTAAAATCAAGCATAGTATTTGTAGTACTAGAAAATCAATCAAGAGAATGACACTCTTAAACTCATTCACTATATGAAAACTTGACATGTACACTTACGGTAAACAATTTCACTAGTTTAGTTTGGGTTATTTATATTTCTATATATATATATATATATATATATTTCATAACAACAATCCATTCATACCTTTGAGTGTTTTAAATTTTTTTTTTTGAGTTCCTTTGAGGTTGTATCAATTAAAACCTCAAATTAATAATTGTATCAACTCAAACACTAAACTTTTATAAGTAAATCAATTTAGGTCCTCTCTTAATGATTTATAACTATTTTTTCACTTGATTTTATTTAAAATCAACTCATAATCATTTAAATAAAATTATCCTTCTCCCAAAATTCTACCAAGTAGCAAGAAAAATTAGGTTCAAATACAAGTGTAGTCCTTGAACTTTCAAGGTTGTGTCAATTTTGTTTTTAAACTTTAAAAATTGTCAAATAGGTCCTCAACTTTTAATTGCGTCCAATAAGCTCGTGAACTTCAAAAAGTATCTTGTAGGTTCTTAAATTTTCATTATTGTGTCCAACAAGTCTTTGAACTTTTAATTTTGTGTCTAATCAAGTCTTTGACCTATTTGATATTTTTTGAAATTCACAAGGCTACTAGATACAAAATTGGAAGTTTAGCATCCCAATAAGGATAAATTCAATTTTATATCTAATAGTTTGGTTATTTTTAAAAAATATTGAATATGCTAAGGACCTATTTAGACACAAAATTGAAAGTTCTGGGATCTATTAGACATTTTTAAAGTTCAAAGACCTATTAGACACAAAATTGAAAATCCAAAGACCTATTAGACACGTTTTAAAGTTCAAGGACCAAATTAACACAACCCTGATAGGGACTAAACTTGTAACTTAATCGAAAAATTATCATGTAATTATTCCTAAGTAAGTAGAGAAAAATAGAGAAAAACAAAATGATGAAAAACCTGTCTACGTGTGAAAATTATATTTAAAGAAGTTATATACACATGAAAATTATACCATAACAATTTTAAAATAAAATAGGGAAAAACAAAATTTTAGTTCATGAGGTTTGGGTTAGGTTTCATTTTGGTCATTGAGTATTCAAACTCAACAATTTAGCCTCTGAGGTTTGGTTTTAGTTTCATTTTGGTCACTCCATCCATTTTTTCGTCAAAAACTAACGGCTTGCTGACGTGGGGCTATTTTTTTTTATTAATTTTTTAAATAAAAATATATTAAAATAATAAAAAATATTATTATTTTTAAAATTTTTATTTCTTCTCTCTCTTTCTTCCTCTTCACCTTTTTCACATGGCTTCTTCTTCTTCACGTTCTTCTCATGGTCGGCGGCCGGCGGCGGTCGACAACGACTTTTTTTTTCCCTTATTCTTTCTCCTTCTCTTCTTTTTTCTTTTTCTCCAACTTTTCTTTCTTTTTTTTTTTAAAAACGTAAGGGAGGAGGGAGGGCTCCCTCCTCGGTTTCGCTGGAAAAACGAGGAGGGACCTCCTCCCTCAATTTTCCGACGAGAAATCGAGGAGGGAGGTCCCTCCCTCCTCGATTTCTTGCCGAAAAATTGAGGAGGGGCGTCCCTCCCTTCCTGCTCGTCTCAGATCCGAAACGGGGAGGGAGGGAGGGACCTCCCTCCTCGTTTTTCCATCGAAACTGAGGATGAAGCTCCCTCCTCCCTTACGTTTTTTTTTTTAAAGAAAAGTTGGAGAAAAAGAGAAAAGAGAAGAAGAAGAAAGGAAAAAAAAAAAGAAAAAGAAAAAAGTCACCGACGGCGACTGACTGCCGACGATTGGTGGTCGCCGACCGTAGGCCATGTGAAAAAGGTGAAGAAGAAGAGGCCATGTGAATAAGGTGAAGAAGAAGAAGGAAAAGAAAGAGATAGAAGAAAAAAAAATTTAAAAATAATAATATTTTTATTTAATTTTTTTTTAAAATAAAAAATTAGCGTCATGTCAGCCGTTAGTTTTTAACGGAAAAATGGATGGAGAGACCAAAATAAGGCTTAGTTTGGGGTTGCTGTAACTTTTAAAATAATTGCTGTCAACTGTGCTTTTAAGAAAATCAGCTTCCATAAGAAGTAAATTAGTGTTTGATAAATTTCAGATTTAAACATAGAAAGTCAAGTTATAGTGTTTGGTAAATTAATATTAAATTGTTGTGAAATAGGTATAATGACCAAAATAGACATATTTCAATTTAGCATGAGATTGCATTAATATTTACATTGAAATCTTTCCTAAGATAATTAGATAAATTTATATCATTTATTTTATAAATTATATTTTGTTTACTTTAAGTAAATTGAGAAAAAAATATCAATTATAGAAAAAAATTGTGTCAAACGAAATCTAATTTTAGTTTAAATAAAAAAGTAAGAAAAATAAATTAGAAGCAACCAATTAAATTTAAAAATAAAAAGAATGAAATGAGTTAAGATAAGATAAATTGTGAATAATAATATTTGAAAACCTAAAATATGGAAGGATAAAAAAAGAATTTTAAATATTGGTTAGTTACACCAGATTTTCCTAAAATCTAAATCCTAAAGCTACCCTTAACAGTTTTTGCAAACCAACGTGATTCAAAAATTGATTTTCTATAGATTATTAAAGAATCAGTTTAACCAAACACAAAAAACGGTTAAAATTGATCTACAATCACTTTTTACGTCTTCAAAATCAACCCCGAGGCCTAAAACTAAAACCAAACCACAGGTTTGAAAACTCAACGACCAAAATGAAACCTAATCCAAACCTTAGAGACTAAAGTATATTTTTTTCAATAAAATATTAATGAGGTCTAAATTAATTTAGATATGAAAGTTTAGAATTTTAATTGATACAATTATTAGTTCCAAGCTTTAATGACTGATTTAACCACCAAAATAGGGTATATATATATATATATATATATATATATATATATATATATATATATGTATATATATATATATATTTTTTTTTTTCTCTTCTTATTTTTATACCATTTTTATGTATAATGGTTCCATTCAATTTTGATTTTCTTTAATAAATAAGTTGAACGAAACAAAAAATATTCAGTTCTCTCATTTTAAAAATCGAGGAATCTAATTCTTTTTTTTTTCCCCCTAATAATCAAAGTGAAGAAGTTATGCTATAGTAGTGGCACATCCTGTATTCCATCCTCATCATTTGTTAGAGATATTATAATTGTACCTGGCAGCTGGCACTAGAAGATAAACATATCTCTTCTTCTTCTTATTCGGCAGAATTATAAAAAAATATCCATGAATTGTGATGTTTGTTAAAAAAAAAGCTCCTAAACTTTACAAAATTTAAGAAACACCCATGAACTTTAAAAAAAAAAAAAAATTACCCTTATCGTTAAGTTTTGGATAAAAAACGTTAAAGTTTCAGTTTTATTGATACCCTTAAACTTAAAAAAAGAAAAAGATAAGTGGGAGAACAAAACATAAGACTACATGTTTGATTCAGTTTAGAAGATCAATTAATCAAAAGTTTTCTATATGATTTTGTTCGTCGTATTAATATTTAACAAATGTCAGAACCACTATACAACAATAGTTTCATTTATTTTTTTTTGTAAAATAAATGTAGAGAAAGTTAATGGGTAGTGGTTGACGAGAAAATAATATTAAAAAGACTATCAACAAAATTAAGTCAAACACATGTAGAATTTTAAGAACAAAACAAAAGTCATCTTGAAGTTTTAACACGAAAATCTAGTCAAACTCTTGGGACGATGTGTTGAAAGAGAAGAAAAACTCTTAGTCTAGCTATGAATAGATGGTAAATAAGTAAAGCTTCTCACTAATTTTCATGGAGGAAAAATTTCTAAAGGGAGGATGGAAAAAAAAAAGCATTTTTCAATAAGAGTATTTTTGAAATTTTCTGAAAGTTTAAGGGTATTAATGAAATTGAAACTTTAACGTTTTCCACCCAAATTAAAACTTAACGGTAAGAATATTTTTGAACATTTTCTAAAGTAAAAGTTCAAAGGTATTTTTGAAACAAACCCCATAGTTCAGGTGTGTGTGTGTGTATATATATAGGCTAAATTATAAAAAATACCCTTGAACTATGGGGTTTGTTTAAAAAATGCCCCTGAACTTTCAAAAGTTTCAAAAATACCCCTGAACTTTGAAAAATGTTTCAAAAATACCCTTGCCGTTAATTTTTGGATGGAAACCGTTAGAATTTATGGTGAGAGGAGGAAAAGAGAAGAAACATTTTTTAATAAGGGTATTTTTTTTTAATTTTTTTTAAAGTTCTAGGGTATTTTTGAAACTGAAACTTTAACGGTTTCCATCCAAAAATTAACGACAATGGTATTTTTGAAACATTTTTCAAAGTTCAGGGGTATTTTTGAAACTTTTCAAAGTTCAGGGGCATTTTTGAAACAAACCCCATAGTTCAGGGGCATTTTTTATAATTTAGCCTATATATATATATATATTATAATTTAGCCTTATTATTTTATTAAGTTTATCCATCAACATACAAATAAAATAACCAACAAAAGCATAAATCAACGGGCATAAAACTTGTACTCTCGACCAAGAGGTTAGATGTTCAAATTCCCACCCCACATGTTGTCAGAAAAAAATATATCATGCATATAAAATAGGAAAACTATTTAGTTATTTATTAAATTATAGGGAAAAATACACTTTTGGGTTAGGTTTCGTTTTGGTTCCTGAGTTTTCAAACTCAACATTTTAGTCCCTGAGGTTTGGATTTTGTTTCATTTTGGTCCCTCCATCCATTTTTCCGTTTATAACTCACGGAATGCTGACGTGGCATGTGTTTTTTAATTAAAAAAAACATTTTTTTTAATTTTTTAAATAAAATAATATAATAAATAGTTTTTTTATTATTTTTTTTCTATTTCTTTTTTCTTCATCTTCTTCTTCTCCATCCTTCTACCCTCTTCTTCAACCTAAATCCAACCTCCACCACCAGCAGTCGTCTTTCACCGGCGGCCGAATATTTTCCCCCTCTTTTTCCTTCTTTCTTGTTCTTTTCTTCTTCTTTTTATCTCTTCGTTTCTTTTTTTCCTGAAGTGAAACAAAACTCTTATCGACGGCGTGGATTTTCTCGATGAATAGATCTCGATGCCGTAGATATTCTCAGGGCCTCTCGTTCGCCTTCGATTCGAGGACTCTTAGGGATATTCTCAGTGGGTTGCGGCTGTGAGCGACGGCGTGAGCTTTGATGAAGATTTTAAACGCTGAAACGCCAGATCTGAAACACCAAAGCTAAACCCACACTAAAGCCTCCGTCGATCGAGGGAGAGAGATAACTGAAGTCGTCATCGATTGAGAGAGAGAGATAATAGAGGGAGAAGAACGTGAGAGAGAGAAATAGAGATGAAAAAGAAAGCTCGCGAAACCCACACTGAACCCACGAATCTCTCTTTATTCCGATCTCCCTCCCTCGCATTCTCCAGCCTCTCTCGTTCACCAACCGCCGTAGCCCCGTCGTCGACGTCGTGGGTTCTCAATTCAGCCTTGGGTTTTTCGATTCAACGCGATTCGTGCCGTGGGTTTCCAGATCTATTCAACTGTGACGTGGGTTTCTCGATTTGTGCCATGGTTTCCAGATCTATTCAGCTGACGATCGACAACGAGGTGTGGTAGCAGACGTTCGATTGGAGGCGGCGATATGGAATCGATGGCGAGTGAAGTCCAGCGACGTGTTTGGCAACGGGGAGAGATTGTAGAGAGAGAGATGAGCGTGAGAGAGAGATGAAGGGTCAAAGGGTGAGGGTTTGTTTCTTCTTTTTTTTTTTTAAAAAAAAGAAAATTAAAGATAATCAGTTCCGGTAGTCGCTCGTCGGCCGACGAGGGAGCTTCAATTAAGGTTGAAGCTTCAATTGAAGAAGAAAGTGAAAGAAAGGAAGGAGATGAAAAAAGGAAAAATATGAAGAAAAAAAAGGAAAAATAATTACAAAAATAATTAATATATTATTTTATTTAAAAAATTTAAAAAAGATATATATTTTTAATAAAAAATGCATGACACGTCATCAATCTGTTAATATTAACAGAAAATTTGACAGAGGGACCAATATTGTAACAAATTCCAAATCTCAGGGACTAAAATGTTGAGTTTGAAAACTCAGGGACCAAAATGAAACCTAACCCAAACCTCAGGGACCAAAAGTGTATTTTTTCCTAAATTATATTTTTAGTTCCTACACTCTAAATTTGTGTCTAGTCTCCTAACTTTAAAAAGTGCATAAATCTTTGAATCATCCATTTTGTGTTTTATAGGTTTATAAATTTTAAACTGTGTCTAACAAGTCTTGAATATGTTTTAAAATTTTAAAAATTATAAGATCAATCCTATAAAATTAAATTTATACTTACAATTATGTGTCAACTTTCAATTTTAATAACCGACTTAGGCTCAAAATTAAAAATTCAACATAAAATTGAAAATTTAAGAAAATAATATACATTTTTTAAAGTTGGGAGTCTAAGTACTAAACTTACTATTTTCTTTTGAAATTGGCGAAACTTGTAATTCATCCATAGTTCTAACTTTTACTTGATTAAACTTAGATTGACTAAGATCAAAAGCAGTCAAATAAAACTCAATGGATGTCTAGTTGAGAAAATAATTGTACTGCAAGTGTAACACTAATTATCAAATGGCTAAATTATAAAAAATACCCCTGAAGTATGGGGTTTGTTTAAAAAATGTCCATGAACTTTAAAAAGTTTACAAAATACCTTGAACTTTAAAAAATGTTTCAAAAATACCATTGCCGTTAATTTTTGGATGGAAATCGTTAATGTTTTAGTTTCATTAATACCTTTGAACTTTCAAAAAAATTAAAAAAATATCCTTATTGAAAAATGCTTCTTCCTTTTTCCTCCTCTCATCGTAAATTCTTCACCCATAGAAATTAATACAAAACTTTGCTTATAAAAGTTGTGTGCAACACAATACTAGATGAAAACATAGTTTGAAATCAAGTTTTCTCTTTTAAAAAGTGTAAAGAAGATAAGTGGGAGAAATCGACACACACATATATATCCCTTTTTGCTCTCTCTATTTGTGTATGTTAGTGATAAGAAGAAGTGTTTATAAAACTATGGGTTTGGTCCAGTTTACCAGATTAATTAATCACAAGTTTTATATATGATTTTGTTCTTATTAAATTAACATTTAAGAAGTGTTAGAACTACTATACAACAGTAATTTCATTTATTTTTTATAAAATGAATATAAAGAAAGCTAATGGATAGTAGTTGGTGAGAAAATAATATTGAAAAGACTACTAATAAAATGAAGTCAAACACACTAGGATTTCAAGAACGAAACAAAAGTCATCTTAAAGTTTCAAAACAAAAATCTAGTCAAGCTCTTGGGATGATATGTTGAAACGGAAGAAAAACTCATAGTCTCTGAATACATGATAAATAAGCAGAGCTTCTCATTAATTTTTATGGAGGAAGAATTTACGGTGAGAAAAAAAGAAGCATTTTCTAATAAGTGTATTTTTGAATTTCTTTTTAAAGTTCAAAGGTATTAATGAAACTAAAACTGTTAATGATTTCCATAAAAAAAAAAATTAAAGGTATTTTTGAAACATTTTTTTTTCAAATTCAAACCATTTTTGAAACAAAACCCATAGTCCAGGGGTATTTTTTATAATTTAGCATTATCAAATCAATAAAGCTAATTAACCAAAAATTAATAACTTGAGTAAATTAATTAACTAAACAGAAGCAGATGCAGAACATTATTGTTTTATTCTAATAAAAACAAAATTTTCAAAAGCCAATCAAGAAGGAAAAACAAAAATCAACAAGAAAAAAAAAAGGGAAAAATACACTTTTGGTCCCTGAGGTTTGGTTTAGGTTTCGTTTTCGTCCCTGAGTTTTCAAACTCAACATTTTAGTCCCTGAGGTTTGCATTTAGTAGCATTTTGGTCCCTCCATCCATTTTTCCGTTAAAAGTTAACAGATCGCTGACGTGACACTTATTTTCTCTTCTTTTTCTTTTCTCTTCTCTTCTTCTTTCCCATCCCACTTTTTTTTTTTTTTTTAAGCTGGAACGTGGGAAACTCCTCGTTCGCCGGAACTGTCGGGAGGAGGGAGGAGGGTTTCCTCCTCCCTATTCCGACGAGAACTGGAACAGGGAGGAGGAAACCCTCCTCCCTCCTCATTGGGTTTCGAAATTTTCTTAACCACACTCCTTCATTTTGCAGAACCTCAACTGGGATTTGCTCTAAACATCTCAAAATGCCGACCCAGATGGCAACTCGTCTGCTTTCTCTTTCTCTCTCGCTTCTGGGTTTCTTTCTTCTACTCCCCACTGCCAAACCAGATCTTGCTTCTAATAGAACAGCTCTTTTGGCCCTTCGTTCCGTTGTTGGTGGCCGAACTCTTCTGCTTTGGAATGTCACTATTCAGAGCCCCTGTTCTTGGCCTGGGATTCAATGCGAGGATAATCGTGTTACTGTCCTTCGTCTTCCCGGCGATGCGCTTTCCGGCCAATTGTCGATTGGGATTTTTGGGAACTTGACTCACCTTCGCACTCTCAGCCTTCGGCTCAACGCCCTTTCCAGTCAGCTCCCGAAAACCCATGGAACGGGGAGGAGGAAACCCTCATCCCAGTTCCGGCCAGCTTATAAAAAAAAAAAGAAAAAAAATGTGGGGTGGGAAAGAAGAAGAAAAAAAAAAAAATGTCGGCGACGGCCGTCGGCAGGTCGCCGTCGGTAGGTTGGTGGTGAGGATGGTGTTGAAGAAGAAAGAGAGTGGTGGTGGTGAAGGGTTGAAGAAGATGAAGGAAAAAGAATTAAAAATGTATTAAAATATATATTTTATTATTTTTATTAATGTTTATTTTAAAAAATGAAAAAATAATTTTTTTAATAAAAAAATAAGTGCCACGTTAGCGATCGGTTAAATTTTAACCGAAAAATGGATGGAGGGACCAAAATGCTACTAAATGCAAACCTCATAGACTAAAATATTGAGTTTGAAAACTCAGGGACCAAAACGAAACCTAAACCAAACCTTAGGGACCAAAAATGTATTTTTTCAAAAAAAAAAAAAAAAAAAAAAACAATTTAAAGCGACTAATTTTGATATTTAGCCTAAAAAGTAAACGCATCAAAAAAGAACTCCGTCCCCTTTGACAAGAAATCCAGTTCTTCTTCGCTCAATTCTCCTTCTTCTTCAAGGAATCGGTTCTTCATCTTCTTCCTTATATATATAAATTCCTTCCCTCTAATTCACTAATCCACCAAAAAAATTCCTCTCAATTACTCCCATGGCGCCGATCAAACACTCTGCTATTTTCTTCTTCTTCTTCCAATTGCTCATCTCGCAAACCCTAGCTCGGAAGCCCCATCTGATCGATTTCCGATCCCCAAATCTCTACCCGGAGGGCCTCGTATGGGACTCTTCAGCGCAGCATTTCATCGTCGGCTCACTCCACCACCGCACTCTCGTCTCCGTCTCCGACGCCGGCGTCGCCGAAACCCTAATCCACGATCCCGACCTCCCCGAAAACGTCTCGATCTTAGGCCTCGCCATCGATACCGTCAACAACCGCCTCCTCGCTGCCGTCCACGCCGCCGCTCCCCTCCCGGAATTCAACGCCCTCGCCGCCTACGACCTCCGATCCCGCCGCCGCATCTCGCTCACTCCTCTCCCCTCCGACGAAACCTCCAATCGCCGCCCGGTGGCGAACGCCGTGGCAGTCGACTTCAAGGGCAACGCCTTCGTGACAAACTCGGCCGGAAACTTCATCTGGAAGGTGGACAAGCACGGATCGGCCTCGATCTTCTCGAAATCGGCGAGCTACAGTTCCCATCCCGTAACCCCGAACGAAGTGTACTCGACGTCGGGGCTAAACGGCGCCGTGTACGTGAGCAAAGGATACCTTCTGGTGGTGCAATCGAACACCGGGAAGATGTACAAGGTGGACGCCGACGACGGGACGGCGAGGCTGGTTCTGCTGAACGAGGATCTGAAAGGGGCGGACGGGATAGCGATGAGGAGAGACGGCGTCGTTTTGGTGGTCTCCTACAGAAAGCTGTGGTTCTTGAAGAGTCAGGACAGCTGGGGGGAAGGGGTGGTTTATGACGGAATTGACCTCGATGAGGAGAAGTTTGCCACTGCCGTGGCCGTGGGAGATGAGGGGAGAGTGTATGTGCTGAATGGGTATGTGAAGGAGTGGCTAAATGGTAATTTGGGAAGGGAGATGTTTGGGATTGAAGAAATGAGGTCTGTGAAAGAGAGTGAAGATGAGAGGGTTTGGGTATATGTGTTGGTTGGGTTTGGGTTGGCTTATTTCCTATTTTGGAGATTTCAGATGAAGCAACTCATTGGGAACATGAATAAGAAGACTAATTAGTTGATTTTTCTTTTTTGTAAGGATTAAATTTATTTAATGATGAATAACACTCTTGATTTTGTAATGTACTTACTGTTTTTCTTTCTTTTCTTTGTTTATTTTCTTTCTATGGAAAATATTACATTGGATTAGTGGTGTACTTTAACGAGTGAACTTTGACCTAATGGGCGATGGAAAGTCGAGGTTCAGATTTTATGTAAATGTCGAGAGACATTTCGGGAAGATTTACGAAAATCGTGGAAATGGTTTGAATTAGTCCTGAAATTTTGTTTGTGCCTCAATTAGGCTATAATTGACCCTTTATGATCATCATATCTAAAAAAAATAAAACAATATTTAGATGAAAATGTTATTATAATGTTGATAGAATCTTTAAACTTATTTGAATTATCAAATGAGACTTTAATTAGAAAATTAAAATAGATATGAAATATTGATAAATGATAAAATAACTTTGAATTCTTGAATATAAAATTTTACAAGGACTAATACCAAAAAGACGATCTTATTGATTAAATAGATTAAAACATAATTGCCCATTTCCAATGAAATTTCTATCATTTAATCAAATATCAAACGATTTATCTCTTCTAAAAAAAAATATTAAATGAGTTATTGTTGCCTTGTGCAAAGTAATTCTAAATAAGTAAGAAAAACTCACAAACACACGTGCAAGCTAGTGCACACGATCAGCAGCAAGTGATAAGTATTTTTATATCGTTTCCACAAGGATTGATGTAATGAAAATCACTATTACTAAGCTTAATTTTCAATGAAATTCAAATAACCAAGGAACAAATATGTTTCATTAACTAAGTGCAAGAGATTAAAATGGTAAACAAGCTTAAAATGACAAAAACTTCAGAAAATTTTCAGTAAAAATAGTGAATCAACACAGAGAAAGCAAAGTTAAAATTAGTTGCTGTCCACTCTCACAAACTGTTTGTTATAGTAGAACTTTATATTCACAACTTACCCAGTATTTTCTACGAGAATTTCCCAATTCTCCTAAAGTTTAGGTGATTAAACTCCCATTTAACCCCTTCTTTTTAGTTCAACTGATCAGTGCCTTAGGTGGTTATTTATCCCTAAATACCCACTCATTTTCATGACCTTGAAAGGCTAAGGTAAAGTAAAGTAATCGGTTACTAATTGTTTTCCCAAACACTCAATAACAATGCTAGAAAATGGTTGGCTAAACGAAATTCCAACTTTAATCGTGAAGAACACTTTACTTTAAGTTGCAATATATAAATTTCCATTAAAAACAAACAACAAGTTCAAGCTTAAACACCCTAATCCTCACCTAAGAGGATTTAACTCATGTTCAAGGTGAAAACAATGAAAATACAACAGTAAACTACCATATCAGTCATGATTACAACCTTAAATACCAACTAAACACTAAGAGAAGAAAGAATTAAAGAAGAGGAGAAGCTTCCAAGAGAGATTCCATCTTTCCCAAGCTGGAAAACCTTCAAAAACAGCCACCTCCTTGTCATTTCCTCTTCACTGATAGCAGCAACTCCTAGGTCAAATTTCTCCAGCCGATTGTCCTATCTTTTTGGTCCAAAATTCTATTGTATGTGTGGGAATTTTCATTAGCTCCAAATAGATGCCAGCTCAATTAATGAAAATTCCCACACATACAACACGTGCAGTCACTTAAACTCCAGACTTTTGGCCTTCTGCTATAAACTTGGCTGTTGCGGCACAACCTAAGTGATCATAAACCAGAAAATTAGCTTGAAATACATAAAGTCTGCATCAATTCCAACTTAAGCTTGGCCTACTGATATGTAAAGATATTCAATAAGGATTACTCAATTTCATGCACAAACCAAAGCTCAAACACATCAAAAAGTGGAGTTTTTAAGCCTAAGAGAGGGCCAATAGCTCTTATTTCTAAGAGCTATCAAACCCCCAAACTTGAATCATTGCTTGTCCCTGAGCAATGCTAGGTTACAAAAACTTTTACTCAACAACCCATATCTAGCTTGCAGTCAAAATGACCTAACTATAGCACCTAGCTACTTCTTGACAAGCCTACATCTCTGAATGCATGCAACTACTCAACATAGCACTACTTTTAAAATCACCTTTTAACTTGGCATTTTCAAAATTTTAGTGCTCTTTTATTGATCCTGTAGCTTAGCCTATCTACAAAAGCCATCATATCACATTATACCAGCCTATTGACATCAAGAATGCCATTAACCTTCAAGCCTAAACTTAGCTCAAACCTCAATCCTAAAGCTTGCAAAGCAATCCTATAGTTTTCTTGTTCAACCTCTAAAGCCTCTAAGCTCAACCTAAAACTTCTCTCTAACTTTTTATTCTTTCTTTTTTTTTTTACCAACTTAGAAAGTCAGGTCATAGATTTTTGGTCTAGGAATGACAACACTTTTAGTGAAACTCACCCTAGCCTCAAAGCTCATCACCTAACGAGAACTGCACTCATTTCTCTTAAGATTGCCTAAGATAGCTTTCTAGCAACTACCTCCTTGCTTCCTAGAATGTCAACACTTTTTGGTGAAGCTCACCTAAGCCTTGGGGAAGATTGTAACCTTCAAGCCAACACTCATCCCTTTATCCATCTCATTTGGACTTTTCTTTTTTGCTCATTTTTAAGAATGTTTTCTCTTCCCTTGAGCTATTTTTTGACGCAGGGGCAAACTATGAGTATCATAAATCTCCCTGGTTACTAGGCAAGCTCAAGGAAAACAGAAAACCTTCAAAAAGGGAGAGGAGTGCATCTTAGGCAAAACTAAAACAAAGAGGAATGCATTCTAAGCTGCATTTTCTACTTTCTTTTTTCATGCCTTTTTTTTCTTTTTGTTTTCTTTTTAACCAAGGGTTACCTCACCCCCAAACTTAATCTATTCATTGTCCCCAATGAATGAGAAAGCAATACAAGAACCCCCAAACTTATTTTTAGAGAAGCTAAGGCCTATTGCTTAGGAAGATTATAAGGTTTGGACAAGGGACTAGGAACAAGCTTTCCTAAGATTTGAGCTAAGCTACGGAGGAAAACTAGGAAGCTTCCCATATGCCTAAGGACTTAAAGCACAATAAGATAATCTAACTAAGCAAATAGGCTAAGTTTCTAAGGATCATAAGAAAAATCACTCGTTTTGCAAATTAAAATAGATTTTTTTTTTTTCTTTTTACCAATTAAAGCTGTTGTTACAGCATTCAGCAAGGCTAGGCTTAACCAAAAAACAACCAAGAGCTACAACTAGGCCCTCTCTCAAGCACTACACAATGTGGACAATTCAAATATCTTTTTTTTTAAACTAAATTGAAGTCAGCGACATACCAGCCTCACAATTTCTATGCAAATTTATAAACAAGCATCATATCGATAACTTAATTCAAAACTGAAGTTTTAAGCAAAATTAACACTGCCCAAGCATTTATACATCTATGCACAACAACTTAAAACTTCAACACTCAATTATGCAACAGACAACCTAAGACAACAACTCAACATCTTAAAAAAAACAGCATGCAACAGGGTATATATTTTTTTTATAACTAAATGCTTTTCATTGATTTTCACATTAATACAAAGCACATTTGAAGGATTTCAACCCTTCACACATTTTTTTTCTTTCACAAAAGACTTAAACAACAGCAGAAAAAAACAAGACAAGCTAATAGTAGACCAACACATCAAACACAATTTTTCATCAAAGCAGATAACATAGAAGCAGAAAACAAGCAACAACAACCAACTCCCCTTCAATCTTCATCAATATTCTTAGCCAACATCAACATCATCGTCATTTCCACTTGGAGATGGGGAAGGGCACCATGGATTAAATATTCATGTGGGGAATTGAGAAAATAGTTGAGGAAGTTCCTCAAAGCCATACTCAAAAGTCTTTTCCATGGAAAAATCTCTTTGATGAGCGTATTCCCAGTAAGACCTTTGCTGATTTTCACTATGCTCCATGTGCCTCATCATTATCCTTTGCTGCTTTAAGATCTCCTCAACTCCACATACAATATTGGTGTTATTCCTCCCATTGTTCTTTCCATGCAGCCTTGCTATTGATGTTGAGTCAATTACTCCTATGTCCATCAAGATTTCTTCATCCTCATCAACCTGCACTTGGGCCTTCAAACACAATACTGTAATAAGAATGGGGAAAAACAACCTTCCTTGTTTCCTTTTCGCACAAGCCAGAATTTCTTTCGCCAATAGCCTCCCAACGTCGATGCTCAGAATCTTCAAGATAGAAAAGACCAATAGAACCCTTTCCTTGGACACAGTGGTGTCATGAGTAGTAGGAAGCAACTTGCTCCTTGCAAAGGTGTGCCAAACATTTGCTTCCAGCTTTAAGTAGGCTACCAGCAGGGTTTTGTTAGAGTTCCTTGACATTTTCCAACTTGCCCCCTCTACTCCACAAGTTTCCAGAGTTGATTGGAGTTGCTCATTGGATGGGGCAATCTCCATAGAGTTAAAAAGTGCATGAGGGTAATTTGGGAGGTTATAGAACTCATTAATAGAAGAGGGCGACCAGTCAATCCATTTGCCCCTCACCTTGGTCTGAAAGAGATCATTGTCCTGAATATTGGCATAAAATTCCCTTACCAAGGGAATAATGGCTGGTTCTGGCTTTTGACACAATGTTTCCCAACCATGATTAATAATCACAACTGAAACAAATAAAGACAGCTTCTCCATATCAGCCTCAAATCCTCTTTCTGGAAGAGGATCTCTTTTAAGCATTTCTTCAAACTTCTTTTTAGCAGCAACATTCACAAATCTTTCTTTGGGGCTCTCTTTGACAGCAAGCATTGGTTCCTTCCCCTTTTTCTTTTGGCCTTTCTTCTTGGCAGGTGGACTTTTAGGGACTGGCACAAATTCCTCTTCTTGAACTTCGGCCAAAATCACCTCCTCTTGAAATTCTTCCTGCTCAACAACTTTTTTCCCCTTCCCTTTGGCTCTAGGACTCTTTCTAGTGGCTCTTGAATGAGCCTTATCATCTTGAACAATCACTTCCTTATCTTGAACTTTACTTGCTGGTGCTGAAGATTCAATAACCTTTGGCCGAAATAATTTCTTGAGGACCTTGGGGGCCTAGTTTCAATAAGGAGAAGAACAAAATGTTCAAAGGGAGTAGGTCTCGGCTAGAAGCAAAAGTTAGTTTCCAAGAAGAAATTCAAAGAATTGCATACATTTTTGAAAGAAGGCCCTTCCCTTTTTAAATAAAACTTGAAAGATTTGCACATTGAATACAAAAAATCTGGTTGGTATTAGAGAATCACAGGCATTAAAGTGTCACAGCCAGCCCACTGTCCCAAAAAGAATCTGCTGCTATCACTTTGCTGAGATTCCTTCCAGATTTTCCCTTTTTTTGAGCCAAGCAATATTCTGATTCCTTCTTACATCAAATCCTATCTTTCCAAGGCTGCTAAGATCAATCCCATCAAGTCCGATCTTTCCAAAATTGTGAAGTTTCACTGCCCAAAATTTTTTGTTCCAAGATTCTTACTCCACCTTCTTGCATGAGAATACCTAACAAAATTAAAGCTTGACCGCATAGAAAAAGCTAAAATATCAACAAATAAACAATAAAACCATCAACATACTAAAAACTAACAGAATTACAACAACTAACTAACAAAACTCCAAAAGGAAAAAAAAATTAAGGAAAAAGTAATGACTACTATAGAATGCAAGTAAGTAGAAAATTAGAACTCTTTTTACCACCTTCAGGGACTAAAAACATACACCACACCTTAAAGCACATTGTCCCATTTTTTTTTTTTTCACTTCTCAACCCTCCAACAAATTGCAAGAGGCATAACACCTCTGGAATTCTTCACCCCAGTAGTGTTTTAGCCTTTACCCATTAACCTTAAATTCTCTTCCATCAGTCTCATCCTTCAACAACACTGCCCCATGGTCAAAAACTTCTATGACAGTAAAAGGCCCGGACCATCTAGACTTCAGTTTTTCAGGAAAAAGCTTAAGTCTAGAATTAAATAAAAAATCTCTTTTCCCCTTTCAAAATTCTTAGGTACCAACCTTTTATCATGCTAAGCCTTAGTCTTTTCCTTATATATTTTTGCATTCTCATAAGATAGTTGCCTAAATTCATCCATCTCCATAAGCCGAAATTTTCTAAATATCTGTTGCCTTATGATCAAGATTGAGCTTTTTTATAGCCCAAAAATCTTTATGCTCCAACTCCAAAGGAAGATGGCAAGACTTTCCAAAAACTAACCTATATGGAGACATGCCCAAAGGGGTTTTGAATGTTGTCCTATAAGCCCATAATGCATCATCAAGCCTAATAGACCAATCCTTCCTATTTTGGGCTAACCATTTTTTCCAAAATGTTTTTAATTTCCCTATTGGAGATCTCAGCTTGGTCGTTAGCTTGTGGATGGTAAGGGGTTGATATCCTATGTTTGACATTGTACTTGACCAACATGTTGTTCATCATTCTATTCACGAAGTGAGTTCCCTCATCACTTATCAAAGCTCTAGGAGTTCCAAAATGAGTAAAAATGTGCTTGTACAAGAATTTTAACACTGTTTTGGCATCATTTAAGGGACAAACAATAGCTTCCACCCATTTTAACACATAATCTACAACCAAAAGTATGTATAAATTCCCAAGGAAGGTGGAAAATGTCCCATAAAGTCCAAACCCCAAACATCAAAGAGTTCCACCTCTAAAATGTAGGTGAGAGGCATTTCATCTCTTTGGCTCAAATTTCCCTTCCTTTGACACTTGTCACACACTTTACTAAACAAATGAGCATCCTTAAACACTGAGGGCCATTAATAACATGACTGAAACACTTTTGCAACTATTCTTTGACCACCAAAATGTCCACCATAAGGGGATGAGTGGCAATGAGTCAATATGGACTGAACTTCACCTTCAACAACATATCTTCTAAAAATTTCATCTGCACACTGCCTATACAAGAATGGTTCATCCCAAAAATAAAATCTCACCTTAGAGTGGAGCTTTTTCAGCTGCTGTTTGGTCATATCAGGGGGCACAATTCCACAGGCTAGGTAATTTGCAAAGTCAGCAAACCAAGGATTGTCAATTTTCTTCACTTGAGCTACTGTAAAAAGTTGTTCATCAGGAAATGAATCCTTAATTTCACCCTGCTGCAACAGTTTTTCACTACCTTCCAGCCTTGATAAATGGTCAGCAACCAGATTTTTAGAACCTTTTTTTTTTTTTATTTTTTATCTTTAATTTCCAAATCAAACTCTAGGAGCAAAAGCACTCACCCAATAAGCCTTGGTTTAGCATATTTCTTGGCTAAAAGGTATTTAATGGCAGCATGGTCAGTGAACATTGTCACCTTGGTTCCCACTAAATATGGTCTAAACTTTTCAAAAGAAAACACCACAGCCAAAAGCTCTTTTTCAGTGGTTGTATAATTCTTTTGGGCCTCATTTAGAGTTTTGCTAGCATAATAGATGGGGTGAATCAACATCCCTATTCTTTGTCCCAACATAGCCCCAACAACGAAATCACTTGCATCACACATCAACTCAAATGACAATTGCCAATTGGGTGAAGAGATGATAGGTGCAGTGACTAATGCTGTTTTTAGGGTGTTGAAAGCCTTCAAACACTCAGCATCAAACTCAAAGGGGCGGTTCACTTCCAACAATAGGCAAAGGGGCTTGAAGGTTTTTGAAAAATCCTTAATAAACCTTCTGTAAAAACCAACATGTCCAATGATCGGTCTAATTTGTTATACACTTAGAATCTCCCAATTTTCTTATCTTAGTTGAATTCCTTGCGAAAGATAGGGGTGCAAGAAAGAACCGAAAAAACCGAAAAAACCGTCCAAACCGCCCGAAACCGCCACCGGTTCGGTTTCGGTTCGGTCCAGACGGTCGGTGGCGGTTTGAAGATTGGCAAAACCGAACATAAATGGTTCGGCTCGGTTACAACTTCATGTGATAAAAATTTTAACCGAGCTGACCGATTATTTAATGAGTTTCGTGCGGCGTGCATGTTTCCCCGTGATTTTCGTTTTTGGCATCTCCTTCCTTTTTTTGTGTGATTCACGTCTCACGATTTCTGTTAAGTTAATACTAAAAGGCTGGTAAGTGGTAAGTAAGTCAAGTGGGCTGGGCCTAGTTGGTAATTTGATTTTCAATATTTCCATTTTGATTTGATTTCATAATTCCATATTTCCATTTTTATTTGATTTCATGTTTTGACCGATTTTGTTAATTCAATTTTCAATATTTTATTTTCCTTTTTCAAAGTTTCAATTCCAAAATTAAATTTCCAAATTTAAAAATCTGTAGTTTCCATTTTCTTATTCTAAATCTAAAAAAGTAAATATATTCTTTATTTATTCCGGATTCTAAGATCTATAAAACAAAAATAAATCATCCACACCTAGACCTACAATTACAACTACAACAATATTTGTACAAGAGTACAAGACCATTGAACACGAACATAAAATTTGAAAATAATTACCAATCGAAGGGACTTGTGAGTAGGTTGAGGTTGAGGTCGAGGCCGAGGGAGAGGGACTACAGACTACTAGTGCTCGTGATCATATCTACTATTTATTTTGTGAGTATTTTACTGCTTCTCGGTTTTTAGTGTTTACTATTGCTTCTGCATGAGCCATGAGGTGATTAAAGCCTTATTTGCTTTTGGCTTTCGCTATTTAGTATTTCTTTTGCTAATTAATAGTTAATATTTAGTAACTAGTGAGTATTTACCTAACCATTATGTGATTGTATTTTACTACAGCTTCTGCATGAGGTGATTAAAACACTAAGTAGTAGTATTCTACGTATCTTAAAAAAAAAGAAGTATTTTACGTGTTATTGAGTCGTTGATGATTTTTTTTTTTTGCTTTACTTAGGTAATTAGTTTAGTTTTAATTTTTCTTTTTTTTTAGTTTTAGACTTTTAGTTTAGCTTTTGTTTTATTCATAAGTTTTAGATTGTTAGTTTAGAACTTTAGATTTTGATTGTTAGTGTAATAATTTGTATTTTGTATTGTAAATGTAATAGTGTATAATATAAATTATTAATTTACTGTTTAATTTAATAATTTAGTACATTATTAATTAGTTTTTAACTAGATACTAAATTCTTAGATAGAAATAGAACGATAGATTAGATTATATTAGTGAGTTTGCTTTCCTTTTAATAATTATTAACTTAAAATTTAATAATATTATTATTAATTGACAGTGATATCAAATTATTAATATCAAATCATGACAAGTTCAAAAATAAATGAAGTTGAAATTGATTGTGAGGAGAATGACGATTTGGATGAGCTTGCTGAGATGCCACCACCACCACCACCACTTAAGAATGAGAGAAAGAGGAAAAGAACTTCTATGGTATGGGATCACTTCACTAAATTACCTGATTGTAGTGAAGATAAACCCCAAGCCAAATGTAATTATTGTGACACTGTATATGCATGTCATACAAAGAGGAATGGGACAGGGACAATGAGATTGCATATTGAGAGTTATTGCAAAAAAAGTCCTTTTGCAAAAACAAAAGATGCATCTCAACAGAAATTGGTTTTTAAAAATAATGATGGTGTAGGAGATAATAAAGCGAATACATCACTTCAGTGTTCAACTTTTACTGTGGAGAATGCTAGGAGACTTCTTGCTGAAATGATCATAATTGATGAGTTGTCCTTTAGATTTGTGGAGAGTAGGATTTAGGAAGTTTGTGGAGGGGACGATAACTTTATTGGAACCAAAATTTGTTCTTCCTTCTCGGACTACAATTGCCAAGGACATTTTAGCTATATATGCCACCAAAAAATAAGCTTTGAAAGAACTTTTTGTAGATCAAGGGTTTAGAATTTCACTCACAACTGATACCTGGACATCTTGTCAAAACATTAACTATATGGTATTGACAGCACATTTTATTGATAGTAACTGGAAATTGCATAAGAGGATCATCAATTTCTCTCAAATAGATAATCATAAAGGGGAGACCATAGGAAGAGAAGTTGAACGATGTTTGAAACATTGGGGAATTGAAAAGGTATTGACATTGACTGTTGACAATGCTTCATCCAATGATACTGCTATTGCTTATCTAGTTAAGCATTTTAAACATGGATTGGTGTTGGATGGTGAGTTTTTGCATGTTAGATGTTGTGCACATATTCTTAATTTGATTGTGAATGATGGCTTGAAAGATGTGCATGAGTCAGTGTCTCGAATTCGAAATGCTGTTAGATTTGTTAGATCTTCTCCTGCTCGATTTGCAAAATTTAAGAAATGTATTGAAGAGGAGAATATATCTAGCAATAGTCTTCTATGTCTTGATGTTCCAACAAGGTGGAACTCTACATATTTAATGCTTGAGGCAGCTGGAAAATTTGAGAAGGCATTTGATAGATTAGATTATCACGACTTAGCATACTTGAAAATGAAAGAGGAGAATCAAAATCTTAACGGTACAGATTGGGAGGTTGCTCGCATATTTATTAGATTCTTATCCGTATTTTATGAGGTAACTCTTAGAATTTCTGGTTCACTTTATATTACTTCAAACATGGTCTTCGAAGAAATTGCAACTATCCAGAATTGTATACGAAAATATTCTTCAAGTAGTGGTGATAGTCCAATTATTGTTGATGTTGCAACTAAAATGCAATTGAAATATGACAAGTATTGGGGGAGTAGTGACAAGGCGAATTACTTATTATATGTTGCATTTGTTCTTGATCCTCGTCACAAGATGAAATTCCTTATATATTGTTTCAATCAGTTGTTTGAGGATAATGTGGCAAAGGAAATTGGAAAAAAAGTGGAAGACGTATTGAGACGATTGTTCAACGAGTATAATTCGTTAGAGACAAAGAATGCTTCATCTTGTTCAAAAAGTCGAATGAGTCAATCCACTTCTACTGATTCTACTGCTAGAACAAGTAATCCTTTTCGCTTTCAACATGCTGATATGTAAGATGATGAGGATGATTTTGATGTGGACACAGAGATGGATGTTTACTTATTGGAACGTCGTGTAAAAGGTGATGATAATTTTGACATCTTAGAATGGTGGAAAGTGAACTCTTCTAGGTACAGGGTTCTTAGTAAGGTTGCACGAGATGTTTTGGCAATTCCAGTGTCTACCGTTGCTTCTGAGTCTGCATTCAGTACTGGTGGAAGAGTGATAGATCCTTTTCGCTCCACATTGGCTCCATCCACCGTTGAGGCACTTATTTGCGCACAAAATTGGCTACGTTCTAATGTTATCAGTATTGATCTTCAATCACATTTGGAGGAAGTTTCTCGCTTTGAGGAAGGTTTGAAACTTTTTAATCTTTAAATATTAATTTCAAAATTCATTAATTTCTTTAATTATTATTATTATTTTGCATTTGTAGATTTGAAATCATGCACAGAGGAAGCAGCTAAAGGACAAGGATCAAAGGAAAATAACTTGAAGTGAAAATTGAAGTTTGAAGCTGAACTATTTGTTTAATTGCTTTTGCCTTTTACAATTGGTTGTTTTTTAGAACTTAATTTTGTTCGTAATTTTTTTAATTTTAAAGTGAACTAGTGAACTGTGAAGTCAAGCTTTTGTTATTTTGTGATTCTTATTCATTGAAGTGATCTTTAATTGCATTATTTATTAGATTAAAGTAAAATAATTCTAACTATTGTTTTGATTTACTTTTTACTTTCAATTCAATAAATTGAAAATAATGACAAAAAAAAAAAAAAAATACAAAACAAAACTGGAAGAAAGAATTAAGATAGAAAGTATTATTAACTATTATGGAAAAGAGAAATAAATAATAATAATAAAAAAAAAGTAACCCAAAGAAAGAAAAGGGAAAGAAAAAAAAATTGGAAAAATCTCATTGTTTTAAATTTTGCAAACTTTTTACATTATTTCAACCATTAATTAATGCTCCATGCAGTATGCACGAGGCCTTCGAATAATCTCACTTCTCAAATCTCATTCCCAGATTCCCAGTCTCCCACATCGGTAAGATTTCAATTTTTGGAGCAATCCCACCGCTATAAAAAGATCAGCAAGTGCTTTAATAAATTACAAAATAAAAACAAAAATTAAAAAAGGCGTGAGTCAAGTTGTGCGCCGTGCGTTAGTACACTGTACAAGCATGGCCCAACTTGATCCATAACCCGACTCGCGACCCAGTTCAAGGTACGTGGTTCGCCGATTATATAGCCGAGCCGAACTGTCGGTTCAGCGGTCGGTTCGGCGCGGTTTTACGCAGTAAGCGGTTCGGTGACGGTTTTTAGTATTTTTTACCTAAATAAACGGTTCGGCTTCGGTTTTGTCCAATAACCGAGCCGAACCGACCCGCTTGCACCCCTAGCGAAAGATGCTTTAAAATGAGTATAATATGTCTATAGGTCCTCACCGAAGCTTTGAAAGCAATTCGGGGCTAAAACGAGCGAAGCCGGAGCGTAAAATGACCATTTTGCCCCTGGAGCCTCATCAGCGTCGAGACGCTCGTCATTAGAGTCGAGACGCTTGTCCACAGCGTCGCGACGCTAGGGAAATCTGAGAGATATTTTCCAAAATTGAAGGGGACAGTGTCGCGACGCTAGGCAATTTTCCAAAATCGATTTTTTCCAAATTTGGCTAGAATTTTTCCTTGTTTGAAGACCCAATTCAGCACCATTCTAACACGAATTGAAGGGCAAGAAACACTATAAATAGAGGGTCTTGGTGTAGGTTTAAAATCATCCCAAAATACAATATTGTAGCCACCTTGCTCTTTACTTTTCTAGAGTTCTTTTAAGTTTTCTTAGTCCATGGGTCGGTTGATCGAGCCTCGAGCTTGGAGGTGCTTGTCTATGGCCAACTGAGCTCGGATCGTTGTAATCGGGACTTCAGTTTGTAAGTTTGATTCAATTTTATGAGATTTCTATTCTTCATTACTTAGTTAATTGTCTTTGTGATTTTAGTTCTTTGCATACAAGTTTAGATTGTGGTAGGAAAGATTGACAACCATGACCGCGCCCTGTCTAAATTTACTTGCTAAATCTAAGTAGCAAATAGGTTAACGTTATGATATTACGCATGCGTCCTTAGAACTAAATGATTTAATCAATTGTAATTGTGGATTGTTGCCCGTTGCATGTGAATTAATTCGACTAGATCCCAATGCGGTTTAGATTAGTTAATAGGCCAATTAATTAATTTAAATTAGAATCAAACTTAGCGTTTGCATGTTTGTGATAGTTGGATCATGGCTCTTGGTTTGTATCCGGAGTACGCCGGACTTAGATAGTTAATTAAATATCAATTGATAATCGATGAATGAAATTAATCAAACTTAACACCGAGTTAAACCCCGATTATAGTGATCCTCGTGGTAAGATCAACTAACCCCACCTTTACTTTCCTTGCATTTAATTTTCCTTATTTATTTTCATGCCTTTACTTTATGTCTTAATCTTTTATCAATAAACCCCCCTTTTTGGTTACCTCAAAGACACAAAAGAATATAGAAATAAACCGATTGTTCCCTGTGATCTTTCCCGACCACTACTGCTACAAGTTAGCTTTAGGAATCGTGAATTATAAATTTATTTGACAAGAGACCGCGACAATCTCTTCCGTCAAATTGGCGCCATTGCCGGGGAACACGGTGTCTTATTTCTATTTTCTTTTGTGTTTTTCACCTTTTTCTTGTTTTTTTTAGTTTGTTTCTTGTAGGCCTTCGTGACGATCCTTTTGCAAGAACAAGCTTATTTGCACACCAAGAAGCAAGGAAAAGGAATTGAGCTTCATGGAGATTTAGCTTTTGAGAGCAAAACAAAAAATTCTATCCCTTCCTTTTTAATTTTCTTTCCTTATTTAGTTGTTTTCCTAATTTGTTTTTGTTTTTATTTTTGGTAGGATCCCTACACCAAATCTCTACAATTTTTGCCAATCGTGGGAGTTTCCATCCTTGCTAACCTAATGCTTAAACAGGGAAGGTTTTCTGTTCCCTTTTACTTTTTGTCCCTTACTTTCCATGTTTAATTTATATTAGGGACAATGTAACGTTTAGGTTGGGGGTGGAAGAAATATCTTGCATGTAAGATTTTCATTGAGTCTTTGCGCGCAGACTATATTTTATATGCATGCTTGATTTATTGCTTTGTGTGTTAATTGGATTAATATTTTAAGCAATTTAAAAAAAATTAAAAAAAATTAGAACCTGAATCGGCGAAGTTCTGTCTAAGGTTGGAGGTAAGTTGACGGTTTACGGAACACCTCCTACCTGGGAACTGACCCGAGCCAGTGAAGTTCTGTCTAAGGGTGGAGGTATTTAAGTTGACGGTTTACGGAACACCTCCTACTTGGGAACTGATCTGAATCGGTGTTCAAGTTTATTTTTAAATTGAGCAAATTTTAAAAATTTGAGATTTTATGCCTTGCTTTAAAATTGGTTATTATGAGATTTCTAGGATGAGAAAAGCATGAGTATATATTTTTCTTATAGTTGAATTGCATGCATTCTAGCATCTTTAGAGACTTCATTAAAATTTTTCTTAACTAAATCGAGCATGAGTCCTTCCTAGCGTAGTTTTGTTGGTTTTAGATGGCTTTATAGGATTCACGCCTCCGTTGTCACCTCGATAGGATATGTTGCATGTTTAGAGGAAATTTTTGCAAAATAGCTTGTATAATGTTTGGGGAGTGAAAAAAAGAATATTTTCCTTGTGAGCTTCAAAAGAAAAATAATTTATTTTATCAAGAAAAAGAATGCGAGAAAAAGAAGAAAAATATTTTTGTTCAGCTTGTCGGGGTAAAAAGAGCTACCTCTAGTGTGATCAGTTAGGCCGTCCAAGAGAAAACTCGGGGAAATGTGGTCCTGCATTAGTTGTGTGAAAGCTAGTGCCCCTTAAAAATCATGTATATATGCAAGCTTAGGGCCCTTTAGTTGAAAAAAAAAAGAAGAGAAAGAAAAAAAATTAGGGCACCCCTTTGCATCCTTAAACAAGTTAGTTTGTTCCTTTCCTTTAATGCATTATGCCTTTGTCCAGTGTAGAGGGAAGATGGAATAGAGAATTTTATAAGTCCTTCTCGAACTTTTCAAAACATCTCTAGGAAAGACTTAGCTCGCATTTTGCATAAGAAAGAATTTGACTAATTTTAATTTGTCTCTAAATATGCTAGTCTTGCATTTAATTCTCTTAAGTAAAATGTTGATCATACTTGTCTTTGAGAAATTGAGTCATGAATATTGCATTGCACAATAATCTCTCTCATTATAATATTAGCTTGCTCAAGGACTAGCAAGGTTTAGGTTGGGGGTATTTTGATCGGTCTAATTTGTTATACACTTAGAATCTCCCAATTTGCTTATCCTAGTTGAATTCCTTGCAAAAAATGCTTTTAAATGAGTATAATATGTCTATAGGTCCTCACCGGAGCTTTGGAAGCAATTCGGGGCTAAAACGAGCGAAACCAGAGCGTAAAATGACCATTTTTCCCCTGGAGCCTCATCAGCGTCGAGACGCTCGTCATCAAAGTCGAGACACTACAGAGTCGAGACGCTTTCCCACAGCGTCGCAACGCTAGGGCAATCCGAGAGATATTTTCCAAAATTGAAGGGGACAGCGTCGCGACGCTAGGCAATTTTCCAGAATCGATTTTTTCCCAATTTGGCTGGAATTTTTCCTTGTTTGAAGACCCAATTTGGCACCATTCTACCACAAATTGAAGGCCAAGAAACACTATAAATAGAGGGTCTTGGTGTAGGTTTAGAATCATCTCAAAATACTATTGTAGCCACCTTTCTCTTTACTTTTCTAGAGTTCTTTTAAGTTTTCTTAGTCCATGGGTCGGTTGATCCAGCCTCGAGCTTGGAGGTGCTTGTCTATGGCCAACTAAGCTCGGATCGTTGTAATCTGGACTTCGGTTTGTAAGTTTGATTCAATTTTATGAGATTTCTATTCTTCATTACTTAGTTAATTGTCTTTGTGATTTTAGTTCTTTGCATACAAGTTTAGATTGTGGTAGGAAAGATTGACAACCTTGACCGCGCCCTGTCTAAATTTACTTGCTAAATCTAAGTAGCAAATAGGTTAACATTATGATATTATGCATGCGTCCCTAGAACTAAATGATTTAATCAATTGTAATTGTGGATTGTTGCCCGTTGCATGTGAATTAATTCGACTAGATCCCAATGCGGTTTAGATTAGTTAATAGGCCAATTAATTAATTTAAATTAGAATCAAACTTAGCGTTTGCATGTTTGTGATAGTTGGATCATGGCTCTCGGTTTGTTGCCGGAGTACGCCGGACTTAGATAGTTAATTAAATATCAATTGATAATTGTTGGGTTCCTAGAGTGAGTAAAAATGCGATATAAAAATGCTCTAGAACTCTTTGCAAGTATACACAGTCCGCAACAAGTAATAAGTATTTATCGAATCAAAGGTCTGAATTAGCTTCCACTTTATCTATTTTGTTTATCTTTTTAATGGTTTCAAAGGTGGTTAAAATGATTGGTTTTTATAAAATTCTGAAGCAAAAGAAATGACAGAACAGAAAATAAACAAATAGGTAGACAGATTAGAATCAGGCGCTGGTCAGGATCTAGTAATTGTTTTAAAAGATGCTCTAGCAATATTATTGATCATGCAAAACTCTCGCAGTCTTATTAGCAGATTCCTCCCGGAACTCCGGATTTTTTAGAATATGTTTCAACTCCAATGAAGTACTACCGATCAAGCACTAGGCAACTGGCTATCCCTAGCTCAGTCACTGGCGTTCACCAATACACAATGATCTAGTGTGATTAACCGCCACACACTCCCTAAATCATCCCTGAAACTAGAGAGAGGTATTCATACCGGCTGGCCAGGCGGGCATAAAATAGAAATGAACACAACAATTAATCAAGATGCATAGAATCAATATTTATTACTAGAGATTAAGCACGACAACTACATGTTCCTAACCAACGTCTAAAGCTACTTAGTTCATAAAATGCATGGAAACACACGTTACAATCTGAGTAAGCATATCCATATTCACAAAATAATACAAGAAAATATTAATTCCCTCGATCAGCTTGCAAATGATGGTTTCCTTGATGGTCTCCAATCTCTCCTCTATTCGACTCCCAAAGGTGGAAGTAACCTTTCCAAGAATGGAATGTTTCTCCCAAAGATGAAATGATTTTGACTTGGGCGGCTATCTCCTTTTATAGAGTTGAGGAAAGCTTGAATTAGGTTGACCTGGACACGTGGATGGCTCTCCTTGCTCCTTTATCCCGAGATTAGCTTAACAGAATTCAGTTTGTTAAATTGGCTAACGAGCTGTGACGTGGCAGTTTTTGCTCCCAGCTTTGCTTCAGCACTGATTTTGCTCCCTTAAGTCGCCTAGCAACATATTCTGCACAAAATAATTTCCAAAGCTTCCATTCTTCCAAATGGGTTAAAACATATAATATTTATCTAAAAGCAACCCTATTAAGCACAAAAGACAAACAAATCACTATAGAAATGAGGTCTAAATAACTCCCTTTTGGAGAGTTATCAATAATCGATGAATGAAATTAATCAAACTTAACACCGAGTTAAACCCCGATTATAGTGATCCTCGTGGTAAGATCAACTAACCCCACCTTTACTTTCCTTGCATTTAATTTTCCTTATTTATTTTCATGCCTTTACTTTCTGTCTTAATCTTTTATCAATAAACCCCCCTTTTTGGTTACCTCAAAGACACAAAAGAATATAGAAATAAACCGATTGTTCCCTATGATCAACCCCGACCACTACTGCTACAAGTTAGCTTTAGGAATCGTGGATTATAAATTTATTTGACAAGAGACCGCGACAATCTCTTCCGTCACCCAAGAAAACTTCGAACTCCTTTCACTGTGGTTGGAGGCTCTAGCTTTTCAATAATCTCCACCTTGGCTTTATCCACTTCAATGCCTTTCCTAGAGATTTTGTGCCCAAGAACTATGCCTTCTTTAACCATAAAGGGGCATTTTTCCCAATTGAGCATCAAATTGGTTTCTTCACATCTTTGCAATACTTTTCCCAAATTAGTGAGGCAAGCTTGAAATGACTCCCCAAAAACTGAAAAGTCATCCATGAATACTTCCATTACGATCTCCACTAAATCAGAAAAATTGGCCATCATACACCTTTGAAAAGTGGCAGGGGCATTACAAAGACCAAATGGCATTCTCCTAAATGCAAAAGTACCATAGGGACAAGTGAAAGTGGTTTTCTCTTGATCTTGAGGGGCTATGGTTATTTGGTTATATCCTGAATAATGATGCGCAAATTGCTAACCGCAAGTGTACGGGTCAAGTAATAATATAGTGTTTTCGTGTAAAACGAGTGTCGTCCTCTGGATTGGATTTCTAGCAAATTAAGTACCGTGGATACTTTTGTTCAATTTTATTTAGGGAGCAAAACTCAAAGATAAAGATAAAAGTAAAGACAAAAAGCATAAAATAAAGGTGGAGACTCAAATGGAAAGACTCTTAGGGAATTGATTTCATTGTTGAGATTGAGGATAAATTAATGGGATGAATTTAGCATGCAATTATTCTACCAAGTCTAGGAACCTTTTATCACAACTATCTCTCCCGAGTATAATTGATTCTCATGCATGCAACCAACTTGATATCCCTATCTAAGTTCATTAACATGCAAGGCTTTGAGTTTAGTTCTTCAAGCAACTTCTAAAGTTATTCCAAATCCCGTCACAAACTTAGAATTTCTACTTTAGTCATGCAATTAAATAAAGTAAGTCTTAGGCCAAATCCCCTCTCCCGAGCAAGATTCAACACTCAAATCATTCAACTAGTGATCAAGTAATTGAAAGCATTTAACCATAATTGCATAGGTAAAATATATGCATATTCATACCACAAATCAATCCAACAACCTAAAACAACTACATCAATCCCTAAGACAAACAACTAGCAATTCATAGTCTTTAAACTACAAACACTAATTGAAAGAAAAGCCATAAAAACTACAAGAGTTAAGGGAAAGAGAAAGGAAAACTCGAATCCGCCGACACCGCACGTCCCCGTCACGATCTCCACGTCTTCTCGCTTGATTCCCGCTCCTTGGCCTTGCCTTTAGCTCCCACAAAAGGTCTCTAGTCGAAATTAGGGCTAAAATCTCACCAATTGGACTCCCCTTGGCCGTAGCATGAAAAGAAGATTAAATAGGAAATCTGTCGATAGCGTCGAGACGCTAGTGTCATAGCGTCGCGACGCTATGACCTTTTGCCGCCTGAATCAGAAAAGGAAAGGCAGCGTCGGGACGCTGCTCTGCAGCGTCGGGACGCTCCAAGAGCAGCGTCCCGACGCTGGTCTACAGATGGCTCTCTTTTGGCTTCTTCTAACTTGAATCTTTTTCGTACTTTAGCCAATTTTCATGTCCCGAACACATATTTAGCTCCAATTTCCCAATTTAACTCCGAAACATGATTCCTACAAATAGAACACAAAAATGCATAATTTTGGCCAATTAAATATAAAAGACTAGCTTAATTATTTAGGGAAAAATAGCTAGCTATGCTCGCTATCAAATAACCATCCAAAAAACAATAATAATCTTGCCCAGCTAGCTTGTCCAACATTTGGTCAATGAAGGGTAAAGGGAAATGGTCTTTTCTTGTGGCTTTGTTCAAATTCCTATAATCCATACATACCCCCTGTCACTATTCTAGTGGGAACTAGCTCATTTGCCTCATTAATCACCACGGTCATTCTTCCCTTTTTAGGCACACATTGGACTGGACTAACCCAATTACTATCAACTATAGGGTATATAATTCCAGCATCTAGCCACTTGATTATCTCTTTTTTTACCACTTCTTTCATGGCCGGATTAAGCCTCCTTTGTTGCTCAATTGATTTGAAGTTTCCTTCCTCCAAATTAATTTTGTGCATATAAAAGGATGGACTTATACCTTGGATATCAGCTAGAGTCCATCCAATAGCCTTTTTAAACTTTTTCAACAACTCCAACAGTGCTTGTTCATCTCCAGGGAGCAAACTTGTGGAAATTGTGATGGACAATGTTTTTTGATCTCCCAAATAGGCATACTTCAAATGGGTGGGTAAAGACTTGAGTTCTAATTTAGGAGGCTCTACAATGGATGGCTGCATAGGTTTTATTTTCCTATCAGGCAACTCCAATGATTCAAAAGCTCTCCTAAGGTTAGAAACTTCACTTACTGTCTCCATATTCTGTTGCACACACAAAATTTCCAAGTCTTCCACTTCTATCTCACCAAACTGTTGTATGTGGTGCTACAACAGCTTTACTTCCATTTTGTTTGTTACAAGCTCATCCAACACATGAATCACAAAACATTCCTCCATCTCAACTGGGCATTTCAAGGCATCAAACACACTAAATTTAACTTCTTGATCATGCACTTGCATAGTCAATTCACCCTTTTGAACATCAATCAGAGCTCTTCCTGTAGCAAAAAATGGTCTTCCTAGGATAATTGGGACATCCTTGTCAGCTTCATAATCCAAAATGATGAAATCCGTTGGGAATATAAACTTATCCACTTGAACTAAAATGTCCTCAATTTTTCCCTCAGGGTAGGTGATTGATCTATTCCCAATTTCTTGTAAATGGACAATGGCATGAGGTTTATGTTAGCCCCAAGATCACACAAGGATTTTCCCAACTCTTTACGACCAATAGAAACATGAATGGTAAAAGTCCCACGGTCTTTCACTTTGGGGGGATCCTATTTTTCAAAATTGCACCATATTCCTCAGTTAATGCCATGGTTTCATACTGACCCAATCTCCTTTCTTTTTTTGTTTGTCAAAATATCCTTGAGGAACTTCACATAGTTGAGCATTTGTTCCAAAGCCTCAACTAGTGGAATGTTTATATGAAGCTGTTTCAGGACCTCAAGAAATTTCTTAAAATTGGCTTGATTTTTCTGTTTTAGCCTTTGGGGAAAGGGTGGTGGGGGTGGTTTAAATGTTGGGGAAGGTGTAGGAATTGACTTAGGAGGAGCTACAGGGGTTGGTCTAGGGATTTCTTCAATTTTCCCACTCTTTGGACCCTTTTCCACTTGAATTCCAACATGTTTTTCCACATTTTTCTCTGCTGTCTTTTCCATATCAGCATGCATATCAGCTTGCCGTCCAGCTGGTTTTTGCTGGTTTGGCCCCCTTTTTTTCAACTAAAGGCCTTCCACTTCTTAGTTCCACAGCTTGGACTTGTTTCTTTCCTTCCCTCTTTGAATTTTTAGTATTCGAGGGAAGTTTACCATGTGGCCTAACTTTCAACTCACTAGCTATTTGGCCTATGTGAATTTCCAGATTTCTTAGATACGCTTGGTGAGTTTGAATGGCAGCATCAGTTTTAGCCATATATTCCTTGAACAAGCTCTCTAAAAAAGTTCCAGGAACATGTTGGTTCATGGTATTTTGGAACTGATTTTGCTGATTTTGTTGCCCAAATCCAGGAGGTCCACTCATCTTTTGTTGAGCTTGTTGGGTGTTGGAATTGCTTCCTTGACCTCCCCAAGCAAAATTAGGATGATTTCTCCAACTCGAATTATAGGTATTGGAATATGGGTTATTCCTAGGGGTATTTCAATATAGATTAATATACGGTGTGAGATCCTTTTGATACGCTTTCGCTGTGCTAGGGCCCTTCATCCCTACAATTGGTATCAGAGCCTCCGCTGTCCCTTTTAATCGATGTTAAAATTTTCAATAGGCTCTAATAGGTGGGATTTATGCATAATGTATGAACGATTTGCATTGGGCTTTCTGGGTTAATTTTTGGCCATAGATTTTACCATTTTTTTAATGTGATTTGATCATTTAAGGGCCCTGTGTTTTGGGCATTTATATGTAAAATCGAGTCTTTTGTAAGTCCGGGTCTAGATCAGGTCTTTTTGTGTAAAGAATCGTTGAAATCGCTGCTGAAAACAAAGCCAAAAGATGAAGAACAACCGCTGTTTTTGCCCAGATTGTACTCCAGACGCAACAGCGTCGAGACACTGTTCTTCGGTGTCTCGACGCTTACACAAATGTGACGCGAATTAGGGTTTCTCAAGCGCGATTCACTAGCCCTAATTCGAAGTTCGGTTTGCTTGGACCTATTTGGTTCGGTTCAACCCGATTTTGGCTCGGTTCGTGATTTTGGAGGCCGTTTCGAAGGGGTTCAAGTTCGTTCGTGATGTCTTGACCAGATTTTAGAGATGCAGAAGGATTTTAGGATAGAATTTAGCTATAATTATTGTAATTTATGCTTTATTTTATCCTAGTGGCCAAAAGTAACCGGTTCAATTGCTATTTATATGCTTTGTGAATGTCATATAGAATAATAATCTCACCTTAGGTTATAAACATGCTCATGCATTTAATATATTATAAATTGTTATAATGTATGTTTTAAATGCATGGATATTTTCATGGGTAGTTTAATATAAGTGTGTATTAAATATATGAAAATAATAAAGCATGAAACATGTCATTACTTAGATTAAATATAAATTGTTATGTTTAATGTGGTGAATGCAGCATGCTTGAATGATTTTCTTGATTGGCTTATATATAAATGTTATATTAAAAAGAAAATCAATATTGCATGAAGCATGAAACATCCATAGTAATTAATATAATTGTTATATTATAACTCATGCAATGCAATTAATATGGTCTAATTATTTAATTTGAATATGATTGTTGAATGAATTAAACCCTAGAATCATGATTATAGGATTAATCATTAAAATTTGAAATAATTTTAAAACTAATGATTAGAAACCGTCAATCTATAATCAAGAATTGCATGCAAACATAAGATCATAGGATAAATGAATTAATTTTAAATTGTCTAAAATTAATTAGACCTAGATCATTTTCTAATAGGATTAGAATTTTTCTTAGAATTAAAAATATTTTTAATTGACTAAGTAGGAAAAACATTACTATGATTATAAAGGAACTCCACCGGTTAACTTCTATCTAAGGTTGGGGGTACTTAAGATGACAGTTGCATTGGTTGCTGTTGCACTTGCAGTTGAATTTGCGGCTGCAAAGGCTGTGCAATCTTTAGTTGAACTTGACTATTGAATCCTAGTGGTCCTCCCTGCTTAACAAAAGGGGTTGTATTGGAAGTACTAGCTTTTTGTCCTCCCCATGAAAAGTTAGGGTGTTGTCTCCATCCTGGATTGAATGTGTTGGAGTAAGGATTTATCCTGTTCTATGCACTTACAAAATATACTAAAGTTGGATTTTGAGGACAATCTTCAAATGAGTGCTCTTCATTGCAAGTAGTGCAAATGGGGTTTGAAGCTTGGCTCACGGCTGCAACTTGAACTTGATTCCCTAAAAGTAAGATTCATAAGCATATCATTCATAGTTAACATCTGCTCCGATAGTGTCTCTAAATGATTAACTTCTTGGACCTTGACACTATTTCTAGATGGTGTTTATTCTTCTCCCCATTGACTATTGTTTGCAATAATTGCGTCAAGAATCTTGTTTGCCTCATTGAAAATCTTTTTAAGCAACAAACCATTAATTGATGCATTGACGAACTGCTTTAGAAGCTTGAGTCAGTCCGTTGTAAAAATGCTCTAATAGAAGACAAGAAGGTAAGCCATGGTGTGGACATTTTCTAATCAACTTCTTAAAGCACTCCCATGCTCTGTCTACTCCTTCTTGTGGTCCCTGTTTAAAAGTGATAATCTCCCCTTGGATTTGTGCATTCTTTGTGGGCGGAAAATATTTCAAAAGAAATTTTTCAGCAAGCTCATCCCATGTGGTGATGTTATTCGGTGGAAAAGAATCTAACCATGCTTCTGCATTACCTTGCAAAGAAAATGGAAAAAGTTTCAAACGCAAAGTTTCATTGGATACTCCATTAAGTTTGAACGGATTGCATATTCTCAAGAATTGTTTCATGTGCTTGTGAGGATCTTCACTAGGAAGTCCCGAAAATTGGTCTATGGTCTGAAGCATTTGGAACATGATTGGCTTGAGCTCGAAATGATTTGCATCAATGATTGGCTCAACAATTCCTGTATTGAGATTGTAGAAAGTTGTGGACGCATAATCCCTGATGGCTCTATCCCTTTCATCTGCAATAAGAATATGATTATGTGCTACCGCAACTTGTTGTTGCACATTGTTAAGTTGTGCTCCTCTTTGCTGCGCACCGAGAGGGTCTCCAACAGGTGGCTCCATAGTAATTTCCTGCAGAAAAATTCCTTCTGGGGTTTCTTGTTGTTGAACTTCTCGTAGTTCCTTTAACTTCCTTCTTTGCTCCTTACAGCGTTGTTAGAAAGTCTTCTCTATCTCAGGATCAAAATTGAATTTAGGTCTTTTGAGCATACACCAATCCAATCTACAAAGAAATCCCTGAAAAAAAGAATCGATGCCCTGTGATAGAGGAATTTGCGGTCGCAAATCAATTGCAATTCCTGCTTTACAGAAACTAAAAATTATTTAATTCAACCGTTTTACCAAAAATCTCCTCGGCAACAGTGCCAAAAACTTAACGTGAGTGCAAGTATAAACTATCAAGTAATAAAGTGGAGAGTACTCCAGATATCATACCCAAGGGAGATGGTGACTAGTTGAAAAACACTGGATTCTGCAAAACAAGAACCTCTAAATTTGTAACCGAGGATGGTAACCAAAGAAATAATTTGATTGGTGGTTTTGTGATTTGAAGAGAAAAGATAAAATAAAGCTAGTAATTGAAAGCGGTAAAGATATATGAGATAAGCAGGGAATTCAAATAGATCAAGCAAAAACTTTAGATTGCGCCCACCTTTGCGCTAGCAACTCACTCAGGCATTGCAAACGGCTGGAGAACACTATCTATAGTGCCCACATAGACATGATGCAGATCGAATCCTCCAGTTTGCACCTGCAAATACCCTGACAACTAGATTGTGAGTTAAGTCCTACTTCTATTCAGCTCTGGTGTAGGTGCCTTTAGAAGACTAAGCCAACTAGGCATCTATTTCTAGGGCTAGCTGAAACTTAGATAATTAATGCACACGACTCTCAAAACTCTAGTGGTTCCAGTCTTATTTCTAGGATGCAAGAAAACAAAGTCTTATTTCTAGGATCTTTTCCACTATTGTTTTTGCGAACCCGCACATTCAACTTCAACCTTTCAGCCATCAGCTGAACACAAACTATGTTAACTTAAGTGATCAGTTTAAGCTAACAATGAAACTCAAACTTCAGCAAAAACAAACAATGCTAAGAGGAAGAAAGGTTGCCTTTGCATAGGTGGGGCTTTCTTCTACTCAATGTAACCACATATTTGAATCTCCGAGAAGAAGCTTAGCTCATTGAGGAAAGTAAAATGCAAGACATAAAGTAAAGAGTGCACAAAGTAGAAGAATAAACTGAATTCATATGAATTAAATGGAATGAGTACAAGAATAATGAACTTACAACTGAAAAGTAAAGGAAAATAGAAAAGTATAGTAACATAAAATAAAAGACTAAACAGAAAGTAAAATGCAATACTCGACTAAAGATCTTCCCCTCTCTATCTAGCTTGCTCTTAACTTTTTTCAAGGGGAGACAAGCCTTTCTCTTCTTCTTCTTTTGAATGGAAGAGCCGACAGAGGCTGAAAGATCTGGAACTCGGAGTGGTTACAAGATGAGAAGAAAGAAAAACTAAAACTATCATAAGGACGAATTTTCGAGCTCCTTTTGTTTATTGCACCTTGGTCACCTTTTATAGACCTTGGAAGATAGGGTTAGCTGCCGAGATCAGTGTGAGAGAGTCTTAGAAGGTAAAAATCCACGATCCTTGGAGATTTGATGCGAGATTTGAGATTTTCAGATGCTTCTGTGAAGATCCCGCGAATCTCAGAATTCTGTCGGAAAGCGTAGTTGCGGCCTCAAAGTCGGGCACAAAATCTTCTGTGCACTGTCTTGATACTTCTGTCTTCAGCTGGAGCTACTTTCCTTATAAGTTTGTGGGCGCAATTTAGACTCAATCTCCACATCTTCAGGACTAGATGTGGGCCCAAATCTTCAACTTTAACTCTTTTGCTCTGCTACTATTTTCTCTCCAATTGCGGGTGCATTTCCCTTGGAAAACTCTCTGCACAAAAACATTAACTTTGGATAAATTCTTGCAAAAGCTATCTCTTTTTATACATTTTAAGCATAAATTCTATACTTCTAAGATTTTCCACATGATTCTAAGACTTTTTCTAAATTGACTAAAAAAGATAAGATTTTAAGCACAAAGTCCTTGCTTTCCAAACAATAACCTAAGTTTTTAAGGCTAAATAACGCACATAAATGGGCGTTATCAGAGTTAAAGATAGAATTTTGAAGGTGCTTCAAGGTTGGAAAGAGAGGTTGTTCTCCATAAGAGGGGAAGCTTCTCAAAGAAAGATGCGGATGACATATTGAACACCCCGTTAGGAGAAGTTAACTTTAAAGATGAGATCGTTTGGAATTTCGATAAGAAAGGTTCCTTCTCGGTCAAGAGTGCTTATCATCTTTTTATTTCTTTTGGAAGAAGCTTTTGAATCTCTCAATAATCCCTAGAGCGAAAATAAGTGTTTGGAGAATTATCAATGATATTATTCCTAACAAAGTTAACATTCAGGGAAAAAGAATTGATATTATCCCACTGTGTTTTTTGTAGGAAAAATAAGGAGTCTACATAACAATTATATGGGAGTGCAAGACAACTAACAAGGTTTGAATTAAAATTATTCCTAGTTCTCATAATCTCTTTTTTCTCTGCCGATCAAGTTGGTCTAGTAAGAACCACTGGAATTGGTTCATCAACAACACAAAAACAGAGGACTAGGAAATAACTATGGTCATAATGTGGAACATATGGCAGTACAAAAATCAATTACACAACCCTAACAAAAATCAATCAGAATCCCAACTTATCATCCTAATCGAGAGGAGCATCAGTGAGCATAAAGGGAGAAAAAAGCACATACCGTTGAATTTGAGTGGCTTGAGATGTGAGAGCCACTTGAGTCATGCGAATTGGATTCCTTTGTCGGCGAATGTATGGGAAATGAATGTGGATGCCTCTTGGAACGAATCTTCGAATCAGGGAGAAATGGGCTTGATTGTGCGTGACTCTGGCGGGTCTCTCATTTGTGCCAGAATGCAAAAAATCTCAAAAAAGTCCAATTGGTGCCCTGGAAGCTAAAGTAATCTGGGAAGGTTTGAAATCCATTCACGATTTCTTTGGCAGCAGCTTGACCATGGAAATTGAATTAGATACATTCTAATAGGACCAATTTATTCCTATATATTTAGGCCAAATCATGCTAGTTTTATAATCGTTTATGTGCTTAATTGTATTATTTTGTAGGTATTTGATGTTTGGGCTTCCTGGGAGTACTTTGGAGCAAAAATGGCTTAAATGGAAGAAATTAGGCGAAATACTGATCAATGGAAGTCAAAGCAATGAAGTGGAGCAAGCTAGGGGCGCTTTAGGCAGTCGTAGCTTCTAGACACTGCTTATAGCGTCTAGATGCTATCCCAGATTTTCGCAAGGTAGAAGCCAAGTGTCTAGACGCTACGCGTGCACATAAAAATTGTATTTTCGCGTTTCTAGGTCATTCTAGCTCTATTTTTAGTGATTTTTTCAACGTTCTTCTCAGTTTTCTCTCTATTTTTCATTTCTTCTTAGTTTAGGTTAGTTTTAGGACAGTTAATCAAGCCTTGTGGCTTAGATTTGACTCATCTATGGTCGTTTAAGCGTGGATTGCTATAATCGAACCTTGGTTTGTAAGTGTATTCAACTTTTATGAGATTTCTGGAACTTTATGGGATTTTGTGAATGTTTAATGATGCATTTATGTTATCTTGTTTAAACTATCATTTATGAATGTTTTCGTATGCGATCTATTTGTTATTTGAGATAGCCACTAGGTCTGAATCATGTTTTTTGCATCTTAATTTTCATAGCTTGCTTGATAGGGCCTAAGAAACATAGAGAAATTAGTCAATTGAATTAGGAATTTGTTTCTTAATTGAATCGATTAATTCCAGACCTTTAGACTTAATGGAATTAATTTAGTAGACAATTTCTCGGGCTAACGGGTTGTCTAACTTGTTAATTAAAATTAGATTTGTGGGCTAGCGGTCTAATGAATGAGGGGTAATGGGCAAAAATTAATATTAATCGATTAATTGATCACGTGGGCTAACGGGATAATTAATCGATTAACACAGGTTTGAAGGATGCCGAATCCAAATAGCCAAGAAGCACACCGGGCTCATAACAATTCATTAAAATCAATCTTTAGATAATCAATGAATAAAATTGAATATATTGAACACCGAGTGTTTCCGATTGCAGTAATCACCAAGGTACGATTAACCTACCCACCATTTATTTTCTTGTTTTTACTTTTATATTATTTACTTTCCTTTAGTTTATATTTTACGTGCATTTAATCTCTTTGATAGCGAGCGTAGCAAGCTATTTTTCCCTAATTAATTTAGTTAGTCTTTGATATTAAATTGGCCAAATTCATGCATTTTAGTGTTTTATTTGTAGGAATTATGTATTGGAGCTAAATTGAGAAAATGAGAATGTTCGGGTGTTTGGCACGTGAAAAGAGGCCAAAGAATCGAAGTTGAATCGAAGTTGGAAGCTTACAATTGAGTTCAAGCCGAGAGCCAGCGTCGAGACGCTAGTTTCTGGGTGTCTCGAAGCTAGAATTTCCTTATTTGATTCAGGCGGCAAAAGAGCACAGTGTCTCGACGCTGTGCTAGAGCGTCTCGACGCTCTCGAAATTTTCCTAAACAGAATGGGCATTTTTTGGACAGTGTCGCAACACTACCTGTAACGTCTCGACGCTGTCGACAGATTTCCTATAAATACTATGCGATTAGGGCTGGCCAAGGGGACTTCTTTTGATGCAATTTCCGCCTAAACTCGACTAAATACCTTATGTGGGAGCTAAAGCAAGTTGGAGGAGCGGGATTCGAAGGTTTGGCTTGTGGAGATTGTGACGGGGACGTGCGGTTTCGGTGACTTAGCGTTTAATCTCCTTTCCCTTTTGATTTTAGTTGTTTTAAATGATTGTTTTAGACTTAGCTTATATCGTAACATGTTGTATGAGTAGCTAGGTTCATTATCTTAGGGATTGATGTAGCCATTTGGGCAATTATGGATTGATTCTTGGATGTTTGTTATGATTTCATTTATGCATAGACTTCCCTTAATGCTTTCAATTTATTGGCCATGAATTGATTGATGATTGTGTCTAAATCTTGCTCGGGAGAGGGGGTTTAGCTTAGATCTCGTTATGCATAACTAGGATAGTCTTGAGATCGGGAGATAAAAGATAATCTTAGAAATCGTTAAAAAGGATTAACCTTAAGACCTTGCATGTTAATGAATTTGGATAGGGATATTGGATTCATTGCATGTGAGAGAATTATGTATGCTCGGGAGAGATATATATGATTTAAGTATTCCTAGATTTATGAATCATGACATGTTAATCATCCATAAATTAATTCATAATCCCAATTGGTGAAATCAACTCCCTAAGAACTTGCCATCATTTGATTTCCATATTTTTTTAACTTTGTGTTTACTTTCCATTCATTCTCACTAAGCTTAGTTCCCTAGATAAAATTGGACTTAAGTATTTGCGGTAATTAAATTGATTAGAAACCCAATCTAGAGGATGACATTCGATCTAAAAAATCACTATATTATAACTTGGCCCGTACACTTGCGGTAAGCAAATTGCGCATCACTCTTCAAATCCAAACCCTCTTTTTTGTCTGATCATCGTAATAAACCTGATTTTGACGAATTAACAATCGTGTTTCCTGTGTTTGACCTTGGCCACTACTGCTACAAGTTAGCTTTAGGGGTTGGTGATTATAAATTTATTTGACTCGGGCTTTGGAGAACTCGACACCCTCCAAATTGTTTTGTCACACTCCAAATTATAAAATGCCTAAACAAGGAGGACAAAATTTTATTAGAAATTAAAAACTTCATGGAAGCTATACTTACAGTGACTTCTCAGATGGGCGTTATTTCCTTTAGGCATTGTTCGAGATCGCAAAACTCGGCTGCCCATATAATCGCATGCAAAGCAACTTCTCTGCAAAACGCTCCTCGCATATTTTGTGTTAGTCAGGAGCATTCTTCCCCGAAGGAAGAAGAGTCATCTTTTTGGACTCTTGGCTACCCTTCTTGGTTAGTTTCTTTAATGGCCAATGATGTTGTTGTACCTACTTCCGTTGTTTAATGAAATTCTTAGTTTTTTTTAAAAAAAAAAAGATTTACCGAAGATTGTCAAAATAACACTAATCCACCACTTAAACCAGTATAATTCACCACAAAAACTTTTTGAAACATAAGAGATTCCTTGAGAGAGAGTTCATTTGACTTTGTCTTGACTTAGTTTCAATTAAGAATACAACTTGGAGATGTTTTTCTAGCACCAAATCTTTTAGTGCGAATGTTCGAGGGTTTCTCACCCCCTCCTAAACACTCCAACTGAAGATTTTCATGGCTCCTGGTGGGCCTCGTGTTCAGGCTCCGCTTATAGAATCCCATCATTCTGTGGAATTGTTGATTTGAGTTTCTTGCTAGAACTGATTTCCCAGTTACTTCCGTCTGCCACTCTCTTATTATTCTGCCAATTTGTGGATGAGTGTTTTTTTGGAAGAATCTAGGCCATGTTGTTCTCTCGTCTGACTCAACCTTTTCCAACTTTAAAGGAGTTTATGGGCAGTTTTAACATCTTTCGTAGTGGCTGTTTTTTTTTCCAAGTTCTTCTTGGATAAACAAATCATTGGACTCCATTTGGTTCAATAATTCCATTGGTCCAGAATTATTAAACATTAATGGGCCTTCTCCTTCTGCCCATTTTATTTTGTTCTGAGAAATATTTAGCTGTTTTGTGGGCATCTCCTCTTCCATCAAGTTTTGCACTATCTGTTTGGCTTTTGTAAGAATTGGTTATGACATCACATGGGCTGGTTGTGTTGATTGTTTTAGAATGAGTCCATTTCGTATTGTCAGCTCATCAAGATTAAGATGCCCAACTTGTTCACCACCGATGAGACATGTAGTTGATTCCTTACCACGAATATTTGCCTCAATTTTAGCCGTTTCTCTCGAGACTAAATTCGTGAAATTGTGATCTATCGATTTTTAAGAAGATTGATATCCGTGATTCCTTGCCACAATTTGCTCCCTCTCCATGGAAAGGATATACATTAATGTTTGTAACAAAGGAAATAGAACAATCAATAACCCGAGACAGGCGTCGAAGGATTTGATTGCAGTGGCAAATCATCGAAAATGGTAGTAGTTGGCGACCGACGGTTGATTTCAGGCGGTAGCAAAGGCAGATAATCATCTTCCCCAGGCCGACGATTTGATTTCAAACGATATTAGTGGTGGATCATCATCTTCCCCAGGTCGTTGTTGCTTTGGTGAAACGTTATGCACAGTGGCCGTCTCTTCCTCATCTGGTTCAAATCTCCACGATTGCATGCCTCTCAATTGATTCCCAATCCTTCCTTATCCCCCTCGATATCCCTCAGTACTTATTCTATCGGGGTTTGATTGTTTTGGCGTTTGAGAGATTTCACCACACATTCATGAATTGAATTGTTTCTCTGGTTTCCTTGATGTGTTTGATTGATGACACAATCCTTCATGATATTCGATAATACCACAAAAATAATAAAAGTCTAGAAGCCTTTCATATCGAATCACCACCAAAATGTTTCCTTATGGTCCACCATTTAGGGTTAGTCCTTGACAAAGCGGTTCCTTGATCTTTAGCTTGACTCTAACTTAGAGAAAACAACTCCAACATTCATCCATTTCGTTAATGTCAGCCTTCTGGACTATACCTATCTGATTACCAGGAGTTTTGGCCACATTTTTTGTTTCTTCGTCCAATAGGAACATTGTGAAATTTCACCAAAAATAGTGTTGTGTCAAATACCATCTTTTCCAGCAAATCGAGGAGAATCAAATATCTATCAAAACACCAAGGCCTCTTTTCCAATATTCTATCTCGACCATGGACATATTGCAGGTTTATTAGAAACAAGTTGTCATTGATATTGTCAATGGTTATCCCTTGACAAAAATTCCAAACCTTTTTCATAACTTTTTGAAAAGCTTCAACATTTGCTTTTCTAGTTGAAGCTATCTTCCTTACCAGATAATATTGAAGATTTGTAGTGTTACCTTGCAAGCCTAATTTTTCTCTGCTTATTTCTAAGGATTCCTTGTGTGAGAGCTTCAGTGTTTTGAGTTTATTAATTACATCCATTGTACACAAAGTCCTTCAATCAAAGAGAAGAAGGGGAGAATGGGCATAGAACGCTCGAGAGAACTCCTTAGGGAAGTAGAGGAGAGAAAATGGGCATAGTTGCTTTCAACAAATGTAACAACCAAGAATAAAATTACAACTAAGAATAAAATTAACTCTTAAATTCTTAATATGGTAGATTGAAAGACTAAACATTGCATAGATAGGTACCATGCTAGTGAATTAAAAAAGGGAAAAAATACACTTTTGGTCCCTGAGGTTTAAGTTAGAATTTCATTTTGGTCCTTAAGTTTTCAAACTCGACAATTTAGCTCTAGAGGTTTGGATTTCGTTTCATTTTGGTCCCTTCGTCTAGTTTTTCGTTAATAACTAATGGATTCCTAACATGACACTAGTTTTTTTATTAAAAATTTCTTTCTTAATTTTTTGAAATAAACATATTATTATTTTTATATATATATTTTTTAATTTCTCCTCCTTCTTCCTTCTTCTCCTCCTCCTCCACCATCTTCTTCTTCTTCTCATTCCTCTTGGACTCCAGCACTACCACCATTGTTACCGACCACCTGTCACCATCGCTGACATCCGACCATTGACCGTCGCGACCTCCGACCACTGGCTGTCGTCGACAACTTTTTGGCTACTTTTTCGGTGACCGAATTTTTTTTTCTTCTTTCTTCTTATTTTTATTTCGAAAATATAAAAAAATGATAATAAAGAAAACAGTAGAAGAAAAGAAAGAAAAAAGAGGGAACAAATTTTCGGTCGTTGGAAAGTTGTTGAAAAAGTTGCAGGAAAGTTGCCGATAAAGTCACAGGAAAGTTGCTAGTGACGGTCACTGGAAAAGTTGCCGGTGGTTGAAGATCGGTGGCGACGACGTGTGGTTAGCTGCGGCGGGTGGTCGGTAACAATGGTGGTAGTGGTGAAGAAAAAGAAGAAGGAGAAATTAAAAAAAAACATTTTTATTATTTTAATATATTTTTATTTTAAAAAATTTAAAAATAATTCTTTAATAAAAAGTTAGTGCCACGTCAGCAATCTGTTAGTTATTAATGAAAAATTGGACGAAGGGACCAAAATGAAACGAAATCCAAACCTCGGGGCTAAATTGTCGAGTTTGAAAACTCAGTAACCAAAATGAAACCTAACCGAAACCTCAGGGACCAAAAGTGTATTTTTTCCATTAAAAAATAATTAGCCAAAAGGATGACCTAAATAAGTATAGTTACATCTATGTAGCAGTATATATGGGGAAATACGTCAATAAAATTTATAAATTCATTGAATTTGAAAACATTGAAATATGGAATATATGAGTATGTATTTCTCATTTAACTTGAAATCGATGACACTAATATAGAATTATCATTAAGTTTGAATCACCTGAATCTTCCAACCGATTCCAATGGTTTGTTTCATTCACCAAGGAAAATAAGTAAATAGAATTAACTATTCACTTGTCATCATTTAATGAATAGGTCATCCATGTCAACCTCTTGTGCAGTGTATGTCTCTATCAAAGGAGGTCGTAAATATGAAGATATACAAGATATATAAAAGTATTACGAAGTAAATTTTAGAAGGTAAATACATGGATTTCTCTCAATCAAACTGGCTGCAAAAGTGGGGATGAATGCATATGATTGTTCAGGTGAGCCTCTAATCAGGTTTAAAGTCTTTTATCTTCCCCTCCAAGCTCTATCATATCATAACTTAATGTAGTGTATAAACCACATTCTTCAAATCGAAATTACTCCCAAAAATACAATTCTTAGAAATACAAAAATTATGTGTCAATGCAACAATTCCTTCAAAGTCCACGAATTTGAAATCTTTATTCCCCATGTTTGTATTATCCTTGTTGGATTTAGGTCGTCTCTGTGTATATTGGTATCTATACTTTTAATGTCCACGACGAGACAACAACCATGGTACATCCCATTTGAAAACCGACGAGCATCAAAACAAGGTGCCTATCGGAAAAAAAAACTTATAATCAAATTTTTTTTCACCATTTCTGAAGAGGGGGAGGTGAAATTTTGTTTCCACTATTGAGTGTGAGATGGTCGGCAATGGATTTGGTGAGTTGAGAAAAGGTTGAGGAAATAATATTTAGGGAATAGAAATTTCTGAAATAATCAACGTAAATACATTTGTAAATAAAACATCAATAAGATAAGAGATAAGGAAAAACTATAATATCTGGATTGAGGCACGTTGTTAAACGATGCCCATAGAGAAGATGTGCCCCCACTAGCACTGAGTTATCTGGCACTCCACTCCGAAGATACAACAATCCTTCAAGAGAACTTGTGCGCAGCTAAGCCCTCTTACGAATCCCCGATTGCTTGTATGCTCAAAATAAAATAAATCAATAACACAAGAATTCTAGTTTTACAGAAAAGCGACAGCAGGGATGAACTACGGATGAAATTGCTTTTCCGTAAGGACCCTCCAAGTTCCCTTTATAATAGGGAGACTTGTTAGCTAAGTTGGTTAAACTACTAGTTATTCAACCTATTCTTTAATAGGGAAAGTGAATTGACTAGTTAAAAATAGTAAAGTTAATTAATAAAAAGAAATTGTAACGGCCCAGGTTCTCCAACCTCTAGCCTAGTGACATTACTACTCACTCTAGACTTTTAAGCAACTAGGACAACTCTCTTACAACCGAATGTACCGAAAATTTCGCCAGCATAACGACGTAAAACTGGTTATCCCAAATTTTTTACAACACCTAATAAAGACGTTTAACACTTCTAGTCATACACAAATCAAACTCCACCGAACTACAGCCAGGTTTCACAACCCATCTCCTCTAGACGAGACATACCTTATCGATACATGCAATAAGCTAAAACCATGCTACATGGCATAAGCAATCTTATTAACAGAAAGAGATTCCAGTTAGCACAAGCTGACCAATCATATTATTTATTAATCACCAAACCAAACGACACCAGTACTAAGTTCATAATCTTAACCTTTCTCAGGTGAATCCTTTACCATCACAGAACTACAAAATGAAACAACTCAAACTATCTATTAAAGCAACTAAGAAAAACATAACCACGAGAGGACTCAACGCCTAGGAATTTTCCTCATAGTCCTCCTCCTCGCCACGAAGGTCTGGATCATCCTCGATACCTGCAACATCTAAAATGTTGGGGGAAGGTGGGGAAGGGGGTATCAGTACAACTGCGGTACTGGTAAGTAGCTCACACGAGCCAAATCACAAACATCAAATAATGGCAAACAACATGCTTCTCACACGCATACAACATGCTTCCAAAAGCAGTAAAAACCCAACATGCTCAGAAAGCAATAAACGACACCATGCATATGCTTCCCACACTATGCACCCACACTCTACCAAACCACACACGATTTACGCGTCATGCTACGCTAACAACCACATGCATTACGCGCCATGCTATGCAAAACTAATCGCATGCATTACGCGCCATGCTACGTAAAACCATTCACGTGCATTACGCGTCACGCTATGCAAAACCATTCGCATGCATTACACGCCATGCTACACTAAACCAAACACGTGAATTACGCGCCACGCTGCACACCTACACATGAATTACGCGTCATGCAACGCTACCGCTAGACTCATACTACACTTCCCGTGACACATGCTAGCCTAACCAAACATGCTTGACCCAAACACAACATGCTTAATCGACAACCACAACTCAGCAGACACATATTTCATGCTTATCACAAACAATCATCAATACATGCTCATCTCAAGCATTTCAGTGTATTTATAAACAACAGAACATGCTTTACACAAATACAGAGATAAACCATAAAAACAGACATCATGCTCCACACAGTCAACCAAAATCTAGTAAGTAGAAACTACTTACAAATCACTTTAAAAATAAACCCATGCTAACTGGAACTATAGGATCAAGCTCTAACGAACCTACAATCACAACCAAGGCTCTTAGTGATTAGGGATTAACTCCACAACCTTCCAAACACCTAAGGGAGGCTAAAACGAACAACAAAGAACTAAAACTCACCCAAATAGAGGCTGAACCTTGTTGGAGCAACCTAACACAACACTGAAACTCCTTAAATGGGTGCTGTCCGGATTTAGAAATCACACGAAACTGACACCAAATGGCACCCAAGGGTTAGAAACCGTACAAAAGCCAACCACGACAATTATCAAAGATTTTTGGACATAGAGACTTATTGATCAGCACCAAACAGACTCGATTAAGTACTGTACAGCGGCTGCAAATGACCCAAACCTGTAATTTGGAAGTCGTTATGGCCTAGGTAACCGAGATTAAAAGCGAATACACAATGAGTCAAGCTAGACTTACAAGGGGGTGCCCAAAAACACCCAAGGAAGGCTGAAACCTCACCAAACTAGAGATAATCGAGGCCGAATGCTTCCTAGACGGCGTTGCAGATCAGAATGTCAAACACAACTTAGTTTTCCAGTACCTAATGCTAATGGGTAATCTGATTTTTGAACCAAAGGAGCGAGGGTTAGCACTAAAACTTACCGACAAGGCTAGTTGATGCTGCAACGGTCCTGAACGAAGTCAAAACGCCGTTGGACAGAAGTGAGGATGCTCGAAAATGAAGCTTGAGTTGCTGGACGCGCGCGGATCAGACTGAACGAGGGTGAAAATAGTTAGATCGAGCCTCAAACCAACTAGATCATGAGAAAAGGGACTTACCCACGAACTTCTTTGGTCGAGATCGCGCGAACAGAGAGGGAGAGAGGTGGCAGCTCCGATTGGGCACGACGCAGCTCGACAAACGACGGCGGCTACACGTGCTTGGGCTGGACGAAGAGGGAGCTCGCAGAGGGAGACGGTGCAGAGAGAGAGAGCTTGCGGAGGGAGACGACGCGGAAAGAAAGAGCTCGCGAAGAGACGACGACCCACAATTCGGCGCGTCGACGGCGGCGGCGGCTGCAGGTCTGGTCGGCGGCGGCGCAGATTCAGCTGGGGGGGTCACGCGTGAAGAGAAGGAAAAGATAGAGGGATAGGGTTTTTTCTTCAAGTAATTGCGGTGGGTGACAAATTAATTATCTATAATAGCAAATTTAGCACCAAGTAAAAAGAATTGCAAATATGGAAAAAAAATTAGAATATTCCCATTTTACCCTTCTTTTTCTCTCTCTTCCCATTTACCCTTTCTTCCCTCATTTCTAGTGTATACGATTTCTTCTTCTTCTTCTTCTTTTTTTTTTTTGAGCCTTTCTTCCCTCATTTCTTGTGTATACGATTTCTTCTTCTTCTTTTTTCTTTTTTTTTTTGCTTTCTTTTTCTTTTTTTTTTTTTGCATTTATGAGCTGTTATGATTTCTTTTTTTTTTTCTTTTTTTATAATGAGCTATTACGATTTCTTTTTTTCCCTCTGTTTTTCGAACCAGAAACCTTGTGGTTATCAGTACAACTTTATGCCAATTGAGCTAAGCTCTTGTTGGCCTTCTTTTTAATTCAAGAATGTCAAGAATACAAAATAGCAATTTTGGTGAGTGTTTGTATAGGTATATCAAAGTATATCACTGATATACTTCGGTTAATCGTAGTCTATCACTGACTATCACTGGTCGAAGTCTATCAGGGCTATAATTGATAGATAATGAACTACAAAGAATACAAGAATAGCAATTTTATGGTGGTGGTCACGGAGCTTGTGTGCTAGTCTTTAAAAATTATATTGTTGATTGAGAGTCGCTTGTTCGTAATGGTTATTTTTGGATTTTATGTTCTAATTACCACAAGAGACTTAAATTTTTTGTTCAATTTATGACTGTAGTATAATAATTTTGGATGAGTTTCTAATTACCGAGATGATTGCAATGCAAAGTACTTCACTGATAAATTTCAATTAAATTGATTTCTATCAGTAACAATCATTGGTAGACTTCAATTAATTGATAATTAACTGATTTATATCCGAGATAGAAACTGATAGACTTCAATTAACTGATTTCTATCATCGATAGAAAATGATAGATTTGAATTAAACTAATTTCCATCAGTGATACAAGTCAATAGACTTTAATTAAATTAATTTCTGATAGAAACTGATAAACTTCAATTAAATTGGTTTTTATCAGTGATAGAAACTAATAGTCTTGAATTAAATTGATTTCTATCAATGACAGAAACTGATAACCTCGAATTAAACGGTTTTCTATTAGTGATTATCACTGATAGACTTAAATTAAACTGATGGATAGAAACTGATAGCCTTGAATTAAACTGAACTAATAACCTTGAATTAAATTGTTTTCTATTAGCGGCTATCACTGATAGGCTTGAATTAAACACGATAAAAACTTATAGATTATGATCATCAAAGTCTAACAGTGATACACATTGATAGACTTCGATTAATCAAAGTATATCAGTGTCTATCACTGATAGACTTCGATTAATTGAAACTTATCATCAAAGTCTATCAGTATTTATCATTGATAGACTCCGATTAATCGAAGTCTATCAGTGACTATCAATAATAGGGACTGATAGACTATTGGAGATACTAAGGGTATTTTCGTAATTTAACGTATTTTTTGCTATTTCCGCAAATAATTTTATTTTTTTTTGCTATTTTTGCAATTATTTTGCCGATTTTTGCTATCTGTGCAAATCCCCCTTTTTCTTCTTTTTTTCTTTAATCCTTTTCTTTTTAATTCTTTTCCTTATCTCACAAAACCCAAAAATAGTCATTGCTCAACGAAAACCCATTATTCACCGCATAATTGAATTTTAACGCTGGGATTTCTCAACCGAATACAAACCAAGTCCAACAAACTTTAGGGAGAGATTTATTTTTAATAAAGCTTAGTACCCAAGGGAAGAACATTCAACCAATAAGATTTTTATTAACTCCCAAAATACAAGCCAGGCTACAATTAAATTAACCTTGGTCTTAAATACAAGAGATTAACATATTGGAATGTTCGGGGCGTTACAGAAATAAAACAAAATTATTAAAAATATCCAACAATCCCCCACTATTTTTAAGATTTTGAAAACAAAAAAATATAAATAAAGACGAGCATTTTTACTATGCAATGGGTGTAGGTACCTTCCGGGTTTGAACCTCCACTTAGTGTTAGCAAGTGTATATTTGAAAGAACCATAGTGAACTGAGTCTTGAACTAGGTCTTTTGAGCCAAATTTCCACTTACAAGACACATAGTACAAGCAATATGTAGGGTATTCTTTCATCTGGGTTGGGCGTTACACGGTCATGCGCACGTATCTTATTCATGAGTGTTTTAAGGGAATAGTCCAAACCCCTATTGTAGCGACCTCACTACAACACTCACATAGGTGAAATTTTAATTAATCAGTGCTCTCCCTAGTCACACTCCAATTTCGTTTTTACCCATTGAACCTCTTTCATGGGATCTCCAATCTTTGAGGTTGGGTGTCCATTGTGGTGACTATCTTATGGACTTTAGTCCCATTCCCCTCGATGTTTTCAACAATTTATTTGATTGGTTCAATCAAGTTGTTCTTGCATATACACCTGCAAAACTCAATCAACATTCATCAACAAAATCAAATGATTTTTCCTTTTATGTTGATTATTGGATTTAAACCATTTTAGCCCCCACATTTTGAGATATATTGCATATATGCTTTAATCTCTCAAACATATAATTTATGCACACATGCATAATTATGAACACCACAATAAAATTGATATATACTATCATATAAATGAACATAATGAGTGCATCTCAAATTAATTACTCTACAATAAATAATTAAATTTCACATATCAATACAATTATTCATCAATACTTGTCCATAGTATATCTTCTAAATTTGCTATTTAAATAGCAAAATCATATAACACCATAAATAATCAATCAACAGAGATGTATCTTTATATATATACTACATGAAACATCTCGATAGCATGTATTCACAATTTAGCCAATTAAAGCTCGTGTCTATGAATATTATTAAAAAGAACAATTATCCACTATTTAGCGCCTAAATTTATTTTCATTTTTCAAGATCATAGACATGCTCCATAAAATATTCATTATGAACATATTTTCAATCAAATGAAAATACACACATAATTAGCCATCAAGATCAACAAGATCTAACAATACCCTTGCCTTTTGCAACATGCTCTCACATGTTGACAAGATTTTAAACTACTAACAATTTCTATAAGCTCCACATATAATTGAGATTTTATACATTTTTATACTTCCAACAAGTAGTAAGCAAAGAATAATATAATAGTTCAAACTCAATTAATAGCAATAGTTTTAATTTTCAATTTCATGAAAATTAATAGAAGTGAAATACTTCTCTTAAACATTGCAATTTGAGATCTATGGTCATACACTTAAATTATCAATAAAAATACCTCACTACCTCAACCTTCATTAGCTTCACAAGTTCAAGCTGCATAACTAACAACTTTAAACTTTATCAACATTTCAAAAAACATCTCCAAAATTATTCAAAATGTCACAGAAGCTTTGTTAACAATAATATCAATAAAATATTCCAAAAGAACAACATTTCCATACATGCTCATATGATAGTTAGGCTTGCCTAATGATCACTATAACCGCCTATAAACTTGAGATTTGTAAGATAATACAAAAATAATTCTTACCTCATCTCCAAGAACAAATATACACATTAAATATGTATGGAATCTCATGCTTAAATAGCAATGGAATATAATTGCTAAATCATCGAGTAAAATTAAATTCAATAATTCCTCTTAATAATAATAATAATTAACACAATATCCATATATAGATTCAACCTTGAAGATTCAAAAAGATATCAACATCTTCTAGATAGGAGAAGATAGAAAATATCTATATGCAACTAAAAGATTTTAACAAATTCAAATTGAACACATTGATGATATATATACATATATTATCAAATCTCAATGCTAATAATTTGTCACCATATATCTCACAACGTCAGCACATATATCAAAGGAGGAATAAATTCTTCGATTTGAATCAAATAAATCTTGAACCATAATATATCATCCAATTCAACATATTTCTAAATTCTCATACATCATACAAAGATTTGAAACATATTTTAAACTGAAAATATAGGAAGCTTAGCCTATAAAAACTCATTTAAAATCAACCACAGAAAGACTCAACAACTTATATTTGTGGGGATAATATATTGGAGTAACAAAAATTTAGAATATCGGTTAATAATATATTATAAGGTCACAAGTTCATATAAAATAATTAATCACACTGTGAATTCCACCAATAATTGAGTAAACAATTTATATGCAAATATATTTAAATTCCAATTAGTGAATAATTATACTTGACTAGATTGTAAATTTACCATGGGAAAGCCTTCATGCCCTGAATGATTTGCATAAAATTAAAGAAGGAGATGGTGTGGTTCGTTAGCTTAATCCTTCTCTAGAGCAACAAACCCATCCAACATTTCGAAATTGAACCAACATTACTTCTCCTCCACACTAACAATGACATCAACATCAATTAAATTATTTCAAAGGGTTAAAGACAAATCAATTCAATTAAACCCACATTTCTTCTAAGAACCACACTAGGCTGAAATAATCTCTCACTTCTCTCAGTAAATTCTCTTCATTCCCAGAGAAATTAGTTAATTAAGCAATCATTTTCATTTAAATCTACCATGCACAATACAACTAGATTCAAACAACAAGCATTCACAAGATTAATCCATCAATAAACTCCATTCCTAGATAGCATCCATTGAACTCCATTCCCAGCAAAAGCAGTCAATTAAGTAATGATTTTCACTTAAACCCACTTTAAATCAAACAAGCATTCATTAGAATGCCACACATAATCCACAATAAACAATTAGTGATTTTGAATTCCTCTCAAGGTGGACAACAAAATCAATTTGCAAACAGATTGCATGAGCCTAGCTTTCTAGCATCCCCAACAAGACCCAAATTCACATTCATATCCCAATTAATGCATTTATCACAAACAACTATTCTCCCGACCAAGGTTTACATTCATCACAAACAATTGTTCATCAGACCAAGTTTATCAGCATGAATACGGGCTTGCTCTCCTTCCAAAACCCCAACACCATTGCCACACTAACCTTTCAACATGGATCATAGAACAAAACCTCGTGAAGGAATATAAGCACGCTGATCAAAATTGTGAAAGTTATTGATCTTGATCTCCACCAGGACGACAGGCGGTCGACTTCATCTGCTACACCATCATCAAGAAAATTCCTTTGAAACAATATAATGGTTTTAACCATTTTCCATTTTAATTCACATCAAATGAAAATCGATAAAAATAACAACACATAATTTATATCATGCTAAAATTTCAGAAATTTCCATACTCATCTTCTCTATGATTGAGGAAATAATGTTTAGGGAATAGAAATTTCTGAAATAATCAACGTAAATACATTTGTAAATAAAACACCAATAAGTCCCCACTAGCACTGAGTTATCTGGCACTCCACTCCGAAGATACAACAATCCTTCCAAAGAACTTGTATGCTCAAAATAAAAATAAATCAATAACACAAGAATTCTAGTTTTACAGAGCGACGACAGCAGGGATGAACTACGGATGAAATTGCTTTTCCATAAGGACCCTCCAAGTTCCCTTTATAATAGGGAGACTTGTTAGCCAAGTTGGTTAAACTACTAGCTATTCAACCTCCCTTTAATAGGGAGAGTGAATTGACTAGTTAAAAATAGTAAAGTCAATTAATAAAAAGAAATAAAACAAAATTATTAAAAATATCCCACATGAGTCATGTCTTACAAACACCAAATTGGACTTGTAATTGTTGTTAGATATATACTTTAATTTTCTCATCCCATACATAATTTGTGGTTTGCAGGTCACCTCTTTCCCCCTCAAACAAATTTACACGGTTTCTGTCAAGTAAAAGTTAAATGAGTTCTCTCTATCCAGATTTTGGCAACAACACATACTTCCACAACATATAAAAATATCTGATGGTAATCAATTGTGTGCTACTTCGTCACTAATTATTAGAATATTTGAACAATTATGGATCCGAGATTCTAATTGACAATATGCAATATTAGCAATTGAATAAAATTAGAAAATCAGAAAAAATAAAGCCTCAAATAATCAAACACCAACTAATCTCCAGTTAGAAAACAAAATCTAACAAAGTCATAAAGAGAAGAGGACTAGAGAATGGAATGTACAATGAAATACTTAATGGAGAATGTAGAATGATCTCTTCTTTGATGAAGGAATAATCTCTAATTAATAAAGGAATCCTTAAGTTTGGGAGATCCTATTTTAAAAACGATTATCTATAAGTTTAAGTGCATGTTTGGGAGTGATTTTGAAATGGTTAAAATCACTTTTGTTATATTCAAAATCACTCCGAAACATGCCTTAAGTAATTCGTAATCAATTTTGATGATATGAAAATCATGTTTAAAAGTGTAAAATCAAATATGAAATTGATTTTGAATAATTAAAGGTATGTTTCGAGATGATTTTCAATATGACAAAAGTGATTTTAGCCTTTTCAAAATCACTCCCAAACATGCACTAAATCAATTAGGAAACATATTTGTTTTTCTAAATGGTTCTTTATTTACAAATAATGGTCTAAAAATGCATAATTTTTATTTAGAGTGTCTTCAAATTATGTCTCCTTCTATCTGTAGAATGTTTCTAGAATGAAATATTTTGTGAAACTTGGATTTCCTTCTTAAAATTGTGATTTTGAATAATTCTTTATCTATTTCTTCGATATAATCTGATCAGAAATATTAAATTATAACCAAATTCAAATACTTAGACACAATTATTGAGAAAGTGGAAAGATAAATATTTAAATTATTAATATATTTTGTATCGTATCATTTTGCAACTTCGTAATGTTGAGAGTTGGAGCCCAAAACAAGGCCCATTATTCACTAAACTTTCTCATTAAGAAAGTTATTGCGACAGTGTGAACATAAAGAAAAAATCCGGTGGAACTTTCATTGGCTGAGAAGAAAAATTTAAACGGTGGATTTGCCTATAAATTGGAAGTGGGTTGTTTTCATTTTTCATCCAACAAAGAAGTGAACTTGAGAAGTGTGTCTGAAATTTTTCTTCAGTAATTTTTGAGTGGCAGTGAGTTATTAGGAAGGGGATAGTTTTGTTCTCTTTGTCGGATTTGAGGGTATTTTTTTTATTGTTTATCCCAAGTTACCGGATTGTGGTTCTTGGAAGTCAATAGCTATTGTTAGGCTATTGAGGGGTTGTTTGTAGTGCGTTATTTCGAAGGCTTTCTGTAATCTCCCATCATTCTAGTAGAACCTGCAGTTGCAGAAGACTGGACGTAGTCCCGAGCTTGGGGCGTACCAGTATAATTTTTCGGTGTCGTTTTCTTTTCCCTATCTTTTATTATTTTTCGTGACTATTTTATTGGCTTGTTTGGCTTAATCTGTGGAAGGGGAAATAATTATAATATTATTGATTGTCGTCATTATATTATATTATTATTTTCTCCCAACACGTAATATCTTCTTTCTAGAGGATCTAAAGAGTAGTATGACACAATATACACTACAGACTACGCTACTAGACCAAGTCAAGTTGTCTCAACAATAGATCGCAGTCAGGCTATATGGAATCCATTGTCAAATTTATTTCGATAATATAACTATCATTAGAGCTCATAAAACAGATCATGTAATGTAAAAACACATACCACAAACCTCTAAAAATTATTATTATTGTACTTATTTCAAATATACAAGACAACAATGTGGCTACTAGCCCACAAAGTCAACCTATATGTACATGCAAAAGATTATATGCAATAACTGAATGAGATTGGTGGTAGATGTTATTGATAGGCTAAACTTGGTTGAAACTTAAAGTCTAACTTGATAGGAAAATAAGGGAGGAAAGAGTGAGCTAACAAGTTCAATGAGTGGTTAAGTTATTAAGAAAGCAACTGATCAACCAGCTCAATCAATATGGTGAAGAGTTGCATCCTTTCAAACTTAACAAGACACCCTTTCATCTAAAGAAACATGATGAGTCTGAAAATCTAAATTCATCATCATCTTTAATGCATTATATATCTTTTAAATTCATGTATGTGTATTTACGAAGATTCATGTATGGATTTTAAGTGTTGGGAGCTAAATTTAACATGAATTTAAAAGATACATGCATTAAATTGGATGGGAATAATTTGCGTTTTCAGATTCATCGTGTCTCTTGAATGAAAAAGTGTCTTGTTAAGCTTGAAAGAATGTAACTCTTCACCATATATGTATTGATTGAGTTGATTGATCACTTATTTTCTTATCAGTAACATACAAAAAATCATTTTCATAGTTCAAAATTCAATAAAACGTTGCAAAAATCACCGGTAATAAAAAAAATACAAGATAACTAAAATTAGGAAATTATGAAGCAATTAGCTTTAAAAACATAAACATAAGACCAACAAAACTTATCACCAACTTGTACATGAATTTGATCCTACATTGGCACAATGTAACCTTTGATAATCATATTAAGAATGCACACAAAATTGCCTCCAAAAAGCTAACACCCCAACATATGGTTCGATCCTATAGGTGTGTTAGAGTGGATCCTAACGTCACCTCTAGATCTATGTACAATAAGTAAGCACATTCACAAAGCATACCGAAAATCATTATGGATACAACGATCAAGTTATTTGAAAACCACTTCCAACATATAACTTAGGGTGTGTTTGGTTTAACTTTTCAAGTGTTTAATTTTGAAAATAAATCATTTTGAAAAAATTTCTAGTGTTTGGCAACCACCAAAAATGACTTATAAGACTTTCGATTTCGAAAGAAGCAGAGTGTTGAGAAAAATTTAGCTTTTTTGTATTATTTCTCTTCACATTACAGAATGTCAACACGCCTCATTTATACACCATAGCCCTTAGAAGGGCAATAATAAAATAATGAATTAATGAAATAGAAATGGACAGATGGCCTTCAGACATTGGAGAACAAGAAATATTCCCTGACCATTGAGCAACAGAATTTGTTGAAGGAATGTTCTAGAACGATTGTGATTTGGTATTGGTGACGAGGCACTGATTGATGACATGGTTGGAAATTTGATTATCTAGATTGATGACCTGGTGGCCTGGACTTTTCTCCTCAATATCTCCCCTCAAACGAGAGGGGTGCAACAACCCCGAGTTTGGATCGAAGAGCAAAGAACTGAGAGTGGTTTAAGGGCTTTGTTAAGCAATCTGCTATTTGGTCAAGTGAAGGAACATACCTGACTTCAATGTTACCTTTAAGAACCTAATCTCTGACGAAATGAGCATCGATTTCGATGTGTTTTGTGCGAGCATGGAACACGGGATTAGTAGCTAACGCACCGGCACTCATGTTATCACACCAAATTATTGGTTTAGAGGAGGAAATGTAGCCAAGTTCTGAAAGAAGTTGCTGAAGCCATATTATTTCAGCAGTGGCATGAGCAAGGGCTCTGTATTCTGATTCGATGCTAGATCGGGCTACGGCAGTTTGCTTTTTACTAGACCATGAAACCAAGTTTTGGCCAATGTACACACAATAAGTGGCCGCCGACTTCTATCGTCGACACTAGACGCCCAATCTGCATCGGAATAGGCAGATATATCACTGGAGTCGCTAGACTGAAATATTAGGCCCATTGCTTTTGTTCCTTTGACATACCGTAAGACCCTTTTTATTGCCTGCCAATGTGCATCCATAGGTTGCTTGAGGAATTGACTCAAGTAATTCACCACAAAGGCAATATCCGGTCGCGTGTTTGTCAGGTATGGTAAGGCACCTATCGTGCTTCTGTAGAGAAATGGATCAGGTAGCGGATTGCCATCACTAATAGACAGGTGCTTGCCAACATTGCAAGGGGATGGTGCTGATTCAACATCTTCAAGTTGCAGTTTATGTAGTAAGTCATCTACATATTTTTCATGATTAAGTACAATGTCACCCGGTACATAATGCACCTGAATTCCCAAGAAGTAAGTTAACAGCCCAAGCTCCTTCAGCGCAAACTTGGAGTCCAAAACATTGACCAAGTGATTCATCATAGAGGTGTTGTTTCCAGTCAATATAACATCGTCCACATATACGAGTAGTAACAGTATATTAACACCAGACTTATAAATAAATAGGAAAGTATCTGACCTTGACATGACAAATCTCCAAGATAGTAATGTTGATTTAAGAGTGTTGTTCCAGGCTCGAGGTGCTTGTTTTAGTCCATAGATCGCTTTGTCTAGTTTACAAACACCTCGCTTTGTCCATAGATCGTACACATCACCATGTTTTCGCTCGGCCCTGCCATTTTGAATTGACGTATACGGACAGGTGAACCGTGATTGAATTCCCAGCTCATTACACATTTTATGAACTCGAGCAAACTCTCTACCATTATCAGATTGTAATGCCTTAATAGTCCCTTTAAACTGAGTCTTAACTACATTCATGAAATGAGAAAAGGCTGCTAATGTATCAGACTTAAGTTTCAGAGGATAAAGCCATGTAAATCTACTGTAATCATCCACAAACAAAACGTAATATCGAAACCCTTCACTAGATAAAACAGGTGTAGGTCCCCATAAGTCGGTGTGTACTAAATCAAATGGTGCAGCAGCTCTGGATTCAGAATTAGAGAATGGTAAAGCATGTGATTTTCTGAATTGACAAGATTCACAAAACGGTAGTACTTCATTACTTTTAACCGAGAGCTTACATTCTCTAACTATAGACTCAAGGACTTTAGTAGCCGGATGCCCAAGGCGTCTATGCCAAACAAACTTGGACACAGTAGAATTCACACTCATTTTTCCAGACAACACAAAAACAGAAGGACTATCATTTGAAACAAAATTGCCTTCAGTGAACTTTTTATTTATCTTGGTCGCTTCAGTTTTACCTCCAACCACGGTTTCCACTCCATCAAGCTGGTATAAACCGTCTCTAAGCACCCCTTTCAGCAGTGTTCGACCCGTACGCTTGTCCTTAATTAGACAGAAATCATCGTGAAATTCAACAAAAATGTTGTTATCTTGAGCAAGCTTAGAAACGCTCACAAGATTTTTGGAGATTTCAGGCACACATAATATGTTTTTAAGATCTAAAGATGTATAACCATCAGTTAAAACAGATTCACCCACATAAGAAATATTCAATCGATTTCCATTACATACAGTTACTCTTTCAATACCTCCATATTCCACTGCATTACCCACATTGTTGTAGTCCCCTGTAACATGATTTGACGCACCACTATCAGCATACCAGTTTGGATCTATGACTGTCTCAGGTGTCGCCACGAAGGGGTTGCTGTTCTGATTTGCTACGAAGGCAGATGGTGTTTGAGCATTAGTATTGTTCTGTGGTGTATTTCCACCATTAATTTTGTTCTGAATTGGAGAGAATTCCTTGCCGAATCGATGGTAGCAGACAAGGGTTGATTGACCAAATTTTCCGCATACCTGACACGTTGGTCTGTTGTTCGAATTGTTGAATCCTCTGCCCCTGCCTCTACCTCGACCACCATTGAAATTTCCTCGTGAACTACCATTCTAGCGATTTCCATTGTTTTGACCATATTGTTGCCTTGAGGTATTTTGAAATCGATTGTTGTTTACCATATTAACTGATGTGTTGTGACTAAATGAGCTGGTACTTTTTTGTGTATTCTGCAGCTCCAACCTCTTCTCAAACACCAGAAGTTCCGCTTGCATTTCCAACCATGATATGTTCGTTCGACCTTGGATCATAGCAACCACAGGGTTGTATTCTTCATCAAGTCCCAACAATACTTGAGACACCAAGTTTCTTGTCGAAACAGGGCTACCCGTTTGACCTAGGTTATCTGTATGGTTCTTCATAACTCGCAGATAATCAGACATTTTCAAACTATTTTTACGAGATTGTTGGAATACCTGGCGTAAGTAGTCCTCCTCTGCTCTTGATTAGACTCCGAACAAATCTTGGATGGCTTCCCACAAGCTTTTGGCATTTTCAACACCCATTACCTGTGTAGCCACCTCTGGAGTCATTGAGTTGTACAACCACCCGAGTAATAGCTTATCAACAACAATCCAGGCTTCAAACTCTGGATTTATCGTGGTTGTAGTTGTGGAGCTTGATCCCTCACTTGCCACAGCTTCGGAGTCTTCTGCTCCGGTGACCCTTGATGCTTCTCCACCGACATTTCGCTGAATGTACTTCGATGGGCATGACTTTGTTTCAGTCAAGTGTTCCAATTTATAGCTCCGAAGAATAAGAAGGACTAGGTTTTTCCATAATAGGAAATTTCCTCGATCCAATTTGATACTTGTTACTTGGTTCAGTAATTGATTTAAAGGCGGATTGATGAATGGAACATTTGCAGCGGTCACACCAGTACTCTCGGTAGGTAAGACGTTGGTCATGATGAAGGCTCTGATACCAACTTTGGATTTTGAAAGAAGCAGAGTGTTGAGAGAAATTTAGCTTTTCTGTATTATTTCTCTTCACATTACATAATGGGCAACACGCCTCATTTATACACCATAGCCCTTAGAAGGGCAATAATAAAATAATGAATTAATGAAATAGAAATGGATAGATGGCCTTCAGACATAGGAGAACAAGAAATATTCCCTGATCATTGAGCAACAGAATTTGTTGAAGGAATGTTCTAGAACGATTGTGTTTTGGTATTGCTGACGAGGCACTGATTGATGACATGGTTGGAAATTTGATTATCTGGATTGATGACTTGGTGGCTTGGACTTTTCTCCTCAATTTAGAAAATGAGATTGATAAATAAACCATTTTGAGATAAACACTTGAAACCAACTTTTTAAAAAACACTTCTTAAGTAAACAATAACTTGTGTATAAAAACATTTGTGAGGAAATGCAACCAAACATGTAAGTGTTTAAATTCTAAACAATTTTTATACAAAATGTTTTTTAAAAAATGCATTCTTGAAAAACATTTAAATTAAAATGTATTCCAAACGGACCCTGTGTATGTTTGGGAGTGATTTTGAAGGGGTTAAAATCACTTTTGTTATATTCAAAATCACTTTGAAATATGTCTTTAATAATTAAAAATCAATTTTGATGATATAAAAATCACGTTTAAAAGTGTAAAATCAAATCTAAAATTGATTTTGAGTAATTAAAGGTATGTTTTGGAGTGATTTTTAACGTGACAAAAATGATTTTAGCAATTTCAAAATCGCTTCCAAACATGCACTATAAATTTTTAAATCACTCTAAAATCATTTTCTTCTTGAAACAACATCTTATAAGCTTCAAATACTTCTCAATAAATATAAAATAATTCCAAATTTGAAAATAATCACAATTTATCTAGAACACATTGGACACACCTTTGCTAAAATCGTAAAATGCTAGAAGTTGATATCAATTTTGCTAAACCATACCTAACAATAAAAATATATATATATATTTTTTTTAATTTCACAATATTAGTTCGATAATAAAAATATTTTACAAAATAAATCCCTCACAAAACTATTATCGAAGGATATTCAAATCCTAAGCGAGAAGTATTTTTAGATCCTAGGGTGTTCCAACTTCTTATTGGTCTAAAATAATAATAGGTTTAATTATTAAAAATACATATGAACTATGAGATTGGTTTCAATTATACCTCTGAACTTTTAAAAGTTTCATTTTAGCCCTTGAAGTTTGAAGTTTGTTTCAAAACAATCCTCGAAGGCATTTTTTTGTTAAATTAGTGGATGAAAAATGTCGTGTTTGCATATGTATTGTTGCTTATGTAAACATTGAACATATACGTGGAAAAACAATAAAATTAAAATACATGCAAACACATCATTTTTCGTCCATAAATTTAATGGAAAATGTCTCTAAAGGTCGCTTTAAAACAAACTTCTAACTTCAAGGGTTAAAATAAAACTTTTGAAAGTTCAGGAGTATAATTGAAACCAACATGATAGTTCTGGTGTATTTTTAATAATTTAAAAATAATAATATGACCATATTACACAATTTCCAGAAAGGAATTAATAAATATAAACTCCACTAGAATACCAAATTGGCCACCTTCCCTCTATTGAATATTTTCCGTAATCCCAATAATTCTCTCTCATTTGACTGAATGCATTTGTCCTTTTGTTTTCTCTCTCCTCTTACTTTATCCTTCTCTTTTTTTTTTTTTTTTTTTTACAATATATGGGGTGGGGGAATTCGAACCACAGATCTCGTGGTCATCAATACAACTTTATGCCAGTTGAGCTATGCTCTTGTTGGCCTTTATCCTTCTTCACTGTTACCTCTTCTCTTTCTCCTATTCTCTTGTTTCATTGAGGAATAAATGTGAACATGACCCATTTGGAGAGGTCCAAATAAAAAATGTCATACCTTTTCAATTTAAGGTTATATGTCTTTTTGCCTACGTTATTATTCTAGCAAAATTACCATTTTACTCTCCTTATGAAAACGCGTATTATTCTCTCATCTCATTTCTCTCTCTTGTTTCTCGCTCAATTTTTTTCTTCAACATTTTCTCTCTCTTTATTTTCTTTCTCCAGAGAGCACACAACGAGAGCGAGTGGCTGAAGCGAGAGCTGGAGTAGAGAAAGATTGGAGCGAGATTGGAGAGAGTGAGATTGCAGAGAGAAATGAGAGAGAGAGCGAGAGAGAAGAGAGAGAACGAGACTTAACAACGAGATATTAGAGAGAGCGAGACTGAAGAGCCAGATATTAGAGAGAGAGCGAGAGATTGGAGAGATAAAATAGAGAGAGGAGTGAGAGATTGGAGAGAAAGTAAAAGATTGGAGAGTGAGTGAGAGGTTGGACTGAGAGCAAGAGTAGTGAGAGAGAGCGTAGAGAGTAAAATGGTAATTTTACTAGATGCTAATGTAAGCAAAAAGACATATAATATTACATTGAAAATGTCGGAGCATTTATCATTTCCCCCTATTTTAATGGGTTATCTGATGAAGAAGAAGAAGAAACTTTATTGAACTCATCTCTCCATCTCTTTTCCAAGATCTTTGATTTTATTCTTTTTCCTTAATTCAATTCCTTCCACATATTTGTCAGTTTTGCGATGGTTTCTTTCTCTATTTTTTCTTTTCATTTATACTAAAGAACATAATTTTTTTAAAAAATAAAATAAAAAATCTCTCTCTAAATATTTTGAAAGATTATCTCCCAAAAAAAAAAAAAAAAATTGAAAGATATATATTTAAACCGTCTAAAAATTTGCATTTTTCCATGGTTACTACTTTAATAAAACATTTTTACCAGTTTTACTCTCTTCACAGATTGTTGATTTCAGCCTCCTCCTTTTCAAGTGCTCTATGGGTTTCATCAAAATACCAAAAAAGAAGAATTAAATATATATATATATATATTATGATATTATCCATAGACTTGGGAACTTGAATCCAAATTTCATCAATTTAGGGCCCGTTTGATAACCATTTGGTTTTTGGTTTTTGGTTTTTGAAAATTAAGCTTAAAAATCATACTTCCACCTACAAGTTTCTATGTTTTGCTAATACTTTTCTTTCCTTGTTTTTAAAAACCAAGCAAATTTTGAAAACTAAAAAAAGTAGTTTTCAAAAACTTGTTTTTGTTTTTAGAATTTGGCTAGGAACTCAAATGTGTCATTGGCAAATATGAAAACCATGGTAGGAAAATTTGAAGAAAACAAGCCAAATTTTCAAAAACCAAAAACCAAAAACCAAATGGTTATCAAACGGGGCCTTAAACATTGAAACTTGTATATTCAATTTCCGCTAAACTTACCCATTAATTCTAACAAAATAATAGTAATAGATGTTCAACAAAAAGATAGCCCCTAGTGTCATTTTTTTTTATTTTCATTAATTTCATAGAAAATGTATGTCCCGTATTTATTGAATATACATGAAAATATTTTCATAAGATTTTTTTAAAATAAAAATCTACTATAAAGTAAAATTCGCAATCTTCCAATACTTATAAATGTTTAAGGTATAATTTGTTGAATTCAAAATCCTATATAAAAGTTGACGCAACTTGTCATTTTCATCGTAAATTTTGACATTTTTCCTATATATTTTTTAACTAAACTTGAGGCCACTTGTCAACCTATGTAGTTTCATATCGTGTCAACCTCGTAAATATATCTTACTTTTTTTTTTTTGAGTTCAACAACATTTGAGGTGGAGGATTCAACCCTCTGATCTTTTAATCGAGGAGACATGTCAATTATTGTTGAGCTATGCTCGCTTTGAGATTTAAGACTATTACCCGTGGGTTTGGACGATGATCTTGAAACGCCAACCATTTGGAGGTGTTGAATTCCATGCAAATCCTTTGTCAAATAAATAGTCTTCTGCTAATCCCTTGTGTTCGTTGTCTGTTCGACCTCGTATTTCAGTTCGTACGTCCAAACACAATCAATTCCATACAAAAATTTATAACAATAACACCTCTTACAAACTTTTCCATCCAGTTTACTTTTAGTAGATAAAAAATATCAATAAAATTTACTTATTTTGATAGGTCAACACGATAATAACCTCTCTAACCCTCCGTTTCGAATCAAGAAAATTCAAGAAATGATTTTAGAACTCTTTTTCTTCTTTCGAATGGGAAAGATTTAAAATGAAATGTAATTAAATTTTTGGCTAAATTATAAAAAATACCCCTGAACTATGGGGTTTGTTTCAAAAATGTCCCTGAACTTTGAAAAGTTTCAAAAATACCCTTGAACTTTGAAAAATGTTTCAAAAATACCTTTAGCATTAATTTTTTGATTGAAACCGTTAAAGTTTCAGTTTCAAAAGTACCCTTGAACTTTTAAAAAAAAAAATTAAATACCCTCATTGAAAAATGCTTCTTCTTTTTTCCTCCTCCCACCGTAAATTCTAACGGTTTCCACCCAAAAATTAATGACCAGGGTATTTTTGAAACATTTTTCAAAATTCAAGGGTATTTTTGAAACTTTCAAAGTTCAGGGACATTTTTGAAACAAACATTTTTTATAATTTAGCCTAAATTTTTTTGTTTGTATGTTTGCTAGGAAGGGAAAAAAAGTTTACCATACAACTTTTCAATCTTAACTTATATATAGAAACCAAAATTAAAATATGACATGCTAAATTAGTAATTTGCATTAAATTTCAATGAAATTCTACAAAATCCTATCATTTTAGTCTAGAAATTCTTTTCTTAAAAAAAAAAAAAAAAAAGTCTAGAAATTCTTTTTGAAAGTAAAAACATAATCATTCTACTTTAAACAACATAATTCAGTCCCTCCTAAGTTTAGAGAAACAATCGAATCAAGTAAGATATTTGAATCTCATCTACACTCCCTCATCTCGCAAACTAAAAAAAATCAACTTATTCATTAAACAACAACACTTGTCTACACACTTCGTAAGCTAAGTAAGATATTCCATTGACTCTAATGTGGTGTATTTTCATTAATCTATTTCAAATTTATTAGGATAAATGAATCTCACTAAAATTTTCAGAAATACACCATATGTAGAAACTCGTACCAACAAATGTATAGACAAAGGTTTTTCATTTATTAAATACAAATCATATAATATAAAGTATAAGTCACACAAGTACAAGATATATGTAGGTAAGTTTTTTATTGTAGTTGGTTAGAATAGAACTTGGTGCACACCCATGCAACCACTTACCTACCAAAACAAAACTTTGGCTCTCCTACCTACCAACGAATCCATCCAAAATTCAGGTTTTTTTTTCCTTTTTTTCTTTTTAAATCTCAATTAATTTGTTTTGAGAAAAGGGTAGGTGCAAAAAAAGTGAATTGGTTTGGATTGAAAAAAGTTCAAGGTCGAACAGACAACGAGAGCAAAAGGTTATGATTTACAGTAGAGGGCTCTTTACTTGACAAGCATCGCATCGAATTCATCCTCCCCTTTCTTCCAATAACGAAACCCCATCTAAAAAAGAAAAAAACCGATCATCGTCAAGGACAGAACGAAGAAGGAAAGAGAAATCATATAAAATAAACTAAGATTTCAAAACTTTCTTTCTAATTTACTCTAATAAAATCTAACATCATTTTTATTAAATATCTTAGCTCCCCTCTCTTCTTAGATGATTATAACTACAAAGAATAGAATTTGGAACGAATTTTGAAAAAAAAAATTGAAATATATATATTTATTGAAGTAATGAGAAATTAACAAATAAAAATAAATAAATAATGAATTAAAAATGTAATACCTATGCTGTTGTTGATCTCTTCTCTCACTTTTTTCTTCTTCTCAAATGCTTTCTTTTGTTGTGTGTTGTGAGGCCTTCCCATCAATTTATAGAAACAAAAGAGGACTTTGTGTTAAGCGTGTGAACCTCGACTAATACACGTGTGGCACGTGTGAGAACCTTTTCTTGATGGGTAAAATTAGTAGTGTACATCACATATCAGATTCCAACTTGTGTCTTTAATTTCCTTTTCTTTTATTTGTACATTTTATTTACTTTTTTTTTTTCTAAAGGCAATTAGGTACCTCCCATGTTTATGTAGGGAGGGTAGTTGTGGTTGTTATAAACTTTCGAACTTATTTCGTTCTAGTTTTTAAAGTTTTCGTAGAGAGGTGGTTGTTGCACGTATTAGAGGTTTAAAACGTGACCTATTTTGATGATGGTAGACTTTCTGTATTTATGTTATTTTTGTTTCTAACTATAAGTTAATAATAAATCAAACAGAAATACAGGTCCATCAATAATTTATTGGATATGTAGCGTGTGGAGGAGAATGAAAAGAAATTAAATAGTTTGTTGCCGCATCAATAGAGAAAATTACTAAAGATTACAAAATATTATTATCACATCAAGATAGAAAATACTAGAAAAAAACATAATGTTACAACTTTTTTCCCTTTCAAGTAACAAAAGAAAAGCCTACAATCATGAGGTAAAATGGAGCATTTCAACTATTCAAATGATTAAATGGCAAGGCATTATTGAAAATCTAGCAAACAAGGAAAATTCTTCCCAAATTTCAAAGATCCCTAAGAATTCATCCCTTCCTTCAAAGTTGATTAATTAAAATAAATATTTTAAAAAATAAAAAATGAAAGATGGATTGAAACTCATTATTTATTATTAATTTGAGTTTGAACAGAGAAAAGGAAGAATTTGAACATCCTACCTTTTGACCGAGTGCATACGTTTTAGATGTGTACCGAATAAATTAATTATTTATATTAACTTAGAAGAATAGGTAAAATATTGATTGAATCAATGGATGTGAGTTGTGCACGTATGTATCAATATTCATGTGAATGTTGACAAGACAAATTGTAAAAAAAAAAACAAAAAACAAAAAAAAAAAACTGATAAATAATGCTGTCTCTCCAAGTCACATTCTTTTTTTTTTTTTTGTGAGCAAGTGATAAAGAGGTTTGTCGGTTTGGAACAAATTTTGTCGGAAAAGTGGCTTCAACTTCATGGTTATTAAAAATAGGGTTAGAATATAAACTGATATGATATTCTCCACTTTAAAACTAAATTTCTATAAATTTTCTTTTTGCTCCCAACCGAAAAGTATAAAATTTACAAAGATATTGTCTTTACTTGTATATTATTGATTTTATTTATTTCTAGTCGAGAATGTGAGGTTTTTGGTATCTCCAAAAAAATTTAGAAATGAGTAAGAGAAAATGAGAGTTACACGGATGGTGGATTGTGGTGCTTTGGTAAAAATTTAATCTTTCTCTCGAGTCTCGTGAGTGTGTTTAACTTGTCTTTAGGCGCCAACTTATAACGTTCCAATTGATTTGATGAATGATAAAATGACTTAGAAAAATGAAGTTTGAGAGGAGAGGTTTAGTTTATTAAAATGGAAAATGAGGTTGGAGAAGAAAAAAGAATTTTGAATAGAGCCCAAATATGATCCCTTGGGAAATCTTCTAGGTGGATTGATTTACGCTGCTATCACAAATAAAAAAGAGTTCGCCAACATGAGCATATTTCAACTAACATAAAATTTGTATTAATGAAAGAGGTTAGTGGTTTGAATCCCCCACTCATATGTTGTTAAGAAAAAAATAATAAAAAAAAAAGTGTTATAGGTAATTTTGGACCACTCTGATGCACAAGGAGCTGACGAGGACAACGAGGCAAAGATAGGACCGGGAACCCGACCCAGAGAAAGACCAGACCAAAGGATCGCCCCGGCCGAGCTCGGTCGCCTCCGTTTGGTCCCTACTACCTCTGGTCGCCCCGGTTCCGCTTAGTTTGTCCCGAAACGCCTTCGAATTTCTAAAAACCCTAGGAGCATGAGTAGGTATTTAAGCTGAAGGTGTACATATTACACATGCGGAAGCAATTGAAGATCGAAAGCACTTAAGACATTCAATTTTACTCCTAAAGCATGCATGTTCTAGAAAAGACAGAATAGAGAGTTTAGAAAACACCAACCTTTGTAGCTCACTTATGTTGAACTCCTTGTGGTGTTTGCCTCTCCTATGCTCCTTGGACAACCTCTAGAGTCTTCCCTACTATACTCCGGGCCAAGAACGACTTGTGGGAGTCTATATAAGATAGGGAATGGGAAGGGAATGCTTGAAGCATCAAGCAATGGAGAAGAATGAGAGATGAGAGAACTTTGAGTCCAAATTCCAGCAGCATAACATTAAGGAAATGGCTCTCTTATGTTTGAATATGATTCAAACTCCTTTTAAAGACTTTCTCCATGCAAAGCCAAGCCTCAAGACACAAGACACATGGTGTATTTGCAAGCTCAAGTGGATTCTAGGTGTACATTACACAAGACATGCAACAATGCATGAGTGAGTTGTCTTTCCACTTTGAATGATCATGCATTAAGTGGATTTCCAACTAAATCCACTAAATTCAAATTGAAATCAAATTTCAAGCTTGCAAATTACCCCCAATTTCAATTCTAAATTGAAATTGATTGCTTGGTAATTAATTTGAAAATTTTCAAATTAATTTTGATATGATTAATCTAATTAATCTTTGTTATCTTGTGCAATTCCATATATATGATTCCTAATACATATATATAGTATTCAAAACACTTTTAAATACTTCATCTCTCATTTTCTAATTTAATTCATAATTAAATTATTGTGTCAAACACAATTTACGATAATACCCTTTTTCCCGATTTTGAACGATTCAAAGGTTTCTATCTTTTGTTCTAGGCTTAATTCCGATATGAGCTAGTAGGGGGACCTAATGGACCTATAGATCATGGGCTCCAACGATTCGAGGCTAACCGACTAATCTCATTGTCTAAGCTAGCCAACATTCGTTAACTATCGGGACACTCCACTATAGCCCGATAGTTGCACTCCCCTCACTATAGATATATTTCCGTCCACTTGATTTAACCATGATTAGTAAGTCGATCCTTCACAGGTTGTTCGTAGCTATAGCTAGGTCAATAAGCCGTTTTACCCCTATAGTACTTCTAGTTCCTTAAGTCCCACTGATCCTCTAATGAACAATTGGTTTATGGTCCAACCAATAAACCGAGTCCCTCTCGGGCCAATGAGAGGGCGGGATCCCTTTGTTCAAGCCCCGGAGTCAGCACTTAAGGGAACAACCTCTCTACTATCCCTTATTCGGGTAGGAGTGAATTCCTTCTTGCACGACTATGTCCCCAGCTATCTACCCGTTCCTATCCCTGAAATGGGAGGCTTATTGAGTCGGCGATACTGAGCCACTCTCACCTATGCAGATCTAAGGATAAGCCCGAATAAACAGGAGTTCATAGTTAGCTCAGGATTAAGATCGAGTTACCTAGGTCATCATATGAAATAGTCAGTCTCGTCAGTAAACGGTGTTATAAAGCGAGAGTGACTTATTTCTTGGTCCTGGTCTTATGCAAACTCATTGCATAGGACACCCCCACTCGCATGTCTCTACATGGACGATTTAGGATCACATCGTCTATACCATCTATAAAGTGGGCCGCGTCTCATAGTGTCTCCAGAATAAGGTACCCAACCCTATTCCTATACTATAGACCGTTTTGGCTATTACTCAAGCTTGATCCACTTTTATGTCTCTACATAAAGCTCAAGTGTTCATCCTATAGCCATGGATCTTAGTTTATTGGATTTGGGTTATATATGTGCAATTTAATTTATTCAGTAATGACTTTTACTGAATCAATCTCGATAACACCTTTATCGAATAAGTATATAATTCGTTTAACATTCATTATCTACGAGTTTTAGGGCACCAATCCCAACATAAGCCCCTCTTCGTCACTGAAGAAGGGATCCCAAACTCGATTCTCTACTCTCTCCTCTTGCTCTCTTGCTCTCCTCCTTCCGTTTTCTGACTTAAGCATCGGAGGTATTGTGGCAAGCACCACACAGGTGTGCAGGTTTTCTGTCTTGCAGGCCACGTCTTCCCCCTCTCAAACAAATTTATCGTTGGTGGCATGTGAAGGTCAGGTGAGTTCATCCCGACCAAATTTGATCATCAACAGTTGGCGCCGTCTGTGGGGAAGGGGATGGAGAAGAGAAACCTTGACATGCACTCAGAGAATTCGGACGGTGACCGCCATCAGCGGAGGTCACGAGAAGAAGGCCGAGATCGACCTCAGACCGAATCTCCTCGTCCTCGGTCTCCACTGCCATCGTCCCGAGAGAAGCAAACTGATCTCAAAATAGTTGCTCTCGAAAACAAAGTAAGTGCGATGGATCATAATTTTTCCAAGATACGAAAACCTGGTCCTAGCACTAAAACCCATGATGAGAGGTTGATTAGGGATCCGAGGAAGGGGAAAGAGCCCATGGAGCATAGTGTAGAATCAGGGACGAGATCGAAGGGAAAGAAAACTGACAGCATGACCAGCAAGGTCAGGGGGCTCAGACCTACAAATCGTACAATTCTGAGGAGCCCAGAACCAAGCACACTAAAGGGACGTGACCACACAGTTTCAACACCAAACTACAGTCATACCAAGACAGACCTGAGGAATCTGATCGAGGATAAGCGCAGAAGTGCCAAAATTTCCGAGGTGGAGGCCAGAGCTGCTGAAGCTGGCCAGGGCTGCTGAGGCCAAGAAGAACAATCAGGGAGACCTGCAGAAGCTAAAGGACTCGGGAGAGCAAGACCTGGAAGAACTAATCGACCAGGTCGACCCGCCCTTCACGAAAGAAGTCATGAAAGCTGAGGTACCCCAGAAGTTCAAGGTACCTGCATTCAAACCATATGATGGCAATAAAGACCCCGTGCAGCATCTAAATGCCTACAAAAGCTGGATGGACTTCCACGGCGTCTCAGATGCAATCAGGTGTCGCGCATTCTTTTTCACTCTAACAGGATCAGTCAAACATTGGTTTGAAAGGTTGAAAAGGAGATCCATCAACTCTTTCAAGGAATTAGCCCGAGCATTCCTTGCACAGCTCATGGGATCCAGAGAACAGCGCAAGCCTCACATCAACCTCTTAACAGTCAAACAACAGCCAGGTGAGAGCTTGTGTGATTATATAACGCGTTTTAACGACGAAGCACTGCAGGTTGAGGGATACAGTGAGGGAGCAGCCCTAGTAGCCATCACAGCCGGACTAAAAGATGAGAGACTTCTTAATTTGATGGGTTTTTTAGAAAACTAAAGAAAAAATTGAAAAAAATTAGAAAAAAAAGGTTATTTTGAAACTAATTAGATATATGGGGTGTCGCGTCTCTTTGAGATACGCGACACCCCTCCAGGTATGCTTTTTTTTTACTTTTTTTATTTTTTTAATAGATTAATAAATTAATAAATTAATGTATTATTATTATTATTATTATATTAAATTAATTTGGTTTAATAATTATGTTTTTTTTTTATAAATATTAGTTTTCATTTTTTTTTTTTGGAATCCGATGATTAAGTTTCTAAATGATTTTTTTTTTTTAATTTAAAGTTTGCATTTTTTAATATATATCTACATGTTTTGAAGTTTGCATTTTCTTTTTGGTGTCTATATCATTTTTTTAATACAAAACATTACATATTAAATAGAATAGATTTTTCGAAAATTGTACATTAGTTTTACGAATTTTTCGAAAATTGTATATTAGTTTCATGAATTTTTTGATAAAACTTTATATAGTTAAAACATAATTAAATTGCATAAATAGAAAACACAATTACATTTTAAAAACTAACCATCCTTAAACAACTCCAATTCAATTTCAAGTACAGTTAATTTTAAAATCGATAATCAATTCACTAATGAGTTGTCACAAGTATTTTAACAATATCTTTCTCAAGTGAAACATATTTATATTTAAAAAAAAATGATTACAAAGCAAATTGAGAGCTTTTATTTCAAATCTATTATTGTTAGAAACAACTATTAACATATTTTAAAACATTTTAACTTCATCTCAATAATTAGATTAGACAAATTCTACAACGACAACTTTCTTTTTTCTTTCTGTTAAGAATAATGACTAGCAATTTTAGTAAACTATATAATTAATTTAGATTAGCGATTCATTGCATTATATTATAAATTCATATATATTTATTTTAAATGCAAGTAAAAATAAGTATTATCTTAAATGGACTAATACAAGTAAAAATCCATATACTTATTTTTAAATTAATTGTACTTGAAATTGAATTGAAGTTGTTTAAGGATGATTAGTTTTAAAAACGTAATTGTGTTTTCTATGTATACATAAATTTAATTATGGTTTAACTATATACAATTTTATCGAAAAATTCGTGAAACTAATATACAATTTTATCGAAAAATTCGTGAAACTAATATACAATTTTCGAAAAATTCGTGAAACTAATGTACAATTTTTGAAAAATCTATTTGTAACATCAGTTGAATTAAAGATGTGATATTTTGTATTAAATGATATAGACAACAAAAAGAAAATGCAAACTTTAAAACATGTAAATTACGGATATATATTAAAAAAATGCAAACTTTAAAATAAATAAAAAATCATTAAGAAATATAATCATCGGGTTCATCATACTAATATTTATTAAAAAAAAACATAATTATTAAACAAAATTAATTTAATTTAATAATAATAATAATAATAAATTAATTTATTAATTTAATAATGTATTAAAAAAAAAAAAGAAAAAAAAAAGCAAACCTGGTGAGAGAAAAGGGGTGTCGCGTCTCTCAAAGAGACGCAACACCCCATATATCTAATTAGTTTCAAAAAAACCTTTTTTTTCTAATTTTTTTCAATTTTTTCTTTAGTTTTCTAAAAAACCCTAATTTGATAGGTAAGAGCCAACCTCAAACCTATGCAGAGTTTGTTTCCCGAACACAGAAATACATGAGCGCAGTTGAATTGCTCAAGTCAAAGAAGTTAGAACGAGAACACAAGAGGTCTCTTCATCTGACCACGACAATAAGAAAGACAAAAAGCAGCGGACAGACGAAGGAGGCCGAGGCCGACCAGACCGAGGAGACCACTTGAAGAAGTTTGAAAAGTACACCCCTACTTCAATCCCACAGGATCTGATCTTGATGGAGATACGGAATACAAACCTGCTCAATGTGCCTAGAAAGTTGAAGTCAAATCCTGATAACAGAGACAAAAGTCAGTATTGTCTCTTCCATCGAGATCACGGACATTCAACTAGGAACTACATTCAGCAAAAGGACGAAATTGAAGCTCTGATTCGGAACGGATACCTGAAGGAGTTCACCACAAAGGTCGAGGCAGACCAGAGATGGCCGAGGCCGACCAGAGATGACCTAGGCAAAGATGATGGTGAACCTCCTCTAGTAATGCATTGAGGACCAGGACAGACTCTCCAATGGTCGAGGCCGAGGCTGAGCCCTACCGCACTTCATGCCAGGGTCAAAGACAACATTCTGGAGAACACATTAAGCCTTAGTTTAGGGAATTCTAGTTTTCTTTTATCTATTGCACATTTATCATGTAATCAGAGCATAGTCGCTCATTTTACTTTTGGTAGGTAGGAGTAGATCTCTCCCTTTTGCTTTACCATTCAAAGTTGAATGTAAACATTATCATTAATGTTAGGATCTAGATATTCCCCTTTCAAGGCTCAAAGTGTGTTTCAAGGAATGGATCAAGATAAAATACGAGCTTAAGCTTTTCAGCTTAGTGCCCACGCTCAACATGCGAGCCTAGGCTTTTCAGCTTAGTGTCCACGCTTCTCATGCGAGCCTAAAGCTTTTCAGCTTAGTGCCCACGCCTAACATGCGAGCCTAGGCTTTTCAGCTTAGTGCTCACGCTCAACATGCGAGCCTGAGCTTTTCAGCTTAGTGCCCACGCTTCTCATGCGAGCCTAAAGCTTTTTAGCTTAGTGCCCACGCCTCACATGCGAGCCTAGGCTTTTCAGCTTAGTGCCCACGCTCAACATGCGAGTCTGAGCTTTTTAGCTTAGTGCCCACGCTTCTCATGCGAGCCTAAAGCTTTTCAGCTTAGTGCCCACGCTTCTCATGCGAGCCTAAAACTTTTCAGCTTAGTGCCCACACCTAACATGCGAGCCTAAGTTTGTCAGCTTAGTGCCCACGCTTAATATGCGAGCCTAAGTTTACTGCTTAGTGCCCACACCTACTTGCGAGCCTAGGCTTTCACGCTTAGAGCCCACACTACTGCACCCTAGCCTGGACTACCGAGTCTACTCGTCTCATCTAGATGTGAGATTGCGTGAGCCTGGACCACCAAGTCTTCCTCACCCCATTTGGCTCGAGCTCATGCACTTCATTTGAGACAGGCTCACCTAGCCTAAGCCGAGGCCGACCAGGCTGAGGCCAAGACCGAGCACCTCTTACCGAGGCCGAGCACAAGCTTTAAAGGTATTCTTCTCTTTACTTGACTATGTTTTATGTTTTGAATAAAGCTTTACTTGGGTAAGGGGGCTACAAAGGGGATATGCACTCCTTATTAAACAAAAAGCAAGTAACAGGGGATATGCACTCCCTATTAAACAAAAGGCATACTAGCTTAGCATGTCTAACCAATGATTACATATTCTAGCTTATTCTCTTATTATTTTCCTACAAGGACTAATGCATGAATGTAGGGAGCTAAATTTTAGGCTAACAGGGGCCTGAGGCCGAGGCCGACCCTAGCCTCTTCCCTAACTTTTCTCTTGCAGAAATTAACTTTTCGATGCAGGAGCTCAAAATCTTCAAATAATATGTGTGGATATGACTTGAACTTGGACTGAGGCACTTCGAATGACCAAGTTGTGTTTGGCCTCATCCTGAGGCCGAGGCCGAGGCTGGGCTGCGGACGAGGCCCTCCGACCATTTTTGTAATCCCTCACCTCTCTCATTTCCATTTCACCTAACCCCTATTCAGGGAGCATCTACTTTGTCTATTTCTATCCCATTTTGCAGGATGACAATAAAGCTGCACATAGGTCAGCACAAGGCAAAGATCATTACTCTTAAATCGGGCTTCAGGAGCTCGACTTATAGCAGTAAGTCGCACCTGAATCCCAATTCAAGAGTGGGGGCTTACTGTTATAGGTAATTTTGGACCACTCTGATGCACAAGGAACTAACGAGGACAACCGGGCAGAGATAGGACCGGGAAACCGACCTAGAGGAAGACCATACCAAAGGGTCTGGCCATGGTCGCCCTCGGCCTTAGGCTGAGGCCGAGCATGATGGTCGGCCTCAGCCTTGCCTCCGTTTGGTCCCTGCTGCCTCTGGCCGCCCCGGTTCCGCCTGGATTGTCTCGAAATGCCTCCGAATTCCTAAAAACCCTAGGAGCATGAGCAGGTATTTAAGCCCCTCTTCGTCACTGAAGAAGGGATCCCGAACTCGATTCTCTACTCTCTCCTCTTGCTCTCTTGCTCTCCTCCTTCCGTTTTCTGACTTAAGCATCGGAGGCGGTGTGGCAAGCACCACACCGGTGTGCAGGTTTTCTGTCTTGCAGGTCACGTCTCCCCCCTCTCAAAATAATTTACCGTTGGTGGCATGTGAAGGTCAGGTAAGTTCACCCCGACCAAATTTGACAATCAACAAAGAGTCTCATCTACTTAAATCTTTACTATATTACAATGTGAAATAATTTGGTATTATTATTTTTTATAATATTGTTATTTTTTAAACTTATTAAAATATAATGTTTTTCAAAATATTGTAGTTTTGGATACATGTTGTAGTTGGACCAACTACTTCCCCGCGAATGAAGAGACGAATTGCATTTCAGTTTTATTTTTTATTTTTATGCGGTTCGTCTCTTTACATCAAGTTTATATCTTTTTAATTTTTTTCTTTTTTTAAAAGATTTTTTTTCTAATTCATTTTTTTCTTTCAATTTTTTCATTTATTTTTTTCCATTCTTTTCTAAAAGCATTTTAATCTATTTTCTTTGAACTTTTCATTTTTTTTTATTTTAAAACTTTTAATTCATTTTTTCCTTCCTTTAATTTTTTACTTTTTTTGTTTTCATTTATTTTCTTGTCCTTTTTTTTCCATTTGATTTTTCGATCCACTTTGTTTTTTAATCCACTTTGTTTTTATATATATTATAATTGCTTTACATTTAGTGTTTAGTAAACAAAAATACAAAAAAATTTATATTTGCTAAATTCACTTTACATATTAGAAAAGAATTTCAATATATTTACAACATAAAATTTAATGTGTGCCACAAGACAGACATCGTCAATATATTTATGTGATAAAATTTGATGTGTACCACAAGACGAACATCATCGATTACAAAATAGTGGAAGAAAAGGACAGGAAAATAAATGAAAACAAAAAAGAAGGAAAAAAAGAATTAAAAATTTAAAATAAAAAAATTGATAGTTCAAAGAAAATAGATATAAATGATTTTAGAAAAGAATAGGAAAAAATAAATGAAAAAATGAATTAGGAAAAAGCTCCAAAAAAAAATAAAATTTAAAAAATAAAATCGATGTAAAATTAAAAAAGAAGAAAAAAAACTATGATGCAATACGTCTCTTGAACTGCATACACGTAAATGCAGTTCATCTCTTGAGAGACGAACTGCATGTGTGTGGATGTTGTTCGTCTTTTCATCAAGAGAAGAACTACATCCACATATTTAGAACTACAATATTCTAATAAAATAGTTTGAAAAAGATTATACTTTAATAATAAGTTTAAAAAATAACAATATTTTTAAAAAAAAAAATCCTCAAAAGGGTATCGAGAAAATTATGGTATTTTGTGTGATGAATGAAGGAAGATCTTGTTGTGGGCCCTTGTGATGAATAAAAATAGGCTAGGGTTGGGCACCTTGGTTAAAATAAGGATGTTTGACGATGAAGAGCATAGTAAAAGTTAATTGAGACCTTAGTAAAAATTTGGAAAAAAAAAATGTGTTTCTTATTGTCAAATTGGTAGATACTATAATATAAGCATGTTGAGAATAATGAAATCATGTGTCAAAATATTTGAGGGATAGTAAGCTTTCGAATATTGAACAATTTAATAGTAAGACAGAGATCCTCAAATTTTACTTTTGGTAAGACCCTATGGGTCATACTAATATATGGCTAAAAGCAAATATTTTTGAAAAGGAACAAGGGGATTTGTACAGATAGCAAACAATGGTAAAAGTATTGGAAAAATAGCAAAAAATAAAACTATTCACGAGAATAGTAAAAAATACATTAAATTATGAAAATACCATTTCTATCAGCAACTAAAAAGTGTCTAATAGGTCCATGAACTTTCAATTTTATGTCTAATAGGTCCCTGAACTTTAAAAATGTCGAATAGGTCCTCGAACTTTCAATTTTGTGTCTAATAGGTCCCTGACACATTCAAGATTTTAAAAAATGAACCAATCCATTAGATATAAAATTGGATTTTATGTCTATTGCGATCCTAAACTTGGCTTCCAATTTTGGATCTAGTAAGCCTGTGAATTTTAAAAAATGTTGAATATGTCAAGGACTTATTAGAAACAAAATTGAAAGTTGAAGGACCTATTGGACACAAAAATGAAAGTTTAAGGACCGATAGGATATTTTTTTAAAATTCATGGACCTATTGGACACAAAATTGAAAGTTTGATGACCTATTTGAAAATTTTTAAAGTTTAGGGACCAAATTGACATAATCCTAAAAGTTCAGAGACTAAACTTGTAATTTAACTTTTTTTTAATTCTAAACACACTATAAAAATTAAAAATGTATTGAAAATCCTAGTCAAAATTTAAAAATAAAGATTTAAGTTTTGTTTCTTTAACTTGTTTAAGATTTCCAAAATAATTTTTAGAACATAACATGAAATCACTATCAAATGAAGTCTTAAAATTCAAAAACAAATATTAAGATATATCACACATGCAAGAATGAACCATTGCTTTAAGGTCCTATCAAGTTTTTCTTTTTTCAAGCCTTTTACATTACAAGTAGGGTAAAAGAATTTATATATCATGTATAACCTTTTAAAGAAAGTAGAGATGCTATATAAAAGGATGTAAGATATAAGTTACAGTAAACAAAAAGTTAATAAAATTTACTCCGATATAATGTAGGTTTTTCGAGAACAATGAAAACTATCCCATGAAATGTTTTAGAAGACTTAAAAATAGTTTCATGCTAAAAAAAAAAAATTCTCAAATCTTATTTCTATCAAGACCAAGACTACTAAATTAGAAATGTTAAAATTTAAGGATTTTTAGGAAGTGATTGACTGTGGCTAAAAAATATTAAGGACAGGTATCTTAGAAATCTTTTTGTTTTCCTTCTTGTATAATTCTATTTAGATTAATCATCTAGATTTCTATTTTGTTTGTTTTATTTATTTATTTATCATTTTTCTAATAAAAGGCAATTGAAGCTTGCTTTGATAAATGTCAGCATGTTAATCTCAGGCATAATATAGAACGGTAAGCTTGTTCTAGGTGTAGGAAAGCTTAGGTTGGTGGGGGTTGGATTGAGTTTGTAAATGTTTAGCGCCTCCGTGAACTTTTCTTTCTTGGTTTTTATGTGCAAAGATGCTTCTGAGGGTTATATTATGTGCAGGTCTGAATACTGAGATCAGTGTCCGTGTTTGAGCTGGATAGTCCGAACACTTTAGATGGTTGGCTTGGTGTGGAATGATCGAGGTGTTGGTAGCTAGCTGAATTTATAAAATCATATGACGGACTTTCTAGATTGGGGCGCGCACTTTCTTGTGGGAAAGAGGGCTGCACAATGGTTTGGTGTTTGGCCTAACCTCTTTGAGTCTGTACCTCCGTGTGTGGAGGGTGGTGGCTGTATCTGTTTTTCCTTTTGTAATGCTCTCGGAACGGTTCTATTGGTGTTATGGTAGATATCAGTGTTTCATTGATAAAAAAAAAAAAAAAAAAAAAAAAAAAAAAAAAAAAAATTATTGAAGCTTGCTCAAATGAGATGGTAGTTTTTTAGAGAAGAAGCGCCCAAGCCTTATTTATTTATTTATTTATTTTGTTTTTTTGAGATAAGACAGAGCCTTAAATTTTGAGATTGTATAAATGATAACTAAAAAGATCATTTCCGATAAAGATTATTTTTTAAAATTAATATAGATATATAAATATAAATGTGAATGTCTTAAAAAAATGAATGATAAGAATTTATTAACATTTTAAAAAGTAAAAATACAAAAAAGAAAAAAAATATATAATATAATGTTCCAAAATTCATATAAGATTTTGGAAAGAAAAAAAAAAAAACTAAAGTATAATAATGAAAATGAAAATAGTATAAAACTTTTAATAACAAGTGAGATTTACATAATCACGTGTCTTTAGTTCAATATAAATATAAAGAGGTTAATCCATATTTTCATTGTATCATAAAAATATAGATGAAATTTTCTTTTAAAAAAAACTATTGCTGCAAAATATTACTAATATAAACGTAATATTAATAATAAATGATTTTTGACTCATTAAAACAAGTATGAATTGTTTATTTGAAAAGTGTGAAATGTTTATTTATTAGGATAAATATTACTTTTGTGTATTTATTGATTTTTAAAAATCTTTTACAAATATTCACCAACATCTATATTTTATCGACGTAGTAAATATACATTTTAGTTTCTAATATTTAGGTATTTCATCCATTTTTTTTTGTTTAAAAAGTTTCAATTTAATTAAACTTTTATGTTTTATAATTTTCAATTATATACCTTCATTGTTGATTAAAGTTTTGTTTTTTTAGTCATCATTGATTAAAGTTAAAATCACTTCTGACAAACTTACATGACATGAAACTTAAGGAGGATCCAAATTAGAAAGAAACTTTTATTTTTTATTTTTTCTCTTGAATAGCCTAAATTCTCCTATAAATTTACCATGTAATGTACATTTAATCTTCAACCAATCTTGACAATTATCATCGGTGAAGATATAGTTAAAAAATGGACTGAATTTAAACCTTTTTAAACGATGAAAAAAACCACATATTTAGCCATGAACCATACTTGGGCTGCATACCGTTCCTACATACCCTATTAAAATTTTGACAACTAGGAAAGAGAAAGGCAAATCTTGCTTGCTCAACCGCATTATTTATGCGTCTTCAATTTTGCAATTAAATGTTGTCAAAAAAGAAATTTGCAATTAAATGGCCTTTATGTCAAAGTAAAATTCATTAATTGTTATAATAGTTGGGTGTTGTTTTATTATTATTATGGTTATTATTGGTGGGTATTTTCTGCCCCAAAATTCAACCACCCTCCAATTGGGAACTACACACGAAAACTCTCCAACAACCACAACCATTAGCTAACTCTCTTTACACCTTTATTTTCAATTCCATATTTGTCCACACAAACCTAGCCTCATTTTTCAAACTCTAAACGTCTGTTCGATAATCATTTGATTTTTGGTTTTTGACTTTTGAAAATTAGGTTTATTATCAACACAACTTCTATTTATAAGTTTCTTTGTTATGTTATCTACCCTTTTTTTTTTTTCATGTTTTAAAAAATTAAACCAAGTAGAGTTTTGAAAACTAAAAAAAGTAATTTTCAAAAACTTGTTTTTGTTTTTGGATATTGGCTAAAAATTCAAATGAGTCCTTAACCAAAATGAAAACCATGACAAAGTAAATTGCGAGATAACAAACATAATTTTCAAAAATAAAAAACAAAATACCAAGACCCCGTTTGATAACCATTTGGTTTTTGGTTTTTGGTTTTTGATTTTTGAAAATTATGCTTGTTTTCTCCCAATTTTCATACAACCGTTTTTATCTTTGTTAAGGACACATTTGAATTCCTAGCCAAATTCTAAAAACAATAACAAGTGTGTTTGAAAATTACTTTTTTTAGTTTTCGAAATTCGACTTGTTTTTGAAAACAAGAAAATGTTATAGATAGCAAAACAAGGTAACTTGTGGATAAAAGTAGTGTTTTTCGACTTAATTTTCAAAAACCAAAAATAAAAAAACGAAATGGTTATCAAACGGGATCCAAATGTTTATCAAACTGGGTCGAAGCATTTGAATTTTTGTGAACCTTAGTCTCTCTAGCTACCCTACTACGTGCACATTTATTCGGCAAAAATGAATTCGGTTTAAATCTCATTTTAGTATTTGAACTTTTAGATTCATTCTACTTTGATATCTGAACGTTTAAAATGTTCATTTTAAATGTTGAGTTCTTTTTTTTTTTTTTTTTTTTTTTAATAATCATTTCGATTTTTGATATTGTTTTGCTGTCATTATTTATTTGATAAATGGACGGTGTGACACTAAATACGTGTATTAAATATGCTAACGTGGACATACATTAAAATCATATGTGTCGAGGTATGGTGGAAATTGATGGTATGGGAATTACCAAAATGATATTTTTTTTAATAAGTTTAAGAACTAAAATAGACACTTTGAAAATATAAAACCAAAATGAAATAAATTTATGAAAGGTAGGGGCTGAAAACGAGATTTAAACCAATATATTCTTAGTCTTTATGTTTTGGCATGGATAATATTCTAGTTTCTATAAATCTTTTCGTAACTACATATACATTCCTTGTATTGTTAAAATATGTAATAATTGTTACAATTTTTTTTTTTTTTTTTTTTTTTTTTTTTTTTTTTTTTTTTACAATATGGGGTTGGGGGATTTGAACCACAAACCTCGTGGTTATCAGTATAACTTTATGCCAGTTGAGCTATGCTCTTGTAGACTGTTACATTTCTTTTTTGAAATCGAAGTATAGGAATGAATAGATAATTGAAAAACTTAGGCCCCGTTTGATAACCATTTGGTTTTTGGTTTTTGGTTTTTGAAAATTAAGCCTATAAACACTACTTTCACCTACAAATTTCTTTGTTTTTCTAATACTTTCTTTCCATGTTTTCAAAAATCAAGCCAAATTTTGAAAACTAAAAAAAGTAGTTTTCAAAAACTTGTTTTTGTTTTTGGAATTTGGCTATGAATTCAAATGTGTCCTTGACAAAGATGAAAATCATGGTAGGAAAATTAAAAGAAAACAAATATAATTTTCAAAAACCAAAAACAAAAAACCAAATGGTTATCAAACGGGTAGTTTCCGATTTTAAAAAGTTTGCCGACTTCATTCATTTGTCTATATTTCATGTATAATTTGTTGTATAATCAAAATTTTAAGAAAAAAAATTACTTCAAAGGCTTGATTACATGTTTTAAAGTACAATGAATACATTGTTATATTAGCAAAAGAATATGATAATCAAAATGCTATAATGGTCAAAGTAGATGGATTACCTAGTATATTTCAACCAAATTATTTTGATGAAGGAGTTTCAAAATAGTTTTTTTTTTTTTTTTTTTTTTTTTTAGACATATTGATTAGACTTATAAATACTAATGTTAAAGTGTATTAGGATAATTTTTCAAAAAAAAAAGTGTATTAGGATAATTGTATTTATTATGTGGAAATACTTAAAAATAATAACTTTAACATAGTTAATCTAACATATTTTTATTAATATGTTTCTTGAAAACATCAATGCCCATTCAAAAAATTTTTTTAATTATATTTGTTTTCTTCTCATTTTCTTCCAACAACACATTTAAATTTATAATCAAATTCAAAAAAAAATAAACTATTTTTTTAGTTTTCAAAACTTCACTTCTGTTTATAAAATGAGGGAAGAAAGTAGATAACAAAACAAAGAAACTTGCAGATGAAGGTAGTGTTTATAGATTAAAGGTCCATTTGGAATACATTTTAATTTAAATGTTTTTCAAGAATGCATTTTTTAAAAAACATTTTGTATAAAAATTGTTTAGAATTTAAACACTCATATGTTTGGTTACATTTCCTCACAAATATTTTTATACACAAGTTATTGTTTACTTAAAAAGTATTTTTTAAAAAGTTGGTTTCAAGTGTTTCTCTCAAAATGGTTTGTTTATCAATCTCATTTTCTAATAAGTCACTTTTAGTGGTTGCCAAACACTATAAATTTTTTCAAAATGATCTATTTTCAAAATTAAACACTTGAAAAGTTAAACCAAACACACCCTAAATTAATATTTTCAATTCAATTCTCAAACAACCTTACCTCAACTATTTGACTCTTTAACCTTTTTATCACTTTGCTGCTTTTAAAAACTTAGGAAGAAAGTTCAATTTTTATTGTATGAATCAATTTTAACTTAAATTTTCAAATTTATCAATTTAAATAGTGAACTTCAAGTAATATTATGATTAATATCGTTTTAAAATTAGATTTTATTTTTTATTTTTTTAAATGAATCAACCAACAGATGATATAAAATTTTAACTAACAAAGCACCCAGAACTATGCTTGAACTTAGTCACAAAAATACTCAAATGTATCCTCAAAATCAAGCACATAAAAATCGCTCAAACTTAAATTTAAAGTAGTGTTTATAAGCTTAATTTTCAAAAACCAAAAACCAAAAATCAAATGGTTATCAAATGGGGCCTTAGCAACCAAAGTTCTCAAATCTAATTAATTGAAAACATCCGATTCAATCACCAAGAACCAAACTTGCAAAATAGTCTCTTCTAACCATAAGAACTCCCATGACTATTCAATATTTTTATTAAGAAAGTTAAAAGATAACTATTCGAGGGGATTGATTGTACCACCTATTCTAGTGTAGGGTTTCGATTACGCTATTCTTTTCTCGGATGATATTACACCACATATGGGGTGAAAGGTGTGTATCAATCCTACCATCCTCCAAAGAAAAATAAAGATGCCGTTACAACCAGTGACGTATCCAAAATTTTGTGTTAGAGAGGGACTGGATTTAATTCAATTTGTTTTTTTTTCTTTTTCTTTTGCCATTACAAGATAAAATGTAAATAGTTTCTTTTTTTTTTAAAAAAAAAAAAAACTTATCTATTTCGATTTACGTAGAAAACACACATATATATAATTTAAAGAAGAAATGGAAGAAAAATATTAAATTAATGAATATTATTTACTAGTTAAATAATTAAGTACTATATATTTGTTAATATTTCAATAAATTCAAATTTATAAAAAAAAAATATAGTTCACAAATTATATTATAAGAGATAAAGAGTTTAAATTATTTACTTTAAATAAAAAAAACAATTATTTTAAATAAAAATGATTTTTCATATATATTTTTTAGATAAATGAAAAAAATATATAAAAGAGAAAAAATGAAAACATGAAGAATAAAAATGATGAGGGCAAGGGACTTGAGCCCCTTTGGGTTGGCTTTAACTGCTAAACTATATATATATTAACTAATTGCACTACTTATTTAAAATAATGAAATGGAAAGTTTAGCATTAAATTTTCAAAACATATTAGATTAGATGTAAAAATTGAACCTTTTCTTTTTTTTTTTTTTTTCTTTTTTTTCAAAATTTAGCTCCAAGCAAAGGGTCTAAATGTTTGGCTTGGTAGTTGCAATATTTTACTTTTTAGTTTTTGAAATCACCATAAATATATATAACTAAGGGCCCGTTTGATAACCATTTCGTTTTCTGTTTTCTGTTTTTGTTTTTCATTTTTAAAAAACAGGGGTGTTTGATAACCATTTCTGTTTTCTGTTTTCTGTTTTTTAAAAACGTTTTTGAAATTATAAGTAAATTTCAAAAACCAAAAAAAGTAGTTTTTAAAAACAGATTTCTGTTTTTCAAAAACTCATTTTTCTTCTAATGCTTACTTTTCTCTCTTTTACCTCTCTCTCCAACAAATTTCTTTCTCTCTCTAAAATTTTCTTCTCAAAACTTTTTTTTTTCTCTATAACTTGTCTATTTCTAAAAACTTGTCAATACCTTTTCTCTCCTCAATAAACATGTTCTAATCTTTCTTTTGGAAAAAAAAAGTTACCAAAATTTTCTATCACTACAACTTTTCTTTATTTTTCTAATTTATCGTTAGTTCTTTAGCATATCTTTTATTCTTAACTTTACTATCTCTCTAAATTTTCTTTTTTTATTTAATTTTTTTAATCTAAAATTTATCGCTTTTACTCTAACTTGTTTTCTATTTTTTCTCGAGTCTAACTAATATTCTTTCTCTAAACATTTTCTTTCATCTCTCTAAATTTTCTATGTTTAACTTTCTCTCGTCTTTTCAAAAAAAAAAAAAATCTTTTGAAAACATTTATATTTGTGTCTCTAAATTTTTGTTTCAACGTCTTTACACATTTTTCTCTCTCTAAAATATCTTTTCATCTTTCTAATTTTTAACAAACTGAAAACCAAAAACAATTATCAAACAAGGTTGGTTTTCTGTTTTTTTAAAACAGAAAACAAAAAACAGTTATCAAACATATATGGTTTTTGTTTTTAAAAAACAGGAAACCAAAAACCAAAAACCAAAAACAAAAAAACCAAAAACCAAAAACTGAAATGGTTATCAAACAGGCCCTAAAATATATGGAAGGACATTTATTGATTTTTTTTAGTTCGAACGTGCGGAGGTGAGAATTTAAAGTACTAACTTTTTAATCCAATGTGCATGTCTTAACTAGCAAGACATTATTTGAATATTGATATCAATATTAAGTTTCTATTTGCCTTACTTTTACTTTCTAAAAATATTTAGAAAATTCTCGAGGTTTGATGTAATATATTATAGAAATGACCTTTTCCATACATAAACTTTCACATTCAAGAGTTACAATTGTTGACTAGGACTTAAGAAAGTATTGCAAATGGTTAAATATAAAAAGAAAAAATTAGGAAAAAAAAATTACTCCTAAACTCGTCAAGTTGTATCACTTTTCACCATATACTTTCAATTTCATGAAATTGCAATTCAAACTTAGGTAAGTGTTGCAAATCTTAACTTTAAACTTAAAAGAGTTGCAATTTTAACCCCCTAATAAGTTATGGCTTCAAATATCACTAAGAAAAAATTCTCTTATGCCTTTAATGAATTATAAAACAGATGTATGATATGAATATGGAATCGATAAAATTTTAGAGGAATACGATATTAGGGTTTTTTTTTTTTTTAAAAAAAAAATGTGATCTTTGACAAATTTATTTAATGGTTAATTTGTGAATTAGTAAAAGAAATTATTTGTGAAAAAAGCTTGATTTTATTAAAATTAATGAGTTTATGAAGATTTTTACTTTTTTTTAAATCAAAAGTAGTAATCAAATTGGTAGAAACTAAACCGTGGGTAAAAATTACCAGTGAAAATTGATTCAACCTAATAAATCCAAGAATAAAATTTGATTTTATTCCCATCAAATTATTTAGGTAAGATGGAATTCTTGAAGGGGAGGAACTGCCATGTTTACCAAGGCTTTTGTGAACTACATTTTTTAAGCAATAAAATGGTTGGGTGTTTCTTGTAATTTAAATGATTTACAATCCATTTAAAATCAAATAATAGATTTGATCTTTAAACTTTTAGACTATTTAGTCTTTTTTTTTGTTTGGAATACAAAGAGAGTAAAGAATTTGAACCTCTATTCTATGGATCGATAACATATATTCTAACCAATTGAGCTATGTAATTACCTTACTTATTTAGATCATGTTTGATAACCATTTGCTTTTTGGTTTTTGGTTTCTGAAAATTAGGATTATTTTCTCCCAATTTCCCTACCATGATTTTCATCCTTCTCAAGGATATATTTGAATTCCTAGCCAAATTCCAAAAACAAAAACAAGTTTTTGAAATTTTTTTTTTTTTTTTTTTTTAAAAAATGACTTGGTTTTTAAAAACATGGAAAGAAAGGTATTAGAAAAACAAAGAAACTTGTAGGTGAAAGTAGTGTTTATAAGCTTAATTTTCAAAAACCAAATGGTTATCAAACGGGACCTTAGTTTCTAAATTTTTTAAATTTTAAATTAAATTGCATAGTTGATCTTTAAATTTTAAAAGTGGGGTCTATTATCATCATTATCATCATCATTTTTTTTAACCATTTTGTTTTTAATTATTATTGATATTGAGTTTAGAGATCAAACAACTTCCCTAAAATTTAACTTAAAAGCATGTAATTTAACCAAAATTTTATTTTATTATTATTTTTTTTAGTATTGGGGTAGTTGGTTTGTGTTGATTGGAAATGAAGTATCTAAAATCAATCTAGGATCTACTTAAATAATAATAAAATAAAATAAAAAAGTGATTGGTGAATGATTCTCAACCACATTCATCACCTACCAATCTACTACCCACTCACCGACGTTTAAACTAACATCCATACTCATTTTTATATTTATATTAAAAAAAAAAAAAAAAACAACCATACTCCTTGGCCCACTTAAAAAGATGTGATTTCTTTTTCTTTTTTAACCATATTCATGTTGTGGGACTCAAAATGGAACCAAGGGCAAAATTAACCTTTTTTTTTTTTAAGGGATTGGGTTGGAAACTTAAACTTCCAACCTTTACGAAGCTGATTGGTATTATCTTAATAAGTTGAATTGTTGAATTATGTTGAAGTTGGTACAAATAATCTTATTAACGCATAAAATTGAGAAAATGAGAAACTCAATCGCTTAGGTCCATTTGATAATTATTCTGGTTTTTTTTGTTCTTTCTGTTTTTTTTTTCCAACCATACATGTTTAGTAATTATTTTTTGTTTTTTAAAAAATAAATTCAAACATGTTTGATAATCATTTTTTATTTTCTATTTTCTAAAAATTTGTAAAGATAGAGAGATATGTTAGAGTATGAAAATAAAAGTTCGTCAAGAAATATGTTAGAGGGAAAAATATTGACAAAAAAATTAGACAACGAATTAATTATAATAGAGAGAATATTATTTAGACAAAAAGTACAAAAAAAAAAAAAAAAGGTTATTGAGAAAAATAAGGCATTTTCTTTTAAAACCCTATTTTTTCTCTTATCACTTTATCTTTTCTATCTCATAAATTTTATACTCTTTAGAATTTTGGGACAACAAGAAAAATGGCTAGATTTAATAGGGGATTTGAAAAATGGCTAAACATGTTTAGAAATTAAATACATGGCTAAACGTGATTTTAATTAATAAATTTCTAATTAAAATAGTCGGAATCGCCCTTAACCACTTTCTAGAAAGAGAAATGCAACTAGGAGGAAAGAAAATCTAATTTTAACAAGAGTCTAACCAACTAAAAAAAAAAAAAAAAAAAGCATTTTAAGGAGGGGAGAAAAAAAAGAATGGAGCATTCTAAGGAGGGGAGAAACCAAATTTGACATTTAAATCTAATACCATAATTAGCATCATTTAAACAAAAAATCTAAATTCTTAATCTTGAAAAAACTTATGTTGAACTAAAACCATAATTAGCATTAAAAAAAAAAGAGCATTTCGGTTGAGAAAAATCTAACGTTGATTTTTTTTTTAAAAAAAAAAAACGTAATATTGGTAGTTGAGTTGGGCAGAGCTGTAAATAACAATATCGTCAATAGTTCAGTAGCTTTATTAGTGTTGTATATGATTGATACCCTAGTCATTGGAAATGATGTGGGTTATCTTACTGACTAGTAAAATAAGCTAGCAGCTCATTTCCAAATGAAAATTTGGGAGAAGCTGAGTTTGTTCTTAGGATCCAAATTGTTAGGAACTGTAAGAACAAAAAGCTAGTATTGTCTCAAATATCTTATATCTACAAAATGTTAGTTAGATATAAGATGCAGAATTCCAATAAGGGTTCTCTACCTTTCAGACATGAAATTCTTTTGTCTAAGAAATTGTTTCCTAAGACACCTCAAGAGGTTGAGGGCATGAGATGAATGCCCTATGCAGTAGGGATTGTCAGTAAGTATCAATCTAATCCAAGATTTGATCACTGGAAAACCGTTAAGAATATCCTCAAGTATCTGAGGAGAAAGAGGAACTATATGCTCGTGTATGAGACTAAGGATTTGATCCTTACAGGATACACTGACACGGATTTTAAGAATGATAAGGATTTGAGGAAATCTACATCAGTATCTGTGGTCACTCTTTGCGATGGAGCTATAGTATGACATAGTTACAGTCTTGACCGTATAGGCCGAAAAAATAGCTACTTGTGAAGCAGCGATAGAGACTGAATGGCTTAGAAAGTTCTTGATTGAGTTGGAATGTGTTCCAAATGTGAACTTGCCCATCACACTTTATAGTGATATAGTGGTGTTGTGGCAAATTCAAAAGAACATCGCAGCCTAAGACAAGCAGACACATTAAATTGAATGAAATATTGCTGATTCATTTACAAAGACTCTCTCGGCTAAAGTGTTTGAGGGTCATCTAGAAGGTCTAGATCTACGAGATATGTACAAAGGTGTAATCTAGGGCAAGTGGGAGAAATATAATGGGTATAGTGATACCATTATGTAATGGGTACAGTGATGCCCTAGTTTATTGTATTTGTACATTGTATATGTTTTATACATGTATTTATACATCTGCTGCTGTATAGATTATTGTACATCCCACTAAACTAGAGTTTTAGTTCAAGTGGGAGTTTGTTGGGTTTTATGCCCTAAAACTCGTAGATAGTGAATGTAAACAAATTGTATACTTGTTTCAATAAAGTGTTATTGAGTTTCTACAATAAAGTGTTATTGTTAAATATTGCACAGTTTGACCCAAATCCAATAAACTAAGATCCAAGGTTGTTTACATGTGACTTGAACTAGTATGTGGGGACATACGGGGATCGGTGTTCAAGTAACAACCTAAAAGGTCTATAGTACAAGGATAAGGTTGGGTACCTTATCTTGGTAACACTATGTGATACGGCCCGCTTTGTATTTGATACAAACGTATTGATCCAAAGCGTCCATGTAGTAGACATGCGAGCGGGGGTATACTATGCAATGAGTTTGCATAAGACCGGACCATGAAATGGTAAACCACTAGATATAACACCGTTAACTAGTTAGGTTACTGTTTCAATAGGATGACGTAGGTAACTCAGTCTTAATCCTGAGTGTGTCATGAACTCCTTCTCACGAGGGATTGTCCTTTGATTAGCATGGGTGAGAGTGGCCAATACGCCGACTCAATATGCCTTCCTTTTTAGGGACAAGACCGAGTGGGAGGCTGGGGACATGACAACACAAGAAGGAATTCACTCCTTCCCACTTCTAGGAGAAGTAGATGAGTGTTCCCTTAAGTGGTGACTCCGGGACTTGAACAAAGGGATCCCGCCCTCTCACTGGCCCGAGAGGGACTTTCTGTTTAATGGTTGGACCATAAACAGGTTGTTCATTAGAGGAGCGCTGGTACTTAAGGAGACAGATGTAACACAGGGGTAAAACGGTAATTTGACCCAGCCGTGATTACGAACACTCGTGAAGGATTGACTTATCGGTATAGGTCTATATCCGTGGACACAGAAATGTTCTACAGTGAGAAGAGTTCAGCTATGGGTCTTTAGTGGAATGACCAACAGTTAATGAATATTGGTTAACCTGATTAATGAGTTTAATCGGTTAACCTCATATCATTGGAGCTTTTGATCTATAGGTCCATTAGGTCCCCCTGCTAGCTCGTAAAGAGTAATTAGGAACAATTATATCTTGAGAGAATTTGAATAGTTCAAATTCATATTGAGAATTAAGTTAATTGTATGAGATACAAATTAATATAATGTATAATGATACATTAAAATATAAAGTCTAATTTGAAATTAAACTTTATTATTATGAGAGAAATAAATATTTGAAGAAGTTCAAATATCAATATGAATTTAATTCATATTAAATTTATAGGATATAAGAGAATTGGAAGGAGTTCCAATTTTAATATGAATTTGATTCATATTATAGAATTAATTAATTGAAGGCCTGAAATTAAATATATGATATTTAATTGGGTAATTAATTAATTAACTAATAGAAGGTCTGAAATTAAATATATGATATTTAATTGGTGATTAATTAATTTAAAGAATTAATTAATTGGAAATTAATCAATTATGAAAATGATTAATTACTTATGGAAGTAATTAATCATTTATGGAAATGATTTAATCACTTATGGAAGTGATCAATCATTTATGGAAAAGATTAATCAATTATGGAATTGATTAATTATGGAAAAGATTAAATCAATTATGGAAATAATTGATTTTAAATGAATATTTTATTCATGGACTTTCTCCTATAAATAGAACACTAACCCTAGGGTTTATGTGATACAACATATGGCCACCATAAGGCCCTCTCATATTCTCTCAACTCAAGAACTCTAGGGAGAATTTTCTCTCTAGAGTTTTTCCCATTCAAGATTAGGTAGTCCCACAACTACGTTCCTAATCTCAGAGTTATAGCGGGGAAGATCAAATGGTGGTGTTCTTCGTTGTTGCAGAGCAATCAATAATCATTCTTGAAGTATTCAGAGTCGTCAACGGAGGTATGTTTTTCACCGCTTAACCTTTTGCCAATGTATTGGTATTTTGTAGAACAAAATTAATTTACGAACGGTCCAATTGCTTCCGCTGTAACGGAATTGGGAATTCCAATCCTTCAATGACAGCACAAGAAGAAATTCACTCCTTCCCACTTCTAGGAGAAGTAGATGAGTGTTCCCTTAAGTGGTGACTCAGGGACTTGAACAAAGGGATCCCGCCCTCTCACTGGCCCGAGAGGGACTTTCTATTTAATGGTTGGACCATAAACAGGTTGTTCATTAGAGGAGTGCTAATACTTAAGGAGACAGATGTAACACAGGGGTAAAACGGTAATTTGACCCAACTGTGATTACGAACACTTGTGAAGGATTGACTTACCAGTATAGGTCTATATCTGTGGACATAGAAATGTTCTACAGTGAGAAGAGTTCAGCTGTGGGTCTTTAGTGGAATGACCCACAATTAATGAATATTGGTTAACCTGATTAATGAGTTTAATCAGTTAACCTCATATTATTGGAGCTTCTGATCTGTAGGTCCATTAGGTCCCCTGCTAGCTCGTAAAGAGTAATTAGGAAGAATTATATCTTGAGAGAATTTGAATAGTTCAAATTCATATTGGGAATTAAGTTAATTGCATGAGATACAAATTAATATAATGTATAGTGATACATTAAAATGTAAAGTCTAATTTGAAATTAAACTTTATTTTTATGAGAGAAATAAATATTTGAAGAAGTTCAAAATATTAATATGAATTTGATTCATACTAAATTTATAGGATATAAGAGAATTTGAAGGAGTTCAAATTTTAATATGAATTTGATTCATATTATAGAATTAATTAATTAAAGGCCTGAAATTAAATATATGATATTTAATTGGGTAATTAATTAATTAACTAATAGAAGGTCTGGAATTAAATATATGATATTGAATTGGTGATTAATTAATTAATTAAAAATTAATCAATTATGGAAATGATTAATCACTTATGGAAGTAATTAATCATTTATGGAAATGATTTAATCACTTATGGAAGTGATCAATCATTTATGGAAAAGATTAATCAATTATGGAATTGATTGGTTATGGAATTGATTAATTATGGAAAATATTAAATCAGTTATAGAAATAATTGATTTTAAATTAATATTTTATTCATGACTTTTCTCCTATAAATAGAACACTAAACCTAGGGATTAGGTACTACAATAAATGGCCACCATAAGGCCATAGGTCTCATTCTTGCCTCTCTCTCATATTCTCTCAACCCAAGAACTGTAGGGAGTATTTTCTCTCTAGAGTTTTTCCCATTCAAGATTAGGTAGTCTCACAACTACGTTCCTAATCTCAGAGTTATAGTAGGGAAGATCAATCACGTTCCTAATACTCCCTAGAGTTTTTCCCATTCAAGATTAGGTAGTCCCACAACTACGTTCCTAATCTCAGAGTTATAGCGGGGAAGATCAATTGGTGGTGTCCCAATTGTTGACGCTTGGTCCAAGATCAAGAAAGACGTTCTTGATATTTCAGAGACGACAATGACGATATGTTCGTTTCTCCATATTAGATTTAGATCTAATATTTTTGTATGCTTATCCTTAATATAAAGCTAGAATAGTTCTAAGTTTATTGCCAATGTATTGGTATTTTAGATTAGGTCATTCTTTCCTCCCTCTCATATTCTCTCAACCCAAGAACTCTAGGGAGAATTTTCTCTCTAGAGTTTTTCCCATTCAAGATTAGGTAGTCCCACAACTACGTTCCATCTCAGAGTTATAGCAGGGAAGATCAATTGGTGGTGTCCTAATTGTTGATGCTTGGTCCAAATCAAGAAAGACATTCTTGATATTTCAGAGACGACAACGATGGTATGTTTGCTTCTCCCCTTTAGATTAGTTCTAAGGTTGTATGCTTAGCCTTAATAATTGATTTAGAATATTTTTCTAAATTTTTGACAATGTATTGGTATTTTGGTAGAAACAAAATTAACTACGAATCGGTCCCAATTCGCTTCCACTTTATGGAATTACGGAATTCCAATCCTTACAGAAGTTCCCTAACATCCAGCTCCAATAATCGTTTGTGTTCCAGTCTTTCCTGCCAACAGAAAAAAGATTAAGAGAATCAGGGATAAAATCCACCCACATTTGTTTAGCCAATTTGCACCTCCAAATGAGGTGGGGAGTGGTTTCAATGTTTTTTTAAACAGAGAGAGCATATGGGATTGAGGTCGATCCCTTTCTTTAGGATGTTGGCTTTGTTAGGAATCACATCATTCACAATCTTCCACGTCCAAATCTTGATTCTAGGACGGACCCCTGTTTTCCATAGGCCCTTCCACTCGTTAGCCACTTTAGCCGATCAGATTGGGAGGCTTCATTGTTGGATTCAGTCTCCATAACAAGATGATAGGCGCTCTTGACTTTGAAAGTGCCTTTCTTGTCCGGTTGCCAAATAATTTCGTCCTTAGAGTTACTTTTTCCCGTAAGCATATTGAGGATGTCGACTGCATCTTGAGGGAGGAAGAATTGAGTTATTCGGCCTTCTCTCCAATTGTTGTTCTCATCAAGGATCTAGTTGACCCTTTTACCCTTAATGGTGTCATTAGAGGAAATGGGCTTAAGGCTCCTCGATCTGTTAATCCAAGGATCCTTGTCGATTTGGATCAGGTTTCCATTCCTTACCCGCCATCTGTACCCTTTCTTGAAGAGGTCACGACCCCAACAAATGCTCCTCCAAGTGGCTGAGGAGGAGTTCCTAATAGGGGCTTCCAAATAATTTCTGTCTTTGAAGTATTTGCCCCTTGAGAAAGCTGCTTTCTTGTTTTTACCAATCTGGGAGGGCATCCCTAGGTATTGGCCTAGGGAGTTTGTTCTTTTGATTCCCAGCGTTCTCTCACAAGATTCTTTATCCTTCCCACTCGTGATCCTACCGGTCATGAAAGTTGATTTCTCCATATTGATGGTTTGCCAAAAAGCTTCCTCATACCACTCCAGAACTCTTTTAAAAGTTTGGAGGTCTTTTTCCCCTGCTCAGATGAAGATTAAACTGTAATCAAGAAGAGTTTGGCAAGCTTCTTTTTTAATGTGGGCAAAATACCAGAAGATTGTTTCACAAGAACTTTAGAATGTTTTAATTACTTATAATTCCTCTAACTATATATGTGATATTATAAGTACTTAAACCAGCTAGATTTATTATTGAATAAAATATGACATAAGATAAATAATTAAGTATTTTTTATTTTAATAAACCTAAACTATTATATACTAAAAGTATTACAAAAACAAATTTACAACTATTTATATTTAAAGATAAAATAATATATTAAAAATAAGTAAACAAATTCAAAACAAAAAATCACACCAGGGAAAAAAACAAAATTGAAAACAAAAAACTAATTAGTTATCAACGACCTCTTAACTGTAGGTGACGGGATCGCCAGGAGAGTGTCGAATTCTCCCTAAGTCGTCAAATAAAATTTATAATCCACGACACTACTACTGATTTTGTAGCAATAGCGGTCGGGGTCAAACACAGGGAAGGGGGATCTAATAAGTTTAGTAGGGGTGAGCATTATAGACCAAAAAACCGAGCCGACTGATCGAACCGACGTCGGTCGGTCGATTTTTGAATTAAATTGGTCGGAGTCAGTTTTTTCAATAGAAAAACCGACTCATCGGTCGGTCGGCGAATCCAAAAAGACTCAAACCGATTAGAACCGACCGAAAATTTAAAAAAAAAAGTGTGAAATGTCATTTCCAGCCGTCAGAGCTGCTGCAGCAATTAATGCTGTAGCAGCTCCCCAAGAATTCAAATTTTGATTTAAAATTTTATTTTATTTCTTGTTTTTTTTTTTTCATTCTTCTTTAATCTTTCTCTCATCTTTCCTCATCCTTCATTTTTTTTCTTCTCCATCACCGAGGTTCTTTCTTTCTCTTCTTCTCTTTTATTTTTTTCTTTCTTCTTTTCTTCTCTTTTTTTCACCTTGTTTTCTTCATCTCTTTTCCATTCTCTTCTTCTTTCTTCCTCCTTCTACTTCTTCTTTTCTTCTTTTCTGTTTGTTTCATTTCATTTTTATTCTTTCTCCTCTTGTTTCATTCCATTTTTCTTCTTTCTCCTCTCTCTCTCTACTTTTTTTTGTTTTATGGTTTGTTGTTTCAATATTCTTTTCTCTCCGTTCATCGACACTACAAAACCGACCGACCGTCGGTATGGTCGTTCGATCGGTGCACCAAAAATCTTCCAAACCGATTTACACCGACCGACCAAAACCGATAGATCGGTGGTCGGCATCGGTTTGATCCTAAAACCGACGCCGATCGACCTTTGCTCACCCCTAAAGTGTAGGATTTCGTGCTTATGAAAACAGGGGGGTTTTTTGTGATTGAAGGACAAACAAAAATTAAATAATAAAAATGTAGAATTTTAAAAGACAAGAAGCTAAGCATGCAAAATGAAAATAAGACGGGATCAATAACATAAAAAGGGATCGTTGGATTGGGATTTATTATGCTTGATTCTAATTCATTAGCTTCTTAGTTTTCTCTAATAATCGTTCTAAACTGATTTTATTAGTCCGGTTGGCTTTGGGGTTACTCGGAGAACCCCCCTACACTAACCTGTGCTAATTAACTCGCTAATCGTGAATTTGGCAATTAAAAAGATTAATTAATATAGACTCTATCACTCGCCACCCCTTATGCATAATGCAGCAACTATCCGAGACCTCTGCAACGATTACTACTTATATCTAACTAGTTTATTAACAAGCAATCTTTCAACCACCTATTAAAACTAGTCGCTTTGGGATTGTGGGTCCAAAATCGTAAGAACTAAATTCAATTGCAGTTTAAATCTAATTCCTACAACCTTTAACATGCATCCTAGGCCTATCAAGGGTCGTCTCGCATAGAGAGTGGCTTGCCTCAACCTAGTGGTTATCTCAAATAACTGATACAATGCACAAGCGGTAATCGCATAGGGCCATCCTAATTGACTAGCCTCATGTATTGGTTTAAACGGGATTACATGCAAAACTCAATAAAAACTCAACAAGAACATCAAGTATAAACCAGAAAACTCAGCCAATATCATTTAGAATCAAGACATAAATCCAATCCAACGATCTAACGGAGTTTAGTTACACATGAATGAAGTAAAAGCAATAATAAACATGAAAGAATCCATAGAATATGGCCAACAATGGCCTACAAGAGTGCTGGAAAGTAAAATAGGCAAAGAAATCGTAAAAGTGACTCAAATTCTAACCTAACGGCGGACTAAACCGAGGCTACATATATATAGAAAACACTCCGGCGTCGAGACGCCACGACACAACGTCTCAACGCTACAAACATTTATCTTCGGGCTGAAATCGCGTCGGCGTCGAGACGCCAAGACTTGCGTCTCAACGCCAACCTCTAGACTCGACTTCCTACTCTAATTCTCAGCTTGGTCTCGCTTCTTCTCGGTTCGGGGCTTCAATCTTTGGCTTTCAGTGTCACATTTCAGGCCCGCTTCAACACAATTGGGTCTCTTCACCTCCTCTCTGTCCAAGACATCGAAATGGCTCCAAAAACGTAATTGGCCCGAATTAACACACTTTAGCGTGATCGACTCCCGACACGACCTAAGCTCAATTAACTTGTAAATAGGACAAGTAAAGCATAAAATGACTCTAACAAGCTTAGATTAGAGGCGATAAAATAGGACTATTTAGGTCCTATCAAATACCCCCAACTTAAATCTTGATAGTCCTCGAGCAAGACACACACAAAACAAAGAGAAAGACGTTGTGCATATAGTTGAAAAGTGATTTAATCCTCAAAACTCAAACATTCCAAAAACTAAAGGAATCAAGAGGCATTCGCAAAAGAGACAAATGAGGAGACAAATAAAAAATTTTCAAATATTATCTTGCACAAGAGAGCTTCATCCCACCTAAAGAAGACTTTACTAGCCCGGGATTGGTTTACTCAACTCTCATCCTATCTTCCCCCTACACTGGCACTAAGGTCTTGCTAAAAGGCCCAAATGGAACAAACTAGGTTGCTTCCTCTTGCTTAGGTGCCTGATCAAGGAATTCCTTTTTCTTCTTGTTCACACGTAACTTCAAAGATGGAGACACATGGAATAAACAATATATTTGTATTGATATAATATGCGTGTGAGTGTACAATCTCTAACTTTAATCCTCTGATTCTCTCTCTTGTGTGTGAATGTGTTTCACTCGAGGGCTGTAGCGCTTGTTTTCGAGTCTGAAGCTTCAATTGATTCTTGGAGCTTTTGAAGTCTTGGAGTCTTGAAGAGTCTTTAGTCTTCAAGAAGTCGTGGGGTCTTGAAGTCTTGAAGAGTCTTTGGTCTTCAACAAGCCTTGGAGTCTTGAAGTCTTGAAGCTTTAGAGTCTTGAAATCTTGAAGAGTCTTTAGTCTTCAAGGATTGTTGAAGTCTTCTAGTCTTGAAATCTTGAAGAGTCTTTAGTCTTCAAGGATTGTTGAAGTCTTCGAGTCTTGAAGTCTTGAGGAGTCTTTGGTCTTCAAGGATTGTTGAAGTCTTCTAGTCTTGAAGGGTCTCCAGTCTTCGAAAAGTCTTGGGGTCTTGAAGTCTTGAAGAGTCTTTGGTCTTCAAGGATTGTTGAAGTCTTCTAGTCTTGAAGGGTCTTCGATCTTCAAGGATTGTTGAAGTCTTCTAGTCTTGAAGGGTCTTCAGTCTTCAAGAAGTCTTGGTGGAGTTTCTCTGAATTCTCTGACTCTGGCTGAGAGCTTCCAACTTCCCTAAGATGGAAGAGAACCCCTCTATTTATAGAGTTCTCGCTGGATGGGCCCTGGTGACTTTTGGGCCAACAACTTGGGCTTGGGCTCTATTGGTCTTGGGCTCAACTATTTAGTCTTGGGTCTAGTTCATATTTGACCCAAAACCATATGACCCAAATATTTAAAAGACCCAAATTTGATCCAAATAATTATTTTTTTAATTAATTGGTCAAATTAATTAATTTGATCAAAATAATTTAATTTTAATTAATTGATCAAATAGAAATTTGGCTCTATAAATTTATAATTGACCAATTTTGTCTTCAAATTAGATTTGGGACACATGTCAATTTATAATTGGTCCCAAATTTAATTATTTGTAATTTCGTCATTAATTTTAAATAATGACGTGTCAATTTGTGATTGGTCAAAATTTCTCCTTCAACACTTCTCTCTATATTTTTTTTTTCTTTTTCACTCTTTTTTTTCTTTGCACTTTTCTCTCTCTTTTTTCTTTTGCTTTTGTTCTCTCTCTCTTTTTTTTTTTTCTTTTTTCATTTCTTTTGGATAGGGTACTAGCATTCACACTACAGTGCAGGGACCCATAACCCGAGTTTTACTCTTGGTTGGCCTAACTGATCACACTGCAGGTAGTTCTTTTTACCCCTAAGCGTTTAGGCTCAATGCAAGCATGCTCTCTTTTTCTTTTCTCTCAAAGTAAAGAGGGCGAGCATATAATTTTTTTCTTTTATTTTGCCTAGCCACCCCTGACTTATTTTTCCACTCTTTTTTTTTTTATTGCAGGCATATTTTCTTTTTCTCTCCTAGGCAAAACTCCACACACTATTTTGCAAAAAAATTAGACTTTCTCGCTTAACCTTACACCTATCGGGGTGACAACAGGAATATGAACTAAGTAATTCGCTCCTAAGCATTCAAGTCCTACTTTAAAGCAAAATAGACATTGGTAGCGAGCATAGCTAGCTATTTTTTCCTAATTAAATTAGGTAGTCTTTGATTAATTAATTGGCCAAATTTATGCATTTTAGTGTTTTATTTGTAGGAAATATGTATTGGAGCTAAATTGAGAAATTGGAGTTAATCGGGCGTTCGGGACGTGAAAAAAGGCCAAAGAAACGAAGTTGGATCGAGTTGGAAGCTTATTGATGAGGGCAAATCGAGGACCAGCGTCGAGACCCTAGATCTTGGGCGTCTCGTCGCTGCACACTTTCCTTCTCTAATTTGGGCAGCAAAAGACACAGCGTCGAGACGCTGTGTCAAAGCGTCTTGACGCTCTCGAAGAATTCCTAAACAGAATGGGCGGTATCGCGACGCTGTCGACTTTTTTCCTATAAATAGAATGTGATTAGGGTTGATGAAGGGGACCTCTTTTGATGCAATTTTGGCCTAAATTCTGACTAATACCTTCTGTGGGAGCTGAAGCAAGTTGGAGGAGCAGATTTCGTAGGCTCAGGTAGTGGAGATCGTGACAGGGACGTGCGGTTTCGGCGACTTAGCGTTTAATCTCTTTTCCCTCTTGATTTTAGTTAGTTTTAATGGTTGATTTAGACTTGTATGAGTAGCTAAGTTCTTAATCTTAGGGATTGATGTAGCCTTTGGGCAATTTTGGATTGATTTATGGATGTATTTCATGCTTTCATTTATGCATAACGTGTTCTTAATGCTTTCAATTTACCGACCATAAATTGATTGATGATTGTGTTTGAAGCTTGCTCGGGAGAGGGGATTTAGCTTAGAAATCGTTATGCATGACTAGGATTAATCTTGAGATCGAGAGATAATAGATAATTCTAGAAATCGTTAAAAAGGACTAATCTTAAAGCCTTGCATGTTAATGAATTTAGATAGGAATATTGGGTTCATTGCATGTGAGAGGATTATGTATGCTAGGGAGAGATATGTATGATTATAGTTTTCCTAGATTTATGAATAATAGCATGTTAACTATCCATGAATTAATCCATAATCCCAATTGGTGAAATCAACTCCCTAAGACTTTTGCCATCAATTGATTGTCACATGTTTTTGCTTTGTGTTAATTTTCATTCTCAATTTCACTAAGTTTGGTTCCCTAAATAAAATTGGACTTGAGTATTTTCGGTAATTAAATTGATTAGAAACCCAATCCTGAGGACGACATTCGAATTAAAATTCACTATATTATAACTTGGCCTGTACACTTGCAGTAGCAAATCGTGCATCAGACACTCAACAAGTGCAAGACATATCCAAGAAAAGTTTTAAAAAGGCTCATTTTTTGAACACTCTCGGTCACAACTCATCGAAAGCAATAAATTTTCGAAAAAATTGAGTCAATCCTAGGAAATCATCATCACTTAAACAAGCATATACACAACAAGCATGCAAGACATTTATTAAGCACAAACGCTAGCCTGACGCTCAGATGCTCAAGGCCCAACAGAAGTGTAAAGTATAATTCCCCACCCCCAACCTAAAATTTACATTGCCCTCAATGTAATAAATCATGAAGAAATAGATAATGCATAGGGAAAGAATAGAACTTCCCTGAATGTTGTGCTCATGGGTGGTGAATCACACTTTCTATAAATGTAGAACTTCGTTTTGGTACTGCCAATCCTAAAGAACAAGCAAAAACAAGGAAACAAACATAAAAGCAACTAATAAAAATAAACCTATCTAAGAATTGAAATAACAGAAAGCAATAAAATTATAGGGTGCAATTGTTTAAGGTCATTTGCTCGACCACGCTCTTCTCTATTTCTTAGGGAGGCTTCTCTCCATAGGTCCAGAATACATTGTTTTTAGAGATTTCTTGTTTCAGTAATTTTTGGGCCTGTAGGGAAGAATCAATAGAAGCAGAAAAAATATTGGAAGTAGAGGTGGGCTGACAGAAAATGCGCTCAGCCCTAATCCTAAAAGATGAACACTTGGTGACTCCACCAGATTGATCAGTTAGGGTTATCTGGTGTTCATCAACTACATCAATCAACTCTCCATCTAAGTCAGAGCATCTAACAGCAGAAGAATGCATCTCATTATTAGTGACCATGCATGATTTACAATTTAAATTGCGATCATTCACTGGGCCAGGTTCAAGCATATAGTATTCAATAGAAGATGCATGAGGATTTTCAATGTCATAAAAAATTTTAAAGTATAAGGTTTTATCCTGAAATCCTACTGATATAACACCTTCATCTACGTCAATAACAGTCTTGGCAGTCTTCATGAAGGGACGACCAAAAAGTATCATAGCAAACGAAGGATTGTAATCAGGGTTAGGAGTATCTAAAACATAGAAATCAGCAGGAAAAACCAAATCCTCCACCCTAACTAAAACGTTTTCAACTATTCCTAGAGGTTTGATGCAAGCCTTATCTGCAAGTTGAATGACTATGCCAGATGTTTTAATATCAGTTAAATTCAATCTTTTATAAACAGACACAAGCATAACATTAATCGATGTTCCTAGATCTAACAGGGCATATTTTATTTTGCAATCTCTGATCATACACGGTAAAGTAAACATGCCAGGATCAGAACATTTAACAGGTAAATTCTCAGAAAGTAATGCACTTAAATTTTCACTAAGCTCTTCTTTACCTGAGGACTTTTCCTTACCTTCATACCAAGTCTTTAAGAACTCAGCATAGGCTGGGAGTTTCAGGATTGCCTCAAGCAAGGGAATATTCACCTTAACTTTTCTAAAAACATCTAAATAATCCTGCACACTTGGAGTAGCAGGGTCAATGAAGTTCAAAGGTGAAGTAGAAAAAGAATTTTTATCATTTAAATTTAAAGAAGAAAAATTGCCAAAAGAAATAGAAAACTTATCAGAGACAGCGAGAAATTTAGGGGGATAGTCAAGTGTGGCCACTTCACTCCACACTGCATTCACATTTGCCTTAGGATTTACCTCAGGTTGGGTAGGAAGCTTACCAGAGCTTTTATTGTTCATCTTACTAACTTGGGTTGCCAGCTGAGTGATTTGGTTTCCTAAATTCTGAATGGCGTTCCTAGTCTCTTGCTGGAACTGTAAAAAGCTGTTAGTAAGTTTTTTAAGTGCCTCATCGAAGGATGTGCCTGAAGTTGAGGTGGAAGCCTGATTTTTCTTGAACATCAGTGGCTTTTGTTGGTTCCCACAACTGAAATTTGGATGGTCTCTCCATCCTTGATTGTAAGTGTTGTTGTATGGGTTGTACTGCCTTTGATTTCCATTGAATCCACCAATGGCATTCACCTCTCCATTGTCTTGTATCTCAGGGCATGCATCAGTAGTGTGGGTAGTCATCGAGCAAAGTCCACAGGCTTTCGCCTGTACCTGTTCTGAACACAAAGAGCGAATAGGTTTAGTTAATTCACTCATTTCAGAGCGCATTTTGCTTACCTGTCTTTTTGTGGCGGCTTGCACAACTGCAGGTGGTCCTTTAGTCCTGAATTGCTGAGAGTATTCAACCATACTTGAAATTAGTTGTCTAGCCTCAACAGGGGTCTTGTTGACTAGTGCTCCTCCACTAGCTGCATCTACCATACTTCGGTCCATAGGAAGTAGCCCTTAAAAATACTGGATCAATAACTGATCTGAGATCTGATGATGTGGAAAACTGGTGCACAGACGCTTGAATCTCTCCCAATATTTGTGGAGTGTCTCCCCAGTGATCTGCGAAATTCCATAAATTTCTTTCCTAATGTTTGCAGCTCTACTGGCGGGGAAAATTTTCTTCAGGAATTGCTTCTTCATCTCGTTCCATGTACTGATAGAGTCGGAGGGAAGGTAATAAAGCCAATCTTTCGCTAAATCCTTTAGCGAAAAAGAGAATGCCCTTAGGTTCAACGCTTCCTCTGTCACTCCATGGGGTCTCATACCAGAACATACTATGTGAAATTTCTGAAAATGTTTGTGTGGGTCATCTCCTGCACTACCACGAAAAATAGGAAGTAAGTGTATCGAACCTGACTTTAATTCAAAAGTACATGCCGTCTCGGGGTAGGTAATACAAAGTGGCTGCTGGTTAAGATATGGCGCTGCCAGCTGCCTTAAAGTCCTTTCAGCCATGCTTGGTGCTTCAACCTCGCTGAGATTATTAACTCATCTCCTTATTGATTGCCTTCTAAATCTCGTCTCCGCTCTAGAAATTTCGGGTTCAAATCTAAGATCGTTTCCCTACAAAGAACGTGTGATCATAAACCATTCAAACAAGAATTAAAAACACAAAATCCTAAAAATACTAGAAAAACGCCCTTCCCCGGCAACGGCGCCAAATTGGCGGGACCGCCAGGAGGGTGTCGAATTCTCCCTAAGTCGTCAAATAAAATTTATAATCCACGATACTACTACTAATTTTGTAGCAATAACGGTCGGGGTCGAACATAGGGAAGGGGGATCTAATAAGTGTAGGATTTCGTGCTTATGAAAACAGGGGGGATTTTTGTGATTGAAGGACAAGCAAATATTAAATAATAAAAATGGAGAATTTTAAAAGACAAGAAGCTAAGCATGTAGAATGGAAATAAGACGAGATCAATAACATAAAAAGGGATCGTTGGATTGAGATTTATTATGCTTGATTCTAATTCATTGGCTTCCTAGTTTTCTCTAATGATCGTTCTAAACTGATTTTATTAGTCTGGTTGGCTTCTGGGTTACTCGGAGGACCCCCCTACCCTAACCTGTGCTAATTAACTCACTAATCGTGAATTCGGCAATTAACAAGATTAGTTAATATAGACTCTATCGCTCGCCACCCCTTATGCATAATGCAGCAACCATCTGAGACCTCTGTAACGATTACTACTTATATCTAACTAGTTTATTAACAAGCAATCTTTCAACCACCTATTAAAACTAGCCGCTTTGGGATCGTGGGTCTGGAATCGTAAGAACTAAATTCAAATGCAGTTTAAATCTAATTCCTACAACCTTTAACATGCATCCTAGGCCTATCAAGGGTCGTCTCGCGTAGAGAGTGGCTTGCCTTAACCTAGTGGCTATCTCAAATAACTGATAGAATACACAAGCGGTAACCACATAGGGCGTCAATCCTAATTAACTAGCCTCATGTATTGGTTTAAACGGGATTACATGCAAAACTCAATAAAAACTCAGCAAGAACAGCAAGTATAAACCAGAAAACTCAGCCAATATCATTTAGAATCAAGACATAAATCCAATCCAACGATCTAACTGAGTTTAGCTACACATGAATGAAGTAAAAGCAATAATAAACATGGAAGAATCCATAGAATATGGCCAACAATGGCCTACAAGAGTGCTGGAAAGTAAAAGAGGCAAAGAAATCGTAAAAGGTACTCAAATTCTAACCTAACGGCGGACTAAACCGAGGCTACATATATATAGAAAACACATCGGCGTTAAGACGCCAGGGCACAGCGTCTCGACGCTGCGAACATTTGTCTTCAGGCTGAAATCGCGTCGGCGTCTCGACGCTAGCCTCTAGACTCGACTTCCTGCTCTAATTTTCGGCTTGGTCTCGCTTCTTCTCAGCTCGGGACTTCAACCTTTGGCTTTCGGTGTCACATTTCAGGCTCGCTTCAGCACAATTGGGTCTCTTCACCTCCTCTCCATCCAAGACATCGAGATGGCTCCAAAAACTCCGTAATTGGCCTGAATTAACACCAATTAGCGTAATCGGCTCCCGACACGGCCTAAGCTCAATTAACCTGTAAATAGGACAAGTAAAACATAAAATGACTCTAACAAGCTTAGATTAGAGGCGATAAAATAGGACTATTCAGGTCCTATCAGTAGGCTATAAGAGAATCTAATCGCCAAACTAGAGCATAGTTTAAGTAAACTAGGTTATTCATACTTAATAATATTAGCCATAAGTTCAAACTCATCCCTTATTTGCAATGCACAAATTTTTATCCCTTATTTGTTATGCACAATATAAAAATTTAGTTAAAAAATCAATTTACACCTTTAAACTTTATACTAAGTAAATGAAAACCGTAAATTAATAATTTTATCAATTAAAATCCTAAACTTTACACATTGAATTAATTAAAACCCTAAATGAATAATTATTAATTAGAATCTTAAACTTGTCTCCATTTTTACCATTTGCAAAATTATGTCATTATAACACTTTTGGTTAAATCAGGGGGTGCACACATGTGTGTGGTTGTCATTTTTATATTTTATATTACAAAAGAAAACAATAAAGTAAAATGCATTGTAAACAGTGTTCCCAGTAAATGTCGGTTGCAACCAACAAGCTCTTCATCAAATCTAAAAAAAAAAACAATCATATAATTCTTAGCAATATAAAAGAAGTTATTGAGAATAGATGAAGACATGAGTGAAAGCAATCAGTGAGAGTTTTGTGTGTGCCATTTGTAATACTCTGTAATTTTGATCTGGATAAAATCCATACATCCCTTCTACAATGGACATAAGCCTTTGTTGTCGAACCACTTACATCTATGTGTCGTGTTCCTCAACTTTCTTCTTGTCGATTTCTTTGGGGTGGATTGTCTTCTTCTTATTCGCGAGCTCTTTTCTTCTCTTTGCGTCTGAATTCTCCTTGATTTGATCTCTGTTTTCGTTTAACTTACATGCGACAGAGTAGAGCTCTTAGAGGGCTAATCCATGCATGAGCTTTGGGCCCTTACATGTATCCTGCACTAATAATGGTATCAGAGCAAGGAAGATCAATCAAGAAGCAAATTCTTGGAGCTTAGTATGACCTTGGCAAGATATGTGATAGCGAGCAGAAATGTCGCTATTTTAGTCCCAATTTATTAGGCTTTTCTGTGCTTTAATCGTGTTTTTAATGAAAATATTTAATGAATTCCGTTATTTGGTCCTTAGGAGCAAAGTTGGTGATTTTGGGAGAAAAAGTGCAAAAAAATGAAGCAAATGAAGCCCAAATCCAAGCATGGATCAAAAGGGATGTGATTTTCAGAGAGCAGGAGATGTATATGCTCCAAAACAAACCAGAAGAGAAAAGTTCACCAGACCTTGATAATAGAATTGAGGTGGAGCATAACTTGCTTCCCTCAACTTCTATGACTGAACTATAAAAAATACAAGAAGGGAATGAATCATCAGAGGAAGAAGAACCTACTAAAATACCCCAGGAACCACTAGACTTACAAAACTACTCATTGGCAAGAGACAAACAGAGAAGAAACATTGTGCCACCTACTAGATTTAGTGAAACCGACTGCATCTCATTGGCTCTAAATGTGGCTAACTCATTGAACTTTGAAGAACCAAACAACTTTGAAGAGGCAGTGATGGCCCAAATGGAAGAAACTGGATTGAGGCAATGAACGAAGAGATGAGGTCCTCGGAAAAAAATGATACATGGACTCTAAAACCTCTTCCTAAAGGGTACAAACCCATTCCTTCCAAGAGGATATACAAGATAAAAGAAGAAGTATCAAGTGTGATGAAGCCTAGATTCAAAGATCGCTTGGTAGCCAAAGGATACACACAAAAAGAGGGCATTGATTACATGGAAGTTTTCTCACCAACGATAAAAAAGACTTCCATTAGAATGCTCTCACTAGTGGTTCAAGATGATCTAGAATTGGACCAACTAGATGTAAAGACAACTTTCCTCCTTGGCTTCTGATAACTGCCCAAAAGGTAGTTATTTAGGCCTCATTTATATAGGGTTTTGTGTGTCCTTTGTGCTTATTAGGGTTGGTTGTGGATAGATATTACATGTTTTAACCCATTTGGAAGAATGGAAGCTTTGGAAATCATTTTGTGCAGAATCTGTTGCTGGGCGACTTGAGGGAGCGGATTTTATGCTGGAGCAAACCCGGAGGCAAAACTGCCACGTCACAACTCGTTATCCAATTTAGTAAACCGACTTCTGTTGAGTTATTTTCGGGATAAAGGAGCAAGGAGAGCCCTCCACGTGTCCAAATTGACCTAATTCAAGCCTCCTACCACCTCTATAAAAGGAGATAGCCGCCCAAGTCAAAGGTATTCCAACTTTCCTTGGAAGCCGAGTAGTATAGAGAGATTGGAGATTATCAAGAACACCATCATCCGCAAGCTGATTAAGGAGATTATTATTTTCTTTATTATCTTGTGTAAATGGACATGCCTACTCAGATTGTAATTTGTGTTTCCATGCTTATTATGAACTAAGTAGCTTTAGGCGTTGGTTAAGGAATATGTAGTTGCCGTGCTTAAACTCTAATAATATTTATTGATTATTGCATCTTGGTTAATTGTTGTGCTTGTTTCTATTTTATGCCCGCTTGGCCAGCCGGTATGAATACCTCTCTCTAGTTTCAGGGATGATTTAGAGAGTGTGTGGCGATTAATCACACTACGATCATTGTGTATTGGTGAACGCCAGTGACTGAGCTAGGGATAGCCAGTTGCCTAGTGCTTGATCGGTCGCACTTCATTGGGGTTGAAACACATTCCAAAAGATCCGGAGTTCCGGGAGGAATCCGCTAATAATACTGCGAGAGTTGCATGATCAATGATATTGCTAGAGCATCTTTAAAAACAATTACTAAACTTAACCAGCGCCTGCCTCTAATCTATCTGCCTATTTGTTTATTCTTTGTTCTGTCGTTTATTTTGATTCAGCATTATTCTTATAAAACCAAATCGTTTTTATTACCTTGAAACCATTAGAAAGTTACACAAAATAGGTAAAGTGGAAGCTAGTTCAGGACTCGGATTGATAATATTACTTGCTGCCGACTGTGTATACTTGCACAGGAATTCTAGAGTCTTTTATACCATATTTCTACTCACTCTAGGAGCCCAACAGCTTCCTATCTGAAGCTATCTATATGAGGTAGCCAGAGGATACGTGAAAAAGGGGAAAGAAGACCTATTTTGATTCCTAAGAAGACCTATATACGTGAAGCTATCTATATGCTCTCACTAGTGGTTCAAGATGATCTAGGAATTTTCCTCGTAGTTCTCCTCCTCATCACCAAGGTCCAGCTCATCGTCCAAACCTGCAACATCTAAAATGTTGGGGGGAAGATGGGGAAGGGGGTATCAGTACAACCGTGGTACTAGTAAGCAGCTCACACTTACCAAGTCACACACAACAAACAACTCAACCAACATGCTTCTCACACGCATCCAACATGCTTATACAACCATAAACAAACAACATGCCTTTAAGCCATAATCTATCAACATGCTTAAAAATAATAAACGACCATGCAAATGCATCTCACACTACGCTCTAGACACTACATGATTTTCGTGTCATGCTCTGCAACTACATGATTTCCGCGTCATGCTCCCCAATTACATGATTTCCACGTCATGCTCCGCAATTACATGATTTCCACATCATGCTCCGCAATTTACATGATTTTCGCGACATACTCCGCAATTTACATGATTTCCGCGTCATGCTTCACACTTACCCCACATGAGTTCCGTGTCATGTGTTGCGCCACTCTTATGTGATTTTCGCGTCACGCTCCGCTACACATGAATTACACACCATGTGCTACGCCTCACACCCGACTCATGCTACACATCCCCATCCAACATGCTAGTCAGACTCAACCATGCTTGACACGACACCTCAACATGTTTAATCAACCAAAACATGCATCTCAAGCAACATACCATGCTATACGGCACAACAAGTCATGCTTTAACTCAAACATCTCATCCAAACCTTAACACAAGTCATACCTAATAGGGGTGTTTAAAATTAGACCGAAAACCGACTCGACTGACCGAAACCGACCAAACCAAGGTTGGTGGGTCGATTTTTTGCTAGATTCGGTCAGAGTCGGTTTTTTAATGACAAAACCGACCGTCGGTCGATCGGTTCAACCAAAAATTTAAAAAACCAACCGACCGACCGATAATAGTTTATTAAAAAAAATTATTCTGCCCAAGCCTGCTGACCTCACGCACACACTGCACGGTGTGCAGTCTTTTCAACCCTCTTTTCAACTCTTTTCAAAGTTGTTTTTTCAGAAAGTAATGATTACTTTTTAAAATTTTATAATTTTTTTATTCTTCTCTCTCTTTCTTTTTTGTCTTTTCTTCTTCCCCTTTTCTTTCATTTCACGAAACAACTCTCCCCTCTTCCCTCTTTTCTTTGTCTTTCCTTTTACACTTTAATCTCTCTCTTTTCTTCTTTCTTTTTTCTCATCTCTTTCTTTCTTCTTCCAACCGATTTCTTTCTCTCTCTCTCTCTTCTCCTTTCATTTCTTTCTCATTCTCTCCTTTTCATCCTCCGGTGTCAGCGGGCTCGGCACACCAAGACGATTTTCACTTTCTTTCTTCTCTCTTTTCTTTTTCTTCTATATTAATCTTTCTTTCTTCTTTCCCTCCCTATCTTTCTATTTTTCCTCTTTTTTTCTTCCCTTCTTTTCTCCTCCTCCCCATGCTTCAAACCCTCGCCAAACTTCCGACAAAAAAATACCATCTCAAGTCGAAAAACTGACAAAATCAACCGACCGACTGTGTATTTGGTCGATCGGTTTTAGAGAGCACTCCAAAATTTTTGACCACCGACCGACCGAAATCAATAGGTCAGTTTTCGGCGTCAGTTTTTGCCCAAAACCGACTCCGACCGACTGAGGAACAGCCCTAATGCCTAACACAACAAGATACGCTCATTTCAAGTAATACACAGTCAACAACACAGCAGATCATGTTTCACACAAGTATATAGATAAAGCAAGTAAATTACTCAACATGCTACAAGCAGTCAAACATAACTTAGTAAGTAGAAACTACTTACCTACAGCGCTTCTAACGCAACCTTAGTAATCCAAGGCAGTCCAAGGAAGCTCCTAAATAATAAGAGCAACCTCTGATAAATTAGAACCAACCTAAAGATACTTCAACATGCTTAAAAGGCCTAATTCAACTGAGAAAAGACTTATTTCCATGTTGGACAACCACTCAAAATTCCCCAAATTAATAACCTAAAACCTTTAGACCATGGGCGACCATGTCTAAGGCACAACGGGCAATGTGCATTTGCTGAATGACCATATTTAAGGTTTTTCAGCCGATGGACAACAAGTAAAAAGACCCATTTTGCATTCTAAGAACTCCTAGAGATTAGGCAACACTACTAGGCCCTAAGATAATTAATGGAAACCTATTTAGCATGCTTTTTAAACTATGAACAACAAGCAGAAACTCATTTATTTCATGTTTTAAGAACCAACAAGAGTTAGGTAAAACTAATTAGGCAACGAGACTTAAAGGGCATTAATTGAAGCATGCTTTTAAACTAAAAACAACAAGCAAAGACCCATTTATTTACATTCTAAGGACTCTAAAGAGGTTGGACCACGCTAACAAGACCAAACTAATTAATGGATAACGACTCAGACACGCTACCAAAGCCTAAACAACTAACGCCGCAATTCTTTATGCTTATTAGACCAAGGACAACAATGAATCTTACCCCAAAAGGACCCGATTCCATGCTAGACGGGTTATATTAACCTCAAACAACGAGTAAGAACGATCCTTGGACAGTGGGTGATCAAGCTTAAGTGATTCGAACCCGATCGATCACTTAGATGACGCTGCAGAATATAAATTCATCACTAACTGAGATTACCAGCACATAAACCATGTGGGCATTTTAATTTAAACCCCAACCAAGCATGGGTAAGAGTTCAAGCTTACCGAAATCGCCAAACGACCTCGAAAATGCCCAAAAATGCTGCTGGACAGAGGCAAAATTCCAAGGAAAAAGGCTCTAAACTGCTAGGCATGCGAGATCTAACCAAACCGAAACAAGGAAACTTAGATCGGGCCTTAACAATAAGGAATGAGAAAAAAGAGACTTACCCACGAGTTCCTGGCCGAAAATGCAAGGAAGATGAGATCTGAACCACGAAACCCACTTGAAAAGAGAGAGGGATGTGCGAGAGAGAGGGCGACGGGGCTCGAGCTGCGATGGGCGATGAATCGGGATGGGTCTCACGAAGGCACAACGAGAGAGAGAGATTTCACGCCTAAAACCCACGGGAGAGAGAGAAAGAGATCGCGGGATGGAGAGAGAGAGACCGCCGAGATGGAGGCTGGGCGGACGACTTCTTTGAAGGTGGCGACTTCATGACTCAGATGACGGCGGCACGACGAGGTGGTGGCACTGGTCAACACACGCACGCATTGGGAGGGGAGGGTTCTTCACGCACGAATGGGAAGGAAGAGAGAGAAAAAAATCTAGGGCTTTTTCCTTTCCTCCTTTCCTCTTTTCTTTAATTCCTTAAACCCATATAACCAAAAACCCAAAAATAGCATTTCCAACAATAGGCACTCCAACTTAATCCCTTAATTCGGCATAGAATTTTTAACGCTTCCACCAATCCTTTAACCAACGCTGACCAGAATATAACGAGCTTTAGGGAAGGGAATTAATTTAACATAACGATTAATTCCAAGAATAATTACCCAAGTGCCATGGTACTTAATTTAAATTCCCCAAGTACAAGCCAAAATAGAAAATTATATTTCTTTTAACTAAATACACCAAAAATGCACGGGGCGTCACAACAACTCTTGTTGAAGGTCCAACCTCATCAACAACGCTTGTTGATGTTTCTATAGCTTCATCAGTTAAATTACTTAAAACGACCTTACTTCATGGCTTATGATTTCTCATGTGGTTTCTTCCAAGAATATTACATTTGTCGATACAAACACTTTATTCTCTTGTGGATTGAAGAAGTATCCACTTCTCGTTTCTTTGGGGTAGCCTACAAATAGGCTTAAGTTTGAACGGGGTTCCATTTTCTTTTGGGTTAGTCTGAAGCACATGTGTTGGACACCCCTAAAACCTAAAGTAACGTAAACTACCTTTACGCCCTGCCCACAACACAAAAGGTGTTTCAAAAAACACTTTTTGATGAAACGTTTTTCAAAATGTGCACTGCAGTCAACACTGCATGACCCCAAAACGAGTCAGGCATCTGAGCGTAGCTCATCATGGATCGAACCATATCTAATAGGGTTGTATTTCTCCTATATGATACACCGTTCTGCTAAGGTGTACCAGATGTTGAGAGTTACGATGTAATTCCATGTACTATCAAATAGTGTTGGAATCTCAAGTCCATACGCTTTCCACCTCGATTAGATCGAAGTGTTTTTATTGTCTTACTTAACAAATTTTCAACTTTAGTCTTAAGCCCCTTTGAATTTCTCAAGAGCTTTGATGTCCGCAAAGTGCACAGGCCGCAAGTAATAAAGAGACGGTAAGTAAACCGAATATCGAATCCACAAGGAGAAGTGTAAATTCAGGCAAAGCAATAATCCAAACACTAAAATTACTAATATTGCCTATTATCTAAGAAATTCAATTCAATGAGAGAAGGAAATAAAAATTAAACAAATTAATAAAGCAATTTTGATCAAGCAATTTAATCACAAACGAGGAAGATCAAGTCAATTGAGAGGCGGGGTCTTGAATTACAAAATACAGTTTAATAATTATTTTGATTACTAAATTTCGTGTCTGACTAACTATAGATCTAGAATCTCCTTGATGACATAGGTTCTCCTGTCGGTTTCCCTAATTATAATTAACTCAATTTAACAACCTAAGTGTCCTTAGCACTATTAAATGAGCTAATGAATAAGTCCTGATTCATTATTGATCTCTAAGCCTAATCAACTAATCTCGTTGTCACTACTGAAGGGATAAAAGCCCTACGCAACGGAAGTATTATAGAACCCACACTGTATTTCTATTATAATTGAAATACCAATACGGTTTGCAAAGAATTTTACAGCAACATATAACAATAAATAAAGTTGTCAACAGATTATAAAAGCATGCATTTTATGGATCAAAACCCTAGATCTAATCTAAAGAATGATCCTAATGATCAAAGGCTAAGAGGGACTTACTTTCGCTGAACATCTTGACCGAAAAACGCCTTTTCTTGTCTATGATCTTGAAAATACAGCAACCCTTTAACCCTTTCTTGCTAGAAATTCACCACGAAATCACTACCACCAAGTAACACTGGTATCCTCCAAAGGATTATTGGTTGAGGTTGCTTGTGGGAGCAAATTATCACTAAAGGATTTTTGGGAGAATTATGTTCTCTGTAATGCACGAGAGAATGAGAGAGCTTGAGAGCGCCATTGCCTAACGTCAGTCAAGAGAGGTTATCGATTGGGGAAGAAGTTAAAACCAACTTCCCCTTAAAACCCTCTCCAACGTGAATGAGGGCTAGGTTAGTGGGGTTGAAGACTTCTTATCAGTTAAAACTGATAAGATAATTAATTATTAATTATAAAATAAAATTAATAATTAATTAACCAATTAAATTAACAATTAATTTAATAATTACTTATATAAATCACATTTATACAAATATTCCCACTTAACCTATAGTTTTAATGTAATTCAATTAAATCAAAATTTAATTAAATTAAATTAAAACCAAATGATTAATTAATTCAACAATTAATTAATACTATAATTAAATATCGAATATTTAATTATATTTCTCTCTAATAAACTATAGTATTAATGTGCATCTAATGCGCATTAATTATAACCTACAGTTTTAATATGAATCAAATTCATATTTTAAACTTAATATTTGAACCCTTTCGAATATACAATTCTCCCTTAGAAATTTACCTCATCGCCCTAAGTGAGCTACTGGTGGGACCTAATGGACCTACAGATCAGAAGCTCCAACGATATGAGATTAACTGGCTAAACTCATTAACCAAGTTAATCAATATTCGTTAACTGTGGTTCACTCCACTAAAGAACCACAGCTGCACTCTTCTCACTGCAGATATATTTCTGTGTCCACGGATATTGACCAATAACAGCAAGTCAGTCCTTCATGTGTGTTCGTACCCCAGTTAGGTCAAATTACCGTTTTATCCCAGTAATGATAACAAATCCTTACTGTGATTTCTTTATAAATATTTCAATAAATATTCACTCAGGCGATTATACCACATTCGTCCTGATTGTTTTAATCCATATAAAGATCTCTGTAATTTGATCGAATATAATTCTCTAGGATTTGAATTATATGACCCTGGTATTTTTAATCCTTAAGGGATTTTCATATAAATATCATTATCAAGAGATCCATATAAATATGTTGTAACTACATCCATTAGATGCATGTCAAACTTTTTATACACAGTCAGGTCATTTAAATATCTCAATGTTATTGCATCCACCACATGAGAATATGTCTCCTCATAATCAATACCAGACCTTTGTGAGAATCCTTGTGCAACAAGTCTCGCTTTATATCTTGTGACCTCAATCTTTTCATTTCTTTTTCTTACAAATAACCATTTGTATCCCACAGGCTTGACATCTTCTGGTGCCTGGACTACTGGTCCAAAAACCTCACATTTTGAAAGTGAGTTTAATTTTGTCTAGATTGCTTCTTTCCACTTAAGTCAATCCTTTATATGTCGACATTCTTCAACAGATTTTGGTTTATAATCATCATTTTCAGAAATGATGTCGTAAGCAACATTATACCAAAAATGTTATCAACAACTATATTGTTTTGGTTCCATCTTTTTCCAGTCACTACATAGTTTATCGAAATTTCATTATTATCCTCAGGTATTTGACCTTCTTCGATATTCTTATAATTAGTCACATTCATAATTTCTTCTGGAATATCCTCATTATCAATTGAGTCGTTTTGATTATTTACTACTTTTCTTTTTGGAGGATTTTTATCTTTGGAACCCGTTGGTCTACCACGCTTCTGGCGTGTCGCAGACTCATTAGTTATGATAACTTGTTGCATTGGGATATCAATTTTAGATGGTGTATTTGCAACTGGTATATGTGACTTGGTCACTTTCTTAGCATCTGTAAATGCATCTGGGATTTGATTTGCAATACTTTGCAAATGAATTATCTTTTGAACTTCTAGTTCACATTGATCTATACAGGGATCTAAATGAGACAATGACGATGAATTCCATGTAATTACATTTTCCAACTTCTTAATCTCTCCCCCTAATGTTGGAAAATTTGTCTCATTAAAATGACAATCAGCAAATCGTGCAGTAAATACATCACCCGTCAAGGGTTCAAGATATCTAACAATTGATGGGGAATCAAATCCAACATATATACCTAGCCTCCTTTGAGGACCCATCTTAATACGTTTTGGTGGAGCAATTGGAACATATACTGCACTTCCAAAAGTTCGTAAGTGAGATATATTTGGTTGCTGACCATAAGCTAATTGTATTGGAGAGTATTTATGATAGGCTACTAGCCTAATGCATATAAACGATGCAACATGTAAAATTGCATGACCCCATACAGATATTGGAAGCCTTGCTTTCATAAGCATCAGTCTAGTAATTAATTGCAAACGTTTTATAAATGATTCAACTAGACCATTTTGTGTATGAACATGAGCAACAGGATGTTCAACACTTATCCCAATTGACATACAATAATTATTAAGCCCCCGTTTGATAACCATTTGGTTTTTGGTTTTTGGTTTTTGAAAATTATGTTTGTTTTCTCCTAAATTCCCTACCATGGTTTTCATCCTAGTTAAGGTTCATTTGAATTTCTAGCCAAATTTTAAAAACAAAAACAAGTTTTTGAAAACTACTTTTTTTTTTTTACCAAAATTGGACTTGGTTTTTGAAAACAAGGTAGAAGATTGATACTAAAACCAAGAAACTTATATGTGGAAGTATGTGTGTATAAGCTTAATTTTCAAAAAACAAAAATCAAATGGTTGTCAAACGGGGCCTAAATGATTGGGATGTAAACTCACTAGCATTATCAAGACGAATTTTCTTAATTACATAATCAGGAAATTGTGCTCTTAACTTAATTATTTGAGCAAGTAATCTTGTAAATGCAAGGTTTTGACTTGATAATAAACACACATGTGACCATCTACTGGATGCATCAATTAAAACCATAAAATATCTAAATGGTCCACTTGGTAGATTTATAGGTCTGCATATATCACCTTGAATCCGTTCTAAAAATGCAAGGGATTCAATCCCAATTTTAGCTAGTGAGGGTCTAATAATTAATTTTCCTTGAGAGCAAGCAACACATGACAATTCATTAGATTGAAGAATCTTCTGGTTCTTCAATCGATGTCCATGTGAATTTTCAATAATCGTTCTCATCATTATTGACCTAGGATGACCCAATTGATCATGTTGAACAGAAAATATATCTGGATCATTGAACTTCAGGTTCATTGTTGCATATATTTCAATAACACAAATATGTCTAATATAATCCAGAAGAAAAAGCAGGCAACATTCTAATATACGTTTTTTATGCGAGACAGTGGATAAAATATAAATTGGACTTAATAAATAAACATAAAAGAAAGATTAAAAAAAATATCGATATTCTTATAATTAAATTTAACATTGTTGCTTCTTTAATGATGTTCATTTTCTCTTCAGAAGATTTAATGAGATTTGCAACATTTATTTCATATTTCCAGGATTAATCATCTCTTTAGAAGATTGCAAAGTTTACTTTCACACATGGTTCTCATTTTCGTACAACAGGTACAAAACAAATGCATCTTTTATATCATTTCTAAAATATGAAACCTTTCTTTTGGAAATCATATATGTGTGGTTATCTTTAAATTCGAATGGTCCACGACCACCCCTAAACGAGTAATTGCTTCTTCCTCTATTATTGATAATGATCTCAACATTGACTACAATTATTCGATATTACAATATTCACTTCAGGGAATGATATTGAAACGATTCGTTGAGATTCATGATTTTTCATCAAATGCTCATTTGATTGCTTTAATCTCAAGAAGACATGGTGTTTGCTCATCACAATATTTAAATCTTTCTTTCTCAATACTACTACTACAGGAGCATATTCTATTCTATATTTGAAAAGAAAGATAAACAACATTACTATTAACATATACTCACTTGTTTAAAATCACTCATTGATTAAAATTATGCAACAACAAGTGCATCTAATTAAAGTGAACATTTCTTAATTTAAGCTTGTGAAACTACAGGTGCATTTAATCATGAGCTATTCTTGATTTGAAAATGATGCAACTTCAGGTACATTAAATTAAAAGGAGCACTTTTATGCAACTTCGTGTTCATAACATCAAAATTAACTTTAGAAAGAGCAATTAACAACTATACAAGTCTTGCAAACTTTGTCATAAGATAATTTGAACTAGTGCATATATCTACTATGAATTTAAAAAAATTCATCCACATAAACGAAAATATTCAAACATATATATGGTACCTAAATAAACAATTGTTGGTAAACAACATGTTGCAATATTTGTATAAAATATATAAGCAATATTGTAAAGCCCCAGGCCCAGGATTCGAAATCCGGATTTGACACCTGACGGCCCCGGCAACCCCCTACGACCTGGCCACGCTACCATACTTGTCTAAAACTGCTTCTAAGAGTTAAGATTGTCCCCACAAACCAACACGGGGTCCTTTTAGCATGCTTTGTCCTCACCATGCTTCCTAGGAAAATTCCTAGGAGGTCACCCAACATAGAACTTCTCCAAGCCAAGCACGCTTAACTTCAAAGTTCCTATGATTGAGCCACCGAAAAGGAAGGTGCACCTTGTTGGTACAGGTAGTATCTATCAATTCTTTTAAGCTTATCTTGACCATGCTTTCATGTCCTCAGGATCCCTCTCTTTCGGATATGATATCAGTTCATTCATGTACCCCTCTTAATCTCGGGTGTCACAAATATATACAAAGATGTTCTGTACGTAAAAAATCTATGATAGTATATCAAATATGTACTATGTATATATATATTAAATACACATGATATAAAGTATACAAATGATCATGTGAAAATTATACCAAACAAAGAATATATAAACTAACGAGATCAATCTACAGTAGCAAGGTGAGAAAGTTTAGAAGATGCACATGATTTAAAATTATGACATATACAGGGTATATATGTGCATCATATTCAATGAATATGCATTATACATTCTAGATTATTACAACAATAAGTAGGATATAACATACTCTCAATATCTCAATTATTTGGACAATATAAGTATCATAAATATCATTGACAAATATAGAATCACGATGTTAATATCATCATAAACAAACATGATACTAATCACATATAGTATGCATAATAACAAATAATATGATAATCTTGCATAGAATATATGTTGTTAACATTCAATACCTCTTCATGTTTCGTTTCTTTGCTAGGGAATATCCTATCCGAGGTCAAATTCCATCGGAGTGTAGTTTTTCTTCTGTGTCGTTGATATCTACACATAACTCTGGTCGAACTGGGGTTTCTCCATCGATGGCTGCGTTTGGTAGTGGGCGTTCTAGTTAAGGAGCGTCGGCTCATTACTCTTTATCAGGGGGCTATGTGTTAGTGTCTCCGGCCAAAAGTGCACTTCGAAAACTGGCTGGCCCAAAATGGCGGATTCTTGAACTCACCATTGATGAAGCTCCGGTAATCGTGGTACAGGAAGGGATGAATTCTCCAGCGGATTTGAGAGGGAAGACGATTTCTCCGGGGCATTTAATGTCTGATTATGAGCATTTATTGGAGTAGTGTAACCGGGTATTAAATACCCAGCTGGAGGATACGTTAAAATCTGGCGAAAATAGCGGTAATCAAGATGCTGTGATCGTGGGTTCGAAAACGGAAATTATGGGTAACGATTTCGTAAAGATTCAGCCGGCGTGTGTCAAACGTTTGGTTATGGATCATCAATTTTCACCTGATGGTCAGAATGTCAAAGACGGTGAGTTTCATTCAAATGTTCTCCACGTGGATGTAGGTTCAGTTGCGACTAAGAGCATTCAATCTGATCTTTCTGGTGAGACGTCGGTCAATGTGCATTCACTGGGCAATCTTACTGCTGGATCGAATGGTAAGACTAAGGCTGCTACTTGGAAGAAGAGGGCTCGTGTTGGCTTCATTCCAAAGGGGCTAGTACCTAAGGAGTCTCATGACTTACTTAAAAGGAAAGAGGGACCGGATATTAAGCATGAAGGTCCGAAACGACTGAAATCAACTGATGTCGATGGCATGGAGGTGGGGTCTATAGGACAGCCTCGCCAGGACGAATGAACATTATCTGTTGGAATGTCCGTGGGTTAGGGAGTCCATGGGCATTCCGGAATGTAAGCGATGAGTTATCTCGCTTAACTCCTCATCTATGTTTTATTACTGGAACAAAGTGTAAGACTTTTGCTTTGAATAAATTGAAGAACCGTTTGAATTATCATGGATGTTTTGTAGTAGATCGGGTTGGGTTGAGTGGTGGTCTATGTCTTATGTGGAAGGAAGAGTTTGATGTCTCTATTCGTAGTTATTCCATTCACCATATTGATGCGAATATTGTTTGGAATGGGAATCGTTGGAGTTTTACTGGCTTATATGGCCATCCGGAAACCCATTTACGATCGCATACTTGGGAACTTCTTCGACGTCTATATAACAACGATGATTCCCCGTGGTTGGTTGGTGGCGATTTCAATGAAATAATGTGGGATTATTACTTAGAAACTTGATGCGCAAATTGCTAACCGCAAGTGTACGGGTCAAGTAATAATATAGTGTTTTCGTGTAAAACGAGTGTCGTCCTCTGGATTGGTTTTCTAGCAAATTAAGTATCGTGAATACTTTTGTCCAATTTTATTTAGGGAGCAAAACTCAATGATAAAGATAAAAGTAAAGACTAAAAGCATAAAAATAAAAGTGGAGACTCAAATGGAAAGACTCTTAGGGAATTGATTTCATTGATTAAGATTGAGGATTGATTAATAGGAATGAATTGACCGTGCAATTATTCTACAAGCCAAGGAAACTTTTATCACGATTACCTCTCCCGAGTATAAATTGATTCTCATGCATATAAACTAACTTGATATCCCTATCTAAGTTCATTAATATGCAAGGCATTATTCGGTTCGGTCCTTGTTACGCTTCTAAAGATATTCCAAATCCCGTCACAAACTTAGAATTTCTACTCTAGTCATGCAATTAAACAAAGTAAGTCTTAGGCCAAATCCTCCCTCCCGAGTTAGATTCAACACTTAAATCATTCAATTAGTGATCAAATAATTGAAAGCATTACACATAAAATTGCATGCATAAAATAAGAACACATTCATACCCAAAATTCAATCCAACAATTTAAGCAACTACATCAAACCCTAAGACAAACAACTAGCAATTCATAGTCTTTAAACCACAAACACTAATTGAAAGAAAAGCCATAAAAACTACAAGAGTTAAGGGAAAGAGAAAGGAAAACTCGAATCCGCCGACACCGCACGTCCCCGTCACGATCTCCACGTCTTCTCACTTGATTCCCGCTCCTTGGCCTTGCCTTTAGCTCCCACAAAAGGTCTCTAGTCGAAATTAGGGCTAAAATCTAACCAATTGGACTCCCCTAATCCGTAGCTGAAAAGAGGAATTTATAGAAAATCTGTCGATAGCGTCGAGACGCTATGGACAGCGTCGCGACGCTGTCGCGATACCGCGAATCTGGAAAATTTGTCGAGAGCGTCGCGACGCTATAATTTTTTTTTTTTTTTAAATCAGCTGGGCTGAATTTGACTTCTTCCAACTTGATCCTTTTTCGATCTTTTAGCCCTTTTTTATGTCCCGAACACGCAATTAGCTCAAATATTTATTTCCTACAAATACAACACAAAAACGCATCATTTTGGCCAATAAATTATAAAAGACTAGCTAAATTAATTAGGGAAAACTAGCTAGCTATGCTCACTATCAAACACCCCCAAACTTAAGCTTTTGCTAGTCCTCGAGCAAACTAAAAATCAAACATACAATGGAAGAATGGATGCAACAAACATGACTCAATCCTCAAGGCTCAAAAGTCAATAATCAAGCAATCAAGAGACATGCACATAAGGACCAATAAGGGAGACAAATCAAGAGTTTTCCAAAATTAACTTGCACAAGCGAGATCTAACTTAACGAGATCAGACTCTACTAGCCCGGGATTGGATTACTAAACTCTCAACTCATCTTCCCTCTACACTGGCACTAAGGATTCACTAACGAGTCAATGGAACAAATTAGTTTGTTTTCCTCCATACTTAGGTGCTTATAATTGAAAATTACAACATGCATTTTTATGTGGCACTAGCTTTCACACACCTATTGCAGGGACCCTTAACCCGAGTTTTACCCTTTGGTTGGCCTAACTGATCACAACAGGGGTAGCTCTTTTTGCCAAAACTTTATTAAGCATTGCATTGCGTGCATAAGTCATGACTTTTTCTTTATGAGCATGATAAGCATATATTCTTTTCTTTCCTCCTAAGCAAGATCAAACATGCTAATTTGCAAAAAATTAACTCTTTAGCTCTTCCCTACACCTATCGAGGTGACAACAAGCATATGAACCTAATAATTCGCTCCTAAGCATTCAAATCCAAATCTAGCCAAGACAAATACTCTACTCATGCAAGACATCTCCTAGAAAAAGTTTAAAAAATCTCCCTTTTTGGGCACTCATGCTTACAACTCATCGAAAGCTTGAAAATTGACAAGAAAGCCTATCCTAGGACATCATAGCCATGCAAAAATAGCATCCAGAAAACAACCATATGCTCAATTCAAAGAAAGCTCAAAACTATAGCCCGAACTCAGATGCTCAAGGGCTCCACAAACATGCTATTCGACCCCCAAACTTAAAGCATGCATTGTCCTCAATGTATGAAGAAAATAAAGCAAAATCAATCATGAGAACAATAAAAGAGTAGGAGGAGTGAACAATACTGCCCTGGAATGACGATGTCCTCTTTTATGGAAGCTTGCAAGCAAAGGAGAAACTGGAACCAAGACCTACAAAACAAAAACAAACAATAAATCAAAAGCAAAAAGACAAGTACAACTAAACTTACTTGGGTTGCCTCCCATAAGCGCTTGTTTAACGTCATTAGCTCGACGTGCTCGTGCAGTCTGTCAAGGCACATAAAAATTCTCGTATTTCTTTGGACCCTTCTTTCTTGAATCAATAAAACTCACTATCGCTAGCAAGCTTACTAGTTTCTCATGGGCCCCTGAAACAGAATTATTTTTAGTATTTTTGTATAAAATAAACATAAAAGGAGAAAGATCAAAATAAAGAGACTCTGACTAAAAAATAAGCATTAATCTTACCTAGGAGGAGAGAAAATAAATTAGGAAAGAAACTAGAAAAGGAAAATGCTTGATCTAAAAAAGGAAAATATAATCTACAAAAGGAAAAGATAAACAAATAAGGAATGCAAAAAAAAATATGGAAAAAACAAATAAGGAAACTAGCAAATAAGGAAAAACTATACTAAAAAGGAAAAAACTAAAAAGAAAAATTATATCTAAGGAAAATTCAAACAAATATGGAAAAATCTAAATATGGAAAACAAAACAACAAAGGAAAAAAAAATGCAATCTACCTAAAAATAAAACTAACAAAAATAACAAAAAAATAAAATACACCCTAAACTAAGACCGGACAATTTTTCCACAATATTAATTTAACTAAATATGCCAATCCCCGGCAACGGCGCCAAAAACTTGATGCGCAATTTGCTAACCGCAAGTGTACGGGTCAAGTAATAATATAGTGTTTTCGTGTAAAACGAGTGTCGTCCTCTGGATTGGTTTTCTAGCAAATTAAGTATCGTGAATACTTTTGTCCAATTTTATTTAGGGAGCAAAACTCAATGATAAAGATAAAAGTAACGACTAAAAGCATAAAAATAAAAGTGGAGACTCAAATGGAAAGACTCTTAGGGAATTGATTTCATTGATTAAGATTGAGGATTGATTAATAGGAATGAATTGACCGTGCAATTATTCTACAAGCCAAGGAAACTTTTATCACGATTACCTCTCCCGAGTATAAATTGATTCTCATGCATATAAACTAACTTGATATCCCTATCTAAGTTCATTAACATGCAAGGCATTATTCGGTTCGATCCTTGTTACGCTTCTAAAGATATTCCAAATCCCGTCACAAACTTAGAATTTCTACTCTAGTCATGCAATTAAACAAAGTAAGTCTTAGGCCAAATCCTCCCTCCCGAGTTAGATTCAACACTTAAATCATTCAATTAGTGATCAAATAATTGAAAGCATTACACATAAAATTGCATGCATAAAATAAGAACACATTCATACCCAAAATTCAATCCAACAATTTAAGCAACTACATCAAACCCTAAGACAAACAACTAGCAATTCATAGTCTTTAAACCACAAACACTAATTGAAAGAAAAGCCATAAAAACTACAAGAGTTAAGGGAAAGAGAAAGGAAAACTCGAATCCGCCGACACCGCACGTCCCCGTCACGATCTCCACGTCTTCTCGCTTGATTCCCGCTCCTTGGCCTTGCCTTTAGCTCCCACAAAAGGTCTCTAGTCGAAATTAGGGCTAAAATCTAACCAATTGGACTCCAAAATCACGTTTTAGTTCCAATCAACAATTTCCTACAAAATAAACATTAAGTGCAATAAAATGGCCAATAAATCATAAAAGACTAGCTAAATTGATTAGGGAAAACTAGCTAGCTATGCTCGCTATCAGTAGGTGGGGACATCGACAGAATAAGGAGCTGAGGGACAACATTAACAAGGTTCGTCATTTGATTAAAGTGGCCTACGATCGCCCTGTCCCTCTTGATTTCTTCTTGATTCACCAGTTGGAAAGACAACTAGATTCGTTGTTGGAGGAGGAAATATATTGGAAGCAGCGGGCAAGAGAGAATTGGTTGAAATAGGGTGACAGGAATACAAAGTGGTTTCATCAGAAGGCAGCTAGTCGAAGAAGGTGTAATAAAATTCATGGCGTAGAAGATGCAAATGGTGTGTGGCACTCGGATCCCAGTTCAATCTCGATGTCTTTTCAGGAGTATTTTCAGAATCTGTTTAAATTTTCTCATCCTTCGAGTGATGATTTAAATAGAGTCTTGGACTCTATCCTAAGGAAGGTGACTCCTGACATGAATGTGATTTTGACAAAGAGGTTTACAAAGGGGGAAGTGGAATTTGCAGTTAAAGGCTTTCACCCATCGAAAGCACCTGGTCCGGACGGATTTCCAGCAGCCTTTTATCAGCAATACTGGGATATTTTGGGGAACAAAACGATTGCAAACTGTCTCGCAATCCTGAATCGGGATTGATCAGTGAAGGAGTGGAACCACACAAACATTACGTTTATTCCAAAGGTTCGGAATGCAAGGTTAGTAACTGATTACCGACCGATTAGTCTTTGTAATGTTTCTTATAAAATTATAACTAAGGTTATTGCTAATTGGTTAAAAGGGGTCTTGAATGATATTATTGATGAGAGTTAGTCTGCGTTTATTCCTGGAAGGTCCATCACTGATAATATGATTATTGGCCATGAAACACTACATTTTCTACGTAATAAGAGAAATGGTCAATTAGGCTTTGTTGCTCTTAAATTGGATATGAGCAAGACGTATGACAGGGTGGAGTGGGACTATCTGCAACATGTTATGATTAATTAGATTGGGTTTCCATGAAGATTGGGTTGCTTTAATTATGGATTGTATTTCTACTACTACCTTTTCGATTAAGATCAATGGGGAAGTGATGGGTTTTATTAAACCTACAAGGGGAATTAGGCAGGGTGACCCTTTGTCCCCATATCTGTTTTTACTTTGCTCCGTAGGTCTATCGGCCATGTTTTCGGCGGCTCACGGTCGCGAACTTGCTGGAGTGTCTGTTGCTCGCTCCTGTCCTAAAATTTCTCATCTGTTATTTGCTGATGATAGTCTGATCTTTCTGAAAGCTACTGCAATGGAGTTTGGTGTTTTTAAGACTATTATGGGTTACTATGAGCGGGCTTCAGGACAGTGTCTGAATTATGCAAAATCTATGATGTGTTTTTCTCCTAATGTTAAGTAGAATACTAGAATGTTTCTCCATAATATTCTTCAGATGAAAGTTGTGGATCATTTGGGGTCGTATCTTGGACTTCCATCGTCTTTTTCTAGGGGTAAAAGTAAGGACTTTCAATTCCTGCTTGATCGGGTTTGGTCAACGCTGCAAGGGTGGAAAGGGAATCTGTTTTCAGGTGGAGGAAAGGAGATCTTAATTAAGAATGTGGCTCAGGCAATTCCTACATATGCTATAAGTTGCTTCCGACTGCCAAAATGTGTTATTGCCCGTGTATCTAGTTTGTGAGCTAAATTTTGGTGGGGATCTACAGAAGAGCATAAAAAAATCCATTGGAAGAGGTGGGAGGAATTATGTAAGCCTAAAGAGATGGGGGATTAAATTTTCGGAATCTGGAAGGTTTCAATCAGGCATTGCTGGCTAAGCAGGTGTGGCGGGTGATAAATAACCCAACTTCACGTGTTGCCCAGCTTATTAAAAGACGCTATTGGTCAACTTTTCCCTCAATGGAGATGCCAATCAGAAATAATTCCTCTTACTTTTAGAAGGGTTTTGCCTGGGGCATGGATTTGCTAAAGCTCAGTATGCGGAAAATGTTGGGAAATGGGCGCTCTATTCAGATCTTTTCAAATCCTTGGTTGCCTCGTCCAACCACTTCAAAGTCATTTCGCCCAGTCCAAGAGATAGTTCCATGGTGGTGGCCGATTTTATTTCTAACTCCCATCATTGGAATATTACTCTACTCAAACAATACTTGGATCAAGCGGATGTGGAGGTTATTAGTGGTTTGCCAATCAGTGCATCTGCTCCGAACAAATGGATTTGACATTATGTTAAACACGGTATGTACTTTATTAAGAGTGGTTATAAATTGTTTATGCAATTGAATCAGGAAGTTTCCTTGTCAAACGATGATTGTCAAAGGCGATGGTGGAAGTTGTTACGGTCTCTCAAAATTCCAAACAAAATTAAAATTTTTGTTTGGCGAATGCTTCATAATATAATCCCTACTAGAGTTAATCTGCAACGCCATCATGTTGAAACGGAAGTGTTGTGTACGTTGTGTCGAAAAGAGCCTGAAACTACCGACCATGCTATCTTCCGGTGTAAGAGAGCAAAGAAAATATGGGAGATCCTAGCTCCTAATATGCAGCCTATGATTCAAGATCGAATGGATATTAAGGATCGGTGGAGTGAATGGTGTAAACCACCATTTTTCGATGGTCTTGACCTCTTTTTTATTGGATCATGGGCCGTTTGGAATGATCGAAACTTCATGATCCATAATAGACCTGTTCCACCGATTGATGTTTGATGTGCCTGGATTTCTGATTATTTGATGGATTACATTTCGGCTAACCCCTGCTCTGTTAAGCGGGGCCAACATGTGGATGAGGTTCGTTCCCTTGTTCAGGGGAAGGATGAAATGATCATTCATGTGGACGCGGGATGTGATATAGTTGGGCGGCGTGCTAGTGTTGGTGTTGTTATTCGAGATTCAAAAGGTGGTTTGATTGCAACATTACATAGTCTATTAGCATCTTATGTTAATCCTCAATGCACGGAGGCGTCAGCGATTTTAGAAGGACTTCGCCTGGTTGAGCGAATGAATCTTAGAAGAATTAAAATATTCTCGGATTCGCTTTCCTTAGTGAGGATGCTGTGGAAGGAAATACCAGTTTGCATCAATGTATCCTCGATTCTTTGGGATATTGAAGACATGCGGAAACGTTTTCAGTTTTTAGTGATCGAGTATGTAAGTCGAGACTATAATGTCTTTGCGCATTCTCTAGCCCGTCGGAGTTTTTGCGATGGTTCGATGTTGTGGTTATCAACATTTCCTATTTGGTTATCCAAGATAACTTGTACTGATTTACATTTGTTTGTATCCCCTCGGGGAATTTGTTGAATCTAATGAAACTACTATTCTCTCAAAAAACATTCAATACACAGTGTATATATAAGGTATATATAATACATATCACTGTATATGTGAAACGTACTGAAGACATTTGCAAAGTAAAATGAACCCTACCTTCAACTAAACAAAAATGGCAGAGACTCGTGCTGATAACGTGTTATAAAACGTGAAGAACACTAAGAGAGAAATGGAGAGAGCAAAGTAGGGATAAAAGAGAGCAAATGTCTTCTCATTCAATTGTTGTGTTTTCAATACTTCATACAACCCCTATTTATACTAATGCAATGGGGTAGGTTACAACTTAAAATAGAATGGATGGAGAGTCTCATGGCTATTCGTAAGGGAGAGGGAGAGTCATGGGGAAGAATAATTATAATTATGGTTTGAAAAAAGCTAATGGAGCAATATGAATATCTAATATATACCAGGTATATTTACAACAAATTTTATCTAAAGCAAGTTAAAATTTAAAATAAAAAAATAAAAACTAAAAGCTAAAAAAAAGGAAAGAAGAGAAAATAAAGGAAAAATTTAGACACTTAAATTTGCCAAAAACCAATTTCCCGCCTGCGCCTTTTCCAATTCCCTATTCTTTCTCTCTTCTCAATTTTCATTTACTTTCTTAGTTTGCTGGCTTTTCGAATTCTCAACCTCAATCTTTCTCAAATCTCTTTCCAATTTTCATTTTCTTTCTCAAATCTCTCACTCTCTTTGCTCCCTCTAGTACATTTTGGAATCTCTCTCAGCAGAAGTTCTACAATATCTTTGAGGTAATTCTTTTTCTTCTCCTCATTCTTTTGAATGTTTAATTTTCATGGGTATTTTTCATAGTTTTGAAAATTCAATGTTTGCTTGAAATTTTCTCTTCTTGTGAACGAAATACTTGCAAAATTTCAAAGAATCAAATTTTAGTTTAATCAATACAGAAAGTAACTAAACCCCCTTTTCCATTCACCTTTTTATGAAAATTTTTCCATCCTTTGTGTTCAATCCATAATTTAAATTCTTTATCTTGACTGAAAAGAAATGAAATTCATTAAGCCTGTTTCCTATCTGTGAGGTACAACTTAAATGATTTTCTTTTCGGTGAGAAACCGAACTTTCATTAAGAAAAATGAAAATATTAAAAAAGGGTATACATAAAATAAGGTTACAAAAAAGAGTTACATGCAAGATGGTGACTTGAACACCTCATTCAGAGATGAAACACTGTTAGGGTTAATTTATCCTACTCAATTAAGAGAATGCATATTGGGTATAACAATAAAACATGGTAGGCCCCACCAAAGATTTCACAATTTGCGTAGCCAACATCAAACTGAATGCAACAACTCGAAAAGCCAACAACCAAAATGGATCAATCTATCTGAGACATGGAACACAAGGAAAATAATAGACCACATACCACATATAATATTCTTTTCTTCACAAAAGTAAATTAAGTTTGACCTTTCCTTCTCCAAGTGCCTCCCTATGCTTGAAGAAGCCATCACAATTTGTATCAATCCAATCAAGAAAAATCTTTGGCTTTTGGTATGCCATAGAAGGTGATTTTTAATTATGTAATTCTAATTCTATTCTCATATTAGGTAGGTTGTGGGACTTTTGAGAATAATTACAATGGTGAACCAATCTTTAACTGAGAATAAGAAACAAGCCTGCTAACGGAAACTAATTAACACAACAATAAAAAAAATTACAAAAACATCCATACAAGCTTGAGTACTTAGAATGAGATAATGTTTTGGATTAAAATGGGATAATGCAAGGACACTTATTTATATGTCGTGAATTTTTCACTTTTCTATTAGTGTTTTGGATTAAAATGAGATAATGCAAGGACAAACATTACAACTTAGGAATTGTTCCCAATTTCAACTTTGAATATACACTTATTTTACACTTATTTTTATGGCATTATCTTGTATACTTTAAATTTGATTTTCTTGTTCCATTGTTTATTCTAATTATACCCTTGTAGTAATTACCTACTTATATTGATATTTTAGATTAAACAACTAGATAGACAAGAGTTGGATTGAAAAATCTAGAGTTAGTAAAGAGTATTTAGATGGAGTCAATTCTTTTTCTAAATTTTGCCTTTGAGAAAGCATCTGAAGATGGAAATATATTATGCCCTTGTAAGAAATGTGGAAATACATTTTGGTTGAACAGACGCAAGGTATATGATCATTTAGTGTGTAATGGATTTGCTAGAGGTTATACTTGTTGGGTTTTTCATGGTGAATTTATTTTGGATCATTCTATCGGCCAAGATGATTTATTGAAGGAACAACAACCACCGAAAGGTGGTCAGTTGCTCCTCCCCTGAATTGACACAATCTCAACCAAACCCTAACACCAGAATAACTCATATTTCGTTAGTGTTTAGTTACCATTGTTGGGTCAAGGATTTGTTAACACAATTAACTCATCCCCATAAGTGTAACCCTCCCACTTTCAGATCCCATAGGTACACACCAACAGGCTACCGTTAGGAAAGACAACTGTTGGTAATTAACCTAAGTGACCCTATCTATTTCTGGAGTTCGCAGTGTTCTGAAACCTATGATCAGACCCTCCAAAGGGATGGTTGCTCCAGGACAACACGCGGGCGGATCATAAGAATCTCACGGTGTGACCTAGGGGTGGAGTCCTGCTCCCACTTACTATAGACATTTTCCTCATTCACCTAGTTATTGACCCATACAAACACTTTCCGAAGGCGTCCAAGGCGACACGAAGCCGAGCATGGATCTCATGGTGTGAACACAGGGGGACGTGAGAGTAAAAACTCGATATAAATATCGAGTTTTTGTACTTTTCCTCCCACTTAAATGTCCTACCGTATTTCAGGGTTATTTTAACTTAGATAAATCCGGCTAAATCAATTTATATAAGTCTATGCCTATTATAACTCTTATAATTAGGTCTTTTACACTAATGTCTAGGCCAATTAAACCCTTTTAATTACCTAATGACATTGCATGCTAACAAGACAGTGGTTAATTCAACTCAGGTACCGGGTCAGTTCCCAGGTAGGAGGTGTTTCGTAAACTGTCAACTTAAATACCTCCAGCCTAGACAGAACTTCACCGGGAGAGTTCCCTTATAACCAAAGTCCTATTTGTCCTACTTACCATATTTTAAATCTATTAAAATACTAAGTAAGACCAAAATTCTAATTCTATTAGAAATGTGATCTTAGGTCTAATTAATTTTAAACAAATTTAAAATTAATCCATTTTTCCTAAGATCCTATGTTTGCATGCAATTCTTTGTTATAGGTTAACGGTTTCTATTCATTAATTTTATAACACTTATAAAATTTAATGAATTAACCCTATAACATACTACTATGGTGACATAAATTAACAATCGAATTCTAATTAATTTATAAATCATACACTAGCATACATGACATACATAAATATAACTTTTATATTTATTCTAAGGTAATGTCATGCTAAATACAATTTCATTTTCATTTAATTAACCTAACTCTTAAATTAATTATATATGAAAATAAACCATGCATTGCCATTTCCATACATTAACATAACAATTATATTAATCACACATGAAAATTAATTAAGCATATAAATTACTTTCATAAATATATAACTCTTATATTTTTAACTAAAGTAATTTCATGCTTAATGCTTCTCAATTTTCATCATAGAAGCCTGAGATCAGGAACGTAGTCGTGGGACTACCGAATCTTGAATGGGAAGCCCACAAGTGAAGAGTTCTTCTCTGTGTTCTGGGTTGAGAGAGTGTGAGAGGGAGGCTGCAGAGAGAGTTCTATGAGTGAGGATGAATGAGACCTTAGGGTTAGGGTTCTAATAACCACTCCCTTTTATATTAATCAAAATTAATTAATTAAATAAAAAAATAATTTAATTAATTATTAATTAGATAATCATACTAATTAATTAATCACATATGCATTTAAATCACATTTAAATGCATTGTCCTCACATAATATATAGTTTTAATTACTTTTAATTAAATCCAATTTAATTAAATTAATTAAACTAATTAGTTAATTCCATGATTAATTAAATACCACATATTTAATTAACCCAATATTTGAATCATATTCAAATGTACATCTCTCTTATAACATTTAATTAAACTAATTGAATAATTAACTCATTCATAGTTAATTAATTTATTCACTAATTAAAGATCATATATTTTTAATTAACCATATATTTGAACTCTTTCAAATATACTATTTTCTCAATAAAGTTTAATCTCAAATTAAACTTTATATTATAATGTATCATTATACACTATATTAATTGTATCTCATACAATTAAATTGATTCCCATATTGAGTTTGAACTATTCAAATTTTTTCAAGATATAATTATTCCTAATTACTCTTTATCAGCTAGTAGAGGGACCTAATGGACCTAGATCAGAAGCTCCAATGATATGAGGTTAACTGAATAAACTCATTAATCAGGTTAACCAATATTCATTAACTGTGGGTCACTCCACTAAAGACTCAGAGTTGAACTCTTCTTACTGTAGAACATTTCTGTGTCCACGGATATAGTCTTATAGCGGTAAGTCAATCCTTCACGAGTGTTCGTAACTACAGTTGGGTCAAATTACTGTTTTCCCCCTGTGTTACCTCTGTTTCCTTAAGTACCAATGCTCCTCTAGTGAACAGCCTGTTTATGGTCCAACCATTAAACAGAAAGTCCCTTTCAGGCCAGTGAGAGGGAGGGATCCCTTTGTTCAAAACCCGGAGTCACCACTTAAGGGAATACTCATCTACTTCTCCTAGAAGCGGGAAGGAGCGAATTCCATCTTGTGTTGTCATGTCCCCAACCTCCCACTCGGTCTTGTCCGCATCAAGGTAGGCTTATTGTGTCGGCATATAGGCCACTCTCTCACTCATACTTATCAAAGGACAATCCCTCGTGAGAAGAAGTTCATGACACACTCGGGATTAAGACTGAGTTACCTAGGTCATCCTATTGAAACAGTAATCTAACTAGTTAACGGTGTTACATTTAGTGGTTTACTATTTCGAGGTCCAGTCTTATGCAAACTCATTGCATAGGATACCCCCTGTCACATGTCTACTACATGAGCGCTTTGGATCAATACGTCTGTATCGAATACAAAGCAGGTCGTATCACACAGTGTTACCAGGATAAGGTACCCAGCCTTATCACTGTACTATAAACCTTTTAGGTTGTTACTTGAACACTGATCCCCGTATGTCCCCACATACTAGTTCAAGTTACATACAAACAACCTTGGATCTTAGTTTATTGGATCATATTGTGCAATTCTTAACTAAACCAACAATAACACTTTATTGTATAAACCTCAATAACATTTTATTGACACAAGTATACAATTCGTCAACATTCATTATCTACGAGTTTTAGGACATAAAACCCAACAAACTCCCACTTGGACTAAAACTCTAGTTCAGTGGGATGTACAATAATCTATGACAATAGTGAGTGTATAAATACGTGTATAATACATAAAACGTATATATACAATGTACAAATACAATAAACTAAGGCATCACTATACCGTTTACATAATGGTATCACTTATACCCATTACATTTCTCGTACTTGCCCTAGATTGCATCTTTGTACATATCCCGTAGACCTAGACCATCTAGTTGACCCTCAAACACTTTAGCTGAGAGAGCCTTCGTGAATGAATCAGCAATACTTCCAATCAATTCAATGTGCTCGCTTGTCTTATGGCTGCGAGGTTCTTTTGAATTTGCCACAACACTATTGTTATCACAATAAAGTGTGATGGGCAAGTTCACATTTGGAATACCTTCCAAATCAGGCAAGATTTTTCTAAGTCATACAACTTCTATCGCTGCTTCACAAGCCACGAGTTTAGGGCATAAAACCCAAATGCTCAAGGGTGTAAGCATCAGATTTTTTGTGTAGTATACCATGAGAAGAAAGATAGTTGGCAAGAGATTGATTGATAAACTCCCCACCCCCATCAGTTCTTAGAGTTTTAATACGAGAGAATAAGGGATTTTAAATTAAAGGTTTAAAACGCATAAAGACAACAGGAACATCAGGCTTCTTAGGGATTAGAAATATCCATGTGTATCGAGATAGATCATTTAATAAACGACACATAGTATTTAAATCCATTGATTTTTTCAGGGGTTGGACCCCATACATTGCTATGAAGCAACTCTAGAGGATATAGAGAAAACGTAATAGATTTGGAAAATGGGAGTTTATGCATTTTACTCTAGAGACAGTATTCACGGACACAATTATTGCTATTACATGAAGGTAAATTGAGATAACGAAGAACAGAATTGAGAACTTGTGAATTAGGATGGCCTAACCGGTTATGCCACAAAGTAGATGATGAATTGACTCCAATATGAGCAATAGATGAAGATATGGCTAGTTTGTTAGACAGAGAGGGGGCGGCAGATGGAGTGATAGGATAGAGGCCATTTTGATTAGGTCCTTGGAAGAGAAGGCGTCCCGAATTATTAGACCTCTTTGATGCAGACACGGTCAGCACATCGAGCTAAAGACGTTAAACAAGCGCTTTTGGGAGGCAACCCAAGTAAGTTTTTTTTTTATTATTGTTGTTTTTGTTTTGTAGGTCTTTTGATCCCGTGGCTCGTATCTTTGGTAGCTTTCATGAGAAGATCATCATTCCAGGACAGTATTGTTCACCCCTTCCATTCTTTTCTTATTCTCATGCTTGAGTATGTTTTAGTTTATATACATTGAGAACAATGCATGTTTTAAGTTTGGGGGTGGAATGCTTTGCTTATTGAGCCCTTGAGCGTCTGAGTTCATGCTATATTTTTTAGCATATTGTTGAATTTAGCATATGGTTGTTTTTTTATGCTATTTTTGCATGATTATGATTTCCTAGGATAGGCTTTCTTGTCAATTTTTAAGTTTTTGATGAGTTGAAACCCTCCCCAAAAAGGAGGACTTTTAAAAAAAATTCTAGGAGATGTCTTGCATTAGTAGAGTACTTTCCTTGGTTTAGAATTGGACTTGAATGCTTAGGAGCGAATTATTAGGTTCATATGTTTGTTGTCGCCTCGATAGGTGTAGGGAGGAGCTAAAGAGTTAATTTTTTGCAAATTAGCATGTTTAATCTTGCCTAGGAGGAAAGAAAAGAATATATGCTTATCATGCTCATAAAGAAAAAAAATCATTCTTGTCTTTACATTTGAAAGAAAATAATGTCGGCTTGTGTACACAATATGCAATGTTTAATAATGCTTTAGGCAAAAAAAGCTACCTCTGTTGTGATCAGTTAGGCCAACCAAGGGTTAAACTCGGGTTATGGGTCTCTACAATAGGTGTTTGAAAGCTAGTGCCACATATAAATGCTTAAATCAATTTTAAATTTTAAAAGAACCTAGGTATGGATAAAAAAAAAAACTAATTTGTTCCATTGGCTCATTAGTAAACCCTTAGTGCCAATGTAGAGGGAAAATGAGTTGAGAGTTTAATAATCCAATCCCGAGCTAGTAGAGTCTAATCTATGTAAATTAGATCTCTCTAATGCAAATTAATTTTGGAAAAATTTTGATTTGTCTCCTTCATTGGGTCTTATGTGCATGTCTCTTATATGCTTAATTTTTTAGTTTGCTCGAGGACTAGCAAAAGCTTAAGTTTAGGGGTGTTTGATAGCACGCATAGCGAGCTATTTTTTATGGTAAAATATAGTTAGTCTTTGAGTATTATTTGGCTGATTTATGCATTTTAATGTTTATTTTGTAGGAAATTGAGTTGTGGAATAAATTGGAGAAATTGGAATCGATCGGGTGTTCAGGACCTAAAGAAGAGCAAAGGAAGAGAAAAGAATCAAGTTGGAAGCTTAATAAAAGAGGCAAACCTGAGAGGTAGCATCGAGACACTGCCTCCTTAGCGTCTCGACGCTACACTATTTTCTAATTTGAATATGGCGGTAAACAGGACAGCGTTGCGACACTATCCACAGCGTAGCGACGCTACCAACAAATCTCCTATAAATACATTTTATTCTTGCACGGCCAACGGGAGTCCATTTGATGCAATTTTAGTCCTAAAATTGACTAGAGACCTGTGGGAGCTGACGCAAAGTGGAGGAGCGAGATTCAAGGCTTAGCTCGTGGAGATCGTGATGGGGACGTGCAGTTTCTGCGACAATAGTGTTTTATCTCTTTTCTTCCCTTTCTTTAGTTGTTTTTAATGGCTTTTTCAGATTTAGCTTACATCGTAATGCTATGTATGAGTAGCTAGATTTGCTCTCTTAGGGATTGATGTAGCCCATTGGGCGTTGTTGGATTATTTGATGGATGTTTATTGTTTTTAACTCATTTATGCAATTTATGAATTTAATTCTTTTAATTTACTGGCCATGAGTTAATTGATACTATCTCTAATTCTTGCTCAGGAGAGGGGACTTAGTTTAGATAAATAAATTGCAAAACTGTAATAATCCTAAGATCGGGAGATTTAGGATAGTTGTAGAAATTGTTAATAGGATTCAATTTAAATCATGCATGTGAATGGATCTAGATAGGGATATCGGGTTGGTCATATGTGTGAAAATTATTTATGCTTGGGAGAGATAAATATGAGAATAGAAAATCCTAGATTTATGAGTCATTGCATGTCCATACATCCATTAATTAATTCACAACCCCAATAGGTGAAATCAATTCCCTAAGAGTTTTCATCATTTGAATTCCACACTTTTTAGCTTTTGTGTCTTGATTTCTTTCATTATCACTAAGTTTTAATCAATAAATAAAAATTGGACAAGATTATTTGTGGTAATTAATTTGGTTAGAAACTCAATCTAGAGGATGACACTCGTTAACACGAAAATCACTATATTAAAACTTGACTCGTGCACTTGCGGTAGGAAAAATCCACATCAACTTTTTGGCGCCGTTGTCGGGGATTGGCATAGTTAGTCAAATTGATACTGTGAAAAATTATTCAGTCTTACTTTAGGGTGTATTTTTATTTTTTAGGTAGTTGCATTTTTTTCTTTCTTTCCATTTTAGTTTTTTTCTTTATTGTTGCTTTCCATATTTGTAATTTCCTAATTTAGCGTGTTTTCCTTATCTATTTAGATTTTTCCTTATTTGTTTATTTCTTTCCTTGTTTGAGATTTTCCTTTATTAGACTTTCCTTAATTGTTTTTGCATTCCTAATTTGATTGGAGTTTCCTTTCTTAGATTATTTTTTTTAGTAGTTTCCTTTTCTAGTTTCTTTTCTTATTTGCTTTCTTTCCTTTTTTTTTTGTTTATTTCCTTTTTTAGGTTAGATTGTGCATGTGAAAGGATAGGGATTTGGACTTAGTACCTTTGGACCCCGAAATCGAGAGGACAATTAGTAGGATTTGAAGGGAAACTAAGGGTGCGATTGGTTGGTGATCTGAAAACATAAATTTGAAAACAAGAGATTCAATTAAAACAAAGTTGTATTTCATGTTTTAAGATATGTGTTTGGTAGCAGATTCAAAAATTGGATATGAATTTAAATAATGGTTCAAAATATGTTTGATAATATATTTATAAACCATAAATTATTTGTAGTTATCAACTAAATACTCAGTTGAATATAAAATATTATTAATTAATTTATAAACATGTTATGTGTTACAAATTTTTTTATTATTATTATTATTTTACAATATCATATAATTTATAATACATTATATTATACAAATTTTAATTTCACAAAAATAAATTGGGTTTATAACATGAAATACTATATTTATTAGTTTTTATCTTTTTTTTTTTAATTTAATTCTGCATTTAAAATTTTCAAATTCAAAATTTGGATACAATGAAAACATAAAAAAGTTGTTTTCAGAATTTCCACTATTTGGATCACAAAATCCAAAAACAATTTTCAATAACACATCTGCCAAACGCATATTCATTGAATTCAGTGAATCTGAAAACATAAAACAGAATCCGGATTGCCTACCAAACAAGCCCTAAAGAATCTATCCAAATGGTCGATCCAATCCTCATAAGGATCCCAAGCCCATTAGAGACTATTTTCAGCCCATGTTTCAAGGGCAACAGTCAGGGATTGTCTATGCCCCGATTAATGCCAACAATTTTGAGCTGAAAATCGGTTTCATTCAAATGGCTCGAGATTGCGCTTCAGAGGATCGCCCACAGAGCACCAAATTCTCACTTGAAATCCTTTCTAGATATTTGTGGGACGATAAAAATTAATAGTGTTACTGAGGATGCCATTCGCTTACATTTCTCAAGAGCTTCAAACTTAAGTTACATTAGGTAGAGACACCCATACCTTGAATAATCATCTATAATAGAGATGAATTATTCATGTCCTCCCACTGTTTTAACATATTGGACCACAAGGATCCAAATGTACAAGCTTCAATGGCTCTTTGGCTCTATAGTTCTTTTCCAGTAAAAGACCTATTAGTCATCTTGCCCTTAAGGCATGACCTATAAGGTAGTAGAGAGTCATCTTCTCACTCGCTTAGAAGTCTACTCTTGACCAAGCTCCCAATCATATTGAGATCAATATGGCCTAACCTTAAGTGCCAAAGAAAGGCATTTTCCTTTAGGAGAAAATCTTTGTCTCTTATTTCTTTGAGTAATAGCAGTCTTAAACAACTCAATATTCATGACTAATTTACTCTCGATTAGTCTTGAAACATGTAGGTTATTTTCCAATAAAGCTGAACAAATGTCAACTCCATTTCTTGAAATAAAAACTGCGTTAGTAGAGAAAGGTATAGAGTAACATTGTTCCAGCATATAGAAATCAAATTTATGTTAATCTTAGGAAATACATACACATTATCTAATAATATGTATTTTCTCCCACTGGATAAAATAACTTAATGTTCCCCACTGCTACAGCCAAGATAACCTCTCTATTTCCAACTTTGAGAGTCATCTCTCTAGCAACAAGCTACTGCCTGGAACTCATTCCTTTATAAGAAAGAATAAACGTGATTTATGACCCCTGAATCAAGTATCCAGGGAGAATCATCATTCTTCACTAATCACGTTTCCAAGACAAGTAAATGAAAATTTACAGTCATTAGACAAGTTCTCTTTTGCTAAGCAGGGTCCTATGTCATATTGATGCGGGTTGAGACTGACGGTGGATGTTGGAAAATATGGTAAATAATGAATAAGAATGAATTCAGCCAACCAAGTGCAAGTATACATTATCGCATGTAGTAATAAAAACTCTGGAAAATTTCCTTGTTTCCTCTGTTTTCTACAAAACACCAAAACTAAGTCAAATTCACACCAAAATGAGTTCTTTTAAGCACAAATATGTATAATTTGACACGCATGACTCTCAAAGTCCTAACTCATCAACTTTAACACTTTTTAAGCTCGAGAATAGTGATTTTGCTCTAAAACATACAAGTTTCACAAGAAAATGAGCTAAGTATAAGGGCAAAATAGGTATATTTTTTGCACTTAACACATATTCATCAGGAACAATTCTTAATGAATTAGACATATGGGGCATGAGGGCATTCCTCAGTTAAGACTAATCCTAAATCACTTACCAATAGTTTATCGTTTAAGCTAGTTGTATTATTACCGTTATTTATAAATTGGCGTAAGACAATGCACACATAAATTATTATACATATCGTTGAATTAACAAATTACTTGTATTATTAATTGCACTAACCCATTACATCTAATCCAATTAGATTCTACAAAAACAAAAAAGCAATCAAAGAAACCCTAGAAAATTATTGATTTAGTTTTTGCAATGATACTTCAGAGGTTTAGAACAACAGCCACCCAAGGGCGGTCAGCTACTCCTCCCCTAAATTGAGACAATCTCAACCAAACCCTAACACCAGAATAACTCATATTTCGTTAGTGTTTAGTTACCATTGTTGGGTCAAGGATTCGTTAACACACTTAACTCATCCCCGTAAGTGTAACCCTCCCACTTTCAGATCCCATAGGTACGCACCAACAGGCTACCGTTAGGAAAGACAACTGTTGGTAATTAACCTAAGTGACCCTATCCATTTCTGGAGTTCGCAGTGTTCTGAAACCTATCATCAGGCCCTCTAAAGGGATGGTCGCTCCAGGACGACATGCGGGCGGATCATAAGAATCTCTCGGTGCAACCTAGGGGTGGAGACCATAGGATACATTGACACGCGTCCTACTCCCACTTACTATAGACATTTTCTGCATACACCTTGTTATTGACCAATGCAAACACTTTCCGAAGGGAGGCCGCGCCCAAGGCGACACGAAGCCAAGCACGGATCTCACGTTGTGAACTCGATATAAATATCTCGTTTTTGTATTTTTCCTCCCACTTAAATGTCCTACCGTATTTTAGGGTTATTTTAACTTAGATAAATCCTGCTAAATCAATCTATCTGTTGGGTTTTATGCCCTAAAACTCGTAGATAGTAATTGTAACAATTGACCGAACATAAATAAAGTATTGTTTGATGTTTTTTCAATAAATAGTTATTGTCTATATTATGTACATCTTGCCTAAATACCCCAAATCCAATAAACTAAAAATCTTAGGCTGTGGGATGAGTCTTGAACTGTATGTGGAGACATACGGGGATCGTTATTCAAGAGACAGCCTGAAGGGTCTATAGTATAAGGATAAGGTTGGGTATCATATCCTGGTGACACTATGGATACGACCCACTTTGTATTTGATACAAACGCAATGATCCAACGCGTTCATGTAGGGGACATGCGAGTGGGGGTATCCTTTGCAATGAGTTTTCATAAGACCGGACCGCGAAATAGTAACCGCTAGTTGTAACATCGTTAACTAGTTAGGTTTCTATTTCACTAGGATGACCTAAGCAACTTAGTCTGAATCTTGAGTGGATTATGGATTCCTGTTCACAAGGGATTGTCATTTGATTTGTATGGGTGAGAGTGGCCAATACGCCGACTCAATAAGTCTATCATTTTGGGGACAAGACCGAGTAGGGAGTTGGGAACATAATCACACAAGAAGGAATTCACTCCTTCTCAACTTTGAAGAAGTAGATGAGTGTTCCCTTAAGTGGTGTCTCTGAGTCTTGAACAAAGGGTCTTACCCTCTCACTAGCCCGAGAGAGGTTTCTGTTTGGTGGTTGGACAACAAACAGGTTGTTCATTGGAGGAGCACTGGTACTTAAGGAGGTAGAGGTAACTCAGGGGTAAAACAGTAATTTGACCCAGCTGGAATTACGAACACTCTTGAAGGACTAACTTGTTGTTACTGGTCTATATTCGTGGACACAGAATTATGTCTGTAGTGAGACGAGTGCAACTATGGGTCTTTAGTGGAGTGAACTCACAGTTAACGAAAATTGATTAATTGGTTAATGAGTTTAGCCAATTAATCTCATATCGTTTGAGCTTCTGATCTGCAGGTCCATCAGGTCCCACTGGTAGTTCGTAAAGAGACTTGAGGCAATTAAGTATTAATTGAAAAGTGTTCAATTTAATTAGGAATGATAAGTAAACTCTTTTGTTACACGTTTTGCAATTTTCATATCATGGTTGTTCTTTGTTGAGAACTTTGATTATTGTTGCTTTGAATGAACAATGCAATTAGCTGACTGATCCTTCAATTATATCTTTCAAATCAACCATTACAGCTTTCTTTAGTCTCTTTGATGCAGGGAGAATGTTCGAAATACTTTAATTTCCACGTAGTGGTGATTTACACCTTTTTAAAATATAATATTCATGTGAAATTACAATGAAATAAAATAGTCTTAAATTCTAAATTTTAAATTAATTAAAACTACATAATATACCAGGTATGTAATTCTTCAACTTCATGAATTTCAGGATTTATTTGGATGGAACTAATCATTGTAGTTGCTAAACTGAATTCATCTACAAACACAATAACAACAATAACAATAGTAATAATAATAAAAATGATATTATATAAATATTAACCAATTTTATAATACCTTCATACAAGTCCCCCTTTACATTAAGAAAAACTGCAACTGGTTTTTTGTCAACTTCATCTTCAAGTAATTGTCCTTCATTTTCTGCCAAATCTCCCCATAAACCTATCTTCATAGTTTCCAACTTATTTGAACATTGAAAAAACACATAGTATAAATGTTGGAACGAATGACTCAATTTAAAGATATGACACAAACAACAAATATTTTTTTCCCTAACAAAACACACACAAGAAATTAAATGAAAGTGTGAAGCTATGTACATGAATAACACATGTTCGATATCAAAATTTATTAAATGTTTTAAGAACTATTTTTTAGAAATTAATAATATGGTTTAAAACTTATTTTCCTCTCCTGAATAACATATACCATGAAAAAAAAAATGGTTCATACCTTGAATTGACCAAAATAATATCCCTCTTTTTTATGCTTCGAGCATCATCTCTTTGACTCTTGATATTGATAATTTGCTTCACGACAGTCACAATTCCAATGACATCTGTAATAACATAAAATATTGAATATTAAATATAAAAACTCTAAAAAGACTTTAAATGTTAATTTTTTTAATAATAAAAAAAAAACGTACCTATTGTCTTCTCTTTATCTAGTGCATTGATAATTTGCTTAAATTCAATGAAATTGTAGACAACATTTTTTTGTTGAAACTAGTTTATTGGATTCTCGAACTTCTGTATTAGTTGATATGGATAATTCAATATCGTGGTTGACATTGAGAAATCTATTATCGACCGGTTTCACATTTCTATTGGTAATGAAATATGATTCGCTTTTCTTCAAAGTGTGTTCCAATCTTAAAATATTTTCATTATACATGACTGCTTGGATTTGAGTTCCCTATAAAAGTAAAATATCAGAACATAACATGTCTTATAAAAGAAAAATTGTAACAAAAGGTTTAATTGAATATTACTATTATAAAGAAAAGAAAATATATGTTCATTATTCTATATGGAAAAAAAATTACCTCTTCATCAATCAAAATTAGCTTCAATATTTGGAGTGGACCTTTATGGTTAGTGTATGTCTCCACTGTCCCTTTTCGAATAACCATGACTTTTACACACCATTCCTTTTGAAACAACTCCAAATTTTTTTGCAAGATATAATTTTCTATTGGCATTTTGATATAACAATAGAAATTGAAAATAGAACAAAGAAAAATCTAATGCCAATAGAGAGTAGAGGAGAATGATGAACGCTATATGATTGTGACCTAAAATTATCCATATATATAGTGATAAGTTGAGAATTTGAAAAGTCCTTGTAGTTGAGTGATTGAGGAAGATGAAAAGGTTAAGAAAGATAAATAGGTTTTAATATACGTTATTATCAATGTGGAATATTGTTTTAAGTGAGGTGATAATTGTGTGTGTAACGACCCTACATTTCATGCCTAGATCCTAGGGTCATTACCACATGCATTTCATTTTACTTTCAAATAATGAAGATGAAACAACATTGGAGTAAACATGCTTAGAAAATACGAGAAACTTTTCAGCCTGGGATCCCAGTTACAACCCATTCAAGCAAAAGTCTTAAGCCGGAATAAATCTTAAAACATCACATAACAAGTACAAAAGAAGAAGTTCGAAAACATAAAATGCGGAAGTCTATCCTAAGGAAATCCATGGCTCGTTCAGCAGCACTCCGTCACGCGTTCTGTACACCTTTGCCTTTACCTGCAGTTACATGTTAGGGAAAAGAATGAGTATTTAAGAAAATACTCAGTAAGTAACAATACTGCTAGACATGCAAGAACCAAGGGTTCAAGAGGATTATTTGGGCTAAGGGCCTAAAGGTTATGTCATCTCATTCCCATTCATTTCATTTCATTCATCTTGTAGTATGGGTCTAGTGATCAATTAACTCACCTATAAAAATTTTGCCAACTCACTAAAGGTGCACAGGTGGGTATTTTAGGAAATCTCTACTCCTACTAATGGTAGAAGGCACCCAGTCAGTGGAGCCAAGTCTCACCCATCAAGGCACTATTGTGCGCAAAGCGCACTAACTACCATTTCACTGGTGGGGCATCCAAGGGTTTTATGTCGGAAATTAACTTCCACAGTTAGTAAATGGCACCTAGTCTGCGAAGCCAAGTCCCGCCCATTTAGCTCCTCATTTCAGTCTAATACATCTCAGTCCTAGGTGTTTAATTGACACGACCCCCTACTAGAGCAACTGGCTTATTCTTTTCCCTTTCTTACTCCTTTTCCCTTTAAGGCCTCCTAACACTCGCTAATTTAAATTGCAACCCAGTTAACCAAATTCTTTTCTTTTTCGGAGATTACTGACAGGCTAAACCGATATGCACCATCCCAGCTCAGTCAATTTCAAGAACAAGAATGACAACCAACACTTCTAAACAGGGAAATCACAAACTTCTCACATTGCCTACATACGTTGCCAGCCAACTATAATGAAACACTATCATGCTCTCGCATCTATCACAACACAAAATACACAGCAGCCATACTCTTGAAAATATAGTGATCATAACATCTCAATCTCAACACAAGCATATAAACAAAAGTCTCATGCCCAAAACACAACCAATACATAATTTACAGATAGTACAGCAAGTTAACTTACATTAATAACTTAGTACAGAATGAAACGGCTTGGTCCACAGGTTTTTCCCAGCAATCCCACAATTCCTAACAATTTAACATCAAGTTCAGATCCTAACACAGTGCTGCCAAGAATAGAAATACAGCAACTTAAGGTACAAGTTTCTTACCCAACTGAGATTTTGGGAAAACTTCCGTTCCGCCTTTAGATTAAATCGATTTACCACAAAGATATGCCCATAATCTGACATTTAGCTCAATAAAACAGAAAATATTAGGACCAAAAGATCCAACCAATCCTTATCCAATCGGTCCTTTAGAAAAACAGGTTGGAAACCCAAACGGCGGCGACGTCGATTCACAGCGGCAGCGTACAATTTTGGGTGGGCAGTGTCAATTCTCGTGGTTGCTGCAGTAAAGAGGGAGACTGTGAGAATGAGGCCGAAAGAGAGAGAGACTGACCGAAGGAGGAAAAAAAACACGATGGTGGCGCGGCGTTCTGGGCGACGGCAATCTGCAGATCGAGAGAGGGAGAAAGAGAGTGAGACCGAGAGAGAGAGAGCCGCACAAGAGAGAGAAAACTGAGAGGGAGAGTTCACCAGCGGCTCGCAGCAATTCACGGAGGCGAACGGCGTGCGACGCTGGCGGGCGGAGTGCGGAACGACGGACGACGGCGCGGCGGAGAGAGCGGCGACGGCACTGATACGAGAGAGAGAGAGAGAGAGAGAGAGTGTGTGAGAACGAGAGGGAGAGAGAGTTATCGGGCGTGAGGGGAAAAAATCTGGGATTTTTTTTTTTTTTTAAACAGTCAACTTGACTGAAATTTGGGGGGGGGGGAAGTTTCCCCCCTTTTTTTTTCCCCTTTTTGACCGAGCAAAGTGCCCACCTCTTCCCCCATTTTTTTTTTTTTTTTTAAACAGGCTGTTACAGTGTGAGAGTTAGATGGAGGAATATAGGAAGTTTTTCTTAGAAATAATTGGTAAGGGCTAGTGAGAGAGGAGAAACCAACCGTATATTGAAGGAAGAGAATGAGATAAATAATGTGGATATTTATGTGGGTTGTGGAATCAATTTATGTCATTTATGGGCATTAGTGAGAGAGTGGAAGAGATTGAGAAATAATGTGAATGTGGTGGGAGAGGGAAAGAAAGGAAAGAGAGAAAAGTTGATTGTATGGGAGAGTGAAAAAACGTAGATTGAAGGAATAGAGAGAAAAGTGGAGTGCATGGGAGAGAGAGAAATTAAGACTCATAAATTAATTTTGTCCAAAAACATATAATTTAAAACATTGAATTAAAAACCGTAGAGAAAAAGTTTTTTATTTAAATGTAGTAAAAAAGTGTTCTTGATTTAAATATCTATTTATGGCATTTGTGTGGCATTGGTGGGGAGTGAGAATGAATTTGGAGGACATGGGGGAGTGCAAAAAACGTGTGTACAGGGAGAGAGAAATGAAAACTTAATGGAGAGAGTTAAGGGAGATGAAGGACAATTTGGGTATTATTTGAATAATGAAAGGTGATTTTGTCCAAAAAAAAAAGTTTCTTTCACATTCGTACTTTTATATATATTATAATTAAATTATAGATAATATGGACAGTTGCTATTTTCAAAAGGAGCACTTTCTTTTGTCTATTCTTGCAGTTAACCAGTTATATAAGTCATGAGCCCAACTCCAATTTGGGTTTGGGTCACTCCCTTAACTTAAAGTGAGTAATTGACCTGTTAGGGTCTGAAAGCAAGACAATCTATGGAAGATGAACAAAAGTGAATGACTTTGTACGAATGATGTTCAAAGGATTCAAAATCTATGAACAAATTCAAGCAAGTTGAGAACACTACTCCATTTAGAGATAAATAAGAGTACAACCAGACTGAAGAAGAACCACTCGTCTTTGTTTTTCAAGTAAATTAAAGGTCGAAAACAAGTTTAGGAGAGGCTCACTAACTATATATATCTATATAATCTAAAATCAAACTCTTCTCAAAACCTCTAGTGAGCAACTTCAATAATTGTGTCCACTTTATTATTTATACCTAAGTTATCATCTAGCTATACACAAACTTTTATATCATGTGCAATGCACTTCTTAGTTCACTAGTTTTCTCTTTCTACTTTTTTTTCTTTTTTATTTCTTTCTTTTTTTAAGCATCCATAATTCATTGGTTAAAACAACTTCTCAACTTTTTTAGTAAAATAAAGTGAGAAAAAGGGAAAAAGAAAGCATAGAAAAAGGAAAGAAGTGGGAAATGGGAATTAACGAATATGCGTTAATATAATAAGAAAGTGGGGCGGTGGAGGGAATTTCATGCAAAATTTCCTTATTTTGAGTGAGTGGGGACTTCCACTTTCCAATACAAACAATTTTTTTTAAGTACACTTTCCAATAGAAACTTTTTTTTTTTTTTTTTGTTCTTACGATTCTTCAATAATAATAATAATAATAAGAAGAAGGTCCTTTTTATAACTATTGTAAAGTACCAAATCTCTTTTCACCCAATTAATCTTTACCAACTAATTAGTTGATTGTATAATGGTGGCTTCCATTGCAAATTTCGTTTCTCTTATTTTATTTTATGAAATTAATTATGTATGGCATTGACAATAGGAGCTACACCTAATATTTTTACCACACAATTTTTTGTAACGAGAGATTATAGTCGGGGAGATGTGATTCAAAACTATAATTCATTATAGCTGAGTTGAACATAACTTAGCTTGTTATTAAGTATCGATAACCTCTCTTAGAGGTTGTAAGTTGAAACATTTACCTTTTGTTTGAATTTTAATATTATAAAAAGAAAAACTACAATCTATATGACGAAAAATTAGTGTCGGTCGGGTCAATTTAACTATGTTGAAGTTAAATCATTATTCATTTATTTATTTAGCTCAACAACATGTGAGGGTGAAGATTCTCGAATCTCTAACTTTTTTTTATTAAGATTATAATGAATTAATCAATTGAACTATGCATAAAGAGTTTGTATATATTTAATTCTCCATATTTCTATATATATATATGAAAAAATCTTTTAACTAGGCCTACAATTAAAGGGATTCCATCAAACCATGTATAGGATCCATTTTTTATTCTAAATCATCAAACCAAACCCTACTTTTACTATGCACCATGATTAATTTAACCTCAATATACTTTTTCATTCAACACGTGAACATGGAAAATTTGAACCTTCAACTTCAATAGAGTGGATATCTTAGGGTCCGTTTGGTAACGTTCTCGTTTCTGGTTTCCGTTTCTTCATTTTTAATGAAGAAAAATAGAATTTCATGACCCTAACACCTATACATTCAATAATAATAAACCTATATTCTTATTTATGTTTGGAAAAAATTGGAAACAAGAACAAAAAAGGAGAAACTAGTTTTAGTTGTTCCCAAAAGTTCTATACAAATTTTGGGAGTGTTTCTAAAAAATGAGAAACAAGAAACACACATAGTTATTAAATACTTAGATTTCTTAATAAAATTGGAAACAAGAAACAAGAAACGAGAACGTTACCAAACGGGCCCTTAAAAACTAGCTTATACTAGTTGACACTTAAAACGTTTCTTTTGTGTTTTCTTGAAATGGTTGTAAATGGTTTCTCAAATCTCAATCCATAATTCTTGAGACCAAATAATAACATCACAATTCTTCAAGAAATAGAGAGAGAGAGAGAAAACTATAAGAACACAAATTGTTTATTTATATTGCGAGAAAACCAATAAAAAAAAAATCTTTATAATCTGAAATTTTTCTCTCTAATTATTTCTATATATACCTTCAATTGCCTTGTTATCTAAAAAGGTGTCAATGAGTTCTAACGTCATCTTCCAGCTTTTTTAAAAAAATAAAATTTGTGACGGAAATTATCAGTCAAATCCAATCATACCAAGACGTTGACATAACAATTCGAATTTCATCATCTTACCATTTTATCTAGGGAAATCCTTAAAAATACCATAATTTACGCTGTATTTTTTAAAAATGGTTAAATAGATTTTTTCAATGAAAAATGGCTAAACCGTTTTTTAGCCTATTTCGTCATGAATTATTCTTCCAATTATACCCCTCACACCCCTGATTTCATGGTAGAATTAAACTATTCAACAGGATCACCTTTATTATTTACAAGAGAAATGTTGCACAAAGTTGCAAGAAACCATCATTAAAGTAGAAGAATTTATGTTAATATTATAGTTAAAGAATTGTCCTATCCTATTTTCGTCCAAATTACTAATAGCAAACTAATATTAGATTATTTTGGAGAGGAAAAATAAATCTAATAGTAGAAAAATCTTAAGAGTTAAAAAGAAATATATTAAACTACAAGCATCAAATACAATAATAATTTGTAACCATATTAATTAGTTTAATTGCCCTGTATAAAATAGTGTATTATTGGTTCCATTATCATGTTGCATATTGTAATATTTAATTAATAATTCCAAGTGAAATACTTATACATACTTTTAGCCAAAATAATGACTTCTTTATGTAGAACATTTTTCTATAGACACTTTTATAAATTTTTTTAAGACCATTTTGAATATGCATGCCAAACATATTCCATTAGTCCAAAAGATAATAATGTTTATAAAAATATAACAACAAAACTATCATCCAACTAAAAAATGTTGATTATTAAATGATTTGTAAATTTGATACATGCTTATTTACCAACTTCAACCTCAATTAATTAAAACGTTAGTAATCTTCCGTATAGAGTCATAGATTGCAATATCTATTTTTAAAATATAATTGTTATAAAGAGGAAAAAAAATGTTATTGGACTCCATTAGTTTTTAATAAATAATCACATACTTAATCAATAAATCATTAAGAGCTCCTACGTTTTAATGTGTTTTAACTTCAGTAGCTAGAAATATTATAGAGATCCACTAATTTATTAAATACAATTAAAAAAAAAATAAGAATACTACAAGTAAATCATGCCTTATGCCAAAGCGAGCATAACTCCGGTAATTGGCATGTACTCTCGACCATGAGGTCAAAGGTTCGATTCCCTCCACCCCTAAATGTTGATGTACTAAAAAAAAATCATGCCTTATAGGAATAATTGACATATATCCTTGACTAAGAAGTCAGAAGTTTGAATCTCTCATCTCCAAATGTTGTAAAACTAAAACAATAGAACTAACTATTTCACCAAAGCAAGCCCTCAATATCTCTCTTTTCACATTTATTTACTAAATAATAATCCTAATCTCTTAAGCGTAATTGTCAATTTAATTCTTAATGCACATTTTAAAATTCTTAAATTTAGCCTCGTATTAAAAAATTTCAATTAGCTAATCCATACAAAAAAAAATTGTTAAAATTTGTCAACAAAAAATCAATGATGTCATTAAATTATTGTTTTATTAAGAAAATCTAGACATGTTCACATGTCACTTGAATACTATTTGACACATGAAATCAAACTCTCATCTATCAACAAAATCCATTTTTGCCAAGTTACTGTTTTTTTTTTTTTTTTACTGTAACCCGAACATAGCTCAACTATTTTAAACATATATCCTCAATCAAGGAATCAAAAGTTTGAATCCCCTTCTCTCAAGGAACAATCTTTTTAACAAAAGAATTCAATTGAGAATAATAATTTAATTAAAGATGAAATTGAAAATTACCTAAAAGATGAAGGACCTTTTTGTTATATATTTAGTCTCTTTCATTTCCATGCACTTTTAGTAACTTAACAAATCCACCCACCTCCACTTCCCTTCACCTTCCAAACAACCTTTCTTCAACCTCAAATCTCTCCTCCTTTTTTTCCCCTCAAACCCTCCACTTAATTATTCCTCAACTTTTACTCTTCAAATTTTATTTCAATATGTTCATCCAAAGGCGCCCTTGTTATGCTCTAGCAATCCTCATCAACTTGTTCTTGATTCTTTCAATCAATGTGGTAACCATCCATGGCTTGATCTCTTCCAAGAAGCTTGACGAGGCGACCGGTGGCGACGATTCGAGTGTCAAGTGTACGCCGTGCACCCGTTATCCACCACCGCCACCTCCGCCGCCTCCACCAAAGAAACCGCCATCGACGTACTGCCCTCCGCCACCGTCTCCTCCGTCGTCTTTCATTTACGTGCTCGGCCCGCCGGGAAACTTGTATCCCATTGACCAAGACTTCGCCGGCGCCCGGAGGAAGATGGCCGTGGAGTTGCCGGTGGTTGCTCTCTTTGGACTGATTGGTTTCATTGCTTTGTGGTGATTTTAAATGGAGTTTGAATGTTGGGAAGTTAATGAGTTAGAGGGAGATAATAAGCTCAAAATGAGGTGGTAGGTTCGAATCTTCTCTTTTTAAGTTGTTTTTCTAATCTTCGTTTTATTGTTCAGGTAATTGTTAATGATCTTTTTATGTGAAAGGTTAGGGTCTAATTTGTCGTCTCATTGGAAAAATCTAATAAATGTATATACATCTATAGATTGCTTTCTTGATATTTTTCTTGTTTCATTTTGGATAGTTGGTTATATTAAATTGAAATAAGATCAATAGAATTTAGTTTAAATCTTATTTGGTCTCTAAAACTTATGTTTATTTCATTTTAGTCCTAAATTTTTAGTCCTTGTTATTGTGTTATCAATCATTTAAGGGATGGATATCATAGTGTCAAATATGTGAAATTAATATTATTGAATTGTTGTTGGAAATTGGTTTGATCCCCTAACTTACCATCAATTATATGGAGAGAACAATTAATCAATCCTCTCTTAAATACAATGATGAGATGTTAAAATAATAACAGAATAACTAATAGCGATAATAAAGAAAGTTAATCAACAGTAACTAAGCATTTACATGGGTAATATATGGATCCGGGAGAAAGCGCATGAATTTTAGAGAGAAAGCTTTGATACCATATCTATTATGGGGAGAGAATAAAATTGATTCTCATTCAATTAATCCAGATTTACAATTCTCTCTTAAATACAATGAGCCGTTAAAATAATAACAGAATAACTAACGGAATAAAGAAAGTTAACCAACAGTTAACTAAGCATTTACATGGATAATATATCTAATACCTACTTTGAACGATTTAATGACCGTGACAAGTGGTTTGGCAGTGTTATAGTACCACATATGAAATGAGGATGATCTAAGACTAATTCTATCAATTCGTCTAGGATAATAGAGTGTTAATCTTATGTGAGAATCTACGTTAATACCAAAAATAATAATAATAATAATAAATCTAGTGGTTACTCCTACAGATAATCAAATAAGAGTTCACTCTAATCATGAGTGTGCCTTCGGGACTCTTTATTTTGGTGTCTTGTCTTTTCATCGGGTGATTATGATAAAGATCTTCCAATTAATATACATTATATACTTTGAAAACATATGCTTGAAATTGTTTTTGAAACATTTCTTTTTTATAGTTGATTAATGATTAATAGTAGCACCTAAGTACCCACATTTAGCTATTGGAGTAGAATGGTACACAAAAATAAAATCTCACTTAAATGCCTAATGAAATTAAAAGATTTGAAATAGAATTGGGAACTTTTAAAATGCTATTGTCACAATTAAAACCAACCACATAGGTTATTGACATATGGATCCAAAACTCACTTGAGAATAAGTTCCTTTAATTTTCTTTTGATCCCTTGTCTCTAAAAGCTTTAAACACTAGAAAAATTACATAAGAAAAGAATCCTTATAGAACTTACAAATTCATTAATATTTAAATTGGGTAAGAAATTACAAAACTTTTTTAAAGCTCTTTGAGTCCAAGAGGTGTGAACTCTTTAAAGGCAAAACTCTATTCACCAAACAACTTATCCTTCATTTTACAATACCATCCTTACTTCCTACTTATTTTTTGCCCTTATGTGACTTTAATGTTATCTTGTTTGTTTCTACAAAATTATACAAAATAGGCTTTCCTCTACTTTTCTAGTTATATGGTGAGGTGGGCAACCTAACTCGACCTAATTTGGTCGCATTAATTGAGTTTGTTGTTAAATCATCTTCTTTGATATGATGGTCACGTGCATCCTCTATCCATAAATAAAAGCAATAACTTTGTTTTTTCTGCTACACCTTAACAAACATTTTTAACCAAATTAAAGTATAAGAAGCAAATAAGTAAAAGAAGTAAGCAAATGTCGAGATTGAAAAAAACAACCCGACTCTTAACTAAACTTGAAGAAAAATCACTAAAACAAAGATAAAAATGTGCTTTTCGATCTACTTTGGCAAAATATACAAGTAAAGAAAGATGTCAAAATTAATCTCATTTCTCTTACTAATTACTAATTACTAATTACTAATTACTAATTCTTTGTCTTTGTCAATAAAATTAGGCCACACAAGTGCACATACTGAATATTTCCTCTCCAATTACAAAATGACAAACTCCCCTTAGTAGGCTTAGGCTTCGTTTGGGATTGCAGTAGCTTTTAAAATAATTTCTGGTAACTTTGTTTTTAGAAAAATCAGCTTTGAAATGAAGTAAAATAGTGTTTGGTAAATTTCAATTTTAGATTAGAAAAAAACTAGTTCCAGTGTTTGGTAAATTAATATTAAATTGTTGGGATTTAATTATAAGGATCATAGTAGGCTTATTATTTCAATTTTTTTTTATTAATACTTAATTTATAATTTATTATAAGATAATTATTTAAAAGTTTGTATGATTTAAATTGCATCTAATTATGTTTGATTAATCTAAAATATTTGATAAAAATGTAAGAAAAATAATTATTATAAAAATTGAATTAATCAAATTCATACGAAAGAGAGCCTATGTAAAAATATATATATGAATGATAAATTTGAAATTTAAAAACAGTTAAAAAATGTGATAGATTTTTAAAAAAGCTAAATCTAAAGCTGGTATCTGAGAGCTTTTGCACAGTAGAGTAAACTGAGAAGTGATTCTCGATAGATTAATTAATAATCTGTTTTACCAAACAATTTAGGTGGTTAAGATTCTTCCATAATCGCTTTTTAAGCTGGGTAACGCAACCCCAAACGGAGCCTTAATTGGTGTCTTTGGTAGTCTTTAGAAAAAGTGTTGTTAAATGAATCCATTATTACATATAAGCAATTTCATAAGAAAATTGGTCAAATACTTTTTCTTTTATATATGCTTGTAGAATTTCTCAAACCTTTTAAATTATTAAAGTGTTTATGGAAAGAACTTCTTACCGCTCTTTTAGCGAACCACTAGTTTTAGGGTCCGTTTGAAATAAATTTTAATTTAAATGTTTTTCAAGAATACATTTTTTGAAAAACATTTTGTATAAAAATTGTTTAGAATTTAAACACTCATATATTTGTTTACATTTTCTCAAAAGTGTTTTTATACCCAAGTTATTGTATACTTAAAAAAGTCTTTTTAGAAAAGTTGATTTCAAGTATTTCTCTCAATCTCATTTTTTAATAAGTCATTTTTAGTGGTTGCCAAACACTAAAAAATTTTCAAAATAATTTTTTTTTTCAAAATTAAACACTTGAAAAGTTAAACCAAACACACCCTTTTTTTTTTTTAGATTTAAACCAAACACACCCTTAATCATCCATAAGCGTTTTGAAAGATTCATCGAACACATGTTTAGTCAAAAGTCTTTCTCGCCTAGGAAAACATTAATTTCTCATAGGTCTCCTCTCGGTTGCTGATCAACTCATTCCCCAATGGGATTAAATGGGTAGATGACCAAAATGAAAAATGTCCTACCTTTTCAATTTAAAGTTATATGCTCGATTGCTTATGTCATCATCCTAGCAAAATTACCATTTTACGCTCTATATGAAAATGCGCATTTAAGAGCGAGAGCGAGAGCTAAAATTTTGTGGAGATGCACACTTGAAAGCTCTCTAATGGTCCTTGTAAATTGGAAAAAAAAAATTAATTACAAGTTTAATCCCTGGACTTTTAAGGTTATGTCAATTTGATCTCTAAATTTTGAAGTGTCAAATAGGATTTCAAACTTTTAATTTTGTATCCAATAGGTCCTTAACTTTCACTTTTGTGTCCAATAGGTCTCTCAACTTTCAATTTTGTGTCAAATAAGTCTTTGACTTATTTGACATTTTAAAAAATTCACAAACCTACTAGATACAAAATTGGAAGTTTATGATCTCAATAGACATAAAATTCAATTTTTTTTTTTTTTGACAACATAAAATTCGATTTTATATTTAATAGATTGATTAATTTTTAAAAATCTTCAATATATTAGAGACCTATTAAACACAAAATCGAAGTTATTAGACATTTTAAAGTTCAAGGACCTCTTAAACACAAAATTGAAAGTTTAAGGAACTATTAGACACTTTTGAAAGTTCAGGGATTAAATTGACACAACCCTAAAGGTTTAAGACTAAACTTGTAATTTAACCTAAAAATAAATAAATCAATATAGACAGAAACATGTAGACAATTTGGGTTCATGGTCTCTTATTGGTCTGCCCTTCACAAACAAACAATAAAATAAAAAGTGCTTTGTTTGAGAAATTAGGGGACTGAATTGAAGCCATTGTTACCTAACAGATGATTTAACATGACATATATCCATAAAGTCTTTTCAAATCAGAGAAAAATTTAGTCACAATTTATTGTTTATTTCTGCCGAATCTTAACATACATGACTTCCTCCTAGATTACAATGCTGCATAATAACAATGACAATAATTATGGCAAATATAGAACCTGGACGATATATTCAGATGATTCCTACTACCTGTAAAGTGAATGAAACACGAGAATGATGAACGATTAACCTTCATTCACGATGTAACACCGACAGCGAAACGACCCATTCCGGAGCCAGCAACGCCCTTAATGTCCCTTCTCCCCGTTAGATTCATGCTTCTCCGTGCCCAAACTTTCTGCCTCCCCTCAACTCCTTGTTTGGATGTCCTAACGTTCTCCGAAACCCGGGATTTCTGCACATTGGGTTCTTTCTCCTTCGCTTTGTCTTTCCTTCTCTTGTTTTCGGTTTCTGCAACAGATTCTGGGAGAAACTCTTGGTTAGCTGATGGACTTGAAGAATTATCACTTGCTTCAACATGCACAGCTGAACGGAAGCTCGTACTCTTTGAAGTATTTGGCGCTGCTTCACTTGCGGTGGAGTCGATGTCTTTTCCTAATTGTGAATGCGAGGACGATGCCAAAGCCGTGTACTTCCTTAAAGTGCTTCTTACTTTGGTGCCACTAGACACAGCCTGAGATGTACCATGAACCAAAACAAAGTAAATTCTATTGCTTAAAGGAAAGGTGCTTGATAACAAACCAACATAAGAGTATCTAGCCCATTCATTTTCTAAAGATAAAAAATGCTGCCTAAAACTTTGGTAGAAGGAACATTTAGGATATGTTCGGGAGTGATTTTGGAATGTCAGGCCCAAAATCACTTGGACATGACAAAAGTGATTTTGGTCCATTTAAAATCACTCCCGAACATGTCCTTAATCACTTTGAACTGTTCTGTTTTCTGTTGGTTACAGGCTTCTCAAGCAATATAGGATGAACTTCCAGAAATTTTAGCAAATTCAACTTGACTCCTGACTAATTTGAGAAGAACAGATTATAAGAAGGAATTATGTGGCTTCTCAACTTAAATGCAAAGAAAGCTGCAAATTTTAGTTAATCAAGAGAGGATATCTAGATGTGGTTCGTATTGTTCTTGTCAAATTTGTATCATATTTTTAAGGTCTTTCTATATTTAGTAACAATAACAACAGGGCACTGTTAGCTATTTGATTTTCCTTAATAAGATTCAATGGCCAATAGAATGTTGATTTCTAAGTTGAGAACCTATAACATACACCCTGAATATGAAGGTTTCGTCAAGAGATTGCAACTATATTATTTTGGAGTTAATTATGAGTTGGAGACCACTGGAGTTAAAAGGATGTGTACAACAGAAAAAGACATCTAGATTGCTCGGTCAAGAGAATCAATGGGAAAACAATTCACTTATTACCTTTTTTCCATCTGACTCTGGTCGAACTGCAACGGGTACTGGTTTTGATCTGATGTCAAGGTTCTTCTGTAATTTCTTAATTTCAGAGTCTGCCTTGCCCTGAGACAACATGAGACAACCAATTTCATTATGCTCTTCAAATAAGAATATTAAAAATTTTCTTTCACTTGGCAGTAGATGCTGCTATGCCGCACGATGTGAACTTTATATCCAAGTTCATAAAATGAATAATGAAAAATCTGCGTAGGATCTTCACTAGTTTATAATTCTATTGGATAACCATACTTTAACTGAAATATTGCAACAACATACTTCGTCAATAGACTTAATTAAAGCATTCGGAGACAGTGTATCCGAACAATAGAAGCCATAATGCAACAAATGGGGACTCACTAGCTGTGGCGTCATCTCATGAACTCTCGCTCCTACTATTAAAAGTAGGGATAAAAGAGGCTCCTGTGTCCTGACCTAATCATTTGACCCGTGTTCTTACTTGGCTCTTAAATTTACCATCTTCCTTATATGCAATTATTCCTCCAACTTTAAAGTGGATGTTCAAGTAAAAACAATAAAGTGAGTAAGGCCATTTTTTCCCTATCCCAGAGGAAAATGTATTGCTCAATAATAACAGAGATCAGGCTTGCCTGTTTTCTCCTCTCTGCCAAGTCGGTGCTTCTAAGATTGGAAGCTGAAGCGCTTTTCCCTGTATCTTGAATGGCTGAGTTGACAGTCCGATTTGGCCTACATTCACATTAAATTAAAAATACATGAGAATTTTGACTTTGACATGGATATGAACGCTAAAAAGAGAAGAATGTCTCTTGAGATAGGGCAGTGAAACCTGGTGGTTGCCTTTAGATTTGATCTGGACTCAAGTTTGGATGAAGAAGTTGATACGCCAGAAGTTTTTACCTTCTCACCACTACATCAGAAGGATGATCATTTCATAATCTTAACTCATCAAACAAAGTAAACTAAAAATAATTATTAAAAAAAAAAAACCAAGAACCAGTATGTATACCTTCTACTATTGAGATTAGGTCTTCCCTTGAGAACTTTGGAATCCTAGAAAATTTTAAATTAAGAAAAAGAAAATTGGCTATATTAAATTCAAGAAATATTTATTTCATGTCATAAAGACAATGGCACGAATTAGAATTTCAAATTGCATTATAATAAGCCAAAGATTACCTCAACTTTGGGGGTTCTACGGACAGTATGTGTACGCGAAATGGCAGTTGTATGTGAAGACTCTCCTTTGCTTTTAGTGGATACTTTTTCAGGAGATTTGAGTGCACCACCAGAAATATTTCTCCGACTCTGTCGAACGTTCGCCAAGGACTTGGAAGCGTTTGTTTCCCTTTTAGAAATCATCTAATATTTTGGGGTGGGGCGAAGAGGAGGAACAAAAAATTGATACTGAGTTAGGATTCAGATAGCAGCTGAAGTACTACTAGTCTAACTAGAAAAACGGATTTAAAAGATTCAACATGACTGAATTAGAATGTAATTGGTTTATCACTTAACAAAACAATAATGAAGAAGATCTGAACAAATGTTGAAAAGATTAGACAGAAGAGCTGCACCTTCGGAGTGAGAGTTTGCTGACTTCCTGAGCAGCTTTTGCTAGCTTTCTTCACTTGTTCAGTTTTAGTGCCTGAATCCATGGCTTCAGATGGTGTATTCTCACTCATTCCACTATTGTTGGCATTTAAATTTATTTCAACTTCTGGTTCATCACCTACAAAAGTTGAGAACTTGTTCTCCCCACTGTCATGATTTATTTCAGCATTGACACCGTTAAGATCACCGTACATTGAACCACCAACACTGCTGAAAGAATTTTCAAATTTAGGATTAGGAGATGAAATTCCAGGGTTTGGCATTTCTTCAAATTCTGTCACCACACGGTCCCCATGGTTTTGTGAACTGACAGAGCTATCATCAAAAGGGCCATCATGGTTTTCCATATTTATAATCTCGGCCCCTTGATTCACTTGCTCTGATACATCATTCTCAATAGTATGGGACTCTGCTGAATTCTGACCGAGCAAGCCTCCCTTTTTCTTGAAATGAGCCTCAAAGTAAGCCTTTTTCTCATTGACTGAACCCGGTTTGGAGAATTTCTCTACCTCTTCCAGGTAACGATTATGAGAGAATGATGACCTCCTTTCCCAAGATAAAGATTCATTTTCAAACCTTCCAAATGATATGGAGTCAGAGATTGGAGAATCTACCTGATCAATTCCAAACAACTGAGCATTAGAGAGAAATCACTGAACCCTGAAAAAACTGGAAAAAGTATAGCATCCAACTCTTGCTGGACATACTCCCAAGATTTTACAGAAATCTTAGCAACTTATAACAGCACATAGCACAGGATTAAGTTTTTTAACTTCAAGTTCATAACTACCACATCATCTGCCTTTTCAGTACGAAACCTTTGTTCATCACAGTTGTCTATATAAATGCTTCGTGACAATTAATTACAATACCAATCAAATTTAAAAAAATAATAATAATAAAAAAAAATAAAATAAAATAAAATTGAGGCAAGAAAATCAATTTACCATATCAGTAAAATTAATCCTCTTACGAATAATAGTAAATGATGCACTAATTGAGCGGAATTTCAACAAGCAGAACGTGCTCCCGTTCTTTTGAGGAGAGATTGATGAAAACAGCATAGAACAGGAGAAATCTAACTAGTGTTAACGCGATGGACAAGACAAGAGGACAGTCCATTTCCATAGAAAGCGTTAGTGCTCGTCTATTTGATATATAATAAAATTTCGGATTTAGGTAGAGAAACGAAACTCTTATTCGACATCAAAAATCTCAAATCATTCGCAAGGAACAATAAAGTAAGCCACTAAGAAAGGAAAAAAGCGAAAGCAATACCTGAAAATTAAAGGTAAACGGCTGTTGGATATCTCCAGCCATGATTAGCTCAATCAAGCATGAGAAACCACTAAAACAACTGCACCAACACAGAATTCAAGAAAAAAGTTAAGACAACCACAAAAAGAGGGGAAAACAACGAAGAAAAAGCCTCGACAAATCACAATACACAAGTAGAGAGAAAGAAAACAATCCAGTACAGATTCTGCTACAGACTTGGATCATGAACGAAATTACCTTATTAAGCCACAAAATCAAAACACTCACATTCACATTCACAGCAGCATCTCGTCAGAACAGAACACGCAGAGGCTCCATAGATTGTTGAATACAGCTCTCTGATTTGCCAAGTGTATGCTTCTGTGGAAATCTTCGATTGATGAAACAGTATGAATGAGTGAAATGAAGGTCGAGAAAGATCACTTACTTGCAAGTAACTGGATGGAATCTCGAAGCAAGCGTGTTAAGAGCGAAAGCACAAATTTCTCTTCTCTCTTTCTCTCTCTTTCTCTTTCTTGCAGAGGCAGAGTTCACTGTGTGTTCTTAAATGCCGCTTTTTGATCTTTGTTCTTGAAATCTGTAAACGGAACAATATGCTATTTATTATCATTTTATTTTATTTTATTTTATTTTTATCTTCTTTGGATCTAGCCTCTTTAAATAATTTTTTTTCCGCAAAAGACCAAGGTGCTTAAAAATATTTTCAAATTTTTTAATTGAGTACACTTTTCATCCTTTAAGTCAAGACTACTGAACATCTTACATTGACAAGATAAGTGACGACCTCACAGTTTATAAGATAGATAGACTAATTCACTCATTGACAATTGGTTTTAAGATGGAATCCCACGTAATCTATTATGGTATCGAATCTCTCCACCTTCAAATGTTGTTGAACTCAAAAAAAAAAAAAAAAAAAAAACAGGTATTCGGTCCAATTTCCGATCCAACAATGGTGAACCCAAGGAGGCACCATCTTGAAAGGGATTTCATCTCAAAACCAATTGACAATGGGTAGGGTAATTCATCAATTTCTTAAATTGTGAGGTCTCCACTTATCTTTTTAATCTTTTTAATGTGGGATCTTCAACACTCCAAAATTAAAATTTGAGAGTAACATGCCATTTTTACCTCTTCGTATAATTTTTTTGACCAATCAATATATAGAAGTCAACATTTAAAGAAAAGTATTAGCATAAATAATTTATTAAAATTTAAATCAAATGTTCAACGTTTCAAAAAAAAAAATCAAACGTTGAAACTAAGGCCCCGTTTGATAACCATTTCATTTTTTGGTTTTTGGCTTTTGAAAATTAGACTTACAAACATAACTTCCACCTAGAAGTTTTTTGTATTGTTATTTATTTTCTTTCCATGTTTTCAAAAACCAACCCAAGTTTTGAAAACTAAAAAAAGTAGTTTTCCAAAACTTGTTTTTGTGTTTTGGAATTTGGTTAGGAATGGAAATGCGTCCTTAACAAATTGTTTTTGTGTTTTGGAATTTGGTTAGGAATGGAAATTGAGAGAAAACAAGTTTAATTTTCAGAAATCAAAAACCAAAAATCAAATGGTTATTAAACAAGACCTAAGCTTTTTAATTTTTTTTAGTCATAATAAGTACTAGATAGACCTATCAACTTGAACATGACTTACCAACATAAGCATAGCTGACATAAACGTTTGTACTAATGATCAAGAGGTTTGTGGCTCGAATCATTCACTCTCACATGTTAAAAAAAAAAAAAAAAACTTGAACATGGCATAATTAATTAAAATATTACGAGTTCATAGAGTTAGAATCCCTGTTTTTAACACCATGTAATGTTGTGTTCTTAAAAAAGAAGAAATACTAAATAAATGGACCTATTAAAATTCAAAAATTAAATAAAAAATTTAACTATTTTTATTCTCTTTGGATCTGAGGTTGGTTAAAACTTAAAAATGTGTTTTTTTTTTCTGGAAAAAGCCAAGATGCTAAAAAATAGTTAAATACTTTTTTTTAAAAATAAAATAAATAGTAAAATACTTTTAATTAGAAATGATGATAATTAATTAATTAATAGTTGATTTGATTAAGGGTTGGGCCTGAAGCGAAGAATAACATGTGCAGCTGGTTTTCTGGTTTTTGTCTTTCTCTTGACTTATGCTAAAGTGGGACAACCAAATTCCTAATTTTCCGACACTTGGATCCCCAACGACGCCGTTTCAGCACCTTTGACGCTGACGGCAATGTCTTGTAATTTTCCTTTTATTATTTGTTTCTTTTTTCAATTCAACTTCAAATTTTAGTATTTGACTTTGATGGTCAATTAATTGGTAATTACATTTAGGTTTTATTACAAGTTTGGTCCCTAAAATTTCAGAGTTTAGGTATTTGAACTTTAAAAGTATTTAATAAGTCCTTAGACGTTCAATTTTGTATCTAATAAGTCTCTAAACTTTAAAAATATCTAATACATCCTTGAACTTTCAATTTTGTGTCTAACCGGTGCTTGACACATTAAAAAATTTTAAAAATTTACCAATTTATTAGATGTAAAATTGAATGTTATCCCTATTAGGACCTTAAACTTCAAATTTTATATCTAGTAGACTAGTCAATTTTTAAAAATGTCAAATAAGTCAAGAATTTATTAGACAAAAAATTTAAGTTCAATAACCTATTGAACACAAAAGTGAAAATTTAAGAACCTACTAGATACTTTTTAAAGTTAAGGGACCTATTGGACACAAAATTGAAAGTTTGAGGACTTATTTGATACTTTTTAAAGTTTAAGAACTAAATTGACACAATTCTGAAAGTTCAAGGACTAAACTTGTATTTCAACCTTAAATCTATTTAAAGGGTCGAAAAAATCAAAATAATCATAAAATATTCTTTGAAGTTTTACTTGAAAATTCACTTGAATTAAATTTGGTCCCTATTATAATCTTATAATCTTAGTTTCACTCACAAAATTCCATCTTTGACAATTAATTGATTTTTCTTTTAAGCTATTTGGCTTTGATTTTTTTTTCCTCACACGTAATCTAATTTCGAGTTTAGGTATTTTTTGTGTTTGATTTTGGAATTCCCAACCCTATGTTGTTCCAACCAAAGTGAACATAACTCAACGGTAATTGGCATATATCCTCGACCAAGAGGTCAGAGGTTCGAATCCTTCCACCCCAAATGTTGATGTACTAAAAAAAAACTATGTTGTTACACTAAATAAATAAAAAACTTATTTTGAAATATCATTTTGAATTAGAATATAGTTCTTAGAGAGTGTTCCTCTCAACTCGTGTGATGGATTTCATTTCTTTGACCATGGATTTGGCCTAATTAGAAACCCGCCATATCAATTGTGTAAATAGAAGCCATGTCATATATTCAAGTATCGACATGCAATCATAAAAATGATTCATGAAGCTTGACCAAACGATAGAGATCATCACATTGAAATTGATTTTGATTTTGAATTTTTCAATTTTTGATTTTGGCCATGAACTCTAAAGATCGTAGATACCTCAACTAATGGATTATGAACTTAAAAGTTTGTGACTAATGCATCAATGACTCATGAGATAATGAGACGGTTTTCGAAGTTAGGGATTTATTAATATACCAAAACAATTTGCAAAGCTTGACCAAACAATAAAGATCAAGATGCAAGTTTTTATAACCAAGAGAACCAAAATGAAACTAACCCGAAACTATAAGATTAAGGTTAAATTAAAAGTTAATTAGATCTCTAAAGCCCCGTTTGATAACCATTTCGTTTTTGGTTTTTGAAAATTAAGCTTATAAACACTCATTCCATCTATCCATTTCTTTGGTTTGAACCTACCTCCTCCCCATGTTTTAAAAAACCAAGTTAAATTTTGAAAAACAAAAAAAAAAAAGTTTTCAAAAACTTGTTTTTGTTTTTGAAATTTGGCTAAAAACTCCATGAAATTGAAAGAAAATAAGTACAATTTTGAAAAATCAAAAACAAAAACCAAACAGTTATCAAAGAGGGCCTAAACTTTTCAAATAATAGATACTCTAATAGATTCTTGAAGTTTCAAGACTATGTTTATTAATAAATCCTTAAACATTAAAAATTGTCTAATACATCTTTAAACTTTGAACATTACATTCAACAGATTCATAAACTTTAAAAAGTATCCAATAGGTTCATGAACTTTCAAATAAAATTTTGTGACTTACAAAACACCTTTCAGAGTTCAGAAACTATCAAAACATAAAATTGAATGATAAAAAATTTATCAGGCATTTTCAAGAGTTTAGAAACCTATTACCAAACACAACATCGATAATCCAGTAGTCTACTAAAAACTTTTCAAAATTCAAAATTTGTTTATCAACATGAATATAGCTTAACAGTTAATACATCTACTTATTCTCCTAAGGTTAAAGATTCAAGTCTCCACTCATATATATTTGTTGTACTAGACAAAACTCAACCATCCATTAAACACAACTCCTAAAGTTTCGAGACCAAACTTGTAATTTACCTAATGATTTAACATGATAACTCATTCCTATAATTTGTTTTGGTGGGGTCAAATGGGCCATTGGAGGCTTTGGTAAAAAGTTTTTTTTTTTTTAATTTAATTTTTTTGGGGTGTTGTAAAAGCTTTGTTGTTATGTGATGATTGGGAGATTTGGGGAAATGAAGCAATGATGAATATAATGTGCATAACAAGATTCAAGAATTTTACTGAGGAAGCTAGCTATGCTATGCATGAATCTGTCCTTGATAAAAGACAAAAAGGAAAAAGACAAGAAAGGAATCATGATCCACCACGTGCACGGTCCGTGCCTCCCACCCGCCTTTCTCTAAAATTTCGCGGGCCGTCCACGCTGCTGCGCGCCTCTTTTTCTTGCATCCATCCATTGAGTTAATTATTAATTGAGAACCCCTGAATTAATTCGTTTTAACTCTAGACTTTCAATTTTATTAAATTGGACACCAAAATTAACAAATTGTATCAATTTGAACCTCAAACTTACATAAGCAAGGTAATTGACATTAAAGTATGGTAATTGACAACTTTCTTTCTTAAAAAAAATCACATTACACCTGAGTTGGCTTTTATAAGAAATTTGTTGGAAAATTTGTTTATTAGAAGAAATCAAATATTTCAAACCATTCTTCTCATTGTCATCCAAAAAACAATAATAAAAAAATTATTGACAACAAGAAAAAACCAACAAATATGAGAAATAAAAAACTTAAAATTTCTTTGTTTTCGTTTCTTACATTTGCACATTCTTCTAATTAGCAAGAAAAAAAATAAAAGAAGAAAAAAAAGAGATAATTGTGTGGATGACCCATTTTGAGAGGCCAAAATGAAAAATGTCCTGTATTTTCAGAATAAGGATACATGTCCTTTTGCTTACGTCATCATCCTAGCAAAATTACCATTTTACTCTTTGTATGAAAACACGCGTTTAAGGCATTTAAGAGCGAGAGGTTGGAGCGAGAGCGAGGTTGGAGAGAGAAATTAGAGAGAGAGTAAGAGATTGGAGGGAGAAATTGGAGAGAGAGAGCGAGAGAGCGAGAGTGAGAGTGAGAGCAAGAAGCGAGAGTGAGAGCGAGATTGGAGAGAGAAATTGAAGAGAGAGTGAGAAGCTAGAGCGAGAGTAGCGAGAGAGAACGACGTTAACGTAGAGAGTAAAATGATAATTTTACTAGGATGCTGACGCAAGCAAAATGACATATATCCTTGTTTTGACAAGATGGGACATTTATCATTTCTGCCTATTTTAGAGGGTCATCCGTACAAAAATCCAAAAAAAAAACCCCACAGAGTTCTTAGCAATAAGAAAAACCAGCAAATATATTGAAGATAAAAAAACCTTCAAAGTTACTTTGCTTTCGTAATCTTAGATAGCAATAAAAAAACTCTTACAAAGTTCTCAATAACAAGAAAAAGTCATCTAAAATGAAAAATAAAATCCAAAATTGTGTTTCCATCATCTTACAGTTGCATGTTTTTCGAAGTAGCTTAAAAAAAAGTAACAAAACTCACAACGCATTAGGAAAAAACATGAGAGAAAACTCACGTAGAACTTTTCAATCGCAAAAGTTTCTTCAAATAACAGGTTTCTCCAATATATATATATATATATTGTAAGAAACCAGTATAATGTGAATTAAGAAAAAAATGAAAAATTAGTCAATTATGTGCTTTAATGGTGGTTCAAATGAAAAGTTAACTAAAGATATACATTGTAACACTTTTACAAGTTTGTGGTTAAAATTGATATGATCTTATAAGTTTGGGATTCAATTTGATGAAATTGAAAGTTTATGGTTAAAATTGATATATATAACTTGCTAAGTTTAGGGTTCAATTTGATGAAATTGAAAGTTCAAGACTAAAATTGGTATACCCTACAAAGTTCACGGTTAAAAATGATTTTTCTCCTTAAAATTTTAAAATAAGGTTACGTTTTTTTATTTTTTATTTTTTTGAGATAAAAAAACCTTTAGAATGGTGAGAACTTGAATTTCTGGATATATGTCAATTATCGTTAAGTTATGTTTATTTTGATTATAAATTTAGTACAAGAATTTTGGTATCTATTCGGTCTCTAAAATTTTAAAATTACAAATTTTATCCCTGAACTTTCGAATTTTTTAAAATTCACGTATATGCTAGACACAAATTTGAAATTGTACGGCAAGACATAAATTCAAATTTGTGTCTAATAGATCAATTAATTTTTTTAAAATTTTTAATTTTTCAGGGATCTATTATTAGACATAAAATCAAAAGTTTACAAACCTATTAAACATAAAATTGAAAGTTTAGGAATCTATTAGATATTTCAAAAAATTCAGTGACCAACTAGAACAAACTTATAATTTGAATTTAAAATAATTTTAATATTTTAAATTCAATTTTGGTCATACACGTTCAAATTTATTTTATTTTTGTATTTAAACTTTTTTCATTTATATTTTTTTAAAATATTGTTCTCTAGACTTTCAAAGTACACTTCAAATAGGGTTTTTTTCTCGATTAATTCTCGAAGTCATGTGAGGATGAACATCATATTGGTTCTCCCACTTTACCATATATTACTACGACGTCGTCAAAACCACTTGTTATAGTTTTTTTTTAAAAAAAAATAACAGTTGTTAGACTATCAAATTATGTGAAGCACCATATTCTTTAATAGCTGAGTTAAGTTAGTTTTGAGTTACACCTATTATTCTCTTGCTCATTTTAATGCTTAAAACAGGCATCTAACTTAATCGTTGAAGCTCTTTATGTTGTCACCACACTCATACGCATGTCTCATTATTATACAATTTTCTTTTCTCCTGTACCTACAGGTAAATGTTGGATTCCAACCATAAATTTTCAATACCTACAACTAGGCACGTGAAACAATTTTTTAGTCTTTTTTTTTAAAAAAAAAAGAATGATATTTAAAAACGAAATCCTACACGATCCGTAGATGGAAATGTACACTTACTCATATTAGCCGGCATTTTTCTCTTAAAGATCACATAAACCTATATTAACTCCACATTAGTTCCCACCAACACCATATCATTATTTTGGTTGGTGCAATTAGTATATCTCATTAAATAAAATGAAAAATCATTTAAGAAATTAAAAAAAGAGTATTTGATACCAAAGATCATTAACATTAAAAAAAAGATTGTCCCATGAGAAAACTTGTCATCTTTTAACTTAAATAATAATAATAATAATAATAACAATAATGAATAATAATGATAAAAAAAAATGAGCTTAGTAAGCAAACCTACTCTATTATTGGTTATTGTCAAAAAAAAAAAAAAAAAAAAAAAAAAAAAAAAAAAAAAAAAAAACCTACTCTATTATTGGTGAAATAAGTCAGCTTCCTATTTTTGTTTTTGTTGAACCTCAATCTATTTCAATTAGTGAAGATGATGTATAATTAGAAAGAAACTAAAAAAGTATAAATAAATTGGTCAAAGGAAAAAGGGGGCAGAAATCCAAGTGCCAGCACAAGTACACCATTTGAAAGTAACAGAAAATGGGAAAAATCCAAATAAGCAAAAGTGACTTGCCAACATCTCTTGCTTGCCAAAACTCTCCCCTTGCCTCATTTTTTCATTTTGTAATGAGGAAGAATGCCTTCAAATTGGGGATCCCACCCATGTGATTTTCCATGCTTCTTGCTAATATATATAGAATAAGTCTCTAGTGGCCTCCCCACATCTATATATAATAACATTTGTGGTCAAATTACCAATTTGGACCTCACTTTCTTAACTAAATATTTGCTTCTTTTTTTTCCTTTACAAATAGATATACATTCAAACCTACCGTTCATAAAAAGAGACTCGGTATGTGTAATAGTTTAGTTCCTATTATAGGTAATTTTGGACCACCTCGATATGCAAGGAGTTGAGGAGGACAATGCAATATCAGCCCAAAGAGACAACCAGAAAACGGGCTCCGAAGGAAGAACAAGCCAGAGGGTTGGGCCAAGGTCGGAGGGATCGGGCCTTGGCCCAACTCAATGGTAGGCCTCGGCTCGAAGCCGAGGCCGACCACTCGACCCACTCGCGTGGGCCAAGTCCTTCCGCCTCCGTTCGGTCCCTAGTGCCCTTGGCCGCCCCAATTCCACTTGGTTCAACTCGAGTCGCCTCCGAATGCCTAAAAACCCTAGAGCAGGAATAAGTATTTAGACCCTTCTTCAGTGATCCCCGAAACTCATTCCCTGAACTATTTCCTCTTACTTTGCTCTTTTGCTCTCCTCCTTCAGCTTTCTGACTTAAGCATTGGAGACGGTGTAGCAAGCACCACACCAGTGTGCAGGTTTTCTTGTCTTGCAGGCCACGTCTTCCCCCTCTCAAACAAATTTACCGCTGGTGGCACGTGAAGGTCAAGTAAGTTCTACCTGTCCAGATTTGACCATCAACAGTTCATATACTATAAAACTTGTAATGATTTAATCTTTATCATGAAAATTGTTGTTAAAATTTAATCGAATTTATTCAGTATGTGAATCATTAAACTAAGGACCATTTGTGTTTATAAACTACAAAGACTAAGTCATAATACAATAATAATCTGATAGCTAATTTTGATGACATGTTACAAATTTTAAAGTATGAAGACTAAATTGTCACACACTAAAGTTTAGAAACTAAAGGATTACGGATTAAGATTTAGGAATTAAATTATTACATTTATCAAAGTTCATGGACCAGGTCTTTGACCTAAGTTTTCATTCATTAATTAGTTGATATATATTTAAGTTGAGTAGTCTTCTCAAAAAAAAAAAAAAAAGTTGAGTACTCAACTACCTTAACTTTGCTCTAAGTTGGCTACTCATTTGTGATATAAATTGGTTAATCCTCCTCACTCTCTTATGTGACTTTTTATTTTATTATTATTATTATTATTATTATTTTTTGTATTTAAAATAAGCATTATTCATAAGATCAACAAGCCAACAGTGGGACAAAAGCATGGTTCAAAATACAATTTTTCCAGGATTCAGAGGAACAATTCACACATGCATATGCTTTGTCTTATATGGCTTAGTTGTTTTATCTATTAACTTTCCATTTAAAAAAATTGTAGATTCCACTATTATTTTTGAATCTTTAAAAATAGGCTTATGAATTTTTTTTTTTCCTTTTCTTTTACTTTCAAAATTATTTTATAATGATCTTAAATTTTAAAATGTTTATCTTAAACCTTAGACTTTTAAAAAATTATTTTGCCAACTAATATTTTTTTTTCGAAAATAATCACTATATGTCACTTAGAAATAGGTTTGTGTTAGCACATTAATTACACACTCAAAAACACATTATCCATTTCTCAATAACAAAATAACAATAAAGATAAAAATAATTATTTAAAAAAAATCACTACAAATTCAATAACTAAAATAGATATTTTAAAATTTTAAGAAGTAAATTAATAATCTTAAAATTTTAAAGACTAAAATGAATTTTAAACTTAAAATAAATCACATTTGTAATGTAAGGAGAACAAATTACATGAAGGCAAGTACCTTTCTAAAAAAAAACAATTAACTTTTCTTTCCTGAAATGAGCATAGTTGGACTGAAGATAGTCTGTTTGGTAGGCAATCCAAATTCTATTTTATGTTTTCAGATTCATTGAATGCAGTGAATATGCGTTTGACATATGTGTTTTTAAAAACTGTTTTCGGATTCTGTGATCTAAATAGTGGAAATTCTGAAAATAACTTTGGTATGTTTTCATTATATCCAAATTTTTAATTTGAAAATTTCAAATGAAAAATTAAATTAAAAAAGATAAAAACTTTAATAAATATTGTATTTCATGTTATAAACTCAATTTATTTTTTTGAAATTAAAATTTGTATAATATAATTTATTATAAATTATATGATATTGTAAAATGATTGTTATAAAAAATTTATAACACATAATAGGTTTATAAATTAATTAATAATAGTTTATATTCAACTTAGCATTTTGTTGATAACTACAAATAATCTATGGTTTATAAATATATTATCAAAGACATTTTGAACAATTGTTAAAATGGAATCCAGTTTTTGAATTTGCTACCAAACACATATCTGAAAAACATGAAATACAACTTTGTTTTCATTGAATCCATTATTTTCAAATTTTTGTGTTCAGATCACCAACCAAATGTACCCGTTAAACTAAAAAAATAGATTTTAAATAATGGTGTCGTGAGAATATGACAAGTGTCGCATTCTTGCTCACTAGATGGCTTCTCGTTCAATGGTTGACGTGGTTCCACGTGTCTTTGAGTTTGGTGCAGTTAGTTGGAAAATACGTTTGGTTGAATTAAATTTCTCCTTTATTACATCTTGGAATATTTGCAGACATGGATAGCTACTGTCCAGTATAAAAACTATATATATATATATATATATATATATATATATATATATATATATATATATATATATATATATATATATTTATTTATTTTTATATATATATATTTATTTATTTATATATATTATATATATATATTTCCTTAATTTTAGTTTGAGTCGATCTAACAACTTCTTCTTTAGTGGCCCAATCCATCCATGAAGAGGTGCAAGTTGTGTAGGATTGATCATAGTCCTATCATGTAGGCCCATGAATGTTAATTGTTATATTAAAATTAGGTTTTATTACAACTTTAGTCCTTGAACTTTTAGGATTATATCAATTAGGTCTCTAAACTTTAAAAAGTGTATAATAGGTCCTTGAACTTTTAATTTTGTGTCTAATAGGTCTCTAACACATTCGAGATTTTAAAAAATGAACCAATCTATTGGATATAAAATTGAATTTTATGTCTATGGATACCCTAAACTTTCAATTTTGTATCTAGTAAGCCTGTGAATTTTAAAAAATGTCAAATAGGTCAATAATTTATTAGACACAATATTGAAAGTTGAAGAACTTGAACATAAAAGTGAAAGTTTAAAGACCTACGAGATACTTTTTAAAGTTCAAGGATCTATTGGATACAAAATTGAAAGTTGGAAGACATATTTGACATTTCTTAAAGTTCAAGGACCAAATTGACACAACCCTAAAAGTTTAGAGACTAAACTTGTAATTTAACCTTAAAATTATATATATGTAAATTCATGGATTGAAGTTTCGAACCTCGACAGGAGGTGCCAAAGTGAACATAGTTCAACAGTAATTGACATGTACTTTCGATCAAGAAGTTAGAGGTTCAAATTTCTCACCCCAAATGTTTGAACTCAAAAGAAAAAAAAAAAGACTTGGTTTTTTTTTTTTTTTTTTTTTTTTTTTTTTTTTTTTTTTTTTTGATAAAAAAGACAACTTCATTCAAGAAATAAAAGGTCCCCGATGGGGTACAAACATAAGTCGCTCCAAGAGTGATAATCGTTCAATCCACTCAAGATAGTTTCCTAACCACAACTGTGGTGATGAAGATAGGCCCAATCGGGCCATTCTATGAGCAAAATCATTAAATTGACGACTAGTGAATTCAAAACTTACTTTCTCAAAAAAACTTTGAATTGCTTTAATGTCCCATAAAATCGTAGCTATGCAGGCCTCCCCCTGTATCTTCTCATTAATAGAATTTATCAAGGTAAATGAGTCAGACAGAACCGTGAGTCATTGCACATTCAACATCCTAGCCCAACGCATCCCCTCCAGCACCGCTATTGCTTCCACTCCTAAAGGAGAGTTACAAACCTGAGAACTTGACTTCTGTACCGCTTGAAGGTGCCCTTGTTTGTTTCTCAATACAACTCCAATACCACAATAGCTCTGAGTACCTACTAACGCTACATCAGTATGCATAATTAGATCTTCTCCTTCTGAAATGATTTTGATAATATCTTCCTCCGTTTGGGCATAAACACCACCCTTTAGGTTGGCCTTCCAAAACTCTATTAAATATTCGTTTATCCATTCACATCTACTCGTTACACTAGGAATTGGTCGATTATGAATCATGCTATTTTTGTCATTCCATATTGTCCATGCTCCCACACAGATACGTTCTAGAACCTGCTTCGGGTTATTAGCCAAATTCAACCATCTGTCTTTGATATCCTGCTTTTCCACTAGATTCTCCATCATTGGTGGATAAAACAAATCCCATACTTCCCGAGCCCTCGTACATTGGAAAAGTGCATGATCTGTCGTCTCAATCTCCTCGTAGAAAATCGGGCAATTTCTGTTAACTGGAACATGATGATTCCATAGATTAACCATGGTTGGAATGGAGTTATGGAAAGTTTTCCAAACAAAACTTTTCACTTTGCTCGACACTCTCATCTTCCACACCTTGTTCCACCATCTAGATTCCTTACCATCATCTGATAACGATGCCTCTTGATGCCTGAACATACTAAGCTTGTACCCACTTTTAACAGAGTACTCACCTTTACGATCATAATGCCATATCCATCTATCTGGTGCTGAACTGCTAATAGGCAAGCATTGGATCACTTCCACATCCTGCCTCAACAAGTATTGGTTAAGCTTTTCAACATTCCATTGTAGGGACGGTGTGATAAAATCTGCCACGAGCGCATTCTCTAGTGTCGTGTCAGGCGGGGATACTACCTTAAAGGTGGTCGGCCGAGGTAGCCAGGCATCGCGAAAAATGTGAATAGCCTTACCGTTCCCCAAATTTTTCCTTATACCACTTTTCAGAAGGTCCATCCCCCATATAAATCCATTCCAGAAAAAAGATGAAGATGAAGAAGGAATTCTCACAGATAACACTGACGATGAAGGAAAGTACCTTCCACGCAATACTTTGGAAACGGTAAGTTGCAGATTTGATAACACTTTCCATGCCTGTTTCGCTAGCATAGCCTGATTGAAATTGACCAAATCTCGAAAGTTTAGACCCCCAACCTCTTTAGGCTTGCATAACTCCTCCCATCGTCGCCAATGCATTCGACGCTTGTCTCCATTAGAACCCCACCAAAACTTGGCACATAGAGCCGATATTTTTGACAAAATACCTTTAGGGATTCGGAAACATCCCATTGCATAAGTTGGGATAGCCTGGATAATACTCTTTATAAGCACCTCCTTGCCACCGTGGGAGAAAAAATGCCCCTTCCATCCTTGCAGCACTGACCAAACTTTATCAAGTAAAAACTTAAAGTCACGAGTTTTACCTCTATGGAAGGTCGAAGGCAATCCAAGATATGACCCTAGAGAATCGGCCATCCTCATGGAAAGAATATTGCTAAGATATTGTCTTGAATCGTCAGGAACATTTCTTGAAAAATACGCTGTAGACTTATTGAAATTAACACACTGTCCGGATGCTTTTTCATAATCCTTTAGAATAGACCGAAAATGGCCAAAATTGCGGCCGCCGCTTTAAGGAAAATCAGGCTGTCATCCGCAAAAAACAGATGGGAAATTTTAGGACAAGATCTCGCTATAGATACTCCCACCAGTGATCTTTTCCTAGCTGACACCAACAGTGCAGATAGACCTTCCGAACATATTAAGAATAGGTATGGGGATAAAGGATCCCCTTGTCTGATTCCACGAGATGGTTTGATAAAACCAAAAGATTCACCATTCATAAGAATGGAGAATGTAGCCGATGTTAAGCACTTCATTACTTATGATATCCACCCCTCATGAAAACCCAACTTTACCATAAGTTGGCTTAAGAAAGACTACTCCACTCTATCATATGCTTTGCTCATGTCAAGTTTTAGCACCGCATACCCAATCTTTTCGTTACGCTTATTTTGAAGATAGTGTAAAGTTTCATGCCCCAGTATGATATTATCAGTTATCGATCTACCAGGAATAAAGGCTGACTGACACTCATCGATAATCTCATTCAGAATAAATTTAAGTCTATTGGCCAAGACTTTAGTAACAATCTTATAAGAGACATTACATAAACTAATTGGGCGATAATCAGATACTAACCTCGCCTGTCGACCCTTTGGAATTAGGACGATATTTGTATGGTTCCACTCTTTCACCGATCACTCGGAGTTTAAAATGGCTAAGCAATTCGACACTGTCGTATTGCCCACTAAGTCCCAATATTGTTGGTAGAATAAAGCCGGGAAGCCGTCTGGTCCCGGAGCCTTAGATGGATGGAAACTTTTTATAGTCGACTTGACTTCCTCTCGGGTATACGGGGCCATTAGCATTTGATTCATCTCATTAGTGACTTTTCGCGGAACATGGCTAAGCACCCTATCCATATCTCCCTGATCCGACTAAGATGATGAAAAAATCTCCTTGAAATATCTCTCAAAAGCATCATGAATATTAGATGTTTCATTTATCCAATTCCCATTAGCATCCTCAAGACCATCGATCCAGTTTCTCCTTCTCCTCATTGAAGCTTTTTGATGAAACCATTTGGTATTGCGATCTCCCCATTTTAGCCAATTTTCCCTCGAACGCTGCTTCCAATACATCTCCTCCTCAAGAAGCAAAGCATCAAGCTTCCTCTCCAATTGATGAATAGCAGGAAAATCAATAGGTAAGCTTTTCTCATACAACATCTTGATTTTGTCCTTAACTTCCTTAATTTCAGCCTTTAGTCTCTTGTTTTGACAGTAACCCCAACCCTTCAGGGCGGTCGCACACTGACTTAGCGCATCGTGAAGAAGTTGTACCTCATCCCGATCACTACCCCAACTGCCATGTCTGCGAATAATGTTTCTACAATCCAGTAAACGGGTCCACCATTCCTCAAATTTAAAAGGTCGATATCTCACGCCTCTATGATTTCGATGGCCTATACCATTTAGGTTTAGCTGTATTGAGCGATGGTCAGATTTTGCCCAATCCAAGTTGGTCACCTGGAAATTCTCAAAGAGAGCACAAAAGTTTGAGTTCGCAATGAAACGGTCAAGCCTCAAGCTTACCTGATCTCCCAAACTTCTCCTGTTACACCATGTGAATACACCCCTAGTACATCCAAGATCCCGGAGATTACAGTCATCCAGAACTTCCCTAAAAGCCAAAATCTGCCGAGTATCTCTTTCCGGACCGCCCGATTTCTCATTTTGCCACAAAATCTCATTCATATCCCCCCAATCACCCAAGCAGATTCATTAAAATCATGCAATCTTCATAGAAGATTCCATGATTGATCTCGCAGAGATGGATCTGGATTACCATACAACCTTGTAAAACGCCATTGCTTGTCATTCCATATTATATTCGCGTCAATGTGATGAATAGAGTAATTTCGAATACACACATCAATTCCATCCTTCCATAACAAACACAAACCACCACTATGGCCAACACGATTAACCAGAAAGCACCCAGAATAATTTAAACGAGCTTTCAATTTATTCAAAACAACTGATGAAGATTTTGTCTTAGACAGAAAGCATAAATGGGGACTTAAACTTGAAAGTTTGTTGCAGACATTTTGGAATGCCCATGGACTCCCCAATCCACGCACATTCCAACAAACAATATTCATGGCTCTTGGCGGGTATGCTCAGTAGTCTCCGCCTTCTTACAATCATTTTTACCGGTCTTTGGGCGTTTAATGTTTTCTGGAGAAAAAAAAATTGGCCCATCCTTTCACTTCTGGAACTCCTCCAAAGCCTTCACATCCATACCTAACGGTACCATTCCCGCACGGGCTCGCTTTTTCCAAGTGGACTCACGGTTCTTAAGATTAGTTTGTTTGGTAGAGCCCACCATCAAATCTACATCGCCAAGATCTTCAATCTGCACATCATCTATGCCCTGGGAGATATTGGGCTTCACCACCCCCGTCGGCTTCACCTGCATATTCGTCTCCTTATCACACTCGGCCCAAGACTTAGTTTCTGGATTGGTAGGTCCAAATTCCTCAAGCATTTCAGGGTCACTTTCCATAGATTCTTCATCATCACTCTCATGGGCCTTATTTGCCGCCAAGCCCAATAAATGAGTTTCAGTGGATTTGAACAATGACAATAAATTCTGAGATAAGCACCTGTTACAATCCTTTAAGACAACGTCCTCATTAATTAGGCCATTAAGAGGGTCGTTTTTAGCATTTACGCTCCCCTCTTGCGAAACCGTAGGTTTTGAAACCGATGAAACGCCTGAGGAACTTGTCGCCCATTGTGCATGCTTCATCGCTTTGACCTCGCTGGAAATTGGACTCTGATGGACTTTTCCGGCCGCCATTGGGATGCAAAACCTTGAACTCCTTTGAACGTGGTTGCCATTTCAATGATCTTCTCTTTTCCTTTAGAAAATTCATTTGGTTTACCAAAGAGAGAGTAATACGCTGATGACATTGGTGCAACAGACCGATGCTCTTGACCGTCGACTGGTTCTGAAATCCGAATACCTCCATTCCAAGGTGATGGAAGCTTGTTCACGGCCGGAACAGGGATCGTGGTTGGCGCAACCTCAATAGCTAATCTCTGGCTTTATGGGACTTCCGGATCAGCCCCATTCCTATCCTTTCTTGCCGAAATGGGAAAGATAATCATCCCTTTTCCTGAGAATCGGAGCCAATCTCCATATTGAGGTGGGAAGTTAAATCCCCGATTTGAATGCAGAAACAGGGTACAGTCTCGAGAAAGATGTCCGATAATTCCACAGTGAGAGCACAACTTCGACAGACGTTCATACCTTATAGGAACCCATAAACCACTAAGCAGTCCATCTGGATATATTCTAATTCCGCATCTGAGAGGGCGATTCAAATCAATTCACACTTGAATTCGCAAGCTAGTTCCCCAGAAAAGAAATCCATTTATGTTATCCACATCTTCGTAAATGCTGATAGCATTGGCAAGTCTTTCCGCCATTGTTTGATTAAACCAGTCGAAAGGAAGTTCAAATACGTGAAGCCAAAAAGAAATGGAAGAAAAAAGATGATCAGATGGCTTCAAACCTCTAATCGGATACACCAATACCAGTAAGAATTTTTCAAAGAGCCAGGGCCCCTAACAAACAACTCGAACACGATCAACCTCATTCACAAAACGAAATATACATAAATTCTTCTCAAGTGATCACCTGCAAACCATTATCAAGCTTCCAAGCCGCTCGAAAATTCCTTCGCATAGCTTCGGCTCCTAATGGACGATGGCACAACAGCTTTTCGAGTAAACATAAACCTAACAAAAGCCCTGCTCTGTCCACCGCTTCTCTGTCTGTAACCACAGAAATTTCTTCCTCTTCCGAGGTAAGGCTCAAGCTCGACCAATCGTTGACCAAGGATGAAGGATCCATATTTTCGAAAAACAAAAGAAAGGGAGGAAAAAAGCGAGGAGATCCCCTGTTTCGCCTACACTGATATAGCAGCCCGAGGGCTGAAATTCCGCTTCTAAAATCCAGCAGATTTGATAACGAATGAGGGTGCACAAATTCGAACCGCACCATATCCGAATTTGGCTAAAATCAAGCTAGCTGAATTAGGTCATTAACGTCAAAGATCGTCCTCTCCGACCAAAGGTCCGGAAATTTCGCCGGATTAATTGTCGCCATATTACGCTGGAAATTGCCCCATCGAGGGGATCCTTTCTCTTTCAAGCCTGTCACCACTCCTTTTATTTTTTGATAGAGGTTGTATTATTCAATTGAGTACCCAATGCTTTAGTAAGTTCTCAAATGTTGAGTAGAGTGACCAACTTTACTATAGAGGAAATAACGAAAAATTAGATTAATTGGCCGCTTATGCTAAATTTGTAATAATGTTTTAAATAATATTTAATAGTATTAACCATTATTGTCTAATATAAAAAACAAAAATATATATAAAACAAAAAAGGTTAACAAGATGTTTTTCACATATGTTAAGTTTATATATATGTCTCTACTCCATACAATTTTGAAATACTTTACAAATGATTTATGGAATGTTTGTTAAATTGGAATAATTTATCAGAAATTTTCTGTTATGACCGTAGATAATTGTAGTACAAATGACTCCATGGTTCATATGCTTTTAGATAAACTTTTTGGAAATTTAATGTTGGATGTGAGTTTATTTCATTTGCCGTTGTTGTGCTCATATTTTAAATTTAATTGTGAAAGATAAATGAGCAGTGATAAGAGTTGGTGCTGAAGGAGTTCATAACAGTGTTTCATTTTGGACAAATATACTAAAGAAATTAGAAAAACTTGAGGAAATTGATCTTCAGTTGAATGTTCATATTGGAAAGAGGTTAACACTTGATTGTTGTACTAGATGAAATTCTACATATTTCATGTGAGCCACTGATTTGGATTAAAAGGTTGTTTTTTCTCGATTAAAACAATGAGAGCCAAAATACAAATGTTTGTCTTTGGATAAAGACTGGATATTGACAAAAGAGATAAAAACTGAAATTATTTCATCCATGTGACTAAAACATTTTTTGAATCCAAATATCTTTTATAAAAAATTTGTCAACGAAAATTGACTATTTCTAAATGGACTAATGATAGCGGGCAGAAATGTCGCTATTTTAGCCCTAAATTATTAAGTTTTTGGGCGCTTTAATTGTGTTTTTATTGAAGAAATCTAAAATATTTTGTTATTTGGTCTTTAGGAGCATATTATGGATTTTTGGTGGAAAAAGGCCCTAGAATGAGCTATCCAAGAGGGGGAGCCCAAGAAGTCAACCATGCAAAGAAGATCCAAAAAGAAATGAAGAAAGGCCCAGATCCAAGCCCAAATCCGCGCCTACCTGTTCTGGAATCTGCATAGCGTCGAGACGCTGTGGGGATAGCGTCGCGACGCTGTCCCATTTCTTGGCCAACAAGTTGGGTGACGTCACAACGTCGCGACGCTGTGCCGATAGCGTCGCGACACTGTCCTATTTCCGGGCCTATATAAGGCCTCCCTTGGTGCCCATTTTTATCATCAATCATTCCTTCATTCATTCATTCCTTTCCTTCCTAGGCTCTTTTGAGCCTTCTCTCAAGGCTTTTTAGCCTTTTTGAGAGTTCTTAGTGAGAAAATTTTGGGGAGCTTTGGGGAGCACTCTAGGAGGCTCAAGGCGTGCTCGGAGGGACTCCAAGCGCTAGCGACGGGGTCTTCGACAGTCATTTCCTTTCCTTTTATTTTGCTCATATTTATGCTTTCCATTGTATATTTTGTGGATACTTTTGCCATGTATAGCTAAACCCCAATTTGGGGTCTTGAAATGAAAATATATAGTTAAATGTTATTATAATTGTCTTTCTCTTGCCCTCTTTTACTAATTATTTGTATGGATGCTCGTAATGCTGTATGCAATCTGGCCAGTTGTATGTTGATCCGATTCTTAATGGAAACTCGACGGAGAGAAATTAGGACAGATCATAATCCATGCAACTAGTTTAATTGCCCATCGTGACAACGAGATTAGTTGATTAAACTTAGATTCCTAAAATGAATCAGAGCGTAATAATTAACGAATTTTAATGGCGCTAAGGACACTTAGGTTGTTAAAATGGATTAATTAGAATTAGGGGAAACCGACAGGAGATCCTATGTGACTAACGGAGATTCTAGGAGTATAATTAGTTGGACAATGAGATAGGTTAATTGTAATAATTATTTAGCTATTAATTGATTTTCAAGATCCCGCTTTTCACTAAAAACTCTTTCTCCATATTTTTTATTTCCTAGATTGATCAATTTCACCCCTTTAATTGCTTTAATTTTAAATTCATTTTAATTTCATGATTTGGTCCCTAAATATTATTTCGCACAAGTATTTTTAGTGATCAAGAATTTATTGCTTTGCTTAATTTTCACTTCACCTCCCTGAGGATTCAATACTCGAAATATTTCCGTTTTATATTACTTGCGGCCCGTGCACTTGCGGTATTTGCACTCGGTATAGGCAACAACTAAATCTAACCTTGGGGAGATAAGAATTATGGTAGTAAACATGATTACAAAATTTGAGAAGCTTTGGAAGACAATTTATGGGATAATGGTCGTAGCAATAGTCTTAGATTTATGTTACAAGATGAAATTGATCGATTTTTACTTACCTTGAATTTATGGAGATAATTATTTTCTTGAGGTGGAGAAGATTAAAAAAAAAAAAAACTTTGTTCAGATTTGGCGAAGGAATCTCACAGGAAGTATATGGTTACAAGTGACACTTCTAATAATCTTGATCACTCCAAAAATTTAAGTAAAGTATCTATTGAACAATTTGTTAAAGAACACGAGCATAAGAACTATCTAGGAATCAATTAACAAGACAGAACATACACACAAGAGAAAAGGAAGAGGATGACACACTGATTTATAGTGGTTCGACCTAATGTCTACATCCACTTTTCAACAGCCAGAGACAGAGTAATTCTATTAATCAAGAACACAAAATACAGAGGCTTACAAGAGTGTTTTCACTCCTACATCATAATCGTTTCTCACACTATGTTTCTTAAAGAAAACAAAGTAATATGGATAACTTCAAAAGGGATATGCATAGTGGGACTTCATTTCTGTTATTAACCAACTCTTGACATACGCGTGGCAGTTTATTAAAAAACATAACAGTCAATATCAGTCAACAAATCACCCTCTTGATATTGATATTTTGTTTTGTGCAAACAAGTAAACCTCCCTCTTTTCTTGGCTGTCAAAGAAACTCTAAAGGCATGTGTATATCACCCATGATCAAGCTTTAATAATTCAGAAAGATATTCAAACTTGCTGCCGGTGAAAGTTTTTGCGATCATGTCAGCTAGGTTGTGTGTAGTATGTATTTTGGACAGCTTAATAACACCCTCTTGAATCACATCCCGTACATAGTGAAATCTCACGTCGATATGCTTGGTTCTATCATGGAAGGAAGGGTTCTTTGATAGAGATAAGACACTTTGGCTGTCACAATGAATTCTGACTTCAAGTTGCTCACTTAGCATTTCAGAAACACTTCCTTTCAACCAAACAACTTCTTTAACGGACTTTGCAAGGGCTATGTATCCAGCTTCGGTGGAAGACATGGCTACTATCGATTGCAAGATTGATCTTCAGTTGATTACGTTTCCAGAAAGAGTGAAAACATAGCCAATCAACGAGCGTCTCATGTCCAAGTCAGCTGCATAGTATGGATTAACAAAACCAACTATAGCTTCAATATTAGAATATGATTTTGTGTACACCAAACCCTTCTTTGTTGTTTCTTTTAGGTACCTAACAATCCATTTGGTGGCTTCCCAATGAGGTTTTCTTGGATTACTCATGTAACGACTTACTACACTCATAGCATGTGCTAAATCCGGTATGTTGGAAACCATTTCATACATTAGGCTACCTACTAGGCTTGCATACGAAACAAACTTCATCTCTTCCAATTCATTTGGGTTAGAAGGGGATTGTTTGGAGGACAGTTTAAAGTTGAGCAAGGGGGGTTGAGATTGATTTTGCATTCTCCATATGAAACCTTTTAACTATCCTCTCAAAATACTCTCCCGGAGTAACAAGTAGGGTACCATTTGATCTATCCCTCACAAGATTCATGCCAAGTATCTTCCTAGCTATCCCCATATCTTTCATTTCAAAAGTTTTACTTAGTGCTTCCTTCAATCTTTTAATTTCAATTTTATCAATGGAAGCTATCAAAATGTCATCTACATACAATAGAACAAGAATATATCAGCAAAGATTTTTTTTTCTTATAAACACAACTATCAAATGCACTTTTATGATATCCTTCATTCAAAATAAAAGAATCAAACCTCTTGTTCCATTGTCCTGGAGTTGCTTCAAACCGTAAATGAATGTTTGAAGATGGCACACTAAAGTCTCCCCTCCATCTTCAACAAAGTCGGGTGGCTACTTCATGTAGATATTCTCCTCGAGGTTACCATATAAAAAAGCAGCGGTAACATCCATTTTCTCCAGCTCAAGGTCAAACTGAACGATTAGAGAAAGGAGGATTCTTATTGAGGTGTACTGTACTACTGGAGAAAAAACTTTTAAATGGTCAATACCCTCTTTGCCACCAACCGTCCTTTGTATCGAAGGGGATCAGTGACTTTCAAACCAGGTTTCAACTTGAATACCCATTTACAGTCCACTACCTTATGCCCTTCAAGTTTCTGTACAAGCTTCCAAGTTCTATTTGAATGTAGTGATTCTAATTTAGAGTTCATAGCAGCCAACCGCAAATCACTATGTTCAGACTTGATCGCTTGATTAAATGTGTCAGGTTCTATTCCAAAATTCTCAAAATAGAAGTTAAAAGTGTAGCCAACAAAGTCAATCTCACTATACCTTGTTGATGGTCTGCTAACACGCCTTTGTCTATCTCTGGTAAGCTGGTAGTCAGTGAGATCACTTTGTTCTTGGACAGAAGGTTGAGGTTCATCTCGAGCATCAATTTCCTCTATTTCATCATGAGAGGAATCATGTGGACCAACTACTTCTTGGGTTTCATCATGAGAGGTATCAACAACTAAGGGCTGCAATTCAATTTCAAAGCTATCAGTTTCCTTTCCACTGTCTTTGGCATTATTTTCTCTCCATGGCATAAGGCTTTCATTGAAAGACACATCTCGGTTAATAAGGCATTTAATCTTCCCTGTTCAAGTTACCAAAGCTTGTAGGCCTTGACACCTTGTGGATAGCCCAAAACATGTATTTCTTGGCTCGGGGCTGTAGTTTATCCTGTCTGGAATGTGCATAAGCTGCGCAACCAAATATACGAAGGTGCTTCAAATTTTGGGGATGACCAGACCATGCCTCTTGCGAAGTTTTGAAGTTCAAAGCAATGGAAGAACTTCTATTTATCAAGTATACTGTTGTGTTCACAACTTCTCCCCAAAAGGTTCTTGGTAGCTTGGAGTTTGAAAGCATACACCTCACCTTTTCGAGTATGGTCCTGTTAAATTATTCCACAAGACCATTTACTAAGGATTTCCAACTGCTGTCAAGTGCCTACTGATTCTAGATGATTTGCACAAGCTATTGAACCTTTCATTTAAGAATTCTTGCCCATTGTCCATTCATTGAAACTTTATTTTCCTGTCAGTTCTGTTTTCGATCATCATTCTCCACTCAATAAACTGGTCAAACACCTTATCCTTGGTCTTTAACATATACACCGAGACCTTTATAGACAAATCGTCAATCAAGGTTAAAAAATACCTTGCTTCTCCATGTGTGGTATAGGTTGCTGGCCCCCAAAGATCAGAGTGGATATAGTATAGACGATTTTCTGTGGTATAGGTTGCTGGTTGAAACTCTTCTTCGAAGTCTTCCCCAAAACGCATTGTTCATAGAAAGATATGTCTACTGGTTTTGTTTTTCCAATCAACCCCTGTTTAAACAAACAATTCAGACCTTTTGGATTGATATGAGCTAGTCTCTTATGCCAAAGATGAGCTTCATTTGTTGCTTTTTCACTAACAACATTTAGCTCTCCTGAAACTGCTTTTCCTTGCAAAATGTAAAGCCCATCCAGTAGTTTTCTATTTAGTTTCAAAGATTTGTCTTTAAAAACCTTCAGTACTCCCTTCCCAGACTTATAGTAATAACCAGCCTTGTCCAAAGTCCCCAAAGCGATGAGATTTCTCTTTAAATCTGGTACAAATCTTACTCCTTTCAAAATTTTTATGGAGCCATCATCAAGTTTCAACTTTACCACCCCAAATCCTCTAACTGTTTGGGGTGTCCATTTACCTTGCAGGGACTCGTCCCGAACGGGACGGGGAATCCCCGTTTGCACAGAGAATTGGGGAGGGAGTGGGGAGAAAATTTTACCCATTCTCTAAACGGGGGCGGGGACGGGGAATCCCCGTCCCCGTCCCCGACCCTAACCCCGCCACATTCTTTTTATAATAGTAGTAGTAGTAGCAGTAGTAGTAATAATAATTTATATAATATAATATAATAACTGTTTGGGTGTCCATTTACCCCGCGGGGACTCGCCCCAAACAGGACGGGGAATCCCCATTTGCATGGAGAATTGGGGAGGGAGTGGGGAGAAAATTTTCCCCATTCTCTAAACGGGGGCGGGGACGGGGATTATATTCCCCGTCCCCATCCTCGACCCCAGTCCTGTCCCACTCCCCAGCCCTTCCTCGCTCTTTTTATAATAATAGTAGTAGTAGTAGTAGTAGTAGTAATTTATATAATATAACATAATATAATACAATTTATATTATTATAATATTATGGTGTAATTTGTAAGTATAAATAGTAAAACCCTAGCTTTGTTGTTGTTGTAATTTTTAATTTTAGACTTGTTATTTTATTGTTGTTATTATTTTAAGATTTGTTATATTTGAGACTATGTTGTAATTGTGTAATATTTAAATTGAAAACCATATTGTACCATTGAAATTTAAACTTTTAGAAATGATGTTTGAAGATTTTAAATTCTATCATGAAATATTATTGTTCTTTTCATTAGGATATTTCATAGATCTTTAAAAATTATTGCAATTGATTGGCATTTAATAAAAATAAAAAAAAGGGAATAATTCCCTGCGGGGAACCGATCCCCACAAATTCCCAGCAAAATTAAATGGAAAATTTTGGGGGGGACGGGGATGACAGGGACGTGCAGTATCAACGGATTCGAGTTTTCCTTTCTCTTTTCCTTACCTCTTGTTGTTTTTATGGCTTTTCTTTCAATTAGTGTTTGTAGTTTCAAGGCTATGAATTGTTAGTTGTTTGTCTTAGGGTTTGATGTAGTTGTTTTAGTTTGTTGGATTGATTTTTGGTATGAATGTGTTTTTATTTTATTCATGCAATTTTGTTTAATGCTTTCAATTACTTGATCAGTAATTGGATGATTTGGGTGTTGAATCTTGCTCGGGAGAGGGGGTTTTGCCTAGACTCGCTTATTTAATTGCATGACTAAAGTTGAGTTTCTAAGTTTGTGACGGAATTTAGATTTCCTTTAGAAGTATAACAAAGACTAAACCAAATAATGCCTTGCATGCTGTTGGGCTCCTTAGAGTGAGTAAAAATAAGATGTAAAATAGACTCTAGAACTCTGTGTAAGTATACACAATCCGCAGCAAGTAATAAGTATTTATCGAATCCAAGGTCTGAATTAACTTTCACTTTATCTATTTTGTTTAGCTTTTTAATGGTTTCAAAAGTGGTTAAAATGATTGGTTTTTATAGAATTGCTGAAGCAAAAGAAATGACAGAACAGAAAGTAAACAAATAAGCAGACATATTAGAAACATGCGCTGGTCAAGATTTAGTAATTGTTTTAAAAGATGCTCTAGCAATATTATTGATCATGCAAAACTCTCGCAGTCTTATTAGCAGATTCCTCCCAGAACTCCGGATTTTTTAGAATGTGTTTCAACTCCAATGACGCACTACCGATCAAGCGCACTAGGCAACTGGCTATCCCTAACTCAGTCACTAGCGTTCACCAATACACAATGATCTAGTGTGATTAAATGTCACACACTTCCCAAATCATCCCTGAAACTAGGAAGTGATATTCATACCGGCTGGCCAAACGAGCACAAAATGTAAATGAGCACAACAAATAATCAAGATGCATCAAATCAACATATATTGCATAGAAATTAAGCACGACAATTACATGTTCCTAAGCAACACCTAAAATTACTTAGTTCATAGAGCACATGGCAACACACGTTACGATATGAGTAAGTGCATCCATAACTACAAAGTAATACAAGAAAATATTAATTCCCTTAATCAGCTTGCAATTGATGGTCTTCTTGTAGGTCTCCAATCTCTCTCCTCTACTCGACTCCCAAAGGTGGAAGTAAACTTTCCAAGAGTGGAGTGTTCCTCCCATGGATGGAATGAATTTGACTTGGGCGGCTATCTCATTTTATAGAGTGGAGGCTTGAATTAGGTTGACCTAGACACGTGGATGGCTCTCCTTGCTCCTTAATCCCAAGAATAGCTTAACTGAATTCAGTTCATTAAATTGGCTAACGAGCTGTGACGTGGCAGTTTTGCTCCCAGCTTTGCTGTAGCACAGAATTTGCTCCCTCAAGTCACTCAGAAATACATTCTGCACAAAATAACTTCCAAAGCATCCATTCTTCCAAATGGATTAAAACATATAATATCTATCTAAAAGCAACCCTATTTAGCACAAAAGACACACAAATCCCTATAGAAATAAGGTCTAAATAACTCGGGAGAGATAATTGGGTTTATTGTATGCATGAGAATCAATTATGCTCGGGAGAGATAATTGTGATACAAGTTTCCTTGGCTTGTAAAATAATTGCACGATAAATTCATTCCAATTAATCAATTCTCAATCTTAAGAGTCTTTCCATTTGAGTCTCCACCTTTATTTTATGCTTTTTGTCTTTAGATTTATCTTTATCATTAAGTTTTGCTCCCTAAATAAAATTGGACAAGATTATTCACGGTACTTAATTTGCTAGAAAAACAATCTAGAGGACGACACTAGTTTAATCACGAAAACACTATATTATTACTTGACCCGTACACTTGGGGTAAAGGACCCGTGCACTATATTATTTTAGAAGTAGCCGATGAGGAGATATGCATTTTATGATACTATTTAGTTTTTATTGTCTACTTATATTTTGTGATACTATTGTTAATTATTTTTACTATAGGACAAGGAGACGTAACACTAACTAACTTGCCTACATCTATTTACGATTAAAGGACAAGATAATGATGAGATATGATTCTATTATATTGATTATGTTATTGTATTTTTATTTTCTATTCCACTAATAAAATTTTCTTTTTACTACTGACATATTGTTAAACATATTTTGATAACGGTCGCGAATCAAGAGAAAAGAGACAAAATAAATAAATAAACAAATAAATTGAATTGTTGTGAACTTTTGTATCATTTTACATTTGTAATTTTTTATGAACTTTTGTTGTAACTTTATAAAAATAAATTTTTGTGACTTTATGAATTTTAGTTGTTATATATTATTTGTTTTAAATTGCACGCATTTGTGTGCCTATTATTTTTATTTTTTTTTATTTTTGCAAAGGATAGATAATTTATAGAAATAACAGGGGAATCCTTGACGATTCTCTTATAAAAGTGGGGACGAATTCTTGCGAGGGCCTATTCACCAAATGCGGAATCCCTGCCCTTGTTCTTGCCTCCAAATGGTGGGGGTGATCACCATTAGTGACAACATCAACATAAATACACTAAAATATTTTTTCCCACACCGTTTTCATTTCGTCGGCAAATACCTCTTCTCTCGACACGTTTTCAGGCATCGAGAGAAAGTTCGTCGATATAACTCTTTTTTCTTGTAGTGTGAGGACTGAATGTCCCTGTGTGGATGGGGTCAGGGACAGAGAATCCCCTCCCCCTGGTACTCATCTCGCTCTGTTGCCAACCCTAGTCTGTGTTCCTCCACCCTTTTATTATTATGCCTTCTATCTTTGAGCAATGTGGAACCAAAGGAATTACAAGCTTTACAACAAACCAAATGGTGGTAGAAGGAACTCAATCTTATGGGTCCAATATTATATGCAGATTTTTTTTAATACAAAGAATAGGCAGAAAACACCCGAAGAAAGAGGTCCAGAAACTAAGCAAAACAACCAATTGATCTCCACTAAAGTCAGCTAGCTATCAAACCACGATCACTTTCATTCCAAAGCCAGCTACTGGATTTGCTTCAGACTGGCTCGTATTCAACATTAAGATGGTCACGAACTCATAAATCTAGGTCTGCAATAATATTACCCACAAGATGAAGCAAATTGCACATATAATTCATCAAGAAACAACTCAGGAAAGGATAGACATAAACAGATTGGCATTATCATTTCACACCCAACCTAAATCATGCAAGCCCCCGACCAAGCCTAAGTAATAAATAAGGCTTGAAGAGGTTCAAAAGTTGGAAACTTATCATGGACAAACCCTGTGCAACAAAAAGCTAAAACTTTTGCCTAGGAGAAGCAATTACATGATGACAAATATGGAACAAGTCCAGGTTTCCAAGAAAATCTCGCGTGAGTGTGTGATAAAACCTCTCCTAGAGCAGTCCCTAATAACCCTGGCAAGATTTATAAGCACCCTCCACCTATCTTCCCCCTACACTGGAACTAAGGTCTCGCTTAAAAGGCTAAAAGAACCAAATTAGGTTGCTATTACCCTAACAAGAAGCCTGAACAATAGGATCCCTTTTCTCTCATTTCTCAATCTTTTTCTTTTCTTACTCAATCTTTTCTTTTCCTTTCTCAATCGTTTCCTTTCTCAACCTTTTCTTTCCCTTACTCATTCTTTTAGGCAGGGTACTAGCTTTCGCACTATAGAGTAGGGACCCATAACCCGGGTTTTACCTTTGGTTGGCCTGACTGAATACTCTGCAGGCAGCTCTTTTTACCCCTTATTTTAAGCCTCATGAAAACAAACTTTTCTTTTGAAGATCAAGTCAGAAAAGCATAGATTGCTTATCTAAGCTCAATCTCACTCACTTCATCCCACTCACTTATATAGCAAGCAAGTGTTATTATTTTCCTTAGGCAAGGATCACACTCTAATTTGCATCACAATTAGGCTCTCTGGCTCAACCTTACATCCTATCGGGGTGACAACAGATCTCAGAAAACACATAAAGCAAACATAAGCACTCGAGACTAGCTAAATGAGAGGTCAAGTGCACAAATATACAAGAATAACCAAGAAAACCTTAAGACTAGACTCAGATTGTGTTAACAACCATCACTTCAAACCCAAGCAAAAGATAGAGCTTAACTGTACATACAGAGATTATAAAAAAAAAGGACCCAACTCCTAACCTCAACTGTTAGAGTTCAACGTTCTAAGTTTGGCTAAAAAAAGGTCCAATGCTCAGATGCATGGACTCCTAACCTTAAGACTAGACTCAGATTGTGTTAACAACCATCACTTCAAACCCAAGCAAAAGATAGAGCTTAACTGTACATACAGAGATTATAAAAAAAAAGGACCCAACTCCTAACCTCAACTGTTAGAGTTCAACGTTCTAAGTTTGGCTCAAAAAAGGTCCAATGCTCAGATGCATGGACTCAATCCAATCTTAACAAGGAAAACCAATAAACGTAACATGCATAAAAAGTCTAGCGCTCACATCCATCCAGACTTGAACCTAGTTTCCACTAGCATACACATATTACCACCCCCAACCTACATCATACAATGCCCTTAGTGTAATCTAATATGCATCCATAAGGACAAAGTACAAAGAACAAATGAAAAGGAAACAGAAAACCTTCCCTTATTTTAGGCACAACGGTTGGGAGGGACTGAAGTTGCTTAGAATCGAACACTTTTATCACACTAGGGGAATTCCTCACAAGGATAAAGTAGCATCACACCTCAGAGCATTAGAGATTTCACTGGGCCACTCTTCAAGCCAAACACGGTCAACATAAGAAAAGGCCAAGCTAGCCAGAATATGTGCCACCTTGTTTTCCTGGCGTTGTGTAAACAAAACCTTACCGTTGTCCTAAGGATGGAGAATCCCACGAATGTCACCCATTAGCAGCCCCACTTCTGAAACATTATGCAGATCACCATGAAGGATTTTGACCAACCTCAAAGAGTCAGTCTCCACCACGAATTTAGAGAACCCCAGCTGTCGAGCAAGTTGGACCCTTTATACAGAGTCCAACCCTCGACCACGTCCACGCTCCAACACCTTTGTAGGTTCAAACAGGCCGCCATAAAGACCTCACCGTCAGCCAAGCGCAGAACACAGCCACCCCCAGCTTCCCCTGTATCAGGCCTAACAGAAGCATCCACATTCAGCTTTAGCTCCCTAGCAAGAGGCGGCTTCCACACACAACGTTCCTTGTGATGAATCAATTGGGACCGTGAGCAGTCCCCTGTTGGGCAACGCCTCTGATAACTCTCCAAAAGGGAGTTATTTAGGCCTTAATTCTATAGTGTTTTATGTGTCATTTGTGCTAAATAAGGTTGCTTTTAGATGAATATTATATGTTTTAACCCATTTGGAAGAATGAATGCCTTGGAAGTTATTTTGTGCAGAATATATTGCTGAGCGACTTGAGGGAGCAAAACCTGTGATCCAACAAAGCAGGGAGCAAAACTGCCACGTCACAGCTCGTAATCCATTTTAATGAACTGAAGTTAGTTAAGCTATTCTCGAATCTAAGAAGCTTTGAGAGCCTGCCACGTGTACAAATTGACCTAATTAGGGCTTGCTATCACTCTATAAAAGGGAAGAGTCGTCTCAAGTCAAAAACATTCCATCCTTGGAGAAGAAAAGTCCTATTCCATTCGTGGAGGCTTAGTTCCCATCTTTGGGAGCCGAATAGAGGAGGAAAGATTGGAGACTTCAAGAATACCATCAATTACGGATTTGACCAAGGGAATTAATATTTTCTTGTAATTTCTTGTAATTATGGATGCACATACTCAGATTGTAGCGTGTGTTATCATGAGCTTTATGAACTAAATTTGCTTAGGTGTTGGTTAGGAGTCATGTAATTGTCGCGCTTATTTCTCTATGCAATATATGTTGGTTTGAGCATCTTGATTATTTGTTGTGCATATCTATATTTTGTGCCCGCCTGGCCAGTCGATATGAATACCACTTCTTAGTTTCAGGGATGATTTGAGAAGTGTGTGGCATTTAATCAAACTAGATCATTGTGTATTGGTGAACGCCAGTGACTGAGTTAGGGATAACCAGTTGTCTAGTGCTTGATAGGTAGCACGTCATTGGAGTTGAAACACATTCCAAAAAATCCAGAGTTCCGGGAGGATCCTGCTAATAAGACTGCAAGAGAAGTGCCTAATCAATAATATTGCTAGAGCATCTTTTAAAACAATTCCTGAATTCTGACCAACGCCTGTTTCCAATCTGTCTGCTTTATTTGTTTACTTTCTGTTCTGTCATTTCTTTTGCTTCAGCATTGTTCCAAAAATCAATCATTTTAACCACTTTTGAAACCATTAGAAAGTTATACAAAATAGATAAAGTGAGAGCTATTCAGCCCCGTGGATACGACAAATACTTATTACTTGCTGTGGATTGTGTATGCTTGCACAATGTTCTAGAGTCTATTTTTACTATATTTTTACCCACTCTGGAAACCCAACAACCTCCTACCAGCATGGAAGGCAATGAGATAATCATTCAAATATGCCCATAAATCTTGTCCATCTGATTGACTACCCCAACTCAAGTTGTTTCGGAGATTCCACATGGACCACCAGAAAATGACCACAAGCTCAAAATCTGGCCCTGTAAGCTTTTCCTTCATTGCCCCCAATGATTTCCTCAAGCCTGAATTGAGAAAAGGGTCGATGGAAGGATGCAAATTTGGAGCACAGTCACATACTCCTAACAACGGGGCAATTCCAAAACAGATGGAGACAGCCCTCAACGCCATCACACAGACTCGAAACATCAAGTCCACGTTTGAGAAGGTTTACCTTTGTAGGCAGATGGTCATGGAATAATCGCCAAAGAAAAAACCTGTGCTTAATAGGCACATTCAGCCTCCACAGGGCGGACCACCACGCACGCAATCTATCAGGGTTCGAGGATGAAGGACGGTCCTGAACAAACAACATATGAGCAAGCCGATACCCACTCTTCACAGAAAAAGACTCATGCTTCTCAAAGTGCCAAATTAAGCGATCCTCACCCACAACATGCCGTAATGGGATTTTCAGAATGGCTTCACCATCAGACTCATTGAAATGGGCTCTGATAAAAACCTCATTCCATCCACCATATGCAGAAATTAGCTCACTTACCGTACTAGCAGGAGGGAGCGATAGGGCTGACTGTATTTGAAGAGAGAACTCATTCGGCAGCCAGTTTAAGCGATAAATAGGCGTGGCACGCCCATTACCTATCCTCCAACAGCATCCTCGAACTAAGAGCTCTCGCCCCCATAACAGACTGCCCTCAGCACCACGCAACAAGCTAGACAATCCCTCTGCGCATAACAGGAACAAATATGGGGAAAGGGGATCCCCCTACTGAAGACCCCGAGAATGAATCACCTGTCCCACCTTTTCCCGGTTCAGATTGAAGGAAAAGGATACCGAATTGACACACCAAAGGACTAGGTCAACCCATTGCTGCTCAAACCCCAATCGTAACATGGTCTCTCGGAGGAAAGACCATTCCACCCTGTCATATGCTTTGCTCATGTCAAGCTTCAGCGCAACCCATTTGAACTCCCCCTAGTTTTCCTTCGAAGCTCATGTATACACTCGAACCCCAAAATGGCATTATCCACAACACATCTCCCAGGAATAAACGCACTCTGGTTCTGTGAAATCATCTGCAGCAGGATATGCTTCATACAATTAACCAAGGCCTTTGAGATCAGTTTGTAACTCACATTACAAAGGGAAATAGGCCGAAAGTTGGCTACCCATCGAGGCGCTTTGATTTTCGGAATGAGCACAATCATGGTATCGTTGACCGCACTCGGCGAACATCCATGATTCAGGACTGCCAAACAATTCTAAATAACATCCGACCCAACAATGCCCCAATGACTCTTGTAGAAACTTCCCAACAACCCATCTAGACTTGGGGCTTTATGAGGGTGAGTCTGTTTTAATGCCAACAAAACCTCCTCCTCGGTAAATGGACGCAATAGGGTCTGGTTCTTATCATCATTCACAGAAGGATTTAAATCTCGCAGAGCCACCTCAAAATCCTGTACACTCGGGGCCGAGTAGGTAAACAGCTGATGGTAGTAACCAGCCACCACCTGAATAACTGCAGTCTTCTCCTGATGCCACACTGCCTGACTATCCTCCAACCCCCCGATGCGATTAAGCTTCCGACGGTAAGAGGCTCGACAGTGAAACCATCGAGTATTGCGATCCCCTTCTTGAAGCCACAACTCCCTAGACCTCTGCTTCCAATATACCTCCTCCTCTTGTAACACCTCTTCCAGTTGGGCCTCAGCCTGAATAAGCAAGTCACGAGAGTCAGATGTACCTAGATCAACGATGGCCGACTGAACCCTTTGATTGGCAATACTAATGCGCCTCGGGAAATTCCCGGACTTTGCTCGACCCCAACCAGCCATCGAGCGCATACATCTCTTCGCCTTATTAGCAAAAACCATAGGCGTAACATCACCAGGCTCTCCATGCCTTGCACCCCACGAACTACCAACGAACTGCTGCAAATCCGGCTGCCTAAGCACAGTTTCCTCAAACCTAGCAATCCGCTGACCACTCTGAGACCAACACTGTGGAGGGGGGCTAAGGATTAACTCCACCGGCCTATGATCAGACTGACTATAGTCGAGATGGTTAACCACATAATTTGGGTAAAGGTCAGTCCAAGTTGTGGTGCCAAAACACCGATCCAACTATTCATAGATCGTTTCACCCACCCCCCGGCCGTCTTTTACACCAAGTTAAGTGATCTCCAACAAAACCCAAATCCAACAGACCACATGAATCAACCACACTCTGAAAAGCAAAAAGCTCAGACAGCGACTTATCCCTACCCCCATCTTTCTCATCCTGACATAAGATGGCATTGAAATCACCTCCAATCAGCCATGGAGTATCAACACAACCCCTCAGTCTAGAAAGGAGAGACCAAGTCTGAGGATGCAGTTCCGCTGAAGGGAAACCATAGAAACCAGTGAGCCGATACCGACAGTCATCCCATGCAATCCATCCATCAATATGGTTCTTTGAGAACGAGAGAAGATCGAAAGATATCGAGGAAACCCACAGGAGGGCCAAACCTCCACTTCGTCCATGACAGTCAACACAAAAACAATGATCAAAGCCCAACAAACGTTTTGTAGAAGACATCATACTAGCAGACACCTTCGTTTCAGATAAGAAGAGCACATGAGGTCGTTTATCCTGAACCAGCTTGGTCAGGCGCCTGCATGTTCAGGGTGACCCCAAACGCCGAACATTCCAAAATATCAAACTCATAATCCCTGGAGGGGTTGGGAACCAGCCACCGCCAACACATTCGATCCAAGTACACTTGACAAGACTCCCTCCTTGTCCCCCCCTTTTGATTTCTTCCCCCTCAACTCCACACCCTCCACACTCTCTGCCTTCCTTTTACCATTAGCAGATGTTGGGTTACTAGAGTGAGTAAAAATGAGATATAAAAGGACTCTAGAACTCTGTGCAAGTATACACAGTCCGCAACAAGTAATAAGTATTTATCGAATCCAAGGTCTGAATTAGTTTCCACTTTATCTATTTCGTTGCTTTTTAATGGTTTCAAAGGTGGTTAAAATGATTGGTTTTTTTATAAAGATGCTGGAGCAAAAGAAATGACAGAACAGAAAGTAAACAAATAGGCAGACAGATTAGAAACAGGCGCTGGTCAGGATTTAGTTTTAAAAGATGCTATAGCAATATTATTGATCATGCAAAACTCTCGCAGTCTTATTAGCGGATTCCTCCCAGAACTCCGAATTTTTTAGAATATGTTTCAACTCCAATGAAGCTCTACCGATCAAGCACTAGGCTACTGGCTATCCCTAGCTCAGTCACTGTCGTTCACCAATACACAATGATCTAGTGTGATTAACCGCCACACACTCCCTAAATCATCCTTGAAACTAGAGAGAGGTATTCATACCGGCTGGCCAGGCGGGCACAAAATATAAATGAGCACAACAGATAATCAAGATGCATCAATCAACATTTATTACTAGAAATTAATCACGACAACTACATGTTTCCTAACCAACGCCTAAAATTACTTAGTTCATAAAATGCATGGAAACACACGTTACAATCTGAGTAAACATATCCATAACTACAAAATAATGCAAGAAAATATTAATTCCCTTGATCAGCTTGCTGTTGATGGACTTCTTGTTGGTCTCCAATCTCTCTCCTCTATTCGGCTCCCAAAATGGAAATGAGAAATGATCCTTCCAAAAGTGGAATGTTCCTCCCAAGGATGGAATTCCCTTCCCAAAAAGGAATGCATTTGACTTGGGCGGCTATCTCCTTTTATAGAGTGATAGGAGGCTTGAATTAGGTTGACCTAGACACGTGGATGGCTCTCCTTGCTCCATAAATCCGAGAATAGCTTAACAGAATTCAGTCTGTTAAATTGGCTAACGAGCTGTGACGTGGCAGTTTTGCTCCCAGCTTTGCTCCAGCACAGATTTTTCTCCCTTAAGTCGCTCAGCAATATATTCTGCACAAAATAACTTCCAAAGCATCCATTCTTCCAAATGGGTTAAAACATATAATATCTATCTAAAGGCAACCCTATTTAGCACAAAAGACACAAAAATCAATATAGAAATAAGGCCTAAATAACTCCCTTTTGGAGAGTTATCAGCAGACCCCGAAGAAACATCTCGATTGGTCACATCAGACAAGATATCCCTCGCCTTTCTCTTCCAGCTTCTACTGTTGCTCCCTTTCCCCACTGTTTCAACCTCTTTGCCCTACCCTACAGTATCAACCAGAATCACATCATCCCCTCCCTCATAGATCCCAGATTCAACCGTGGCACTCCCCACCTTCTTCTTTCCCTTCTCCCTATTCGCCAACCCCTCCCCTCTCGTTACTACCCCTACGCTACCCCCTTCCTGACTAACCCTCCCCCCTGCTCTCCCTGGTCACTAGTCTGAACCTCCACCACCTCTCCTGAAACACTAGCAATTTCCTTTCCAACTTTCTCAAGAACAGTATCGTGGACCACTTGTCCATCAGAAGGAGGTTTTGGGATCTCAGGTTTCCGAATAGTTGCACTATCTGACCCTCCCTCCTGAGTCCGTCGCCCAATCTCACCAAAACCTACCCCTGCTCTCAACCAATCACCATACTGTTCACCCTGCTGCTCCGATAAACCTGCACCCACAGTCCTGCACCCCCTTCTCGAGTGCCCCAAACAACCACATTCATAACAGAAATTTGGTAGTCGTTCGTACAGAACCAGGCACCGAAACTCCTTGCCCTCTTCATCCTGAAAACGAAAACCCCTCATGAGTGGTCGGTCCATCCTCAAAAGAACCCTTATTCGAAGAATCGGCCCCGTCCAGTCACCCTCCCGTGATCCACCAACTTCCTCCACAGTCCCAATCTTGCCACCCAATTGTTGAGCCATCTCTCTCGTCTGCCAACGCATAAGTACATTATGAATCTGGACCCAAAAGGCACAATTGTTAAACTCCACATCCAATATCGAGCTTGCAGACCTCGACTCCTTCAGAATTACAAGGTAACGGTCAAAGGCCCACGAACCCGTAGACATCACTCGCACCTTTTCTCCTTTGGAACGGAACTGGATAGCAAAGAGATTTTCCCCTGTCGTTTCTATGCGCATTGCCCCATGAACTTTCCATGCTGCCCTCATAACATTTCAGAAGCCTCCACATTCACACGCTTGGAGGAAAAGACCTTCCCTATCACACACAAGTCTAGCAAACCCGTTGACAGAACCGATGCCCCCTCACCCGATCGCACCATCTCTGCCTCCTCATCCGTCAATCTCCAAGAATTCCACCGACTGACTAGATCCTCCATTATTAATTCCTATTAACCGCTCTCCAAACACACACCACCAAGGACTCTAGGCAGCCGCACGAGATCCCGTCGACAACCACGCAACACCACCCACTCCATGAAACAGCCCCATCAATATTCGATCAGCCACACAAAACAGATTGCCTCACTTATTAACACACACGACGCCGTCAATTGTAGATAGCTTCTCCGATGACAAGACCACATAAAACAGACGGAAAACCACTTCAATGCCCATACACCGTCGACGCCACCCAAACAGAACACCTTAACCAACTGGTCGCCGCCTTTCTCACCGCTTCGAAACCGTACTCAACCTCACACATTGACGCTGTTGTCTAAGATCCGAAGAACCCACACGATAATCAGCCAGAAATCCATCTGTATTTCACAAAACCATCGAAAAAACAACCAGAGAAATCTACACACATAGATGTAAAGGCAAGAAAACCCAAAATCAAACCCTGTCGATGGACCCACACACCGCGAAACGCTGTCCAATAAGCAGAAAAACGCCAAACCTCAGAGCCACTGCCTGCAATTCACAAACTCTCCTCATCGTCACCGGAGTCGCAAGCCGTCTATAGGTCGCTCGCGCTCCTCGCTTCACCACTCGCACACAGGGACACGCCACTTTCAGACCGCCGCCTTGCTCACCGTTCACGCCTCGTCTCCGCCGTAAACCAACCTCGCTGCCTCACCTTATCTTTCCTCCACCGCAACTCAGCCGCCGGAACCCTAAAACCCCCAAAACGGGGAAACCCTTTTGTCGAGGGAAAAACTCTCATATCGAGAGAAAAAATAATGTGACAGTTTTGGTTATATGCAGAAAATTTTAAACAAACAACTTTTCCAAATAATCCTCATGGCATATTTCCAACTTTTCCAACACGTTCCATAGATGTTAGGACACAACCAACACAAATCAACATCTATGGAGACCCCTAGAGGTCATACATTCAAATTAACAATTCTTGAGAAAACATCAAAATTCGAGTAGTGATTTGAAACTCAAACGTCAAGGTCATGGCTGTAGTCGAATGATTCTTAATGCTTTCGGACTCGGTAGAGCAAGCAAAAGTTATCGCCCTCTGAGAAGACATCACATTTGCAAACTAGATGTGACTTTAACTCCTTTGGACAAAAAAAACTTAGAGATCGTTTGGAATTTGATTAATGGCATGAAGTTTTTCCTAAATGAAACCCAACTAATTGTAGAAGGGCAAAAAGATAAATGGATTAGGAAAAAGACGAGAAGATTTCTCCTCACCTCTTGCAGCAGAAACACTACGGTTGCCAGTCAACTTGCATTACATATATGAAGAAGCCATAATACTCTTGCTTCGATGGAAGAAGCCCCCATGGCACATTGTCTCGTCTTATACGAGCTAGTCTCACTAGGAACTCTCTTCCTCTTTGATATATATATATATATATATATATATATATATATATATATTGTTATAGGTAATTTTGGACCACTTCGATATGCAAGGAGCTGACGAGGACAGCGCAATACCCGCCCAAGGAGACAGTCGCAAGAAACGGGTTGGGCCAAGGTCGGAGGGATCGGGCCTTGGCCCAACCCCCACGGTCGGTCGAGGCCCTCCTCGGCGCGGGCCGAGTCCTTTCGCCTCTGTCTGGTTCCCGGTGCCTTTGGACGTCCTGGTTCCACCTGTTTCAGCCCGAATTGTCTCCTAAAGCCTAGAAACCCCAAGGCAGGAAAAGATATTTAAACCCTTCTTCGTCACTGAAGAAGGGATAATCCTGAACTCTACTCTCTGAACTCTCTCCTCTTGCTCTTGCTCTTTTGCTTCCCATCGTTCTACTTGCTGACTTAAGCATCGGAGGCGGTGTGGCAAGCACCACACCGGTGTGCAGGCTTTCTCTGTTTTGCAGGTCACGTCTTCCCCCCTTCAAACAAATTTACCGTTGGTGGCACGTGAAGGTCAGATGAGTTCTCCCTGTCCAAATTTGACCATCAACATATATATATATATATATATATATATATATATATATATATATATATATATATATATATATATATATATATATATTTATTATTTTATTTTTACTTTTGTACAAAAAAAAAAAGAAAAAAGAAAAATAGGTTAAGTCAATGAATAATATGCTTGGAGTGAGATCAAGAGTGTATGAAAAGTACATACCTTTATTGGTATTCAAGATCCTTTAAACTTGCAAATACTATTATCATAATAGTTTGAGAGCGAGAGTTCAACACGTAAGAGATTTAGGCTGACAAGGATCCATACAATTATTAGAAAAATTTACAACATGCATATCAATTTGGAAACATCACACATTTGAATCAAATAAAATATACTTTAATTGCTTAGATGTGAACCATTCATATCAAAAACACTTGAAAACAACTCAATTTTGATTTTTTGTTTCCATTCGTTTTCTTTTTAATCTTAAATAAGTTTTCTACATCAAATAAAAATAGAAAACTACATTTTAACCAAACTACTCGGAGGCAGACCGTAATGATGGATTTTTCTTTTGGTTAAATATATGTTTTGATCTCGAATGTTTTGATATAATTTATTTTTTTTTTAATTTGGTCACTATGTTTACAAAGTTTCAATTTAGTCCTCTAACAATTTTCAATTATATCCTTGTTTTTAGAAAATGTTAAAATTGACTTGCGATAAATTTACAGATATGATTGTTCACACGTAACTTCGAAGATGGAGACACGTGGAATAAATAATATATTGAATTGATGTTTGTATGCGTGTGGGTGTACAATCTCTAACTTTAATCGTCTGATTCTCTCTCTTATGTGTGTGAGTGTGTTTCACTCGAGGGCTAGAACGCTTGATCTCGAGTCTGAAGCTTCAATGGATTCTTGGAGCTTGAAGTCTTCCAGTCTTGAAGGAGTCTTCGATCTTCAAGAAGTGTTGATGTCCTGAAGAGTCTTTAATCTTCAAGGAGTGTTGAAGTCTTGAAGGAGTCTTCGATCTTCAAGAAGTGTTGATGTCCTGAAGAGTCTTTGATCTTCAAGGAGTGTTGAAGTCTTGATGAGTGCTTGGTCTTCAAGGAGTGTTAAAGTCTTGAAGAGTGTTTGGTCTTCAAGAAGTGTTGAAGTCTTGAAGAGTGTTTGGTCTTCAAGAAGTGTTCAACACTTGAACTTATGGATTGCAGAGAGTCTTCGGTCTTCAGACTTGGTGGAGTCTCTCTGAATTCTCTGGTTCTGCTTGAGAGCTTTGAAACTCTGAACTCTTGTCTTTGTGAGAGTGTAGAATTTCTGAACTGTCTAAAATTTCTGAACCGTTGAAATGGAGGAGAACCTCTCTATTTATAGAGTTCTCGCTGGATGGGCCCTGGTGACTTTCGGGCCTAACAACTTGGGCTTGGGCTTTATCGGTCTTGGGCTCAACCATTTTAGTTTTGGGTTTGGTTCATATTTGACCCAAAACCATATGACCCAGACATTTAAAAGACTGAAATTTGATCCAATTAATTATTTTGTTAATTAATTGGTCAAATTAATTAATTTGATCAAAATAATTTATTTTCTAATTAATTGATCAAATCGAAATTTGGCTCTTTAAATTTATAATTGGCCAACTTTGTCTTCAAATTAAATTTGGGACACATGTCACTTTATAATTGGTCCCAAATTTAATTATTCGTAATTTTGTCATTAATTTTAGATAATGACGTGGCAATTTGTGATTGGACAAAATTTCTCCTTCAACAATGATAATTAGTGAATTATTATAAAGTTGGAGGAATTATATTTTGCAAAAGAAGAAAATATAAAAATTTCCACAACTTTTTAAAAATTTATAGGATGAATTAGAAAATTTATTGCTTACATGACCAAATTTGTACTTGGAATTTCTACCAACTCAATTAAATATCATGCTATATACATTGATCATAATCCAATTTTAATATAATGATGGTATAATTGAAAAATATTAAAACATAAGACATTAAAATGAAACTTTTAAAACATGAAGGACTAAATTGAAAAAAACACTCAAACAGAACTAAAGCATATATTTAGTTCAACATATTGAAATGAAGATTCAAACATTTAACCTTTTAATTAAAGATATATGGTTAAGCTCTATGATCAAACATTAATACCGACGTAAACATCAAGATCTAAATATTACAATGTATTATCAATGAAAATAATCTCCACAAATATTCCTTAAAAAATCACAAAAATCCCGAAATTTGATGAGTATTCCTGGTAAATGGGCCGAGATCGAGTTAAGAAAGAGAGCGCCAGGCCCAGGCCCAGGTTCGAATCGTTCTCGTTTAAGCTCGTCCCTGTACTGAACAATTCCAATTTCGCGCCAAATCAATGGCAATTGCAACTGCAAGCGAAGTGAAACGAACTCGTGAACCTGAAAATGGCGCTGCTGTGCTTTTTGCTTGATCTGAGAACCTTGCCTCCTCCCATCCTCAGCGACTTAACGGATGTAAGAACAGTTTGGATTCAGATTTGTATAAGCTTTCATTTTCGTTCTTTATCCGACTGAAGAATCTCACGATTTCGTTTTGTGTTCATCTGTTTAGTCCCTGTTGAAGCTCGCCAATCTTTATGCTATCTCATCTTCAGCATCATCGGAATCAACATCATCCTCCGCTACTAGGATCGGCTTGTGCTACGTCTTGAAAAATGGATCCTCTGTTCCTGATGATGCTCTTGTAAGGATATGCAAAAACTCACTCTCACACGCGCACACAGAGATAGGAAGACGCTATTAGATCAGAGGCTTTTGAATTCTTGGTCCTGTTATTCCGTTAGTTTTCTATGTTTGAATTGTTTGGCTATTTGAAATTGCTTGATTGTGGTTATAAATGTCTATCGCTGGATTAAACAGTTGGAGGTTGCGTACAGTCCTAATCGAAGCTTTTGTCTCCGTGACTTCCACCGCGCCGTGCAGAATTTGCCTGCCGATGCCTTTATTCCCGAAATCAATGACTCTGAAACCCTCTGTTGTCGCGGTACCTCTCATTGTAATTACTCTTTACTGGCATTTTTGTTGAATATTTATTGAATTGGATTTGGTTGCTACCTGATAGATGTGAAACTGTCGGCTGTTATAAGTGATCGAGTTCTATACTCGTGGGGAGGTGAAGATGTAATGAGGAAAGTGATTGTACTAAGCGCAACTACACATTATGATTTCGATTCTCACCTGGAAAGGACACTTATGGTTGGCCATTGATTTAGCTAAGCTTTTAAGATTTTGGTCCATCTTCAATTTGGATGTTTTAATTATGTTGTTATTTTACTCAGGAGGCGGCTAATTTGCGTGTTTCAGTTGAGTTTGTGATCTTTCAGCAAAAATCAAGCCATCTCAAGGGCATTGAAAATAATGCTGATGGGCTAATTAGACGCGTTTCTGACATTGACGGCTGCTCTCTTCAATTTTACCTTCCAGGTAGATGTATAACAATGGTTTTACTCTCCTGCTCATATTATGTGAAAAGAAATTAGGTTATGAGAGTTTATGAGATGTCCTTGCTCTGTGGGCGTTGAGTACTGTGGTGATCTTTCACGTGATTCCTTTTAATTAATAAGAAACAACAATTCCACAAATTCTTAATAGTTGGTGCACATCTTGTTCATTTACAAGTGGAAAATTTTCAAACTTTTCTGATCCAATGTAAAAAATGGAAGTCGTTGAGCAATCTTGATGATGGGGAAAATTGTATATACTTCATGGACAATTGGGGGTGGCTAATACATATCAACATCCATCCTCTTGGTCTGTGAGTTGGCCCTCATTAAGAAATCATCATTCCTCATTGCCTATTGGTCTGTTCAGCCATACTTGTATACTATGGATTTGTTTTTTCACCTCGTTTAAAATATTTTCCAAATTTGCAGATGTCAGAGTATTTCAAAGCCTTGTGAGGCGATGGTTACAAGACCTCATGGATGATATGAAAGAACCATTAACAGCTTGCTTTGATTTCAAAGGAAACCTCATTTATTCCGCGAACCAAATAACCTGCAACTTGTATATGCCTGTCACTCAGATGATTGATGGTTTTTCAATTTGCCAGGTATCTTCTGTCAATCAGATGATTGATTGTTTGTCTAAAATTTTTACTGCCACATGCAGCCTAAATTCTAGAGTAATTAATTCAGCATCGTCAAAGAACACCTTTGGTCCTGATTAATTTCATTTAGGCATTTTAAATTTGCAACAATCTACACTTCAAGTTTAGTTTTTTAACAATTTAGTCTCACTAGTTTAATATTGGTAGCACTTTACTCCGATGTAAAATACTATTAAGAATTAATGAGCATACACAGATGGATATATTGTTTAGGATGTATTTACAAACTACGAGAACTAAATAACAAACATGGATACTTCACCAGAACTAAATTGTTTCAAATTTTAAACAACAAAGGATTAGATGGTTAGATAGTTGTACACTAAAATTTAGAGACTAAATTACTGCATATTTAAATTTAGTAACACCAAATCATTGTATACTAAAGTTTAAGATCCTAAACAAGTTTTTTTACGTTAAAATTTTCATGGAAGTAGTTTTTTTTTTCTCGAGAATCAAATAGCAATGCTAGATGGCAACCGTCTGGCTTTTTTCGGAGTTCACATCATACTTGTCTTTTACCCAAAAGTTATGCCCTACTCGAAGACATTTTGTTGAGCTCTTTCACAATTACAACAGACTCACACATGCACGTACACCATTTCAATTCATTTCTTTTTTCAAATTGACTGCAACAACTTTGAGGGCCTTCACGTTGCTTTCAATCTTTATTGACTGGCGACTTACGTGACAGTTCAAGCTGAATTTCCTGCAATCAATTAAATATTTTTCCACCAAAAACATGAAGTTTAAGGTGCGAGTTACTATTTTCTCAAAAAAAAAAAAAAAAAGGTGTGAGTTACTAGTTAATTTGGTGGTTTCTGTTATTTCTTAAAAGTCAAAGTCTTACATTTTTTTTGTACTTGCTGTTAAGCTCACTCAATTTTCTTTAGTAGAAAAGTTAATAACTAACCGAGGTCATTAGTTTATGAATCCATGGATTTATTTCAATTTGCTTGGCAGTGGAGACAATAACCACCTTACTTCTTAAAGCTTTCTAACAGTACCATGCTTTATCCTTTTTCCAAACTGTTTAGTGTTCGTATCCAATTTTTTATTTTTTCCCAAGCAAAATTTCTAATGAAAAGAAATGGCTCGAATTTGCACCATTTTTATTTGCAAATGTTGCAAATGAAATGGTGTAATGTCTTTTTCTGGGAGGTAAATTTTCGACTTCATATTCTCCTTCTATGTAGGAATGGAGCAAAATATCAAATACTAAACACCAAATTGAATGCTTTTGGTTTTATTCAGCATTCTTAGGCTGTGGGTAAGAATTTTAACTGTTGCTGAAAATGTTGTAGACATGCAGATGTCATGGTATGCAATTAAAAGTCAACGGAAGAAAAGGGGCAAAGGAATCTTCCTGCGCAATCAGCGGGCATTTTCTGGAAACCCCTAATGTGATGAAAAACTCAATGAAAGTTGGAGAGAAAAGAATCCTGTTTCTGCCGTCACCTCATTGCCTTACCAAATCTCAAGAAAATTCTTCACAAATTAAATTTGATATCGTACAACGAACCAACTTGGGAACTTTATGCGAAAGTAAGTTGGTTCTGAAGCTCATCTTCTGTTAATTGCCCTCCCAAGTCCCATCTATCTTCCCTTTTGACATGTTTGCGATGTGGGAATTTTTCCTGAGATTTCAGCGGATTTATGCTGAAATTAACATGTCTGATACTTTCCTGTTCTGGTGTTCATGTTTGCGTTGTACATCTCTGATTCTTCCGAAATAGTTTTTCAAAAGAAAATTAGACTTTGTTACTTATAACCGTTATGCATAGTATCATTAATAATTGGTTACCTTACCAACTTTTATTTTAAAATATTAAAAACCCTATCCCCGCTTCCCTTTGAATTGACTTGAAGGTTATGGGTTGTTGAGTTTTCTGACTAACCCAGATCATGACATACACAATAAAGTTATCATATATTAATGCTTGGTACACTGAAGACTGGTGGACTTCTTTGATTTTCTTCCCTTCCTTCAACTCCTGTCATCAATAAAAAGTAGTCAACTAGGTCTTTATGGAATCTCTTTTTCTAAGTTTTGACAGTTCGATGTAGGTATTATTATGGGAGCCTCCTATGTTGTGGTTCCATCATCTTTATTTGAGTTAGAATCTGCTTCAGCTGGCAATGATCAGTTTGAGTTGAACGCTTTAGGTGCATGGAATGACTACCTCTACTAAAATGTTTCAATGTGCTTTTCATTTTATTATACTTCCTATGACATCACCTTATGCCTTCGCCCCTGGTTTCAGGTGATACTGATTTTTTTTTAATTATTATTTCTTTATTCCTTTCTTTATTTGATAGCTTTTCAAGGACTTTGTGGCGCTCTCCACTCACTAGATCAGGGCTTGGTTTGCCTTTCAAATTGGAATATGGAGACCTTGAATGAATCTACTTTCCCTTGCTATTATATTCTTCAGCCGTCACCAAATGGATCAATGTTTCTTAGGGTAATAATCGAATCTCTTTTTTGACATGGAGTATTTTCTTTTCTCTATGAAATGATGACTCTCCTTGGCTACCAACGATTTTGTGTCTTATCATTTTGATTTAGAATCTATTCCCCATGATCAACTAGCAGGCCGGGTGCAACATACAATTTGGTTTAGCTTTCTTGTCAATTTATCTCTGAATGATTATGGGAAAATTGCAGCGTCTTGCTGCCTCTGAGGAAGTTCTCTATGTACCAGACATCAAGACTTTGATTACCGCTCCTCTTAGCAAGGAGATCCAGAGCTCCATTCTAGTCTCATTGGAGAAGGTTGAATTTGACTTCAAAGTTTTTTAGGCGCATTGTTATATTATATATAATCTGAGGAAATAGCAAGATGCAATTATGGTATTCTTTCAAATCATTTCTTCGTGGGGTTTAAAAACATTCTCTTTCTCACCTTCAGGTTGAACTAAAAGACTACAATCCGTTGATGCATGAAAGAGGGCTCCACCAAAAACTGAAAATTCTTGTGAAAGAAAGTTTGGAGTTCGGGTAGTAATCCTCTTCTCCCTCATGTTGTATACGAATATTATTTAATAATAATATTTTCACATTAGCCAAGGTGGTAATGAATTTAATTACATTCTAAATTTTCCTTTAAAACTCTGCAAACAATCCTTTCAGCACTGTTTCAAACGATTTTGCTTTTGGTATTTCTCTTTTAAAACTTAAACATATGAAAACTAGTAGTAACTCTGTTTTCTTTATTTAGTTTTTCACTTGTTAAAAATACTTTTGAAATTCTAGTCTCACTTTAAAAACATAAACAATTTTTTAGTTTTCAAAATTTGGAAAAGATTAAAAGGTTTTGGAGTTAAATTACAAAACTAAAAACAAAAACTAGTTTCTAAATACCAAATATAAATCCCTTGCTGGTTCTTAGTTCCCGGACTTGGTGAGGAAGCATTAAAACAAAACCGTCAGAGTCAAACAAAATAAAATCCATCTTGGTTTTCTGATGAAATTAAAGTAGGTAGTAGCTTCCTGGACTACGATTATCCTCCTTTCTGAAATCTAAATAATGTCAAATAATTTCCTAGAGACAAAGATAACATCCAACATTGTCGCTTTCAATAATATGTGTCACATTTCTGTGCCACATCCCATATTTCAAGGCAATCTGTCGGGATTTCTTATCAAACTTAATACGTCATTACATTTGAGAAAAAAAGTAATGTCTAGCCCACATTCTGTATCGCCAATTGCGTATTCCTTAATTTACCTCTTGAAATTTTGGTTATAATGATGATTACTAGAGCTGACAAATGGAACTCTCTTGGTTTATATGCCAGGTCATTAACTCCCACAGCAAAAGAGGAAGCAACCTCCGGCAACGAATCAAACGGCCCAGATTCTTTGAAAGGAACTGCGAACTCTGTAAAAGATGTTGAAATCGAAACCGCAATGGATGGCACAGAAGCTGGAGTTGCTGAAACTTGGGAGCAGCTAGTTACCCATGAATTCCCTGAAACCTGTCCAGTTTATGTTTCCAAAGACAAGTTGGATGGATTTTCTCTGTCAGTTCCAGATGGCAACAGACAATTGGCTGTGAAAACGTCCAGGATTTTAGAGAGACTTGAGGTACCAAGACAGAGAATTAAGGCTACATCTCCTAATACTCTTGGCATTGACTTGGTTGATCCAAATGCTCCAACGAGGAAGCTGCCAATCCCGTTGGTGCCGGTTCTGGCCCGAGACCAAGGCTTCACAGGTACTCAAACTCAACTAATGAAACCGAATTTCAACAAACTCAAAAGAAAACGTACGTGACCACCCCTCCCACAAAATACAGTTTTTCTTCTTTTCCTTTTCTTTTTGGTGAAAAAGATCATAAGAAAGAAGAATCAAAACAGGAAGACGAAAAGAGAGATAAAAAAGTTCTCATTTTCTACATTTTTCTTTTTTAGTTGTCAACATCTTAATGGATTATGTAGGGAGATTCTTACATATCGATATACAGTAAGTATTGTTCAAAAATAAATAATTGTTAAATATAAATCTACAAAGGTGGTTAGAAGAAAGATGCCTACTAAGCAGTAAGTATTATTTAGAAAAATAGCACTAAAACTTTTAGTGATATTGACTATTGAGGGGTGAAGAGGGAAGTTTTGCTGTCTTTATTAGTTGGATAGGATGGATGAGGCTGGTGTGATTTTGTCTTCTCCAGCGCCTGCCGTTAATGAATGCTGAAGTATGCTTAAAATGATAATGTGATAAATGCTGAAAATGTATGGGGTTTGTGGATTTTCCTATTTGAGCTTAACTGAATTACAATTAATGTAATGCATGTTTTCTCATAAAAATGGAAACCCAAGTTTGTATTTGTTGCACGAAAATACAGGCCGTTTCGTGCAAGATTCAGGTTATTTAATGATGACTTGATAATTTCCTGATAAATGGTGTGGCTGAAAATGAAAATAAACCGCCTCGCTCAATTGACATAAAGTTGTACTAATGATCACAAGGTTTGTGGTTTGAATCTCTCACCTAACTTTTACGTAATTGCCAATATAAGTATAGTTTCATTGGTTTTATATGATCGACCAAAAGATGAGGTTCAAATCATCACTCTCACATGTTGAACCAAAAACAATTCTCATTGAATTATTTAAAAATTACATGCCAAGTTGATCTTTAGTCAACTTAGGCATTGAGTTAACTACATAGATAGACCATTGTAAACCTCAAATTACATAAATGTAAGTTTCAATAAAATTTTCAACTTTGTCTCGAGTCTAGCCAATTTAAGTGAATGATTTTACAGATTTGTCCATTGAATTTAAAAAATGAATAAAAGAAACTAAATATATTTTTCATAACTGATTTTAAAATATCCCAAAATCATTCTTTCCATAACTTCCAACATGTACGGAAAAAAATAAAAACAAGCCCTATTTTTTTTTCTTTTTTTTTTCTCCTTCGTGATTTTCTCCTCAATTTTTAGTGTCTTCTTAGAAAACCCACACGATTTCCTCCCCTAAGTGCCAACCACTTCGAGTGTCTTCTCCATCTTTGGCAAACTGCAACATCATTCTTCCTCTCTCATGTTCGGCAGCTCCTTCCAACAGTAGTTTAGCCCTCACAGTCGTTTTGACACATCGACCCACAATACCTATGACCCAATCGACTTTGAATTTTGGTTGAACTAATACCTACACACTTAGGACTGTTTGGGGTGCTGAGTTGATTATAATAGTTGGGGTTATAATAGTCTGTGTTTGGGGTGCAGATTATCATAGTCTGGGATAAAATAGTCTGTGTTTGGAGTGCAGATTATTTTATTCTGGCATAAAATAGTCTGTGTTTGGGATGCAGATTATTTTAGTCTGGGTTAAAATAGTCTGTGTTTGGAGTGTTGATTTGTTTAACATGGGGTTCTGAATCAAAGGTTCAAGTTGACTTTTTTTTTCTGACATTTTTGTTTATTTTCCTCATACAACTTTGTACGTCAAATATCATATTTTGCAAATAAAAAAAATGTTTGGGTTTAGGTGAAAAAAAAAATAAAGTTTTGGGTATAGGAGTTAAATTATGTGTTTAACTTAAAAGGAAACAAAAATAACCTAAGGTAAGGGTTGATTTTCTTTGTTTTAGAGTCATGGTTTTTTCACAAAATAAGTCATTTTATGATTTTATATAGAAAAACCATATTTGTTTCATTTTTGTATTTCCAACATAAAAATGGTAAATGTTTATTGAAAACTCATTTTACCTTCATTATCAAAAGAATCAAATAAAATAGAAATCACATAAAATAAAAACTTGAGTAGTCTTTTTTTTTTTTTAATTATTATTATCACGGTAAACTTGAATACGATAGGTATAATTTGAAATGAAAAATATGGTACGATGAAGGTAAACATTCATATACTTCATTATCAAACGTAATTATGTAATAAAACTCCATATTTATATATGTACAAAGACAACATAGTATCTAACTCCCTAAAAATTTTCCGACGACCGATTTTTTTTTTCTTTATTTTCGTTCTTTTATATTTTTCGAAATGAAAATGAGAAGAAAGATTTAAAAAAAAAAATGGTCGGTAAACGTCGGAAAAGTGGTCGGAAAGTCGACGGTGGTCGTCGGAAAAGTCGACGGCCAGTCGTCGCCGAAAAAGTCAAGGAGTCACATGGAAGAAGAGAGGAGAGAGTTACTGTAGAGAATGGATAAAATAATCGAGTGGGTTGAATGGTGGTTACTATAGCAACACGGAGGTAAAAATAACCCACTTTACCCATTATTTTTGTTGATGCCCCAAACACTCAATGAGTTATAATAGTGGGGCCCACTATTGTAACCAACACAGTGGCCCAACCGACCCCTTATTGAACTCAAATCTGAACACTTCGTTTCAACTTCTGATCTTTGAAGTTTGAACCTTTTCGAATATGAAGCAGCAACCAGCGATGTTCTAATTCAGAATAGTGACCAACGACAATATATTTCTTTAAAAAATGATGGTATATATATTTTTTTTTCAAATGACGGTATATTTTCTTCGATTGCTAGTATATTTCCTTAAAATGATGAATGAAGGTTCTATTTTTAACGAACGAGCTTCTTTTTCTGACATACGACCATTAAAATGTATGCATGTTTATATTTTGTATGTTGTTTTTATATAGGTGTTTCATATTATGATTATATTTTCTACCTATAGGGGTATATTTAATAATAGGATGTATATATTGTTTATACAATTTTTTTAAAAAAGATATATATATATATATATACACACACAGTACATATATTGGATTATTATATGGAGTTATATATCAACGATATAAAAGTAAATATATTTTAAACAAATTTTCATTTTTGAAAATCATAATAGAATAATTACTATAAAATATATGTAATGATTAAAACAATATATTTTTAAAATTTAGATAATGTATGTAATAATTTCCTTAAAAGAAAATATGTATATTATGAAAGAATAAATTCCAAATGGAGAATTAAAATGTGGAAAGATAATATTAAATGAATGTAAAATCATAAGAAAAAAAGGGTAGAAACTCAAACCAATCTAAAATTTAAATTTTTTTCTGAAAATTGACATATGTTAAATATAGGTTCTAAAATCGGTTGTTTGACATAATTTATGTTAGGCATTTCGTGGTATAAATATAAAATTGTCGAAGTTAATAATATCCACCTATTAAAAACAATTAAAAGTCCTAATACCTATTAGAAACTTTTTAGGTTGTAGACACCAAATGAAATGACACAACTTTAAAAAGTTAATTAGGTGCATTTGGTGGCAAAAAAACATAAATTTAGGTTAGGTCACATTTTGTATGTATTTTTTTTTATAAAAAAAAAAAAGAAAAGAAAAAAAGAGATTATGTCCCATTTGATAACCATTTAGGTCCTGATTGATAACTATTTGGTTTTGGAAATTAAACTTGTTTTCTCTCTATTTCCTTACCATGGTTTGCATCTTTGTTAAGGACACATTTGAAATCCTAACCTAATTCCAAAAACAAAAACAAGTTTTTGAAAACTACTTTTTTTAGTTTTCAAAACTTGACTTGGTTTTTTAAAGGGAAAAATACACATTTGGTCCTTGAGGTTTGAGTTAAGTTACAATTTGGTCCCTGAGTTTTCAAACTCAACAATTTTACCCCTGAGGTTTGAGATAAGGAGCAATTTGGTCCCTCACATCCATTTTGCCGTTAAATGTTAACAGAATAATGATGTGGCAGTCTTTTTTTATTAAAAAAATTATTATTTTTTTATTTTTTAAAATAAAAATAAATAAAAACAATAAAAATATTAATTTTTAATATATTTTTATTTATTTTTTCTTTCTTCTTCTTCAACAAGCTCATCATCAACCAACCTCCTTTCTTCTTCTTCAAGGTCAGCCACCACTCACAGTCACCGGTGACCACCTCCCGCCGACCACCGCCGGCAGCCGCCATCGTCGTAATTTTTTTTTCTTTTTTTTTTTTCCCCTCTTTCTTTCTTCTTGTTTTTTTCGTTCTTCTACTTTCCCTTCCTTTCTTTCACTAAAAAAAATAAAGGAAACTCACGTCGCCCTCCTTTCTGTTTTTAAAAGTGAAACCCATGCCGCCTCTCCATGCATCTCGATCGCTCGTGTTCGGCCGGCAGCAAGGAAGCCCACATTGCCCTCATTTCCATTTTTCTTCTTCTCCGGTCGAGATCCCAACCCACGAGTGGTCTGAAACCCACACCCACTGCTTTCCGTTCTTCTCTTCTCCTCTTCTCGACTCCGACGCCAACACCCACTCACGCCTTCGTTTTGGTTTGAAATGAATGGGAGTTTCAGATCTGAAACGAAACCCAGTTCTGGGTTTCGATTCAGATCTGAAACAAAAGGGGTCCTGGGTGAGGGTTGTTGTCACATTGAGGAGAAGAGAAGAACGAAAAGCAGTGGGCATGGGTTTCAGACCAACGTGGGTTGGGATCTCGACCGGAGAAGAAGAAAAATGGAAATGAAGGCGATGTGGGCTTCCTTGCTGCCAGCCGAACACGAGCGATCGAGATGGATGGAGAGGCGGCGTGGGTTTCACTTTTAAAAACAGAAAGGAGGGCGACGTGAGTTTCCTTTATTTTTTTTAGTGAAAGAAAGGAAGGGAAAGTAGAAGAAAGAAAGAGGAAGAAAAAAAGAAAAAAAATTCCGACGACGGCGGTGGTCGGCGGGAGGTGGTCTCTGGTGACTGTGAGTGGTGGCTGACCTTGAAGAAGAAGAAGAAGAAAGAAGGTTGGTGATGATGAGCTTGTTGAAGAAGAAGAAGAAAGAAAAAACAAATAAAAATATATTAAAAATTAATATTTTTATTGTTTTTATTTTAAAAAATAAAAAAAAATAATTTTTTTAATAAAAAAGACTGCCACATCATTATTCTGTTAACATTTAACGATAAAATGGATGTTAGGGACCAAATTGCTCCTTATCTCAAACCTCAGGGGTAAAATTGTTGAGTTTGAAAACTCAGGGACCAAAGTGTAACTTAACTCAAACCTCAGGGACCAAAAGTGTATTTTTTCCCTTTTTTAAAATATGAGAGAAAGGTAGATAACAAAACCAAGAAACTTAAAGGTGGAAGTAGAGTTTTTAAGCTTAATTTTTAAAAACCAAATGATTACCAAATGGGGTCTTAGTTTTTTGTTTTTGGTTTTTGAAAATTAAGCCTATAAACACTACTACCATCCATAACTTTATTTGTTTGCCATCTACTATCTTCCCATGTTTTCAAAAACCAAGTCAAGTTTTTTTTTTTTTTTTTTTTTTTTTTTTAAAAAATAGTTTTCAAAAACTTTTTTTTTTTTAGAATTTGGTTAAGAATTCAAATGTGCCTAACAAAGATGAAAACCATCATAAGAAAATTGGGAGAAAAAAAAAAATCAAAGACCAAATGGTCATCAAACGAGGTCTTAATTAATAACAAAGTTGCATTCCATATTTTCACTATTTTCTTAATAATACGATTGGTAGTAGATTCAAAATTTGGAGACATAAAACTTGTTCATTTCATCCTTAAAATTTTTACTTTATGGTACAAAGAATAAAAAACAATCCAAATATTGATTTAAAAAATAAGTTCACTGAGTAGAAATTCATTGAATTATAATGATTTATTAGACAACCTTTTAGAGATTTATTAGAGAATGTTTATGTTGGGTTTTATGCCTTAAAACTCGTAGATAGTAAATGTAAACATATTAATTCATCAATAAAGTGTTATTGAATTATTTGTTGTTTTAAAATTGCATTAATTAATCCTAAATCTAATAAACTAACATCCAGGGTTGTTTTATGTAGCTTGAACAGTATGTGGGGACATATAGGGGATCAATGTTTAAGTAACAACCTAAAAGATCTATAGTATAGGGATAAAGCTGGGTACCTTATCCTGACGACACTATGGATACGACTCATTTTGTATTTGATACAAACGTAATGATCCAACGCGTTCATGTAGTGGACATGCGAGTGTGAGTATCCTATGCAATGAATTTGCGTAAGACCGGACCGCAAAATAGTAACCATTAGATGTAACTATGTTGACTAATAAGGTTATTATTTCATAGGATGACCTAGGAAACTCAGTCTTAATCCTGAGTGCGTTATGGACTCCTGTTTGTTGGGGATTGTCCTTTGATTTGTATGGGTGAGAGTGACCAGATTCACCGACTCAATAAGCCTACCATTTTGGGGACAAGACCAAGTGGAGAGCTGGAAACATAACATCACAAAATAAAATTCACTCCTTTCCACCTTTAGGGGTAAGTAGATGAGTGTTCTCTTAAGTGCGCGGTGTCTTTGGGACTTGAGTAAAGGGCCCAACTCTCTCACTGGTCCGAGAGGGACTTCTGTTTATTGGTTGAACCGTAAACAAGTTGTTAATTAAAGGAGCACTGGTACTTAAGGACTCAGAGGTAACCTAGGGGTAAAAGGATAATTTGACTTAGTTGGTGTTACGAACACTCGTGCGAAAGATATATTGGCTTACTATTATTGATTGATATCCGTGGACACAAAAATAATCTACAGTGAGAAGAGTGCAGCTGTGGATCTTTAGTAGAGTGACTCACAGTTAACAAATGTTGATTAATGTGGTTAATGAGTTTAGCCAATTAATCTCGTATCATTGGAGCTTCTGATATGTAGGTCCATTAGGTCCCCTGCTAGCTCGTAAAGGATATTGAGGTCATTTAGGTTTTAATAAAATAACAATATATTTATTATTTTATTATATTTATATTTTAAAAAACTTAAAAATAATTTTTTAAATAAAATTTTTTTCCACGTTAACAATCCGTTAACTATGAAAGGAGAGTTTGAAAACTCAGGGACCAAAATGAAACCTAACCCAAACCTCAGGACTAAAAGTGTATTTTTCCCTAATTAAAATTTATTAGTTAACTTTTTATAAATAAGCTACATTAATTTAATATATTCATATCCATATCAATTAAATAAATATTTTAATAAATACATATATTGTTAATGATTTATTATAATGGAATGCTTAATTAATTTTAATTAATTATAATGGAATATTATTAATTATAAATCAATTTAAATATATAGTGTCATTTAAATCAATTAATTATAATTATAATTAAATTAAATTAATATATTTGTTAAGTTTCCATTTGTTGTGTGTCACCCTTCTCTAAACTTGAGATTGAAGTTGTTATTGTTTATTGGAGGGATTTAGTTTATCAATAACCTATGGAGTTTCTTTAAAAAAAAAAACATAAAAAAGAGAGAGATAAGATTTATGAATAACTTTAATATTAAATTTGAAAGTTTGGATAATGCAACTGACATGAAAAATAAAAACAAATGGAGAAGAAAAATAATGTATTAGAAGGAAACTGTAAAATAATATTGTTGACTATGAGATCTTATTCCTAAAAGTGGATAAAGAGAAAATTAAAAGAAGCTTGAGAACATCTGATAAAATGTGATGTGTAGACCATATACTTTTTCAAAAGTGGATGAAGAGAAAAGAAGTAGGTATATGTTAGTGGATTTGAATTTGAAATTTGGTTTTGATTTAAAATGTGTATTTGCATAGAAAGGTTATCATGGTAAAATATTAAATTTATAAATGAATTTATTTAGTTTGAGCGGTAAATATGACAACTCTTTGGATGAAATTTTCTTGAATTATTATATTCAATTAGGGTTTCAGCTCCATACTAATCTCAAGTTGATGGGTGAACTCAAGATACCGACACGACTATCTTTACAACTTCAAGAAGAAACTTAGGTGGTAAAGAGTAGATGAATAGAACTATACAAAATACTGGCATTATTAGTGAAATTCATTTACTCTAACATTCATAGATGTTGTCATATCATAAAAATTCGTCATGTCGACCTATCAAAGCACCGACTTTTTGCCTTTAATTTAACTTGTAAGCAACAATATCAACTCAAACACTGTGACGCGACCTCTCGCAACTCAAGTATAGCATGAGTTTCAAGCTCTCGAGGTCACACAATGCAATATGATATAGAACCCCACAACATATATTAATGACAACACCCAAACATAGGTCTAATTAACTTGCGAAGGCATACAAACATTGATTCACTCACTATATGTGTAAAGTTTAAGCCTAAACTTCTATCAATGTCTCATGATTATATGTTTTTACTTAAAAGTCTTTGACACTGACACTTAGAGTTAGGTCTAACTTACCTTCCACTATTCGTTGGTTTGAGCTTTTAACTCTTATGGTTTCTAACCAAATAAAAAAGTTCTTTGCTTGGCTATATATTCTCAAGTCCATATGACTTTTTTAGAGCATTGACCCTAACCAGTTCTACAACCACACACATGTGAAAGTAGCATTCGAATTGTTGATTAATGCTACTTCGTACGTGCGGTTGTAGAAGTACACACCATATTCAAAATCGTAAAAAACCTTGGCCAGCTCGATGGTGACAATACTAGAGCCAAGCTCAACCTTCCTCTTCGTAGTTTCTTGGAATAAAACCCTAATTGTTTGGTTATCCACCCCTAAAAGTTTCCAAGGTTCTTTACTTATTTAAGTTAGACTAATTAAAAAAGGTTTTTAATGGAGAATTGCAAAGAAATGGTGTAAAATATCTTGTATTTTTGTTATCTCAACAAAGGTCAAAAGGCTTCTTTTATACACAACTTATACACCTAACAATGAGGGATTTGAGGAGAGAATCAAGTATACCCAAACACATGGCATAAGGATACAAGAGAGAATAATAACAGTAAATTGAAGAGTAGGAGAATTTTGTTGAAAAAGAAAATTCTAGAACAACACCTATGTGGCCTTTATATCAATACTGTGCGTTTTGGTTTCTGCCTTTACATCCCCCCTCAAACGAGAGGGAAGTTCAACGACGTCGAGTTTGGATCTTAAGTAACCAAACTGAGTATGAGCAAGCGGCTAGTCAAACAGTCAGCAAGCTGGTCAGCAGATGGGACGTAGCGAACCTCAAGTGCACCGCGAAGAACTTGGTCACAAACAAAATGGATATCAATTTCGATATGCTTCGTGCGAGCATGAAAGACGGGATTTGTGGCTAGAGCACCGACGCTGAGATTATCACACCAAATGATGGGAGTTGCAAAAATCACCACACCAAGCTCTCCTAACAGTTGCTTTAGCCAGATGACTTCAGCAGAGGCATGAGCCAAAACTCGGTATTCAGACTCAGTACTCGATCGGGCAACAACATTTTGTTTCTTGGAGGACCATGAAACCAAGGTGTTGCCAAGGAAGACACAGTAAGCAGCATCGAACTTTCTGTCATCAACATTAGACGCCCAGTCGACATTAGAAAAAGCAGAGATGGATAAATCAACACCCGGTTGGATTAGGAGACCCAAATGCTTGGTTCCATTAAGATACCGAAGGACCCGTTTTACAGCCTGCCAGTGAACATCAGTGGGTTGTTTCAAGAATTGACTGAGATGATTAACGACATAAGCGATATCTGGGCATGTGTTGGTGAGATACTATAGAGCACCCACAATGCTCCAATACAAGAATGGATTAGTCATAGATTGGCCCTCTGATAATGATAGTTTCTTGCCTAACACTGCTGGAGACAGGGCTGGTTTTAAGTGTAACATATCCAGCTTGGAAAGAAACTCATTAATATACTGAGTTTGAGTAAGTAGTAATTCCGAATCAAGTCGAGTCACTTGAATACCAAGAAAATAATTTAGTGCACCAAGATCCTTTAAAGCAAACTTATGACCAAGAGCATAAACCAGGCGAGCAATAACGGAAAAATTGTTACCTGTGATGATAACATCGTCCACATAAACAAGGAGAAGAAGAACAGAGGTACCTTGTCTATGAATAAACAACGATGTGTCGGATCAACTATTCACAAAGCCCCAAGACAGCAGGACATTCTTTAAAGTGTTGTTCCATGCCCGCGGTGCCTGCTTCAGCCCATAGATAGCCTTATTCAAATTGCAAACATAATCAGGAAATCGCGAATCAGTGTAGCCCGGAGGTTGAGCCATATAAACATCCTCATCCAGAGACCCATTCAAAAACGTATTGTTAAAATCAAGTTGCCGGAGAGGCCAATTATTGGACACAGCCAGAGAGAGAACCACACGAATAGTAGATGCTTTCACAACCGGACTAAAGGTCTCAAAGAAATCAATACCCGGGTTTTGATGAAATCCTTTGGCCACAACCCGAGCCTTATGCCGCTGGACTGAAGCATCTGAATTCCTCTTGATTCGGAAAACCCATTTGCACCCAACAACGTTTTGAGACGGTGAAGGTGGAACTAGACACCATGTTTGATTCCGTAGAAGTGCCTGAAACTCAACATCCATAGCGGCTTTCCATACCGGAGTTGCCAATGAAGGGATAAAAGCCCCATGCAGCGGAAGAATTTAACAGGACCTACTCAGAGTCTTAGATTCTAATTGAAATATCAATACAATTTGCAAAATATTACAGCAATAAATCTATATTTAATGGGTTGTATGTAGGTTGTAAACATGCTAAATAATCAACTAGATTGATCCTAGTGATCAAGGATTTCATAAAAAACTTACTTTTGTAGAAAGCCTCGATCAATTCGCCTTTTCTTGCCAATAAGATTGAAAACGCAACAACCCTCTTGTGCGAACACCACCAATCAGCTACACCGGTATATCCCTAAGACTTCTTGAAGCAGGAGACTTGTGAGAGTCTTTTGGGAGAGATCTCTGAGAGAAGAAGAGACAATGAGATGCCTTTCACCCCACCCCAGGGGTCCTATATACAGTAAAAGCCTAGACCTTTTTCCTAATAGGAAAAGGAAGACTTTTTCCTAATAGGAAAAGGTCTCTAATTTTAATAAATAATTAATTAATTACCCAATTAAATATCATATATTTAATTTTAGGGATTTTATTAAAATTAAAATTAATATGAATTCAATTCATATTAAATTTATTTGAACTCTTTCAAATATTTTCTCTCAAGAATTAATTTTTTGAAATTAATTCAAAAATTATATTATAAAGTTTCATAAACTTTATATTATAATGCATCAATATACATTATATGATTCCCCAAATAAATTGAACACTTTCAATTTACAATTTATATTTATTTGCTTCAAGTCTTTTTACGAGCTACCAGTGGGACCTAATGGACCTACAGATCAGAAGCTCCAACGATACGAGACTAATCGGCTTAAACTCATTAACCAAGTTAGTCTCCATTCATTAACTGTGGGTCACTCCACTAAAGACCCACAGCTGCACTCTTCTCACTATAGAATATTTCTGTGTCCACGGATATCGACCAATACTACAAGTCAGTCCTTCACGTGTGTTCGTATCCCAGCTGGGTCAAATTACCTTTTTACCCCTGGTTTACATCTTTGTCCTTAAGTCCCCAGTGCTCCTCTAATGAACAACCTGTTTGAGGTCCAACCAACAAACAGAAGTCCCTCTCGTGTCATAGAGAGAGTTGGGCCCATTGTTCAAGTCCCGAAGACACCACTTAAGGGAACACACCTCTACTTACCCTAGAGTCGGGAAGGAGTGAATTCCATCTTGTGTGATTATGTTCCCAGCTCCTCACTCGGTATTGTCCCCAAAATGGTAGGCTTATTGAGTCGACGTGCTGGCCACTCTCACCCATACAAATCAAAGGACAACCCCTCGTGAATAGGAGTCCATAATCCACTCAGGATTGAGACCGAGTTGTCTAGGTCATCCTAGTGAAATAGAAACCAAGCCAACTAACGGTGTTACAGTTAGTGGTTAACTATTTCGCGGTCCGATCTTATGCAAACTCATTGCATAGGATACCCCCACTCGCATGTCAACTACATGAACGCGTTGGATCATTGCGTTTGTATCATAATACAAAGTGAGTCATATCCATAATGTCACGAGGATAAGGTACCCAACCTTATCCCTATACTATAGACCCTTTAGGCTGAATCTTGAACATTGATCCCCATATGTCCCTACATACTAGTTCAAGCCTCATACTATCAGCCTAGGATGTTTAGTTTATTGGATTAGGGTTAATAAGACAAGATCTACTAAATACAAACAAAATAAACTATTTTATTAATGTTCGGTAAAATGTTACATTTACTATCTACGAGTTTTAGGGTATAAAACCCAACAGCCAAGGCATCAGCAACACGACTGGGTTCACGAGTAGACCAATCAATCGGAGAGACAGAGAACCACACTTTTGGTTTAAAGATGCCGGCCTTCGCACGTGTAATCTTTGGATGGCTAGGCAAAATCGGAGGAGATGGGGGTGAGGGAACAACATTGTTTGGAGTTGAAGAGGAAGGTGAGGCTGAAGTGGACAACTCGCCAAATAAGTCACGGGAGATTTGAGGAGAAGGTTGACACGCAAGAACAGAGTGACGTTGAGATGGTGGTGAGGCAGATGGCGTGACAGGAGAAGAGGGCTGATGACTAAATGAGATATTCGGATCAGGTATAGGATTAACTGGGTTGGGTATAGGACTAACTGGGTCAGGTGGTGGGGTGATGAATGGGCGAGTAGAAGGGTTAGTGGACAACTGAGCAGACTGGGGAGTTAAGGGTGGGCTGGGAGACACAGTTGGGTTGGACGACGTAGATGGGCTGGTAGATGTAATCGGGTTGGGGGTATAGACGGACTGGATAAAACGTTTGAGTGGCTTATTTGAGGTTCATGAAGCCAGTTGTGTAATTGTGGGCTGGACTGAGTAGAGGCAAACATTTGGGAATTATTGAGGGACGACCCAAAACCTGTAGCGAAGGGAAAATTAGATTCATTAAATTGAACATGGGGAGAAATAATTACTTTACCATCTGAACTGAGGCACCTATGGCCTTTGTGAGCTGGGTTGGGCCCCAAATAAACACACCGAGTTGTCTTAAACTGAAAATTTTGACTGTTGTATGGTCGAAGATATGGATAACATGCGCATCCAAAAGACCGTAAGTTCATAACATTCAATTTTCGATTCAGTAATAACTCCATGGGAGACTTCCCGTGCAGAACTGGAGTAGGTAGCCCATTAATAAGAAATGTAGCAGTTGTGAACGCTTCCCACCAATAACAGAGCGGCATTGAAGCTTGAGCAAGTAGGGTTAAGCCTGTCTCAACAAGATGTCGATGTTTGCGTTCCGCTCTCCCATTTTGGGCTGAAGTATAGGGACAAGAGAGACGAGACTGAATACCATTCCGGGCACAAAGCTGATGCACTTTTTTGTATTCTCCTCCATTATCAGACTGCAAGACTTTAACAGTTTTGTTAAACTGGGTTTTTATCATAGTAATAAAATGGGTAAATGCTGCAACTGTGTCGTTCTTCAATTTGAGTGGATACACCCAAACAAAACGGCTAAAATCATCAAGAAAATGTACGTAATAACGATAACCATATGTAGACATAACTGGAGCTGGACCCCACAGATCAGTGTGAATCAAGGTAAATGGAGCAATAGCATGAGATTTTGAGTTTGGAAAAGGAAGAGCATGAGACTTTCCAAATTTGCATGCTTCACAGAAATTGAAAATATCATTAGCACTCACTGGTAGATTACATTTCTTAACAATGGAGTTCAAAATTTTTAAGGACGGGTGCCCAAGCCTTCTATGCCAAACTGATTTGGACACCAATACATTAGCATAGATGCCAGAGGTAATAAAGGCAGAGTAAGGAACTGATTTATTAGCCGACTTCAAGTTACTACCTACTGAACCTGAAGCACTACCAGTGATTCTTGTTCCAAGTTGATACAAACCATCTTTAAGAACTCCCTTCAGCACCACTTTGTCCGTGTGAATGTCCTTAACAAGACAAGAGTCAGCGTGAAATTCAATATAGACATTGTTATCTTGAGCAAGCTTTGAGACACTAACAAGATTTTTTTCTATAGAAGGAACACACAACATATTCTCAAGATGTAATAGTCTATCATTTGAAAGTAAGTAAGATGAGCCAACATGGGAGATAGACAACTCACTGCCATTTCCTACTATAACTTTTTCCTTACCTCCATATTCAGATGAGTGCATCATATTGTCGTAATCGGCTGTGACATGATTAGAAGCACCGCTGTCGACATACCAATTTGGATCAATAACGGTTTCTGGACTGGCGACGAACAGATTGATATTTTGAGTAGTCATGAAGGTCTGAGGAGCTACTGGACTCATTTGACTTGTGCCCTATTTTGGAAGCTGTTTCCACCAATACTAACATTCCGATTAATATTCTGACTGGGACCAGCAAATTGTTTATCAAACCTCTGGTAGCAAGCTAGTGCATAATGCCCATTTTTGCCACAAATTTGACAGATGAATAGGTTGTTATTATTGCCATTCCAGCGCCCTCGCCCTCGATTTCTACCTCCTCTTCCACGTTGATTGTTGTTGTACTGTTGTCGATTGACAGAAGAGTTTTGCTGCCTCGACCCAGATTGACCATTTCCTTTTGTTGCCATGTTTATAGAGGTTGTTGAGCCAAAGGTTGTAGAGGACCTTTGTGAGTTCTGAATTTCCAACCTTTTCTCAAAAACCAGCAGTTCGACTTGCATCTCGGACCAAGATATTCCAATTCTTCCTTGGATCATGGCTACTACGACATTATATTCTTCATCGAGTCCTAAGAGGACCTGAGAAATTAGAGATCTTGTTGGAATGGGACTTCCCGCTTGACCCAAATTATCTGCATGAGATTTCATAACACGCAAGTAATCAGCCATCTTAAGAGAACCTTTACGAGTCTTTTGAAATACCTGACGAAGATAATTTTCTTCGGCTCGAGACTGGATTCCAAACAACTCTTGAATAGCAGCCCAAAGGTCTTTAGCATTTTCATACCCCATAACTTGGGTTGCCACCTCAAGCGTCATTGAGTTGTAAAGCCAACCAAGAAGGAGTTACTACCAACCAACTTTCATATTCTGGATTGATAGTAAGAGTCACAGCTGAGGATTGGGCTGAGTTTTTTAGCGGGACAACTTCAGAGCTTGATGATCCTGCTTCATTTGTAACATATGTAGTGATACCTGAGAAGTAGAAAGAAATTTGGAGGCGCAAGGCTTGTCCCCATACAAGTGCCCATCCAAACGGTAACTTCGAAGGATGGGAAGAGCCAAAATTTTCCACAACAAATAATTACCTCTTTCCAGCTTGACTATGGTTATGTGATTCAAGAGTTGATTTAAAGGAGGGCTACTGAAAATTGGTACGCTTGCAGACGCAGCCATGTTGACTGAGGAAGAAGACAAGGCGTTGGCCATTAATTGGCTCTGATACCAAATGGAGAATTGCAAAGAAATGGTGTAAAATATCTTGTATTTTTGTTATCTCAACAAAGGCCAAAAGGCTCCTTTTATACACAACTTATACACCTAACAATGAGGGATTTGAGGAGAGAATCAAGTATACCCAAACACATGACACAAGGATACAAGAGAGAATAATAACAGTAAATTGAAGAGTAGGAGAATTCTGTTGAAAAAGAAAATTCTAGAACAACAACTATGTGGCCTTGATATCAATACTGTGCGTTTTGGTTTATGCCTTTACATTTTTGTCGTGCACCATCTTTAGAATTTCATGTTAGCATCCAACAAAAGCATAACTCAACTGACATAAAGTTGTGCTTATGACTTCGGTCATGGATTCGAATCTCCCGACCCCATATTGTTGAACTAAAAAAAAATATATTACATGTTAGCATCATATACTTTAATTCAATCTTATAAGTCAATTAAGCATATAAACTAGACCCAAAAGATTTATTAAGTTGATTGTAAATGAAGTTTCAAAAAAAAAAAAAGTTAGATTATTGTAAAGGAGGTACAAAGAAAAAACATAAGGAAGCATAATGAGAGACCTAGTTTAACTACATCTAGTGCTCTTAGCCTCAAAAGAAGAAACAACAATATTAGGTATGCTCAACGTTGGACCCATCTCCTAATTTGCTTTTTGCCTTTCACCCTTGGAGTTTAACTTTCCGTCACAAGCAAGTGGCTAGGGCTCATCATTTAGGGGAAAAAAAAGGAAAGTACAAAACATCGAGAATCCAAATAGATAGCTCGACCTTGAAGAAACGCTAAGATTGAAGAATATACCTCGAAAGCTACTCTCGAAAGATCTAGCTTTGCCCTAACCAAGACATCCTTGTAAGTATTGTCATAAATTTTCAAGCACTATACGAGTAAAACAAACATATTTCTTCTAGCTATAGTGCAAACCCTTATGCAATGTATGAAAGTGAAGCTTTGAGCCTGAACTAATAAACATCGATAAATAATTAAATATCATTAACCTATAATTGGTTGGTTCATTAAGTCTACTCATTTATATAAAATCACATTTGTACATCTTTTATGTTGAAAGTTTCAATTTGAGAAGTTCAAACTAAAATAAATAAATAACAAATAAGATGATGATCCAAATAGTGAAGGAGATTCATTATTTAATTAGGAGAGAAAAGAGACAAACAATATATAGCTCGATTAGCTGCATATAAAGATAAAAAAGTTGGAATGATTAAATATGAAAAAGGTAAAATGAAATTTATCATTATTCTTCCTTAAAACGAGTTTAAGGAAAGAAAGATTTTAGTTTTTCAAAGAGTTTTCACTAATGTGGTAGATAAGACCTTTGGAAAAAACCTACCCTTATAAGAGGCTTCCAATGTTAGAGTAAAAGTTGAAATTCTTCTCATTTCTCATTTCTCATAATATTTTTGCCATGGCTTGATAGCATGTGTTAAGAGACCTCTCTTTTTCAAGTTTGCAAGAAGATTGTCCATACACCTAATGTTTAATGAGCAATGACAAAAGAAAGAGGAAAAAAAAAACAACTTACAAGTAGTGTCATTTAGGTTATCTTCATTGAATCCACATTATATATCTAAATGTTATTTTACTTTTTGGGGCAATTTATTTATTTCTATGATTGCTTCATCATTTTACATTGAAGTTTGAATATATTATTTCTCTCAATTATTGTGATTGCAAATAGTTTGTCACATTGACTAAACGCAAAACCATCGAAAGCTTGTATCAAAGTAGACAACATCATAGCATTATAGAAATATAGATACATACTTGTTAAATTACAGATTCAATCTCTAAATTTTAAAAAATGTCTAATAGATCTCTTATCTATTTGACTTTTTTTAAAAAAAAATTTGATATATATTTTTTTAAATTCAGTAGCATATTAAGTATAAGATTGAAAGTTCATGAACTTATTAGAAACAAAATATGAAGGTTTATACTAGTAATTTAACTTACCTACCTTAATTTGTGCACAACTTTTTTCATACTGACTCCCTTGATATGCATTTTTTCACTAGCTTCCTTCTAACCAATCTCTCTCTAAATATTTTAAACTCTCACTACACGGAAAAATTACTCTCCCCTACACGGAAAAATTACTCTCCACTAGGGGTGTTCATCGGTCTGGTGACGGTTTTGTGATAGAACCGACGCCGAACCAGTCAGTCGGTTTCCAGAAAAATGGAAACCGACCACTTTTTGCTACATGTAGCAGTCGACTGACCTATCGGTCGGGTCGGTCGGTTTTATGTAAATATATATATATATATATATTTATTTATTTATTTATTTTTTTTTAAATATTTTTAATATTATTTAATACTTTTTATATTTTTTAATATTTTTTAATAATTTTTTATTAATGTTTATTAGAAAACAGTAGAAAGTGGGCACATTTTTTCTTCATAATTTAATTAAAAATTATATTTTCTTTTATTTATTATATTGTCGGTCGATCGATTTATTGTATAAATAGCAAACTGACCGACTTCCGATCGACCACCGTTAGTTTCGGTCGGTCAGATCGGTTTTCGGTCTACATTTGAACACCTCACTCTCCACACACAAGTTCTCTGTATATCCACCTTCTCTCTCCCCCAAAGACATGGTAAAACAAATTAAATAACCATGGACCACAACGGCAACAAAAGACATAATACTTATAATCATTTCAAACGAGTAAAGTTTTTAACCATTTGAAATGAGTAAAGTGTAAACTCGAACACAGAGCGAAACTAGTTAGAACATAAGTAATCTTCCTTAAATGTCACCACTACAAATCCTCATTCCTCATGTTTGAACTTCAATACTAAAAAACGAATCCGACAAAGTAAAACGTGCTTTAAAATGAAAAAAAAAAAAAAAAAAGAGTAAAAAGAATTACTGAGAAATCACATGGTATCACTGGCATAGAGGAGAAAAGCAAGTTAAAAAGGTTAACCCAAGGGTTGGGTTAAGAGAACCAGATGGGATGGTGAGTTAAAGGGCGAGTGTCCGAATTGTATAGGGTATGGTCCCCTAAAAAAAGCCCAAAAAGTCATCCAAAAAACCCAAAAGCCACAGCTCCATTCCAGCCAACTCTTCTTAGCCACAACATCATCTTCAATCCTTCTCTCCTTCTCTCCTTCTCTGTATAAATATATTCTTCCATCTTCCTTCTCTCCTGTACAAATCACTCACTCACTCTTCTCTCAACTTCACTTTTCTCTCTCTAACTTTCAATCACAGTGGAAACCCATTACCCAATCTGCAATTTGCACCTCTGCACACCAAAATTCTCTCTCTACAGTTCGTTATCTAACGGTTTTCTTTTTCCTTCAATCTTCGAGATTCGGGTTTACAGTCGCTGCTCTTCATACCCAATTCAGTTTTGAACCTCTAGAACAACCTCTCATTGGTAATTTTCCTCGCCGGAGATGATCACCGGAAAGGACCTATACACCGTCTTGACGGCGGTGATTCCTCTGTACGTGGCCATGATTTTGGCCTACGGCTCTGTTCGTTGGTGGAAGATCTTCTCGCCGGACCAGTGCTCCGGCATCAACCGCTTCGTTGCCATCTTCGCCGTTCCTCTGCTTTCCTTCCATTTCATCTCTACGAACGACCCTTATGCTATGAACTTCCGATTCATCGCTGCTGATACTCTGCAGAAGATCATTATGCTTGTTGCCCTCACAATTTGGGCGAATTTCACCAAAAATGGCAGTCTCGAGTGGATGATTACCATCTTCTCGCTTTCTACTCTGCCGAATACGCTCGTGATGGGGATTCCTCTGCTTCAGGCTATGTATGGAGGTAACTCTGGACGTTTGATGGTTCAGGTCGTTGTTATGCAGTGCATTATTTGGTACACCCTTTTGCTTTTTCTGTTCGAATATCGTGGAGCGAAGATTCTGATTATGGAGCAATTTCCTGAAACTGCGGCTTCCATTGTCTCCTTCAAGGTCGATTCCGATGTCGTTTCCTTGGACGGGAGGGATTTTCTTGAGACCGACGCTGAAATTGGCAACGACGGGAAACTTCACGTAACTGTGAGGAAATCCAACGCTTCACGGCGGTCGTTGGGGCCGTGTTCGCTCCCGGCGTTGACGCCTCGGCCGTCGAATCTCACCGGAGCGGAGATTTACAGTCTCAGCTCTTCGAGAAACCCTACACCGCGAGGTTCGAATTTTAACCACTCGGATTTCTACTCTCTGATGGGATATCAAGGACGGCACTCGAATTTCGGCCAGCCGGAGTTGTATTCCGTTCAATCGTCGAGAGGTCCGACGCCTCGGCCGTCGAATTTTGAAGAGAGTTGCGCAGCTCCGGCGGCGAATTCTCCGAGGTTCGGTTTCTATCCGGCGCCGAATCCAGAGTTCACAAAGAGCAGTAAAACACAGCCACCGCCGCAGCAGGCGCCGCCGCAGAACGGCGGTCCGACGAGTAAAGCCAGCCATGACGCGAAGGAGCTCCACATGTTCGTATGGAGTTCAAGCGCTTCGCCAGTTTCAGAAACCGACGGTCTCCACGTATTCGGCGGAACCGATTTCGGAGCTTCTGAACAACAAACTGGACGTTCCGATCAGAACGCCAAGGAAATCAGAATGTTCATCGCCGATCATCCACAGAATGGGGAAAAAAAAGGTAGAATCACAAAGAACAACCAAACAAAAATCCATAATCACAAACCTTATTCAATGCATTTGACAGTAAACCATGTTTTGATTGTGATTAATTAGTTGCTGAAAGTGAGGGATTGAGAGGGGAAGAGTTGAATTTTCAAGGGAGAGTTGAGGTTGACGATGACAAAGAAGAAAAGGGTCCTCCTACTGGACTCCATAAACTTGGCTCCGGCGGTGGCGCCGCCGCCGCAGCTCCGGAGAGTGGGGCGGCGAAACAAATGCCTCCGACGAGTGTAATGACACGTTTGATCTTGATTATGGTGTGGCGAAAGCTTATTAGAAATCCAAACACATATTCAAGTCTCATCGGCCTTGCTTGGTCTCTTATTGCCTTTCGGTACTGTGATTTTCATTTCCTTTGTTTTTGTATGTCTTTATGATTTCTTGAGCGTTTTCTTAACCCTTTTGTTTGAATCCTTTTTTCTGTGTAAATTTGCAGTTGGCATGTTTCCATGCCTAAAATAATTGAGCAATCAATCTCTATACTCTCTGATGCTGGCCTTGGAATGGCAATGTTCAGCTTAGGTGAGTCACATCTATCCCGTACCCGTTTCTATTTACTTTTATATGCTCATAAACGTGTTGATAGTTTAGGGCTGGTTTGATGACGGTTTGGTTTTCGATTTTCTGATTTGGAAGAGCACAAACGGAATCATTATCGAAAAAAGCGTAATTGATTGATTGGTTTTTTTTTTTTCTTTTAATCCTTTTGACCCTAAGAAAAAGTACCGTTTATTTTTTGTTTGGAAATTTCTAATAATTGGCTATTGAAATAGGCTATTATTATGCAGGTTACTGTATACGTTTGTGCTTACGAACTCGTAATATTAAGGTTTGAGTTGTTTGATGATGTTTTTGTTTTTGGTTTCTTGTTTTGAATAAGCAAAAAGGAACAGAAGTAGGACGAATCAATTGGTTTTTATCTTTTGACCCGGAGAAAAAGGGTACATTAATTTGGTTTGGAATTTTTGAGAAATTTTGCATAGAGGCAGTGTTGATTTGTTGTATGTGTAGATTTTTCTTGAATCCCAAATTAAATTAGGCAGATATTAGGTTGGTGTTGTTGTCTACTCTGTCTGAAATTATGGCTTGGTCCTTTCTGCCAACACCAACTGAGAACCATCCATTTGCTTCTCACATTCTCTGTCACAAACAAATCCATAAATATTTATCTTCTTCATTACAAATGGATCTCTACCACCCAACATGTGGGTCCAATCCTCTGTGTCTCTGTGCTCACATTTCCTCTTGATTCTTTTGCCCTTGCATTTACATTCTCAAATCAATCTCATTAAATTCTACCTTTTAATGCTTCAGATGGTTTCTTCTTTTTCTCTTTGGTTTGTTTTTGTTTCTGAGGACTTGTTTTTCCTTTTCCCTTCCAAGGTATATTCATGGCTTTACAACCTAAACTCATTGCTTGTGGAAACTCTATTGCTGCGTTTGCCATGGCCGTGAGGTTCCTCACCGGCCCGGCTGTGATGGCAGCCGCTTCAGTCGCTCTCGGTCTTCAGAATCATGGCAACCTCCTCCGCGTCGCCATTGTTCAGGTTACTTCAAGTGTTCACTTCAGTGTCATACGTTTGAAAATCTTCTTTTACAAACCAAACTCATATGTGACATTGTCTTAAGTGATTCAGTCCTATCTTGATCCGATCTTTGCAGGCTGCATTGCCCCAAGGCATTGTTCCCTTTGTCTTTGCTAAAGAGTACAACGTCCATCCTGCCATTCTTAACACAGCGTAAGTTCTTCTACTCAATCCTTTCATAACGGCGTTCCTTTCCTAATTAATATTGATAGTCACTTGTTGGGTCCGTGCTGATTAAAAAACGAACGGGGTTTTGTATGTATCGCAGAGTCATATTTGGGATGTTAATAGCGCTTCCTATCACTCTCATCTACTACATTCTTCTCGGATTGTAAAGTCTGCAAAAACAAAGAGGAAAATTATAATTCTTTGTTTCAATGCTGCATTAACTGGATGAACATTATCTCCCACAAGATTTGATTTTAGACAATTGAATTAGCAAAGAAGTTCCAAATATTTGGGGAGATTACTGTCTCAGTGGGACCAAAGTTCAGCAGAAATCACACTAGAAGAAGAAGAAAGAAGAAAAGAAAAGACAACAGCAAGCAAAAATAGAAGATTAGCTGCAGAAGAAGAGAGAGAGAATTGGCAAATGAGGAAACATTCAAGAGAAAATCAAGGAAAGTGGTCAAAAACTCTCTCTCTCCTTTATTATTATTATTATCATTATTTTTTTTTTCTCTTCTCTCTCATTTTCCATTTTGCTTGTAAAGTCCTTGAATTTCCATTGTTCTTCAGTATGAAGAAGACGACAAATTTGACTCTAACCTTGATAAATTTTTATATAAAAGCATTGAGAAATTGGGATTGCAAAGAGGAAAAAAAAAAAAAAAAATTAAAAGTCTCTTACACAAAGGAAACAGAGAGTTAAATTATTGAAGGTTAATTTTTTTTTGAGGTGAATGATTGTCCTTTGAATTTGATTGGTGATTGCAATTATATGGAGAGTTGTCGTGTTGCTTTGTTTTGTAAATTTAGAGAAGCACTTTTTTGCAAAGATAAAAAGAAGATAAGAAGATGATAATGTACTTTCAGCATCATACAGTACAATACAGTGTGTGTTCTCAAAGAGAGAAAAAAAGAAAAAACAAATGGGAATAAAGGGATCTTTTAAAGCAAATAGCCCTTCTACAAGCTAATTGAAAAGAAAGTTTGAGAAAAAAAAAAAGCAAGATTTGGATGTGAAATGAGGGGAAAAAAATGTAGGACCCGTTTGGTAACGTTCTCGTTTCTTGTTTCTTGTTTCTTGTTTCTTGTTTCTTGTTTCTTGTTTCCAGCATTTAATAACTATGTATGTTTCTTGTTTCTCATTTTTTAGAAACACTCCCAAAATTTGTATACAACTTTTGGGAACAACTAAAACTAGTTTCTCCTTTTTTGTTCTTGTTTCCAATTTTTTTCCAAACATAAATAAGAATATAGGTTTATTATTATTGAATGTATAGGTGTTAAGGTCATGAAATTCTATTTTTCTTTATTAAAAATGAAGAAACAGAAACAAGAAATGAGAACGTTACCAAACGGGCCCGTAGGTTCTATTACATGTTTGATCACCGAACTTTTAAGCTTGTATTAATTAAGTCAAGTGTCTAATAGGTCATTGAACTTTCAATTTTGGATTTAATAGGTCTCTTGAACTTTGAAAATGTCTAATACGTATTCGAACTTTTAATTTTGTGTTTAATAAGTCTCTAACACATTTGAGAATTTTAAAACTTAACCAATCTATTAAATATAAAATTGAATTTTATGCTTATTGGACCATAAACTTTCAATTTGTATTCAGTAGGCTTGTGAATTTTAAAAAATGTAGAATAAGTTATAGATTTATTAGACATAAAATTAAAAGTTGAAGGATCTATTGGACACAAAAATGAAAGTTTAAGGATTTAATGGATACTTTTTAAAGTTTATGGACATATTAGACACAAAATTGAAAGTTCAAGGACTTATTTGACACTTTTAAAGTTCATGGACCAAATTGACATAGTCCTTAAAAGTCCATGATCTAAACTTGTAATTTAACCAAAAATGTATATCTCATATTTATGTTTTGGTCACTAATGTTTGGGTGTTTTTTCAAAGACCTTGTGGTCATCAGTACAACTTTATGCCAGTCAAGCTATGCTCTTGTTGGCAGTTGAGCTAAACTCTTGTTGGCTTATTGTTGGTGATCTTAAAATTGGTTAATGCTTACCTAATCTAATACTTAGTTGACTAAAATTTTGAAGAGAAAAAAATTTCAAATTTTCTATTAATTTCTTAGAAATTTAAAGGAGAAACTAGAAACTCTCCTTTTTTAGAAGATCTTTTTCCTCTTTTAAATGTTTGTCAATTGACTAAGTATTACGCCATTTAAATTTATGTAGTCCAAAATTCATATGAAATCATATATGTTAATTCTCAATCCGGCAACTCAGTCAATTTTCGCCAACAAGAGCATGACTCAACTGGCATCAAGTTTATATCTCGACCAAGAGATCAGAGGTTCAATCCCCCACCCCTACATGTTGTCAAAAAAAAAAAAAAAAAAAAAAAAAAAAAAAAAAAAACCTCAGTCAATTTTCACATTCACATATCAGACTAGATTAAAAAAATATTAAAACTAATTGAATTATATCAAACTTTTTTTTTTCTTAAAAGAAAGACTAAATTGAAAAATAATCAAAATATTAGACACCAAAACATATATTTAACCAAAATAATAATAATAATAATAAATGTTCAAATCACTCCTTTTGGTTTCTAACTTTCCAAAAATTTTTAGTCCTTCAGCTTGTAAGTTTACTTTATTTATTTTGAGTACTTGGAAGTTTACTTTATTTGGTCATTAAAATTCAGAAACGTTATTTTAGATCTTTCACTTTCAAGTAATCATTTTGGTTATCACTTTTATTATACCATTAATTCTTTTTTAAAGTTGTAGTGTTAAGATTTTAATGATCATGTCTAATAGGTCAATGAATTCTCGATTTTATGTTCAATAAGTACGTGAATTAAAAAAAAATATGTTGAATTGATCAAAGATCAAACAGAATTGAAAATTCAAGGATTTATTAGATAACATTCAAACTTTAGATATTTGTGAGACACTATTTTAAGTCCAAAGATCTATTAGAAACAATTATGAAAGTTTAGGTACTAAATTTGTAATTGCTTTGAAGGTCATATAAGTGGGTTGAATAGAGTAATGGGTGAGTGGATATTAAATAGCAAAAAAAAATAGTAAGAATCATTTTTTTCTTTTTAAAGTTTTTATGCTAAAATAGATATTTTTTTTTTGAAAATATATGAACAAAACTAGTAGTTGGAAATGCAAACCTAAGTCATATATATATATATATATATATATATATATATATATATATATTTGTGATAATATTACATTACACATGTGATTGGGGAAATTGAACTTATAACCAATAACCTTCCATCTATAGGAAATAGAGATTTATTATTATTATTTTTTTTGACAATATGTGGAGTGGGGGATTCGAATCACAGATCTCGTGGTCATCAGTACAACTTTATGCCAGTTGAACTAAGCTCTTGTTGGCAGCAAATAGAAATGTATTAACCGTTGAACCATGCTTATGTTAGCACATAAATCATACTCATAATATCAACTAGCAACCAGAAAAAATTGATTAAGGTATACAAATATAAATAGCATCCTACAATACCCAGGTTTTTGAGTGAAACCAAATGTAAAATCATGCCAACCTAAATCCAAAATGAAAGATATGGATTTAAAAGAAGAAAATAAGATTTTTTTTTTTTAAAAAAAAAAGAAGAGAGAGAAAAGGAAAAAAGGAAAGTCAGAGAGAAAAGGAGGTTCTACTTTTATGTTTTTGTTTTTTTACTTTAGCTTTTTTTTTTTGTTTTTTTTTTTCACTTTAGGATGTGCCCACTAAAGAAACTACACTTCTATAATTCCTTCAACCAAAGCCAAGGGGGCTTCACCAAAACCAGTTTGTTTGGTAATTGGGTGGGCTGCTCACCTTGGTTTTTTAACAACTTTTTTGTACAACAAAATTTGATGGGACCTTTCCTAAGATATTTAGTTTTGCATCTTTCTTAATCATAAGTCAATTGGACAATATTCTTTTTTTTTTTTTTACCATATGGTTGTGATCATTTGTGGACTTCTTTTGTGTTATATTGTATGTGTATCCATCTTAAAACTAACCTAGGTTGTGTTGAATGTTCTTTTATGGACTTTTCTTGGATTTTGACCAAAATAGTTAATGTGATTGATCTTCGAAATATTTTCGTGCACGGTTCTGGAGTTTTATACGTCTTAGAATTTATTGCGTCAAACTTTTTATTATTATGAAAATGATATATCGATTAGACATCTTATTTAATTGATGTGGACATTTCTTACTCAATTACTTAGCATTGAGGACTACATGCAGCCAAATCAAATTAAATCCTAGAAATAGTTTGGTGCTAGTGAATTCTCCCATATGTTTATTATAGCTTAACCTAGCACTTGATGAAACATGTTATTGCTTAACTTTTATTCATTTAGGGGTCTTCCTTAGCTAGATGTGCACATGGTAACACCCATCTGTCTTCCTCATCATCTGTTCGATTTGGCTCTTTTTAAGTTCTTACTTTTCATGGATTCATTGTATGACATCTTTTGTTTCTATGATCCACGACCCGATCTTTAGTACTCTAGGTATATATATTCTAGGATCTTTAACATTGATTTAGCCAACACCTCGTTAAACATTGTTTACATAGTCTTGAAATTTTATAGAATTCTCTTCTCACACTCGTTATTATTAGTTACATGATTAGATTGACAAAGCTTCTTTAGAAAATATACCAAATTAATACTATTCGAACATTTAGACATTTTTTTTGCTCGTGTTGTCAAATCTTGACACTTGATTTCCATCATCCTACTTCGATAGCGAAATGAAGTAGTACCTAGAATTTCATAATTAATTATTAAGAATTGGAAGAAATCATAACATAAATGAGAATTCAAACCTATACATTTTAAGAGATAAAGATATTAGTGTCTCAACCAGATAATTTTTAGAGATAAAATAGGCAAAAGAAATATTCTCTATTTTCTCATTGAATACAGTGGGCGACAAGTACAAAATATATAGAGGAGAAACCATAGAGAATTGAGTTTCAAGAAGAATAAAAAGTAAACAAGTAAACACACGTGTCATATGCTAATTGACTACATAACAATCCAAGAATATTGAATAACAAGAAACTGTTGAGAAGAATCCTCTAGAATTTGGATGAGGTGTCTTCTTCTTGAATATTAATTAAGTTTTGTCGTTTCGTTTCTTCCTTTACATCCCCCTTAAACGAGAGGGAAGTGCAACGACACCGAGAGTTTGGATCTCAAATAGCCAAACTACGAATGAGTAAGAGACTTTGTCAAACAATCAGATAGTTGATAGGCAGATGGAACATAGCGAACTTCCTAAGCACCACGAAGTACTTGATCACGAACAAAATGTACGTCAATCTCAATGTGTTTTGTACGAGCATGAAAAATAGGATTTGTAGCTAATGATCCAGCGCTAATATTGTCACACCATATAATAGGAGTCGAGGGGACTATCAAACCAAGCTCGCTTAAGAATTGCTTAAGCCAAATCACTTCTGCAGATGCATGAGCTAAAGCTCTATACTCAGATTCAGTACTAGATCGAGCAATTGTCGTTTGATTTTTCGAGGACCAAGAAACAAGTGTATTACCAAGGAACAAACAATAGGCTTCAACAAACTTCCGATCATCAATATTTGATGTCCAATCAACATCAGAGAAGGCAGTGATAGACAAATCATCACTAGGCTGAATTAACAAACCCAAAAATTTTGTACCACAAAGGTATCTTAGAACTCGCTTAATAGCCTGCCAATGGACATTAGTAGGCTGTTTTAAAAACTGACTCAGATGATTCACAACATAAGCAATATCAGGTTTTGTATTGGTCAGATACTGTAATGTGCCAACCGTACTTCAATAGACAGAAGGGTTATCCATCGGTCGCCCATCAGTAATAGAAAAATGTTTTCCTAAAACTGAAGGGGTTGGTGCTGGTCTAAGACTACTCATATCAAGCTTATGTAGTAGATCATCAATGTATTTAGACTGTGTCAACAATAGACCAGACTCTAAGTGAGATACTTGAATGCCAAGAAAATAACTAAGAACACCAAGATCCTTGAGAGCAAACTTAGAATCAAGTTCAGCAATTAACTTCGTAATCAGAGAACCATTGTTTCCTGTCACAATCACATCATCGACATACACGAGGAGGAGAATAATAGATTTACCTTGTGTATGAATGAATAATGATGTGTCTGATTGGCTATTAATAGATCCCCAAGAAAGCAATGCATTTTTCAAAGTAGTGTTCCATGCACGTGGTGCTTGCTTAAGACCATAAATTGCCTTTTTGAGCTTGCAGACGTGGTTAGGATACCGATAATCAACATAAATCGGCAGTTGAGTGATAACTCTTAGTAAAAGAGTTATTTACCTTATCTTTTAGCTTGGATTCTTTAATATGTGAGTAGTTGGCTAGCGTATTTTGGCATTTTCTTCTATAAATCTCATGCTTTGGTCTGAATCATCTTTGAGGAAATAGTTAATATGTTGCTACTGTTTTGAAGGTGAAATGCATTAAATTTGGTGTACTTATAGTGCAGACCCATAAAGCCATTGTGGTAGCAGACTAAAGGCAGCATGTGTTGAGTTGAAGTGATTGAGGAGCTGGAGATGGAATTGCTGGATCAATTCTGGAGCAAAGTTCGCACGTGATTCACACGATGGAAAATTCAGTTCATTAAATGAGCTGGCACTTTTTAATACAATCAGCTCTTTCATCCAATGGGAGTCTGCCATCTTGCTGAAAAGAAGCTGATGTAGCCCTGAATTCAATGAAGAGAGGAGTATATTTTTTTTAGGGCAACCACATTTTGTGAGGAGATATAAAAAGGAGAAGAAGAAACCAAAAGGGAGGACACATATACAGACATCAAGACAGCAGTGTGGAGAAATCGAGAAGGGAAGAGAAGGAGATTCCATAGAAGAAGGAGAAGCTGACATTTGGAAGGAGCATCTTCAGCAACTTTTCCATTTCCGGCTACTTCTTCCTTTATTTTTCTTTCCTCTTCTCTTGAACTTTGTGTAGCTGTGTTTTAGTTTTCTTCATGGCTTTTTCTGGTTGTTTCATTTTGTTTTCAGCTTGTAACATGAACTAATCACCTTAAGGTGAGGATTAGGATACTTTTGTATTAATCTAAACATTGGAGCTGAGCTCCTTGGCTTTCTTAATCTGGTTTTGAGGGTGTTTATTGCTTAAGCAAAGATTTCGTCCGGCCAACCATTTCTTTGCTCTGTCATCTTTAGTTTTGGGAAAAACAAGGGTGGCTGAATACTCAAAATCACATTAGCTCCTTGTTAGGGTTAGTAGCTAGCTAAGTGAAGGAGTTAGGGATAACACTTCACCTAATGCACATAATACAGCATGTTTAAAATGAAGTGGGTTAATGGGAGTTAATCTGCTATTTTCGGAGATCTGGGAAGATTCTGTGAGAACCTGCTGTGTGGATTGAGAGAGCAAAGTTCTTGCTCCAGCATTCAATGTTTAGAGAGATACAAATAGTTCCTAATCCGAGCCTACTTTATTAACCTTGTTGCAAGTTTCGTTTCATTGAGCATTTCGCATTTACTTGTTTATGTTTGTTTCTGCAATTTATTTTATCAAAGCACCTTAGTTTAGACATTACTAAGATTTTATCGGTTACCATCTTGAATTTGCTAGAAATTAAGTTTGAACATAGGAATTTTCTTGTTCTAATCCCTGTGGAGACGATATTAATATACTTATCACTTGCTGCTGGCCGTGTATACTTGCACGTGCATTGTGTGGAATTTCATTGAATATTTTAACCCCACCTTACAAGGCAACATTGAGCCATATAGACATCCTCTTCCAAGGTCCCATTTAGGAACGCATTATTGAAATCAAGTTGGCGAATGGTCCATTTTTTAGAGACAGCAAGAGAAAGTACCACTCGAATGGTCGAAGCTTTGACCACAGGACCAAATGTCTCAAAGAAATCCACACTTGGGCTTTGATGAAACCCCTTTGCAACAACACGAGCCTTGTATCTTTGAACTGAACCATCAGGATTCCGCTTTATTCGGAATACCCATTTGCTACCAACAACATTGAGAGATGGAGAAGAAGGAACCAATACCAAAGTCTAATTTTGAACTAAGGCTGTAAACTCAAGGTCCATCGCGGCCTTCCATACTGGTGTAGCTAAGGCATCAGTAACTCGTGTTGGCTCAGTTGTTGTCCAGTCAATCCGAGAGGTAGACAACCAAACTTTTGGTTTGAAAATACCATTCTTTGCACGAGTGACCATAGGATGGGTAGGTAAAGGAGGTGGTGAAGGCACTAGACTGGAAATAGTAGGCTCAGATGAAGATAACGGTGAAGTAAGTTCGGTGGGTTGAACTAGAAGAGGAGAAGAGGGGGAGGAAACATCATGTGGTGAAGAAGACACATCATTACCATGCGTGACAGTTGGGTTTACAGGTGGTGAAGACGGGCTCCACAACCAAATTGGTGTAGGAGAGGAAGGACTAGTTGGACTATTTGATAAAATAATGGGTTGATTAGTGGTTTGATTATGTGGATTGGATGGATAAGGACTAGTGGGGCCAGATAAAGGAGTATTTGGGTCAAGAGATGCAAGGGAATTTTGACAATTTAGTGGGCTAGTGTTTTGGACTACAAGTGGAAAGTGAGAAGATAGTGGTGGGTTGGGTTAATTGTTGTTTGGTAAGGCCTGACTGATGGGATGACCAAAACTTGTTGCAAAAGGAAAATCCAACTCATTAAATTGAACATGTCGTGAAATAAAAAAATCTACCAGAGGAACTTAAACATTTATGGCCTTTGTGAACAGGACTCGGACCCAAATAAACACATTTCTTTGTTTTGAACTGAAACTTATGTGTATTATATGGCCTCAAATACGGATAACAAGCACACCCAAAAGACTTCAACTCAAGAATGTTTAGTTGTCTGTGTTGGGCTTTATGCCCTATAACTCGTAGATAGTGAATGTAAACAAATTTTATACTTGTGTTTAATAAAGTGTTATTTAGTTTCTGCAATAAAATGTTATTGTTAAATATTGCACTATTTGACCCAAATCCAATAAACTAAGATCCAAGGTTGTTTGTATGTAACTTGAACTAGTATGTGGGGACATACGGGGATCGATGTTCAAGTAACAACCTAAAAGGTCTATAGTACAAGGATAAGATTGGGTACCTTATCCTGGTAACACTATGTGATACTACCCGCTTTGTATTTGATACAGACGTATTGATCCAAAGTGTCCATGTAGTAGACATGCAAGTGGGGGTATCCTATGCAATGAGTTTGCATAAGACCGGACCGCGAAATATTAACTAGGATGACCTAGGCAACTTAGTCTGAATCCTGAGTGGATTATGGACTCCTGTTCACGAGGGATTGTCCTTTGATTTGTGTGGGTAAGAGTGGCCAGTACGCCGACTCAATAAGCATACCATTTTGGGGACAAGATCGAGTGAGGAGCTGGGAACATAATCACACAAGATGGAATTCACTCCCCGACTTTTGAGGAAGTAGATGAGTGTTCCATTAAGTGGTGTCTCCGGGTCTTTAACAAAGGGCCCTACCCTCTCACTGGCCCGAGAGGGGTTTCTGTTTGATGGTTGGACCACAAACAGGTTGTTCATTAGAAGAGCACTGGTACTTAAGGAGGTAGAGGTAACTCAGGGGTAAAACGGTAATTTGATCCAGCTGGAGTTACGAACACTCGTGAAGGACTAACTTGCCGTTATTGGTCGATATCCATGGACATAGAAATATTCTGCAGTGAGAAGAGTGGAGTTGTGGGTCTTTAGTGGAGTGACCCACAGTTAACGAATGTTGACTAACTTGGTTAATGAGTTTAACCAATTAGTCTCGTATCGTTGGAGCTTCTAATCTGTAGGTTCATTAGGTCCCACTGGTAGCTCGTAAAAAGACTTGAAGCAATTAAATATAAACTGTAAATTGAAAATGTTCAATTTATTTGGGGAATCGTATAATGTATGTTGATACATTATAATATAAAGTTTATGAAACTTTATAATATAATTTTTTAATTAATTTCAAAAATTAATTCTTGAGAGAAAATATTTGAAAGAGTTTAAATAAATTTAATATGAATTGGATTCATATTAATTTTAATTTTAATAAAATCCCTAAGATTAAATATATGATATTTAATTGGGTAATTAATTAATTATGGAATTAATTAATTATTTATTAAAATTAGATATTGTTCAGATAATAGATTTGGACTTATTATTAGACATTTTTCTATTAGGAAAATGAGACATTTTCCTATTAGGAAAAGGTCTTGGCCTTTACCTATATATAGGACCCCTAGGGTGGGGTGAAAGCATCCCATTGTCTCTCCTTCTCTCAGAGATCTCTCCCAAAAGACTCTCACAAGTCTCCTGCTTCAAGAAGTCTTAGAGATATACCGGTGTAGTCGATTGGTGGTGTTCTTCGTTGTTGCAAAGCAATCAAGAATCATTCTTAATTTTCAGAGACGTCAATGGAGGTTTGCTTCTCTTTTCTTTATTATAGATTTAGATCTTATTTTTGTATGCTTAGCCTTAAGTTTCTATAGAATTTGTTCTATGATTTTTTCCAATGTAATGGTATTTTTGGATAAACAAAATTAACTACGAATCGATCCCAATTACGCTTCCGCTTTAACGGAATTATGGAATTCCAAATCCTTCAGTCTGTTAATCAACATTTCCATGGGTGATTTCCCTTGAAGAATAGTAGATGGCAGACCATTGATTAAAAAGGCAGAAGTAAGAAATGTTTCCCACCAAAACTTAAGTGGCATGGATGCTTGAGCCAACAGGGTTAATCCCATTTCAACAATGTGTCGATGTTTCCTCTCAGCTCGCCCATTTGGAGCGGAGGTGTATTTACAGGAAAAACAAGACTGAATTCCAGATTGAGCATAAAATTGATGAATCCTTTTGTATTCTCCTAAATTATCTGATTGTAATATTTTGATGGATTTTCCAAACTGAGTTTTAACCATACTAAGAAAGTGAGTAAATGCTGCAAAGGTGTCACTCTTCAACTTTAAAGGGTAGACCCAAACATATCTACTAAAATCATCGAGAAAATGGACATAATAGCGATAGCCCTCAGTGGAAACAACTGGTGCAGGACCCCAGACATCAGTATGAATTAAATGAAACGAAGAATTAACATGCGAACTAGAATTCGGAAAAGGAAGAGCATGAGACTTTCCATACTTGCATGCTTCACAGAAATGAAAATTGTCATTAAACTTCACTAGTAGATTACATGTTCTCATAATAGTACTTAAGACCTTTGAAGAAGGATGTCCAAGTCGTCTATGCCAAATCGCTTTAGACACCACAACATTTACATTTGGAATAAAAGAAGAATATGCAGCAACCTTATTATTACTAGTTGATTTCAAACAATTATCCTCTGAACCTGAAGCACTACCAGTGATTCCAACTGCATCAAGTTGATAAAGGTCATCCTTAAGGGTTCCCTCAGCATTACCTTGGCCAACCGAGTGTCCTTTACAAGACAAGAGTCAGCATAAAACTCAATAAAAATATCATTATCTTGTGCAAGCTTTGAAACACTAACAAGGTTCTTTGCTATCGCAGGCACACACAAAACATTTTCAAGATTTAATAATCTATCATTTGAAGACAAGTAACTTGAACCTATGTGAGAAATAGGTAACTCACTTCCATTTCCAATAATAACCTTCTCCTTACCTCCATATTCTGATGGATGAATCATGCTATTATAGTCAGACATAACATGATTGAATGCTCCACTATCCATGTACCAGCTAGGATCAATAACAAATTCTGGGTTTGCCACAAATGGGTTTGTACTTGACGTCGCCATGAGTGCTTGTGAGGTAACTGATGGGGCCGCCACATTGTTTCTTCCCTGTGAAAACTGATTTCCAGAATTCATTCCCCTATTCTGATTTTGAAGAGGACTAACAAAAAAATTATCAAAACGGTGATAACAAGCTAAAGCAGAATGTCTTTGTTTTCCACAAACTTGACAAGTTGGCTTATTACCATTGCTATTCCACCGACCTCGACCTCGAAATCGACCAGCACCGCCTCGCTGATTACTAAACTGTTGCTGTGATTGTCGGCCACTTGAAGGATTTTGACTCTCTTGCTTGAAGCTACCTTGATTTTTAGAATTAACCATATTCACAGAAGCAACATGGTTGAGGGATATGTTTGATTTTTGAGAATTTTGGAGTTCCAATCTCTTCTAAAAAACCAGCAACTCTGCCTGCATTTCAGACCATGAAATGTTCACTCGTCCCTGGATCATAGCCACAACTGGATTGTATTCCTCATCTAACCCCAACAAGACTTGGGAAATCAATGAACGATTTGATACCGGACTTCCAGCTTGCCCTAAGTTATCTGCATGAGTTTTCATGACACGCAAATAGTCAACCATTTTAAGAGAACACGTATGAGTTTGCTGAAAACCCTGTCGAAGGTAATCTTCCTCTGCCCGAGACTGAATGCCAAAAAGTTATTGAATACCAGCCCAGAGATCCTTTGAATTTTCATATCCCATTACCTGAGTTGCAATTTCAAGAGTCATAGAATTGTACAACCAACTGAGAAGAAGTTGATCTATAACAAGCCAACTTTCATACTCGGGATTAGCAGCAGAGGTCATTGTAGACGAAGAGCTAGAGCCGCCAGCAACAGCCTCGAAATGAAGGATTGGAATTCCGTAATTCCGTAAAGTGGAAGCGTGATTGGGACCGATTCGTAATTAATTTTGTTTAATCTAAAATACCAATACATTGGCAATAATCTTAGAACTATTCTAAATTTATATTAAGGCTAAACATACAAAAATATTAGATCTAAATCTAATTTATATAGTAACAAATTACTTACTCGAATTAAATTCACCAATTGCTTGTGAAATAATCACGAACTACTGTGAACACCACCACTATGGCTACACCGGTATGACTCAGAGACTTCTAGATGTAGGAGACTGGTGGGAGTCTAGAGGGAGCCTTCATGGAAATTGTCTGAGAGTAAGAGAATGAATGGGATGCCTTTCACCCCACCCCAGGGGTCCTATTTATAGGAAAAAAAAAGGCCAAGACCTTTTCCTAATAGGAAAATGTCATTCTAATTTTAATAAATAATTAATTAATTACCCAATTAAATATCACATATTTAATCTTAGGGATTTTATTAAATTATTTATATTAATATGAATCCAATTCATATTAATTATTTGAACTCTTTCAAATATTTTCTCTCAAGAATTAATTTTGAAATTAATTCAAAATTATATTATAAAATTTCATAAACTTTATATTATAATATATCAATATACATTATATGATTCCCCTAAATAAATTGAACACTTTCAATTTACAATTTATACTTAATTGCCTCAAGTCTCTTTATGAGCTACCAGTGGGACCTAATGGACCTACAGATCAGAAGCTCCAACGATACAAGACTAATTGGCTAAACTCATTAACCAAGTTAGTCAACATTCGTTAACTGTGGGTCACTCCACTAATGACCCACAGCTGCACTCTTCTCACTGTAGAATATTTCTGTGTCCACAGATATCGACCAATGCAGTAAGTCAATCTTTCACGTGTGTTCGTAACACCAGTTGGGTCAAATTAGCGTTTTACCCCTGGATTACCTCTGGTTCCTTAAGTACCACTGATCCATCTAATGAACAAGTTGTTTAGGGTCCAACCACTAAACAAGAGTTCCTCTCGGGCCAGGAGAGGACGACACGCCTTTGTTCAAGCCCCGGAATCAGCCCTTAAGAGAACACACATCTACTTACCCCAATAGGGGAAGAAGTGAATTCCATCTTGTACTGTTATGTTCCCAACCCCTCATTCGGTCTTGCCCCTGAAATGGTAGGATTATTGAGTCGGCGAACTGGCAACTCCCACCCATACAAATCTAAGGACAATCCCTCCTGAAAGGGGTTCATAACAGACTCAGGATTTGAGATTGAGTTTCCTAGGTCATCCTATTGAAATAGAAACCTAAACTAGTTAACGACGTTACATCTAGTGGTTACTATTTCGCGGTCCGGTCTTATGCAAACTTATTGCATAGGATACCCCCACCCGCATGTCTCTTATATGGATGCTTTGGATCATTACATCTGTATCGAATACAAGGTGGGTCGTATCACATAGTGTCACTAGGATAAGGTACCCAGTCTTATCCCTATACTATAGACCTTTTAGGTTGTTACTTGGACATTGTTGCAATTCTGAAGTGGTTAAAAATATGAGATAAATTAACTCCAGAATACTGTGCAAGTATACACAATCTAGCAGCAAGTGATAAGTATTTATCGTATCCACAGGATCTTGAAATGCCTACCTCTATTGATTTAATTTTCCTTTTTAGTGATTTCAAAAGGTTGGTTAAATTGATTCGGTTTTTTAAAATGTTGAAACGAAAGAAATACGAAAGCAGTAAATGATTACGATTAGAGAAAACAGAATGGAAACAGACACAGGTTAAGACTTCTGTAATTGTTTATAAAGATGCTCCAGCAATTCTCTTGATCCGTCAATCTCATGCAGTATTATCAGCGGGATCCTCCCGGAACTTCGGATTTTTTTTAATATGTTTCAACTCCAATGAAGCTCTACCGATCAAGCACTAGGCGACTGGTTATCCCTAACTCAATCACTAGCATTCACCAACACATAATGGTCTGGTGTGAATTATCGCTACACAACTCCTAAATCATCCCTGAAACTAGGAGAAGCTATACATACCGGCTAGCTAGACGGGCACATAATGAAATTAAAGAACAACAATAACTCAAGATGACATAATCAAATAGAATTTCAAGATTTTATAAATATAACATTCACATAATTCTTAACCTATGCCTACAAAGCAATTAGTTAATGATTGAAAACATAAAACACGTTACAATATCGATAAGCACATCCATAATGCAAAATACACAAGAAATACTAATCATTTTAGTAATTGGTGAGATGAAACGGCTGCTCCAAACCACCAAGAACATGGAAGACTTCGCCTTCTTGGGTTGAATCACAAATGGTCTTCTTAGATCTCCATTCTGCCGTCAATCCGGCCTCCAGCCGATTGATTCGGTCTCCCAATCGTGAATGACTTTATCTTTGACGGCTCCTCCTTTTATAAGATGAGGTTTAACCTAATTAGGTTAAATTGGACACGTGGCAGGCTCTCCAAGCTTCTTAGATCCGTAATTAATTCAGCTAACGCCACTTTATTAAAATGGATAACGAGCTGTTACGTGGCAATTTTGCTCCCTTCTTTGCTGGATCACAGATTTTGCTCCTTCAAGTCGCTCAACAATATTTTTTGCACAAAATAACTTCCAAAGCCTTCATTCTTCCAAATGGGTTAAAACATATAATATTCATCTAAAAGCGACCCTATGTAACACAAATGACACACAAAATACTATAGAACTAAGGCTAAATAACTCCCCTTTGGAGAGTTATCAGACATCGATCCCTATATGTCCCCACATACTAGTCCAAGTTTCATTTAAACAACCTTGGATCTTAGTTTATTGGATTTAGGGTTTATTAATGCAAACTCGATTATTCAATAACCAAATTACTGAATCACTCAAATTACGCTTTATTGAGATCGATTAATTTGTTTCATTTACTATGTACGAGTTTTAGGGCATAAAACCCAACACGAAATCCACTGTTTCGGAGCTTGAATCGATAGCATTTGTGACTGCAGCGGTTGTCGTTGACAGAAACGTTGGTGGACAGGTGACCCTCCAAGAGATAACTTCTAAGAATGGGGAGAGCAAGATTTTTCCAAAGCAAATAATTTTCTCTGTCAATCTTAATAGAGGTGATTTGATTTAAAAGTTGATTCAACGATGGACTACTAAACACAGGGTTTGCAGATGAAGTTACAGTTTGGCTTGAAGAAGAAGTAGTGTGAGCCATTGAAAATATGCTCTGATACCAAGACAATTTTCAGAGATAAAATAGGCAAAAGAAATATTCTCTGTTTTCTCATTGAATACAGTGGGCGAAAAGTACAAAATATGTAGAGGAGAAACCCTAGAGAATTGAGTTTCAAGAAGAATAAAAAGTAAATAAGTAAACACACGTGTCATATGCTAATTGACTACATAACAATCCAAGAATATTGAATAACAAAAAACTGTTGAGAAGAATCCTCTAGAATTTGGATGAGGTGTCTTCTTCTTGAATATTAATTAAGTTTTGTCGTTTCGTTTCTTCCTTTACACAACCGGTTGATCTATATTTAAGTTCAGTAGCGAAGGTACATAGTGTCTAGGGGAGCTCGAGCCCTCAACTTAAAAATAGTTAATTACTTACATTAAACACCACATAGTTTGCAAGGTACAGTCCCATAACTAGTGGCAAAAGCCCCTTGCCATCTTCCTCATCATAGTTCAAATCTTTGGGCTTGCATTGAAGCGTGTTTTTTTACGCACTTTTTGAACTTTGTTGTGCGAGCAATGCATTAAATTTCCATCAACATGTCGACATTTCCATCAATATTTCCACATGTCCATGAGTTTGAGATCGACGTGCAGGGTGAATCAACATTTATATTATATTGTAAAGAAATCGATAAAATATAAACAAAATAATAACAAAACGTAACTAATATGGAGATAATATTTATAATAAGTATTTTAACTTATTTTAAAAATGTAAAACATTTATTTGTTAAGTTAAATATTTTTTTGAATTTTTTGTTTTAAATCATTGTAAAATGAACTTACCAGAGTAATTTATGTATTTTGCTCCTTCGTATAAGGTCAGAGATTTAAATCTTTGTTGTACTAAAAATGGAAAAAAATCCTCTTTGTGAGGAGACTAAAATACACCAACTAATGGAAGTTGAATTGACAATTCACATAAAGTAAAGTTTGATTGTGTAAAGCCTATTTGTTCAAAAGGAGAGACAGTCAAATTGTTGCGGTTAAGAGAAAGAATTAGAGTTCTTTTTAGGATAATTGTAATGGGTGACAAAATTGGGGTGCTTAATGGCAGATATAGCAACTTTTTAAAATAATTGCAAATATGACAAAGTTTTTAAATCAATTTTTAGTATTCCCGATTTGCCCCTGAATTGATAAAAGTAACCCTGTAGCCAAACAGAGAGAGAAGAGAGAAGCACACCACACATTGGTCGTCTTCTCTTTTTCTCTGATACGTAACGTTCAAACTTTAGAATATATTTCTCTTCATTTCATTTCTTCTCTCTCAAAACTCAAAACCCATTTCCCTTTCTCTTCTCTACAACTTTCTCCGCCCAGATGCTTCCCAAATCCACCGAAATCCTCTAGCTCGACGCTGACCACGACGACACCGCTTCTTAGACTAGAACCACCAACGACCACGACCACGAGTCGCCATTGTCGCCTCCATTTCCTCCTTCAAATCCATGCTCGAATCCGACTGGTACATCAACTCTACCACTCCTCTCAATCCCTCTCACCATGATTTCCATTGCCCAGATGCCTTTTCCTCCATGTTCTTGAGATCTTGGTTAACCATGGCGGAATTCTCGAGATGCGATCAGATGGGATGGTGTTGATTTGAGAAATGGATGGGTAAGAAGGAGGAGTTTTATAGAGATTGAAAGGGATAGAAAAACTTTCTATGAGTGATAGAAAATCTTTCAATCACTGATAGAATCTATCAGTGATAGAGAAAGTTTCTATCAATACTGATAGAAAAACTTTCTATAAGTGATAGAAAAACTTTCTATCACTATAGAGTCTAAGTGATAGAAAAACTTTCTATCAGTGATAAAAATCTTCTATTAGTGATAGAAAAACTTTCTATGAGTGATAGAAAAACTTTCTATCACTAATAGAAAATCTTTCTATCACTGTTAGAAATCTATTGTTGATAGAAGATTTCTATCACTGATAGAAATCTATCGGTGATAGAAAAACTTTATATAAATGATGGAAATCTTCTATCACTGATAGTTTTCTATCAGAAATCTTGATGGTGATACATGGTGAAATCGAGCACTGAAAAATAAAGCAAAACCAAACAGTGAAAGCAAAAACCAAACACTGATAGAAAACCAAACAACAACCAAACACTGATAGAACATCGAGAACACTGATAGAAGTGATAGAAAATCTTTCTTTCATTGATAGAAAAATATATATCACTGATAGAAAATGATAGAAAATTTTTCTATCATTAATAGAAAAATATCTATCACTGATAGAATCTACTAGTGATAGAAAAACTTTCTATCAGACCATCAGATTTTAGGGAGAGATATTTTAGTAAATGTGCGTTCCAGACCTTGAGATTATGCCATTTTTGCAATTTGTTTTGCGGGCCGCTACATTTGCAATTCTTTTGGGCCAGTTTGCTACATTTGCAACTGACCCTTCTTTTTATTTACTAACATGCAAAAGTCAATATTTGATTATGTATACATTGTATACTACCCTTTTGAATGAATTATTAATGTAGTTGTAGGTTGGTGAAAATTTAAACTATGTTAAAAATATTTTATGGTATATTTTGGGGTGATTTTAATTATCTTTCAAAATCATCATCATCATCATTTTGAAGAAACAAAATCATTATTTTTAAAGTAACTGAAAAACACTTCTGAAAAAAGTCAAAATCACTCTACATGAAAGCAACTATAAATGTTTTTGGCCTGTTTAGAAGTAGAAATAGAGAATTGCTTTGAGAAGACATGTTTGGAGGTTTTTTTATTTTTTTATTTTTTTTTGAAATAATAGTCATTTTCAAAACAAAATCTCTCACAATCACTTACCAAAAGTCACTGGGAAGTCACCTCGCAAGTGATTGACCGAGAATTAGGTAAAGTGAATTCAGATTATTTCAAAATCACTTATCTACTATTATCAAACATCACCATTTTAAAATATAAGTGATTTTGGACGTGACTTTGGATGAAGTGTTTTAAACCTAAATGATATAATTATAATTATTTTTGTACATGTGTTTAATTATAAATTGTTGTAATATTTAAGTCCACGTTTGTATAAGAGATGTTGATTTCATTAAGTGTTTTTTCATGATTAGTTTTTGTTTTCAAAAGTAGTTTTAGAATCATAAAAAATTACTAAATAGAGGGTAGTGAACACAAGTTATAGTGAGAGGAAAATAATTGGAGAGAAATAAAATTAGAAATAGAGATTATAAAAACTTTAGAAATAAAAATAGATAAATAGAAAAATTAGAGTTTTTTTTTTTTGACATGTAGGGGTGGGGGATTAAACCTCCTCACATTTTGATTGGTATAAAAGTTTTATGCCAGTTGAGTTATGCTCTTGTTGGCATAGAAAAATTAGAGATAAATAATGATAGAGTGACGAATTTTTCTAGGGAAAAAACTTCATACATAATTTTAGGATAAAATAAAGTGAAATAGAAGAAGATTTAAAAAAAAAAAAAAAAAATTAACAGTCATTTTAATAACAATATATCTCACCATTACTCACAAACAAATATTGGGAATCAATACCAGAGTGATGTCAGAAATCAACTAAAGTAACTTTGGATTTTTCCAAAATCATTTATGTGTCAAACATCACCATTTTAAAATAGAAGTGATTTTGAAATGACAAAATGATTTTGGTTATTTCAAAAATCACTCCAAAAAATGGTCTTAATCTTGTCCTAAAATGATGTGGAAAGTTAATTTTCTTCCTTCTAAATATTTTGTCTCTCCCTATTATTATGCTAGGGTGTAATAATTTTAGTAAAATATATTTGAAGTAAAATGAGTTTAAAAAACTAATTAAGATTAATTTTGTATATAAGTTTTCTTTTTTTATACTTCCATGACGATTTTTTTTTGGCAACCTTCCATGATATGATTTCTTGTTTTTTAATCTAACTAAGAATTATGAAATTTATTGTTAGACCTAAAAATCAATTGGAGAAGATGCACAAATTATTTCTGAAGGGAATTTAGAATCAAATTCAAAATTGATATTATCTGAAATCAAATTACATATTCAAGCATTCCTATAATTGAAAGAGCAATTTTCATTTTCATGAAAAGACAACGTTATTAGATTCCAAATAGTGGTTACAAAATAAGACGTGACTAAGATGAAGCACAACCTCTTACCTAGAAGATGTCATTTCAAAAGTCAAGAGCATCTATAAGACAATCTTTTTAGGCAAAAGGTTACTATATTTAGAGTTGCTAGCTTAAATCGCATTTAAAACGTAATAAGGTTATCTCATTATCGTTGTTTTAAAATTTAAAGGGGGCATTTTTAAAATTCGAAAATGATAAGATTTATTTAAATAAATAGATAAATAAATGATCTAGAATAAATTTAAATTGAAAAATAAAAATTCAAATTATGCCCAATATATTCAACCTAAATTAGGGGTAAGTAAGAAAAAAAAATGAAAAATGAAAAATAATAGAATAGCAAATATCTGTAAATATTTGAGAATCATGGTAAGTGACTATCAATAAAGTTTTTAATGAAAAATTGTTTTCCAATTTTAAAATTACGACATTATTTTTTAAAAAGTAAATTTGGAAACAACCATATAAAATTATTTGAGAATTATTGTGTACCGATAATTTCAATAAAATTTAAATGGAAATTGATCTTAAAATAAAGAAAATTTTCATTAAAATTACTAAATTATCTTTTAAAAATATAATTTTAAAAACAACCCTAAAGAATGGAAAATCAAAAGAATTCTTTCCAGTGCACAAAAAATCTCAATTAATTCCCAAAATATGAAGTTTTGTTTTTAAATTAATAAATTGAAAGACCATTAAAAATATTATATCAAAAAATTGGCAGTTTGTTAATCATAATATAATATTCGAGAAAAAATAAAATTAAAAATAACAACAATAGAATAGAAAATGTAAATATTTGAGGATTGGTGATATTTTCAATAAATTTTAATTGAAATTGATCTTTAAAAAAGATCTTTCCAATTAGTAAATTATTTTTTAAAATGTAATTTATAAACAATCATGAATAATTCAAAACCAAAAGAATTCTTTCAAGTACACAAAAATTTTGATTAATTCACAACACATAAAGCTTTGTTTTTATATTAATAAATTTAAATAAACAACTATTCAAAAATATTATATCAAAAAATTGGTGGCTTGTTAATTATAATATGATATTCGAGAATCAACGTCTAATTAAATTGACAAAATTCGAATTAAAATTCAAATTTGAACACTATATTCAAACTAAAATAGTGGTAAGCAAGAAGAAAAAATAAAATTAAGAACAAAATCATTAGAATAACAAATATTTATAAATATTTTCTTAAAAAATAATTGAAATTCAAGTCGGGATAATTTTAAGAGAGTCTTAATAAAATTTGATGTTTTTTTTTTTAAAAAAAAGAAAATCGATTTTAAACTTACAAAACTATTTTTTAAAAATGTAATTTAAAAACAACAATATAAAGTTATTTGAGAATTATTATGGTGTAGTGATAATTTCAATAAAAAAAAATCAATTTTCTAATTACCAAATTATTTTTTTAAAATGTAATTTAAAAACAACCATGAATAATCCAAAACAAAAATAATTCTTCCCAATACAAAAAAAAATGCGTGATACCATTGTTGTAGTGATAATTACAATAAAATTTTACTTGAAGTTCATCTTTAAAAAAATCAATTTTGTAATTACAAAAACATTTTTTTAAAAGATGTAATTTAAAAACAACTGTGAAGAATTCAAAAGCAAAAGAATTCTTCCTAGTACACAAAAAATTTTGATTAGTTCACAACACACATGAAGTTTTGTTTTATATATTAATAAATTTAGATCAATGAATATTAAAAAATATTATATCAAAAAATTTGTAGCTTGTTAATTATAATATGATATTCAATAATCACCGACTAATTAAATTAAAAAGGGAAAACTACACTTTTTGTTCCTGAAGTTTGAGTTAGGTTTCATTTTGGTCCCTGAGTTTTCAAACTCGACATTTTAGCCCCTCAAGTTTGGATTTTGTTTCATTTTAGTCCCTTCATCCATTTTTCTGTTAAATGTTAACAGAATGCTGACGTGACAAGTATTTTTTTTATTAAAAAAACATTTTTTAATTTTTAAATATAAAATAATATATTAATTATTATTTTTATTATTTTTATTTTCTTTTTCTTTTTTTCTTCATCTTCTTCCTCTCCATCTTTCTTCTTCTCCATCTTTCTTCAACCTAATTACATCTCCATTACCTCCATTACCAGAAGTTGTCTCCCGCCGCCGCTGCTACCTCTCGCTGGAATTTTTTTTTTCTTTTTTTTTCCTCTCTTCCTTTCTTTCTTTTTCTTTCCCTTCTTTCTTCTTCTTTCCCTTCTTTCTTCTCCTCTTTTCACTGGTATCTTAGCCTTACCGCTGTCTCTCTCCCTCTTTCGTTTCTCCTCCGCCAGCAACGCCGCTCGCCTAGCCGAAGCCGCAGATCTCGTGAATCTCGCCTACATCTGCGAATGTCGCCCAACCGCAGTCAGATTTTGCGAATCTCGTCCAGCCGTAGCTCCCTCCCAGTCGCTCGCGCAGTCGCAGCTCGCTCCTTGTCGTTCGCAGTCGCCCGCTTGCAGTCCGTTCGCCGCCCGTTCGTAGTCGTTCGTCCCCGCGCATTTGTGATAAGGGTAAAAAATATACCTATTTTACCCTTATATTTAGCTCATTTCTTTGTCAAATATTGCATGTTAGGTCAATTTTACTATTCCCGAGCTCAAAATATTTTAAAGTTGATAAGTTAGGGTGGTAAGATTCACTTTTGTCAAATTATGCTCATTTGTGCTTAAAATGATTCAATTTTAAAGGAATTTGACTAAGTTTATTGCTGTGCAGAAAAACAAAGGAGAAGATGGAATCTACTCAGAAATGCGACCGCATTTCTGGGAAGGCAAAATGAAATGCTATCGCATTTTTGGAAAAACTGAGACAGTTCCGAGTCGTCCGCGGGTCGTTGTTGACGAGTCTTCTTCGCACCTAACTGGCTGTTTTGACCCCGAAACTGACTGGGCTACCTTCCAGCACCTATTTCGCAGCTCCTCAACCATTTCCCACACTATATAAGCTCGAGATTCGAATTCAAATTCAAGCAGAACTCATTTGGAAGAAGAGGGTGGTGATAGAACCCTAGTTGACGCCTATGAGTAGGGATGCTCGAGGTCCTTCTTAGATGACTAAATTCTAACTTGAGTTAGACATCAAGCCTTAGGGTTTGTAGGGATTTTCACCCATTCCCACTTGTAAAAGCAAGAGAGTGGAGTGTCTAAGTGAACTCTAGAAGGATTGAGTAAATAGAAAACCCATAATATTTTGCTAATTTCTTTATTTCCAGCTCTTGATACTTTTCATTATTCTGTATTCTTTACATTCTTATTTCAATGAAAATGTATTCATTTGCACTTTATCTCACCATGAGTAGCTAAATTTCGTTGAGGGGTTCAATATGGTGAATTCCCTTATGGTTCAATAGCTTGAAAGTGTTTTATTGGCTTAAGTTTTGTTTAATGCATGTCATTCTTTATTGATTATCACTGTGATCTTGCTGAGTTTAACTTGATCACTTAGACTTTGCATGCTATGTGAGTTTGATCTCGAAAGGGATAGACAATATCGGTTCTCATAAAGGTGATATAGGAGAAAAAGCTCGAAAGAGATTGTTCGGCGGTATAGGGCAAGCTGCCTAAGGCACCCTATATCGACTATATGGTTATAGGTTGCATTCGTGAATTATCTATGTCGGAGTCGAGTCACAGAAATGTGCATAACGGTACTCGCTTAGCCTTCTAACGGTTCTTGGGAGCAAGGCCAAATAGAAGTTAAATCTGACCCAATGCATTGAATAGACTTAAGTTAAATACTTCATGATTATGGTTATTGCCTTTGGGATGAATCCATGTTGAATACCTCGTTTATTTCTTATTGTTATTATTTTATTCATTTGCTTGTTTTATTTATCATTTCATAAAAACCAATCAATCAATCTTATTTTTCTGGTTACGTATTTTTAAGCAATCAAGTTGAGCAGTTTCTTCTTCAAATCTGAATTTCCAGTTTAGTCCTCGTGGGATCGATACCCTTGGAATACTTCTAAGGTTTTTTATTACTACGTGCGACAGTGTATACTCGCACTAGGGTTAGCTGAATTATTCTTTTTTATTATTATTCATCTTATCTCACATTCCATCCATTCAGCTGATGATACACCAGTTTGTAGTTGACGTTCACAGTCGTTCCCGCGCGTTTGCAGTCGCCCGCTTGCAGTCCTTTCGCCGCTCGTTTGCACGCCTCTGTATGAATAACAGATCTGGGTTTGGGTTTTCTCCTCAGCAGATCTGGGTTTTCTCCTCGATTTCTTTGCAAGATCTGGGATTTCTTCGTCGCCCATTCGATTTCTTCGGACCTCCGTTCTTTCCCTCGTCTGAATAACAGCGCTGTTGGAAAAGCGCTTCGCGTCGCCGCCGCTGGGGAAACCAGCGCTGCCATCTTCATTTTTTTTTTTTGAACAGTAGAAGAAGAAAGGGGAGGGAGGAAGAGGGAAGAAGAAGAAGAAGAAGAGGAGAAGGAAGAGAAAAAATGGAAAACGACGATGGTCCGACGGCGGCGGCGACGGTGGCTACTGCAAATTAATTGAGATTAGGGTTTTAAGGGGAGGAGAAGAAGATGGAAGAAGAAAAAATAAATGAAAAAAGAAAATGAACATAATAAAAAATGATTTAATATATTATTTTATTTTAAAAAATTTAAAAATAGATTTTTAAATAAAAAAAATTATTGCCACATCAGCGTTCTGTTAACATTTAATGGAAAATTTGACTAAGGGACCAATAGTGTAACGAAATCCAAACCTCAGGGACTAAAATGTCGAGTTTGAAAACTCAGGGACCAAAATGAAACCTAACTCAAACCTCAGGGACCAAAAGTGTATTTTTCCCAATTAAAAAAATTCAAATTCAAATTGTGACCAATATATTCAAACTAAAATAGCGGTAAACATGAAAAAAAAAACAAAATTAAAGACAAAAACATTAGAGTAACAAATATCTATATGTTACAAATACATTGTATATGTATTTATAGATATCCATTTATAGGGCATTCAACCCCACTATTTTAGGGCTCTCCCCATGACTCTCCTTAACTTTAGGCACAAGACTCTCCCTCCCTCTCCTATTTTAGGTCTTTTAAGTTGTAACCATCCCTATTGTATTAGTATAAATAGGGAGGTTTATGAAGGGTTGAATAACAACAATACAATTGAATGCAATTCATTTGATCTCTTTTCTCCCTACCTTTGCTCTCTCTATTTCTCTTTTAGTGTTAGTCTTCTTGTTATTGTTGTTCACGTTTTATAACACGTCATCAGCACGAGTCTCTGCCATTTTTGTTCAGTTGAAGGTATTGTTCATTTTGCTTTGCAAATGTCTTCAGTACGTTTCACATATGCAGTGTGTATGTATTATATATACCTCATATATACACTGTGTATTGAACGTTGACATCATATATTTTAGGCAAGATTAGCATGTTCTTTGTTATTATGCATACTATATGAGATTATTAAGTATCATATTTATGTATGTTGATATTGACATTTGAATCATTTTTCTTGTTCACGATTCTATATTTGCCAATGATATTTATGATATTTATATTGTCCAAATAATTGAGATGTTGAAGAATATGTTATAACCTCGTTAGTTATTTAATAATCTAGAATGTATAATGCATATTCAAAGAACATGATGCACATATATACCATGTATATGTCACAATTTTAAATCATGTGCATCTTCTAGACTTTTCTACTTTGCTAATGTATATCGATCTTGTTAGTTTATGTATTATTTGTCCAATATAATTTCCACAGGATCATTTGTATATTTTATATCATGTGCATTTAATATATATTCAGAGTGTTTGCTATACTGTCACAGCTTTATATACAGAACATGTTATATATACTGTTATATATCTTATACAAATATTGTAACATGTTGTTTACCAACAATTGTTTATTTGGGTGCCATATGTATGTTTGAATATTTTTGTTTGTGTTCATTAACTTTTGAAATTCATAATAGACACATGTATTAGTTCAAATTTTCCTATGACAAAGTTTGCAAGACTTGTATTGTAGTCAATTATTCTTCCTAAAGCTAATTTTTACTTGATGCACACGGTTGCATAATCAAGAATTGCTCATGATTAAATGCATCTGTAGTTGCACAAGTTTAAATTAAGAAATGTTCACTTTAATTAAATGCACTTGTAGTTGCAGACTTAAGCCTCGAAATGGATGTGACAAGCACTAGATTGATGCACATTTCTTACTCTTTCGCAAGTCACCTCATTCTCCTGTTAAACAAATTCATCCTTTGGGACCTTTCATAGAATTATAAGTTCTTACTCTTTTGCATTCCTTTTACTTGAATTTATGCATCAACAACTATTATTTTAAACTCCAAAAACGACCTTCTATATTTCATTTTATGTCCTAAAATTTTGAGAAAAGTTAATATTTTTTTCTTTCCAACAAATTTGTACCTTTTTCTTAAACTTTTATTTTACGTATCTCTAATCAATTTTTTCGTCTCTCTCAATTTTTTTCGTTAATCTCCCTCCCTAATTTTGTGCTCTATCTAAATTTGTTGTGCCTTATTTCTTACTTTTTTTTTCTTTTTTTTTTTTTTTTTTTTTTTTTTTTTTGTCTCGGTAACTTTTTTCTCTCTCTAGTCTTTTTTTTTCTTTTTTTAATTTCTATTTTCTAACTCTCTCTCCAATTTTTTCCCTCTCTCTAACTTTTGTCTCAAAACTTTTTGATCTCTCTAACTTTATTTCGCTCGTTTTCAATTTTTAGCTCTCTCTTCCAAATTTATCTTCTAATTTTTTCTCTCTATCTAAAGTTTCTTTTCTTCCTCGTCTCTAACATTTTTCTAACTATCTATTTATTTTTCTCTTACATTTTTATTTCTCTCCAACTTCTTTTTATCTTTCTCTCTATATAATTTTTAAACCACTCAATTTATTTTTTTCTCGAAGAGATGTAAGGTCCATTTTAATAATTTGATAATTCTAAAAATCACTTTTGAAAACAAACCTTAACCATTTAATTAAAAGGATTAGTTAAATCAAAATGACTTTTTAGAAATGTAAAATCAAATATTAAAATAATTTATAATTAAACACTTTTACTAAAGTAATTATAATCACTTGACTAAAAACACTTTTTTCTAAACTCACTACAAAACATGTCCTTAATCTTGAAGCACTCTAAAATACACTTTTAACTTTCAAGTATCCTTATTTAAGGAAAAAAAAAAACTTTCAAGTATCTCTCTTTTCTCGATCATGGTGATATAACCATGATTATTAGAATAGACCACAGTTTTACGATCCTAGTCTATTTTTCTGTAGTCTATATACTATAGACCACAATGTAACCATCAACCGTGGTCTATATAATATAGACCATTGTTGATAGCAACCGTAGTCTACACAAATAGACAATCAACGACTACCATTAGTATTATTGAAAATTATAATATTATTTTATATCTTATTGTTGAAGAGGCTTTAATTGTAGCCCGAAAATAGGTCCATTAAAATTGAGAACATAAGAAAAAAGATGGAAGAAAGTGGGACTTTGGACGTAACATAACACAAAAAAAAGAAAAAAAGAAAAAAGGATTGAAGGCAGTGACCAGCAAGAAGCGTGCGTCTTGTCCCACCTAAGGTTTTAAGGGCAGCCTTTCTCTTCCAATTGGTCCACTTTTTTTTTTTCTTTTTTTTTTAAATATTTTTTTCCCTAACCTATCGTTGCGAATTTAGTTCCCACACCTTTAGGTCTAGGGCGGAGTCGAGAAGAGAAAAGGAGGCAATTTATCCCATTAGTTTGATGTGATTTAAGAGATATAGGTAAAATAGTTGTTTCTCTAGTTTCGAGTCTGTCTTTACTAATTTGACGTAAATATATAGTTAAATACTCCGTTTTTGTATTTTTTCTTGTTATGGGATGGAGTTTGTTGAAGGAGAAATTTTGGCCAATCACAAATTGCCAAGTCATTAATATAAATTAATGATAAAATAAATTTGGGACCAATTACAAATTTACATGTGTCCCTAAATTAAATTAATAGACATTAAAATTCGGCAAATCAAAGAATGCCACTTGTCTATTAGTGATCCATCAGATAACATAAGCCAAGTTCAATCAAATTATGTCACGTGGCAATTGGACCCAAGCCCAAGCTCATCAAACTCTATAAATAGAGGAGGCCACCATTCATTTGAAGGAGGCAGATTCGGAGACAGAGTCAGAGAACTCAGAGTCCAGAGCATTCTGCCAGAGTCTAGAGTCGTCAGAAGCCAAAGAGTCCCGAGAATTCAGAAGGATTCGAGATTCGGAATTCAAATGATTCAAGACTCATAAGGTTTGAAGACTAGAAGACTCTAAGAAGAGATCAACAAGTCAATCTACCAATCAAGAAGATCAACAAGTTAACAGGTCGATCATCCAAGAGGATCAACAAGCTAACAAGTCGATCCAACAGATCATCAAGCCAATTGACCGATCAAAAGGATCAATAAGTCAGCAGGCCGATCATCCAAGAGGATCAACAAGCTAACAAGCCGATCCAACAGATCATTAAGCCAGTAGGCCGATCATCTAAGAAGATCAACAAGCCAACAAGCCGATCCAACAGATCATCAAGCCAATTGACCGATCAAGAAGATCAACAAGTCAGCAGGTCGATCATCCAAGAGGATTAACAAGCTAACAAGCTGATTCAACAGATCATTAAGCCAATAGGTCGATCATCCAAGAAGATCAACAAGCAAACAAACCGATCCAAGAGATCATCAAGCCAACAAACCGATCCAAGAGATCATCAAGCCAGCAGGCCGATCATCCAAGAAGATCATCAAGCCAACAAGTCGATCCAAGAGATCATCAACCTAGCAAGTTGATCATCCAAGAAGCCCAACAAACCGGCCCAAGAAGAGCAACAAGCTAGAGGCTAAAGTTTATATATTTGTGAGAAAGAATCAGAGAATAAATATTAGAGATTGTACATCCACACGCATACAAACATTAATACAAATATATAGTTTATTCCACGTGTTCCATCTTCGAAGTTACGTAAGAACAGAGTTGAAAAGAAAAGAGGAAGTAAATTGTGTGCTAATTTGTTGTAAATTCAAATATGTATAGATATAAAATCTCTCTCATGTACTATTGTAGAAAAATAGAATCTTGTAATATTCTAGAAAAAATAGGGGAAAAAAAAGAGACACCATATTTTGTGAATATATTATTTTAAATTTTTTTAAAAGAAAACATGAATAAAAGAACTATTTTATCGTTTCTTTTTTAATTTATAGAATGCATAATAAACACCAAATGAGACAATAAATTTGAATATTTTATTTAAAAACTATTTTAATTTTCTAGCCCAATTTCCCAATTTCCTCATCCTTTACTTGGTTCGGTCGATCTTTTGGTGCTTTTTCTAAACTGTTTTCCCTTTGATAACCATTATAGAGCTAAATTAGCTATAACAGTTATGCTTATATGTTATAATTCATATCTAATTAAGTTTTATTTTATTTATTTGATTTTTTTTTTTTTTTTGACAAATGTGGGGTGAAAAATTTGAACCACATAATTCTTGGTTATTAATACAAGTTTTATGACAGTTGAGTTATGCTCATGTTGACATATTTAATTAAGTTAAGTGTTGATTTTATTTAATCAGTGTTTATCATACCAAATAAAAATATTTGTAAGTTTTTTTTTAGAACAATGTAATAATTCCAATTATTTTGAAAAATAATATATATGTTTAATTAGTTTAACAAAAATACATTTAAAAAAAAAGATGTTAACATTCAAAGTTTTGGAGGTCTATTTTTTGTTTATATTATTTTTTTTTTAAGAACAACAAACAAAAATTACAAAGTAAATTTCTACTCTTTTTCAAAAGACTAGTGGCGGATCCAGAACTTTATGTTAGGGGGCTTGATATATTTTGATATTAATTTGTTCGATAGAAAAATATTATTGATATTTTTTTAGGTTAAAATACAATTTTGATCAATGTACTTTAGGTCTCATTCCATTTGAGTTTATGTACTTTTACATGTCTAAACTTAGTCCATGTACTTTCAAAAAATCTTAAAATCAATATTTATTTTGCCAATGAGACAAGGAATATTTTTACTAAATCAATTGAATTATATTGTTTAAAATTAATAGAATATACCCTAAAGTTTAGGGGGTGAGCCCCTGGACCTATGGTAGCTCCGCCACTGTAAAAGACAACAAATGATAAACAGAAAAAGGCAAAATAGTAATGATAATTATAATAAAAGAATAGGAAACCGAAAACGTTAACAAATTATTCCTATTGGAGTAATGTAGAAAATTAAAATATAAAAATATTCCCCCCTGAATTTATTTTGTTCTATTGGAATTATTTGTTGAAAAAAGAGGCCAAGTTGTAGAGGAAATTAAAGGCATTGCAATTATGAAGAAAGGTTGTTGTTTTAGGACCATACATGAACGTTGCAGAATGAAGCCACGTCCACGAGAACGACTTCTCTTCATTCTTCTCTCCTAACTTTTCACTTTCACTAGTCATTCTCATATCTATTCATCCCTTTTAAACACGATAGCAATGTTTCGATTATCTCGATCGTAATAGTTTGAGTTTGACTTCAATTCCATCTCTTTGTTTCTAAGTGAGATTTGTTCTAATTGTTATGTCTTCGTTAACTTTTCCATAACGTTCTCGCTGTTACACGATATTGACGTACATAATTCCTGTATATGGTATTCTATATATGAATGTGTAGATAATGAAATGACGTTGGATTTAAATGTATGTTGACAATGATTGAAGGGAGAATGGGAGCAAGGTGTAAATAGAAAAAATGAGTTCGGAGAATTGAGTTGTGGAGATTAGGGATTTTTAGAAATGGAATGAGAGATAGATTGAAGGACAATTTTGCGAACTAAAGAAGGTTGGTCTGGTTAACTTACAAAAAATTGATTGATCTTATTATTAATCAAGAATTCCTCAGGAGCTAGAATGGCCCTCACAAACAGTAGCGGATCTACCTTGGGCCTGGGGCTCGAGTCTCCCATCAACTTTAAAATGTTTATTAAATAAATATTATATTGCCACAAAATATATTTATATATCATACGTGTTATAGGTAATTTTGGACCACACAGACGCACAAGGAGCTGACGAGGACAATCGGACAAAGGTAGGACCAAAAGACCGACCCAGAGGAAGACCGGACCAAAGGGTCGGGCCAACATGGCCCGACCCATATGGTCGGCCTCGGCAAAAGGCCGAGGCCGACCATTCGGCCCGTTGCGCGGATCGAGCCCGGTGGCCTCTTTTCGGTCCCTGATGCCCCGAATCGCCTGGTTCGTCCCGAAACATCTCCAGATTCCTAAAAACCCTAGGAGGACAAACAGGTATAAAAACCCCTCTTCATCACGGAAGAAGGGTTCCAAAAACTCTACTCCCGACTGCTCCTTTTACTATCTATAGCTTCTCCTCGGTTTTCTGACTTAGGCATCGGAGGCGTGTGGCCTACACCACGTCGGTGTGCAGTTTTTTATGGTCTTGCAGGTCACGTCTTCCCCAGTTTCTACAAATTCACTGTTGGTGTCACGTGAAGGTCAGGTGAGTCTTCTGTCCAGATTTTGGCATCAACAATACGGATCTACCGTGTTCGAGACTTCAAGCCTGTGATCTTCATTCTTTTATATTTTCGGGAGCTTTTCTTTTTTTTTTTCTTTCATATTCTGTTTCTTTTCTTTTTTGTTTTGTTTTCGTTTTTTTTAAACGACAAAACTTTTTTCCGCTTTTTTTTTTAAAAGAAAAAATTTTGTTTTCTGTCCAAAAAGAAACAACTATTATTTTTTATTATTGAAAGAAATATATAAACACTTATTTGCATTCAACTCCCTAATGTGTCCGTTGTTTTTTTTTTTTTTGGAAAAAATACACTTTTAGTCCCTGAGGTTTGGGTTAGGTTTCATTTTGGTCCCTGAGTTTTCAAACTCAACAATTTAGTCCCTGAGGTTTGGTTTTAGTTTCATTTTAGTCCTTCCATCCATTTTTCCGTTAAAAACTAACGGTTTGCTGACGTGGCACTATTTTTTTTATTAAAAAAATTATTTTTGAATTTTTTTAAATATAAATATATTAAAAATAATAAAAATATTACTATTTTAAAATTTTTTATTTCTTTATCTCTTCTCTCTCTCCTTCTTATTCTTCATCATCTTCTTCTTCAGGTCTTCTTCACCTCAACGTCTAGCAACCGGCAGGTGGCCAGCGGCCGCCGCTCGCCGGCGGCGACCGCCTGCCGACAACGATTTTTTTTTCTTATCTTTCTTTTCTCCTTCTTCTCCAACGTTTCTTTTCTTTAAAAAAAACACGAAACGATGGGAGGAGACCCTCTCGTTCCACCGCCGCTGCATACCCCTCCTTAACGCCGCCTTGCGCCGCTGCCTACATACCCACTAACGCCGAATGCGATACAAACCCACAAACGGAGATCTGAACGCAGAGGGGATGCAGATCTGCGATTTCGAGCACCGTTTCATTTCGTTTTTCCCCTGTTCGAGCGCCGTTTCAAGCACGCGATACAAACCCTCTTGTATCATTTCGTTTTCCCCTGTTCGAGCACCGTTTCGAGCACGCGATACAAACCCTCTCGTTTCATTTCGTTTTTCCTCTAGTAAGAATCCCTGTTCATTTTTCCCCTCTCCGTTCAGATCTCCGTTCGTGGGTTCGTATCACGTTCAGCGTTCGATTGGAAGTGGCGTTCGTGGGTATGCAGGCGACGACGTTCGTGGAGGGGTATGCAGCGGCGGCGGAACGAGAGGGTCTCCTCCCTCGTTTCGTTTTTTTTTTTAAAAAAAAGAAAGAAAAGAAATGTTGGAGAAGAAGGAGAAAAGAAAGATAAGAAGAAAAAAAAAAGAGTCACCGCCGGCCACCTGCCGATTGCCAGATGTTGTGGTGAAGAAGACTTGAAGAAGAAGATGATGAAGAATAAGAAGGAGGGAGAGAAGAGATAAAGAAATAAAAGAATTTTAAAATAGTAATATTTTTATTATTTTTAATATATTTATATTTACAAAATTCAAAATAATTTTTTTAATATAAAAAAACAGTGTCACCGTTAATTTTTAACGGAAAAATGGATGGAGGGACTAAAATGAAACTAAAACCAAACCTCAGGGACTAAATTGTTGAGTTTGAAAACACAGGGACCAAAATGAAACCTAACCCAAACCTCAGGGACTAAAAGTGCATTTTTCCCTTTTTTTCACTTAAATTTGATTTTTTTTTTTATGTCAAATTAAGGATGAAAATAATGAAAATGTTTTTTATTTCTAAAAAATTACTTTTTAAAATATTAATCATTTAAAAGAGTCTATAATTCTTTATATATATAATTTTTATTTCAAATTTCATTCCTTTATATATAGAAAGTTATTTCTAATAAGCTCCCGAAATTAAAAAAAAAATGTTTAATTAGCCTTTAAAATTTCAATTTTTTTAAATCTAATAGGTTCTAATTATACAATTTAATATCTAATACACCCCTAATCTATTATACTCTTTTTTAATGTTCAAGTAACTATTAAATACAAAATTGAAAATTTAGGAAAAAATTAGGAACATATTCGATACAAAACTGAAAGTTTAGAAATTTATTATAAATGTTTTGAAGCCAGGATCCTATTCAACACAATCTTAAAAATTTAAGGGTCAAAATTTTAACTTAACCAATCTAATATCAAAACACATAAACTAATATCAATATATATCCACGTGTTTAAAATTTTTCCTATATAGCCCTTGATATAAAGTTATGGTTCCACCACTGTATATATCAATGTGTCCAAAAATTTTTCTATATAGCCCCCTAGCATAAAACTTTGGATCCGCCATGCACTACTCACAAATTGCAAATACTAATATTTATCAATAATCAATTGAAGGAAAAAGAAAAATAGAGAGAATGCAAAGAATGACTAAGATTTAGTTCAATAAAATTGCATAATAAATACATGGCCTAATGATCTATTTATACTAGTAAAAGATTAAGGGCTGATTCCATATATAGCAAAATGGGTCAAACTATTTGCAAATACAGCAGTCCGCAAAAAGATTTGCAAAAATGGCAAAATATTATAGTCAGAAGGTCTAAATTACCAAACTACCCCTTCTATCATTGATAGATTCTATCAGTGATAGAAAACCTTTTATCACTGATAAAAAGATTGATTTCTATATGTGATAGAAGATTTCTATCATTGATAGAAGATGATAAAAATCTTCTATTATCTATGAGTGATAGGTTTCTACCAATGATAGAAGATTTCTATCACTGATAGAAATCTTCTATCACTCATAGAAATCTATCAGTGATAGAACCGTATCACTGATAGATTTCTATCACTGATATAAATATTCTATCACTAATAGAAAACTATCATTTAAAGAAGGGGAGACCTCAACAAAACAAAAACAAAAAACAAAAAACAAAAGGTATGTACAAATTATCACATAATCAAATACACTATTGGTTTCTATCAACGATAAATTTCTATCAGTGATAGAAATCTATCACTGTGATTCTATCAGTGATAGAAATTTATCACTGATAGAAATCAAAACAGGGGAAAAACGAAAATTTAAAAAAAAAAACGATTTAAAAAATTTGATATATTTGCAATTTTTTATAAAATTTGCTATACCTGCAATTAACCATTAGATATTAGCCCCTCATTACAATTTTCCAAAGATTAATCTACCCTTACGAGATAAACCCAAATCAGAATATGAAGTAAAACCTAATTCAAATATTAAGTCCAATAATAGAAACTTAAATATATTAAAATATAGGGAAAAATACACTTTTGGTCCCTGAGGTTTGAGTTAGGTTTCATTTTGGTCCCTGAGTTTTCAAACTCGACATTTTAGTCGCTGAGGTTTGGATTTTGTTTCATTTTGGTCCCTCTCATCCATTTTTTCGTTAGATTTTAACAGATTGCTGACGTGACACCTATTTTTTTATTTAAAAAACATTTTTGTAATTTTTAATATAAAATAATCTAAATTAATTTTAAAATTTTATTTTTAATTAAAAAATATTATTTCTTTTTCTCTCTCTTATTCTTCTTCTTCACCTTCATATTCTTCTTCATCACTCCCACCACCACCACCACCACCACCTGCCGCCGAACCACCGCCGCCGCCGCCTATTTTTCTCTCTCTTTTCTTTCTTCTTCCTTCTCCTCCTTTTTTTTTTCTTCTTCTTCCCTTCCTTCCTTCCCTTTCTTCTTTCAATTTTTTTTTAAAACAGAGCGCCAAGATCCATCCATCAGCAGTCACAACGAGCAGATCTGGAAAATTCGAGCGTAGATCCAGCGTACGTGCGTAGATCGATGTTTTCGTTTGCAAATCGAGCAGATTTGGCGGTTTGGCATCCACGTTCGTGCGTAGATCGACGGATCTGGAAAGTTCGAGCGTAGATCTGAAACGTTCGAGCGTAGATCGACGCATCAGCCCAGATCGAGCCGTCCACGAACACCCATATCTAGCCCAGATCTGCTCCAGTCGTCCACGTTCAAGCCCAGATTAGACATGAAACCACCAGATCTACTCCGGAAACCAACAGATCTACTCCATCCGTCCACATTCGAACGTTCGAGCATAGATTAGTTCGGGACTCGTCAGAAACCACCAGATCTCCCCTTCGTTTCAGTCCTCCCTCCTCTTTTCTTTGTTTTTTTTTAAAAAAAAAGAAAATGAAGATTGTTGCGGTTTGCATAGGAGAGGGAATGGAATAGAGAAAGAGAGGGATGGTGTGAGGGAGAGAGATGGTGAACAAAGAAAGAGATAGACGGTGAGAGAGAAGGAGATGGTGAGGGAGAGAAAAAATCTCCGCCGTCGCCGGCGGTGGCCGACGAGTAGCTTGCTGGCTGGCGGCGACTGGTGGAGAGATTTGAAGAAGAGAACTTGAAGAAGAAGACGACTTAAAGAATAAGGAGAAATGAAAATAATAAAAATAATATTATTGTAATTAATTTATTATTATTTTATTTTAAAAAAATTTAAAACACTATTTTTTTTAATAAAAAAAATGATGCCACGTCAGCATTCCGTTAGTAATTAACAGAAAAGTGAATGGAGGGACCAAAATGAAACTAAAACCAAACCTCAGGGGCTTAAATTGTTGAGTTTGAAAACTCATGGATCAAAATGAAACCTAACCCAAACCTAAGTGTATTTTTCTCTAAAATATAATTTAGAAAATGATAAATTTTTAAGTATTTTAAAAAGTGAACGTTGATGAGATGGGATACAGTTGAAAACGAAAATGACACTTGTCCAAATTGGCAAAAAGAAAGGGGAAACAAAAAAGGATTTATCTGCAAATAGGCCTTAAAAGTTCACATTGTTGCTATTTAAAATTGAGTAATTGCAGTGGGTGGCAAATTAATTATGTATAATAGCAAATTTAGCACAAGGTTAAAAGAATTGCAAATATGGCAAAAAAATTAGAATATCCCCATTTTACCCTTCTCTTTCTCTCCCTTTCCATTTACCCTTTCTTCCCTCATTTCTTGTGTATTTTGAAATCTGTTACGACTTTTCTTTTTTTTTTTTTTTTTTTTTAATGATTGTTTCTTCTTCTTTTTATTCTTACAACTTTATGTCAATTGAGCTAAGCTCTTGTTGCCCTTCTTTTTAATTCAAGAATGCCAAGAATACAAAAATAGCAATTTTGGTGAGTGTTTGTATAGGTATATCAAAGTATATCACTGATATACTCCGGTTAATCGTAGTCTATCACTGACTATCACTGGTCGAAGTCTATCAGAGCTATAATTGATAGATAATGAAATACAAAGAATACAAGAATAACAATTTTATGGTGGTGGTCACGGAGCTTGTGTGCTAGGCTTTAAAAATTATATTGTTGATTGAGAGTCACTTGTTCGTAATGGTTAGTTTTTGGTTTTATGTTCTAATTACCACAAGAGACTTAAATTTTTTGTTCAATTTATGATTGTAGTATAATAATTTTGGATGGGTTTCTAATTACCGAGATGATTGCAATGCAAAGTACTTTACTGATAGATTTCAATTAAATTGATTTCTATCAGTAACAATTATTGGTAGACTTCAATTAATTGATAATTAACTGATTTCTATCCGAGATAGAAACCGATAGACTTCAATTAACTGATTTCTATCCTCGATAGAAAATGATAGATTTGAATTAAACTAATTTCCATCAGTGATACAAGTCAATAGACTTTAATTAAATTGATTTCTGATAGAAACTGATAAACTTCAATTAAATTGGTTTCTATCAGTGATAGAAACTAATAGTCTTGAATTAAATTGATTTCTATTAGTGACAGAAACTGATAACCTTGAATTAAACAATTTTCTATTAGTGATTATCACTGATAGACTTAAATTAAACTGATGGATAGAAACTGATAGCCTTGAATTAAACTGAACTAATAGCCTTGAATTAAATTGTTTTCTATCAGCGGCTATCACTGATAGGCTTGAATTAAACACGATAAAAACTTATAGATTATGATCATCAAAGTCTATCAGTGATACACACTGATAGACTTCGATTAATCAAAGTCTATCAGTGTCTATCACTAATAGACCCCGATTAATTGAAACTTATCATCAAAGTCTATCAGTATTTATCATTGATAGACTCCGATTAATCGAAGTCTATCAGTGACTATCAATAGTCTGATAGACTATTGGAGATACTAAGGGTATTTTCGTAATTTAACGTATTTTTTACTATTTCCGCAAATAATTTTATTTTTTTGCTATTTTTGCCATTCTTTTGCCGGTTTTTGCTATCTGTGCAAAGCCCCCTTTAAAATTTATGGATACAGGACCCTTAATTTATGGACACAAAACCTGGGACATTTTTTATTAATAATATAATTTTTGAAACTTTTTATTAAAATATAATAATTTTCTAATTTATTATTTAAATACTGTAGTTTTAAATTCGCGCTCCTAGGTCGTCTCTTACGTGTCAACATGTCGTCTCTTGAAGAGACGATGTGCAAGCCGGTTGGGGATGATCGTCTCTTTAAGAGATTAATCAATTATTCCACGATCCTTGGAAATTGATACGAGATTTGAGAATTTCGGATGGTTCTATGAAGATCCCGCGAATCTCGGAATTCTGTCGGAGCTCAGTTGCGGCCGCAAAATCGGACGCAAAACCTCATAAAATGATAAATTTTTTGTATCAACTGTTATTTTTTTGGATTTTTAATCAATTATTCCTCTAATATTCTCTGTGATCGTTATACTGTATTTGTTGCTAAAGGTTGCTTTTTGAAATTTATAGATAACCCCGAGGGCACTTTGGAAATATCATCAAAATCTTAGCAAAATTTTAAAAGATCAAAGAGATTGTTTTCAACCATTTAACATTTTTTTTTTTAAAAAAAAAGAATTTCGATAAGTGTTTTCTGAAAATAGTAAATTAATATGAAATAATTTGAATGTGTTATTTCTAAATTACCCTAATTTTGTTTTTTTCCTTTTTCTCACAAATTAGAATGCTGAAATAAAATCAGATAGATCATCCATAAGTTTTTTACATTTTAATTATATGTTTAAATTTCATATTGTGCTTCTATTTTAGACCATGCCTTGTTAATATTATTAACAGAATAATGTGACAAGTCCATTTATGTCTTTTTTTATACTTACCATTTACACATTATGTCAATTTAGAAAAAAAATATATTTATTGAATATGAATAAAAAAACAATAAAATTAACATAAAAAAGGAACATGTCAAGTGTTGATGGCAAAATCTGGCCAAGCAACTCACACCTTCGCGTGACACCAAATCATTTTTTATATCTTCTTTGCTAATATTCTAAAATCTATTTAACACTTTCTTCTCCTCTATTTTCATTTTTATTTTTTTCCTTCCACTGTTACTTTAAATTATTTTACATATCTTAAAAGTAAAATAAACAACAATATTGATTTATGTCATTTTAATTATTATATTTCTTTCTAATTGTAACATTATTGTTTTAAAATAATTTAAATAATTGTTGTTGGATTAATATTATAACCGGATGTTATTTGTTATCCATTATAATATTTTATTTTTATTTGTAACCTTTCTTTTTAATAATTAAGCAATTTTTTTATTCCATGTTTATCGTTTTATATTTGCGTGTTATTTGTTACTTATTTGGTTACCTATATGCATTAAGAAACTATAAGTATCATAAAATATAAAAGTTTATCCTTAATAAAACTATAAATTAAGTCAACAATTCATTTAAAAGAAAACGTTAACGTGCAAATAAGAAATCCATAACAAGACGAGTATGGATGTTAAAAGGACCCTGTATTGGTTTGTGGGGATAGTCTTCACTCTTGGAAGAAGTTTAAGACGAGTATGGTAACGTGGCAGGGAATGTCAGGGCCTTAGGTGCCGAATTCAGATTCTGAATCCTGGGCCTGGGGCGTTACAGTTCTACTGTTCTTGACTTATGGAATATAGCATGTTGTGGTTGGATTTAATTAAATCGGTTCATGAATCTAATTGGTGAAATCAACTCCCCTAAAGACTTGTTTCTCAATGTTTTTCCTCATTATAACTTAAGCTTTCGTTATTTTCAATTTTATTCTCATCACGTTTCTTTTTCTAAATAAAATCAAACATTAGTATTCATAGTACTTGAGTGACTACAAACCCAACCCTGAAGATAATACTCATAATTTACTTACATTATATTAAAACTTGACCCGTACACACTTGTGGTATCCTTCTAGATCATCATGCAATAATTTGTCACACATAAAAAACATTTAGATTGTATTTTGGTCTTTAGACGTTCATAGTCATTCGGTCTTAGTTTTAAACTTTCAAATATTCTATTTTAGTTCTTGAATTTTGATTACAAAAATCATTTTAATCATGTTGGTTAACTTTCAAATAAATTATTGGAATATATATTTGTTTTGTTCATTTACATGAAATGTCTAAGAAAGACAAGTTTATTTATTTATTTTTTTATGACATGGAGTAGGTTAATTGCCAATTTCAAAAAAGATTCAAAATTTTTGGAAATTGACAAATGAAAAATAAATGCAAAAATTATAAATATTTAAAATAGCATAAGTAAAAGCTAAGAGAATAAAACAAGATGTTGGAATGTTTTAAAACCAAAAGTTCAACTCGAATACAAAAAAAAATTTAGATATACCTTAGCTTATGATAAGCTTTTAAATCTAGTTAGGGGCGGATCCAAAGAAGTGGGTGTTTGGGAGTGATTTTGAAATGACTAAAATCACTCTTGTCATGTTCGAAATCACCCCGAAACGTACCTTTAATTATTCAAAATCAATTTTAGGTTTGATTTTACATTTTTAAACGTGATTTTATTTTCATGTCATCAAAATTAATTTTGAAATATTAAAGGCATGTTTCAGGGTGATTTTAATATGACAAAAGTGATTTTGACCATTTAAAAATCATTCCCAAACATGTACTAATATCACTTGGCAGGTCAAATATTGATAATATTTTAGGATCGAATCAATATTATCATTCAAATATTAATGGTCAACTCTATTTAAAAACCTTTTAAAAATCATTTTCAAACTTTAGAGATTTAATTGAAAATCAAATTCAAACTCCAAGATGAACATGTCACTTTTAAACTTCAAAAAAACAAATAATTCAAATTGCAAGGACCAAAAGTGTTGGTTCTAAAATCCTGGAACTAAATGAAAATAAAATTTAAATTCCAATGACGAAAAGTATATTTTGCACAAAAAAAAAAAAAAAAAAAAAAAAAAAAAAAAACTACAAATTCAATATAAATAAGAATAAATAAATTAGTTATTATAGTTTGTTTATTAAAAAAAAAACAAGTTATCATAGTTTGTTAGAACAAAATGGTATAGAAAAAAAAAAACAATCAATCTATAATTTAGTCTACGATTCTTATTGATTAAGTTAACCAATATATAATTTAATTAATGATTCTTATCGTTAAAGTTAATAAATATCTAAATTAATAATAAAACAAATGAGTAGTTGCAAATATAGTAAAATCAACTAAAATAATAGCAAAAGTAACAAACCCTAAAACTATCTGTTAATATGAATAAAATTAAATCCAAGCAATGTAAAAAGATTAAAAACATCTCCTTTAGTGATAGAAACCTATCACTAATAGACTTCAATTGTTGCAATTATTGTTGATTAGGTGTTGTTATGTAGTCTATCAGTGATACCAGTTATCACTGATAGATTACATGCGTTGTGATTAAAGTCTATCAGTAATAGGAATCTATCTATCGCTGATAGATTTCAATCACAGATACTCTTCAATAAACAAAAATATCTTTTTAAAATGTTGTATTATTTTGATGTTTAGTTGATAGGCTACTATTTGTGAGTGAAATCGATTAGTGATAGAAAGAGAAATATATACGTCTATCAATGATAGACTTCAATATATAATTGAATTAGCACCCTAACTGATGATAGATTTCAAGTGATTTCAATATTTGTTACCTCAACAACATCCTTCAATGTCTCACTTACACCCTTTGCCTTACCATAATTTAAAATTACTGCAAAAAAGGGAGAAGAGAGAGAGAGAAATCACTCAGTATATTTGTATATCATAGGTTTCAATATGAATCCATCACAAGAGACGAATATACATCTATCAAAGATAGACTTCAATATGTGATTTATTATTAAAGAGAATTATCGACTTATTGCTAATAGACTTTAATATTTAATAAAATTTGCTATGAAAAATCATGGACATAATATTAGGCTTGGTGAACTACAAATAAAACGTAGAATTGATAGAGGAGATAAACTATAGATTAATTTATCCCCGATAGACTTCAATCAATGATAAACTTGGACTGTGAATGAAGTCTGTTAGTGATAAGACTCTATCACCGATAGATTTTTATCATATATATCCGTGATAGAAGTCTGTCACTCATAGACTATAAGGGTGCAATAGGAATAAAGAAATCTTATTTTAAAATTTTCCCACATTTGCAAATATTTTTGAAAAATTTTATTTTTACAAATAAAAAAATCTAATTTGTTACCCATTACAATTTCATTAAAAAAAAATGTATGCTCATGACTATCATATAAAATGAAATTGTATCAGTTACCATGATTTAATTAATAAATTATTTATAAATGAAAAAAAATATTATATTAATAAATACTTTTTTAGAAAAGATATATTTGTAACTAGTTTAAGAAATACATATCTATAAATTTTTTCAAAAAAGAAAAAAAAAAGAAATACATATCTATAAACATTTTAAAAATAAAGTTACCCCTTCAAATTCTAAAATAAAAAATCTTAAAAGACATACTAGGTAAATAGTAAAAGTTAATTGACAGTTTCTAAAACAAAATTTAATACATATAAACATATTTAAAAGAAAGGAATAGAAGAAGGAAGGAAGAAAAAAAAAAAAAAAAAAAAAAGACAAATGCCATATGTATAATTTAAAAAATTGGGGGAGGGGAGGGGGAAGGGGCATGGCCTCCTTAGTACCTGCTAAATCTGCCGTCTATTTGTGATTTCTTTTTTTTTTTTTAGTCAACATTTGGAGTTGGAGTGGGGGATTCGAACCTTTGACCTCTTGGCCGAAAGTATATGCCAATTACCACTGAGCTAAACTCGTTTAAGAAATCTTTAATATAGTATCAGATTAAGAGATCTTTAATACTAATTAGGTAATTAGAGTTTCGATTTAGAAAACTTTTAGCCAAGTTAAAAATGACCAAACAATGTATCACTTCAAGAAAGATTAAAGACAAATGCAAAAACCGAATCAACAAACTTCATGGACCAACCAAATTTGACAAAGTATATACAAATTAACCGATTGACTATAATTTTATTTTATACTTCAAAAATTGACCGACATGCATAGTTTAAAATTGATTAAACCAAGTGAGTTCAAACGATCTAGCCATATATATATATTTTTTTTTTTCCGGTGGACAAATTCAAACTCTTACAATTATCCTTTTCTTCCTACTAATATTAATAGTTCACATGTTGAGTTTCCCGAACCAAATTCATATAACAACCCACACGTGAGAAAAAGAAAAACTTTAATTAGGTCTAGCGATTCAATATGAACAACCAACCAAATTAAAAGCAAGGTTGATTTGCTGTATACATATTAATGAAAAACAAAAAAGAAGGGATATATACAGAAATGTTGACTGAATTCAAGGGCTCTTATAAGGCCATAGCTGCCTTCAACTCAGCTCAAAATCTCTAAAAATATAGGGGACCCTACATTTGATTTGGGATTGTACCCTCTACCAATCTTCCTCACACCTTCGTTTTCTTTGCCCCCACTTTCAATTATAAGAATTTCCCTTTGGCCTTTAATTTCATGTCTCAGTCCTTTACTACTTTCCCACATGACCCAATATGGGCAGCCACACGAGAGCCAACCCTATAACTTTAATTTCCATTTGCTTTCTTTGTAACATCCTCTTTAAGTCCTAACCCCACTTCCCCTCCCTTTCCTTTTCATTGCAATAATACTTCCAACCAAACCCAAACAACTTCGTTTGTCTTCGGAGTTTACCATTAGTGTGCCGTGTACGGATCGGTTTATGTTCATGCATCTCTCGACTTAGTTTATTTGCGAGACATCAATTTGTTTGTCTTAAACGTACTCTCGTGTTTCGAAACTCGATCGTGAGATGTTAATTCTTATTGGGTTATGGTTCGAGAAGTGTATTAATTAACCATTTGTGGATTGGTCTCCTGATTGGTAGGATATAACTTGGAGGGTTTTCGATTGGTTGGTTTTGTCTTAAGAGTCGGTGCATGAAACTTATGTGTGATGTCTTACTCTTGTCTCTTTTAGATTCAAAAGTTGAGTATTCTCATGATACAGTGACTATGATTTATTCTTTTTCTCCTTACCTCTCGTTTTTTTTAGTACAACAACATTTGGAGGTGTGAAGATTTGAACTTCTGACCTCTTGGTCAAGGGTATATGTCAATTACCGCTGAGCTATGCTCGTTTTGGCTCTTTACCTCTCGTTTGTCTCTTGGTTTTATTAACGATCTTAAAGATATTTAGAACTTACGTTGTGCCCTCTTTTATTGTTTAGACGATTGATTCACCATCATTTATTAAACTTTATTATGAAATACAAAGGAAGAAGAACATAATCGACTAAATCCACTCTTTTTAAGTTTATTTATTCTTTTTAGGACTTTGAGTGTCCTCAATCTTGATGGCAAGGATTTTTTTTGCAACAACAAAAAGTTGGTAAGAGAGATTTGTTTTCCTTTTATATCCAAAAATATTGCTGGCAAGGAAGAGGGCACAGTTTGAAGGGATTTGATGGACAGAAAAAATGGTAATGATGAACAAGAGTTTTGAGGTTGCTGTTTGGATTCTTTTTGAGACCATGTGATCAAATGCAACTCATGATCTTTTTCCCTTATTTCATGAAACATTCTGGTTAGCAATGCAATCAAAGTTCTACATTGGCTAGAAAAAGAAAGGTTCGAGTGAAACTAAAAGGAAAATCATAAAGACTTATACCTTTTTATGACTAAAGTTAATCCCAACAAAATACACTGAAAGACTCAGAACAAAGAGGTCGACACAAAAACGGACCTAAGCCCAATTGAACTTAGGGTCAACTAGTCCCAAGACCTAGTTTGAGCATCAACAATGTCCAAAATGGACAAAATCATACCAACCACATATTCCATGGATCTTCAATTTTTTTTCCGATAACTAATGTGAGACTTTCTTTGGACTTCTAATCTGAATCTACTCAACACTTAGCTTTGACTCAACGAAGTTTCTATTTGCTAATATGTATAGCTCGTCTTCGTAAGACACTCTTTGAGATTAAATGAGGTTGCTAGTGATTGTGTTCTTGAATGATAGATTATATTATTTAGTGATTGTGTTCTTGAATGATAGATTATATTATTTAGATTAGGTTATGTAATATTATAGTTAAATGGCGATTCTAATATTTTATCTCTATAGATATAGACTAGTACGTTGTATAAAGAGCAGATATTCCACAAACTTTTAGCTATTTTCTCATTCTCTTTTTATTTTTTTTTTTATTTCACAAACAAAAAGTATAAATTTTTGAAGTAGAAAAATGATTTTTCAGGGTGTTTGTCATTGATTTTTGCTTTTTCTAAATCCAAACAAGATTCCTCGTCTTTTCCTCTTCAAATATCATATATGTATGTATTGAGAACGATAGAAAGAACTAGGGTTTGCATATTTACATTAAAAGATAAAATATACACTAATGAAGTTTATATAGATAGGGTAACAAAGAGAATGAATAAAAGACTAATCTACCCTTAATGACAAATAATAAAAACAAAATATTATATGTTAACATCCCCCCGCAAACTCACGATGCTACAGCTATAAGCTTTGAGAGTTTGTCAGATAAAAAACGGAAGCGCGAAGCAGAGTGTGCCTTGGTAAACATATCAGCAATTTGTAAAGAAGAGGGAACAAAAGGCAATCTGATGGTGCCAAGCTGAAGATGAAAACGAGTGACATGACAATCAATCTCAATATGTTTAGTTCGCTCATGAAAAACTGAATTCCGCGCTATCTGAATGGCACTTTGATTGTCGCAATATAATGGAGTAGGATGACAAAGATAAACACCCATATCTGCAAGCAACCAATGTAGCCAAACAATTTCACAAGTAGTTGAGGCCATGGCACGATACTCAGCTTCTGTAGAAGACCGAGAAATAACATCTTGTTTCTTACTCTTCCACGAAATAAGTGAATCGCCAAGAAAAATACAAAATCCAGTAGTCGACTTGCGATCCGTAGGATCACCAGCCCAATCAGCATCAGAGTAAGCACGCAAAATTAAAGATGATGTGGAAGAAAATAAGAGACTCTGAAACTGAGTACCTCTAAGATACCGAAGAATACGAAGAACAGCAGTCCAATGAACTGTAGTAGGAGTAGTGACAAACTGACTAACCACATGAACAACATGTGCAATATCTGAACGAGTCACAGTAAGATAGACCAAGCTCCCAACAATAGTACGATATAAACTGGGATCCGACAAAGGAAGACCATCTGATGGTGAGTATCGAGCATTAGTCTCAAGAGGAGTATCAACAATCCTGTTGTTAGTGAGGCGAGCACGATCAAAAAGATCAGCTATATACTTCGACTGAGATAAGAGATAACCTTTAGAGGAACAAGCAACCTCAATACCCAGAAAGTAACGTAGGACACCCAAGTCTTTCATTGCAAAGCAACGAGATAATTCTGATTTTAGATATTCTATTCCATCACAATCATCGCCCGTGATGATCATGTCATCGACGTACAAGGACAATAAAATACGACCTGCACTTGTACACTTAACAAACAACGCAGAATCATGATGACTAGGAACAAAACCAAGCGAAGTGATCACCATGGAGAACTTCTCAAACCAAGCACGAGGTGCTTGTTTGAGACCATAAAGTGCTTTGCGAAGCCTACAAACTTCACTAGGTTGATGAGCGACACCAGGAGGAGGCATCATATAAACTTCTTCATGAAGATCACCATTCAAGAAAGCATTCTTGACATCCATCTGATAAATTCTCCATCTACGAACTGATGCCACTGCAATCATAGTGCGGACTGTCGTCATTTTTGCAACAGGGGCAAAGGTCTCTTCATAATCCATACCATATTCTTGGGAATAACCTTTAGCAACAATTCGAGCCTTGTATCGTTCAATGGACCCATCAGATTTGGTTTTAATCTTGTAGACCCAACAAGAACCAATGGGACGTTTGCCAGTTGGCAATGGAACCAAATCCCATGTATGAGTCTGATGTAGAGCAGTAAGTTCCTCAGCCATAGCATCCTGCCAAAGTGGATCACGAATAGCCTCTCTAAAGGATAAAGGCTCAGAAAGACGATGAATAGAAGCAACAAATGAAGCAAAGGAATTGGAATAAGAAGAATAAGCAAAATCTGGTAGTTTAGTAGACTTACGAACACGAGTGGATCGACGAGGTGGAGGATCATCCGCAACCTCAGGAGATGATTGAGTCGTCATAGGAGAAACAGAGGTGGATGTTTCGTCAACCAAAATATCAGATTCTGTGGCGCTATCAGTAGGAGCAATTGGAACTGGGGGTGAAACTTCTTCAGTGTCAATATTAAAAGGATCAATAAGAATGAGATCTGACTGTGTCATGTTATGTGAACTAGCAGGAATAGAGAAGAAGGGAATATGCTCCAAAAACACAACATGACGAGAAACATACAATTTTTGACTAACTGGATCAAAACAACGATATCCCTTCTGACCAACACCATAACCCAAAAAAACACATAAGGCAGACCGAGAAGACAATTTGTTGCGCTCAATATGAGGTTTAAGAACAAAACAAGTACAACCAAAGACACGCAATGATGAATAATCAGGCACATGTCCATATAATTTTTCGAAAGGGGACAATCCTGAGTTATGTGAGATTGGGATACGATTAATCACATAAGCAGCAGTAAGGATTGCTTCCCCCCAAAACACACTAGGAACGTCAGCTGACAACAAGAATGAACGGGCTGTTTCAACAAGATGGCGATGTTTCCTTTCGGCAACACCATTTTGTTGAGGAGTATCAGTACAAGAGGTTTGATGTATAGTCCCATCCGAAGCAAGTAAACGAGCAAAATCATTAGAAGTATACTCACCCCCCAAATCACAACGAAAACACTTTATGACAGCGGAGTGTTGAGTTTTCACAAGAGCTCTAAAATTGTTAAAAATTGTAAGATAATCAGACCTATGTTTCATAAGATAGACCCAAGAATAACGAGTGTAATCATCTATGAATGAAACATAATACCTAGAACCCCCTTTTGAGGATATAGGAGAAGGTCCCCATACATCAGAAGGCACAAGATCAAAAGGAGCAGAAGAAAAGGAAATACTTTTATAAAAAGGTAAGGCTGAAAATTTTGCCAGTTTACAACCACTACAATCAGAGATATCATGACTGTCCAAATGTCCTAAAACTCCTGTAGATACCAAAAATTGCAAACGAGACGCAGAAATATGACCTAAACGAGAATGCCACAAATAAAAGGTAGAGGACAAGTGACTTAAACGAAACGACGACAAATCCACACTAGAAGCTGTCACATCTGATACTTTGAGTTGATCCAAAACATAAAGTCCCCCTTGCTTACAGCCTGTCCCAATCACCTTCTGCGACCGCGGGTCCTGTATTGAACAAGTGGAAGAAGAAAATGAGACTAAGTAACCAGATTCACATAATTGACTAACAGAAACAAGGTTAAGAGTAAGACTAGGAATGTAAAAAACATCAGAGAGAGACACAAGAGATGTAACGATGGAACCAACACCTACTAATGGCATAGGAGTGCCATCAGCAGTCACAATTAATACAGAAGAATGAGGAGACAATGAAACAAAAGAGGACAAATGAGGAGACATATGATGAGAAGCACCTGAATCCAGAATCCATAAGGAAGAAGATATACCTGAGGTACTGGATGATGACAAACCTTTAGAAGATGAGGCCGACATAGCATGAGGCTGTGAATTGAGGAACTGCTGAAATTGCTGAAACATATATGGATCCAAAGATGGGGCAACCACTACATTATTGGAATGAGGTGGTCGAGGTGTCCAGAGAGTATTTTGTTGTGGACAATGTTGTTGCGGACGTTGTTGCTGCTGCTGCAATTTACCTCTATTCAACAATGTCGGACATTGAGCTTTCCAATGACCTTTTTTTTTTACAGAATGCACATTCATCAGAAGCGACCTTAGGGGATGGCTTAGAAACAGACAGACTGATAAGAGGTCGTTGTGGAGCTGCAAAAACAGATGGACTTGGAGGCAAGGTAATTTTCTTGTTGCCTTGAAACTTAAGACGAATTTCCTCTGCTAACAATTCACTGACTACTGAATCTACGGAAGGGAGAGGTGTACGATGTAGGATTGTTCCACGCAATCCCTCAAATTCAGGACGAAGAGCCATGAGAAACTGGACTAGACGTTGCGATTCTCTCCGAGTGATGTAAGCTTGAACTGTATTCAAATCTGAAGATTCTGTCAATGCTAACTGATCCCATAATTCAGACATAGCAGAATAAAAGTCTTGAATACTCATATCATTTTGCTGAAGCGCACGAATATCCGTCTCCAATTGATATTGTTTCGCAAAGTTAGATTGTGTATACAATCTAGCCAAATGATCCCAAACCTCTTTAGCAGTCTCATATTTTGCCAACTGGGCACCAATAGAATGCATAACAGAATTATTAATCCATGTGATAATCTTTGAATTGTCAGCCTCCCAAACATCTAATAAGGAAGCATAGTCAGCGACCTTGTTATCTATAGGTTTGACTCGCGTACCTGTGATATAGCTCCACATAGATTTCCCTCGTAAGAAATTTTTCATAACATAACTCCAATATGAATAATTTTTACCATCCAACTGTACGCTAATTGATTGGAGTGAATCATCCTTACGATTCGACATGATGATAATACAAAATTTTCCAAAACAACAAGCCAATTGGAACCAAATAGTACCAAATACCAATCAATTTCAACTACCAGAATTTGTAGAACAACAACAAACCCACTTCGAATTCCAGAATTTTAACTCCAATATCAATTTCAAGAAGGCAACAGACAATCCAAACGCTATAAAATTTCTTGCAGAACAAAAACCCACTAAATTATGAAAACCACCCCAATGATTGAAAGTGGCCAACCTCAAATTGATAAACCTCAAATTGTTGAACAACCACACTATCGGTGCAGCAAAAGGACAAAATTAAAAATTGATTAAGACCAAAGTTCAACCTCTTCAAAACAAAGTGCCGAACAAAGTGGCTATCGGCAAACCTCCAATGTGGCTATCGGCAAAGAACGAAGTGCCGAACGAAGGAACCTCCAAAAGCTGTGGCTATCGGCAAAGAACAAAGTGCCCAACGAAGAACCTTCCAAAAAACGAAATTTCAAATTGTCAACAAAGTAGCGGCGAACCTCCAAAACCATTGTCGACCTTTGCTATGAAACCATCTCATTGTCGGCAACCTCCAAACCCAATAACCCGCTCTGATACCATGAGAACGATAGAAAGAACTAGGGTTTGCATATTTACATTAAAAGATAAAATATACACTAATGAAGTTTATATAGATAGGGTAACAAAGAGAATGAATAAAAGACTAATCTACCCTTAATGACAAATAATAAAAACAAAATATTATATGTTAACATGTATGTATATATATATATATGTATGTATATTTCCAATAATATGTGAAGATTAAGATTCGAAAATCTCTTAACTTTTGATTGAAGATCTATATTTGTCTTAACCAGTTAAGCTATGCTCGGTTGGCATGAAAATGAAATTTGAGATCACCACATTAGCTAATGACATTCTCCCTTCTTTCATGATAAATTAAATTAAAGCTTCACCATTTTTTCCCGATCCCCTTGACACTGTTCAAAATCTTGAAATACATAACAGTTACTCGACGGTCACAACTAAATCTAAAAGTTTAAATCTTTTATCAATTTTCCTAACACTTTTCTCATTTATGGAAAGAAACGAATCAACATGTTACCGGCGAGTATTGGGATGAATACAATTGAGATTTTTTTTTTTTGACCATATGAGGTAGGGGGATTCGAACCACAGACCTTTCGATCATTATTACAAGTCTTATGTCAGTTAAACTATGCTCATGTGACATGAATACAATTGAGATAATTGGCAAGGAAAGTTTGGTACTCATCATTTGACAAGGTGAAACGAATGATAGCGAATATAATACCTAAATCTTAGGTTAAATTTTTTTTTTTTTTTTTTTTTGACAATATGTGGGGTGGAGGGATTCGAATCACAGACCTTGTGGTCATCAGTACAACTTTGTGTCAGTTGAGCTATGCTTTTATTGGCTAAGTTTAAAATTAATCTAGTATGATTTTAAGAAATAATATTTAAAAATACAAATTCCGTATATATATGAGACCGGACTCATAAGTTTAAGAAAAGGGCAAAAAAGGAAATAAATTTAGTAAATAGAAATTCCAAAAGAATTGATGGCCATATTTCAAGTTTTAAAAAAGAAACCACAAATAGAGGATGGGGTGGCGGCTATATAAACAGCAGTTGTTGGCCATTCACATCCATTCTTTATAATTTATATAACCACACAACGACATGATCAAATCCACACAAGTTCTACTTCTATGGATCTTGGCTCCTTGGACTCATCGGAAAAGGCTTCACTGCTATACTTACCCAACGGGGTGAATTCTTTGACTAGATTATAACCTAATGCTGTGTTTAATAGACAAGCAGTAAGATCAAGAGACCTTTTGATAAATGGGGTAAAATGACTGAATTAGTTTTAATTGTCAAAAATTGGTGACACAAGTAGCAAGGTTTAAATTTTAGGATAAATTTGCAAGTCTCTCATTGAATTGATAGGAAAAATCTCCATGAGATTCGGGGAAGATTTGAATTTAATTTGTGGGTGAATTTAATATTTTCATTTTAGTAGATATAATATTTTTAATAGAGCTATACAATGTAAAAGAAGAGAAATATAAATACAAGTTGAGTACATGGTATTTGTGATGTTAAATTTTTTATTTACGAAAAGATTATAAGACACTGTCACTATATACACTTTATCAATGGAGTTACAGGGTATTTGTTTGAATCGATCTATAAAAAAACTTAGTCCTATTCAATAGGAATTGAGCAGAGATTTATTTTAATAGTTTTTTAATACAAGATATTTGTGTATCTTAATGCCTATCTAAATTAGATTTAATGCATAAATTTGTGGTCATTAAAGTCATATGTTTTTTTTAATATACGGTTTACATGTTCTTGTCTTCTATATTTTTTTTAATGATGTATCGATAGATTTTTAATTATTTTGTATTTTCAATTTGTTGGTTGCTTAACGGTTTCCTTGATTTAAGAATTTTAGATTTGATTTAACTAGTTTAAGATTTTCGGTTATACTTTTAATCTGGGGTATTTTCGTAACTCAATATTTCATATTTATTAATTCATAAAATTGATTTGGCCATTTATCTAAATAATAGGGTCAGTTATATTTTTCAAAACAGACTTTTCTTTTTTGTCTATTCTTGCAGTTAACCCATAAATATAGGGCCAGATATCAAATAGACACACATAACATAAAATTAGCCCAATGATTCAAGACCCATGTCCATGAACAAACTATACTTGGCCCATTAAATAGATTATTCTTTTAAATTATTTATATATGATTAAAAATAGTTTTAAAATTTTACCAACTTTACCAAAAAAAAAAAAGGAAAAAAAATAGTTTAAAAACTAATGAAAATAATTAATTTTTGTTGATCTCCATTGCTAAAGAAAATTCATATATACCTAAATAGACTCTTCCACCAAAAAGAGAAAATAAATATAAACAGATGGGAGGATAATTTTAAGAACTAGTTGAATAGAAAGTGTTATATAATTTGTGAGTGAAAAAACTGAACTATATAGATATTTTATTTTAAATTCTTTTTATTACAACAAATTTGGAGATATAAATTTGGACCCTTCTACCTCAAATCTAATAAAATAATAGATGCTGAGGAAAAAAAAGTAAAATGCCTTAATTGCTAAGTTATATTCATATATAGATTTTTAATTTTATATGCTTAATTATGGATAATGTAAAGTGTATTTCATTATTTATGTTTTTCTATTTTTATTAGAAAAAAAATCAATTTATACCCTTAGACTTTGGGATTTGTAGTAGTTTAAGTCACAAACTAATAATTGTATCAATTTAAACCCTAAACTTTTATAAGTGAATCAATTTAGACCCTACATTAGTGATTTATAACTATTTACACTTAATTCTATTTGAAATCAACTTAGAATCACCGAAATAAATATATTCTTTTCCTAAAATTCTACCAAAGTAGCAGGACAAATTACCCACAATTCTTTCTAAATAAGCATAGAAAAATAGATGAAGACAAGAAGATAAAAAATCAGTCATATTAATGAAATGTCCCTACTATCCATTTGATTTCTACATTTCTTTATAATATTACATTAATTTTTGCATTTAAAGAAGGCTTATATTAAAAAAAAAAAAATTTTACCAAACGCATATTAATCTTTTCCTGTATTTTCAAATTTTGAATTCAAATTTAAATTTTTTAAATTTGAACTAAACATGTTTTTAGATGTAGTGAAAATAAGAAATTTGTTTTCATTTTCAAAAACAATTTTCAAATTACAAAACAAACAAGGCCTACAATTTTTTTGTCTTCAAACTTTGACTTGGTTTCTGAAAACATGGGAAAAATGTAGATAACAAAACAAAAAAACTTGTGAGTGAAAGTAGTACTTATAAGCTTAAATTTTTAAAAACAAAAAACAAAAAACCAAATGGTTATCAAACGAGACCTATGTTGATGGTCAAATTTGGTCGGGAGGAGCACACCTGACCTTCACGTGCCACCAACGGTAAATTTGTTTGAGAGGGGGGAAGACGTGGCCTGCAAGACAGTAAACCTACACACCAGTGTGGTGCTAGCCACACCGCCTCCGATGCTTAAGTCAGAAAACGGAAGGAAGAGCTAGAGTGCAAGAGGAGAAAGTCGAGAATAGAGTTCGGGATCCCTTCTTCAGTGGCGAAGAGGGGTTTAAATACCTACTCATGCTCCTAGGGTTTTTAGGAATTCGGACGCATTTCGGGACGAACCAGGCGGAACCGGGGCGGCTAGAGGCTGCTGGGACCGAACGGAGTCGGACGAACTCGGCCCGAGCAAGCGGGCCGAGGGTCGGGCCAAAAGCCCGATCCCTTCGGCCTTGGCCCGACCCCTTGGCCCGTTTCACCTCCAGGGTCCATCCTTCGACCCTATTTCTGGGCTCGCGTCGGGTTATTCTCGTCAGCTCCTTGTACATCGGAGTGGTCCAAAATTACCCATAACAACCTATATATAATCTAATAACTCAATACCTAGGTTTCTACATATAGCTTCAAACACTTGTCCATAGATATATTTATATATTTTTTGATAAACTAATAAAAGATGTGTCTAAGTTGTATTTTTATTAAATAATTTATATCTATAATATATAATCTATACTACTATATATAAAAGGGGCTAAGAGATGAGAATCTTTACTTTCCTCTTTTGCCCTTACAGTTTTAATAAATTCCTATTTTGCCCTTCACTCTTTGTTGATGGGGTATTGACTCTTTGGGTCAAGGTGTCCGTTGAGAGAAATTTGTACAATGAAGTAGTTTTTCAAACATGACTATTCGATAAAAAGTAAATTTTTAAGCAACAGTATATCATTAGATCGAATAGTTGCAATTGATTTTACCCTTCACTCTTTGTTGATGGGGTATGACTCTTCGGGACAAAGTGTCCGTTGAGAGAAATTTTTACAATGAAGTAGTTTTTCAAACATGACTATTCGATAAAAAGTGAATTTTTGAGCAACATTATATCATTAGATCGAATAGTTGCAATTTATAAGCTGACGAGATGCGATTATTGAGGTGGAGGTGGTTACATGTTGAATCAATTTATCCATTTGTGTAGCGGTGCATCCATTTAATGATTTAAATTAAAATGTATTAAAAAAAAACTGGTCATTAGTCACATCTTTCCAAAAAACATCAATCGTATATATATAAAATAAACATGTTAGTGTAAAATTATTTTTTCTTTCTCACTTCTGCTTCTGCCACTTCACGAAGGAAAATCAACAAGAATCTATGATCACATGAAAATATAAGTCTTCAATCATTTGAATGTTTTAATTTCTTTTTGAAAATTTTGTAATTTATCTCCTACAACTTCTTTCTTCAATTTCATTCCATAGAATCTTCATGTTTATCACTCAAATTCATCAAATCTTTTACATTAAATATAGAAACAAAATGTTTAAACAACGAAAAATCATTTTGCTCATTTATTATACTCAAAATATTTTCGATCATGGTAACAAATAAAAACTTTAGTTTCTTCTCAACAATTAAAAAAACATAATAAATGAACATATAACCTAATTCTTTTGTAAGGTTTCAAACTCTAATTTCATTTGTAAAATTATGAGCAGTATATGGGTAGGGGAGATACTTTATTACGCTTTACTTAGTAGTGAAATGGAAGAGAAGAGAAAGCAATAAAGTTGTGAAAAGAAAACATTTTTAAACATGTGAATTAGTAGATAGAGGATAAATTATAAATCATAAAACAGATGAGAGAAATGTTCATAAAGATATATAAATAATAAAGCATATTTAAAAAAATAAATATTTTACATAATTTCAAAATAGATCTAAAAAATAATTGTATAAAGAAACCTTATTAAAATTCTATTACATTTAATAAATATTTCGTAGATATCCAAAATTAATTTGTTTCTTTTCTCAAATGTGATTGACATGATATGATTGTCATATTTAAAAAAAAATTCTTAAAATATGTCTAATGGATAAATAAATAAGGTTTAGTTTTGATCATATATATTATTTTTGCTATTTTTTTTCAAAATTTTATGTTGGAAATTTTATATTGTGTACTTATGCTTTCTTTTCCAACAAAATAACTCAATTAAATTAAAATAATTTATATAGTTAAAACAAAACCAATTGTTAATAAAATAAAGGGAAAAAATACACTTTTAGTTCCTGAGGTTTGAGTTAGGTTTCATTTTGGTCCCTAAGTTTTCAAACTCGACAATTTAGTCCTTGAGGTTTGGATTTCGTTACACTTTTGGTCCCTCCATCTAATTTTCTGTTAAACCCTAACGGAATGCTGACGTGGCATCTATAAAATATATCATTTTTTAATATTTTTATTTATCTCTCCTCCTCCTTCTTCTTCTTCTTCATCAGCACACCAGCGACGCCCGGCCGCCACAGACGACTTTTTTTTTTTTTCTTCTTCTTCCCCTTCTTTTCTTCTCCTTCCTTCTTCCTTTTTTTTTCTGTTTTTTATTTCAAAAAAATAAAGGACTGCAAGAATACAAATCCATGAGCTGTTCTGAAGCCATTAACGAGCTTCCCTCTCCTCTCTTTTTTCCTTCTTCTTCTTCCCTCTTTCTCCCTTCCTTTTCTTCTTTCACTATTTTTATTAAAAGAAAGAAAAAAAAAAAAAAGAAAGCGGTCGCCCAGATCTAGAACTCACACCGCAAAATGAAGGCCCTACTCGACGTTATTCCTTCTCCTTCCCCACGACGGCCAGATCTGAGCTCCCATTGTCACGCTTCAGATAATAATGAACCTCTTTTCTCCCTTTGAAAACCCATAAACGGAGAAACCTTGGTAAAATTTGAAAACCCCAGATTTAAACCTTGGAACAAAAAATTACAGGATGGGGCAAAAACCCAGAGAGAAGAATTGAGATAGATGTCTCTTGTGTGTTCTTCTTCCTCAAATTCTTGTATAAAATTTGATAAAGAACTAGTTTGGGAATCAAGTAAAACCTCCGACAAGGAACTCGCTGGGGCTCGATTATTCTAGCATTTTTTTTTAGAAGCAAACAGTTCATTAAACCAAAGAAAAATTGTTCATATGTGTATCACATATAGGACAGGAACCCCTATTTTTGTGATGAACACAACTTGTATCAACCTCATTCTTTGCTAAAAGCCAATTGGGAAACATAGAGACCCACTTTTTTGGACCATCTTCCGCATAAGCTCTGCAAGCTAAAGTATGGGCCAGATGGTTATGAGCCCGAGATATATGGGCTATAGATACCACATTCCTCATTGAGCATAGGTGTTGGGCTTCATTAATGAAGAAACTCAACTCTGTATCAACCAAGTCTTCCCCATTAATCAATTTCACCACTTGAAGACAATCACTTTCCACGAAAAGTCTCACTCCCACTGTGACTGGAGGGAATCTCCCAAAGACCTTCAGAAATTGCAAGAGCCTCGAGCCAACTGATATCCCACGCCAAATGAACTCGTCTGAGATCCGCCGCTACAAGAGCTCCTTTCCAGTCGCGAAGAGCCCATCCCACGCCACCACATTTGCGATCTGTGTTCCAAGAAGCATCACAACTTAGCTTCCAACAGCCATCGAGGATGGGGATCCATTTCTTCTGCACGGTCGAATCAACTGATGAGTCGTCGTCGCTTCCGCCCTCTTCTGGTACATCTGGAAAATCGCCTTCGCTTCGATCTGGAACAGACGGTTGGAGACAACTTGTCCGGTAAGACTCTTCCTCTCCCAGTAGCTCTTGAATTGATTTGCTGATCTGATGTTGAAGACTGTCTCTGATATCACTTTATGTTGGTCTCTGATTATTGTGACTGATAGAATTACGAACAAACCATATTTTCCAACATATGATAAGACTACTGCATTTTATCTGATGACCAATCTCCCTTGCATTCCCAATACTCTGCCATAATCCCTCTAAAATCATAGAGATCGGCCATACTTCCCTGGCAAAAAAAAAAAAAAAAAACAATCCAAGTTAGCAAGAGGAAAATATATAACCCATAATCCTTTAGTCACCTTACAATGCCAAAAGAGGTGGGAAGTTGTCTCTACTTTCTCCCTGCAAAGGAAACATATAGGCCACACATCCAACCCTCTTTTATTAAGGTTGGACAGAGTTGGTAATATGTCATTATAGAGCTTCCACCCGCAAATTTTAATCTTAGGGGGTAGTTTGAGCTTCCAAAAAACCTTCCATCTAGATTCCCATTCCTTGGAATTAGATGAAGAAGCTTGGAATCTTTGGCTCATCTGACATCCCAAGCGATAAGCACTCTTCACAGAGAATCTTCCTTTTGGGTCAAGATTCCAAATAATTTATTCCTCCCCCATATTAGACTTAGTAGGAGTAGCTAAAATGGCTGAAGCGTCTACTTCCAAAAAGGAAGCCCGAACCAAAGGTTCGTTCCACATGCCATTAGAGCTTTTAAGCTGAACCACAGTAAAATGTCTAATATTAGGATGGGTGAAAATTGGTTTGGCCATCCCCTCTTTACGAATCCAAGGATCATTAGAAATGTCAATACTAAAACCATCTCCAACTTTCCAACGATATCCTTCTTTGAAAAGCTCTCTCCCCCAAAGGATGCTCCTTCACGTGTAGGAAAGATTGGACCCTAGAGGTGCTTTGAGAAAATGACTTGTTTTAAAGTACCGACCCCTAAGAACTTTGGTTAAGAGACTATTGGGATATCTAATCAGCCTCCAACTTTGTTTGGCCAGCATAACATGATTGAACAGAGATAAATCTTTGAAGCCTAGACCACCACACGTTTTATGAACACAAAGTTTCTTCCAGCTTCGCCAATGGATTTTCCTTTCTGAATCCGTAGATCCCCACCAGAACCTAGCACAAAGAGCATTCAAATCATTACACAGGGAAAACGGAAATTTAAAACAACTCATAGCATAATTAGGAATAGCTTGCGCTATGGACTTTATAAGCAATTTTTTCCCATCAGATGAGAAAAACTTCCCTTTCCATCCTTGAAGAGCTCTCCAAACTCGATCCTTGATGCTACTGAAAATCTCCTTTTTATTCTTGGCGTTCTGGGATGGTAGTCCAAGATATTGTCCTAAATTCTTTGTGTGTTGGACCTTCAGCTCCTCATGAATAGCACGAATCATCACCTCCTTTATATTAGGGCTCACCATGAAGGTTGATTTCTCATAGTTAATTATTTGTCCAGAAGCTTTCTCGTACGTATTTAGGATATCTCTTATAGCCTGCAATCTGTGTTAGTAGCTTGGAAAAATAACAAACTATCATCAGCATAAAAAATTTGAGTAAGAGAAGGGCAATACTTATTTATCTGCAAACCTGTCACCTTCCTAGTAACATCAGCTCTATTTAAAAGCCCCGATAACCCCTTAATGCAGATAAGGAAAAGATACGGGGAGAGAGATCGTCCTGTCGAAGGCCCCGTTTTGGAACAAATTCCTTCCTCGGGGTTCCACTTAACAACACCTGGAATGCAACCGACTCCACGCATCTCATGACTAGATCTACCCATCTACTGTTAAAGCCCATTTTCCCCAAAATGCTCCGAATGTATATCCATTCCACACGATCATACGCCTTACTCATATCGAGTTTCAAGGCCACAACCCCGTCCTTCCCAGATCTTCTGTTCTTCACTGCATGAATACATTCGAATCCAATGATGGCATTATCAGTAATCAATCTACCTGGCACGAAAGTAGATTGGGTAGGAGATATGACCATGTCCAATACACGTTTCAATCTGTTGGCAATTACTTTAGCAATGATTTTGTAAATCACATTACACAAACTGATTGGACGATAATCTTTCATCATTTTGGGATCCTTTACCTTCGGGATAAGAGCAATGAGAGTCTTATTAATTTCTTTTAAGGATAACTCTCCATTAAGGTACTGCAGACAGATCTTGCATGTATCTTCCCCAACAATATCCCAAAATTTCTGATAAAAGATCGCCTGAAGACCATCTGGGCCAGGAGCTTTTATTGGATGCATACTCTTAAGAACCCCCCAAATCTCTTCCTTCGAAAATTTTTGAACTAGAACATCATTCTGCTCATCTGAGATGGACGTGGGAATGGTTTCTAATATATGATCGATGAATTCCATCTGAGGTTCCGAAGATTGGAAGATCTTAGCGAAATAGCTATTCACAATACACTCCATTCTGTTATCTTCTTCAGTCCAGATTCCTAGGTCGTCCATAAGACCCCTGATACGATTCCTTTTCCTTCTCGTATTGGCTCTCATATGAAACCATTTGGTGTTTCTGTCTCCCCAAAGCAACCATTCTTCACGAGATCTCTACTTCCAGTAGATCTCATCATCTTCTAGAAGGCTTTATAGAGTTTCCTTCATTTCCCTCAAAACAGCCCTATTGAATTTTCCATCCTTATTTGAAAGATTCTGAATCTCTCTTTCTATTTTCGAAATCGCTCCTCTAATCGATCCACCATATTTACGACGGCTCCAGTTGCACAGACTCATAAGACAATTCATAGTTTTATTAGAATATTCCATAATATCATGACAACCTTGAGAATTCCAAACTTCCTCCACAATAGCTCTACAGTCCTCATACTTACACCACCCTTCCTCAAATCTCCGAGGCCTCTTGGGAGAAACAAAACTTTGATTCAAGGGCTTAATGGACTATTCAGCAAGTAATGGTCTATGATCAGAGGCTATGCGAGGCAAGTGAGAAACATTAAAGAAATTGCATCTATTATGCATATGAACATTCAGAAGAAAACGGTCAATTCTCTCCCAAATAAGATCGCCTGGAAATGGTTATTACACCATGTGAAATCAGGACAATAAAGCCTGGGTTAAGAAGGCCGCACAAATCAATCACATCTCGAAACGCTTGCATAACATTTTCCTGACGAGGTACCCCTCCCTGCTTCTCTTCGCTACTGAGAATTTCATTGAAATCGCCCCCTAACACCCACGACACATCACTATCATCTCTCAGACGCTTCATAAGATTCCATGTTTCTTTATGAAGCTCTCTCCTAGGATTGTCATAGATCCCCGTGAATCTCCACATGAAGTTATTATCCTTCACAAGAGCATCAATGTGTCCTGATGAATCGTCACATCAATCTCATTTTTCCACATCAGCAGAAGGCCACCACTCTGAACATTACTCGGAACTGGCAAACAACAATCAAACTGTAACTCATTCTTATATCTATCTCCTCTTTTATCCTGACGACGGGTTTCCATTAAGAAAACCAATTGGGGTTGGTGGCTGCGAATGATGTGTCGCAGCGCTCTTAATGTCCGGGGGTTCCCCAGCCCCTGGACATTCCAACTTAAGGTTTTCATTGTGCTCGGCGGGGCTGTCCCGCAACCTCCACCAATTTTGCATTTTTTTCCGGATCCAAAACCATCAACCTCTTTTTGCATAATTCTTCATCTGCCTCATCAAAACTAATAGCGTGTTTGACTCCGATTGTAGGCTTACACAAATTTTCCATTGATTGTTCACTTTCCATTTTATTGCGAGGGATACGTTTCCAACCTTTAGTTTTACCCTGACCTCTCGGCTGTTACGAGGGTTGTCCAGCAGAGTTCCTTTTCCTTTGGGATCATGTGAATGACCTGTAATAGAAGCAAAAGTTGACTCCATAGAACTGACCCTTTCCTCATCTTTTGACCCACTCTCCTCTTTTGACCCAATCTCATCTAAATCAACCTCCATAATTGAGCAATAACATTCCTTTTCAATTGGGTCGTTATTCCCAGATTCACTAGCCGAATTCTTTATACAAGTATTTCCTTTTGTGATATTATCCTCATTTAATGCCATACTTATTTCTCCTTCCTTAATTTTCGCCCCCCTTGACTCCGTTTCTTTGTCCAATGTTTCCATTTCTGTAATTTTGACCATTGGAGCCATCGACGGTGTTGCCTCTGTTGGAATGTTCGTTGCCGTTATGTTCATCGGGGAAGACCCATTTTTGGATGGTTGGCCCCGCCCCACCGCTTCTTCAAATTCTTTCCCTTTTTTGACCGGTAGCTTCTCTCTTTTCTCGAACTCAGACTCCTCGTCTGTTTGTTGCATCCCTCTCCACCCTCTTCTTCCGCCGTCCCATCCTCGACCTCTTCCATGACCAGCCTGATTAACTATGGACCTAGGAAAAAAATCATACTCTTTTGGTTTCAACAGAACCGGTTCGCGCATCCATGCTTCATATGGAAGATCCTCCACGGGTAGACCATCATAGTTAGAACACTCGCACTCCTTTAATATGTGCCCCAACATACCACACCCATAACAAAAATTCGACAACTTTTCATATGTAATTGGAATCCATCGATCATCATTTGAATCCTCCGAAGATAAGAAAATTCCCCTCTTCAAAGGCTTGGTAGCATCTATTTGTATTTTCACTCTCAACGAACCACCGCGACAATGATCTAACTCCTCCTCTAGATCAATCTGATTTACCTGTCCAAGTATGCTCCCTATTTCCGTTGCCACTTTCCTGGAAAAACACGCAAATGGGAGTTTATAAAAATGAATCCAAAAGGACACATACCTGAACTCAATATCTTCCCCGTAGTTGCCCCCCCTTGGCTCCTTGAACAGTAACAGTGCTTTGTCAAAAAACCAAGGGCCATTGTCCTCAATTAGACTTTTTATTCGTCCGTTCTTGAACTTGCACAGAAACAAGTTGAATCCCACTTTACTGATAGTAGTATGTTCTTGGTTCCATATTCGGGGCATCTTGGATTTGAACATGTCGGGATTAATTTGCTTCTGAGAAAGGATTTTGCACACCAACGCATTCTCCAACTTCTTCTCCGATCTATCAATTTCCTCATCTTTCAATTTGAAAACACTAGCTCTTTCTTCTTCAGTAACCTTCAGCTCTGTGAGTTGTTTGACCAACGTTTCTTCATCCTTCTGTCCTTCCATGACAATAATAGCCGAAGACCACCGCCTCAGGAACACCACCTCTACGCAGATCTGACTGCTCCAATCTGGCACCCTGGCCGCCCTTCTTCCACCGTTATCTTAGAGAGAAAACGGAGAACCAATTATTGCTTATTGATTGATTCGATTGAAATGATTATTCTAGCATTGAAAAAAAAGTTAAAAAACGAAGAAAAATTATTTTAGCATTTTTTTTCATTAACTATTACTCTTTCAGTAGATTATTTAATTGAAACCTATATATAAACAAGTGTTTTGTTTTTGTTTTTTTTACAACACGTGGAGTGGGAGAATCAAACCACAGACTTGATCGTTTGTATATTCAAAAAACAATTATTTTGGTCTAACTTTTTAACTTTAAAAACTATTACAATCTTTTAAACTAGTGTTTATTGATCAATTGATTTTGTCAAAAGTGGGATTTGAACCCACGCCCTCTCACGAAGACCAGAACTTGAGTCTGGCACCTTAGACCACTTGGCCATCCTGACATTTGATTAATAAATCAAAACAATAGTTATTAATTAATTGTTATTTTCATATTGTATATAACAACCATCTTAGATTACTTATTTTCAAATAAATTCAAAATTTATTTATTCTTGAGTTTGGAACATTATTTAAGATTATACGTCCTGTTAAATTTTATTCAAATGGATATCATCTGAAATTTGGAGATAAGATCAAATTTCGAAGATAGTTCAATGAATTGAAACTCCAATTACCTTCATTGAGGCCAATAAAGTTCAAGCATTGTTGTGTTTAAAAAAATTGAGTTAAGGATCAAAATATATATTTTTACATAAAATTTAATGATTAAACCATATTATTTGAAAGCAAAATGGCTAAATTGAAACCAATATAAAAGTTCAAGGATCCAAATAAAACTTACTTTTCCATTAAACAAATTGACTTCATACGAGCTTTTTGACATAATTTATTTATTTTTTAGATAAAAAAAATTAATGAAATCTATATATTCATTAAATATAACATAAATATATGTCAATAAGAAAATAAATTATAGCTTTGCCATAACAAATTAAGTTGTGTAGTTGTGTTTCTTAAAATAAGAAATTAGCATGTCCATCTCATTTGACCTTTTGTGTCTATTGAAATTTCCAAATTGTAAAAAGTTGTAATTATGTCTTCATATATACTTTTAAGTTATGTTTAGGAAAAAATACACTTTTAGTCCAGACGGGGACGGGGGAGGGAGGTCTCCTCTGTTTTAATAAAAAAAAAACAAGAAGAAGAAGAAAGTGGGAGAAGAGAGAAGAAGAAGAAAAGAGGAGGAGGAGGAAAAAAAAAACAGTACTGCCAGCGGCAGGCGGCGGTCGTCAGAGTTAAAGAAGAAGGATGGTGGTTGTGAGGAAGAAAAATGATGATAGTTGGGTTGAGAGGAAGAAGAAAGGAGGGGAAAAAGAAGAGGGATAATGAAAATTTTAAAATATATATATATTTTAATTATTTTATTTTTAAAATTTTAAAATAAATTTTCAATAAAAAAAAAATAGGTGCCACGTCAGCAAACCGTTAGTTTTTAACGGAAAAATGGATAGAGGGACTAAAATGCAACTAAAATCAAACCTCAAGGACTAAACTGTCGAGTTTGAAAACTCAAGGACCAAAATGAAACCTAACTCAAACCTCAGGGACTAAAAGTGTATTTTTCCCTTATGTTTATATGTAGTATTTTGCGCTTGTATTTAGCACATGCTTATTTATCATACTTCAACATGTAGATAAGACTTTATTATTTTTTTTTTAATTTAGATGAAGTAATTTACAATTGATAGCAATTTTTTTTTTATTATATATTAAAAAAGTAATAGCTTTTATAAGTACTAGTTTAAAGACACGTGCAATGCACGTTAAATTTCACTGTTTTTATTGAAAAAAAAAAAAAAGACCTTGCCTAGAAGTCTAAACTATACATTATTTTGTTATAGGTTCATTTAGAATGAATATGAAGTACTTTGCGCATGGTTTGAAATCTTTGGAATATAGTTTTTTATGGTGAAAATTAAAAAATTTACACTAATGAAAAATAAATTGAAAAAGAAATAAAAAAATTACACTAATGATGATTGGTAATTGTTAGATAAAGTAATTATTTATAAGAAAAGTCATATTATATGCATAAAAATCCATGCACACAGTTGAATATGCATGTCAAAGAAAAAATTAATCATATGACAATCACTTACAAATAGTATAAAATCCATTAAACCACACACACAACCAGTAAAATTAACAATAAAAAAGAAAATCTCAATATGAAATTTCATGCAATTAAAAAAAAAAAATATTTCATCAAAATTCCATGATGAAGTGAATTTTACATAAAGATAAAGTGTGGTGTGTTTTGGGTAACATACACAATAGTAAAAGACAAAAATTAATTGCAATCTACAATTTTATAGTAAAGTATTCACAACTTTTACACATTAAAAGAAACGTAATTCCATTATGAATGAAAATGAAAAATGTAGCCAATTTTAACTTTAGTAAGAAAGAGATAATATACTTATGAAATAAAGGGAATTCATGAAATAACAACTCTTGAATCTATGGATACAAATAATATAACTACGAAATTCATGAATCTCAACAACAACAACATGCTTTGCAAAAAATCATTTATCTATGAAGAACACACGGAAGCCAATAAATGAAGAACTAACTCGAAAAAAATAATTATATAACATAGTTCAATGCTTTTATACATGGATTGCATTATATTTATACGCAAATGGATGCATCTATTGATGTATAACCACCTCTACTTAATAGTCGTGTCTTGTCGATATTAATTGCACACATTTGAATGAATAGACACATATATTCGAAGAGTCACATCATCATTTGAACAGTCATGTCCTACCAGTATACATTGCAACTATTCAACCTTTCTCTCAACGGATACTTCAACTCGAAGAGTCATGTCCCATCATTGAAGGGCAAAATGAGAATTTATTACAAATTTAAGGGCATAGTAGGAAGGCAAAGACTCTCCACTCTTAGCCCCTTTTATATATAGTATAGATTTTTTCATAATTTTTTTTACTCTCGTCTATCATTGATAGATTGTATCACTGATATACTATTGTTATAGTCCATTAGTGATAGACCTTTATTAGTGATAGAGACATCTATCATTAATAGACTATTTTTATGTGTGTCGTTAATAGATTGGTCAAGCACTGATATATGTCTATCATTAATAGACCATTTTTATGTTTATGATTGATAAACAATTTTTATGTCTATTGTCCATATCTCATTAATATGTCTATCATTAATAGACTATTTTTATGTTTATTAGCTATCATTTTTATATTTGATAGATTATTTTTGTGTCTATCACTTGAAAAACATTTCCATGTTTATCATTGATACACTATTTCTACGTTTATCAATGATAGATGTTTATAAGTGATACACATATACCATTAATAGACAAAAAAAAAAATATATGTATATTAGTGATGCATTGCAATTCATATTAAAAGGTATATGTTGTCATGTGCCTACGACGTAAAGCAGCTGACATCCTCGAAAAGGGATATTTTAAAATAGGAGTTGCATGACAATATCAATCTTTTTAAGATGTGATTGGGTACGATAATAAAATATAAAAACTACATTTAAAAAAATGGTATGTGAAAACTAGATTTAGGCTCACGTGTTGTTTGTATGGGGAATGTGTTAGCATCTTACACCTGCCAAAAACGGTGGTCAAATTCTACCTTGAATCGCAAAGGATTTATAGAGAAAAGTTTGTTTATGAAAAAAGTTAAAACAATATCTTATTTCACCCTCCATTCCTCCAATATTTCAAGTCATAATCCCATAAAATAAGTGGAAATTATCCATTAATTTAGATATATTAGAATTAATCCCAATACTTAAGTAAAAATTTTTGGGATCAAAATCTTGGACTCCCAAAGATTACGATCCCTCATGTAATCCCTCTGAATTTCCAACCTATCTAAGCAACGTTGCTAACCTTATACCTTAGTACTAGCCCGAACGTACTGACATTTTTGATAGCATAACAGTGTAAATATAGCTACCCAAAATTTTATGCCCTAAAAATAAAGATGCAACACTTTTATAGTCAGAAACACCAAACAATACCTTCACACTAGTTGGGATTAAACCAACATGCTCAACTTCCATACCAATACTAAAGAGACTCACAACTTAACAAAGGGCCTTCAACCTTGGGTGACAATACTTAAATAGGAAAAGACTTGTACTTCTTGCTAAACAGTATACTTAAAGAATGGAATAGTAACATCAAAACACAACCTAACACGAACTTCCAAAAACAAATATAATAACACACAAACCTCAACTAGAAAACAAAGCGGCAATTTTTAACGCAAACATTTTCAGGTAATCGTCAATTTCCCTAATTTTAAGTCTAATTAATCTAATTTTCTTTTAATTAAATTGGATTAAAGAGTTGATTGGAGTTTTAGTTAAAGGCTGATGACATTATCGTAATTAGAAATTTAGAAGGAGAGTTAGTCAAACCAAAACACTGACTCATTCCTTTTAGCCACATGCAGTCCGAGACGGGTTCATCTTCTTCCTTCCTCTCTTCTTCATTAGCATGTCTCTCTCTTCCCTCTTCGAGTTTCTAGTGAACCAACGACATCAGGGATGAGTTTCTCAACTGTTTCAACTCAACAGCAACGTGTAGTAGTCGTTTAAGCATCGCTCCACTCGTGGGTCACCTTAGATCTGCGTGGGTCAAAGTGGACAACAAACTTTTCTCCCAATTTCCGACATCTCAAGCAAAATCAATTGTGGGTTTGTGAATTTCTGTGAAACTTGTGACCAATTGTGCGTTGTGTGGAATACCCACTAAATTTTGATCCCAATTCTAAGATATCCATTGGGATTGGAGTTCGACGCGTCGAATTCAAATCAAATTAGAAGAAAACCAGTAAGATTAAAGTTCTATTTTGGGTGAGTTTCTTTCTCCAAATTTGTCTCGTTAGCGATTGTGTGGTAAGAGAAATTAGTAGAATAATTTCTCCTATTTTGGGGAACTTTTGGTGTAGTTTGCCTAAGAGCTTGGAATCTAAGGAATTGGATAGAAATTCGTCAAGCATTCGGTAAGTAGTCATTTGGATTCAACTCCCATATTTTAGACCTATTATAATTGGCAATTGTAAATGTTAGCGTTATGTAAGTGGCCATTTGGATTGCTTCTCAATAATGGCCATGTGAACTAAAGTAAGCATGTTTAGGTGGATGACTTGACTCAATTATTTATATACTATGATTGTTGGTATTGGCTATTATGTGGAAATGAAATTGGAATAATTATGTCCACACAAATTCTAAGTTAGGAAGCATGACCAAGTTTCCTAATTATTGGTCTTGTTGCTCTGTTTCGCGTCGGAAATAGAGGAGGTAGGTCCCTCCTCCCGTTGCCAATGCCGGAAAGGGGGAGGAAGCTCTTCCTCCCTCTCCCACTTTTTTATTTTTTTAAAAAAAAGAAAATGAAGAGAAAGGAGGAGAAAAAAATAGGTTTCACATGACAGAATGTTCAAAAGGACTAACCCACACAATACTTTAGTTAGCTTAAGTTGGGGATAGGTAATTTCCCTAGACAGAATGTTCCATGTTTCTCAGTTATGGCCCTAACATTAGAAACCTAAGTGAATGTCTCAGTTAGGTCTCACATGATTTTAAAACCAAAGTCAAATTTTCATGCTATCAGTTTCAACCCTAATTAAGTAGGCTACTTACTGAGTATATTCTTATATACTCATACATGCTACATGTTTTTTCCCTATCTAGTTTGCTCAACTTTTTTCAAGGAGAGACAAATGCTTTCTTCTTCTTTTGAATGGATTGACCGATAGAGGTTGAATGAGGCTAGAAAACTTGGAGTGATGATTGAAAAGTGAAACAACCAAAAGATTTCTAAGCAATGATCTAAGCTATCCGAAGTTGTTGAAGTATGGAGCTTGAATCGCCTCTTATAGACCTTCAAAGGTAGAGTTTTGTATGAACTCAACTCCTAGAATAAACTAATTGAGTTCTTTACTCATGCATGTGCTATGGAGGCCCACAAGAATTTAAAGAACATTTTTTATTTCAAAATAGAATAAGATGAACTACACATCAAAACAAATGATAATTTAGATCCCATAAGAAAGACGAAATGACAAGTGTCAGAATTTTAAGTTTAAACAAAACCTTTCATGGTCTCTAAATTTTTAATTCAAGCATAAACCAATTAAGAAATTTAAAACAACTTGGAATGCATAAACTTAAACAAAGAAAATATGCTCTCTAGGCTCTCATGGCCATCCCAGCAAACTCGATCAATTGCCTTGTACCTTTTGCCTTTACCTAAAAAACATTTTATAAGAGAATGAAAGTATTTAAAATATTTAGTAATTTAATTATCAAAACATGTTTTGGTGGCTCCTAAAATTTTTCTCTTTAAGCTTCTTAATTATTGGGATATACATCAATATCATGCACATCGTAGACACATTAATTTCATGTGTAGTCTATGGAGGAACGTCAATTTCACGAAGCATGACCTAGATACACATCAATTTCATGTTCCTAAGCCATGTGTAGGTATCTCTTAAAGTACATCAATTTTATGTACACTTTCTAAATTCAAGAAGCTAAAGATCATTCTAAATTCATGCATAATACATAATTTTTGGGTGACCACCAATTCAAAAATTGCAAATTTGATCCTATAATTTATCATCATTAACATATATAATAAATTCTATACTTAAATAATACATATTATGTTTAAAAAAAATTAAAAAAAATCCTGAAAATTGAGGTCCCATTTGATAACCATTTAGTTTTTGGTGTTTGAAAAGTATTTTGGTTTTCTCCCAATTTTCTTGCAATGGTTTTGTTAAGGACACATTTGAGTTCTTAACCAAATTCCATAAACAAAAACAAGTTTTTGAAACTTACTTTCTTTAGTTTTTAAAACTTGACTTGGTTTATGAAAACAAAGGAAGAAAGTTAATAAAAAAGAAAAAGAACTTATAGGTGGAGATAGTGTTTATAAGGTTAATTTTCAAAAAAAACAAGTGAATGGATAATGTTAATAAACCATTTGTCCATGGAGTTGATAAAAGAAGTGGAGGGTAAAAAATTATTGGAAAGAATTCTGTCCTTTCATTTTAGAACTATACATTTTAATTTAAATGTTTTTCAAGAATGCATTTTTTAAAAAACATTTTGTATAAAAATGTTTAGAATTTAAACACTCATATGTTTGGTTTCATTTTCTCACAAATGTTTTTATACACAAGTTATTGTATACTTAAGAAGTCTTTTTAAAAAAGTTGGTTTAAGTGTTTGTCTCAAAATGATTTATTTATCAATATCATTTTCTAATAAGTCATTTTTAGTGGTTGCCAAACACTAGAAATTTTTTCAAAATGATTTTTTTTTTCAAAATTAAACACTTGAAAAGTTAAACCAAACACACCCTATATCTTAGTAAGCATAGGAAGGTATATCAAGTACTAGGGAAGCTTGATGACCTATTTCTTTCTTTTTCTTTTCTTTTTTTTTTTTTAGAGGAAAATATGTTTGATATGTAGTCCTTGGTTTCATCCTCTCAACTTCTATATTGAAGTTTATACTTATATATTCTTCAATTTAATTAATTTATAAATCTCCATGTTCTTACATGTTTTAAGGTTTTAAATTCACTTTCCGACAAAATAAATAATATACTTGATTTTAGCGTATTACTTCACTCTATATATATTCTTTCTTTTTAGTTTTGAGCCGAGAGTAAGAATTTGAATCCCTAACTTTTAATAGAAGATGTAGATGTCTTAAATGTTGAGTTATGCTCATTGTTGGTAATCAAATGAACGCTTAACTTAGGTAAGAGTGAGAGGAAAGACTACGAGTATGTTTTGTTTAACTTTTCAAGTGTTTAATTTTGAAAAAAAAAATTATAGTTGTTTGACAACCAACTAAAAATGACTTATTAAAAAATGATATTGAAAAATAAACTATTTTGAGAGAAACACTTGAAATGAATTTTTTAAAAAGAGTTTTTAAGTATATATATATAATAATTTGTGTATAAAAACATTTATGTGGAAATATAACCAAACATATGAGTGTTTAAATTCTAAACAATTTTTATACAAAATGCATGTTTAAAAGAAAATGTATTCTTAATTGAAAAACACTTAAACTAAAAGGTATTCCAAACGAGCCCTACAACTTATATTATGCCACGTCCAAGAAAATAAATTGATGGAGAGAGAACGAGTGGTAGATGAGAAGAAATGAAAATCGTACATCAATAAGAGAAAAAAAAAAGAGTAGAAATACAACACTTCAAAAAAAAAAACTAAAAATACAAAATATATTGTTGAGTTATTGAAATAAAGCTAGTATATATAGCATTTATCATAGCAACAATTAAATTAGGTACATGATAGCAAAATGTGGGAAAAGAGTTTAACAAAGAAAAAGCTGTGTATCATGTGAATAAAATGTACTCAATCAAAATGGTTGTGAATGTTCTAATTTATAGAAGAAATGCCTAAGTGTTATTAGAACTTTGGTGAAGATCCAACCTTCTCTTTCAAATGTAAGAGATGGTGTGTAAATATAGCCCCCCAACATATATCTTATACTATTTTGAAAGAGTTTTAGAAAGAATTGACTATTAGAGAGAGAATGTATGTAGCTAGTGATATATATAGGTTGATTTGAACATCTATCTAGCTTGAGCTATATAATAAGTTGTACTTTGTGTATAAGTATGTATGCAATGATGATGCAATACACACATATATTACTGTATTCTCTTCTTAAAATAAATTATGTGTCACTCTATTTTAATTTGTCCCACTGTTTACTTTTTTTTAAAGATCGTGTCACTCTATTTTGTCTCACTATCTACTTTCTTTTATCATTTCTCTCTATCACATCATACCAAATCAGTCATACATTTGTGTAACACATAAAAAATGACACAACCAATCAGTCAACTCGATGTAAAGACGAACTTTCTAATTTAACCAAAAGGAAATTTATACCCAGATCAACCACCCCTCCCCTAACAAAAAAGAAAAAACTAATAATATGGTCTTAATTATTATCACCAATTCAAGCATAGGGCTTCACAAACATGGTAGCAAACTAAACACATGAAGAACCCTAAAAGGAAACATTCTCAAACCTCCTTCACATTCACAACCACACTCCCTCCATTACTCACCTCCCTCACCTCCTTCTTCTCCGTCATTTCCTCCTCCTTCTTCTCGGTCACCGTCGCCTCTTCCTGGACCTCGAACGCGTCGACCGGATAAGACCTAGAGAGCCCGGCTGGGATCTGGAACGTAATGTTCCCAGTCGGGGGGTCGTCGACATAGATGTTAGACAAAGTGAGCCAAACCAAGACCTCCTTGGCCTTAACACCAGTCAAATTCTTGACCCTATTCTTCTCGACATTGGCAGTGACCTCTTTGGCGTAGGTGACTTGCTTCCCAACTTTGTGGAACTTGTGGGTTATGGCCTTCTTTTGCTTCATCCAAACGAAGCCAGTCTCCTTGACATAGCCACATTCTATTATGTCCTTCAATGGCAAAAGCCCATTGGGAAGTCCCACTTCTTTGAGTAGATGCCTGGTTTTCTCTTGTGAGATCTTGTCGCCATAGTACACCTCGTCGGCTTTGGCTTTCAGCTCTTCTGTGATCAGAGACATTTTTCCTTTTTTCTTTTTTGGTTCGGGTTTTTAGCTTCTTGGTTTTTAGGTGGAGGTGGTTTGGGGATATTAATATAGATTATTTTGTTTCTATTTGGGCTTGCATTTCGACAAAATTACAACAATGCCATTTACTTTATGGAAAAGAGAAAGAAAAATATTTGGCTACATACCGATACGTAAGGATCTCTTTGCATACCATGATACAACTATTAAAATAAAAAATATTTGACTGGTATGCCGCCAAGTATTGTTGAAAGGGAAATATAGGATTGCAAAAACAATTTTAAGTTTATATATAAATTAAGTGAATTTCGAAGGCTTGATCTCTCCCTTCATATTTGTAAAACTAAAAAATGGTAAATGCCTAATCTCTCAAGAGCCTAGTCATATTTTGGCTTCAATATATGTTGATATATGCCAACATCAACAATTTAAGGGTGTGTTTGGTTTAACTTTTCAAGTGTTTAATTTTGAAAAAATTTCTAGTGCTTGGCAACCACTGAAAATGACTTATTAGAAAATGAGATTGATAAATAAACTATTTTGAGAGAAACACTTGAAACCAACTTTTCTAAAAAGAGTTTTAAATTTATAATAACTAGGGTATAAAAACACTTATGAGGAAATGTAACCAAACATATGAGTGTTTAAATCCTAAACAATTTCTATACGAAATGTTTTTTAGAAAATGCTTTTTTGAAAAACATATAAATTAAAATGTATTCCGAACGGACCCTAAGACATTTAAAATCAAGTCATTCATCAGCTGTTACGTATTATTACTGGTTGAATATACAATGACCAATTTTCTTTTTCCTTTTTCAAGGACTAATATAGAGATTTTAAAAGTTTAAAGACTAAAAATAGAGGTTTCCAACTTAACATGGGATTGAGATTGAAACTTTTGACCACAAGAGTATATGTCTGAATTAGTTGAACTATACTCAAATTTTCGGTTCAAGATAGGAGGGTTCTATATTAAACATACTTAATCATGAAGTTTTTATTAAATGATGTTGGGAATATAGATTGTCTTTCAAGTTTTTTTATGTTAATATTTTTTTAGAAAAATAATAATATTCATGTGAAGGCAAGCTGGAAAAAGGTATGAAATAAATAAACTTAATTTTGAACCGATTAGAGGAAATAAACTAATTATCAAACAAGATTTTAAAATTTTAAAATATTTTTAAAATAATATTTATAACAAAGAAACTATTTTTAAAAAAATAAAACAAAGAGAATAAAATTATTAAGAAACTCCACTAAAATTTTGAATAATTACAGGCATTATTCCTTGTTGGGGCCTACTTGGATATATGGAGGATTAAAAATTGTGGTGAGGATTCAATGTGTTTTGGTTAAGGAAAGGAATGGAATGGGCACCTTCCAACTTTTATTGTAGCTCATGTCAGGTCCATAATCTTTTATATCCACAATAAATCTTATAAATGAAAGAGCCTGTATGGTTCAACCACCAAAAATAATGTTACCATTATTCTTGAAAATGGTGAAACAAGAGAAATAAAAACTATTCAATTACCCAGGGAGTATAGATCAACTGATATAAAATTTATACCTTTGACTAAGAGGTTACCGATTCAAATCTCCCTCTTCACATATTTTCAAAAAAAAAAAAAATAAATAATAATAATAAAATAAAAACTATTCAATTTCTTTAATTTTGGTACATTTTCAGTTACAATTGTATAGGTTTAGAAATGTCTAGGTGCCTCGCACGTTCGCTCAATTAATCCCATAGAAGGTAACCTATGTGACCACCACGTGACAGTCACATTCACATGTGACCTACTCTCAACTAAGGTATATCTTTTATAGTATGAACATATAGGTTGAGCGAAAAACCTAACAATTCAAGACTTTTTACTTGATTGGACAATATAGAGATTCAATCGTAATTGAAATTGCTCATTTTGATAGTCTACGGAGTTGTTAAATGTAAGAACATGATAGAACCGGCCATGATTAATGCAATATCGAGAGGAAGTTTTGAACAATCATCAATCTCACATATTTAGTTTTCTTAGTTTTTATGGTAATATCACTCCTTGTAAATATACCACTATCTCTTTAGGGCAGGTGTTACACCCCTAAGTCTCGAAGCGATTTTTCCCCATGACACCAGGTCTATATAGGCATTCTTAGACGATAATGACTATTGTTGCTCAATCGATCACCAAAATTTTTCTAGCAACCACCGAATTGTTGAGAGAGTTGTCGAGAAACTTAGGCATCATTTTCATATTGCAAAACTAACACCAAACATTGAGATTTAGAATCCAAATTCAACAAACCCAAAAGTTTCGAGATTTTCTTTCAAACTCTATGACTCGGACATATCACATTATAAGATCTGATGAAACAAATAAATTATAATCATTCATAAAATGATAAAGACGTGCTTTTTGTTTTTATTCTTTAGTTTAACAATTGTAGATGAGAATTGTTCATTGACTTTTTGAGATGATAATTAGTGTTTTATCTATTTAGTTAGGTTCGAGTTAGCCGTGCATTCTTTGCTTTCGAAACCACATTTTCACACTTGTAATTTATTGCTTTCGGCTGATTTCAATAGATGGTTTAAATTCGCCACCAAATGTTGCAAGGTCTATGAGTCTGTGGCCTTTATGGGAGAAGGCAACTTCCCATTTAAACCACTTTAATTTATCAAAGGAATGAAGTTAGGCAGTAGTCCAAGTACAGAAACCCATATCCCATTTCCTATCTATTTTTATCATAAACATAATTACATCTATTAAATTATGGATGGTTAGATATACTCGAAATTTATAATATTATCAACTTTGAGTCTCGTACCAATAGAGATGTTGTTCAAATTTTATATGACACGGCTAAGTTAGAGACATGGCTGTGAAATCAATTGTTAAGAACAATGGACATTCCACATGATATCTTTACAATGGTATAATAATATTGTCTACCACTGTAGACATAGATCCTTGTGGCTTTGCTTTTATAGTTTCACTGAAAAATGTCACATACTAATGGAGATAGTTGTCCTTTTTTGTATATCCATGAACCACGATCCTCCCATCTTCTGGCCAAAAAAAAAAATCTTTGATCGCATTCCTGACATAAAGCAATACTTCCTTATTCAGTATATAATTGAAAGTTAATTGTGAAATCTAATCATCAAATAAATTAGGCATTCAAAGTGTAATGGAGAGCATCCATATAAACCTCGTGTACTTTTATTATTACAACTAGTATTATTTATCTTTATCTAAATAAGAATTTAAATTTCATTTTAGTCTTTCAACTTTTAAGATTAAGAGGTACTTTCAAAATATCTAATTTACTTCATGAAATTTTTTAAAAGAGATAACTATTTCGTTTCTCACCATAATTTACCATTTATTGTTTAAAAATGAATGGTGGGGGGTTTCAAATATATGCATTAATATAATGATGTGGGTGTTAAATCCCCATTGAACCTGTGTTTAAGTAGATGAGAGTTGCAGTAAAATATTTAATCTTCTTTCATACTTTAATATTCTTCCTAATTTTTTTTTACTACAACATTTTTCCTGACTTGTGAACTTGAAAATTTACACAAGACTGAACAAGTGGTTATCAATATTGATTTGAAGAGAAAATAACATTACTAGAGTTTGAATGCAAGACCTCCCACTAATTTTTTTTGAGCCAAAATATTGAATTTTATTAAACACAAGAACAATTGAGATTACATTTGTAATGAGCATTATCGCTCATGGAAATTAACCATTGTGGGAAATCTGTTACCCACAAAATAGATCGTCTAGAGAACAAAGTGTCTTTAGCAAGACGATCAGCTCTAGTGTTCCTAATTCTAGAAACATAAGAGAAAGTCAAGGAATCAAAACTGTCTCTAGTGTTCCCACTAATTTGATGCATAAGAAAGAAAGTTAAAATTTAATTTGAGGAATAATTTGATGTATTATTCATCCTAAGGTAGTTTGGAATTGTTGTAGCTTCAAAAATTATTGTTGTGAACTATGTTTTTAAGAAAATCAGTTGTAATACAAAGTAAATTTGTGTTTGGTAAATTTTAGTTTTATAGATGAAAAAACAGGTTAAAATGTTTGGTTAATTAATATACTAAATCGTCGCAACTTAATTATAATAACCAAAATAAGTTTCATATTGATTTTCGAAGTTTTTATAAAATGATTTCAAAGTTGTTGTAAGATAACTATTTTAAATTTCATATGCTTTAAATTACAATATTGTGTTTTAATCTAGGATATTTTTTATATTTTGATAAGAAATATAATTTACTATAAACAAATCATATTGAAAAAATATATATTATTTCAATTTAAGTAAAAAAAGTGAGAAAAAATGAAATGAATTGAATGTAAGATAAATAGGATAAAAAAAATTGAACTTAAAATAAAAACAAGTGATTGATCATGAATCAAGTCTCAATGACATGTAGACTTCGAAAGATAAATAGTTGGTTACAACGAATTTCAAGTCAATCAAATTTAAAGGAAAACTAAATGGAGAAGCTACAATTATTAGATTTTACAAAGTTGAAAAAGTATTTTTATTAAAATTGATTATAATCGGTTTAACCAAACACTAAAAAAGATTAAAGTTTATTTTATAAAATCACTTTTACCTCCTTCCAAATCAAGCAAATGCACCCTAAATTAGTTGAAGCGAGTATTTAGGGTCCGTTTGGAATACATTTTAATTTAAATGTTTTCAAGAATGCATTTTTTAAAAAACATTTTGTATAAAAATTGTTTATAATTTAAACACTCATATGTTTGGTTGCATTTCCTCATAAGTGTTTTTATACACAAGTTATTGTATACTTAAAAAAAGTTGATTTCAAATGTTTCTCTCAAAATGGTTTTTATTTATCAATCTCATTTTTTAATAAGTCATTTTTAGTAGTTGCCAAACACTAGAAAATTTTTCAAAATGATTTTTTTTCAAAATTAAACACTTGAAAAATTAAACCAAACACACCCTTAGTTTAGTGGGTGAAGATTAGTTCACAAAATAATAGAAATTAAGGGCCCGTTTGGTAACGTTCTCGTTTCTTGTTTCCGTTTCTTCATTTTTAATAAAGAAAAATAGAATTCCATGACCCTAACACCTATACATTCAATAATAGTAAACCTATATTCTTATTTATGTTTGGAAAAAATTGGAAACAAGAACAAAAAAGGAGAAACTAGTTTTAGTTGTTCCCAAAAGTTCTATGCAAAATTTGGGAGTGTTTCTAAAAAATAAGAAACAAGAAACATACATAGTTATTAAATGCTTAGATTTCTTAATAAAATTAGAAACAAGAAACAAGAAACGAGAACGTTACCAAACGGGCCCTAAAAGACTAAACTACTCTTTTAGAAAATTAAATAACTAAAATAGACATTTAAAAAAATAAAAAATCAAAATAATTACTCTAAGGTTTGGAGGCCTGGCCAAACTAAGTAGAGTTCAACTAGTATAAATATATGCCCTTGGACCAAAAGGTTAGATGTTCGAATCCTCCACCTCACTTATTGTTGAACTAAAAGAAGGTTTGAAGTCTATAATCAAATAAAACTGAAAAAAAAAAAAAAAAACAATAATTTTATGTTGGCCCCTAAACATTCAAAATGTCATTCAATTATGTTCGATTTTGATCATTTCAAAATGTTTACTTTTAGTCACTAAACTTTAAACAACCATCACTTTGAATTATAACTTTATTTAATTTTAACAAACAATTAAACAAACACATAGTACATGGTGCATGTATTTAGAACGATATAAGTCCAAGTATTAGAGATGAATGTCAACAGTGATCAAAATCATCATTAAAAAATTAGAGACTAAAATAAATATTTAAAAAACTGACGTTTTATAAAATTTCATATTAAAACAAATCAAACACGAAAGTTAAGGGTATGTTTGGTAGGCAATCCAAATTATGTTTTATGTTTTCAGATTCACTGAATTCAGTGAATGTGTTTGACAGATGTGTTTTTGAAAACTGTTTTCGGATTATGTGATTCTGAAAACAACTTTTTTATGTTTTCATTGTATCCAGATTTTGAATTTCAAAATTTTAAATGCATAATTAAATTAAAAAAGATAAAAACTTTAATAAATATAGTATTTTATATTATAAACTCAATTTATTTTTTTGAAATTAAAATTGGTATAATATAATGTGTTATAAATTATATGATATTGTAAAATAATAATAATACAAAATTTATAACACATACATGTTTATAAATTAATTAATAATATTTTATATTCAACTTAGTATTTAGTTGATAACTACAAATAATTTATCGTTTATAAATATATTATCAAACATATTTTGAACCATTATTTAAATTCAGATCCAATTTCTGAACCTGCTACCAAACACATATTTGAAAACATCAAATATAACTGTGTTTTCATTGAAAACTTTGTTTTCAAATTCTTGTTTTCAGATCACCAACCAAACGGACCTAAGAAACCAAAACAAAAACGAGATGTATCCCACGAGTGCAAGGGACAATATTGACAATAAAATACCGTACAAAAACCATAATGGAACGTATGTGAGAGGTAACAAACAAACCCTAATAAGTAGTAATTAGGGCACAGATCGAAATGGCATTTCTCAAGAAATGGCCAAATTCAAAGCTCTCTCCTCCACTTGTACAGAGCCATAACTTCAACCCCCAGACAATGGGAGCGGTGGAACAGTTGGCACAGCTCAATACTGTGCTACTATTTATTATATCTCTTCTAGCTTTGCCTTTACCCTTCATAATATTACAACAATTTACTCCTAATATAAATGCATTAGGTTGTTGCAACTTCCAAATTTAATTTTACTTCTACCCTCTTTTATTTTTTTATTTATTTTTGGTTAAATTACACGTTTAGTCCTTGAACTTTCAGGGTTCTGTCAATTTGGTCCCTAAACTTTAAAAAGTGTCTAATAAGTTCTTGAAGTTTCAATTTTGTGTCTAATAGGTCACTTAACTTTCAATTTTGTATCTAATAGGTCTCTGACATATTCAAGATTTTTAAAAATTAACCAACTTACTAGATATAAAATTGAATTTTACGTCTAATGAGAACCTAAACTTCCAATTTTGTATCGAGTAAGTTTATGAATTTTAACAAATGTCGAATGAGTCAAGGGCTTATTAGACACAAAATTTAAAGTCGGGGGACGTATCTATAATTGAACACAAAAGTGAAAGTTTAAGGACCTATTAGATACTTTTTAAAGTTCAGGGACTTGTTGGACACAAAATCGAAAGTTTAAAGATCTATATAAAACTAATTTTTAAAGTTTAGAGACCAAATTGATACACTTTCGAAAGTTTAGAGACAAACTGAAATCGATGTAACTACCTCTCTAAAATGTTTTTGGCTTCGAATGAACATTCTTTTCCTTTACTTTATTTTGTACAAACGTGACGTAATGGGATTGGAGACTCAAGTGTAGAGCGAGTGACAAACATCTTCTGAAAAGGTGATTGTTTTGGAAAAAAAGACGTAGAGTCGCTATCAATTATTATAAGGTGTTGTTGTCTTGAATTTTAGGATTACTTGTGTATGGGGGAAAGATATTAGGGCTCTATTAACATCATATTCATGATTCCTAACCCTAAAACTAAAGTCAATACAACTACGTACGCAACTTCCATTTTGGGCATTTCTAGCTATGAATGTGATTCTTTTTTTGCTTTACTTTGGCAAAGGTGTTGTAAATTTGTAATGGAGTTATAGGCTATAGAACAGAGCCAAGAAATCTTCTAAAAAGGTAGTTATTTTGAAGAAAAAAAAGTTGTAAATTTTTTTTTTGTTTGAAAGAGAATAGAGACATCATTGTCAAGTAGGGATGTTTACGAGGTCGGGTGGTATTGAGGATAAGGAGAAATTGGGCCAAGACACTTGAATGAAAAGAATGAATGAGCCAATCAGCTAGTCGTCATCCAGAATGTTCCAAAGAATCATTCTGTTATAATTTCATTCAATCATATTTGTACAGTTGTCCTTCCTTTTATATTCTTATTATTCTTTATCAATTATTTCATTCTTTCCTAAAGTGTATATATGGCCCTACTGTTCATCAATGGAAATTGGAACCGAGTATTATCTCAAAATTCTCTAAACTGTTAAAGTTTGATTTGGTATCAAAGCCTTCAATGGCCAGCCTCAATTCCACCGGATCCTCAGGCCTGTCTATCAGAACCACCAATTTTAGCAATCTGCCGCTCAATCAACTTTTAAACCAAATTACTCTGGTCGAGGAGGTCAGAGAGGAGGAGGATATCATGGTCGTGGTAGAGCTCGAGGCTATGGGTCATTTAATAGCAACAAACCAATATGTCAGGTATGTGGGAAGGTAGGCCACACTGCACTCATGTGTTATCAAAGGTTTAATAAGGAGTTTTCTGGACCTTCTCAAAAGCTCAAAATAGGAATGATGGAAACAGTAATCGTCAAAATGTACAGACACAACCACTGCCTTTGTTGCTAATCAGGGTTCAAATCAGTTTGTTGCCACACCTGAATCTGTTGTTGATCCAAACTGGTATGCTGATAGTGGAGCCTCAAACCATGTGACAGGTGACTTCAATTGCATTGTCAATCCTACAGACTATGAAGGTAATGAACATGTAACTATAGGGGATGGTCATAAATTGCAAATATCTTGTGTTGGAAACTCTTGCTTGACTGATGGCTCTAATAATTTAAGTTTGGAGAATGTGCTCTGTGTTCCTTCTATTGCAAAATATTTAGTAAGTGTCTCCAAAAGGAATGAATCTCTTGAGTTTTGTGATGCCTGCCAATATGGAAAAGCACATGCGTTACCATTCCCCACATCTGTGTCCCATGCATCCACTAGGTTTGAACTTGTTCATACTGACCTTTGGGGTCCTGCACCCATGCTTTCTACTCAAGGATTCAGATATTATGTTCTGTTTGTTGATGATTTTAGTAGATATGTTTGGTTGTATCCACTTAAACAAAAGAGTGACACTGTGGCTGCCTTCAATCATTTCATAACCTTGGTAAAAAATCAGTTTAACACTTCGATAAAAGCATTACAATCCGATAATGGGAAAGAATATGCAGGGGTTCATAGGATATATGTGATCAGTTGGGAATTAAGACAAGACTGACATGCCCATATACTTCTCAACAAAATGGTAGAGCAGAGAGAAAACACCGGCATGTAGTTGAAACTGGCCTCACTCTCCTTGCTCAAGCATCCATGCCCTTACGTTTTTGGTGGAACTCATTTCTTGTGGCCAGTATGCTGATTAATATACTTCCCTCGCAGGTTTTAGCAGGAAAATCACCAATGGTGCTGCTGTTTGGAAAGAAGGCTGACTTTAAGGCCTTAAAAACCTTTGGCTGTGCGTGCTTCCCATGCCTCCGACCCTATCAGTCTCAGAAATTCCAGTTCCACACAGAGAAATGTGTATACTTGGGCCCCAGCCCTGTTCAAAAAGGTCATCGATGTATGAATTCTAATGGGAGGATCTTTGTTTCTAGGCATGTCAGATTTAATGAAGCAGAGTTTCCATTTCATGATGGTTTTGGAGTAGCGTCTACCACCCCGCGGCAGAAACCTATTCACCAAACATAACCATGTGGTTCCCTTGACCAAATGAGCATCTTAGCTCATCCTCCACAGCCCCTACGATGAGAAATACATCTGCCATGCCTACAACACCTGTTATACAGCCTAATACTTCACCAGTCAGTCCTACTCATAATCTACCAACCTTGTCATCTTCTTTAATCAGTCCAGTACCCAACCCCTCAAATGTGGCCTCTCCCACTGCCATATCTCTAGCACCTTCTCAACCTGATCTACAAACACCCGACATACCCTCACCTGCTGTACCGAGTCCACAAACTAATCAGCCTTCATCTCCTCCAGTGCCTCAACCTCCCACTGTCCAGTCTCTTCACCCCATGGTCACTAGGGGGAAGGCTGGGATTTTTAAGTTGAAGCTATGGTTGATGATACGCAAATTGCTAACCGCAAGTGTACGGGCCCAAGTTATAATATAGTGATTTAAAATCGAATGTTGTCCTCTAGATTGGTTTTCTAGTTCCCCTAATTACTCAAGGTATATTCGCCCAATTTTATTTAGAGAAAAATATCGAGAAATATGCAAATTAATGAAAACTACTCTAAACAATAAAAAGAATGGAAACTGAATGGAGAAAAGCCTTAGGGAATTGATTTCACCTATTAGATACATGAATTAATTCAAAGAATAATTATGAACGAACACGTAACGATTTCATAAACCAAAGATTTAACAATTATTAAAAGCCTCTCCTGAGTACAATTAATCCTTTATGCAAATTAAGAAATTGATATCCCTATCTAATTTCAACAACAAGCATAAGCATTAAAGAACAATCCTTACAACGGTTTCTCACGCAACCCCAAATCTCCCGATTGTAGAATCACCTAAGTCATGCAATTGATAGTCTAATCTAAACTACCCTCTCCCGAGCAATTAGTTCAGAAACAAGAACATACAATCAGTGATCAAGAGATTATAAGCACTAAGCATACAATTGCATAAATGAACCGCGTTACGAAACGTCCTAAAAAATCCTTAAATTAATCCGTACAATCTAATGGCTACATCAAGCCCCTAAGAAACGAAATTAGCTACACATGGTCTCTAAAATACAAGTGAAATCAGTCCAATACATGCTGAAAGTCAGTACAAGAAACAAGGGAGAAAGATTAAACTCGCTAGCCGTGATTCCCGAGCGTTCCCGTCACGATCCTCACGATCTAAGCTCCGAAATTAAGCTCCTCTTGGTCTCCTCTGTATTCTGTCCCGAATCTGCTCTAAAAAATCGTCTCTCTCTCCAAAAAGGCTCTCCCGAATCAGCAGAATCACAAACTATATATACTAGCCAATCTGCGTGACAGCGTCGCGATGCTAAGGACACAGCGTCGCGACGCTGTCGCGATGCGTGCCCTAAATATTTTCGGAAAGCCTGCAGCGTCGAGACGCTGTGGAGGTAGCGTCGAGACGCTGCCTCAACTACGCGCCTTATGACTTAATGGGCAGCGTGGAGACGCTCAAGGAGTAGCGTCTCAACGCTACCCTGCTGGATGCAAGCCTTGAACCTTGTCTTCAATTGTAAATTTCTTTCCTTGGGTGAATTCTTTTTCTCCATAATTACCGGTATTCATCAAAAACATAAATCTCCATCTAAATTCTTGATTCCTACAAAACAAAACCAAATAGACACAAAATTGGCCAAATAATACCAAAGACTAACGCTAAAATAATACAAAATATAGCTCAATAAATTGCGCTATTAGTTGACTCAGTCCAAGATTGATTGGACAAATACAGAACCTACGCGTGTCACTGATGCACTTCCCACACCTCAGTGGCGTGAGGCCATGGATCAAGAATACTCAGCATTGGTATAGAACAAAACGTGGCATCTTGTTCCTCCCTCGACATCTTACAATGTGGTTGGAAACAAATGGATTTTTCGAATCAAGAGAAATCTGGATGGTTCAATTCAACGGTATAAGACACGATTAGTGGCCAAAGGATTCCATCAAAGCCCTGGTGTTGATTTCTTTGAGACGTTCAGCCCCGTGGTTAAAGCCTACACCATATGTGTGGTTCTCAATATTGCTATCACAAAAGGGTGGAACCTTCGCCAACTTGATTTCAATAATGCATTCCTAAATGGAAAACTCGATGAAGATGTGTACATGAGTCAACCACCCGGATATGTAGACAATGAATTTCCAAATTATGTATGCAAGCTCGATAAGGCAATCTACGGCTTGAAACAAGCTCCAAGGGCATGGAACAACACCTTGCGTGATACTCTTCTGTCATGGGGCTTTGAGAATTCCAGGTCAGACACATCTTTGTTTATATTTCGGTCTAATACTGCTATTCTACTGTTGCTGGTGTATGTGGATGATGTGATTATAACGGGAAATGATGATGTAATGGTTACTAGACTGATTCGAACTTTAGATACACGCTTTGCCTTAAAAGACTTGGGTAGATTAAGCTATTTCTTAGGTATCCAAGTTCACTATTTACCTACTGGAATCCTATTGAATCAAAGAAAGTATGTTGATGACCTTCTACATAAATTAAAGCTCCCTAAGATGAAGTTTGCCCCTTCTCCAAGTGTTGTTGGGAACAAGCTCTTTGTTGTAGGTGGTACACCTATGGAGGATCCGTTTCTATACAGAAGCACCATTGGTGCATTGCAGTACTTAACTCACACCTGCCCCGACATTGTATACACGACCAATCAACTAAGCCAATTCTTGAAGTCTCCTACGGACAGTCATTGGCAGTCAGTCAAAAGGGTGTTGAGATATATTAGTGGAACAAGAGATTATGGCCTCCACATTCAGCAAAGTGATGATCTCTCTATTTCAGCCTATTCCGATGTTGATTCGGGCTTCTAGCATTGAAAATCGTAAGTCTGTAGCCGCTTACTGTGCCTTTATTGGTAACAACTTAATCTCTTGGGCGTCAAAGAAGCAAAATGTCGTGGCAAGGTCAAGCACTGAGTCAGAGTATCGGGCTCTAGCAATCGCTGCAACTGAGGTGGTTTGGTTGCGTCAGCTGCTGAATGCAATTGGTCTAAATAGTGAGTTGAAGCCTATAATGTGGTGTGATAACTTGAGCGCAGGGGCCTTAGCAGCTAACCCAGTCTTTCATGCCCGTACCAAGCACATAGAAATTGATGTGCACTTTGTTCGGGACTAAGTTCTTTGGGGGCAGATTGAGGTTCGGTACATCCCCTCCACAGAACAACCTGCGGATTGCCTCACTAAATCTTTAACTCATTCACAGTTTCACTATCTAAGAGCCAAACTCGGGGTTGTTGAGTTACCCGCTCGTTTGAGGGGGAATATTGAGGATAAAGAGAAATTGGGCCAAGACTTGAATGAAAAGAAGGAATGAGCCAATCAGCTAGTCGTCATCCAAAATGTTCCAAAGAATCGTTCTGTTATAATTTCATTCAATCATATTTGTACAATTGTCCTTCCTTGTATATTCTTATTATTCTTTATCAATTATTTCATTCTTTCCTAAAGTGTTATATGGCCCTACTGTTCATCAATGGAAATTGGAACCGAGTATTATCTCAAAATTCTCTTAACCGTTAAAGTTTGATTGGTGTGGTGACGGGATGGGTTATCCGTCTCCGTCCCCGCATCCTATTTAAATCTTCATCCACGTGAAATTCTCCGTTAAATTTCGCGAGGAATAGGGTGGAGACTCCCCACGGGGAATTCGCGGAGATTGGATTCTCTATTAAGAACTAATTCCTATTTAGTTTTTTTTTTCTTTTTTAATTTCAATTGAATTAAATAGTTTGTTTGATAAATTTTCTTATTAGTTTTCATTTAGATAGTTAATTATTCATCTTCATTTAAATAGTTAATTTTCTATGAAAAATGTATATTTAAACAAAAACAAAACAATATTTTATATCAGATTATCCAATTATATCCATACATATAATTCAAATGTTTAACCATATAATTTAAACATATTCAATTATCTAAATCATTTAAAAATAAAACTTTTTATATATATAAATAAAATAATAATAAAAAAAAACTACACGAGACAAGGAAGGGGGGACGGGATGAGAAACATTTCCCATCCCCTCTCCTGTTTAGTTCGTGAGAAAATTTTCCCCACTCCCTCCCCTATTTCCCATCTCGTCCCATGAGAAAAAATGACATCCTTATTCTCATATATGTCATCGCATTTTAAAAAGAGTAAAATAGTTTTTCAACCCCAGAGATTTTTTATTCCCTTTTTTCATATTGGTAAGGTATTTAATATCCTGTTTTATAGTATCTGTAAAAAATTATTACCAAAATCAACTGGAGCAGATCCACCACGGGCTCGGGGGTTCAAGCTCCTCTAAACTATACAATCTTTTGTATTTATATATAGATTTTGTACTGAAATTCGACACAATTTCAGGGATTAAACTTGGGATTCAACTCATTATAATATTATAATTTTTGTTTTAATTTCTTCTTTAAATGTCATTTCATTTTTCTATCAAATATAAACATATAATGGATAAAATATTTGTACATTTGTGGTTTTGTTGTTTTAAAAAAATCAATCTCCTAATATGAAAACTTGTGGAGGACATAATTATGATGAATTAAATTAATAGTTCAATTTCATTTATGGATTTTTTTTAGATTATTTACTTGTAAATTACTTTTACGAAATTAAAAATGAAGCTCCCTGAACAAATTTTTTGGATCTGCCACGAAAAATAAATGTTTGCCTTACAATATTGTAACCATTTTTATTTGAAGAAAAATAGTTCTTTTGGTTTAGGATATCTCTCTTTTAGAAAGATAACTCATTTTATCATTTAAAAGTGTTTATATCTCAATCTGTTAGAAAGATATCTCATTTTATCATTTACAGGTGTTTGGGCATCTTTACTTTCTATTAAAAAACGGTGCTCTATTGAATCTTCACCTCCATCCGATGTAATATTAAAATAAATAAATAAAAAGCTAAGTAATTTAAAGAAATATTTATTATTATTATTATTAGTTTAACAATATTTGGAGGTGGGAGACTCGAAACTCTGACCTGGTCGAAGGTATGTGTCAATCACTGTTGAGCTATGCTCACTTTGACCATAAAAATATTTAGTTTTAATAATCATCAATAGGTGCAATTATATTGAAATTATATCCAAACCTTAAGAAGGTGCTTTACCTCAAGATTTTGCAAATATTATTTTTTCTCAAAACTAACATAGAATGCCGTTTATATTGAATATTTTAACTATCATAGGATGACGTTTATATTGAATATTTTTTTAAGACTTTCATGTATTTCAAAAGAATGAGTAAAACAATTATATATTTTTATTAAAAAATTATTTCATTTTGTATAGGGAATGATTTTGTATAATTTTGGAAAAGAACAAATAAACTTTGTATTAGAAAAAAAAAAACATTATTGCTATAAAATAAGAAGAGCAACACTAAAAAGAAAGAGAGAGAGCAATGTAGAGAGAAGAAGAATAGAGAACAAACAAGGGTGTAGGTTACAAAATTTGGTTATAAAAATTTTGTAACTCACGACTATAATTTGGAGGTGAGAAAGATTTCGAATATGTTATTGATAGAGGTTATGATTGTATCTACTAAATATTATATTTATTATTAAGAGCTGACAATAGCAAACTGATTACAACATAACTAGATACTAACTATTACGATGTAAATAACAATATAAATACTGTCTATATATAACAAATATTGTAAAATGTTAGATTGACTGTAGCAATAACCACAAACTAACAAAACCTCAAGATCTTGTGATAGAGTCAATACATAGTCGATGCACGCTTATAAAGCGTTGTCCTAAAGACAATTATTCATTCTACACAGATTGCAAGCAGACTACAAAAATCATCTTAGCAAGATACAACGATTAATTTCGGTAGAACGACAACCTCAAACTACTCAAATCTGGCAGAACGCTTGGATACTTGCGTTCAACTCAACTCAAGATCAAAAGAAAGAAAGAAAGGAGAATGCTTCAAATGTGATGTGGAATTTTCCTACCGCAAGTGTACGGGGTCAAGTTTTAATATAGTGATTTTTGTATAAAACGAGTGTCATCCTCTAGATTGGATTTCTAGTCAAATTAATTACCATGAATACTTTTTCCCAATTTTATTTAGAGATCTAAACTTAGTGAGAATGAAAGATCAAACACACAAAAGCTAAAAATATGGAATTCAAATGGAGAAAGCTCTTAGGGAATTGATTTCACCTATTGGGGTTGTGAACTAATTACATGGATGTATGAACATGCAATGACTCATAAATCTAGGATTATCTAATCTCATATTTATCTCTCTCGAGCATAAACACTTCTCATACATATGATAAACACGATATCCCTATCTAAATTTATTCACATGCATGGCCTTAAGTCTAATTCTTTTAACGATTTCTACAACTATCCTAAATCTCCCGATCTTAGGATTATCCTAGTTATGCAATTTAAGATCTAGAACTAAATCCCTTCTCCTGAGCAAGACTTAGAGAAATCAACAATTAACTCATGGGCAGTGAATTAAAAGCATTAAAAACATAAATTGCATAACTGAGTTCAAAGTAATAAAACATCCATAAATTAAATCACAACGCCCAAAGGGCTACATCAATCCCTAAGAAAACAAGTCTAGCTACTCATGGTTCACATTGCAATATGAGCTAGATATGAAAAGGCCATAAAAACAACAAAAGTAAGGGAAGAAAAGGGATAAAACACTAGAATCGCTGAAACACCGCACGTCCCTATCACGATCTGCACGAGCTAAAGCCTTAAATCCCGATCCTTCACTTTGCTCCAGCTCCCACAGAAGGTCCTTAGTCGATTTTAGGGCAAAAATTACACCAAATGAACTCCCCTCTCTCGGTCAACATCACTTTCCTTTTATACAAGATTTGTCGACAGCGTCGAGACGCTAGAGCCAGCATCTCGACGCTGTCCCTTTTACCGCCAGATTCAGATATGGAAAATCACCAGCGTCGAGACATTATAACACAGCGTCTCGACGCTGAGCCTCGGGTTTTAAGCTTTGTGCAACCCTTAATTCAAGTCTTCTTCAATCTTTTAGCCTCTCTTTAGGTCCCGAGCACCCGAATAATTCCACATTCTCAATTTTATCCCAAAACTTCAATTCCTACAAAAAAGAACACAAAAGAGTATGAAATAGGCCAAATAATTCTCAATGACTAATTAAAATTAACCAGGAAAAAGAGCTTGTTATGCGCGCGATCAAAATGGAATGAGATGATTCAAATGAAGAAACAAGTTTCTTATATATAGGCTAGCAACTTAATAACTCCAAAACAATCATAAAAAAATAAACATTGTAACATATGTCAAACATATCTCAATTGAGTAATAGTAACAATTTAACTTCCATATGTTAAATTTGTAAATTAAACATCAAATTCATTTTGATGTTTCAATTCATTTTGAAACTTTTGATGAATTGAATTTATATATCACTTTCTTTCGCTTATTTGTGACAACACCTGACCATCCCTCACATAAAAGAAAATGAGAAAATCAAAACAAAAATGTTGAGAGCAAATAGACAAGCTATGCATCCGAAGAGGTGTCTTCTGGACTTGAGTCTTCCTTAGTGAATATCTATTGAATTTACCGAAGGAATAGTGAGACCCAAACTCTCGAACTATCCTTTTCGTTCGTGAATTGGGACAACAGTCATCACACACAACTTATCTTGGATCTTTGAGTTCTATACAGTTGTGTCCATTTTGGTCTTGGAAAAAATCCTGAATTCATGAGAGCTGTAGAGAACATAAGCCATATGAAAAGTCCTCATAAAAGCAACTCCAGTTCTAGTCTCACGTAAGTGATATTGATTAAGAGTATTCTATCATTACTCCTCTTGTAAACAAGATAAGAATATGACCTTAGCATCAATAGATCACAAACACTTTACAACATCATAGAAATTGGATGAAACTATAAGTTTCTTAGGGCCCGTTTGATAACGTTCTCGTTTCCTGTTTCTCGTTTCTCATTTCTTGTTTTCTGTTTCTTGTTTCTTGTTTTTTAAGAACTAGAAACAGAAACATGTTTGATAACTATTTCTGTTCCTTGTTTCTCTGAAAAAAGAAACAGAAACACGAATGTGTTTGATAACCGATTCTTGTTTCTTGTTTTTTTAGTTAAAATAAAATTTAGTACATATAATATAAAAATATATTAATTTTCAACGATTATTTTTTTTATTTCTCTTTCTTCTTCCTCATCACTACCACCATTGTTACCGATCACCCGCCATCGTTGAACATTGGCCAACGCTACCGACCTCCGACCACTGGGCAAATGCTGACAGTCGGTCAACGACGATAGTGGCGACCGGTAGTCGGAGGTCGACAGTAGCATCTGGTAGTCAGAGGTCGACGGAGATCGGTAGCGGTCAGTCGACGAAGGCCGATCAGCGGAGGTCGACGACTGGTAGTCAGAGGTCGATGGAGATCGGCAGCGCCCAGTAGTCGGAGTTCGATGGTGGCAATTGGTCAACAGAGATCGGTGGAACCTGGTAGTTATAGATCGACGGTAGCGGCTGGTTGGCTGCTCCCGGTAGTCAGAGGTTGACAGTAGTCCGAGGTCGACGGTAGCAGTCGACCGGCGAAGGCCGGTGTCAAAGGTCAATGGTGGCGGCCGGTAGCCGAAGGTCGACGGTGGCAATCGATCGACATATGCCGGTTAGTGGAGGTCGACGGCGCCCGGTAGTCAGAGGTCGACGATGGCGGTCGTTCGGTGGAGGTCCGCGGCTGCTGGTAGTCAGATGTCAACGGTAGTGCCTGGTCGGCGACGCCCGGTAGTCTGAGGTCGACGGTAGCAGTCAGTCGGCGGAGGCTTGTCAGCAAGGGTCGACAACGCCCGATAGTCGGAGGTCGAAAATGGTGGTTGGTCGACGGCGCCAGGTAGTCGGAGGTCGACGGTAGCGGTCAGTTGGCGGAGGCTGGTCAGTTAGGGTCGACAGAGGCCGATTATCGTAGTTCTACAGTGGCGGTCTGTTGGCCGAGGTCAGTGTTGGCTGGTAGTCGTAGGTCGACGACGGCGACCGGTCGGCGATGGTTGGTCGACGTTAATCAGAGGTCGGCGGCGCCCGGTAGTCAGAGGCCGACGGTGGCGGTCGTTTGACGAAGGTCGGCGGCTGCCGGTAGTTAAAGGTCGACGATAGTGGCTGGTCGGCGACGCCCGGTAGTCTGAGGTCGACGATGGTGGTTGGTCGACGGGGGCGGAGACCGGTAGTCGGAAGTCGACGATGGTGGTTGGTCGACAGTGCCAGGTAGTCGGAGGTCGATGGTAGCAATCTGTTGGCGGAGGTTGGTCAACAGGGGTCGGCAGAGGCCGGTTATCGTAGTTGACGGTGGCGGTCGGTTGGCAGAGGTCAACGTTGGCCGATAGTCGGAGGTCGATGACGGTGGCCGGTCGGCGGTGTTTGGTCGACGATAGTCAGAGGTCGGCGACGCTTGGTAGTTAGAGGTCGACGGTTGCAGTCGTTCGGCAGAGGTTGGCGGCTGCCGGTAGTCAGAGGTCGATGATGCCCGGTAATCTGAGGTCGACAGTAGCGATCCGTCGGCGGAGGCTGGTCAGCGTGGGTCGACGGCAGCCGGTAGTCGGAGGTCAACAATGGTGGTTGGTCGACGGCGCTAGGTAGTCAGAGGTCGATGGTAGCGGTTGGTCGGCGGAGGTTGGTCATCGAGGGTCAGCGAAGGCCGGTTATCGGAGGTCGACGACGGCGGCCGGTCAGTGGAGGTCGACGGACACCGGTAGTCGAAGGTCGACGGTTGCCGGAAGTTGGAGGTCGACGGCAGCCGGTAGTCGGAGGTAGACCGTGGCCGGTAGTCGAAGGTCGGCAACAACGGCAGGTCGATTGAGGTCGGCGGCAGCCGGTAGTCGGAGTTAGACGGTGGCCGGTAGTCGAAGGTCGGCGACGATGGCCGATCGTTGGAGGTTGGCGGCAGGCGGTAGGCGAAGGTAGACGGTAGCCAGTAGTCGGAAGTCAACGCTGGCGGTCGGTCGGTGGAGGTCAACGACAGTCAGTAGTCGGAGGTCGACGGTGGCGGCCACTCGGTGGAGGTTGGCGGTGGCCGGTAGTCGAAGGTTGGCGACGACGACCGGTTAGTGGAGGTCGACACAACCGGTAGTTAGAGGTCGACGGTGGCGGCCGGTCGGCGGAGGTTGGCGGTGGCAGCCAGTCGACGGGGGCAACAATCGTCGGAAAAGTCATCGAAAGAATTTTCGAAAAAAGTGTTGTAGAAGTCGCTGCCGCCGGTCGGTCAGCGGAGGTTTTCGGCGACCGGTAGTTGGTGGAGGTCGACGGCAGCGGTAGTCAGAGGTCAATGGTGGATGTCGATCGAAAAAAAAAATATGGATCTAGAAATGGAAGAGAGTGATGGATACATGCATGAAAGAAAAAAAAAACAGAAACAGAATTTGAGAAACAACTTTTTGTAGTTTCTCAAATTTTGCCCATTTTCTAGAAACGCTTCTAGAAATTTAGAAACAAGAAACGGGGATGAGTTATCAAACATGTTTGTTTCTTAAAAATGAGAAACAGGAAATGAGAACGTTATCAAACGAGCCCTTAGTGTGTCAACTATAAATTATCCTGTCAGTTTGTGTGTTGAACCTAGATCTTGGAATCTCGAGTCAACTAGGTTAGGTTACTACTAGATAATTTATTTTTATACGCTTTAGCCCCATTTCCCTCAATGTATATATCACTTACTCTCTTGACGATCTTGTCATCAAAGGATTTGCAATATTCTCTTTTGAATTCACATAATCAATAGAAATTATTCTATTAGGGGTTGTTTGGTGTAGGATTTTGGAGATGGGAATGGGCAAGGATTTCTGATACCCTTGTTTGGTACAATATTTTTGTGGTAGGTCATGGGAATAAAGCATTCCCAGACATCATTTATGCCCATAGACAAGGGTTTTCTATACCCTTGCAAAAGTATGAGTTTTCTCTTTTTTGGGCAAATTGCAAAAACCACCCCTAAGTGTGATAGTAGTAACAATTAGACCTCTAAACTTTCAATTGTAAAAATTAAACCCTCAAACTTTCAAAAGTGTAAAAATTAGAAATCTAAGACCCCGTTTGATAACCATTTGGTTTTTGGTTTTTGAAAATTAAGCCTACAAACACCACATCCACCTATAAGTTTCTTTGTGCTGTTATCATCTTCGTCCATTGTTTTCAAAAACTAACTCAAGTTTTGAAAATTAAAAAAAGTAGTTTCCAAAAACTTGTTTTTGTTTTTGGAATTTGGATAGGAATGCAAATGTGTCCTTTAACAAAGAGGAAAATCATTCTAAGGAAATTGAGAGAAAATAAGCTTAATTTTCAAAAGCCAAAAAAAAAAAAAAAAAAACCAAATGTTTATCAAATGGGGCCTAAACTTTTTAAGTGTAGAAATTAAACCCTCAAACTATGACAAATATAAAATTTAAACCCTTAAACTATCATAAATGTAAAAATTAGATTGGTTTTATTCCATTTCTCTCAATTTTTTTTCTCTCTCTCTATTCTCTCTTTCCTCATTCCACTCTCTCTATGAATACCATTCCCTCGGATCCCTTCAATCTCCCACTTACTAAAGGCTCTAAAACGCTCTTAAAGCAGCTCTAACGTCTCCTGAAACAAGAAGACAAGATTTAAAGGTCAAAACTTAAGTCGAAAGCCTTATAAAGATCTGAAGGGGTGATCAGAAAGGTTGTCCTTACCCAAAAACAACCTCAACAACCAATAATTCGAACTCCTGAACTAATTCAAATCCTAAAATAGACAGCAATCATAGTTAAGGACCTATTTCAACCACTAAAATGTAGTTTGAAAGGAGATTTCAAGCAAGGCATTACCTCTTAAAAACTACCAAAGACATGTGCCTTCTCTGGAATGTATTCGAATAAGATTGAATTGGTTCGAAACTACAAATAGGAGTCTACCATGCAATAAGAACTAATCTAACTAATTTAATCTTATTCGAAGGAGTCTAAAAAGCACTATTACCTTCTGAATCCTTACCAAAAGAACCCGAGCGTGTGTTGGTTGCTTTCGCCAGCATTCAAAATTGCAAAATTGAACTCCAATAATTATGAGCAAACTGATTTAGGGTTGTCTGGGGCCTGAATCACCAAATCAAAGTGGTTGCGGGTTCAATTTCAAATGAGTTTCGTTGAAACTCGTGAATTCCTAGTGTGGGAGCTACTGGAAACACGTGGACTGTTGCATTACTGTCGAAACACGTCAGAATTTAGTGGGTATTGATGTTGAAAGTTTGAACCACGTGGATGTGTGGAAAATGCAAACTCGGTGTGGTTCCTTGTCAAAATCACGTGGGTATTGATAGCAGCTCGCGGCATGGTCCTTGCTCGCGTCGCGGAAACGCTCACCAGAGGAAAAAAATGTGTGGCCTCGTCACTTAGTCATCGGAAAACATAAGAGTGCTGGAGCTAAGGATATTGTGCCACCAGACCAGGGGCTTTCTGCTAAACATATGACATACATTATGCATATGTTATTCTATTTAATTAAAACATACATTCTAAATGCATAAATAAGTAAACACACTAAAGTGGACCGGTTTGGCATCCAAACAATAAAACTAGCTAAAATATTACAATAATAATTGAAAAACAAATTGAACCGCCTTCGAAATCCCTTAAACTAGCCCCGAACCCTTCGAACCATCTACATTTTGCTTAAATCGAACCATATGAGGCTGAACCGAGTCTCCAAGGCTTCATTTGGGTCTGAACCAAACTGTGAAGAGGGGAACCAGACCAAACCGTCGTTGAACCGGTCTGGTTCATCGTTTGAAAAATAACGCAAGTTGGGCTGAAATTCGTCAGCGTCGAGACGCTGATGCGTCTGGAACAACTCTCTATTCTCGGCCAGCACGAACTCTTCTACTCCTTTTTTCGATTACAACCTAAATACGACTCTAATGACTCCACAAATTTTACAGACCCTTTGCTACACATTAATACCCATAAACATGTAGATAATTACAACAAATTTCAACAATTGAAAGCTTAAATTGATGCCAAAACCGAAATTATCCACATTTAGCTCCCATTCCATACAACTTATGAAACTCACCCACCAAACTTGAAATTAATGTAAATTAAGCATCGAAACCATGCTCTGATACCAATTGAAGGAGTGTAAATCACTCGAGCGGAAGCGATTACGATCTTAGGCGCTTAAATTACATGCAATCTTGACCAAAAGGTCAGAAATTCGAATCCCCACCCCAAATGTTGTTGAACTCGAGAAAAAAAAACTCATCAAATAAATCCTTGGCTCATTTATAAAAAATTAGGCACGACAATAAAAAGAGAAGAAGAAAATGAATTAAGAAATTACCTCAAATGTTTTGGGTGGTTCCAATCTTCTTCTACCATATTTAAAAAAATAAAAAAAAAACAGAAATAAAAAAATGCATGGAGAAGTATACCTATATAAAATAAAAATAGATGCAACAAGAAAGAGAATGGATAAAGAAATTACCTTGAATGCTTGCCCTTTAGGTTTTCGTTTTGGAGTTGATCATAAAAAATCATAAAAAAAAAAAAAAAAGAAGAAGAAAAAAGATGATCCTTAAATTGTTGTTGGAAAAAGTGTGAGAGAGAACCTTTTATAATTGGAAGAAATGAAGGGGTTATAAAATGAAAGTGAAAGAGAGTGTTTTATAATTGGAAGGGAGCTTTTTATAATTGTAAGAAATGAAGGGGTTATAAAACCTTTAAAATTCTAAAACTTGTGAAGTTCTAAAATTGAATATAATTAAATGATAAAGATAAAATTGTTCATTTTCCCTTTTAAAAAAAAAATGTTCATTTTCCAAATACTTGACTATAGCAAAATCAGTGTAAGTGCAAATACAATTTCAAAGTCAATTTTAACAGTTTTCATAAAAAAAAAAACAAAAATTAATGAATTTATTATTAAAATGAAAAGTCATGGTCTTTTCAAAAGAAAAAATTATTATTCATTAATTAATGTTTTTTGTTGGGCAAATTGCGAAAACTACTCCTGAAGTATGATGGTTGTAACAATTACACCTCTAAACTTTCAAGTGTAAAAATCAAACCCCTCAAACTTTAAGAATTGTAAAAACTGAACCCCTAACTTTCAATTGTAAAAATTAAACCCTTAAACTATGATATATATAAAAATTGGATTCATTTAATTACTTCATTTCTCCCTCATATTTCATCTTTCTCTCTCCTCCTTGCATATTCTCTCTTCTGCTCCTCTTTCCACCCTCTAAGGGTGCAAGAACCAATCGAAAAAATCGAAAAAACCACCTAAACCGACCGAAACCGCTACTGGTTCGGTTTCGGTTCGGTCCAAGAGGTTGGAGGCGGTCTGAAGATTGCAGAAACCGAAGATAAGAGGTCGGCGTCTCATGCGGTCGTAAATTCAACCAATCCGATCGATTTTCGTGCGACGTGCATGAGTGATGAGTTGTGACTTCTGTCTCCTCTCTGCAATTCACGTCTCACAATTTCCATAAATTGGGATGGGCTTGATTTCATGATTCTTCATGATTTCAATTTTAATTTCATTTTTCACGGTTTTGTCATATTTATTTAATTCGATTTTCTATATTTTATTTTCCTTTTTTACCTTTTCAAATTTCTCATACAAAGCATGTTCAAAAAGAACTCAAAAATAGAGCATTAAGAACTTACCTCTTTGATGCTCGAATTATTCAATTCCATTGGATGTTTCTTCACACGAACTTGTCATGGACCACCACCGAGATCTTCCATGCTATTCTCCGGCCTTAGAACGAGCTTGTGAGAGCCTTGATTGTGATGAATTGAAAGAGAAAGAAAATGGGTTTTTGAGAGCTTTTCATTCTCGGTTCCTTTTGAGAGAGAAAATTGGATCTTCTTTTCCAAAAAAGAGAACATCAGTATTCAGCCACCATTTCTTAGCACATTCCACCTCCTTTTTTAAGAATAGAAACGTGCATTTTGAATTACCCTCAAAATGAGGGCAAATAAAGAGTAGTAATACTCACATGGGAAGGTGGCAAAACCATATAATTTACCTCTTGGTTTTTATGATTTTTGAAAATCAAAACTAAATTGATTTTCCTTAATTTTAATTAAAATTAATTTAATTAATTTTAAATAAAATTATTTCTTAATAAGTAATTAAACATTTTAATTAATTATAATTATTTAATTTAATATCTGATACCAAATTAAATCATTGCACCTTTTCTGATGTCTCTCAACAACCAATTGATCGAATATGAATCCCTATTCAAATTCAAATCCAAATATGTATCAAATACATGTTTGCAATATCTAAATCATGTTTAAATATTTCCAACTCTCTCTAATTATTATAGTTTAATATTAAATAATACTTTAAGTATATCATATATAATTAACGTTTAATTCCCTAAACCGAATTTGAACAATTCAAACTCTTTCATCACATTATTCTAAGGTTTAGTTTGTATGAGCTAGCAGGGGAACCTAATGGACCTACAGATCATGGGCTCCAACGATCCGAGATTAACCGGCTAAACTCATTAACATAGTTAATCAACATTCGTTAATTACCAGGACACTCCACTATAGCCCAGTAGTTGCACTCCCCTCATTGTAGATATATTTTTGTCCACTCGATATAACCATAATCCGTAAGCCGACCGTTCACAGGTTGTTCGTAACTACAACGGGTCAAATGTCCGTTTTACCCATGAAGTTACATCTTGTTCCTTAAGTTCCATTGATCCTATAATGAACAATTTGTTTATGGTACAACCATTAAATAGAAATTCCTCTTGGACCAGGAGAGGATAAGTGCGCCCTTGTTCAAGACCCGAAGTCAACATGATAGCGAGCATAGCTAGCAAGTTTTTCCTAATTAATTTAGCTAGTCTTTTATAATTTATTGGCCAAAATTATGCATTTATGTGTTGTATTTGTAGGAAATATAGTTTTGAGCCAATTGGATGTTCGGGTTGCGAAAAGAAGCCGAAGAATGAAAAAGAATCAAAGTTGGAAGATTGAAGATAGGCCCATCCGCAGACCAGCGTCGAGACGCTGCTCTCTGGGCGTTTCGACGCTGACATTCTATATTTGGAGTTCGCAATAAAAAAAAAAAAAAAAAATCACAGCGTCGCGACGCTCTCGGTCGAAAATCTCAGAATCTGAAAAATCGTGGTAGCGTCGCGACACTACCCCCACAGCGTCGCGACGCTACGACCAAAATTTTTCCTATAAGTATTTTGCGATTAGGACTTTTTAGAGGACTTCTTTTGGGAGATTTTGAGTCGAAAACAAAGAGAAAAACCCCTCTTTGGAAGCTGAAGCAAGTGGTGGAGAGCGGGATTGAAGACTTTGTTCGTGGAGATCGTGACGGAGACGTGCGGTCTCGGCCACCTAGTGTTTAATCTTCTTTCCCTCTTACTTTAGTTAGTTTTAATGACTTTTTCATGCTTAGTTGATCTTGTAAAGCCATGTATGAGTAGCTAAGTTTGTTACTTAGGGATTGATGTAGTCTTTTTGGTTTATGGATTGATTTATGGGTTGAATTGTGCAATTGTTTTATGTTTGCATTCTTAATTTAATGCTTTCAATTAATTGGCCATTAGCTGAATGATCTAAGTGTTGAGTCTTGCTCGGGAGAGGGGATTTAGCATAGACTTAATTAAGATTGCATGACTAAAGTAGAATTTCTAAAACCGTGACGGAATTTAGAGTAACTTTAGAATTGGTCAAAAAGAACTAAATGCCTTGCATATTAAAGAACTTAGATAGGGATATCAAGTTAGTTAATTTGCATGAGAATCAATTATACTCGAGAGAGGTAGTTGTGAGTAAAGGTTCTTAGACTCATAAAACCATTGTGCATTATAATTCATTCCCTAAAATCAATCCTAGATTAAATTGACGAAATCAATGTTGGGATTTATGCCCTAAAACTCGTAGATAGTGAATGTAACCGTTGACCGGATATTAATGAAATAATATTGATATATTTTTCCATTAATTGTTATTAGTTATTTTATATTTGTCTTTGCCTAATAATAATAACCCTAATCCAATAAACTAGACATCCAAGGTTGTAATATGAGTCTTGAACTATATGTAGCGACATATGGGATCATTGTTCAAGAAACAACCTAAAGGGTCTATAGTATAGGGATAAGACTGGGTGCCTTATCCTGGTGACACTATGGATACGGCCCACTTTGTATTTGATACAAACGCTGCGATCCAACGCGTTCGTGTGGGAGACATGCGAGTGGGGGTATCCTATGCAATGAGTTTGCATAAGACCGGACCGCGAAAATAGTAACCACTGGTTATAACACCGTTAACTAGTTGGTTTTCTATTTCACTAGGACGACCTAGACAACTTAGTCTTGATCCTGAGTTGATTATGGACTCCTGCTCATGAGAGATTGTCCTTTGATTTGTATGGGTGAGAGTGGCCAATACGCCGACTCAATAAGCCTACCACTTTGGGGACAAGACCGAATGGGGAGCTGGGAACATAATCGTACAAGATGGAATTCACTCCTTCCCGACTTTAGGGAAGCAGATGAGTGTTCCCTTAAGTGGTTACTCCGAGTCTTGAACAAAGGGCCCTACCCTCTCAATGGCACGAGAGGGTTTTCTGTTTGATGGTTGGACCACAAACAGGTTGTTCATTAGAGGAGAATTGGTACTTAAGGAAATAGAGGTAACCCAGGGGTAAAACGGTAATTTGACCCAGCTGGTGTTACGGACACTCGTGAAGGACTAACTAGTCGATATTGGTCTAGATCCGTGGACACAGAAAATATGTCTGCAGTGAGAAGAGTGCAACTGTGAGTCTATAGTGGAATGTACACACAGTTAACGAATATTGATTAATGTGGTTAATGAGTTTGACCAATTAATCTCACATCGTTGGAGCTTATGATCTGCAGGTCCATTAGGTCCCACTGGTAGCTCGTAAAGTAATTTGAGGCAACTAAGTAATAAATGTAAATTGAAAATGTTCAATTTACTAAGGGAAACAAATATAATATATATTGATATATTATTATGAGAGAAATTAATATTTGAAGAAGTTCAAATATAAATTTATGGAAGATTGAAGGAGTTCAAATAATAAATTAATTAATTTAAGTCCTAAAATGTGTTTGGGCAAAATTAATTAATTCAAGGCTGGAAATTAAATATGTGATATTTAATTGGTGGTTAATTAATTAAAGAATTCATTAACCATGAATTAATCAATTATGTAAATAATTAATCACTTAAGGAAGTGATTAATCATTTATGGGAATGATCTAATCACTTATGGAAGTAATTAGTCATTTGTGGAAAAGATTAATCAATTGGGGAATTGATTGATCATGATTGATTAATTAAGGAATAAAGATTGAATCAATTTTGGAAAAGATTGATTTAATTGAATATTTTATTCATGGCCTCTCTTCTATAAATAGAACACTAGACCTAATTGGTCATGACACTTGACACTCTTGAAAGACAAGACCTAGAATTCTCTCTAGCCTCCCTCTTAGAAAAAGACTCCCACAAGTCTTTTGCCTCCTAGACTTAGAGACATACCGGTGTAACCTCTGTGGTTATTGTGTCAATCAAGAAGGAATTTCCAGCGAAGAAAACCTTAAAGCGGCTGCTGCGTTTTCGTTTGTGGAGCGTCGTTGGCGAAGAACGGTCAAGTCTACAACGGAGGTTTGTAACGGTTCTTCCCCTTTTCTTTAGAAAAGTTTTTAAAATAAATTTAGATTTATTTTAGCATGTTTAAACCGTTTTACAGCGACTTTAAAGTTAGTTTAAAGTTTTGTTTGAGTTATCGTAACGGTATTTTAATGTTAATTAATATACGGCGTAAGGTCCAATCGATGCGCTTCCGCTGCGTGGGGACTTTTATTCCCTTCAATCGGCATCAGAGCCATCGTTGTCCCTATTAATTAATTTTAAAAAGTTGCGATAGGCTCTAATAGGTGGGATTTATGCATAATGTATGTTCAGTTTGCATTGAACTGTTTGGGTTAATTTTATGGCCATAGATTTTATTTTTATGTGATTTTGATCATGTAAGGCCCGGTGTTTCGGGTATATTATGTAAAATCGAGTCCTATGTAAGTCCGGGTCTAGAATAGGTTTTTATGAGATGAAAATCGAAGCAATCGCCGCTGAAATCGAAGCCAAAACCGAAGAAATCGTTGCTGTTTTGCCCAGATTCTGCCTCCAGACGCAACAGCGTCGGGACGCTCCTTCAACAGCGTCTCGACGCTGTCTCAATACCGAAGGCGCTCGGTAAGGAAAGCACACAGCGTCGGGACGCTACCTCAACAGCGTCTCGACGCTGTCTCGATTACGCAGGCGCCAGATATGGAAAACGCACAGCGTCGGGACACTATTAACACAGCGTATCGACGCTGTCACGATGGAGGCGCGACCTAGGGTTTCAAAAGGCGCGGTTCGAGGCATGACCGGTCCGGTTCGGACAGGTTCGGCTGGGCTGGGACCTATTTTGTCCGGTTCAGCCAATTTTTGGCATGGTTCGTGATTTTGGAGGCCGGTTCGAGGTGGTTCGGGGCGGTTCGTGCTGTCTAGACCAATTCCGGAGCTGTACATGGATTTTTAGGATAGAATTTAGCTAAATTAATGTAATTTAATGCTTTATTTTATCCTAGGGGCCAAAATTAACCGGTTCAATTGCTATTTATATGCTTTATGGATGTCATATAGAATATTTAATCCCACCTTAGGTTATAAACATGCTCATGCATTTTTATATATTATAAAATGTTATAATGTATGTTTAAATGCATGGATTTATTTTCATATTTTTTAATATAAGTGTATATTAATTATATGAAAAATTGGAAAGCATGAAGCATGTCATTACTTAAATTAAATATAAATAGTTATGTTTAATGTGATGAATGAAGCATGCTTGATTGATTTTCTTGATAGGCTTATAATTGTTATAATAAAAGAAAATCAAAATTGCATGAAGCATGAAACATCCATAGTTAATGATATAATTGTTATATTATTCATGCAATCGATGTGGTTTAATTATTTAATTTGAATGAGATTGTTGAATGAATTAAACCCTAGATTCTTGATTATAGGATTAATCATTAAAATTTGAAATAGTTCTTTAATATTAATGATTAGAAACCGTAAATCTATAATCAAGATTTGCATGCAAACATAAGATCATAGGATAAATTGGATTAATTTTAAATTGTTTAAAATTAATTAGACCTAGATCGATTTCTAATAGGATTAGAATCTTTTCTTACTTAGGTTTAAAAATAGTTTTAATTGACTAAGTAGGAAAAACATTGCTATGATTATAAGGGAACTCCACCGGTAAAGTTCTGTCTAAGGCTGGGGGTATTTAAGTTGACGGTTTACGGAACACCTCCTACCTGGGAACTGACCTGGAATACCGGAGTTGAATTAATCATAGTTAAATGTTAGCATGCAATGTCACTAGGTTTATTAAAAGTGTTTAATGCACCTAGATCTTTAGAGTAAAGACCTTACATTACTGAGGTTATAAGGGAACTCTCTAGGTAAAGTTCTTTGTTTTTTGTAGGTAATCAAAGGAATAACCCATATTCTAATTTTTATAATCCAGGTTGGCGCAACCACCCCAACTTTGTGTGGGGAGGGCAAGGAAGAAATTCGCAAGTCCCCCAAGCACAACAAAAGGTGGTGAACCAGCCAAGATTTGCTAAAGCGCAGGTTTTGCCCCAGCAAAATTCGGAGAGTTCTCTTGAGGCAATGATGAAGGATTATATGGCTCGTAATGATGTCATAATCCAAAGTCAGCAAGCTTCATTGAGAGCCCTAGAGTTGCAAGTGGGTCAGCTAGCTAATGAGCTGAAGGCACGACTTCACGGGAACATTCCTTCAGATATTGAACACCCTATAAGGGAAGGTAAGAAGCATGTGCAGGCAGTAATTTTAAGAAGTGGTAAGCCACTAGAAGAGAGGAAAGAGCCTAATAAACCCCAGGAAGTAGAAAAAAGTAGTGATAGTGATGTTGACGAAAAAGAATTGGAGTCTAGTAAAAATGATGGAGGCAGCAGCAAAGATGTTGGAGCAAATAGTTCTATTCCAGATGTGGAACCACCTTATGTACCGCCCCCACCCTATAACCCACCCTTACCTTTTCCACAAAGGCAAAAACCTAAGAATCAGGATGTTCAATTTAAAAAGTTTTTAGAGATTCTTAAGCAATTGCATATAAATATCCCTTTAGTAGAGGCTTTAGAACAAATGCCAAATTATGCAAAATTTCTTAAGGATATCTTGACTAAAAAGAAGAGATTAGGAGAGTTGGAGACTGTGGCTCTTACTGAGGAATGTAGTAATATTCTTAAGAATGGGCTACCTTCCGAGGTTGATGATCCGGAATCATTCACTATTCCTGTATCTATAGGTGGAAAGGAGTTGGGAAGAGCACTTTGTGAATCAGGCACGAGCATAAACCTTATGCCTTTTTTCGATTTATCGAAAGTTAGGTATAGGTGAAGCTAGGCCTACCACAGTCACACTCCAATTACCAGATAGGTCTATCGCATATCCTGAGGGTAAGATTGAGGATGTTCTGGTCTAGGTAGATAAATTTATTTTTCCTGTCGATTTCATTATTCTAGATTATGAGGCAGATAAGAATGTCCCAATTATTCTTGGTCGTCCATTTTTGGCAACTGGTAGATCATTGATGGATGTCCAACAGGGGGAGCTTACAACGAGGGTGCATGACCAAAAGGTGAAGTTCAATGTGTTTGATGCAATGAAATATCCTAATGATCTTGAGGATTGCTCGTGCATTCAGGTGTTGGATGAGTTTGTTGAGGACCACTTTGAGAAGGAATTCATGGAGTACCATACCCAAAAATTTGGAGAAATCCAAATTGAGGATTTGGAAATAGGTGGATTGGAGTATGAGCATAAAGATGTAGGTGAGATTTCTAATTTTGAGAGGACTTTTGAATCCTTAGAGCCAATAGATAAGAAATCCAAGCCTATTGAACCTTATAATTCATTGACATTGCTCCAACAACCTGAGATTAGGAAATCTTTCCTTGATGAGCAATTACTTACTGTAACTCATATTAAGGCAGTGAAAACACCTTGGTATGATGACTTTTCCAATTACCTTGATTCTGAAACATTGCCTCCTGGTTTATCAAAAGAACAGATGAAAGAATTTTTCCATGGGGTGAAGTTTTATTTATCAAATGATGCATCTATGGTTAGACAATGTGTTGATGATGGCTGTGAGTTTAAAAAAGGGAAGCGAATAAAGCATTATTGGAGGGAGGAGTTTCGTTTGAAATATCCTTCCCTAAAATTGGTCAAGGAATGAGAAAGCAAGAGTTTTGCGGGAGCATTTCATATTGCAATATTTTTAGCTCCTAGTGTTGTTGCGATATTATTTTATCTCGTGGATTTAGTCTGGTTTGAATTAATTTGAATTAGATTTTATTAATTTCAATTTTATCTGATTTATTTTAATTCATTGGTATTTTCGTAGATTTTATGTTCGTTTTATTTATTTATTTTTATTTTGGTCGATTTAATTCTTAATTTAATTGGATTAGTTCTGTTTAGATTTAAGTTCAGTTTGAATTTTTAATTTCAGTTTAGATTAGATTTTTAATAATATATCTTCCTGATTTAATTCTGAAATATTCTTCTTTGAAGTTGCTGGCAGATTTAGGGAGCGCAGGTTTTGAGGGAGCAAAATTTCAGCATTCTAATCAGAAACTCCCATTATTTGATCTCGTTTTTTTTTATGTTAATTTTGATTTATTGTCTATTTTGATATTATTTTGATTTGATTTGATTTGATTTTTATTCGATTGGATTTTTATTTTTTTTATTCCGTTGGTCAGTTTAGATTTTATTTTGAAGATCAAAGATTTTTCCAGATTTAAAATAATATATCTTGTGGATTTTATTTAAAAAAAAAAAGATTTGATTTCCTAGTTTTGTTGAGAAGATCAAAGATTTTATTCGATTACGATTTTTTGTGAGATAAGGTTATAATTTTACCGTTGAGATTTTATTGTTGTTAGCAGGATAATTAAGTGGGCATGCAGTTAATTACCAAAGATGTTATGTGTTGAGCAGAGGGAGCTAGCATTATGGTCGTCAGACACAGAGGGAGCGCAGTAAATGAAAGATCTTACCGTTTGACAGATAATAAAATTTTTCCATGAATCCATGTGGTTAAAACGGTAACTTAAATTAATTAGGAGATAATTAGGGGCTAATTATTTGTTCAAGATTTTTGAGTTAGTGCCCTATTCATACGAGCTCCCATCAGGTACGTTTTTCACTCTCATCTTTTATTACTACTGATGTGATTTTTTTTTTCTCTGTGTGTGTTATTATTGTGAGGAAAAACACGAGCAAGGAAAGAAAGAGAGATGAAAGGAGAAGTGCCGGTAGATAAGGATACGATGGAAGATATGATTGAAGAGGCTTCGTAGAAACCAAAGAAAAAGAAGAAGAGGTCTAAGAGAGGAAAAAAAAAGAATATTTTGGTACGGGAGATTTATTCATGAAGAGGCGAGACAAAAATATCAAGAAGTCCTGAAGCGAGATGTTCTAATGGAGCGTGGCTTCGATGGTGGCAAAGAGCTCCAAGATTTTCTTTGAGCAAGCATCACTAATCACAGTTGGGAACGGTTGTGCGCAAAGCCGGAGCCCACTGTTGATCAACTAGAATGGGAGTTCTACGCCAACATCGATGAAAATAAAGGATTCTTGGTTATTATTTGTGGAATTGTTCTCGACTGGAGCCATGTAGAGATTAATTCTCTATTTAATTTGCAAGACTTCCCCCACGCTGTTTTCAACGCAATATTAGTTGCTTCCTGAAACGAGCAACTTAATGCCCAGTGGAGGTTGTCTAGGATGAGGGCAAGAACATTCCAGTCAGCATACCTAAAGAGTGAGGCTACTATTTGGCTCAACTTTGTCAAGTAGAGATTATTGCCTACAACGTACGCCTCCATTGTCCCGTGTGATCGAGTGCACTTGAAGGTTCAGAGCCCCAGTGAGTTCCAGTGAAATAAAGTTTTTTTCGACAAAGGGATTATTGACAATGCCAATCTGGCTAGACTTCAGAGAGGTGAGTCCCGCTAAGGTGGTTTGTTGTGCGGTGTCCATAGAGTGTTGGAGCAACTTGAGATGGTTCTCAGTAGGCTAGAATTCACTGAGAGACAACTTCAAACCTACTAGAGCTATGATCTTAGAAGGGACACCACACTACGAGGGCTACGCAAGCAAATTTTTCTAAGCCATATCAAGCCTTCCCAATTTTCCTTGATGATCTTATGAACCTATGCATTCCACCCCCACACATCATTCGAGAGGAATAAGAGAACCCAGAGCCTGAACATAAAGAAGAATTAAAGGGAAGTTTCAGTTTCTTCGAGCAAATATTTTGATGAATGATTTTGTGTGCTCGCCTTGCATGTGTTTTGTTCTTTCTGCTTATGTTATGTTCTGTTTCTTTGTTTTTATCTGTTAATTTAAAATCTATCTCTGTTATGATTACGTAAATCTGTGATCTTGATCTTTAATGAAATCAAATTTTGTTTTGTTTGGCACATCTGAGTATCTAACTTAATTTTCTTCTGAATTTTTTAAGCTTGGACTTGTTAGCTTAATTAGATCAAGGTGTTCTGATCTACAGAAACCTTTTGCTTGAGCATTTCTTCTTGCCGCAGCGATTTCTCGCCTGGTCATCGCTGCGGCAAGAAGATTCTGAGGTAGTGTTGACTTATTTGATCCACCTTAAGCTTAATTCTAGTCCCACGCTTAAGTTTAAAATTCAGATAGAAAAAATTAAGTTTGGGGGTATACTTATCATGTTGCTAATTCATTGGGGACAATGAATAATTTAAGTTTGGGGGACTTTTAGCTACTCCGCTTGTTTTGCTCGAGCATTCCTCTCCTTCATAATTATTTTTCTAGGTTGTTGAGTAACCAGGGACATTTGTGACACCCACAGTTTGTCTTTGCGTCAAAAGATGACCTAGAGAAGATTGAAAAAATGATAAAAATTATTTGCTGAAAAGAAAAATTTTAGAAAATTTTGCTGAGAAAATTCATAGAGCAAAAGTTTTGAAGGATGAATGATAATCTAGCAGTTTTCTGTCTCCCAGAGCTTAGGTGAGCTTCATCATAAAATGTCGCCATTCTGAGAAGTAAGGGATAGAATAACTAAAGATTTTTGGGCTAGCAATGAGTATTTAGCCTAGTTGGTGATAAGTTTGAGGCAAGAGTATACTGCACCATAAAGTGGGTCATCTCATGCTTAAGAGCTTATGACTGTAGGGTTGCTTTAAGTCTGAAGAACAAAAGAATAAATCCCTTAAAAATGTGTTTTAATATGTCTGATGATAGAGCTAGGTTGTGGCAAGTTCTTAGGATTGAGTTAAAGGTGGTGATTATTTGTCCATGCCGGAAGAATTATTTTGCTACAGCAGTGCTTGGTTTTGCAGGATGCTCAGGTAAAGGTTGAAGGTAGTGTTGGAATATCTATTTTGATTGAGTTGTGCTATGACTAATGTTTTGAATTTTCAAAGGAAGGTGAGTTAGTATTGCTCGGGACGCGCAATAGTTCAAGTTTGGGGGTATGATAACTCTCCAAAAGGGAGTTATTTAGGCCTTAGTTCTATAGTGTTTTGTGTGTCATTTGTGCTAAATAGGGTTGCTTTTAGATGAATATTATATGTTTTAACCCATTTGGAAGAATGGAGGCTTTGAAAGTTATTTTGTGCAGAAAATATTGCTGAGTGACTTGAAGGAGCAAAATCTGTGATCCAGCAAAGCAGGGAGCAAAACTGCCACGTAACAGCTCGTTATCCATTTTAATAGAGTGGCGTTAGCTGAATTAATTACGGGTCTAAGAAGCTTGGAAAGCCTGCCACGTGTCCAATTTAACCTAATTAGGTTAAACCTCACCTTATAAAAGGAAGAGCCGTCAAAGATACAAGTATTCACGACTTGGAAACCGAATCAATCGGCCGGAGGCCGAATTGACGGCAAAATGGAGATCTAAGAAGACCATTTGCGATTTCACTCAAGTAGACGAAGTTCTTCTATGTTCTTGGTGGTTTGGAGCAGCCTTTTCATCTCCCCAGTTGCTAAAAGGATTAGTATTTCTTGTGTATTTTGCATTATGGATGTGCTTATCGAGATTGTAACGTGTTTTATGTTTTCAATCATGAACTAATTGCTTTGTAGTCATGGGTTAAGAATTATGTGATTGTTATATTTATAAAATCTGGAAATTCTATTTGATTATGTCATCTTGAGTTATCGTTGTTCTTCGATTGCATTATGTGCCCGCCTAGCTAGCCGGTATGTATTTCTTCTCCTAGTTTCAGGGATGATTTAGGAGTTGTGTGGCGATAATTCATCCTAGATCATTGTGTATTGGTGAACGCCAGTGACTGAGTTAGGGATAGCCAGTTGCCTAGTGCTTGATCGGTAGTACGTCATTGGAGTTGAAACATATTCCAAAAAATCCGGAGTTCCGGGAGGATCCCGCTGATAATACTGCATGAGATTGACGGATCAAAAGAATTGCTGGATCATTTTTATAAACAATTACAGAAGTCTTAACCTGTGTCTGTTTCCATTCTGTTTTCTCTAGTCGTAATCATTTACTGCTTTCATATATCTTTTGTTTCAGCATTTTAAAACCCAATCAATTTAACCGACCTTTTGAAATCACTAAAAAGGAAAATTAAATCAATAGAAGTAGGCAATTCAAGACCCTGTGGATACGATAAATATTTATCACTTGCTGCTAGATTGTGTATACTTGCACAGTAATCTGGAGTTAATTTATCTCATATTTTTAACCACTTCAGAATTGCAACACCTATGCAATGAGTTTGCATAAGATCGGACTACGAAATAGTAAACCACTAGATGTAACACCGTTAACTAGTTAGGTTACTGTTTCAATAGGATGACTGATAACTCCCTAAAAGGAAGTTATTTATAGTCCATTATCTATTGATTTATATCTTAATTGTGCCATTTGGATGAGGTTATTAGATGAATTTATTATGTTTTAGCTTAATTATAAGAATTGATGTTTTGGAGTTTCTTTTGCAGAAAAATGAATGCTGACAAGATTGAGAGAGCAAAGTCTGATGCTCCAGCAAAATATTAGCAAAACGAGCCACGTGAGCTACACGTGATTCATTAAATGGGGTGGCGTTTTAAGCATAGATCTCGGACTAATCCGATTGGGAAGTCACTCCACGTGTCTAAATTAACCTAATTAGGTTGAATCTCATCTAATAAAAGGAGGAGCCGTCAGAGATAAACTCATTCACGATTGGGAGACCAAATCAATCGGCTGGAGGCCGAATTGACGACAAAATGGAGATCTAAGAAGACCATTTGCGATTCAACTCAAGAAGACGAAGTTCTTCCACGTTCTTGGTGGTTTGGAGCAGCCGTTTCATCCCCATTTGCTGAAAAGGATTAGTATTTCTTGTGTATTTCGCATTATGGATGTGCTTATTGAGATTGTAACGTGTTTTATGTTTTCAATCATGAACTAATTGCTTTGTAGGCATGGGATAAGAATTATGTGGTTGTTATATTTATAAAATCTGGGAATTCTATTTTATTATGTCATCTTGAGATATTGTTTTTCTTCAATTTCATTATGCGCCCGCCTATCTAGCCGGTATGTATAGCTTCTCCTAGTTTCAGGGATGATTTAGGAGTTGTGTGGCGATAATTCACGTTAGACCATTATGAGTTGGTGGACGCCAGTAGTTGAACTTGGGATAGTCAATTGCCTAACGCTTGATCGGTAGAGCTTCATTGGAGTTGAAACATATTCCAAAAAATCTGGAGTTCTGGGAGGATCCCGCTGATAAGACTGCATGAGATTGACTGATCAAAAGAATTGTTGGATCATCTTTATAAACAATTACAGAAGTCTTAACCTGTGTCTGTTTCCATTCTGTTTTCTCTAGTTGTAATCATTTACTGTTTTCTTATTTATTTTGTTTCAGCATTCTAAAAACCCAATCAATTTAACCAACCTTTTGAAATCACTAAAAAGGCAAATTAAATCAATAGAGGTAGGCAATTCAAGACCCTGTGGATACGATAAATACTTATCACTTGCTGCTAGATTGTGTATACTTGCACAGTATTTTGAGGTGAATTCTATCTATAATTTTAACCACTTCAGAATTGCAACAATATGACCTAGGTAACTCAGTCTTAATCCTGAGTGTGTCATGAACTCTTTTTCACGAGGGATTGTCCTTTGATTAGTACGGGTGAGAGTGGCCTGCATGCCGACTAAGCCTACCTTCTTAGGGACAAGACTGAGTGGGGGGCTGGGGACATGACAACACAATATGGAATTCACTTCTTCCCACTTCTAGGAGAAGTAGATGAGTGTTCCCCTAAGTGGTGACTTCGGGTCTTGAACAAAGGGATCCCGCCCTCTCACTGGCCCGAGAGGGACTTTCTGTTTACTCGTAGGTTCATAAACAGGCTATTCATTAGAGGAACATTGATACTCAAGGAGCCAGAGGTAACTCAAGGGTAAAACGGTAATTTGATCCAACTGTAGTTACAAACACTCGTGAAGGATTGACTTACCGGTATTGGTCAATATCCATGGACACAGAAATATTCTACAGTGAGAAGAGTTCAGTTGTGGGTCTTCAGTGGAGTGACCCACAGTTAATGAATATTGGTTAACTCGATTAATGAGTTTGGTCAATTAACCTCATATCATTGGAGCTTCTGATCTGTAGGTCCATTAGGTCCCCCTGCTAGCTCATAAAGAGTAATTGGGAACAATTTATCTTGAAAGAATTTGAATTGTTCAAATGTCATCTTGTGAATCAAGTTAATTGTATGAGATACAATTAGTATAATGTATAATGATACATTATAATATAAAAGTTTAATATATGTGATCAAACTTTATTAAATTGAGAGAATAAGAGTATATGATATTTAATTAGTGAATAAATTAATTAATTGTGAATTAGTTAGTAATTCATTTTAGTTGAATTAAATGTGATTTAATTGAACTATAATAGATGAGAGATATATTAGAATATGATTATTGTAGCCACCTATTTTTGCCCGGCTTATTAAATTATTTGTTAATTTAATCATTAAAATGCATAATTATGTTTGAACATTTTGATTTAATTAGAATGTTTGTTAATGTCATTTGGTCTTCTTCTTAGTTTGGTTTTAAAGGAACCAATTTAGTTGGTTTAGTTACCAAAGGATCAAAGAAGCAAGTTTTTTTGAATTTTGAATTGGTTTACAAAAAGTTGCATTCCATTTTGAGCAAAGCTTATATTTTGCATAAGATTTCAAATTTTGGAAAAATAGCTAGTAATTTCATGCCTAAAGAGGATATGGTTTTAGCCTATATAAACCCTTCTTGTTTGAGCTTGAGGAGGGGGGAACAACCAAAAAAAAAAAAAAAAAAAAAAAAAAAAACCCTAGAGAAAGCCACATTCAACCAAAAACCCTAGAGAGAAAGAGAGAGGAATCAGCCACAAAAAAAAAAACCTAGAGTTCTTCAACCTACAAAAAAAAAACCCTAGATTCCAAAAAAAAAAAACCCAGAACAATATTCATACTCTTCCAATCCATACAAAAAAAGAGAGAACTACACAGTGAGCTTGAACAAAAAAAACGCAACACAAGCCAAGCATACACAATGAAAACCAAGTAGCTTAGTTGGAGGTTGCACTTGGTAGGGTTTTGTCCCAAGGGTCCGCGCCTCAAACAACAAGCCGGTTTAGTGTTTATCTCGTGCTAAAATCTTCCATTACTAACCCTCTCTTCTTTTTCTTTCTAGAGCGCCATGAAAAACTATAGTTGAGTAAGGGTATTAGAAACTAACATATTTTTCTTTTACTTGCAATTTATCTAACTCCTCATCTTCTTTATATCTATATTGCACTTCTTTATTTACATTTTATTTTAGATCCGTGTTCTTTTTCTCTTTTAACTTTCTCTAATGTCTTTCCTTTCTAAGATTTCATAATTTTTATTTAGTAAAAAAAGGAAGCAAGAAGAAAAAAAATGTATGTAAAAAAAGAAAAGGAGTGTGCCATACCTTAACATTGGTGTTGGTCTTGAAAAATGGTAGCTGCTGAAAAAAAAAAAAAAAAAGGAACTTAGAAAATGAGGGTGAGAGGAAGCTGTAAAAAGAGGAGAAAAAAAAAACGCAAAATGAAAGAAAGAAAAAAAAATTTCTGTTTTATTATTATTATTATAATATTAATTATTCAGATATGTTTTTTGAACTAATTTAAATCTGTCGCGTCAGTGGTAATGAGCGGCAATTTTGCCGCTCACTTTTTTCTATTTATTTACTTTTTTACTTATTCTTTTTTTTCTTAATTTCGTTGGATGTCTTTATTATTATTATTATTATTTTTTTCTTCTAATCCATTTATATCTTTATATCTATATTTCTGTTACTATTATTCAAGCATCGCTTTTTATTATTAGCGTTTTATTATCGTTAGTCAATAATTATGTGGTTAAATATGAGTTTTCTTTTTATATATGTATTTGTCGTTTATTAATGTTGACTAATCTTTAATCCATAACTTCTTTTTATTAAAAACATATCCGACGATGGAATCTAGAAATATTTGGGAGTCCGATTTTCTAGTTTTCCTGAGGTGAGGAGTCGATTCTTTGGGAGTCCGAAATCGATTCCAATATGCTTTTCTTAAATTTTATCATGGTTGAATACATATTTTGCTTGTTTGCTCATGGCTTAATTATTGTGTTGCATTATCATGTATTAAAATTCTAGTTTGGTCAATTGTGCTTATATATGTAAATGTTGCATTATTATACTATTGTTGTTATTGTTATTATCATTATTATTATTTTGTTGTGCTTATTATTATTGCTATTACTATTATTATTATCATTGTTTTATGCTTTAAATTGCCATTTTAAATTTCCTTTGATCAATTTTAAACTTACCCCAAAACCTTATTTTCTAATTTCCTAATATATTTGATCTTTTGAGTTTGTAAAAACTTATCCTTAAAATAATATTTTCAAAGGGTTTTATAATATTTTCTTAAAAATTGATTTTTAAGACCATTTTTCTAAAAAAATCCTATGATGGAATCTAGAAATATTTGGGAGTCCGATTTTCTAGAATTCTTAAGGTGAGGGATCTTAATCTTTGGGAGTCCGAGATTTTGATCCCAAGAAAAAATGAATTTAATTAAAAAAATGTTAAAAAAAAAAAATCTTTCCCTTGCGAAATGCTATCCTATGACGGAATTAGGGAATGGTGAAATTCTCTAATGTTCTTGAGGTGAAGAATTTTAATTCTAATATAGCAAAATCAAAATGGAATTATTTCCACTTATTTTATGGGATCATTACTTCAAATATGGGAGTAACGAGGGGTAAAATAAGACATTGTTTCAAAAATATCATTTTTCCTAAATAATATCTTTCTTCCAAATTATTTTCAATTTAAGATAAAATTTTGGCCACCGTTTTTTTAACGGGTGTTGTGGGGTGCTAACACCTTCCTCATACACAAATGACTCCCGAACCCAAATCTGGTTTTCGCAGACCGTTTTTTTTATTATTTTTCTAAAAATGATAGTTTTATCTTATTTTGGTGTCCAATCACACCATAAAAAAGATTGGTGGCGACTCCTGTTATTTTACCCCTTTTTTAGGACGTCGGCCGCTCCGCGTCGCAGGTACGTGGCGACAGCTTGGCGACTCCACTGGGGACGTGAGGTTCCACCTCGAGAGTTTGGCCAATTTATTTTTTGTTTTATTATTCTCTTGAATTGATTTTATTCTAATATATTATCTTTGCTCTTATTATTACATGATTTGTTTGAGTTATTTTATTATTTCACACACCCTCACAAGCCTCCTACCTGGGCTTTCCTATTAGGTTTAGATTTGAGGATGTAGTAGTGTCGACCTTCGAGAAGCTTATGCTTCCGTGCAGGCGCACGAAAAATCCTCACTCAGGTCATGTGATCATATAAGATTTATTGACCATCTTGAGGACCCTTTTTATTAGGGTTTTAGAACTAACTTCACTTGCTTGAGGCCTTTATATTAGTTGTTTTATTAATTCACACACTATCACAAGCCTCCTACCCGGGCTATTCCCAATAGAATTAGAATTGAGGACGAAGTAGTGTTGACCTTCGAGAAGCTTATGCTTCCGTGTAGGCACACGAAAAATCTTCACTCAATTTGGTCATTTTGTCACATACGATATTTTGTGACCAGCTTGAGGGCCTTTGTCATTTAAGACCTTAGAATTAACCACACTAATTTAGAGCCTGTATGTTATGTATCTTATTATTCCATGATTAATTTTGCTCTATTTCGTTTTCTTCTTTGGGTTTTTTTTTATTATTATTTGTTCCATTATTTCATCCACATATGCATATATATGATCTAGCATGGAGAGTCACTACATTATCATGCATCACCCTAGCTAGGTTTATAAGCACTCATTTGCATATCATGCACCATTGTGTTTAGCCTTTTCCTTTAAAAATCTCATTGTATGTCCACATTAGAATTTCATAAAAGAATACATTGTGAATGAAGTTAACATTTAGAACCTTGTAGGCATGCATTAAAATCATAGCATTGAGAATATATTCATTATATCATGCACAATCCTAATGTTTATAAGGATTTGTTTGCATGTTGTATGTCGCCATTAGGCTTTTTAATCATAATTCATCATTGTGTTTAACATTTTTCCTTTTTTAATAAAATCCATGTTAGGCATTTTTTTTTAAAAAAAAAAAAAATTGCATGTGCATTATAGCAAATACATTAAAGACATCTCATTAAAATTTGCATGATCATGACATAGCATTGAGAGTCATTTTATTACTATGCATGATCCTAATGTTTATAGGCATTCATTTTTGCTTGTCGTGTTGCCTTAAGCTTTTTAATCATTTTTCATTGTGTTTAAAACCTTTTTCCTTTTAAGATCTCAATAAATATCTACATTACGCTTTATAAAGTTTGCATTTGCATTGTGTGAAAATTTTTAATTTTGGAGCCTTGTATGCATGCAATTAAAGTCGTAGCATTCAGAGTCATTTTATGATCCTAATGTTTATAATCATTCATTTGTTTGTTTTGTGTCTTTAGGCTTTTTAATCATTTGTCATTATCCATATTAGCCTTGTATAAAGTTTTATATGTGCATTATGTGTAAAATGACAAATGCATGCATTAAAATCACTTCATTAAAGTTTGCATGTTCGTGACAAAGCATTGAGAGTCATATTATCACCATGCATGATCCTAATGTTTATAAGCATTCAGATTTTTAGTCATTTGTCACTATGTTTAACATTTTCCTCTTAAAATTTCAATAAACATTCATATTATGCTTTTATAAAAGTTTGCATTTGCATTATGAGTCTTTGGTTTTGAAATCTTACATGCATACCCTTCATGCTAATAATAAGAGCTTAAACTAGTTTCATATCCTTCTTTTGCTTTAAAAGAAAGTTAAAAGAGTTGAAGTTAAGCAAAATAACTCAAAGATCTTTACTCCATCATCATTATTGGACTAGAAGAAAGTTAGGGTCATGGAAGATCAATTTAGTAGCCAAGTAAAAGCAGTTGGTTGACAGAATGTGGAAGAGTTAAAAGAGCAAGGTGATAAGGATTTTACAGTTAATCACTTCAAGAAGAGAAAAATAGTTGGCAGGGGCACCGTTACAAGCTGAAATAGGTCAAAATCAAGTATAAGATGATATCCCTATTTAGCCCTCTTAGATTCATACCTCGGAAGTTGTCCAATCGAAATTTGGAAAGAGTGACGTCGTACCTTGCATCGTTTTCGATACAAGCTCCTAATCAAGCCTTTCATCAAGGGAGTCATGTTGATGACTCAGTGCTCACCCCATGCATGGAAAATTTCTGATGATTCAAGGAGAAAAGGAATAATTAGAGTTTCTAGAAAAGAGAATATGCACGATAAAAGGTGCTAATGTCTATGAGGATATGGATGCAACACCTCTGTATTTAGTCTTTAGACATCATATTTCCACTCAAGTTCAAGATGACAAGTTTGACAAGTTCAATGGGGCCACTTGTTTGGAAAGCCACATCATCACGTATTGTCAGAAGAATTGGATTGCTCACATTCCACAGATGAAAGGATTTGGTAGATGCATTCAGGAAGCCGTATAAGTACAACATTGACATGCCATCAGACCGTTTAGATCTCCAGCGCATGGAAAAGGAGAAGGTCGAGACCTTCAAAGAATACACTTAGAGGTGGAAAGAAAAGGTGCAAGTGTGCATAACCCTCTTTGGCAGATAAAGAAATGTCGACAAAGCTCATAAACACTCATAGAGCTCCGTATTAAGGCAAAACGACTGGAAGTGTCTCATTAAATTTCCCTGACATTATAGCAATCAGAGAGAATTGAGCAGGGAGTTTAAAATGGGGATGGAAACGCAGGAATTACTTCCCTAAAAAAGTATGGAAGAAGAAAAGGTGAATGAGATTATTCTGGGGCAAAGAATTATTAGCCCACATTTCATCATCACACATTTAAATTGATGAACTACTCTCAGAGTCCTCAGCAAAATGGACTAAATCAATCAAATGCACTAAATCAACAAGGTGCTAAAAATAGTTGAGATTGATGTAATTTAATCCCATGACATACATTGATCTCTTGCCACAATTGCCAGAAGAAGACTCCGTACGACCTCCATATCCTGAGTGGAAAGCACGCAATATGAGCACCATGCAGGGGCATTGGAAAACTCTGCAAAGATTTGCCTCCCACTGAAATTTGAGGTGCAAAGTTTAATCAAAGCAAGATGGCAGAAGTCTGATAAAGCAGGAGAGGAGCAAGGTATCAATCAAAATCTTCTTTCGAATGATGATATTTCTCCTATAAATTTGATTGAAGTGAATCATTGAAGAACTTCAAGAATAATTACAACCTAAGACCCCAAAGATGTCTTTGTAACAGGGGCAGTTTAATCTTGATGAAGCATTAGTGCCACTTGTATCCAATTTTGTTGAATGAAATAAATTGGATTTCATTATACAATTATACTCATGATTATATTTGTCCCCTTTTGTTTATCCCTCATAAAGGATAATACAGAATTAGTAAGGAGGGCATTAAGAGTGAAAATGACATTAAGAGTGGGTTCCAATGTTCCCCATTCAATCTCGAGCAAAGCATGATCGTTTGGACCATTTAGCCCTACTTCATGAGTATAAGGATGCTTTTGCACAATGATATCAGATATGTCTGGCTTGGATTTGTAGATTGTGACACTTTGTCTATGATTTGAAGCTATGAAGTTCCAAATGAAATATCAAGAAGATCGTGACACATTTTTTCTTCCTCAAGCAGTCACGGTAAACTTACACAAGAAGTTTTCAAAGAAGCAAGTTTTTTTGAATTTTGAATTGGTTTACAAAAAGTTGCATTCCATTTTGAGCAAAGCTTATATTTTGCATAAGATTTCAAATTTTGGAAAAATAGCTAGTAATTTCATGCCCAAAGAGGATATGGTTTTAGCCTATATAAACCCTTCTTGTTTGAGCTTGAGGAGGGGGGAACAACCACAAAAAAAAAAAAAAAAAAAAAAAAAAAAAAAAAAAAAAAACCCTAGAGAAAGCCACATTCAACCAAAAACCCTAGAGAGAAAGAGAGAGGAATCAGCCACCAAAAAAAAAACCTAGAGTTCTTCAACCTACAAAAAAACCCCTAGATTCCAAAAAAAAAAAAACCCAGAACAATATTCATACTCTTCCAATCCATACAAAAAAAGAGAGAACTACACAGTGAGCTTGAACAAAAAAAACGCAACACAAGCCAAGCATACACAATGAAAACCAAGTAGCTTAGTTGGAGGTTGCACTTGGTAGGGTTTTGTCCCAAGGGTCCGCGCCTCAAACAACAAGTCGGTTTAGTGTTTATCTCGTGCTAAAATCTTCCATTACTAACCCTCTCTTCTTTTTCTTTCTAGAGCGCCATGAAAAACTATAGTTGAGTAAGGGTATTAGAAACTAACATATTTTTCTTTTACTTGCAATTTATCTAACTCCTCATCTTCTTTATATCTATATTGCACTTCTTTATTTACATTTTATTTTAGATCCGTGTTCTTTTTCTCTTTTAACTTTCTCTAATGTCTTTCCTTTCTAAGATTTCATAATTTTTATTTAGTAAAAAAAGGAAGCAAGAAGAAAAAAAATGTATGTAAAAAAAGAAAAGGAGTGTGCCATACCTTAACATTGGTGTTGGTCTTGAAAAATGGTAGCTGCTGAAAAAAAAAAAAAAAAAAGGAACTTAGAAAATGAGGGTGAGAGGAAGCTGTAAAAAGAGGAGAAAAAAAAAACGCAAAATGAAAGAAAGAAAAAAAAATTTCTGTTTTATTATTATTATTATAATATTAATTATTCAGATATGTTTTTTGAACTAATTTAAATCTGTCGCGTCAGTGGTAATGAGCGGCAATTTTGCCGCTCACTTTTTTCTATTTATTTACTTTTTTACTTATTCTTTTTTTTCTTAATTTCGTTGGATGTCTTTATTATTATTATTATTATTTTTTTCTTCTAATCCATTTATATCTTTATATCTATATTTCTGTTACTATTATTCAAGCATCGCTTTTTATTATTAGCGTTTTATTATCGTTAGTCAATAATTATGTGGTTAAATATGAGTTTTCTTTTTATATATGTATTTGTCGTTTATTAATGTTGACTAATCTTTAATCCATAACTTCTTTTTATTAAAAACATATCCGACGATGGAATCTAGAAATATTTGGGAGTCCGATTTTCTAGTTTTCCTGAGGTGAGGAGTCGATTCTTTGGGAGTCCGAAATCGATTCCAATATGCTTTTCTTAAATTTTATCATGGTTGAATACATATTTTGCTTGTTTGCTCATGGCTTAATTATTGTGTTGCATTATCATGTATTAAAATTCTAGTTTGGTCAATTGTGCTTATATATGTAAATGTTGCATTATTATACTATTGTTGTTATTGTTATTATCATTATTATTATTTTGTTGTGCTTATTATTATTGCTATTACTATTATTATTATCATTGTTTTATGCTTTAAATTGCCATTTTAAATTTCCTTTGATCAATTTTAAACTTACCCCAAAACCTTATTTTCTAATTTCCTAATATATTTGATCTTTTGAGTTTGTAAAAACTTATCCTTAAAATAATATTTTCAAAGGGTTTTATAATATTTTCTTAAAAATTGATTTTTAAGACCATTTTTCTAAAAAAATCCTATGATGGAATCTAGAAATATTTGGGAGTCCGATTTTCTAGAATTCTTAAGGTGAGGGATCTTAATCTTTGGGAGTCCGAGATTTTGATCCCAAGAAAAAATGAATTTAATTAAAAAAATGTTAAAAAAAAAAATCTTTCCCTTGCGAAATGCTATCCTATGACGGAATTAGGGAATGGTGAAATTCTCTAATGTTCTTGAGGTGAAGAATTTTAATTCTAATATAGCAAAATCAAAATGGAATTATTTCCACTTATTTTATGGGATCATTACTTCAAATATGGGAGTAATGAGGGGTAAAATAAGACATTGTTTCAAAAATATCATTTTTCCTAAATAATATCTTTCTTCCAAATTATTTTCAATTCAAGATAAAATTTTGGCCACCGTTTTTTTAACGGGTGTTGTGGGGTGCTAACACCTTCCCCATACACAAATGACTCCCGAACCCAAATCTGGTTTTCGCAGACCGTTTTTTTTATTATTTTTCTAAAAATGATAGTTTTATCTTATTTTGGTGTCCAATCACACCATAAAAAAGATTGGTGGCGACTCCTGTTATTTTACCCCTTTTTTAGGACGTCGGCCGCTCCGCGTCGCAGGTACGTGGCGACAATTATAATATGTAATTAATTTGAGAATTAATTAATTGTTCAATTTAATTTAGTTAAATTTGATTTAATTAAATTAATATCTATAGATTAATTTTAATGTGAATTGGATTCATATTAAAACTATATGTTATAAGAGATATGCATATTTGAATATGGTTCAAATAATGGATTAATTAAATATGTGATATTTAGTTAATCATTGAGTTAATTAATTATGAATTAATTAATTAATTGGTTTATATTAATTTGGTTAAATTGGATTTAGTCAAATTAATTGAACTATATATTATGTGAGGGTGATGCATTTAAATATGGTTTAAATGCACATAAGATTAATTAATTAATTAATCTTCATTGATAGAGGATTTAGGCGAAATCTCCGATGGAGGTTCCGGTGATTGGCTCTGACGAAATCTCCGATGTTATGAAATTAAATTCAGAGATTGCGTGGATGTAAATTTGGGCGGAATTTTTGTAATTCCGATCATGGAGCGGATGTTACAGCTTTTTGATTTTCCGTTTTCCAAATCTGCCAGGGTGGAGATGCGAGATTTCTACTCTTTGGTGGCTATTTCAGGAGGTTCGAGAGGGGCGCTATCATCAAGCTCGGTGGTAATTCCTTTCTTTTTCACTGCCTGTTTTTCTTATTCTTCTGTAGTTTTTTCTCTTGTGGGAGAGAAGTTTTGTGGAGATATGGATCCTCTATCTTTGGCCCAAGATTGGTCAAGATTGAGTTTGACTTCGGTGGAAGATGAAGTTGTTGTGGCGGCCGATCGTTCTGCAGTGGAGAGGAGAGGGATGATGCTCGGGTGTTGCTTGATCGGGAAACTTCAGGCTCATCGTTTCCTGGCAGCGGAGGTGATGAGGAAGACGTTTGCGGCGACCTAGAGAGTTGCTAATGGTTTGAGGGTGGAATTGCTGGGGAGAAATCTTTTTATTTTCCAGTTCGATAATGAGGAGGACAAAGGTCGTGTGTTGAAACAGGGTCCTTGGATTTTTTATAAGTTCCTATTGATTTTGGAACTTCCAATCTGTGGTCTCAAACCATCCGACTACCGTTTTTCTTCTGTTTCTTTTTGGATTCACTTCTATGACCTTCCATTAGATTGGTACAACCAGTAGATGGCGGAGCGGCTTGGGAACGCGTTAGGAGAGTTTGAGGATGTTGATGGTCGGAATGGGTTTCATTATTTGGGAGCCAGTCTTCGTGTGCGGATTCGAATTGACATTTCCAGGCTTCTTAGAAGAGGTGAAGATTATTCTTGATGATACTATGGGCGGGAGCTGGATTCCGGTACAATATGAGAAATTACCGGAATTTTGCTTCTTTTGCGGAATCATAGGTCATCTGTGCAAGGATTGTCGACAATTGCTTTCAGCAGAGAGATCTCACAGCGCTTCGTTGAACTATGGCGAATGGCCTCGGTTTGATGCAAAAGGGATGCTGATGTCTAGTAGGTCGGCTGGAGATGTAGCTTCGGGGCTTGGAATTCCTCATATCCTACCTCGGAGCCCTTTGGTGGTGGCATCTATGGTGCGGCTTCATCATACTGTATCTTCGGTTTTGGAGGCTGGAGCTCTTCATCTCAGTCCTCGGCGTGGTCCCAGAGCGATTCCAGAAGGTGGAAGGTCAAGGGCGGCGTGGTACTCATTCTCAGGTGGAATGCAACTCCAAGGCAAAGGAAAAGAGAAGGTCTCTGAGGTTATGATGATGGATCCTCGGTCTATGGGCTGGGTTCCATCTTCTTCATCTACGCACTTTCCGACGGCTGTAGGTTGGTTTCCGGGCAAGCCTGTACAGATTCCAGCGGACGATTTTGCTCCTCCGACGAGATCTGGGCATGACGGTGGTGTGCAAGGTGGAACGGTTATGGATGGGATATTAAATGAGCTTGTTGTCCGTAATCAAAGAATTAATGAGAAATATAATGTTATTTTTAACTCCCATGTAACCAATTTGCTTTCATCTCAAGTTTCGGCTGAAGACGGAAATTGTGGAGCGGTTAAGTCTAAAAATGGAAACGTTGGAGCATCTTCTTCGGGTACCATTAAGGAATCTAAAAGGGGCACTGATGATGTGGAGGCGCAGGTTTCAAACGGCTCTTTGATGCCGTTGGAGCAGGATTCATTGACTGATGTGGATGTAAATTCTCAACGGTTGGCGTGTGGAGGAGAAAAACCGTTCAAATTTAATTTTCACGTTGGAGAAGAGTGGATGTCGGTGGCCATTAAGGATGTTGAGGTGGAAGCCACAATGAACCTAACGCCTTCTGATGCTGTTAGGAAGCAGTTGGATTTTGGGAAGATGAGCCAGGCTGAGAATCAAGTGGTCTTGGGCCTTGGTAATTCATCCTTTAATCCTATTGATGATTTACCTAAGGCTAACGACAAGCCGAGCTTTGTGACTGCAGCTAAGGCAGATCTGGGCTGTTTGAAGATGAAAGGCCCGAAACTGGAGCATGGATCATCATGGAAGAAACGTGCACGTGCAGGCTTTGTACCGACAGGTTTGAACACCTCGATTTTAGAAGAGTTTAATATAAGAGGAAGAATGGGCCAATTTTATTTTCTCCGGACAATTTAAAGCGTCCAAAGATTGTGGCATATGATTGTAACAAGGCAGGAACTGCAGAGCAGTCCTGCCCAAATCCATGAAAATCTTGTGCTGGAATGTTCGTGGGTTGGGGAGCCCATGGGCATTCCTTAATGTTAGCGATGAATTACATCGTTTAAGTCCCCATCTATGTTTCCTTTCAGAGACTAAGTGCTCTTCTTTCAAGTTGAATAAATTGAAGCATTGTTTGAATTACTCGGGGTGTTTTGTGGTTAATAGAGTTGGTCTGGGTGGTGGTTTATGCTTGTTGTGGAAAGATAATGTAGATGTATCTATTCGCAGTTATTCAAATTACCATATTGATGCATATGTAGTTTGGAATAGCATTGGTTGGAGGTTTACTGGAATTTACGGTCATCCTGACTAGAATCTGCGACATTATACTTGGAATTTGATACGTCGCCTGCAAAATTATGATGATTCGCCATGGGTGATTGGTGGGGATCTAAATGAGATTTGGTGGGACTATGAGAAAGCTGATGGGCCGTCGCGAGATGAATGTCTTATTCAAAACTTCAGAGATTTGATGGATGATTGTGGGTTGAGAGATTTGGGGTTCAATGGAGGAATATTTACTTGGTGCAATCGTCGTCGGCACGGGGATCAGGTTAGTCTCCGACTTGACCAATTTCTAGCAAACTCTAGTTTCCTGGCTCTTTGGCCGGAATATCAAGTAACTAACTAGAATTGGGCTAAGTCAGATCATAAACCAATAGAGCTATGTGTTCAAGGTAGTGATGGTGGTGCTCAAGCGAAGAGATGGGTTAAACCATTCCAATTCGAGGAGTGTTGGCACCCAGGATGAGGAGTGTCGGAATATTGTCCTTAATGTTGGCAATTGGAGTATGAGAGGTTATCGTAATTCTTTCTTAAACCAAAAACTTCAAAATTGTGTCTCGGCTCTTGGGAGATGGGGTAAGATGAAGCTTAGAGAAAGGCAGGTATCAGATTGGGAAAGTGAAGGATATGATTAAAGAAGAGTATGACAAACCTTTACCTACTGATTTTGCGAAGATACATCAACTGGAGCGGCAGTTAGATGGATGTCTGTTGGAAGCAGAGATCTCAAGAAAATTGGCTGAAATGGGGGGATCGAAATACAAAGTGGTTTCATCAGAAGGCCTCATCCAGGAGAAAACAAAATGAGATTAGAGGAGTGGAGGATGAAAAGGGTGGGTGGCACACAGACAGTTCTGAAATTCAAGGTGTTTTTGAAGATTATTTCAAGAATATTCTCTGTTCAAGAAATCCAGGTGATGCAGATTTGGAAAAGATATTGAAGCATATCCAGTGCCGGAAAACTCCAGATATGAAACTTTCGTTATCCGCTGAGTTCTCTTGGGATGAAGTGGAAAGGGCGGTTAAAAATTTCTCTCCGACGAAGGCGTCTGGCCCTGATGGCTTCCCAGCGTTGTTTTATCAGAGATACTGGGAGATTGTTGGTCCGCAAACTGTGGATTGTTGCCTGGATATTCTTAATCGGAAGCGGTCAATCAAGGATTGGAATCATACAAATTTGGTGCTTATTCCAAAGAAGCGTCAAGCGAGGTTAGTATCTGATTTTCGACCGATTAGTTTATGTAACGTTTCATACAAAATTGTTACAAAGGTTCTCGCTAATAGATTAAAGACCGTTTTAGATATGGTTATTGATGAATGCCAATCGACGTTTATTCGGGGTCGATCTATTACGGACAATATGATTATTGGTCATGAATCTTTGCATTTTCTTAAGTCTAAGAAAAAAGGCAAGATAGGCTATGCAGCCCTCAAATTAGATATGAGTAAAGCATATGACAGGGTTGAATGGTCTTATCTAGTGGCAGTTATGGAGAAATTAGGTTTCCCTAAAAACCTGATTGAGTTGATCATGGAATGCATATCTTCGGCTACATTCTCCATTATTTTAAATGGGGAGGTTAGAGGTAATTTCAAGTCTTCAAGAGGTTTGCGTCAGGGGGACCCGTTGTCGCCTTTTTTGTTCTTGCTAAGCACCGAAGGTCTTTCCTCAATGTTATCTGGTGCTAGGAAATGTAATTCAGCGGGAGTCTCTATAGTGAAAGGTGTTCCGAAAGTGTCACATCTTTTCTTTGCGGATGACAGTTTAGTTTTTCTGAAGGCCACAGCAGCGGAATTTGGATGCTTCAAAGCCATTTTGGCCGATTATGAGCGGGCTTCAGGCCAATGTATAAATTTGGAGAAATCTATGGTTTGTTTTTCAAAGAATGTCCCTGGTGCACCAAGCTTTATCTTGCTTCTATTTTGAAAATAAAAGTGGCGGATCATTTGGGTACGTATTTGGGGTTGCCTTCGGCATTTCATAGAGGGAAGGGCAAAGATTTCAAGTCATTGATGGATAAAGTTTGGTCGACGCTACAGGGGTGGAAGAGGAACCTTTTTTCGGTGGGGGGTAAGGAGGTGCTCATTAAGAGTGTCGTCCAAGCCATACCCATGTATGCTATGGGATGTTTTCGTCTCCCGAAAGGGATCTTAACCAAAATTAATGCATTGTGTGCTAAGTTTTGGTGGGGTTCGACGGATCAAAAGCATAAAATCCACTGGAGTAGTTGGAAGAAGTATGTAAACCTAAGGAAATGGGAGGTTTAAATTTTCGTGACTTGGAAACCTTTAATCAAGCCCTATTAGCGAAGCAGGTGTGGCGTGTTTTGCAGAATCTGAATTTCATGGTCTCAAAAATTTTGAAAGGTCGGTATTTTCCGAACTCACCTCTCTTAGAGGTCGTGGGGCGCAAAAATTGATCTTATTTTTTGAAGGGGTTTATATGGGGCTTGGAGCTTCTTAAGGTAGGAATAAGGATAAACATTGGGGACGGTCGATCAACAAAGTTGGTGACAGACCCTTGGATCCCCGACCTACCACTTTTAAGGTTTTAGGTCACAAGGGAACTAGAGGCGATATGTTGGTATCTGAATATGTCACTGAGTCGGGACAGTGGGATGTGGAAAAGCTCTGACAGTGTCTGTGGGAAGATGATGTCCAAGAGATTATTCGTCTCCCTGTTAGTTGTGCAACGCCGGATAAATGGGTCTGGCATTATGACAAGTATGAGGTGTTTTCTGTAAAAAGCGGTTACAAGCTAGGTATGTCTAGGAAGAGTGGGGCATCCACTTCTGGCGAGGAAGTAGAACGAAAGTGGTGGACTAAGTTATGGAAACTCAATCTTCCTACAAGAATAAAACACTTTGTGTGGCGTTCGTTTCAGAATTGTATTCCAACTGCTGTCAATTTAGGTCGTCACCATGTTTCGGTGGATGGGAAGTGTCAACTATGTATGGATGAGTCGGAAACTTCTGATCATGTTTTGTTCCATTGCTCCAGGGCACAGACTATATGGACTCGACTAGCGATCGAGGAGGAGAGTGGTTGGAGAAGGGAGATGGATATTAAGGATAAATGGATCCAAATTAGCCACGCCGGTTCGGAAGATATATTGGAACGAGTTTGTGTGGGTGCATGGGCTATTTGGAATGATAGAAATAATGCACTCCATAAACAACCAGTGCCACCTGTGGAGATTCGATGTGAGTGGATTTATAACTATCTGTCTGATTTCAAAAGGAGTAATCCCAGGAGAAGTGGTCTAATCAAGTCGAGTGGAATAGATACTCGATCTATTGTTGATGGAAACAATATGATAATGCATGTGGATGCTTCTTGTAATCTGGAGACTAAAAGGTGCGGTACTGGGGTGGTCCTCCGTGACCAGTTGGGCAATCTGCGAATAGTTGTGCAAAAGGGATCGACAACTTTCACAAGTGTTTTGTGTGCCGAAGCAGTGGCAGTCCTCGAAGGTATGAAAGTGGCAATTCAAAATGATATGCAATGTTTAACCATTTGTTCTGATTGTCTTCCTTTGATTGCCATCTTATTGCGGATGGAGCGTTGTGTAGTGGATTGTGCGACGGTCTGTTGGGAGATTGAGAGGTTGTGCAGTTCGTTCAAACATATCAAATTTATTCATATTAACCGTGAGTTAAATGTTATTGCTCATAATGTAGCCTGAGCAGGGTTGTATTCCATACCACAGGTGTGGTACTCAAACTATCCGGAATGGATGGTTAGGATTGCTCTTTCTGAGCCACATCATTTTGTATCCCCTAGGCGAGCTCAATTTACTTAATGCAAGTTGTCTGTTTCTCTCAAAAAAAAAAAAGATTAATTAATTAATGTAATTAATTAACTAATATTTAATTAGTTAAATTAAATTCGTTTTATTTAATTAATTAAAATTTTAAGGGAAAAATACTTTTTTAGTCCCTGAGGTTTGGGTTAGGTTTCATTTTGGTCCCTGAGTTTTCAAACTCAACAATTTAGTCCCTAAGGTTTGGTTTTAGTTTCATTTTAGTCCCTCTATCCATTTTTTCAATTAAAAACTAACGGTTTGCTGATGTGACATTATTTTTTTATTAAAAAATTATTTTTGAATTTTTTAAATATAAATATATTAAAAATAATAAAAATATTATTATTTTAATTTTTTTATTTATTCTCTCTTCTCTTGCATCTCATTCTTCTTCTTATTGTTGTTGTTCTTCTTCAACATAACTCCCAGCGACCGACCGCCGCCAGCGACTTTTTTTGTTTTTTTTCCTTCTTTTATTCTTCTTCTCTTTTCTCATTCTCCTCCAACTGTTCTTTTCTATTAAAAAAAACGAAACAAGGAAGGCTCTGTTCCAGATCTGGTTCGACCGTCGTTCGTCTGTTCGTCTTCTCGCACGCCATTCGTCCGTTCGTCCCTTTGTCGTCTGAGTTTCGTGTCGTCGTTCGTCCAGTCGCGAGCTTCCTCGCGTGCACATTCGTCCGTCCGTTCGTCCCTTCACCGTCTGAGTTTCGTTCCAGTCGTGAGCTTCCCCCTTCGATTTTTTTTTAAACTCCCACCTCATTTTGGGTTGCACCTATACAGTGGCAGTAAAGAATGAGCGAAAGGCGGCTCAGGGCAGTCTTGGTGGTCAGAGAAGACGTTGCCGTCGAGCTTCAGATCCGCGGTCTTCATCTCCGAGCTTCAGATCTACAGTGCGGTAGTCTTGGTGGGTCGTCGAGCCTCAAGCTACGATTTGTTTTTTTTTTTAACAGTAAATGAAGAGAGGGAAGAATAAGAAGAAAAATGGGAGAAGAAGAGAGGGAAGAAGAATAAAAGAAGAGAAAAGAGAGAGGAAAAAAAGGGACGGCGGCGGCAGCGACGTCTGGCGGTGGCCGGCGACGGTGGTGGCTGCTGGAGGTGAGTTGGGATTAGGGTTTGAAAGGGGTGGAGAAGAAGATGAAGAAGATGAGAGAAAAAAAAAGAAAAGAAAAAAGAAAAAGAAAAAAATAATAAAAAAGAGTTTAATGTATTATTTTATTTTAAAAAATTAAAAACTTTATTTTTAAATAAAAAAATTAATGTCACGTCAGCAGTCTGTTAGTGTTTAATGAAAAAATTGACTGAGGGACTAAGAATGTAACGAAATCCAAACCTCAGGGACTAAAATGTCGAATTTGAAAACTCAGGGACCAAAAGGAAACCTAACCCAAACCTGAGGGACCAAAAGTGTATTTTTTCCAAATTTTAAATAAAATATTTTCCTCCCACTTTGTACCAAATGTAAGAGGGGTCTTATGAAATAGAGTCATTCTGCAGATTTGGAGATTACACAACATCTCAATCTCTCTCTAATCTCTCACTATCTCTCTCTAATCTCTCCCAACGTGAAAACACAAAGAGATTTTTTCCTCGATTTTAATTTCTTCCCAAAATCAAGAGATCACGGAGTCTCACCACTTCGTTCCCAATCTCAGAGAATAGCGGGAAAGATCGAATGGTGGTGTCCGTTGAAGAATTCTGAGTCGTCAACGGAGGTATGCTTCTCATTCTTTCGATTAGATCCAAAATTCAATGCTTAGCCTAGATTTGTGTTCTAGAATTGTTCTGAATATTATTGCCAATGTATGGGCATTTTGTGATAATGAAATTAAACTACGAACGGTCCAATTGCGCTTCCGCTTTAATAGAATTGGGAATTCCAATCCTTCAAAAACCCAACAGTTCTCCAACAACTACAACAAGCTGGTTCAACTCCCATCAACATACAGTAGTCACGATCAACAGCGAACTTGTACCAAACTCTTGGGACACCACCAAAACGCCTTCTCTTTTATTCTCTAGGACCAAGATCTGGCTTGTGGGAACCTCCTCTTAAAAGATAAAAGGGTAATTATAGAGCAATGGTGTTTCTCTGTAGTTTCGTGTTTGAGAGAGTTTGAGAGAGAGAGATTTTCACATAAAAAACTTGGGACCAAAATTGCAAACCATCTGCTCTTTTAATCATAGGAGAGAGAAGAGTTGTAACTCTCTCTCCCCACTCCCCACAACCCACTTCCTAGCAAAAGTGTTGGGGAGTTTTTAATTAATTTAATTTAAATCATTCTAATTAAACTAAATTAACTAAATTAATTAAGGGAAAAATACACTTTTAGTCCCTGAGGTTTGGATTAGGTTTCATTTTGGTCCCTGAGTTTTCAAACTCAACAATTTAGTCCCTGAGGTTTGGTTTTAGTTTCATTTTAGTCCCTCCATCCATTTTTCCGTTAAAAACTAACGGATGGATGACGTGGCACTATTTTTTTTATTTAAAAAATTATTTTTAAATTTTTTTAATTAAAAATATATTAAAATAATAAAAAATTATTTTTTTTTTAATTTCTTTTTATTCCTCCTCCTCTTTCTTCCTCTTCACCTTCTTCTTCATCATCACTCTCCATCACCAACTGGTATGGCTGTCGCAGCTCCGGCCGGCGACTTTTTTTTTTTCCTTCTTCTTTCCTTCTTTCTTTTCATTTTCTCTCTTCATTTTCTTTTTTCCAAAAACGAAAGACCAACACCTTGAAGACCATAGCTGCCAGAATCGAAAGACCCACGATCTGAAGCCCACGGCAGTAATCGAAAAACCCACACGCAGTTCTGGTTTTAGTGAGTTTCGACGGCGTGTTCCAGATCTGAACTTCAGAAACTTCTCGACGATGCGATCTGAAGCCCATGGCTGCCGGAAACGGAAGACCCACTCGCGGTTTTCGGTTTCGGTGAGTTTCAACGGCGCGATTCCAGATCTGAGGCGCACGAACTGCTTGACAGCGCGATCTGAAACCCACGATACGAAGCTCGACGGCGCAATCCGAAACCTAGATCTGAAGGGAGGTTACGGTTTTTTGTGGGTTTCTTGTTGCCGGCGAAGGACACGACACCTAATACAAACTGCTCGACGGTGCGATTTGAAGCCCACGATACGAAGCTCGACGGCGATCCAGAACCCAGATTTGAGAGGGAGGTTGCAGTTTTTTTGTGGGTTTCAAGGTGTGGGTCTTTCATTTTTGGAAAAAAGAAAATGAAGAGAGAAAATGAAAAGAAAGAAGGAAAAAAGAAGAAAAGAAGAAGAAGAAAAAAAAAAGGTTGTCGCGCTGCCTGCTGCCGATGAGCGGCGGTCGCCGGCGGTCGGAGCTGTGGCAGCCATACCAGTTGGTGATGGAGAGTGATGATGAAGAAGAAGGTGAAGAGGAAGAAAGAGGGGGAGGAAAAAAAAGAAATTAAAAAAAAATCAAAATAATAATATTTTTATTATTCTAATATATTTTTAATTAAAAAAATTAAAAAATAATTTTTTAAATAAAAAAAAATAGTGCCACTTCATCCATCCGTTAGTTTTTAACTGAAAAATGGAAGAGGGACTAAAATGAAACTAAAACCAAACCTCAGGGACTAAATTGTTGAGTTTGAAAACTCAGGGACCAAAATGAAACCTAACCCAAACCTCAGGGACTAAAAGTGTATTTTTCCCATTAAATAATTCATTAATTAGTTATATTATTAATTAAATATCATATATTTAATTAATACTATATTTGAATCATATTCAAATACATATTTCTCTCGTAACTTATAGTTTTAATATGAATCTAATTCACATTAATTTTAACCTATATACTTTAATATGAACGCAATTCATATTAATCATATCTCTAATAGATTAATTTTGAATCATATTCAAAATTAACTTTATACTATAATGCATCAATGTACATTATATTAATTGCATCTTATACAATTAACTTAAATTCCCTTAATCTTTATCAAAAAAAAAAATCCCTTAATCAATTTAAACAACTCAAATTCTTTCAAAACTAGTGATCTTAGTATACCTGTTACGAGCTAGCATGGGGACCTAATGGACCTACAGATTAGAAGCTCCAATGATTCGAGATTAATTGATTAAACTCATTGATCAAATTAACCAACATTAATTAACTATAGGTCACTCCACTAAAGACCCACACAGCTGCACTTTTCACACTGCAGAATATTTTGTGTCCATAGATTTAAGCAATATCAGCAGGTCAATCCTTCACGAATTGTTTGTAATTACAGCTGGGTCAAATTATCGTTTTACCCTGTAATTACCTCTTGCTCCTTAAATACCACTGATCCTCTAATGAACAATCTGTTTATGGTCCTACCTACAAAGTCCTTCTCGGACCAGTGAGAGAGTGGGGCCCCTTGTTCAAGATCCGAAATCAGGACTTAAGGGAACAACTCATCTACTTATCCTAAAGTCGGGAATGAGTGAATTTCATCTTATGAAACTATGTTCTTAGCTCCCCATTCAGTTTTGTCCCCAAAATGGTAAGCTTATTGAGTCGGCGTCTCGAGCCACTCTCACCTATACAAATCAAGGGACAATCCCTCACGGTAGGAGTCCATAACTCACTCAAGATTGAGATCGAGTTACATGGTAATCCTATGAAATATTAATCTAATTAGTTAACGATGTTACAACTAAAGATTAATTATTTTGTGGTCCGGTCTTATGCAAACTCATTGCATAGGATACCCCCACTCGCATGTCTCTACACGAACGATTTGGATCAATTCGTTTGTATCAAATACAAAATGGGTTGTATCTATAATGTTAACGAGATAAGGTACCCAACTTTAACTCATATACTATAGACCCTTTAGGTTATTACTTGAACATGATCCACTGTATGTCAACCATATATTGTTCAAGTTACATTAAATAACCTAGGATGTTTGTTTATTGGATTTAAGTTAATGCAAGTCTAAAACACACCTCAATAAAATAACATTTATCTCTTTATTGAATAAATAAACTTATTTACATTTACAATCCACGAGTTTAGGGCATAAAACCCAACATTAAACTTCGCAGGGAATGGGGTGGGGATTCCTCGCGGGGAATTTGCGGGGATAAGGTTTCCAGGGGAATTATTCCCAATTTTTTTTTATCTTTATTGAATCAAATAATTATTTTAATAAATTTTCAAATAGTTAACTTTTCATGAGAAATATTCATTAATTTTTAATTAGATAGTTAATTATTTACATGAAATCTTCATTTAAATAGTTAATTTCTTTTTTTAAAAAAAAAAATCTCTATTTAAAGACAAAATTCTTAAATTCCTATTAGAAACAAAATAATATTTCATATCAAATTATTTAATTATCTATACATTTGTTTAAACTATATAATTCAAACATAGTCAATTTTCTAAATCATTAACGCTAAAACTATAAACTTATATATATAGAGAGAGAAATAATAATAATAATAATAATAAATAAAAGGTGCGGGAACAGGGAACAAAGATGGGGAATACATTCTTCGTCCCCGTCCCCATTTAACTCATGGGGAAAAAAAATTTCCCACTCCCACTCCCTCCCCCTCCCCCATCCTCCGTCCTTGTTTCCGTTTAGTTCGTGGAGAAAAATTTTCCCTCACTCCTCCCATTCTCCATTACTGTCCCCGTTTAGCTTGTGGGGAAAAAAATTTCCCCACCCTCTCTTTCATTCTTCATCCTCATCCTCATGGAGCAAATGTACATCTCTAGTGTCAGATTATAAATAGAATGGAGGTGTATTAGAAAATAGTCCCAACTTCCTGGATATGAATTATTTAGGCGCGTAGTTGACTTGTGATACCAATTCAAGGAAAACGACATTGCGTCTCATGAGTAGACAAATTCAAAATTTCATAACAAAATTTATTTCCGTTTTTTGACCACTTTGTGGAACAGGTCATGTAGATCGTGTTGTTTGCATCAAAATCCCAACTAATATAAATCTCAACTTTCAATTTTGTGTCTGAGCGAAAAATTCAATTTTATATCTAATAGATTAGTTACTTTTTTAAAATATCGCAAATGTCAAAGACCTATTAGACATAAAATTGTAAGTTCACCGACATATTAGACATTTTTAAAGTTTAGGAACCTATTAAACACATTTTAAATTTCAAAGACCAAATTGACACAGCACTAAAAATTCAGGGACCAAACTGGTTAATTCAAACTTTTTTTTTTTTTAAGAATTACACTATTTAAGTTTGATCCTAATGTTTTTGAAGTTCTAATTTTATCCTTGGGTGAAAAAAAAAATAGCCAATCAAACTCACCATTAAAATTTAGAGAGAATTTGGTAGAAATTGAGCCTGAGCTAAAAATTGAAACACACGGTTTTCTTTTAAGTTTAGGAATCGGATGAAGTTGAGAGCGATGGTAAATTTTGACTATTTCCCAAATACCAATAAATAATTTGTCAAATGATTTGAACATGTCAACAATCTTCAATTACACAAATTACAATTTTATAATGTAAAAAAAAATCCGTCCATTTTCTTCCTCCTCGATTCCGATGTATAGTTCTCATCTCAAAAAGTTCAAGGAGAAAAAGAGGAATTCAAGACCATGCGAAGATTTTGAAATGAGCCATGGGACAGGATTTCTTCGAATTCGCCTGTTGCGAGGCAATAATCTCGCCATTCGCGATGCTCCCACCCGCAGCAGCGATCCCTACGTTGTCATCTCCACCGCTCACCAGGTTCCTTTTTCCTTTTCCGATTCGTATTCAACCATCTCTCTCTTTTCCGCATCCGATTCGATGAGATAATATAGGGAATATGTTTCTGTGTTTGGATCTTGTCTTTTGAACCTATGCAAACGTTTCGGATTTGGATTGCGATTTCTTTTTAGAATTTTCGTCGGAATGTTTGTCAATTTTTTTCGATCTTAGGTTTTTTTGTTCGGATTTCATTTCGAAACTTTGTGAAATGTATTCGGATTGCGATTAAATTTCCAGTACTTCCTCCTTGGAAATACTGTCGATCTTTTCCGTTTTTAAGTTTGTCTGTTCAGATTTTGTCTTTCGCAGCTACGCAAACGGTTCGAATTCGAAATATTTGTCGAATTTTTCCGTTGTTAGTTTTTCTCTGTTTGGATTTTCCGTTGATTAACTGTGCAAAGGGGTCGAATTCTGATTGCAGTTTCTCTAGAACTTCCTTGCAAATATTTGTCGATTTTTTTCCGTTTTCACGTTCTCTGTTCGGATTTTCCCTCTCGAAACTTTGCAAACGGCTCGAATTCTGATCCCGATTTCTCTAGAATATTCGTCGGACTTTTCCGTTTTTTAGTTTTTTCTGTTCCGATTCTTTCTTTCGTAACAGTGAACGGTTCGAATTCTGATTGCAATTTCTCCAGAACTTCGATTGGAAGATCTCGGAATATTCGTGAAATTTATTCCGTTTTTATATTTTTTCCTTTGTTCTTAAGGTCCGACTAATTCGATTCAAAATTTTTGTGCAGAAATTCAAATCTCGCGTGGTGAAAAAGAACTGCAATCCAGTATGGAACGAGGAATTCACACTTTCGATTACCGATATCAACACACCAATCAAATTAGTAAGTCAAATCATACGCTTTCAAACTGAGGAATTCAACAATCTCTCAGACTTGTGATCAAACAACCAACAAATCACTTCTAAACAATCATACTTCTTTCGACTCTCAGGCAGTGTTCGACAAAGATAGGTTCACGAAAGACGACGGAATGGGGGATGCAGAGATCGACATAAATCCATACATAGAGTGTTTGAATATGGGATTAGAGAATCTGCCAAATGGGTGTGTGGTGAAAAGGGTTCAACCAAGCAGATCAAACTGCCTTGCAGATGAGAGCTCTTGTGTTTGGAACGATGGCAAGATCATCCAAGACATGGCTCTCCGATTGCAGAATGTTGAATGTGGTGAAATCATGATTCAGATTCAGTTGTCCAATGTTTCTGCGATCAAAGGCCTAAGAACCTACTCTTTAGCCTGAAAAACTTCGCCTCTCTGCCTTCGATATCGTATGTTCGTGTTCTTCGTCATCGTTGCTGTTCTGCTTCTGCTCTGTTTTCAGAATTCAGCTACTTGTGAACTGGTATGGTATAACCATTTGATTTACTTGTAAACTTGTAAAATGTAAATTTCCTTTGTGTTGACTTATTGTGAAATGGTTTTGGTTGGCCTAGAAGAATTTTACCCTCTAGATTCTTGGTTTATTTGAGTGATTTATGTTAAGGTGGTTATTGATCTTTCCTTTGTTATGTTTTTGTAATAATTTATGTTTTGGACAAGATTGATTCTCTGTACAAGCTAGTGATTTTGTGAATTTCATTGTTGTTGAGAGATCATCAGATGAGACTATCTGTAATTTTTGTTTTTTTTTTTTTTTTTTTTTTTTGAGAAGGTGTAATTTTTTTTTTTTTGTTTGACATAAGACAATATTATACTCCTAAACAGACTCCTTGTAATTTTTTTTTTTTTTTTGAAAAAACTCTTTGTAATTGTTTTGAAGCTAAATCTAGCATAATTGAAATGAAATAATATTAGTAAATCAATTTGTTTCCCCCAATCCGAGCATAGCTTATTGGATAAGGTACCCATTACCAACCTAAAAGTCGGTTTGATCTCGTATCATGATTAGGGATATTGAAAGAGGTGTAATTCATACTAGTGATGATAGTCAATCAATATTTAAGCTAACTATAATTACTATATCTAAGCTAACTATAATTAATATTTAGGTCAATTATTGATTAGGTAAATCAATAATTATTGCATAAATTAAAACGAAAAAATATATATTAATTATCATTTGACAATTTCAATAAGTGATTTTATTTTATTTTACTTTTTGAGTTGAAAAGAAGGTGAAATGGAAGGATTCATACCTTCAACCTTTTGATCAAAGGCACATGTCCATTAGCTATGTCACGTGTGAAAATTAATTAGTTTTACTATTGGTTGCGTACAGTTGGCCAATCTAAGCTTTGAATTGGCTTATTTTATTTTATTGAATAGGCTTTGAATTGGTTAATTCCTCATTACGAAAAAAAAAAATATAATTGATTCTTTTCAAGTTGTCTCCATGAAAATTGGCCACTCTTTAGAACGGTTGAATATGTAAAAGTAGTTGTTGAATCAGCCACAAATAAAAGTAGAGGCAAGTGGTCGAATATTTGTAAGATAAAGACAAGTTATACACTCATAGAATTAGAACTTCAACGTCAAAGTGAGCACACTTGAGTGTGGTGTCACATTTGGTAATTGACATGTATTTTCGACTGAAATGTTAGATGTTCGAATCTCATCCCTCAAATATTGTTGAACTAAAAACAAACAAAGGGAAAAATACCGTTTTGGTTCAGTTTTGAAGAATAGGTACATTTGAAATTGGGAGGAATAGCTAAAAAAAAAATGACCACAATGAAAAATGGCTAAAAACTTGAGATATTTAGAATTATGGCTACCCATGATTCTAAATATCTAGGAGAAGAGAGTGAATAGTTCTCGTTCCATTTATACTCTGACATATACTTATATTTACAATCAACTCCCACCAACATACAAAATAGAATTATTTTTTGTAATATATATATATATATATTCTTGGTCTGTCCTCTCACTGTAGTTAACTTATCCTCTAGATTTTTGTCTTTTTAAATTGTTCCTTATTTTCACAAGTTCTCCAGTTTCAAACACTTCACCTATATCGAACATATCAATCTCCTTTATTTATGGATTTTTTTTAATAAAATAATCAATGAAGTTGGAGGGGAGACAAGATGGAGCATAAGAGGTTGAGGAAAGATGAAACAGAGCTAGAGATTTAAGGAAATTAAAAATAAATAGCAAGATTTCAAACGAAATGGATTGTTTGGAAAGACGAAGAGTTTCAAATGACGTGTTTGCTTAGGAAAATGGAGTTAGGGTTTTTTTATTGATTCAATAAATGGTGGTAGGTAATTATAGTCTTGATTTGACCTTTTTTCACCGATGAATGCAATAGGTGGCTCAACTATTTTTTTTTTTAAATCTTTCAAAATTAATGTTCATTTTACTTGTTAGAGTCTCATTTTTGTGTTCTACGATCTATATATAAAACTATCTTCATAAATTTCTGTACACATTTTAGTCGTTAACAGACATATGTATAAAACGATCGGTAGTCGGAGGTCGACGGTGACGGTTGGTTGGCTGAGGTCGGCGACAGCAGGTAGTCGGAGGTCAATGGTGGCAGGCAGTCGACGGAGGTCAACGACGGTCGATAGTCAGAGGTTGACGGTAACAACTGGTCGGCGGAGGTGATAAAAAAGAAAAAAAAAAAAAAAAAGAAAGAAATAACATAAAAAAGGAAAGAGAATAAAAAAACATAAAAGATTAAAAAAAAAAGACAAGGATACATGCATGAAAGATTAAAAAAAAACATAAACAAAATTTGAGAAACAACTTTTTGTAGTTTCTCAAATTTTGCCTCTTTTCTAGAAACGTTTCTAGAAATTTAGAAACAAGAAACAGGGATGAGTTATGAAACACGTCTGTTTCTTAAAAAATGAGAAATGGAAACAAGAAACGGGAAACGATAACGTTATCAAACGAGCCATAAATATCCTAAAGCAGTCCCAAAATTGTCAAAATCTAAATCCAAATTATGCATTGTTTCACTCTTAAGTCTGTGTTAGATGGAGATTGAACAATGGTGTGAAAGATATTTCTATCGTATTTGAGTCTTTCTTTGGATTATATATTCCTCTCATAGCGTCAACATAGGCCCTCGTTGGCTTCAGTGATGTCGCCTCCTGTAATGGAGGCAACAATTTTCCAACCCTAGCTGGTTTTTTTACTGATATCCTTATTTTACCTAGTAATTAAAAAACAGAAATTGTCAAACTTATATTCAATTAGAAAATGTAATATAGATATCCTTTCGTAGTTTATACCTCGACTAGCACCTTCGATTCTTTGGTTGCCATTTGTTTATTTCTATCAACTGCATTAAATATTTCCTTCAACTTTGGGGTCTAACAAATACAGTTGTAATTTGTTAGCGATATAAATGTTGAGATGCATACCTCGTTTATTGATCTGCCCATGGTCTTTTGAATATTCTCAAAATTTTCACCCATATTCAATTTTACATGTAGTTCATTCACGATTACAAAATGTTAGTTATACCTTTGGTAATCAAAACTGTATTTAATTTGTGAATTTCCTTTCACCCACCTCATGTGGTTTCTTCGGGCAAGTCTAATATAAGTTGAATATAAGTTGGTCTATTCTCTACCACATGTATAACTGCCGGCCATTTTCCATCTCCATCCTATCATTATGGTAAAATTTAAGGATCTATTAGATATTTTTTAAAGTTTAGAAACCTATTGAAACAAAATTAAAAGTTCGAGAACATATTTGAAACTTTTTAAAGTTCTTGAACTAAATTGATACAACCATAAAAGTTCATGGACTAAAGAGCTAATTTAACCAAACTAAAATTTAAAACTACATGATTGAGACTTGGTTTACTGAAGAGTCCCGAGGATTCTGCATTTGATCCTTATTTATTGCATTTAATTTATCTATCATTCAACTTTCAACACAGAAAAATCCGGCCCAGAAATCTCAACTTTCCATCTTCCAAACCCCTTTAAAAAACGTAAATGTTCTTCTTCTTCCAAAATCATGTCTGTAAATCCATCATCGAACATGGGCGATTGGAAGAATCTTCCTCATGACGTGCTGCTAACAGTAGCATATTACTTCGATATCCACACTGATTACATTCGATTTCGTGCAGTTTGTGCTTCTTGGAGAAGCAATTTGCCCAAGTGGCCGAAGCACTCGTGCTACAGCATTCCATGGCTAATGCTTCCTAACGATGATGATGAAAATAATTACCAAAAGCTTCGAGCTTTGTACAACCCTTTAAATCTTCATGAAATTTATTACTTGGAGCTGTCAGAAATCCCATATGGAAATTTGCGTGGCTCTTCTAATGGTTGGTTAGTCACCTTGCAAGACGGCTTCACATTGAAACTCTTCAATCCTCTCACCAATTCCCAAATCCAACTCCCTCCAATCCCTTCCTTTCCAGACATCAAACAATTTGATCCCAATAGAAGAAAGTACACAATTATTGATCCAAAGTACAGTCCTTATAACCTAAGCCAAGATTATGTTCATGCTACATACATCAAAAAAATTGTGTGCCATGATTCCATGGTCATAGCCATATATGGGCCGTATTCGAAGTTGGCTTTTTCCAACTTTGGCGACGAGAAATGGACCGACATTCCCACGTCGTTGGAGTTCTTTCATGATTGTATATTCTTCGACGACAAGATTTATGCCGTGAATCAATTCGGACGCCTCGTCATCTCTCCGATCGACAATCCAACCCAGATGGTGGACTTGTTGCAATCGCGACAACCCAAGTTGGAGGTTGGGTTGTTTAACCTCTTTTTGATTAAAAGAGAGGATGATTTGTTGTTGGTGGAAAGGATGAATCGAGGTCGAAAACGGATCTTCGAATTCAACATATATAAGTTGGAATCGGACGGATGGGTCGAGATTAATAACTTGGATGATTATACGATCTTCGTCGGACGGTACAATACTTCTATGTGTATTTCTTCTGAGAATTGCCCTGAGTTGAAAGGCAATGAGATTTATTATACATATGATAAGAAGTTACCTTTTTTTGGTGTCTTTGACATGAAAGAAAGAAGTTGGCGATGTTTATTGCAAAATGAGGTTTCAAATTCAGCTGTTTGGCCTCACCCAATTTTTGTGGTACCGAATCCTCTGTTAGTCTCATTTGAGTAGAAAATGAAGTCAAATTTTGCTTGTCATATCTCTAAATCAAAGATCACTAATTAAGCTTACTTTTTTTTTTACAACATGTGAGGGCGGAGGTACCAGTTAAGCTAGATCAAACTATTTGAAGCTAATAAAAAATACACGTGAGAAATCAATTAATAACATAATCTCAAGATAAAATAACAATCCAGCCACAAAGTAATATTTTACATCACTTTAAATTATAATCTTGTTGAAAGTATTTTTCATTTTATAGTTGGTTTATGTTCCTATGTTCCTTTCCTTTCTTTTAATATATATATATGGGTAACTTAAAAAAATAAGGGTAAAATATCTTTTTGGTCCCTCATGTTTGAGGTCAGTATCTATTGAATCCCTAGGTTTTAAAATTTGACAATCAAGTCTCTTAAGTTCCTCTATCGTTAACTTTTTAACTTAGACAAGATGAAGATGAGTTGTGAGAGTGGCATGAGGACGTCTGAAGGTCCAAGGACGACTCTTGTCCATCTAACAGATTGCGTCCTCATTTGGATATGCATTATCTATCTGTGGTTCCTTAAGTTCATCATTAATCCAAACTTGTCCCCTAATTATAACCCTTATCTCTCTTCATACGTATGCTTTGGTACATTCACGGAAGCAACCAAAGAAAAAGGATAATAATAATAATAAGGCACATTCTCAACTGTTGCATCTAAATATGTTGTTTAAACAAAATCATATGAATCAACTCTTTCAAATGAAGAACTAATAAAAAAGAAAAAGAAAAGTCGTCTATAATATTCAAGGGAGTGCAGTGAATAAGACAGCTTTCAGAAGAATCTTATTCTTTCAAATGTACAAAAGCAGTTGATGACTAAAAGGTCAAGTCCAATGGCAAGGGGTCTTGTTTAATATGGAACCAGAATAAGCGAAGGGAGTTGTTTTTTCGTAGCAGGAACTTTCTTTCCTAGTTGATTGGTCTACGTATGCTGATGTGGCACATTTAATAATTTTTAAATTAAAATAAATAATAAAATAATTCAAATATTAACAAAATAAAATAATTAGAAAAAACTTTCTCTCTCTCCTCTTTCCCCCACCCCCGAATCCATCCCTCTATCTTCTTCTTACTCCTCCCGTCGCCTCCGCCATAGCCTCCTCCCCAATCCAGCATCTTCTCTTATTGTTCCAAACCCAACACCCACCCCACCTCTTTTCTTCTTCTTCTTCCAAACCCAACACCCACCCCATCTTTCCTTCTTCTACTTCAAAATTTGACCCCACCCCCTCTCCTTCTTCTTCAAAATCCAAAATCCGACCCCACCCCCTTTCCTTCTTCTTCTTCATGATACGATCCTCTCACCCTCTTTTTCTTCTTCAAAACCCAAATTCATTCCCAAATCTAAAGAAGAAAAAGAAGAAGAAGAGTGGCGGCGTGGAAGAGGCCGGATGCAGTGGGTGGAGGAGAGAGGAGAAAAGGAGCAGCAGCGACAATGGTGGTGGAGAGCGACGGTTAACGAAAAGAAGAAGAGGAGGAGAAAGTAGGAGGGTTTCGGGGTGGGGGAGAGAGGAGAGAGAGTGAAGATTTTTATTTTTAATTATTTATTTTATCATTATTTTATTTTTTAAATGCGGCACGTCAATAACCGTTCAAAAAATTAACAGCAAAGGGACTTAATAGAACTATTTCTCAAATCTAGGGGACTTGATTATCTGATTTTGAAACCTTATGACCATATGAAAAACCAAAAAGGTATTTTACCCAAAAAAAAATCTTTATATTTAGAGAGAGAATCAAAGATGCAACTATTCATGTTAGTTTAATTCAAGAGAGAAATCAAATAGGAAAAGTAGTGATATAGAACATTGGACTTAAAATTAATACACAACACCAAACTCATGAAACCAATATCTCCATAATTATTTCCACTTGATTCTATTTAAAATCAGCTCAAAATTACTTTCAGTAATGTTTTATGAAAATTGTGTCATCCATTGGAGTTGGATTCCAAAATTTCCATCTAATATTTTATCAATTCTTCATTTAAAGAATCTATACAATGAGTATTATGCATTTCGCCCAACAACTAACTAAATTGATTCACTTATAAAAAGGCTTACTTGATTATTTTAATTACTATTCTACACACTTGAGGATATTATACCTTGGGAATTTTTAAATGAAAAATTAGCATATCTACAAAGTCATAAATTGGTTTTTTTTTCCTAAAACTTAAAATCTTTAAGGGAAAAATACACTTTTGGTCCTGAGGTTTGAGGTTGATGTCTATTTGGTCCTCTAGATTTCAAAAGATACACTTTAGTCCCTGAGGTTTGGAAAATAGTTTTAAATGGTCCCTGAGATAATTTGACTGTTAGTTGACTAACGGAAAAATGACGTGGCAGGTTGAGTTGGATCAATTTTATTATTTTATATTAATTCTTTTAGATTACATGGCATTTCTTTCTTTTTTTTCCCTTCACCATCCTTCTTCCCCCCAATTTAGCTCTCTCTAAAACGTCCACTCTTCTTCTCCCTCCTCCCCAAATCTCTCCCTCCTCCAAATCTCTCCGTAACAATCTCTCTCTCTCCTCCCTAAATCTCTCGATCCTCCTCATCTCTCGTAACAATCTCTCTCTCCTCCCCAAATCTCTCACTCCTCATCTCTTTGTAACAGTCTCTCTCCTCCAAAATCTCTCGGTAACAAATTGCCACTCCCATTCCTCCTCCGTTCTCTCTCCAAAATCTCTTCATTCTCATTCCTTTTCTTCTTCTTCATTATCTTCCTCTTCATCTTTTTGGATTGGTGTTGTACTTGCAATCCTCTATGGTTGAGCATAGAACAAACTTATTTTTGCCAAAAAAAATATAGCAAAGAAATGAAGGAGTGTACAACACTCGTGCGGAAGCGATTTGGATCGAAAGCACTTTAATTTCATTAATTTTGCAAAGAAAAACATGCATTTAAACCAACCGAAAACAGAGTTTAGTTTTTACCAACCTTTGGAAGAGAAATTGAGCTACTCGTTGGATGATTTTGAACATGAACAGATTGTGGACGACCACGAGAGTCTTCCTCGCTATCCTCCAGCCTTGGAACAGCTTGTGGGAGTCAAAGACGTGATGAAATTTTAGAGAAAATCAAGCTCAGAGAGAATTTAACTTTTGGTTTTTGAGAGAGCAATCAAACATCAATCAACCCCTCACTTTGAGTTGTTCTTCTCTTTTTAAGAAGAAGAAACATGAGCAAAACAATCTCATGTAGACACCACATGACTTATGTCTTAGGTGTTCTAATTTCGTGTCAATTTGAGGTAAATTTTGAGGTGAGTCAAAATAACACCACCTCCTAAAAAGTAAGAATATTTCTTAATTTTCAAAATTAAAATCAATTAAAAATTAATTTTAATTTAAATAATTAATTAAATTAATTATATTTATTTAATTTAATATTAAATATTAAATCAAATAATTAAATTAATTAGCCTAAGTGATCCTATCCTTTTCAGGAGTTCATGGTGTTCTGAATCCTATGATCAGGCCCTTCGAAGGGGTGGTTGCTCCAGGGCAACACGCAAGCGAATCATAGGAATCTCACGTTGTGACCTAAAGGTGGAGATTGAGGGATACGTTGACACGTGTTCCGCTTCCACTTACTATGGACACTTTCCCCATTCTCACCTTGTTATTGATCCATGCAAACACTTTCAGAAGGGAGGCCGCGCTAAAGCAACACGAAGCCGAGCATGAATCTCACGTTGTGAATATAGGGACGTGGGAGCAAAACTTGATTTAAATCAAGTTTTGTAATTTTCCTCCCACTAAAGTGACCTATCGTATATTTTAGGGTTTGTTTAAACCTAGATAAATCCGGTTAAATCATTTATCTAAGTCTAATCCTATTATAACTATTATAATAGGATCTAAAGCCTAGGTGAATTAAACATATTTAATAAACCTAGTGACCTTTATCTAACATTAAACTATGATTAGTTCAACTCCGGTGTTCCAGGTTAGTTCCCAGGTAGGAGGTGTTCCGTATACCGTCAACTTAAATACCCCCAACCTTAGACAGAACATCACTGGTAGAGTCCCTTATAATCATAGTAATGTTGGTCCTACTTAGTTAATTAAAACTATTTTAAACTAAGTAAGAAATTATTCTAATCCTATTAGAATATGACCTTAGGTCTAATTAATTTTAACTTATTAAAATTAATCAATTTTAACCTATAGTCCTATGTGAGCATGCATATCTTGATTATAGATTGACGGTTTCTAATCATTAATTTTAAACTATTCAAATTTTAATGATTAGTCCTATAATCATGTATGCTATAGTTTAAAAACAATTAACAATCATATTCAAGTTAATGAAATTAAACTATACAGATTTGCATTGCATGAATTTTAATATAACGATTTTATTAACCTATGGATGTATCATGCTCAATGCAACTTTGATTCCCTTTATTAATAAATATAACAATTATGAAGGGATTGAATCCCAAGCGGAAGCGGTTTTCACCGTTCGTGATTTAATTTCAGTTAAAGAAAACCAATACGTTGGGCAACAAAATTCAGAAACTAATTTCTAAATAACATAATTAAGCATGCTGAAATTTTAGATCTAAAACTCTTTTAGAACTAAGAAAACTTACGCTATTTTGGAGGCAATCACAGCACAATGCTCCAATTGCGTTCTTGGGACTTCCAACGGACACCACCACTCGAATCACCCGCTATCCTCTTGGATTACTGAGAACCGGTTTGTGGGAACCCAAAGATCGTCTTGGAAAGGAATTTTCAGCAAGAAACCTTGCTGTAATTTGAGAGAGGAAGAGAGGAATTTTTCTAAGAGATTTTTCTCTTCTCTGTCTTTTTCGTGTAACTGGAGAGAATGGGGAATCAGTTGGGTAACCCCTCTCCACTTCACGATAAGTGGGGAGGGAGTTAAAACCCTACAAGATCTCAACCATTGGATCTAATCCAAATGATCTGGACCGTTTAATTATTATCAAATAATAATTAATAATTATTTAAATAATAATTAATTATCTAATTAATTATAATTAATTTAATTAAACCAATTTTAATTAAATCAATTATAACATATAGTTTTAATTCAATTAAATCATATTCAATTGAATTAAATAGGTCATTCAATTAATTTAAATTAATTGATCCCACATTAATTAAATATCAAATATCTAATTAATTTTATAATTGAATCATATTCAATTTTATCTCTCTCATTTAACCTTTAGTTTTAATGTGCATCAAAATGTACATTAATATAAATTATAGTATTAATTTGATTAAATCACATTTAACCAAATTAAAATTGAATTAATTAATTCCCCAATTAATTAATTCATGAATTAATCAAATATCATATATTTAATTAAATTCACAATTCTCTCATTAATTAATTTTTGAATCACATCCAAAATTAATTTTATTATAAAGTTTAATTCACTAATTAAACTTATACTATAATGTATCTCCATACATTATTTTAATTGCATCAAAATACAATTAACTTAAATTCCCTTTAATAATCAAGACTATATTATCTCAGAACCCGTTATGAGCTAGCAGGTGGACCTAATGGACCTACAGATCAGAAGCTCCAACGATACGAGATTAATCAGCTAAACTCATTAACCGAGTCAATCAACATTCGTTAACTGTGGGTCACTCCACTAAAGACCCACAGCTGCACTCTTCTCACTGTAGAATATTTCTGTGTCCACGGATATCGACCAATGCAGTAAGTCAATCCTTCACGTGTGTTCGTAACACCAGCTGGGTCAAATTACCGTTTTACCCCTGGGTTACCTCTGGTTCCTTAAGTACCACTGATCCCTCTAATGAACAATTTGTTTAGGGTCCAACCTCTAAACAAGAGTTCCTCTCAGGCCAGGAGAGGACGTCGCGCCTTTGTTCAAGCCCCGGAATCAGCCCTTAAGGGAACACACATCTGTTTGCCCCAATAGGGGAAGGAGTGAATTCCATCTTGTATTGTCATGTCCCCAGCCCCCCACTCGGTCTTGTCTCCAAGAAGGTAGGCTTATTGAGTCGGCGTGCAGGCCACTCTCACCCGTACTAATCAAAGGACAATCCTCGTGAGAAGGAGTTCATGACACACTCAGGATTAAGATTGAGTTACCTAGGTCATCCTATTGAAACAGTAACCTAACTAGTTAACGGTGTTACATCTAGTGGTTTACTATTTCGTGGTCCGGTCTTATGCAAACTCATTGCATAGGATACCCCCGCTCGCATGTCTCCTACATGGACGCCTTGGATCAATACGTCTGTATCGAATACAAAGCGGGCCGTATCACATAGTGTTATCAGGATAAGGTACCCAGCCTTATCCCTGTACTATAGACCTTTTAGGTTGTTACTTGAACACTGATCCCCGTATGTCCCCACATACTAGTTCAAGTTACATGTAAACAACCTAGGATCTTAGTTTATTGGATTTGGGTCATATTGTGCAATTCTAGACTTAATATGACAATAACACTTTATTGCATGAACCTCAATAACACTTTATTGATACAAGTGTATAATTCATTAATCATTCAGTATCTACGAGTTTTAGGACATAAAACCCAACAAATTATATATTGCCAATCAAGGTAAATCAAAGTAGCATGCTGCAAACAACTTATTAAATATAACTTATTATATTCAACTAAGTAATTCCATGCATCATGCTATTCCATTTTCATGAATTTAATATAACTCAAATATACATGAAAAACAACCATGCATTTCAAACATATATTATAATCTAATTATAACATACATAAATGTATGAGCATGCTTTATAACCTAAGGTTGGATTTATATCTAAATGACATCCATAAAGCATTTAAATAGCGTATAAACCGATTAATTGGCCCCTATGATAAAATAAAGCATATAAATTACATTAATTTAAGCTATTTTATCCTAAAATATCCTTCTACAGCTTCAGAACCGGGCTAGACCGCACGAACCGACCCGAACCGCTTCGAACCACTATTTTATCCCAAAATATCCTTATCTCCTGTCGTCATGACTGAAGTCTGTTAGAACTCTTGTCCATTCTGAATGGATGTCAAGAATACCCTTTTGAATGGTAATCTTGAGAAGAGTATCTACGTGTCTCAACCAAAATGGTTCATTTAGCAAGATCAAAAGCAAAAGGGTTTGCAAGCTTAAGTGATCCATTTATGGATTAACCTAAGAAATTCGATCTTGGAATATAAGATTTGATACTGTGATCAAATCTTTTGGCTTTGATCAGAACATTGATGAATCTTGTCTTAACAAGAATATCGTCAATAGTTCAGTAGCTTTATTAGTGTTGTATATGATTGATATCCTAGTCATTGGAAATGATGTGGGTTATCTTATTGACAAGTAAAATGAGCTCGCAGCTCATTTCCAAATGAAAATTTGGGAGAAGCTGAGTTTGTTCTTGGGATCCAAATTGTTAGGAACCGTAAGAACAAAAAGCTAGCCTTGTCTCAAGTGTCTTATATCTACAAGATGTTAGTTAGATATAAGATGCAGAATTCCAAGATGGGTTCACTACCTTTCATATATGTAATTCTTTTGTCTAAGAAACTGTTTCCTGAGACACCTCAAGAAGTTGAGGACATGAGACGAATGCCCTATGCAGTAGGGAGATTGTCAGTAAATATCAATCTAATCCAAGATTTGATCACTGGAAAACCGTTAAGAATATCCTCAAGTATCTTAAGAGAACAATGAATTATATGCTCGTGTATGGGACTTACTGTAGATATATTTTTGTCCACCTGATATAACCATGATTAGTAAGTTGATCCTTCACAGGTCGTTCGTAACTACAATTGGGTCAAATGTCCATTTTACCACTAAAGTTACTTTGGCTCCTTAAGTCCCATTGATCCTCTAATGAACAATTGGTTTGTGGTCCAACCACCAAACCGAGTCCCTCTCGGGCCAATGAGAGGGTGGGGCCCCTTGTTCAAGACCTAGAGTCAGCACTTAAGGGAACAACCTCTCTACTATCCCTAAAGACGGGTAGAAGGGAATTTCATCTTGCAGGACTATGTCCCCAGCTATCTACCCGGTCTTATCCCTGAAATGGGGGGTTTATTGAGTCGGCGAACTTGGGCCACTCTCACCCATGGAGATCTAAGGATAAGCCCGAATAAATAGGAGTTCATAGTTAGCTCAAGATTAAGATCGAGTTACCTAGGTCAACGTATGAATTAGTTAGTCTCAACAGTAAACGGCGTTATAGAGTGAAAGTGACTTATTTTGCGGTCCTGGTCTTATGCAAACTCATTACATAGAACACCCCCACTCGCATGTCTCCACATGAACGATTTAGGATCACATCGTTTGTACTAACTACAAAGTGGGTCGCGTCTCATAGTGTCCCCAAGATAAGGTACCCAGCCCTATCCCTATACTATAGACCGTTTTGATTATTTACTCGAGTCTGATCCACTTTTATGTCTCCACATAAGGCTCAAGTATCTATATTATAGCCATGGGTTCTTAGTTTATTGGATTTTGGGTCATTAAACGTGCAATTTATTATTCAATAACAATTGTACTGAATAAACCTCAATAACGACTTTATTGAACAAGTATATACAATTTTGTTACATTCACTATCTACGAGTTTTAGGGCATAAAACCCAACCAGGAAAAAAAAATCAAAATCTACCAAATTTAATTAATCCATTGAAGATTACTTTCTGGTTTAATAAAAACCAAATCTTGGAGTTGGAATCCTATCAATTGGTTTTTAAACAACAAAAAAACATGTTACGAAAAATCAACAAAGAAAATGGAGAAATCTAATTTTTGTTACAGTTTTCAAACAAAACCATGGGAGAAAAGTGCAATTCCCTACACCTCCTAAAACTCTCTCTCTCTCTCAAAGTGTCTCGCTATCTTGTCTCTAGCTCTAAAAGCTTTGTCAAGATTGGGGTTGTATTGCATTAATTTGAGATTACAATAAGTTCAAGCTTAACAAATTGTCTAAGATGAGATGAAAAATGTTCATAGATTACAACAAGAGGAGATAAATAGAAGGAGAAGAGAAAATGAAGGGTGTGAGAGAGGGTGGAGGATGGAGAAGGTAAAAAAAGAAAGACCATGTAATCTAAAAAACTAATATAAAATAATAAAATTTATCCATCTCATTTAAAATTTGTCACCTCAACATGCGATGTCATTTTTCCGTTAGTCAACTAACGGTGAAAATAACTTAGGTACCAGTTAAAACTATTTTCCAAACCTCATGGACTAAAGTGCCAAATAGACACCAACCTCAAACCTTAGGAATTAAAAGTGTATTTTGTCCTATTTTTAATAATATTTTAAGTTGTGTCAACCTAGTAATTAATTACTTGTGCTTTGTTACACTTCTCTTTAATCTTTATATTGCTTCAGCACTTTTCACTTTTCTTCTCTTTATTTTATTTTTTCTTTTTTGACAATCACTTTTCTTCTCTTTATTACTTCTATTATTAGTTTCCCCCAACTATATTGATAAACTTAAATGCTCATTAATGATGGTAAGCTCGAATGATTTGGGAGAGCCCATGTTGGACCAAAAGAAATAAATGTTTTTATACCAAAATAATATAAATTCGAGTTAATTATTATAAATTGTAACTTAAATGTAATTATTATTTTGCTGTTAGGTTAAAAAATCATTTTGTTGCCAGTACTTGGGATTTTGCTCCATGTATTCTTTCAATAAAACTTAAATATGGTCCTTACCATAAATTTAGAGTTAATTTTTATTGAAATTGATTAAATAATAATAATAATTTTTATTTTATACCAAAAAAGACACTACTATGTGAACATATTCTAACAATAAACTCATGGTAGTAATTGATTTTAAGCTATCATGAAAGTATAAAATTGAACATTTGAAATTATAGAGATTAAAATGGAACAAAATCCAAAATTTATAAATTATAAATTATTGTATTGTCTATAACTGTCTCTTAGAGTGCCCACAAAAAAATAATAATAATAATAATAATAATTTAAAAAAAAAAAAAGGACAAGATCCAAAGTTGAACGAATAAAACAATTTAAAGCAAGTTGGCTAAGAAAACAAGACAGAACGCTTGAAACTGAAAACAAGCTATAGACCACATGAATATCATTTTGAGTTTTGTTTTATGAATATCATTTTGAATTTTGTTTTTGAGTTTTGTTTCATTGAAAGTATAAGGATCAAAATTATAATAGGAACGAAGATGGTATTATTTTTTTAACTTGAAAGTCAATTTTATAGAAACTTATTTTGTCGGGTTTCTCATTATTTTGAAAGAAAGAAAAAGAAAATTAAAATCATAACCAAAATGTAAAACTTAGCCATAATTTTCAAAGCAGGTTAGGGAACAAAACAAAATATATCAATAAATAGAAAATAAAAAATTATAACATTATCCACCTGTCTACATTTGTACTACAGAAGAACGTGAAAATCGTGCCGTAGAGAATTCTAGAAGCTGAGAAAAAAGAGTCCTAATAGACTTTGCTTCTTCCTGCTAAAAAACCTTCAACACATTTGTTGTCCTATACCCTCAAAATCCAAAACAAAATACAAAAATAAAATAAAATAATTGCAATCTAATCAATGGCTTCACCTTCACCTTATTAAACACAGAATTTTCAAGTAAAATCCGTCACATAACAATTTACAAAATACTGAAAAGAAATTTGGAAATAATAAAGGCAACAAAAACAAAAAACCATAAGTTACAAAATTCCATTTAACAATGAAACACATTCTTTCTTCCGAAATTACATGTGTATCCAACTCCCTTTTTGATCTACTGCCGAGATTGTGAAGGTTAGAAAACGTAAATAACATAAACAAAACTAACAACAAATGGGCAAAAAAAAAAAAAAAAAAAAAATCAAAACTCAAATCAAAGGATGCTAAAATGGCTATTGAGCCTTTTTGAGCAGTATTAACTTAAGAACTTACTACTACCACTACTTTTGTGTCCCATGAGGAACACAAAAAGGATGATGTAAAACGACTGACTAACTTAGTTGTGCAGCTTTTGTTACCAGATGGTTTTGGTTTTCCTGCCCCGAAAGGAGCCGTGGTTGGCTTCATCACATTGTCGACTGCTAGACGGGAGGGGAACAAGGTCGAAATTTGGCCGACAATGCAGGAACGCCAACTCAGAAAGAGTGTTGTGGGATGAAAGCTGTGAGTTTCTCCCAATCCACAGACTCTATGTTCGGGGAGAAGACTGCAGCACCAACACCTAGAGCGACGACTATAAGAGCCATACTTTTCAGACATCCATGGCCTCGTGAGACCTTGTTCAGTATTGCTTTAGCATACTTATCTGCCTCCTTGTATATTGATTCGCGAGCGTCCTGTTGCTCTTCACTAGACAATGCCTTCTCGTTCTATCGACGAAGAATTTCGTATGCAAAAAAGATAAAAAGAATGGTCAACTACTATTTCATTCTTCCAAAGTATGTGCTGGGTTTTCCAGAAGAACAGGAACTACCTTGGCTCTGAAACTTTTTAAAGTTTCCCTCAGAGCATCAAAAGGAGTTAGTTTTAAAGAATGCGTCTTCCAGTCATCAGAAAGTTTTTTCAAAACAGACACACTAGCTTCTAGGTTATCCTCATAAATCTTGTCCTGCAAAAAAACAATTGCATATTTAAAAGGATGAATTTTAATATTCTACATCAGATCAAGAATGGAATTAAAATGATTAAATGTATAGAGAAAAAGCACTAGAATAGCTCACCCATTGTTTGAAGCAATCAGCATTTTGAGTCAAACACCAAATGGAAATGTTAGTGGCTTCACTAGATAGCTCTGAAACACCTGTTAATAGATATTCTCTCAGTTAATGTTTCATGAACACAAAAGTTTCCTTGATATGAAAAAGGGTAAAAGAAAAAATCCAAACAAGTATGTATCATACTTTCTCCAGCTGCTTTGACAGCAAAACTAAATATTTGCTGTGAAACTTGTTTCATTGCTTTACTACCAGGAGAGCCAGCAAGAGCAACCTCCTTCAAGGTCGGATAGATAGCCTCAAACCTTTCAGTAGCCTGCAAATAGTACAATGTCAAAAAAAAAAAAAAAATCATACATATTGTTTTCAGCATATTAGATAACACAACAGTTTCCTTGACCATACTGACCTTCACTCGAGCTGACGATGCAGGGAAAGTAACCCGGAGAAGTGTTTCAAATGAAGAGGGTGGAATCAATCGCTCCCCCTTCCTGACTGCACCGTTAACTAGGATAACACGAGCTTTTGGAGAAGACAAAATTCTGCAGCAAAATAATCCTTTCAAGGTCAGGAAAGAACTGGAAGGGGAGGGAGGGTGGAGGATGGAATATTATAGCTAAAGGGAAGATAGATGTATTGGAAGATCATCCATGTATTCAGTATTCCCACCTTTCCACTAACTGCAAAATTAGATCTCTAGACTGAGGATTACAACTTCTACCACTAACTATGGGCAAGAGGTTATGTGCCCATGCATAAAGCCCTATTGCAAGATCTGCTTGACAAGCCTGGCAAAGGATAAAAGAAAACCCGATGTAAGAAGCATAAAATAAAACTCTAAACATCAATAAATTACTACCCACACATTATTAACAATTCACCTGAACTATCATCCAGGCAATTACTGGAAGCTTATCCTGTCCTTGATACTTTGAGTTTTCCCTTATCGTTGGCAATACGTGAATTAAGACATCAGGTTTTCTTCGCAATACCATTGCTAGGACTACGAATATGGCAACCTGCAATGCAGTAATATGTTAATTCTTGAATCATGCAGAAAAATATGCGAACACACCCTCCCCCTCCTCCTCCAAACATACACACAAAAAGAGTGAGAGAGAGAGAGAGATACAAAAGTAATAGTAAAAAATAAATAGAAACTCATAAGCATCTGTGTAGCTGATTGTCGTTTTAAGTAACTAGAAAGCCACTGATATACAATTTTATGAAGGTCAAACATGTATTCCAGAAGAATAAACGTGAAGGATATAGTCACAGAAAATGAGTAAAATAAAATGAGACGCAAAAATGAAGAACGTAGATTATAAACAAATATCAAGAAATCAGAGATGGATAAAAGAGATCCAACTCATGATCCATCACCTTCATCCAATCAAAAATTAAGTAGATTATTAAGTTTTCTAGTTTGAATGTGTAGAATTCCATTTATTGCCAAAGATGTCTTTAACGTTCCAATTTCATTAAAATGATATTAGCAGTAGATTTCCTAGGCTTTGCAGCCTTTTTAGAACATCCTTGAAGTCCCTGCAGTTCATTTTAGCTTTACAAATTTCGAGAAAACAAAAAAGGTTGACAATAAGTTAATTAAAATTGAATTAATAGACGTTACTTTATAATATTATTTTTTAACCTTATCTTTTATCTCTTTTGGATCTTTCTTTCTTCTTGCTTTCTGTTTTGCAATGATTCAAAAAACAGCACACAAATTTCATATTTCATCAACCTTGATAGCTATCCTTCATCTTAGCACTACAACTATAAATCATACAATTTTAAAATTGGCCTGCATCAAATAGAATCAGCTAACTTAAGTTTTATAGTATGACTAATTTTAACTAATGGAACCCTAAAAGGTTGTTGACGCTCAATACCTTTTTCAAAAACGCACTAGAGATTGGGAGTTATATTCAACTAAAAACCTCACGTTATCAGTAGTACATGTGGGTTGTGCCAACCCACCCAACATGAAGAAAACAATGCATCATTATCCCTCCCAACGTACATAAACTTGAATGAACAAAACAGTGATGCGACCAATGATACCTGAGATTTTGATGATGCATGTTGTACGCCCTTTTTAGAGCCTTTGGCACTAGCATGTTGGCTTGCAAAGTCAGCAAGAATGCTGTCTAAAGACCATAAAACGAAAGAGCTGAGTGCCTCAAGAGAACGTTTATTAAGCCAGTCAACTGATGCCTTATAAACATCATCTGAAATATGAGAGAGAGGGATCTGCAAAAGAGTAGACACAACAATTAAGTCACAGAGTGTACCATTTCGTGAAGAACTCCATCCATTTTATGTCAAAACTCAAGAACAAAAATAATGTAGGTAATAAGGTCAAGCAATTGGAAAAAAGGAACAGAGAAAACTGATAACTAGGCAGATAATTATGAAACTAGCTTGTATTTCGATTATACTGCATAAACAACTTTTAAAATTCATTCTACTGCTCAAGAAAATCAAACATTTTCAATTGCTAATTTAGAAGAACACTCTCACAACATTCAAAATCAACGACAATACAAAAAGGTTCAAAGGTCCATTTTCATCCCAAAATTCAGTCCATCCAATCCGACTAAATAAAGGAACAATTTTTGAAGAAACACAGACAATCAGAGCGGAAGAATCGATAACACCAAATGTGCATCTACAAAATATAAAATATTTTGCCTGAATATTGTTCTTCACCAAAACAAGAGACCTGAAGGATTAAGCACGACCAATCAGAAATATGCATGTACAGATCTAAGAGAATTCATCCACTGCAAGGCGAATTCAGAGAAACATAACAAAGCGAAGATCGTAACTCACATCAACAATCTTAGCTACCGGAGACTCCCTAAACATTTTCACCCACGGAAATTGAGCAGCGCTGACGCCCGAGAATGCGCGACCAAAATAATCCGCAAACCTCATTAGCTGAATATCCTGCTGATCTTCGTACGAGCCCTATCACCAAACATAAAGATGGAAGGAGAAGAAGAGAAGAAGAGTCAATAGCAATCAATCGACAGCAAATTCTTTTCCAAACAAGCAGATCAAAATAGATCAGAGAAAACCAAGAATGCATCATGAAGCAGATCATATCGCCTTACCGACACATCGGTCAAAAACGCCAACAGATCGTTCACATCAATCTTCGCAGCCGCCTCGGCCACCGAAATCTTAGGCTTCTTCGGCTTCTTCTGCTTCACCTTCTTGACCTCCTCGTTAGGCTTTCCATTCTCCACACCCTCTCCATCACTGTCCTCGCCATCCTCATCGTCGGACCTGACCTTCGATCTAACCGGAACAGCGTCATCGTCGTCAATAGCCGCCGCCTTCTGCGCCTCGGCAATTCTGCGGCGGCGCTCCTCCGATTTCTTCTCGAGCGACTGGAAAACGTTGTCCCCGCCGGGGACAGTACCATTAGGCACGATCCTGCCGGATGCTGCATCGGCAGAGGGCTTGGCCGCCTTCCTCTGGCGCTTGGCGTAGGTGACCTTCTGCCAGCCATGGTCGACATGGGCGTGGGAAATGGGGGCGTCGGGATTTTCATTGGCAGCGACGGAATCGAAAGCAACGTGGTTGTCCTCCATGGGTGAGGGATTTTAGGTGGGGAGAGTGATGATAGGGAAAGGGAATTCAACTGAGAATCAGAAAAGATCTTACTGGGTCCAAATTGAAAAGAAAGGAATTGAGATTGAGATGAAGAAGAAGAAGAAGAGAACGGAGAATTGAATGAAAGAGAGAAATGGAAGGAGGTCCGTGAGATCGAATCAACAAAGGGGATTCAAAGTCGGAGAAAATAAATTTATACGGCGTTGACTTCCTAGAAAGGCCCATGTATATCACCGGATTTACAGGAATGCCATTGGCAATCATTTTCATTTTTCATTTTCTAAATATTTCTCTTCGAATTTCAACTTATTTCTATTTGATTTTATTTTTTTTTTTTTTTTTTGAAAAGGAATATGCATTTGCATTTAGGACCCCTTGCTCTTTGTTATGTAATCAAACAATCGTCGTAATCAAATGTGTGGGATTGATGGTGTCTACCAGAATTTGTAATCGTGGTGAAGTTGTGACACTCACCTCAAAATATGCAATCTCATTCTCATTTCTTATTACATCAAAAAAGATGATCAATCTCATTCTCATTCCTTATTACATGGGACTCACACGGTCTTCTTGGTTTATTTTCCATCATCTTCCCTTTCTCTCTCATTCACCATTTGTCCTTTTATTATCAGTTATTTTACACATCTTTTTACGTTTTTTTTAAAAGGAATATGCATTTGGATTTAGGACCCCTTGCTCTATGTTATGTGGGATTGATGGTGTCTACCAGAATTTATAATCGTGGTGAAGTTGTGAGACTCACCTCAAAATATGCAATCTCATTCTCATTTCTCATTGCATCAAAAAAGATGATCAATTTCATTCTCATTTCTTATTACGTGGGACTCGCACTGTCTTCTTGGTTTATTTTCCATCATCTTCCCTTTCTCTCTCATTCACCATTTGTCCTTTCGTTATCGATTATTTTACACATCTTTTTACGTTTTTTTTTCTCGATAGCCTAGTTTATGGATTGTATTCGTTTATGAACGAGCCCAAGATCAATAGTTTAAAATGAGCTAGAGTCAGAGGAACTATCGTTCTCGCTAGCATTTTTTGTTTTTTTTTTTTATATTTTTTACATATTTTGCTTTGTGAATTATAAATTAGTTGCACTATAACATGAGCAAGAATCAGAAGAATAACGACAAAAGAAATAATAGAGAAGGTCGATAATTCATTAAAAAAAAAGTGTTTTAGATGAGTTACATGCATGTCGGGGGTTATTTAGAGTCAGGGGAAGATGTCAATCACCATAAGTGGAGATACATCCCTTTCTTCTCTATTCCTCCTTAGTCCTTCAGAAGATTGAGAGTCTTAGGAGACTTCAATCGAAAGACTCCTTGCATTTATCCTCCTCATCTCTTCAAGAATCTCGATGGATGGTGGGGACTGCAGAACATCGATCTCACTAGAGGCGTTCTGCTCTCTATCTATGAAGATGTCGAAGAAGAAAAAGATGATGATGGAATTTGATAGTTCACTGAGTCACCGTCCAAATCAGTCCATGTGGCAATTTGTAATGATGAATGCACCAGATTGTTTGGTGATGGATTCTGATGGTTGTTGTACTGGGTAGTCGAGAAGGAATCATAAAGGACTTTTTTTTTTCTTTGTAGGGGAAGCAAGTGATTTTTTTTCTTTTGGAGGGGAAGAAAAAGGAGTGAAGATGTTTGTATTATGGACAAGTTAAGTAGGGAAGGATGTCATTATGAAAGGACTAATGCGTGAAAACACGAGACAACGTTTTGTAAATCTCGAAGCATCATTGAGGTGACTGAAAAATCAAGTGTAATAATCGAGAACAAGATCAAGAGAGAAAAAGAAATCAAGCACAAGAGTTATATGGGTTCTGAGTATATATAATTCTAGAGAAGCTCCTAGCAATCCAGATCATGAGGTATACCAAGAGCGAGATGGGGACGTTATCGAGAGCGAGAGTGGGGGCATTTTGCTAATCTTGCATAATTCCTTTTCGATTTCCAATGATGTAGACAATATCAATGAGGTTGTGATTACAATTGTGGTTCATTTCAAGTAACACAACGTCAAAAGAATCTTATTACGATTACAATGGATTTCATTCCCCTTGCTTTTCATTACTATTGCAGCTCATTTTTATTATGGGTAAGTAAATAGGATCTTAGTTTCCATTTGGTCCTTAAGATTTCAATATAGACATATTTGGTCCGCAAGGTTTTGAATTTGATTTCCAATTTATCTCTAAAGTTTGAAATGAATTTCTAATTAGTCCTAAAGTTTGAAATCGGTTTCTAATTGATCTCTAAGTATAAAAAGTAAAATATAGATAAAAAAAAAAATTCAACTCATTCAAAACATACATATAATAGAAGTATAGTTAGAAAATGTTAATTACCACTTCATCATTTCATTAGGTCAATTGACGTCAAATTTACTAGGACAATATAGGGAAAGACTATATGTCAATTACAATAATGTTCATGTTGAAAAAAATTATGTATTTATTGGACACTTTTTAAAATTTAAAAACATATTTGACATAAACTTGAAAGTTCATAGAGTGAACTTATAAGCTTTTAGTTCAATGACATGTGGAGTTGAGGAAATTCTAACCCTTGACCTCTTAGTCAAAGGTATGTATCTCTATGAGTTGAGTTATGCTCAAACATTTTTTTTAAGGGTAAATGTAATTTCACCTTAATTTTAATTTTATTTTAGGTTAAAAAACATTTTGGACCTTAAAGGGTCCGTTTGGAATATATTTTAATTCAAGTATTTTTTAAAAATGTATTTTTTTAAAAAAAAACATTTTGTATAAAAATTGTTTAGAATTTAAACACTCATGTGTTTAGTTACATTTCCTCATAAGTATTTTTATACCCAAGTTATTATATACTTTAAAATTCTTTTTAAAAAATTTGCTATCAAGTGTTTCTCTCAAAATGATTTATTTCTCAATCTCATTTTTTAATAAGTCATTTTTAGTGGTTGTCCAACACTAGAATTTTTTTCAAAATTAAACAATTGAAAAGTTAAACCAAACATACCCTAAATTTTCATGAATGTAACAATGTAGTTCCTAAACTTTTTTTTCTTTTAACAATTTAGTTTTTATACTTTCAAATTTGTAACAATTTACTTTATGACCTTTAGTATGTAATAATTTAGTGCTTGTACTTTCAAAATTGTAACAATTTAATACTTATTGTAAAAAAATACATCAAATTTTATTCTATAACGATTTAGACTTTGTAACTTATAAACCTATTGCATTCCTAATTAGTTTAATAATCTACCTATATCAGAAATCTCATTAAAATCTTAACAATAATCTTTAGAAACTAAATCGTTACAAATTTGGAAATACAACAAAATTGTTACTTACGAAAACTAAGAGACTAAATTTTTTTTTTTTTTTTTTTTTGAAAAATAGCTAAGAGACTAAATTGTTACGACATTGAAAGTACTTAAATTAAGGTGTTACAAATCAAAATTTAAGAATAAATTGTTAGTATGGTAAAATGTGATGGGTACCTTAATGCGAAAAAAAAAAAAAAAAAAAAAAAGTGTGATGTGTACGTATTGGGATAGGGTTGGGGAAGTGAATTGTTCACACGTTTACCACCTGGTGGGTCCCACATCGGATCCACAAAAAACACAATTTTCTTGTTTTTCCTAAACCGTATTCATCCTTTCTTTTTCTATCCTCCTCATTCATTCAAATTCCGAGATTTTTTTTTTTTTTTTTTTTTCTTTCAAATCTAAGTTTTTTGTTTTATTTTATTTTATTTTATTTTTTGATTAACTAAATATTTATTTTTCTTTTGAAGGTTAAAAATTTTGAATATTTTTATTTAGATATTTCCTTGGAGAGATTTTTATTTTATTAATATAGCTTTTCAATCCCTTCTAGTGGATATGGCCTATCAATCCTAATTTATTAGAAGGAAATTAAAATCTGATAAAATTGAATTGGTAATTGTGAAATCCTACCCTTTCCGTGTGGAATTTTTTCGATTTCTCCTTCAAAAAAAAAAAAAAAAAAAAAAAAAAAAAAAAAAAAAAAAAAAACTCTGATTTTGTTGTATTAAAAAAAAAATCAACAAACAAAGTGAAAACTTCAATTCAAAATCTACCTCCAAAAATAATAATTTAAATTATTTTAAATATTTTTTAGTTCAATAATTTCAGAATTTGGGATCAAACGTTTGGATGGTAATTAATTTTTTTTTTTTTTTGAAAAAGTAATACTTCATTAAAAAGGAAAAAAGATTACACCAAGCTCTTCATTAATAATTGAAGAGAACCATGAGGGGACTGAACAGTCTCTACACCAGCCCAAAAAGCCCAATTCAGGGAACAAGACGCCCCCCACAAAAAAAGAAAAATCACCGAAATTTGTTCCCGCTCGCGCCAAAAGGTGCGCTCCACCATTTTCCTGTCTAGCACACTTAGAGTAACCGGAGATATTGGTTACAGAGGCAAGGTCTCGGATTTCGTCCACAAACAGAGAGATTTCCGATATATCTTCCATCTCGTCGATCAGCGTGTTTATCACCTCGCTGGAATCAGACTCAACTACAAGCGGAGGGAAAAACCTTTGATCTTCAGAATTTGCATGCCTCAGGTAAGACTTCAAGCCTTCGACGATTGTTTGGATGGTAATTAATGAAGCTATGTTGGATTGGTTTAGAATAATTGGAGACAATTTTTTTTTTTTTTTTAATGTATGTATAGTAATCTAGTGGAGGCACACATATTTCCTATCCAATGGAATTGGTTTGGTTTTTCTTTTTTCTTTTTTAATCTTACTATGTTGTTTGGATTTTGAGGGTCAATTTATTCTGGTATTTCAACTTTTAATATATGTATTTTAGTCCGTAAATTTAAAATCTATATTTCAAATAATGAACTATTTTTTTTTAAAAAAAAAAAAGAAAATAATTTTAATCCTTTTAATTTTCAAACACATAAATAACATTGTTTTCCAAAATATTTATTTATGTGTTGACATGGATATGTAATAGAGCTACATAACTTGGTAAAGACATGTATGGAATAAGTGAATATTTAATTAGTTGATAAGATAATCACGAGAACTAAAATGATAATTTGATTTTGAAAGTTGAGAGACTAATGCTTAGTTTGAGATTGTTGTAGCTTCTAAAATAATTGTTGTTAACTTTGCTTGTAAGAAAATCAACTGTAGAAGTAAATTAGTGTTTGGTAAATTTTAGGGAAAAATACATTTTTGGTCCCTAAAGTTTGGGTTAAGTTACACTTTGGTCCCTGAGTTTTCAAACTCAACAATTTAGCCTCTACGGTTTAAGATAAGGAGCAATTTAGTCCCTACCATCCACTTTGTAGTTCAATCTAACGGGCTGCTGACATGACACTATTATTTTAATTAAAAAATTAATTTTTTTATTTTTTAAATAAAAATATATTAAAATAATAAAAATATTATTTTTTAATCATTTTTTAATTCTTTCTCTCCTTCTCTCTTCTCCTTCTTCTTTCTCTTCCCTATCTCCTTCTTCCTTCTTCCCCATCTTCTTCTTCTTCAACTCCGGTGGTCGGCCGCCAACGGCTTCCGGCGGCGGGCGCTGGAATATATATATTTTTTTCCTTTTTTCTTCTTCTCCTGAGACACATCAAATTTTGAAATCTTCTTTCTGGTGATTCTTCAGGTCAAATCTCCCTCCACCATGGATTTCTTTCGCAACGCTAAGACCGTCTGCCTCCGCAGCCACCACGACAAGTACCTCGTCGCCGCTAACGATCAGGAGTCCATCAACCAAGATCATAGCAGATCCTCCAAAACTGCTCGTTGGTCCGTCGAGTTCTCATCCAACGCCGGCTCTGACTCGATCATCCGTCTCAAAAGCTGCTACGGCAAGTACCTCACCGCCAGCAATCAACCCTTCTTGCTCGAAAAGTGCTTCAGTCCCTTCCCCGACGGCTCGATTCGTCCGTTGAATGGGAACCCATCAGAGAAGGGACCCAGGTCAAGTTCAAGACCCGATATGGGAACTTCTTGAGAGCCAATGGGGGTCTGCCGCTGTGGCGAAATTCCGTCACCCATGATATTCCGCCGAAAACGCGGGACGGAGGTCCTTCCCTCCCTCCCTGTTACAGATCTGTAATGGGGAGGTCGTTTCCGGCGTCGGAATCGGGGGAGGGAGGTCCCTCCCTCCACGTGATATTCTGATTTAAAAAAAAAACAAAAGAAAGAAAAGAAAGGAGAAGAAGAGAAAAAGAAGAAAAGAAGGAAAAAAAATATTCTGACCGCCGCTGCCGGCGAACGCGGTCGGCCACCGGAGTTGAAGAAGAAGAAGATGGGAAAGAAGGAAGAAGGAGATAGGGAAGAGAAAGAAGGAGGAGAAAAAAGGAGAGAAAAATTTTAAAAATGATTAAAAAATAATATTTTTATTTAAAAATAAAAAATTTAAAAAGCTACCATTTTTGGATTTTGCAAATCTGAAAAAAAAAAAAAACGTTTATAAAAATTAATGCTAAAAACAGTTAAGATTCTTTTTTAATCACTTCAACCTCCTCCAAAATCAACACCATAAACACACCCAAAAATGGTAATTAGATTTTGAAAAGTTGAGTTTGGAAACTAAGTTTAATATTTTAAAGGTTATGCTTTAAAAGTTTAAAGGTTAGAATACACATTTTAAATATCCAATAACCCAAATCGAATTAAATCTAAACATGGAAGACCAAAAAAGAAATTTAAATTTGTGTGTTTTTTCTAAAATGAAAAATAAAAATAGAAATGGATGGTTTTAGATTTTAGGAAAAGATTGTGCTATATAAGTATTAAAAAAATTGAGTTCAACAAATATGAAAACGAGGGTTTTGAACTTCTAACATCTTGGTTAAGGATATATGCCTTATTCAATTAAGCTAGACTCAGTTGGCGATATTTAAAAAATTATTGTTGAATTATAAATTTTGGTAAATCATAAATTGTCATGTCATTAATCTAAAATAATGACAAAAAATAGAAATAGTTAAATTTAGGATCAATTATAAATGAAGACTGTTTGGGTTAAGCTAAAACCAAACTTAAATCCAAATAATTAGGCGCAAAGCCAACAAAACTCAAATCCAAATCTTTGGGCCAAACCATCTGATAGAGAGCATAGCTAGCTAGTTTCCCTAATTAATTTAGCTAGTCTTTTATATTTAAATGACCAAAATTACGCATTTTTGTGTTTTATTTGTAGGAAATAATTTTTGGAGTTAATCGAGTGTTCGGGACGAGAAAAGAAGCTAAAGAAACAAAGGAAATCGAAGTTGGAAGCACTCAATAGAGGCATTGCCGAGGACCAGAATCGAGACCCTTGGTTTAGGGCGTCTCGACGCTGACATTCCATTTTTGATCTAGCAGCAAAAGGTCACAGCATCGCGACGCTGTGAAGAATTCCAAAACAGAATCTGCGGAAGGGCGACAACTTCGCGACGCTGCCCCTATAGCGTCGCGACGCTGTGACGAATTTTTCAACTATAAATACTTTGCGATTAGGTCTGATTTGGGGACTTCTTTTGATGCATTTGGGGCCGAAAATTCACCAATTAAGTTGTTGTGGAGGCTGAAGCAAGGGGAGAAAAGTGGGGATTCAAGACTTTGTTCGTAGAGATTGTGACGGGGACGTGCGGTCTCGGCCTACTTAGTGTTTATTTCTCTTTTCCCTTTACTTTAGTAGTTTTAATGGTTATTCTAGACTTTTGCTATATCGTAGCGCTTAATACGAGTAGCTAAGTTTCGAATCTTAGGGATTGATGTAGCCGTTGGGCACTTTATGGATTGATGTTATGGATTTTTGCTATTGATTTCATTTAGGCATATTGTGATTGTAATGCTTTCAATTTACCGGCCATAAATTGATTGATGTTTGTGTTTAAATCTAACTCGGGAGAGAGGATTTAACTTAGAAATCTTTATGCATAACTAGAATTTAGCTAGAGATCGGGAGATAATAGTTAAATCTCGAAATCGGTAAAAAAGACTAACTTTATTGCCTTGCATGTTTAATGAATTTAGATAGGGATATCGGGTTTATTGCATGTGAGAGGATTATGTATGCTCGGGAGAGATATTTATGATTGTAGTTTCCTTGATTTATAAGTCATAGCACGTTAATAATCCATGATTTAACTTAGAAATCTTTATGCATAACTAGAATTTAGCTAAAGATCGGGAGATAATAGTTAAATCTAGAAATCGGTAAAAAGGACTAACCTTATTGCCTTGCATGTTTAATGAATTTAGATAGGGATATCGGGTTTATTGCATGTGAGAGGATTATGTATGCTCGGGAGAGATATTTATGATTGTAGTTTCCTTGATTTATGAGTCATAGCACGTTAATAATCCATGAATTAATCCATAATCCCAATTGGTGAAATCAAATCCCTAAGACCTTTGCCATCAATTGTTTGTCATTCTTTTAGTCTTGTGTCTAATTTTGCATTCTTTGTCATTAAAGTGTGTTCCCTAAATAAAATTGGACAAAAGTATTTCCGGTAATTAAATTGGCTAGAAACCCAATCCAGAGGACGACATTCAAAATTGAAGACTCTTTAAAGACCCGAAGACTAATTTGAAGGTCAAAAGATTCTTTGAAGACCAAAATCTCTTCCAAGACCTAAAGACTTGAAGACAAATTGAAAATTCAACCTTGAGAACAAGCTTCAAAGCCTCCGAGACCAATCCGCGTTTGAGAGCAAACTGCACTCGAGAAGAATTTGCATTAGAGAGAGAAAGAATCAGAGGACAAAAATTAGAGATCGTATTATGCACCCACACAAATTAATACAAACACAAGTTTATTCCACGAATTAAATTTCAGTACTGAAATCTTGAGTGAACAATTATCAATATGGATAAATTTCAACTAAAATATAGTTTAAGGTAATGATCCCAAAGGTTGATTAATGATGCACAAATAAATTTCATTTCATCCTTTTTGTTGTTGCCAAAATTCGAACAGGAGAAACTCACTTGACCTTCACGTGACACCAACAGTAAATTTGTTTGAAAGAGGGAAGATGTGGCCTGCAAGACAAAAGAAACCTGCACACCGGTGTGGTGCTTGTCACACCGCCTTCGATGCTTAAGTCAGCAAAGAGAAAGATGAGAGGCAAACAGAGAGCAAGAGTAAGAGAGGAGAGAGGAGAGAGAATAGAGTTTCGGATCCCTTCTTCAAGGTTGAAGAATAATTTATATACCTTCTCATCTTTTAGGGTTTCTTGGCGTTTGAAGACAAAGTATGGCTGAACCAAGTTGAATCGGATTGGCCAAGAACACTGGGTCGGTCAAGGCCAATGGTCATAGGATTGGGCCTGACCCAATCCCATTGGTTTGTCTCTCCTCCGGAGTCTACTTCCTGGTCGTATCCTCGAGTTGGTGCTAAGCTGACCTCGTCAGTTCCTTCAATTCTGGAGTCGTCCAGAATTACCTATAACACTTCTTAAATTGGTTATGGTTATTGAGCAAAATTTTGACAATCTATTCCTTTATTGTTCCTTAACAACAAAAAAAAATTCATTCTCCTTAAAAGTTGAAAGAACGACCTATTCTAACTACAATACTAGATTCATTAAAATTAGAGAATAGGGTGGAAGATCCAGTGGTAATCAGTTATGTTAGTTTACTTAAGCATTAAATTGTTTAAAACAACTACAAAGTAAAAGTTCTAATTAGTTGTATGTTATTCTGATAATCGAAAAATAATGAATCAAAATAATTATAACTTTATTAATCACATGAAACGTGTAAATTGGAAGAGAATTAAAAAAAATGTTAGGCGATAAAATAGTCCAATCTAAATTCGATCAATCAAATTCAGACAATATATATTTTTTGCAATTCTTAGATCAGGTTATGGTTCCAAATATAACGCGGAATAAATAATTTGAAACCAAGAGCTTAGAAGAATAGATCATAAACCAACCTAAATTCCAAGCAACAAGAACAATAATAATTAAAAGAGAAGGGAAGAGAAATTGACACCGTGTTTTATACTGGTTCACCCAATGTTGGCTACATCCAGTTCTCTGCTACCGATGCAAGTTCCACTAAAACTCCAAGGAGATTACAAGAAGCCTTCAAAAAACAACACCTCAACATATCACTCAATAGCCTAACAATAGTTATTGACTTTCAAGTATCACAATCTGATAGCTTGGGATAAACAACGAGGAAAAGACCATCAACCCGAGAAAAGAAACATTCTTTTCTCTCTCTCCCACACTACAAAGGAAGAAAAGAACACTCTTTTTTTCTTGCTCAAGTTCAAGAGACAAACACATGTATATATATGCAATGAGTCTCATTGCCCAAAGCTCCATCTTCCTTCTTCCTTGTACACCAAGGTGGTGAGTTTCCTTCTTGCACGCCAAGTTTGGTGGGTTTCTTCCTTGCACACCAAGTCCTTCTCCCTTGTGCACCAAGAGGTTAGGGTGAAGTCTTCAAATTTTGTCTCCACACAAGACACATTTCTTAACAAAAAAAAAAAAAAAAAAAAAGAAAACCAATAAACTTCAATTAGATCTTACCATCCACGTGAAATCAAAATTTTGACAGATTAGACATTTTTAAAATTCGACTAATAAGATACAGAATGAAAAATTCAAAGACCGATTATACACTTTTTAAAGTTCAAAGGTCAAACAGACACAAACTTAGTTCAGGAGCCACACATAATTGAATCTTTAAGACCCCGTTTGATAACTTAAAAACACTACTTCCACCTAAGTTTCTTTGTTTTGTTATCTACTTTCTTCTCACGTTTTCAAAACCAAATCAAGTTTTGAAAACTAGAAAAAGTAGTTTTCAAAAACTTGTTTTTTTTTTTCCTATTAGAATTCTAAGAACTCAAGTGTATCCTTAACAAAGATGAAGACCATTATAAAGAAATTGGATGAAAACAAGCATAATTTTCCAAAACCAAAAACAAAAAACCAAATAGTTATCAAATGAGACCTCAAACATTAATAATAATACTTAGTTGCATACTGGAATGTTGGTATTTCCTTTCACACTACCATTAAAATATTGACAATTAACAGAAAGAAAAAAAAAAACATTAATTTTCTACCTTTCTCTCTTGAAACTGTCAACATTTTAATGATAATATGTAAAGAGATACTTACACACGGATCATGCAGCCAAGCATTGACACTACCAGTATCACTACATTATTTATATTAAAGAAGGAAAATAATTATTTGCTTTCTTGAGAGGTTTGATGTAAGATAGCTATGGCGTAGGGTGGATTTTCCAATGCCCTCTATTATAAGTTGCACAAAATATGGTGTTTACGTGTAGAAGCATTGCTTATTTGGGAGCAAAATGGCAGTCACCACACAAAGCCTTAGCAAAGCAGAGCGTTTCGATTTTTAAGGCAACTGAACAATGACGCCACTTGCCCTTTGTGAGCTTCCTTTTAATAAATGCACAATTTTTTTTTATTTATTTATTACTATTTTTTGTTGCTTGGTTTGTCTCATTCAAATCAAATGGGGATTTTTGTTCTTTCTCTTGTCTTTGTATGTGCCTTTGGTTAACTTTCATTTATAATCTTCTTTCTATTTTACCATTTTTAACACCAAAAGCTAAAAAAATTTAGGGTGTATTTCGTTTAACTTTTCACGTGTTTAATTTTGAAAATAAATCATTTTGAAAAAAATTTCTAGTGTTTGACAACTACTAAAAATGACTTATTAGAAAATGAGATTGATAAATAAACCATTTTGAGAGAAACATTTGAAACCAACTTTTTAAAAAAGACTTTTTAAGTACACAATAACTTTTGTATAAAAACATCTATAAAGAAATGCAACCAAACATATGAATGTTTAAATTCTAAACAATTTTTATACAATTTTTTTAAAAAAGAAATGCATTCTTGAAAAACCTTTAAATTAAAATGTATTCCAAAAGGACCCTTAGTAGTTGCTGTTATTTTATAGTTACTCTTTTAGAAAATTACCACTTGAATATTTAAAAGGTCTCCTTTAATAACCATTTCGTTTTTTAAAGTTAAATGTATAAACATTGTTTCCAATCTCTTTGTTTTACTATCTACTTTTTATAGATGCTTTCAAAATTCAAGGTAAGTTTTGAAAATTAAAAAAAAAAAGTTTTTGTTTTTGGAATTTGACTAAAAATTCAAATGTTTTTTTTAGGAAAGATGAAAACTATGGTAAGAAATAGTGAGAAAACAATCACAATTTTAAAAAAAAATGGATAAGAGTATAAGAGAGTTTTTTTTTTTCTTCGTGCTCCATGAATCTAGATAGAGAGAAGGAAAGAGGGAGAATTTTGATGGAGATGGTGTTTTTTTTTTTTTTTTTTTTGATAACGATGGAGATGGTGTTAGAATTACATAATATTGTAACATTTTAATATTTAATTAATTTAAGATATGAGTTTCTTTTAATATTTAATTAGTTTTGAGTTTCCTTTGTCTTTTAGAGAAGAAAACGTATTTATAATTTATAAGAGGAGTTAAAAGTTTATAAATTTAATTAGTTAGGCCTTGAAATTTATGAATTTAAAACAAAATCTTAACATAAAACTGAAAGTTGGAGGTCCTGTTAAATTACAAGTTTGGTCCATAAACTTTCAAGTTTGGTCCCAATTAATGGAGTTTGAAAGTGCTCCTCCAGATCATACGAGGAAAGATATTGATGCTAACAATGAGGATCAAATATTCGAATATGGATTGGTGACTGGGCCTTTAAATACTGAGGTGAATACAGTGAAGGAGGAAATAAAAATTAAAAGATGGAAAAGAGTTGCTAGGGAAAAACAGAAGTTGGAAACAGATATAAAGAACATCAGTCTATTAGTGGGACAAAACATAGGACTGAAATGGAGTTGGTTCAGCTAGAACCAAGCAAGAGAAGAGTGGTGGTAATGGAAAATGAATCAGTTGCGCGATCGGTGGAGGCTGCAAAGCAGCCCCGCCGGGCACAATGAAAATCTTAAGCTGGAATGTCCAGGGTTTGGGGAACCCTAGGACATTACGAGTGCTTCGGCACATCATTAGCACGCACCGCCCCCATTTGGTTTTTTTAATGGAAACCAAGCTCAAGAGGAATTGTAGTGAAAAGGTTAAGAGACAGCTTAATTTTGAGTGTGGCGTTGAAGTTCCGAGTCAAGGGCTGAGTGGCGGTTTGCTTCTCCTTTGGCAGCGGGATTTTAATGTTATCCTTCGTTCTTATTCAAAGGGGCATATTGATGTGACTGTTAAGGAGAAAGATTGGTCTTGGAGGTTTACTGGGGTATATGGTAATCCTGTGAGACATTTACATAAAGAAACTTGGGATCTAATGCACCGTCTGTGGGATCATTCTGATTTGTCGTGGGTTCTAGGTGGCGATTTCAACGAGATCACAGATTTAACTGAGAAGATTGGTGGTCTAGACAGGAGTGAAACAGAGATGAGGAAGTTTAGAGACACAATTGACGAGTGCGGACTTATGGATCCGGGTTACGTTGGGCCGAGGTTTACATGGTGCAACAATCACGTTAGTCAGGATATTATTTGGGCGAGGTTGGATAGGTTTCTAATCAACTCTCCAATGATGTGTAAGAGAAGCAAACCCACGGTCCACCACCTTACGAGATTGGCTTCAGATCATAGACCAATCCTTGCTGACTGGAAGGAAGAACCGCCCGATCGAGGCATCCAAAAGGTTGGTCGTCCTAAGCGTTTTGAAGAAGTATGGACAAAATATGCAGAATGTAGAGAGATTGTCGAACAAGTGTGGAGGCATAATAATTGGAAAGAGGGTGGAGATATCTTAGATAAAATGAAGGTATGTTTAATTCGACTGGGTCAATGGAGTAGAGTCCAATATGATGGTTCTATTCAAGGTGCTATTTCAAGAAAAGAAAATGAGATCCAAAATTCTTTAAATCAAGGAAACCAGCAGGTGCTGCAAGAAGTGGGTGCTAAAAAGATAGAATTGGAAAATCTTTTGGAAGACGATGAGATCTACTGGAAACAACGTGCTCGTGAGGAGTGGCTACAGTGGGGAGATGGTAATAATAAATGGTTTCATATGAGAGCTAGCAACAGGAGAAGGGTGAACAAAATCCAGGGTTTATTTGATTCGGATGGGGTTTGGCAAGAGAAGGATGAGGTTTTGGAGAGAATTGCTAACAATTATTTTCAAGATTTGTTTCTTTCTACAAATCCCCAGGCTGAAGCGATGAACCAAATTCTGGAAGTGACACCTTTATGCATCACAGAGGAGCAAAACCTCAATCTCACGGCCCCATTCACAAGAGAAGAGATTCATGGAGTGATTAAAAGTATGCACCCAACTAAGGCTCCTGGCCCGGATGGAATTCAAGCTATTTTTTATCAGAAGTACTGGGATGTGGTAGGTTCGGATGTGTGTGCTTTATGTCTCAGTTTTCTAAATGGTGAAGGGAATCTGGTAAATATCAATAAAACCTTCATTGCCCTGATTCCAAAGATTACGGATCCTAAATCTATGAAGGACTTCCGCCCTATCAGCCTTTTCTCAGTGTTATACAAGATCATTTCTAAGGTCTTAGCCAATAGACTGAAAGGGGTCCTGAAAGACATAATCTCTCCTAACCAATCTGCTTTTGTTCTGGGGAGAATTATCACTGATAATGTTATTCTAGGGTTCGAATGTATTCATGCAGTCAGGAATAAGAGACAAGGGAAGGATGGGTGTGTAGCTTTGAAGTTGGATATGAGTAAAGCTTATGACAGGGTAGAATGGATTTATATCCAAAAGATGATGGAGAAAATGGGTTTCTGTGGTCGTTGGATTGAGTTGATCATGAAATGTGTTGAATCAGTTAGTTTTCGAGTCCTACTGAATGGTGTCCCAGGTGCTGAGTTTGTTCCTAAGAGAGGCTTGCGACAAGGAGATCCACTATCCCCTTATCTGTTCCTGATATGTGCTGAAGGTCTCTCGAGGCTTCTCAATCACGCGGTAGTTCGAAAGGAAGTTTCAGGTTTGCGAATCAATAAATATTGCCCTATTTTAACGCATTTATTTTATGCTGACGATAGCCTGCTTTTCTTTAAAGCCTCAAATTCTGAATGTGTCCATATCAAAAGAATTCTTGACATATATGAGAAAGCGTCGGGTCAAACTATTAACTATGACAAATCGAATTTTATGACTAGCCCGAATTCTAATGTGGATCTAGTCCAAAAGGTCAAGGATGTTTTGCAGGTTAATTTCACGGAATGTTTAGGGCAATATCTTGGGCTTCCATCGCAGAACGCTAGGAAGAAGAAGGAGATTTTCAATAACATTAGAGATCGAGTTTGGAAAGCTTTACAAGGGTGGAAAGGACGCTTTTTCTCAGCTGCAGGAAGAGAGATTCTGATAAAAGCTGTGGCACAAGCCATTCCAAACTACGCTATGAGTTGTTTCAAATTTCCTGTGTCTTTATCTAATGAGTTAAACTCGATGTGTGCCAGGTTCTGGTGGGGAGCAGGGGAGGCAGAGAGAAGGATTCATTGGAAGAGTTGGAAAAAGCTATGTATTCACAAAGCTCATGGAGGAATGGGGTTCAGAGATTTAACTGTCTTCAACCAGGCTATGTTAGCAAAACAAAGCTGGCGGATAATTCGTTATCCTAATAGCTTATTATCCAGGGTGTTGAGGGGGCGTTACTTTAAAACCGACCACTTTCTCAAGGCACAAATTGGAAATAATCCTTCTTTTGTGTGGAGAAGTATCATTTGGGGTCGAGATTTGTTCAAAAAGGGCTATAGATGGCGTATTGGAAACGGTCTTCAAGTGGAGGCAGTTACGGATCCTTGGATTCCTCGAGAAGGTGCTAGCACTCCGATATTTGTTAATAGGACTGCTCAACACCTCACAGTGGCCCAGCTTATATCCACAGATCGGACTTGGAAGGTGGATTTGATTAGGGAGATGTTCTTGGAAAAGGATGCAGAGGATATTCTTAACATCCCTCTATGTTTCTATAGCAGGGATGATGAGATTATTTGGAACCCGGATCCTAAGGGTGTTTTTTCAGTCCGGAGTGCTTATAGATTGGGTATTCAATGTCAATGTGCGGAGGAAGCTTCAGCTTCAGGAAACGATTATAAAGAAGTTATGTGGAAAAAATTCTGGAAAACTAGAGTCCCGGCAAAAATCAAAGTTTGTGGATGGAAAATCTATAACGATATCCTTCCTACTAAAACAAATTTGATTAATAGGGGCCTAGTTATAAATGCTTCTTGTCTTTTTTGCAGGAATCAACCAGAGACAATGAAACATTTGTTTTGGGAGTGCAAGATGACTAGAGGTATTTGGGCTAATTTCTTTCCGTTTACTACTGATTTTTTCGTTGCTGACAGGAGTGGATGGATGGTCCCGGACTATTGTGAAAGCTTATGGAGAGGGCGAGATCGTGCGTTTTGGGAGCAAGACCAGATGGAAACAAGCCTTATCATATGTTGGCAAATATGGAACTATCGAAATTCTATTTGCCACAATCAACATCAACCTAACACAGATTTTCTACAGCAGCAGATCCGTAGCAGTTTAACAAATATGAAGGGAAAAAGCAATACTCACAGCAGTTTTCGGAGGGACCTTTCCGTGGCGACTCCAATCAGGCATCCCGTAGCGGCAAATTTGTGGGAAGAGAGCTCGCTCGACGGCTGGGTCCTGCGTAGCGATGCTTCCTGGTGCGATCGAAAGAAGATGGGTGGTTTAGGGTGGATCTTGCGACGGGGAGATGGTACGCCGATGACAGCGGGGTTCTGCAACATCCCTCGTCAATGGAAAATTAGCTGGCTTGAAACTATGGCTGTCATAGAAGGTTTGAAATCAGTCCCTTTTACTCCCCCCAAGTTGAGTATCGAGCTTGACTCTATTCAGGTGGTACATCTTCTTGAGGGGAGGGAAGAAGATCAGACGGAACTCACCTTCTTTGTCGAGGAAGTTCAACGGTTGATCTCTGGTATGAAGGTGCAGGCGATTCGGCATATTCCAAGAAGCCAGAACAAAGTAGCCCATTTTTTGGCCCGAAAAGCAGTGTCCACGGTTTCCTCGAGTGCTTGGTTAAATGATTTTCCTTGTTGGTTGCATAATCTGAACTTTGAAGAGATTAGGGGTGTTAATAGCGTTGGTGGGGGGCATGTCCCACCAATGAATGCTCTTTAAGTTTCTCGGTTTAAGTTTTGTTTTCTTCAAAAAAAAAAAAAAAAAAAAGTTTGTGTCTACTTCATATTTAATTTTAAAAAGTGTCTAATAGTAATAGGTCTCTAAACTTTTAATTTTGTATATAATTGGTCCCTGAACTTAAAAAAATGTCTAATAGGTCACTAAAATTTCAATTTTGTGTCTAATAGGTCCCTAAACTTTCCATTTTATGTCTAATAGGATCCTAAACTTTCAATTTTGTATCTAATAAATTTGTGAGTTTCTTATAAATGTTGACTAGATCAAGAACTTATTAGACACAAAATTGAAAATTCAGAGATCCATTAAACACAAATTTGAAAATTTAGAGATTCCTATTAGACAATTTTTTAAAGTTTAAAGACCTATTGGACACAAAATTGAAAATTATGACACCTATAGAAAAACTTTTTAAAGTTCAAGGACCAAGTAGACACAAACCTGAAAGTTCAAGGACTAAACTTGTAATTTAACCCAAATATTTTTAAACTTCAAAAAAACCTATTTACTTGAATAATAAATTTTGACCAATCACAAATTGTCATGTCATTAATTTAAATTAATGATAAAATAAATTTAGGACCAACTATAAATTTCACACGTGTCCTTAAACTAAATTAATAATCATGAAAAATTGGCAAATCAAATAATATCACTTATCGATTATTGATCCATCAGATAACATAACCCAGTCCAATCAAATTATGTCACATGGCAGTTGGACCCAAAGCTAATTTAGTCCAAGGTCCCTAAAAAGGGATTGGGTCAAACAACTTAAATATCAAAAAGATTTGGTTAAGTCCAAATAAGCTCAGGTCAAAAAATTGGGTTCAAAGTCAACCAAGTCCAAATCCATACAAGATCCATCAAACTCTATAAATAGAAGACCTCCTCGATTATGATTGAATGTCCAAAAGGGTAAGAAGCTAGAGAATTGAGGAGACTCCAAAATTGAGATCACTCAGAAGACCAAAGACTCTATGAAGGTCAAATATTCTTTGAAGACTTGAAGATTTAAAAGACTAATTCTATTTGAAGATCCAAAGATTTTGAAGATAAGTTGAAGACATCTTAAGCATGAAAGACTTCATGAATTCAATCAATTTTTCAAGAATATCAACAAGTAAAGGGTCGAGTATCCAATACACTATCGCACGTAGTAATAAAAACTTTAGAAGTATTCCAAGGGTATCGATCCCACGAGGACTAAATTGGAAACACATATTTGAAGAAACTGCTCAAAGATTGCTTGGATAAGGTAACCAAAGAAATAGTTGATGATGATTTTTGGAAAATAAGCAAAATAAACAAGTAAAGAAAAGCAATAATAAATAAACGAGGTGTTCAACATAGTTTCACCCCTAAGGTAAAATAACTCTAATCATTGCTTATTAAACCTATGTCTATTCATGCATTGGGTCAGATTTAACTTCTATTTGGCCTTGCTCCCAAGAACCGTTAGAAGGCTAAGCGAGTACCGTTATGCACATGTCTGTGACTCGACTTCGACATAGATAATTCACGAATGCAATCTATAACCCTATAGTTGTTATAGAGTGCCTTAGGCAGCCTCGCCCTATAACACCGAATACACTCTTTCGAGCCATTTCTCCTATATCACCTTTATGAGAACCGATATCGTTCGTCTCTTTCGGGTATCAAACTCACATAGCAAGTAAAGTCTAAGTGATCAAGTTAAACTCAGCAAGATTCGGAATGATATTAAATAAAGAGTGACATGCAATGAATAGAACTTAAGCAAATAAACACTTTCAAGCTAAGTTAACCATAAGGGAATTCACTATATTGAACCCCTCAATGGGATTTAGCTACGTATGATGGGATAAAGTGCAAATGAACAACTTTCCATTGAAATAAAGAATAAAGAATACAAATGAATGAAAAAGTAACAAGTGTTGGAAATAAGGTGTAGTAGCTAAAACTAGGGTCTTTTCTTTTATCCAATCCTTCTAGAGTTCGCTCAACACTCTACTCTCTTTTACAAATGGGAATAGGGTGAAAATCCCTACAAACACTCAGGTTTGATGTCTAACTAAAAGTTAGAATTCAGTCTTCTAAGAAGGACCTCGGGCATCCCTGCTCATGGCCATCTACTAGGGTTCTGTCACCACCCTCTTCTTCCCAGTGAGTTCCGCTTGCATTTCACTTCGAATCAAGGCCTTATATAGTGTGGGGAGTAGTTGAGGAGCCACGAAATAGGTGTTGGTAGGTAGCCCAGTCGATTTCGGGGTCAAAGCGGCGATTAGGTGCGCAAAACTCTCGTTCAAAACGACCCGCGGCGGACTCAGAACTGCCTCTGTCTGCCTAGAAATGCGGTCGCATTTGGATTTGGCCTTCCCAGAAATGTAGTCCTATTTTTGGGTTTTTCCAACTTTTCTCTGTTTTTCTGCACAACACCAAATTAAGTCAAATTCATATCAAATTGGGTCTTTTTAAGCATAATTAAGCATGAATTGACATAAATGACTCTCAACTCCCTAATTCATCAACTTTAACACTTTTAGAGCTCGGGAATAGTAAATTTGATCTAAACATGCAACTTTTGATAAGAAAATGAGCTAAATATAAGGGTAAAATAGGTATATTTTTAACCCTTATCATGAGCCCCATGCTTGCAACAGATGAGGAGCTCACTATGGACTACTTTCAACCATTTGTTGATGGAGAAGCAGCCTTAAGACGTGAATTCCAAACTCGAGTGGCAGTGGAACACCCCGCGCAAACCATGGCTGACTTGACGTTCAATTGAGGGGGCCCATCGCTGATTGATGTTAAACGCATCAATGACTCCTTAGAGTTAATGACGGAACGAATTAGCCTAGTGGAGAAAATTGAAGAAATCATGAATGCGCGGCTGGATGAACTTGTTGGTAGCGTCAACATGATGATCGACTACATGAAAAACAAACAAGTGACACCATTGGACAGCTTGCAGGATGATGTGACTTTTCAATATAGAGTATGTGTTGTAAATCTACTGTATGGGAGTTATACACAAAATATCTGTTGACCTCGTTTTACAACTCGTACAAGAAGCAAATGATTTTGAACGCGAGCTGGATGATCTGGAGGAGGAACAAGAAGACAGATGATGAAATCGACTTAAAAGATGTTGAGGATGACTAGATGTTTAAGACTAGAAAAGATGACGATGAGGAAGACCCAGCAGCTCAAGCCCCCAAGGGCAACATAGGTGGGTCGTCTGACTCCACAAATGCCAAAGCGTCCGAAGCTAACGACCCAAAAAATGACCAACATGAATGAGGCAAGGGGGGAAGACAAAGGTATTCCATTTGTATTTCGTGGTAACTGTGCTTGTATGTGTGATAACCTGAATGAGTTGAGTTCGTAAAATTGTGCCTGTATGTGAGTGAGTTGATTGATGATGCAACCAACAGATAAATGTGATAACGTTGATGATGTTATTAATGATGTCATCCGTGCTATCAACAAAGATGAAGTCTATGAAAACTACAAACGGGACCTGAGAGGAAAAAGGATATTGAGGCTAGTCACTTTAAGACCAGTGCAGTACAATTCTAAGGTATGTTTGTGTTGTACAGTTTTTCTATACATATTAACATACTCAACTGAATACACCACCCCACTAACCCCCCCCCCCCTATTATTGAAGCTGAAGAGAGGGGTGGATGAAGCAACCAGATGCAATCTGATGCAGCCACATAAGGTGCTTTCGGAGGTATGCAATTATCGTATTCTACTATGACCATAATCAAAATTACCACCTATCTTATTTAAATTTGCAATTGCCTCAGGTAAATCAAAATATCAACTTCACCCGACAGTTTAATAACCCCAAGCCCATTGCATTGATCCCAAGCGTGACAGCAAGAAGGGTGACACCAAAAGAGGACCACACCTACATCGATGCTATGCGAGGGAATTGGCCAACAAAAAAACATTCAGAACGGCCAGGCTTTGAAAACGGACCATCTTTCGATCTTCGCTTAACCCAGGAAATGAATAGGAATGTTTAGACTTCAGTTCAAGCTTTTAGACAATGACTTAGCTTTATAAATGACACTTTAGCTTCTTTCTTTAGCTTTTAACGTTACTTCTGGATAAATGTGTTATGGAACCATGTTTTTTGTGTTTTTTGTGCTTGTTAACTTCTGGATAACTGTGTTATGGACCCATGTTATTTGTACTTTTTTGTGCTTTTATCTGGATAAATGAATGGGCAGACTATTTTGTGAATATTGAACCCAATAATGATAGTGCGTATTCTTGGGAAAAACTGTATTATCATAATTTTTGTGCTGCTAACTTATGTAAGTTGATAAATGGGCAACCTATTTTGTGCATATTGAACCCCAGGGGATGGTACACGCTGAATTGCTATCTTATATAAGAAGTACGTGAATGGGCAACCTATTTTGTGCGTATTGAACCCATGTTATTTGTACCTTTTTGTGCTTTTATCTGGATAAATGAATGGGCATGCTATTTTGTGAATATTGAACCTAATAATGATAGTGCGTATTCTTGTGAAAAACTGTATTATCATGATTTTTGTGTTGCTAACTTATGTAAGTAGATTAATAGGCAACCTATTTTGTGCATATTGAACCTCAGGAGATGGTACACACTGAATTGCTATCTTATATAAGAAGTACGTGAATGGGCAACCTATTTTGTGCGTATTGAAAAACCCAGATAATGGTGCAAACTAAATGGTGTGTATGCCATTAGGCTCAATCGTGTACTAATGTTTGTGCATATGTTTGTGCACATGTTCTTTTGAATACCCAGGGGTGATTACTGCCCCACATACCCCCGTTATGTTACACATATTACTGAATGTATGCACATACAGTAGTTTGTTTGAGCAGAAAAAATATCTAGTGTGGAAATAGAGACTTCAATTCAAAAGGTGTAAAACCCTGACGTACACAAGTACACATACTTATGACTTATTCGAAAATAAGCCTCCAATTCACAATACGCACATACTTACCACTTATTCAAGAAGACAAACACACACATAAATAAAACGAGGTTGACCGACCAACAAATACATGCTAAAAAACCACATGTCCCACCCTGTACAGTTGAACTAAATCAATGAGATATAGGGTTCCTGCAGGATCTGCGGTTGTGCCCAACCTATCTGCACCGTCCACACTTTTTAGCCGGCCTCTTTTCTATGCAAGATGGGATCCTCTTTTTTTTTTGTCTGCCAACTGGTCGCTTAGTGATAGGCGGGAGTACGGGATCATCACCAGCAAATATGTAGCCCGAAAATTGTGCAATATTGCCTATTGGACGTATGTCTTTGCTATATATCTGGACTAAATTTGAGAGACGATAAAACTTATGTGAATATGCTCGAAATTCTAGACTCCTTCGAGATAATGCAAGACATGCATGTGGACAAGGTATTAGATCCAAATCCCACCGTCTGCAAGTGCACGTCTGAGCCAAGATGTTAACCTCAAATTGCTTTGTCCGGTCATGTACTTCGAATTGATATTGATTGATATTATATATCTGAAACAACCAAAACAGGAGAAAAAAACATAAAACACAACATGAAAAAAGAGAACAACCAACATGGAAAGACTCTGGAGTTCTAAATTTCTACAGTAAATAAATATTAAAACTTACATCCATTGTACGACTTTGTAAGAGTGAAGATCGAAGCATGTTTTCTGCCCAAGGACATAAATCTGTGCCTTGAAAACTTGAAAAGGTTCGACGATCATAGAACCATGTTTGCATAAGTTTACGTGCAGCTTCTAGGAGATGGATAACAGGGAGTTCACGTGCATCCTTCAAGGTTGAATTCATGCTCTCGGATATGTTGGTTGTGATTAATGAATACCTCTTCCTTGCAAAAAACGCTCTTTCCCACCTAGCTTTCCCTACCCCCTCTAACTCTGTCCTAATTGATGGTGATATGTCTTCTAGTTGTCTCATGTAATATTCATACTCAGGGAGTGTGTATGCTCGTGCACACGAATGGAAAGCTCTATCTATCAACTTAGACCTGTATCTTTTTTTTAAGTTCCTCAATAAATGTCAGGCACAAATACCATGCTCTACAGAATCATAGATATTCCTAACACCGGTTGGTATGCTAAGGTGCCCATCTGATACGATAACTAACTCTTTATGCTCACCTAACGCAGCTTTCAAGTTACGAAAAAACCATGTCCATGAAGCATCATTCTCTGAATCTACGATCGCGAATGCCAATGTAACAATTTGAGAGTTCCCATCAACACTACAAGCAGATAACATGGTGCCAAAAAATTTGTGCTTTAGCGTTGCACCGTCAACTGACATAACAGGAAAACAGTATTTCCATGCATGTATCGACGCAGAGAGACACATGAAGAAATACCTGAACCTGCCCTGATCATCAACATCAAAAGCAATGTATGTGCCTGCAAAAAAGGGTATAAGGTTACGCGATTGTACAGAATAATATAAACACATTGTATGCATTGTCTTCCCCCTGTAGTGATGTATGTTACTCGTCGTATATATATAAAAAATAATTTGTATGTGTGCCCACTGACTTAACTTTGAATATTGTCTAAAACATCAAACATGGGTTTTTCTCGATCAGGGCAGCGGAGAAAGCTGGAATTAGTGCATATGATGCTTCGGGCGACCCTCTGATGGCTGTAAGTGCAAGTTCCCGCCCTCTCCATGCCTTGTCATAACTGATGTTGACACCATGTTTCCTCCTCATGTAGTTAATAACATCACGCGGGCAACACTGGACCTTGTCATTTACTTTTAAAAATGACTTCACACACTCCCCCACAATTCATGTTGTGGCTTGCCTATGATCATTTTTTACAATATCAAGAGGGCATTCGTGCCTATCCATGAACTTACGAACCATCCACAAACCCCCATCCAAATGATGAGACGCCCGGATGTACCAACAACACGAAACGTCCTTGCATCCAACAACAAAAGATTTCTAGTTGGACTTAATGGTTCGTAGCTGGAAACTGTTTTTAAAGCAAACAAGTATATTGCTTTCCTTAACTGGTCCTTGTCTTGAAAAACTGAATCTTCCATAACAGGTACTGATCCTTCAACGTCAACGTAATCAATAATTGCGTTATTTTTTTTGCTGATGTTCTGCTGCAACGTTGATCCGTGATTTCCATCTTGTAAATACATTGTATTTTCAGCGTGTGAATCTAATTCACAGTGGTCAGCCACAACACATATATCGCTAGTCATCCCATCGCCGATGTTGGACATGAACCATGTAACATCCATGTCGTCGGTGATCCGGATTATGTTAAACTTGTTGATACCATTTTGTACATGGTTAACTGAGTGATCATGTGCTCGCCTGACGGGAACACCTTGCTCCGAATGCATTAAGTGAACTCTTGTATTCTGCATCCCTCCGATACTGGCACACTGTCAGACTTAAACCCGTTGTATCGATTGTTTTCATCCCACCTTCCATTGAATAGTACCACCACGTTCAGAAGACCAACTTGCGGTGTGGAGTGCATCTGGTATGGAGTGAAACAATCCGTGAACCAATCTGAAACCCAAAAATACCTGCTGTATATTGAAGCATACAATGGCCAGAACCTGGAAACTGATGATGCCTGGTGTCAAATGAACAATGTACTCATCGATGGAAGAAAAAAATCCAGTTTTTTGTTATCTCTCGATTAATTCCGAAAAAAAAGGTATTTAATTATCTTAATATTAATTTAATATACGAAAGTTTGTTAGTTTAAATTGAAAACGATCTGAAAAATCTACCAAATTAATTTGAACCAAAATGTAGGGAGATTCCGTTGGGTAGGGAGTTTGGATACACTGTACGCGATTGTAGGACCCTTTTTGGTGTTTGAAATTGTAGCAGGGGTAAAAGTGGAATATAATATTAATCGTGGTCACGCCTACCTCACGTGTAGCCATATTTCATTTTTTGTTTTCTTTTGACTACGTTTCAAATCTGCCCCCAGTAAATGGCTATACCCCCAAATTTCTCTAAAAAATATATATTTTCAAGGGTAAAAAAAAAGTGTAACCCACCCATCATATTAACGTCAGTTGAGAAATAAAATTGTATAGATTAAAAAAATAATAATAAAAAAAGAAGAACTAACTAGTGGTAAAAGAAAATATTGCAATTGAAAAAAAATTAATGATTTATGAAATGAAAAATATGTATCTAAATTCTATGGTCTAAAATCGAAGATAATTTAATATAATTAATTAAAGTTTGGCTTTTTAAAATTATATTCAAACTTCTTTAAAAACATATAAATTCTATGGTCTAAAATCGAAGATAATTTAATATAATTCTTTAAAGTTTGACTTTTTAAAATTATATTCAAACTTCTTTAAAAACATATATTTAAACTCTCGCAAATAAATTCCTAAAAAAATCAATAAATTTTTAGATTTGATTTTAATAATTTTGTGCTAGGAACAAGGATACGACATAGATCTCCATAATGATATGATATTGTCCACTTTGGATATAAACCCTCATAGTTTTGTTTTTGGTTCCACCCAAAATAACTCATACCAGATACTTGTCTTTCCTTATATACCCATGATCATCCCTTTATTTAGCCTGTTATAGGTGATTTTGGACCACCCCGGTGCACAAGGAGCTGACGAGGACAACCGGGCAGAAATCAGACTGGAGAATGGACCCTAGGGGCGAAACGGGCCAGTGGGTCGGGCCGAGACCAAAGGGGTCGGGCTTTTGGCCCGACCCCATGCTCGACCTCGGCCTTTGGCCTAGGCCGAGGCCATGGTCGGCCTCGGCCATGGGCCAAGGCCGACCCTCGGCCCGCTTGCGCTGGCCGAGTCCCTCCGACTCCGTTCGGTCCCTGTAGCCTCTAGCCGCCCCGGTTTCGCCTGGTTTGTCCCGAAATGCCTCCGAATCCCTAAAAACCCTAGGAGGATGAGCAGGTATTTATATCCCTCTTCGCCACTGAAGAGGGGGACTCAAACTCTAATCCTAAAACTCATACTATATTCTCTACTCTCTCCTCTTGCTCTTACTTTTCCGCTCCCCACCGTTCTGCTTGCTGACTTAAGCATCGGAGCCGGTGTGGCGAGCACCACACCGGTGTGCAGGTTTACTGTCTTGCAGGCCACGTCTTCCCCCTCTTCTACAAATTTTACCGTTGGTGGCACGTGAAGGTCAGGTGAGTTCCTCTGACCAAATTTGACCATCAACAGTTGGCGCCGTCTGTGGGGAAGAAAGCTTGCTAAGTCTGCACGTCGGTGATTCAATGAGTAAGAGGATGGAAAAGGGAAACCAAAATCCAAACCCTTCCGAAAATAACCATCAACCGCGACAGACCTGAGGAAACTGATCGAGGAGAAGCGCAAAAGTGCCAAAGCTGCCGAGGCCGAGGCCAAAACTGCCGAAGCTGAACCCAAGGCTGCCGAGGCCGTGGCCAGAGCAGCCGAGGCCGAGGCCAAGAAGGACAATCTCCCTAGGAAAATCGGGCTTCCAAACACACTAAAAGAGCTCGGAAATCCTGAGGGAGACCTGCAGAAGCTAAATGACTCCAAGCCAAACAGCGATTACCAGACGAACAGTGCGAAGGCTGAGGTCGAGGCTGACCATGCCGAGGCCGACCGGACCGAGGCTGACCAGGCCGAGGCCAACCAAAGATGTTCATCCAGACCGATTAGGAGGAAACCCCACAAGAGATCAGAACCACCTTTGGAGGACAAATCAACAACAAACACAAACTTTGACAAGATTGAAGACACCATGAAAAGAATGTCGTCAAGGAGTTGGAAGCCATCCCATCTACATCCAGGACTAAGGCAACGAGTACCAGAACAAAGCCGGGGGCTAAGAGGAAGAAGCTGTCAGGCTGAGGCCAACCCTAAGCTATGGTCATCCTTAGGCTGAGGCCGAGGCCGACCCAAAGCTATGGTCATCCCGAGGCCGAGGCCGACCCTAGGCCAAAGCCGAAGCCGACTATCCAAGACCTCAAAAGTGACCCAAAGATCACATAATCAAGATAAATCAGATTGTCAATGCAGTTGAACACAAGGCAAGATCCAGATTGAGCCGGACACGAAGGACGACAGATTGTTCGAGGCCAAGGCCGAAACCAACCCCAGATATGGCTGAGGCCGAGGCCGACCCCAGATATGATCGAGGCCGAGGCCGGGGCCGACCTGAGCAATGCCCGAGGCCGAGGCCGACCATGGCCATGGTTGTGACCAAGGTCAATCCTGTTATTGCGAGCGAGATCGAACACCTGTAAGCCTAAGTCTTCGAGCTTGCGTTCACGCCTCTATGCGAGCATAGGCTTTTCAGCTTAGTACCCACGCTTCACATGCGAGCCTATAGTGCCCACGCATCATGCGAGCCTATAGTGCCCACGCCTACATGCGAGCCTATAGAGCCCACGCTTCATGCGAGCCTATAGCGCCCACGCCTACATGCGAGCCTAAGCTTTTCAGCTTAGAGCTCATGCCTACATGCGAGCCTATAGCGCCCACGCTTCAGCGAGCCTATAGTGCCCACGCCTACATGCGAGCCTATAGAGCCCACGCTTCAGCGAGCCTATAGTGCCCACACCTACATGCGAGCCTATAGTGCCCACGCTACAGCGAGCCTATAGTGCCCACGTCTACATGCGAGCCTATAGAGCTCACGCTTCAGCGAGCCTATGGTGCCCACGCCTGCATGCGAGCCTATAGTGCCCACGCTTCAGCGAGCCTATGGTGCCCACGCCTGCATGCGAGTCTATAGTGCCCACGCTTCAGCGAGCCTATAGTGCCCACGCCTGCATGCGAGCCTATAGAGCCCACGCTTCAGCGAGCCTATGGTGCCCACGCCTACCTTGCGAGCCTAAGCTCTTCAGCTTAGTGCCCACGCCTGCATGCGAGCCTGGACTAACGAGTCTACCTCGCCTCATCCAGATTGAGATTACGTGAGCCTGGACCAACGAGTCTACCTCACCTCATCTGGCCTGAGCATCTTTACATCAGGCGAGCCTGGACTGCCGAGTCTACCTCACCTCATCCAGATTGAGATTACGTGAGCCTGGACCAACGAGTCTACCTCACCTCATCTGGCCTGAGCATCTTTACATCAGGCGAGCCTGGACTACCGAGTCTACCTCGCCTCAACTGACGTGAGCCCATCATGCAAGCTTGGACTAACCAAGTCTACCTCACCTCAGAGCTCAAACACTTGATATAAGTCAAGCTCGCCCTGCAGAAGCCAGGATCGAGCACCTCTTGCCAAGGCCGAGCACCTCTTGCCGAGGCCGACCACAAACTTTAAAGGGAGCTAGATTTTGAGCTAACAGGGGTCCGAGGCCGAGGCTGACCCTAGCCTCTTCCCTCATTTTTCTTTTGCAAAGATTAACTTTTCGATGCAGGATCGTGAAACTGCTGTGCTCGGCCTCTTCCCAAGGTCAAGGCCGACCAGACAAGCTAAAATGGGAAACTATTGTGCTTGGCCTCTTCTCGAGGCCGAGGCCGACCAGACAAGCTAAAATGGGAAACTGCTGTGCTGGGCCTCTTCCCGAGGCCGAGGCCGACTAGATAAGCTAAAATGGGAGATTTCTGTGCTCGGCCTCTTCTCGAGGCCGAGGCTGACCAGAGCCATTTTTGTAACCTCTCACTTTTCTCATTCCCATTTCACCTAACCCCTATGCAGGGAGTCTCTATTTTGTCCAGTTTATCCTATCTTGCAGGATAACAAGGAATCCATACATAAGTCAGCATGGAAAGAGAGTTATACTCTTAAATCGGGCTTAAGGAGCTCAACCGATAGCACTAAGTCGCACCTGAATCCCAATTCAAGAGTGGGGGCTTAATGTTATAGGTGATTTTGGACCACCCCGGTGCACAAGGAGCTGACGAGGACAACCGGGCAAAAATCAGACTGGAGAATGGACCCTAGGGGCGAAACGGGCCAGTGGGTCGGGCCGAGACCAAAGGGGTCGGGCTTCGGCCTCGGCCATGGGCCAAGGCCGACCCTCGGCCCGCTTGCGTGGGCCGAGTCCCTCCGACTCCGTTCGGTCCCTGTAGCCTCTAGCCGCCCCAGTTTCGCCTGGTTTGTCCCGAAATGCCTCCGAATCCCTAAAAACCCTAGGAGGATGAGCAGGTATTTATATCCCTCTTCGCCACTGAAGAGGGGGACTCAAACTCTAATCCTAAAACTCATACTATATTCTCTACTCTCTCCTCTTGCTCTTACTTTTCCGCTCCCCACCGTTCTGCTTGCTGACTTAAGCATCGGAGCCGGTGTGGCGAGCACCACACCGGTGTGCAGGTTTACTGTCTTGCAGGCCACGTCTTCCCCCTCTTCTACAAATTTTACCGTTGGTGGCACGTGAAGGTCAGGTGAGTTCCTCTGACCAAATTTGACCATCAACATAGCCAATATGGAACTTTGGTCGCACTCCGAACATTTTGACTATGAATAATTTAAAATTGATAATTTTATAATAATAAAATTTGATAAATAAAGAAATAAAAGGAAAAAATATCTACGAATAAAAAATTAAAAATAAGTATCAATCAACACAAAACCAAGAAACTCTACTGAGGATAATAAATTTCATAAAAGAGGAGCATGAGAGGAAAGATTTAGAAAAAGGGGAATTAGGAGGAATAGCTACAAAATAATGATCATAATGAAAATGGCAAATTGCAAAAACCACCCCTGAAGTATGATAGTTGTAACAATTAGACCCCTAAACTTTCAATTGTAAAAATTAAACCCTCAAACTTTCTAAAGTGTAAAAATTAGAACCCTAAACTTCCAAGTGTAAAATTTAAACCCTCAAACTATGACAAATATAAAATTTAAACCCTTAACTATGAGACTAAACATTTTTTTTGGTTCAACAATGCCCACAAAACCAAAACCCATAAACATTGGGATGAGATATTGAGAACGTGGAATTGGATCATTGATTTAAAGTTTCAATGGCGACTTACTCCATACCAAATGCTCTGCTCAAGCTCTCTCCCATGGCTGTAACTTCACCTTCAACGCTCTCGAGTTCCGGCACGATAGCTACGAGTTCATCTCCATCTAGGCCTCTCAAGAAGGTCCTTCTACGATATCCATTTGCTATTTCTTTTAAACATTGGAAAATCATTTTGGGTTTTCCATTAGTTGATGAATCGACGCTCAAATTATCTTGTTTGATGAGTTTTTTTTCCCCTTTAAACTGTTTTGGAGAGAAAAAAGGAAAAGACTACTGAAGTCATGTGTATGCGGGCAGGTTCTGGTTCCTGTTGGTTTTGGTACTGAGGAAATGGAAGTTGTTATTATAGTTGATGTTTTGCGTCAAGCAGGGGCTGCCGTGAGCTTGAAATTGAAGCTTGAAATGTTAACACAGAACTGAATGGGAAACAAAGAAGTTGAGACTGAAATAATAAAAACAAAAGGCCTTATGCTCCCAGAACCTTTCATTCTTATGAAAAAAGGAAAAACAGAGCTGCAAGAGAAATAGAGAGTGGGAGATTGAAGGGATTGGTATTCGTAGGGAGGGTTGAATGAGGAAAGAGAGAATAGAGAGAGAAACAGACAATTTTGAGAGAAATGGAATAAAACCAATCTAATTTTTTGATTTAGGATAGCTTAAGGGTTTAAATTTTATATTTGTCCTAGTTTGAGGGTTTAAATTTTACACTTAAAAGTTTAGGGTTCTAATTTTTACATTTTTTAAAGTTTGAGGGACTAATTTTTACAATTGAAAGTTTAGGGGTCTAATTGTTACAACTATCATACTTTAGGGTGGTTTTTGCAATTTGCCCTAATGAAAAACGGAGATATTCATACTTATGGCTACCATAATTTTAGGAGAAGAATGTGTATAGTTTTCACCAACCACAAAATAGATTTCTTTTTTTTTAAAGAAAAAAATATATATTCTTGGAATTCTCTTACTCTCACCATATTTGACTCATCTTCTAGATTTTAGCATTTTTAAATTGTCCCTTATCTCCCAAATTTCTCTATTTTTTTTTTTTTTTTTTTTTGGAAAACAAATTTCTCTTATAACAAAATCAATGAGGTTGAGAGGAGACAAGATGGAACATAAGAGGTTGAGGAGAGACAAAGTAGAGTTAGAGATTGAAGAAAATCAAATAGTTAACATGTTTCAAACAACATGGGTTGTTTAGGAAGATGTTTCAACTAGTGTGATTGCTTAGGAAGATGGACATTTTACTTGTTAAGTTGCTCATTTTCGTGTTCAACTTATGTATATATTTCAATATACTCATATTTAAATCTGTAATTACATTCCAAAAATTGTTTCCATAAGTCTTTATGCACATTTTAGTCATTCAACATGCGAGTGCATATATTCCATTATACTCATATTTAAATTTATCATAATGTATCATAGGTCTAATTACGATTATATATGCACAATAGAAGTTGTCCACGACATCATTTTTATCCATGTATTTATATGTAATTACCATTATTTATCCTTTTCATAAGTCTTTATGTACATTTTAGTTATTGAATCTGCAAAGCCATATTAGCAATTAATTTGAATTGATGTCACATATTACAATTTTCTATTTTGATTTATTAAGATTGTTTATTTCACCCCACGTGCCAAAGCAAGCATAGCTCGATGGTAATTGAGCTATACTTTTGACTAAGAGACCAGAGGTAAAAAATTTCACCCCACACTCTCTTCCTTAATCTTCTCCCCATTTTTAGTCATAGGTTTATGTGGATTAAAAGGGTAAATCTTAATTGAGGGAAAATAGCTTATCCTAACACAAATGGTTGCATCGAGAAAAATAGACAAAAACTAAAGCTTTTTACCAACATACACTTTGCGTCGGAAAAACTTTTTTCAACATTTTTGTGGTTTTTCTGACACTTTTTTGCATCGAAAAATCCCTAAAATCTTGTAGTGCTCAACATGGAGCTCGTCAAAGAAGACAACCACTCGTGCCATGTCATATTTTAGTTTTACAATTTATATATTTTTTAAAAAAATTTGAATCTTTTTGTATTAGACATTTATTGAATATGGTTTCATTCATTGTGAAATTTGAGTACCAATTTTTTTGCCCAGCTCATTTTATAACTTGAGGAGAATATATTTTTTAAAACTAATGATAATTATCAAACACATAAAGAAAGCTAAATACTTTAGTTCAAAAAAAAAAAAAGGTAAATAACTATTTATGAAAAAAAGTAAAAGAAAAGGTAAAATCTTATATATCGTACACAATTTCCATGTTAATCACGTACCATGCATGATTTACATGAAAATCACATGCCATATACATGATTTATATGAAGATCGCATACCATATACACGAAATAAATTGAAAATAAAAATATCATCAAACAGAATTTTAGAACCTTATAATCTGTTCTAAGCTCAGCCCGAAGATATACCTACTTGTGGATGGAACCTTTCGAGTACGTTATTATGCACTTTCAACCTCACAAAAAATTGTGGAGATAAAATGCTTGATAGGAAACAGAGGTTCACACTAAACAGTAAACATAATTGTAATGCAACTTCAAATCTTTGACATAAAAAACATACTGCTTACAGTAGGCATTTTCCAGAGCTTTCATTCTGATGCATTGCGAACTGTTCGATCTAATTTCGTCTCGGGCGTCACTTCCAGTAGTTTTCCCTATTCAATGGTTGCACAAACAAATATATATTGTAAGTATAGAGATCAAGATCGTATTTTAACCAGAGTACATAGATCAAAATTGTATTTTAACCAAAGAAATTATATGTATGCATCTCCCATAAGGTTGAATTATAAAAAACTTAATAATGTTAGAAGGAAAATGACAAAGAACAAGAAGAGATAATAATGCACTACTAAATCATCCATCGATCTCTCATCCCTAAACATTCTCCTATTTCATTCCACCTAAGCCCCAAAAAGATAACAAAAAAAACCACAAAAACAAATCACCTAAGGTTTTTTGTTTGGACCTATTATTGCAAAGATTTGTTATTTTTAGTTCAACAATATGTCGGAGAGGGAATTTAAACCTCTGACCCTTTAGTCGAGATTATAATACCTTAATCAATTGAACTATGCTCAAGTTGGTTTTTTTTTTTTAATATCTATGAGTATTCGAGCCAGCTTGAGTGCACCTCAACTAATCTCACGAGACAACCGCCTGACTCTACTACATTTGGTTGCCAGAAAACACGTACGATATTAAATCCTAAGTGACCATCCATGTATTGAACTCATTCCTTCCAAACCCTTTATTTTTTCCATGACCATTATTGACCACTAGGTCAATGCATCGTGGTTTCAGGTTGACTATTGTAATACTTTCAACTACCGGATTGCCGTTCTAGAAGATTTTGCATTACAGGAAGTTTCATCAAAGATCTTACCAGAATGACAATCTGGTGGGTGAAAGTATTACAAAGCTTCTCCAAATAGAGGAGACAAAAGGGCACCGCAAACCGCAAATCCTAATCTTCCTTTCCCACAAATTTCTGGAACAAGAAGCAACATTTTAGGCCAAGGTATGTTTGGTTTGGGGAGCATCTTTTGTGGTTCAAAGCCGCTTCGACTCTACCTTTACAAGAAGTATGTGGAAAGTACCTTCTTTGAAGTTTACTAGCCAATATTTTTGCAACAAAAGGGAGGCTAATTGGCTTGAATTAAATCCTTTGGCATCAAAACTTTTAGGAACTAAAGAAAAAAGAAAATAAAAAGTCACATTAATGCTATAGAGTTTATAATACCTTCATGCAATCTTGCAATCCACCTTCAGGAAGTTACATCCCTTATTCAAACCAAACCAAGCTCAGTGATGGGATGAAGCTCACTGAAGTTCCATCCCTTATTCAAACCAAACTCATGGATGGGAATAAGATGGACATGGAGCTCATTGAAGTTCCACCAAACTCAATCCCTTATTCAAATGAAGCTCGATAATGCCCCCCAAAATCTCCAACTTCAATAGGACAACCACAACCGATTACTATCCAATGGAGAAAAAGTTGGAGCTCATCGATTCCCCTTCTACTTGTTACTGACTTGTTAATCAGTGACCAAACATCTGCCATCCTCCACATTGCCAACTTCAAGGACAATTGTATAGTAGTCAGATGTGATCCTATTCGACCCGCTTGTATGAAATTTAGAAATTTTCACAACAAAGAAAGGGAGAAAGAATCTAACCAAACAAGAAAAATGACCTTTCTCTCATGTTTGACCACCATGTAAAGAGTGTTTTTCTAGAGGGTCAAAAAGGGGGATCATTCTTCATGCTGGAAGTAAATCTATTACTACTGGAGATTATTCTCTCGATCATCTTTCCACATGGAAACTACTCCCAAGGGCCCAGTTTCAATCATGCAAATCTACCATACAGACACAATAAGCACAGATTTATTAGAATATATATAATTATTATACTAGAAGGAAATTCAAAGTCAATAAGTATATGCATTTATAGGTTTAAAAAATGTAATATATTTTGCTCTAAGAATTTATTATTTTTATTCTATATTGTATCTATTTGGCATGCTTAACAAGTGTTTGAAACATGTCTAGCAAATAATGGACTCATATTTACTTTGTACAATTAGTGTCTAACACATTTGTATTGTGCTCACAAGTGTCCAATACGTGTCCAACAAGTGTTAAATTATTCAAGTGTTTGACATGTGTTGGAAACGGACACGTTAACCAAACTAAAGCATTTGCGCTTCGTAGTTTGCGATGTTCTTGGAACTCCATAAAGATATTTTTTTTTTTTTGGTAAGATGGAACTCCATAAAGATTTAGCCACTCTTCTATTAACTTCTCTAAATTTAATTTCATGGATAAACACAATATTAGGATTAGATTTCAAAACAGAGTGTTTAACCAAACCACGTTGTGCTCTATCCCTCAACCATCTACTTGTATTCCAGTTCCATATCCCTCAACCATCTACTTGTATTCCAGTCCCAAATCTTCATTTAACAACATCGTTAGTACCCATAGAAAGCACACAAGAGCCTTTTTTTTCATCATTAACATTATAGAGAATAGGCAAGGTTTCACACCCATAGAGCACTTACTTTTCGTTTGTGGTTTAACAATTGGAGCCAAGCAAAATTACGTTGATGTTGCCATTCAGAAAAATTGGGGACCAAATGAAACCCCTAAGGCACATCTATCTCCTTTACTTTTTGAAACAATTTCCTATAATCCATTCAAGACCAAAAACCTCTTTTCCGGTATGGTTTCAAGTAATTTCCACTAGACACATCAGGTTAAAACTTAATCCATCATAATATTTGATTTTTTTTTATAAGAAACCATGCTTTCATTGAGAAAAAATGAAAGATACAAAAGGGCATACAAAAAACAAGCCCGCCAAAAACACCCGCCTAGACTACAGGAACGGGTCTCAATCCAAAATAATTAGACCGAGCTGATAATTACAAAAAAGCTTAGAAACGGACGCCCACAAAGACAAGTTAAATCTAATCGTCTCCCAAAGCTCATTCGTGGATTTCTCCACCCCTCTAAAAATTCGACTATTCCTCCCGAACCAAATACCCCACAAAATGGCAAAGAAACACGCTTGCCAAAGAACTCTCCATTTGTCACGAGAAAAGGAGGATGCCACAGGATTTCCTCAAACATAGAGAAACAGTCACTGTTACGAGCCGAAGCAACCCCCAAACACTCTGAAGAATTGACTCCAAATAGAACAGACAAACAGACAATCCCAAAGCAAATGGTCAAGGTTGAACTGAACCTCCAACTTCTTATTAGGGAAAAATTCTCTTCTATAGGAGCTAAGTCTTCAATATATATGGTTGGCTAGAGCAATCTCCCTCAAAGGTTGATGATCATAACTTGTAGTCAATATTGTCTATTCTACTAGACCCAGAGCAGTCTGAAAGATGTAGTTAATTGAACCTTTTTCCATAAAGGAGTTGATGGTTAATTCTTTCTTGGAAAAGACCTTTTAGCCATTTACATCACACCACTATCTAAAAGGGAGGCTATTGGTAGCAATTTGAAGGATGTGAAGGTGGAGACCTTATGATGGGCCGATCTCAATCTTCATCTTGCGCCTATTGTCCTCACTCAAAGAGAGGATACATGGAGATGGCTTCTTCTCAATCTGACTGGGTTGTTCTCCGCTATATCTTTGCTTTCCAATACGAGCGACTCCACCAAGCTTTTGGAGAAATCATTGGTGAGAAGTAGACATCATTGGGGGGAGGGGCGCGCTAGAAGAAAATGGGTCACTATGAATATGCTAAGTAGATGTCTCATGATTTGGAAAATATATCTTCAGCAGTACCTTGGTCCTTTATATCTTCCTTTGATAAAATGGTTGCACCCTCCAAACTTTAAGAATTAAAGGTGCTACAGCTGCTTGCATCTCCTCCTCCACAGAAACGTGTCAAAATTGAGAAGTTTGTTGATTTTACTTCATAGAATCTATAGTTTACCTTTCCTTATTTTTTTGGGAAACCAGACCAAGAAACTTTCTTCAATGCCTTATAAATGAAATGAAAGGTTTCCAGAGCATATTGAATTCAGTAAACAATAAGGTGTATCTGTCAACAAAGATCCACTGACATGGCACATAATAGCCATTTAGCTTTCTGTGGAGCGAAGAACACTGTCACCGGGACCAGCAGCCTCGAAAAGCCTACTTCCACTTGAAGAAAGCCACTTAGTTTTCCATCTTTTTTTCTCCACAAGATTCAGTTTTCTCACTTTTTTGTTTGGCACACCCTTAAAACCACCTAAGAATCCCCCATGATATTGAAGGCTTAAGTATTCTAAAACTATAAGTGCAGGAGAATGATTTCAACCTTAGTCCAACCATGATAGCTATGAACAACATAGGACTTTCGGTGAGACAAAGTATCCCATCTCTCAAACTTCAAATTGAAATCTTGAACAGTGACCAGCAGATCTTCAAAATATTGGAGGACAGAGTGAACATCAATCAATCATTTTGAACAGGACCTCCCATGGACTACTACCATTATGTTCCATTCATTTTTTTAACAAGATACGAACTTCTCATTATAAAAAGATACAAAAAATATTTAGAGGAAACAAACTCCTAATTGGAGCAAAATAAAGAAAACAGAATAAAAAGAAAATACAAGGCTCTAATAAATCTTTCATTTCTTTCTAAAACCAAGGCCACAAAGACAAGCAGATATATTATCAAAGCCCCTTAAATTGTGGCCATCAAAGACATGAAAGAAAGACCTCCAATCAAGCTCACTAGAAGAACAGTGAGTATTTTATTTTTGTTCCTCGTCCACCTCTCTTAGCTCCTTTACACCGTCTTTTTCTTTTATCCAGAGGACCTCCCACGAACAAAAATGCCCTTGCTTTATGGAGATACAAACCTTATGCTTTTCTAGCAAATTTTTCTTAACTGTTGTTCTCAAAACAACAGATGTGCTTCATAGTTCACTACGAACATTAATTAAGTCATTAACACACAACAAGAATAAGATAAATTAATTATCAAATGCCAAACAAAGGGATGCAAATACCATTAGAAGGGCATCTTGAGTTCCCACAAAACAAATGGGGGTAAAACATTATATGTGTTAATGTAGCGCATAACACCATTTTCATAAGTACGTTAGTTTCAAGAATATGAAAATACTTCATTTTAGTTTTATTACTCAATCTTCTTAGCATGATGCGCATAATGTTATCATTACATTAGCAAGAACAACTCACGAACCCATCATGCCATCAAGGAAGATGAAAAAGTGCTAATTATCAAATATTGTTTACAAAACAGTGAAGTGGTTATTCTTGCAAAAATTATTATAAATAAATAACAATCGACTGCAATGTGTTCTAAATGAAAGCAGAACAATGTTTAACCCACAAGATCAATCAATTAGTCATCAGGAATTCAAGTGGTTATGATTGCCCACGACAACCCAAAAATCAACATGATACGAGTTTGGCTTTCTATAAAGCAAAGAACAAATGTCTCAATCGAACCTTAGGTGGTTGAAGGAGATGAAGCTTTGCTTTTGTCGGAAACAGAAACAGTCTGGTTATCTTGTGATGGTGGTTCGTAAATTCGTGCTTTCCTCAAAATTTCAGCAACCACCCAATGTTTACGCTTGCTCAACGGCCTAGAAGGGTCTAGTTTAACCTGATTTTTAAACGAATCAATTTGTTTCATCAGTGAATTAGAAACTATAAATGTAAAAATATCAACGAACCCTCTCTGTTCAAGTTCGAGAAATGAAAACCAGACAACAATAATATAAATGAACATCACGCATTCAGTAAATTGAGTGAATAAACTCTTCAAACACAAAGAATATTCACGAAAACATGCGATTCTTCAAAATACAGAGAACACTTTCCATTTCATCCAATATTACAGTGTTGTCGAACAAATTTCCATTACATTCTAACAGAAACTAAAAATCGAGTCTACAACTTGATCGATTAAATTGAAAGGAAGAAAAACAGATTAATAGGGGAGTAAAGATGGAATTGAATTCTCACCCTGTCACCAATATTGCACTGGTTGTTCTCGTCATGAGCCATGAACTTGGAAGTGCGTTTAATGTAACGATTATAGAGCTTGTTATAGAACAACCTATCCACTGCAACCACCACCGACTTCTGCATTTTGTTTGAGACCACCATCCCCACTACCTGCTTCATCTTGCCCGCCCCTTCCTTCGATTGAAAACCCCAAAAACAACCTTGGGTGAATCTGAAAAAACCTTGGGTTACTGACAGAGATAATTAACTCCGATTGCTCGGAGAGGCGAGAGAGTGTGAGAGGGAGGGAACAGCAATAGCCACTGAGACTGCGGCGGCGGAGTGGAGCGCAATAGCTGGTAATCGGAGGGAGGAGCGCTGAACGTGAGGGTTCAGAAAAGAAGAAAGTGAGGCTGGTTCAGTGAAAGAAAAAGAAGACTAGGTGTTCAATGAACCGTAACCCAAAAAACCGGGCCAACCCAACCCAAATTATAAGGGTTGGGTTGGGTTAGAATGAATTTTGGGTTGGGGTTGGGTTGAAAAATTAGTGAACCGACCGGTTCGGTTCGGATAACGGATCCAAGGAATTTTTTTTCGATTCAACCCGAACCGAACCAGCTATAATTAATATATAAAATATTATATATTTAATTTTTAAGGTTAGCTTGCCAGACACCTATTTCTTCTTCAAGTTCACATCTCTTGTTCCATCGCTGCAACATCGCCTCTAACCCTCTTCTGCAATCGCCTCTTCTTCCCAGTTCCGTCGATTCAAGTTCCATCGTGTCGTAGTCCATCGTCGTCGTCTAAAATAAAGCTCCCACTCTCAAGTGAAGGAATGAAAATCCTCGCAGCGGAAGTGTATATCAGATCAACTTGTTGTTAATTGGGTTAAAACGAAAACACTGATGCATTGGCTTTAAAATTTTAGAATAATTCTAAAACAAAAACATATTAAGCATACTGATTTCTAAAACTAAACTACTTAGGATTAGAAACCTACTTGTTGAAGAACAGCTTTATTCACTGTGCTCCAAAACCACGAACGATTCGTCGTTGACCTCTCCAAGAACACAACCATCAAAGAGCTCCCACTATCCTCTGGATTCTTGAGGTTTGAGATTGTGGGAACTCCTTTGTCTTAGATTGGGAATAAACCACACAGGATGATGATGTAATTTTCTTTTTTGTTATGAGTATGAGAGGGAGAGAGAATCACATTTTGTGTTCTTTTTTCTTGAACACCAACCAACCAGAGAGTGAAGAAAACTATTGTGCCTTCCACGATTGGGGAGGGAGTTACACAATCTGTAACTCTCATCTCAAATCCAACAGTTGAGATTTAAACCATTATTAAATATTAATAATAATCCAAATCAAAAAGCTATATATCATGAAATAAATTAATTTAATCAAATCTAATTTAATTAAATCAATTCTAACATATAGTTTCCCTACTTAATTCAATTAAATCACATCTAATTGAACTAACTAGGCTAACCTATTAATCAAATATCATATATTCAATTAATAACACCTTTCTCCATTAACCTATAGTTTTAATGTGCATCTAATGTACATTAAATATGAACTATAGTTTTAATTTAATTAAATCATATTTAATCAAATTAAATAGATTAATTAATTCTCTAATTAATTAATTTCTCAATTAAATATCAAAATATTTAATTATATTATAATTTGAATCAAATTCAAATCATTCTTTCATATACATAGTTTAATATGAATCTTATTCACATAAAATTTAACCCACATTATTAATATGAATCTAATTCATATTTAATATTTGAACCTCTTCAAATATTCAATTCTCTCATAAATTAATTTTTGAATCACATCCAAAATTAATTTTATATTATAAATTAAACTTATATTATAATATATTTTCATACATTATATTAATTGTATCAAATACAATTAAATAAAATTCCCTTAACGAATTTGAACACACTTCAAATTCTATTCAAGACTATCTAACCTCCGAACCCTTTACGAGCTAGCAGGTGGACCTAATAGACCTACAGATCAGAAGCTCCAATGATACGAGACTAATTGGCTAAACTCATTAACCAATTTAGTCAACATTCGTTAACTGTGTGACACTCCACTAAAGACCCATAGCTGCACTCTTCTCACTGTAGAATATTTCTGTGTCCACGGATATTAACCAATAACGGTAAGCCAATCCTTCACGAGTGTTCATAACGCCAGCTGGGTCAAATTACCGTTTTACCCCTGGGTTACCTCTGGATCCTTAAGTACCACTGATTCCTCTAATGAACAATCTGTTTATGGTCCAACCATTAAACAACAGTTCCTCTCGGGCCAAGAGAGGACGGGCGCCCTTGTTCAAGACCCGAAATCAGCCCTTAAGGGAACACACATCTGCTTACCCCAATAGGGGAAGAAGTGAATTCCATCTTGTAATGTTATGTTCCCAACCCCCACTCGGTCTTGCCCTTGAAATGGTAGGCTTATTGAGTTGGCGAACTGGCCACTCTCACCCATACAAATCTAAGGACAATCCCTCCTGAAAAGAGCTTCATAACATACTCAGGATTTAGATTGAGTTACCTAGGTCATCCTATTGAAATAGAAACATAAACTAGTTAACGACGTTACATCTAGTGGTTACTATTTCGTGGTCCGGTCTTATGTAAACCCATTGCATATGATACCCTCACTCGCATGTCTCCTACATGGATGTTTTGGACCATTGCATCTGTATCGAATACAAAGTGGGTCGTATCTCATAGTGTCACCAGGATAAGGTACCCAACCTTATCCCTATACTATAGACCATTTAGATTGTTACTTGAACACTAATCCCCGTATGTCCCCACATACTAGTCCAAGTTTCATCTAAACAACCTAGGATCTTAGTTTATTGGATTTGGGTCAAATTGTGCAATTTATTTTAGTAACAATAACTCTTTATTGTATAAATCTCAATAACAAAGTATTGAGACAAGTAAACAATTTGTCATCATTTACTGTCTACGAGTTTTAGGACATAAAACCCAACATCAGGTCCATTCTACTCTCTCCTTTATTTCTTTTTTTTAATCGTCGGTAATATCTTTGTTTTGCGACTTGGAGATTCCTTCGTCGTTCGGAAGTTTCTTTGTGCTGAGTTATCTTGTTTGGAGATGGAAGCTTACCTTGTAAAATTTAGTTAAGATGTGAAGTTTATATTTAATTTGGTGAAGAAAAATTGGTGGTGCATGATAACCTTATGGTTGAGAAATTGAAGTGTGAAGTCCTCCATTAATGATACTTGCCTATGCCTAGTTTAAATTTTGCAGTTAATTGATAAAGTTATAGATCTTACCCATTGAATTTTGCAATTAATTGATAGTTTCATAGTGAATTCATGCATGAATCTGTTGCTTAGTTGAGTTTGAACCTTCTTGATAATGAAGACGAAGAAACAGGAATGAGAAATCTCAATAAGAAGTATTCTACCCAAGGGAATGAATGAAATACATCTATCCTTGCAAAGTTAATATGCCTATTTTATTGAAAAAAAATTGACTACTGTATTTTCTCAAAGAGACATTGTGATATCAAAATTGAAACAATCCCTTTATAAGTTATTTTAGACCTCTTTCTTGCCCTACCTTTCGTCGAGTTGCTCTAGATGCTTTCCAGCATAATAAGCTTCTTGATTGAGGTTCAAGTCTACTGCACAAAATGTAAAAAATAATAAGAGAAAAAAGAAGTGTGTGAATTTGAAAGTCAATAAAGTTAAGGAGGTGCACATCAAGACCAATTAATAACTCAGCTTCCAAAAAGTGTGTAAACAAAAAAAAAAAATGGAAATAGATTATGTTTTATCAAGAATGAGAAGGAAATATAATCTCTCTCATTAATAATTCAAATGTACAGGAGGGATTATATACAGAAGTAAAATAACTCCTTAACTATTACATAACAGAATCAACCATTTAATTAACTAAAGTTAAGTAGATAATCTAATTACCCCCCCCCCCTCAAGATGGACTATGGAGATCAAAGATGCCCATCTTGACCAAAAAATTCCGAATAGCAGGGGCAATAAGTGGTTTCGTGAACATGTCTGCGAGCTGAAGACTAGAACGGATAGGAAGAAGACGTAAAACACCTTGCCCGATGAGATCCCGAACGAAATGGCAATCGATCTCTATATGTTTGGTGCGTTCATGAAAAGTAGGATTGTTAGCAATGGAGATGGCGACAAGGTTATCACAATAGACAGCAGCAGGAGCTTGTAGAGGAACCTGTAAGTCAGTGAGCAAGTGAGAAATCCAAGTGAGCTCACTAGCAACCGTGGCGAGGGCACGATATTCCGCCTCTGCTGAAGAACGGGAAACAGTGGCTTGTTTCTTGGACTTCCAAGAGACAAGTGAGCAGCCCAAAAAAATACAGAATCCAGTAACGGACCGTCGTGTATCCGGGCAAGAGCCCCAATCGGAATCCACAAAAGCTTTAAGGTTAAAATCCTTAGAAGAATGGAGAAGAATGCCTTGTCCAGCGGTGCCCTTAAGATACCGTAATAAGTGATATACGGCTTCCAAATGATCAGTGCAGGGCTTTGCCAAAAATTGGCTAAGCCTATGAACGGTAAAAGATATGTCAGGTCGAGATATCTGTAAATACAGTAAGCGACCAACGAGACGTCGATAGGAAGTAGCATCCTCATCATTTAACAACGCACCAGATTGATCCAAAGACAAACGGAGAGTAGGGATCATGGGATGAGTTGTCGGTTTTGCAGCCAAGTAACCAGAATCCTCAAGGATTTGGAGGCAATACTTGCGTTGAGACATGTAAATTCCTTTGGGAGAGCGAGAAAGCTCCAATCCGAGGAAATATTTGGCATGACCGAGGTCCTTCAGCAGAAAATGACTATGTAAAATACCCTTTACTATGTTAATCTCATCTGTCGAAGGTCCGGTAATCAGAATATCGTCTACATAGACGAGCAAAGCCACAAAAGAAACGCCACGCCCTCGTGTAAAAAGCGAGTAGTCGGCTTTGGACTGAGAGAAACCATTAGCAACAAGCACACTAGAGAATTTAGAAAACCATTGCCTAGAGGCTTGTTTAAGGCCATAAATCGACTTATTGAGCTTACAAACAAGAGGAGTGGACTGAGAAGACTTGTGATGAGCATAGTAACCAAGGGGTAACGACATATAGACCTCCTCAAACAACTCACCGTTCAAAAAAGCATTATTCACATCCATTTGTGCCAAAGACCAACCGAAGGAAGCAGTTAAAGATAGTAAGACTTTAACTGTAACTATTTTAGCCACAGGAGAGAAAGTTTCAAGAAAATCGATACCTTCTTGTTGACTGTAGCCTTTAGCAACAAGTCGCGCCTTATAACGATCGACAGTCCCATCGGCTTTGTACTTGATCCGGTACACCCATTTACAACCAACAGCATGGTGCCCCGGAGGTAGAGGTACTAAACTCCAAGTGTTGGTACGCTCCATGGCTGCAATTTCATCATCCATAGTTGTGCGCCATGGAGCATGTTTGACTGCCTGATGGAAAAAAAGTTGGTTCAAACTCTGTGGAGACATTTAGAACAAAACCGCGATGACTGTCAGAAAATCGATCATAAGAGACATATTTATCAAGGGGATAAGCAACATCAGGGCTGAATAAAGGGGACTTGTGTGTTAAAAGGTGACAATGATAATCCCTTAGAAACTCAGGCGGATGCCTTTGTCTGGAAGAACGGCGTGGCAATGCAACACGAGGGACAGTCGTATCACTGGGAGAAGTATCAGTGCCAACTGAGGGTAACAAATCAGCAACAATATCGGTAGGGACTTCAGTGTCAATCGGAGGCAATACAGCAGACTCATCATGGATGTTTTCAGCATCAATCGGAGGCAAAGCAGAAGCCTCAGCTGGGATGGCCTCAGCAATATCAGAGGGCAAGCATTCAGTAGAAATAACGTTTCTATCAACTGATGAGGAGGCAAAATCAAGAAACGGTGAAAGCAGTACAAAAGTCGGAAACATATCCACAAGCTGGTTATCAATAGTGATGGAATGAAAGGGAAAAGACTCCTCAAAGAAGACAACATCTCGAGAAACAAACACCTGTCTCTTTGATATATCAAAAAGTCGATAGCCTTTCATACCTGGAGGATAACCAACAAAAACGCAAGGTCGTGCTCGAGGATCAAATTTGGAACGCCCAGCAGTCAAAGTGGAGGCATAGCAAAGGCAACCAAATGTCCGTAGGAAGGAATAATCGACCTTTTCATCATACAAAACATTGAAAGGACATTGATCATGCAACAAGGGCATATGAGTCCTATTAATGAGATAAGCGACAGTAAGAATGCATTCACCCCAAAAACGTAAAGGAACATGAGATTGGAAATATAAACCACGTGCAACATTCAGAAGATGTTGGTGTTTACGCTCGACAACTGAGTTTTGTTGAGGTCGCTCAACACAGGAATATTGATGAATGGTTCCAGTGGAGGCAAAAAAACTCAGTGAAACTGAGTTCTGGTGCATTATCCGACCGAAACATTTTAATGGGTTTAGAAAACTGAGTTGCAATCATCTTGAAAAATCTAGGAACAATGGTCAAAATATCAGACTTTTGGCACAACAAATAAACCCAAGTGAATCGAGAGGCATCATCAACCAATGTCAAAAAATATATGTATCCATTGTAAGTAGTTGTACTTAAGGGGCCCCAAATATCTGCATGTACTAAATCAAAGATATTTGAAGCTAAATTGTTATTAGAGGGAAAAGATAACCTCTTTTGTTTAGCTAATGGACACACAGTACATGGAGTAGTAAAGGAGTCTTTAAAATGCAAAACACCCTTTAACGAATGTAATCTTTTAGAAGACAAATGACCTAATCGTAGATGCCATGTAGATGCAGGGATTGAGAAACTAGCAGTCGAAAGAGACACCACAGAGTGTGAAGGTTCAGATAGAACATAAAGGCCATGACGGCAATCAGCCCTGCCAATCACTTTCAACAATTGCTTGTCCTGTATGAGGCAGTGAGTATCAGCAAATGTAACAGAAAATTCCTTTGTGTCGAGTAAGCAACTAACAGAAACCAGATTATATGCAAACTCAGGAATGAACAGGACCTCACGCAATATCAGTTCAGATGAAATGTGAATATCCCCAACATACTCAACACAAACTTTATAAGAGTTAGGAAGAGCAACAGAAATGGGATCAACGTGACGCAAATATGAAATATACCCCGATTGTGACAGATATGTCGTGAGGCACCAGAATCGATAAGCCAACAATCACTCAAAGAAGCTACAGAAGAAGAGGAAGCCAAATAGCAGATACCTGTTGCGTGTGAAACAGCCGAAGCTACAGAAATAGGCTCTGTCTTTGCAGCTTGAAGTTGAGAATTGAGTAATTCCATCAGTTGAGTACACTGAGTGCTGTTAAGGCTGGAGAAGAAATTCGGCAATGAAGATACCGAATTTGCAGCAGCGGTAGGTTTCGGAGCAGACGAATTTGATGAAGTTTCAGCAGTACTCGAAGATCGAAACTTGTAACCAGGGGGATACTCGTGCAATTTGTAGCAACGATCTATCACATGACCTCTAATTCCACAGTTGGAACAGATAGGGCGTTGTCCTGAGTTTTCTTTCTTTCGAGTACGATTAGAAGGAGGAGACCGTTTCGAAGCATCATTGACAGCTAGGGCAACTGGATCCAAAGGCAATTCAAGAATTCCAGCGGAGCGTTGATGCTTCTTGAATCAGTAAAGAAAAGGCTTCAGTGATGGATGGAATTGGCTTCATAAGTAGGATTTGAGCCCGGATTGCCGCATATGAATCGTTCAACCCCATCAAAAAGGTCATCACGTATTCTGATTCAAAGTGATCGATGAAAGGCTTTAATCCTCCACAAGTGCAACTTGTAGTTGATCGATGATCACTAAGATCCTGCCAAATCGTTTTAAGTTTGGTGTAGTAAGCCTCAACAGACATCGATCCTTGCCTCAGAGTAACAAGATCCTTCCGTAGTTGGTAGATACACGGTCCACTCGATTGCTTGAAGCGATCACGCAGTTCATCCCATACAGCCTTGACCGAACCGGTGTAGACTATACTCGCAGCAATTTCTTTTGAAACTGAATTCAAAATCCAGGAGGCAACGATGTCATTGTTGCACTCCCAAGCCTCAAGCAAAGATCCTTCCTCTGTTGGTTTGGCAATCTTGCCAGTGATAAAACCTAATTTGTTCTTGCCAGAAATTACCATCCTCATCGCACGGCTCCATGAGGTGTAGTTAATCGCACCAAGAAGTGGCTGAGAGACAAGTACAGAGGAAGATCCAAATGAATGATGCAAAAAATATGGATTAATCTGTGCTTATATCGAAGTTGCTGACACGGTAGAAGCAGAAAAAGTAGAAGAAGATGATGAACCAGTGCCTCCAGATCCTTTGTCCGCCATGGGAGAAGTAGGAATCGAAAGCACAAAAGAAAACGCGGGAGAAGCGCGGGAATAAGAGCTAACGCTCTGATACCATATCAAGAATGAGAAGGAAATATAATCTCTCTCATTAATAATTCAAATGTACAGGAGGGATTATATACAGAAGTAAAATAACTCCTTAACTATTACATAACAGAATCAACCACTTAATTAACTAAAGTTAAGTAGATAATCTAATATGTTTCACTGAGAAATCTACTGCACTACATGTGGTAACTAGTTTCCATACCCTTTACAATCTTGAGTAGTGAAAAAACATCCACATTAGCTTCAATATAGCTATATAAGCCACTCAGAATATGCTTAGCAATTAATAGTTTTCTCTGTTGTACATAGGGTTGGACTGTAGGAGCTTCTGTACTATAATCGTTAATATAAGTCTACCTCATGTTGCTAAGTGTACTACTTTAAATGCATATTCTCTCAACTAAATTTAAATATGTAGCTTTATAGGACTAAGCCAAGCCAAGGAAAGCCATAGCCTGTACAATTAGGCCAGTAAGATATTAAGCTTCATGAACAGGTTTTTTAGCCTGCTGAGATTGAAAAGTAAGAGGACATTTGTTTGAAAAACTCTTGTATGTTTTTGTTTTCAATTTTCTTATCCGAAGATTGTGATCAAATGACTCTTGAAAATGGATGTGATTGTATATCATTTAAAGCTATGGTTTCAGAAGATGTACTTTGATGAATGATGTTGCTGCCTTTATGATATACTTGTTAATCTAAAATTTTGTTTGTTGTATTTGTAGTTTGAGGACTTCAACATTAAAAGGTGAAAGCTTAAGAATTAATGTTTTGTTCATGGTGGTGTCAAATCTTTTGTTTCAAATTCAAGAATTTAGAATTGTTGTAATAGAATACTTGTTGTATTATTAAACTTCTTTTTTATGATCCTGGTTTATTTTTAAGTTTATTGTGATGGTTGTAATTGAAACATTTAAGAACAATATTTGTTATGTAGGTAAAAGACATTCAAATGTTTTTAATTATTAGTTTTTTATATTTATGTTCATTCATATATAATTTGAGAGAACAATTGAGTCTATCTAGAACTCAACTCATTTGGTGAAGAAGCTTATGGGTTTTTAAATTTAAATACAAAATTTCAGCAGGAACGAGAAGCTCTCATTTTAATTTTAGTAGGAAACTTTTATTTTTTCGGCAAGAAAAATTTGTTTAAATATTTTGAAAAAAAAAAACCTAGTGACCTAACTCCACCCAACCCAGAGAAAATGGGTTGGGTTGGGTTGGGTTGCCTTCATGAATAGGGTTGGTTGGGTTGGGGATTTGACCAACCCGGATTTTTGGGTTGGTCCAAAAAATACCCCTAACCTGGCCCAAATCGAACCGTGTACAGCCCTAGCAGCAAGGAGTTTACTATTTTCCCTGGTATTTCATTTGATTCTTCGTTTCTCCGTCCCCTATTTCAACTTCTATAACCTTCCTTTTCTGTTATTTTTATTTTTGCTCTTTCTGCAATGTTCTTATTAGCCCTAATATTTGTAAAAGGTTTGTTAATAGAATACATGATATATACCAACACGAGCATCAGTGGTTAACCTTAATATGTAACTCTTCTTAGGCAGTTAGGCCTTGTAATTCTTTGAGTCGAGTCCCTACCTTTTATTTTCTTTTTTTCTTTTGTGCGCAAACTTACCTGTATACAGATTCCTGAATGATCTTGTCAATGATACAATATCAACTCTAGTGGGAGCAGCAGGTATGTCTGCACTGGAAGAGAAGCTAGATGAAATCGAACCTTCAACAAGGAATAATGATGAGTTGGAGGAAGAAGATGAAGTAGAGGAGGACATTTCATGGTCATCAGACCCAGAGATTGGAGATGCATTGGATTGGTTGGATGCAAAAGAAGATATCTGATAGCACCAAATTGGTGCTAATTATTTCCGTAAATTTTGCATATCCTAATGCTGCTATTTGTGATATTTGACTAATTTTGAGTCTTATTGATGCATAGGTCAATTTGGTGTTCTCGGGATCAAGGAAGGACATTTTGGTAAATAAAAGTAAGGCAAATTTGGCCAAAGAAGCGAAAGTCAACCAAAAAGTCAACAGGAACACAAATGAACTAGAGGTGCGCCCAAACACCGTCAGCGTCGAGACGCTGTCACGAGAATATAAAAGTCACATTTCGCATTTTAGGTCATTCATGCTCGTTTTTCTTCCGATTTTGACCGCATCACCTCATCTCTCTCTGTATTTTTCCAGTTCCATTGTATTTGCATTAGATTAGATTAGTTTTTAGATATAGGAATGGTTAATCGAGCCCCGGCGTTTAGTTGGAGCATTGCAATGTCCGGCTAAGTGTAGATCGTCGTAATTGGGGACTCCGAATGTAAGCTTGGCATTCCTTTGAGACCTTGTATATTTCATATTTCATAGAAAACTATTGTCTAATTGTGTTCTTAATTCCAGTTTGTATCACAATTGGCTTGAATGTATAGATTGACAACCTAATTTGTTTGAACCAATTGCTGTGCTAGAATTTGTAGCAAATAAATCTATTGTTAATCTTGATTAAAAGGCGTTTTATCCCAATTGATCAAAATTGCATTATAGATTTAGGAGTTAAGGCTTAGAATCGTATGAATTTAGGCTTTTCCTAGTTTATGCATTCTATCTAACGTTCCATCATTCTTAATGCGATTAAATTCTAATTAGTGAGACGTCATTGGTTAGATTTTTAATTAGGTTCTAACCTCGATGCTTTTGTCGGGTTAGAAAATAATTGGGATCATTAATCTCACTGGCTTTTCCAGTGGGAGGTTAGACAATTAGCTAGTAATTTGTTAATAAAGAGAGTCTATGATTTGGAATTGCCAAACTGAATTCGGATAACCAATTGCACGATCCTGAGGTAAGATTAGTCGGTTCATCCTTTTATTTTCTAGTTATTTAAAATTTAGTAATTTAATTTCTAGCTATTTTTATCTTTCATCCTCAAATTCTCTTCCATGCCAAACCACCCCCCTCCGGTTACTAATTGAAAAATCTTAAGTTAATTTAATTAATTTGATTGCTCCCTGCGTTCGACCCCGACCACTATTTCTACAAAAATAGTTGTAGTGTCGTGGAATTATAAATTTATTTGACCCGAAGCCTCGACAACTCTGGCCCGTCAATATCGAAGTAGTAAATGGGGCTTTTTCACTCAATGTTAGGCATCCTAATGCTCATGGTGGGCTTTATTCTCGTCATAATTCCTCGACTCTTCAACCTCTCTCAAATCGGAAACAAAAGTTTACCAATCACATTCGAGTTTCACCTCTTACGGTAATATACTTAATTTTCTAATTTTATATTGTTGGTTGTGTTTTCTTTTCTACTGACAAGATAAGGCAACAAGTTGAACACTCATATATTGTTGGCATGAGCGTCAGATGCCTAAGCCCTTTATGAACCATCATTCTAGTATCTTCGTATAGTTTTATACTATACTTGTAATTTGTAAAGGAATAGATACTACTATTCTTAATGCTCATATTCATAGATTACCTGTAACTGAGGGACACCTTAATTATTTATCATGTTTGTTATTGTAGGAATGAGAAGAGAGGTTTAATGTCGGAATGTCAAACTCTGTTACCACGACCATTCGTGACAGTGTTAAGGAAATGGCTATAGGAAAAACGAAAACTACAGAGAAAGCTGATTGTGTAACTTATATTTTTAGTTATCAACTGTGTTATTTTAGGTTCACTTTATGATAGAATTGAAGGCTGATTCTTTGCGATCTTGATCGAGGATCGGTTTGATTCGAGTTTTTGGATTACTGCTGAAGGAATTGAATCCCAGCAGAAGCGGTTTTCACCGAGCGTGAATGAATTTAAGTAATTAGAAAACCAATACATCGGGAAAATTTACAGAAACGATTTCTATACAACACAGATTAAGCATGCTAATTACTAGATCTAAACAATTTAGATTTCCGAAGACTTACCTGATTTAACAGAAGAACTGCATACGCTCCAAAATCACGTACTGTGAATTTCTCCTCCAAGAACACTACCAATCGCGAACACCTGCTATATCTCTAGGGAGAGATCTTGATGGTGGGATCAAAAGAAACGTCTTGGATAGGGAATTTTGCAGCAATCAATCGCTGTCGTTCTAGGGAGAGAATTTGAGAGAGATCTTCTGTGATAGCAGTAGCATTATGCGTGAGAGTGTGTGAGAGAGAGTAACCATCAGAACAGTATAATACGTGGAGAGGGAAGTTAAGTTCTCTAATAGATCTTGGCCATTGATTTTTTTTTTTTAGGAGTACAAAACAGAAAGACTAAACATGAAAAGTAAAAATTACATCCGAAAGAGTCATGTCATGAACTAAACTGCTGAGCCCAAGGGGGACAATCCTTGATCCAGACTTCAGAGTGCTTCGATGTGCGAGCGTGAGTGGCTAGACTATGGGCAACTTTATTCCCATCTCTAGGAGTAAATAAGAACCTCTAGATTTGGTGGCCATGGAATAACTGCTTGAGATGATCAATGAGTGGAGCGATCTCATTGAGATGTTGGTCATGGTCATGCAGTAGATTCCAAACTATTTTAGAATCTGTCTCCGCCCAGATAGGTGTAAGTCCATATTCCAAAGCTATTGTTACCCATCTATAAGAGCTTGAGCTTCCACCCATTCCACCGAACAATATGTTCTCGTGAACACTTCTCTGTAGATGCCATTGTCTCTCCTTTGGAATTTCGAATGATAATGCCTGAACCCATCTCGCCATTAGAAAATGCTACATCCACATTCAGCTTGAAATGGGTCTGTGGTGGTGGGGACCAGGTTGCATAATGACCAGAATCACCAATCGTCGACCTCGTCTCTCCATTACTTCTATTTGGTTGAGCATCTACATATTCAGAGATGTAATTTGATGCCCAGGCAATAGAATCATCTGTCTGTCTATTTGGGAGTGAGTTGCCCTGAAAAACTGCATGGTTTCGATTGTTCCAGATGGACCACATTGCTGTTGCAAAAATCAACATATCTTCCATACATAGAGTCTCTTGGGCCCTGCAAAAGAGATCGAGGATATTAGTAAAACGATCATTAAGGAAAGTTTGTACCAGACTCCAGCAAGCCCAATGCTTTTTCGTCTTCTTACACCCCCATAGAGCATGGGTTACTGTCTCATTTACTTTTCTGCACATGGGGCAACATGGGTCACAAGAGCTATGTCTTTTTATGAGATTCATCCTGCATGGCAATATGTCTAAATTGGCCTTCCAAACAAAGATCTTAATTTTGTTTGGTATGTTTAGATTCCAAAGTAGATTCCACCAACTGGAAATAGATGAATCAGACGATGAAGATTCTCCCTGGAAATCCTCCAAAGCAAGCTTGTACCCACTCCGGACAGTGTATCGGCCCCGCATTGTCATAATGCCAGAAGAAGCTGTCTAGGTGTTGAGCACCTGCAATGGGAATTTCTTGAATTTTTTCTACAACATCCTGCACAAAAAGATCTGTCAGTAAATTCACATTCCAGGATTGACTACTTGAGAAAAGACTTTTGACTCGATAGTCAGTCAGAGGCCTTTTGAGAGAGAGAAGTTTAAAAGTCTTCATCCTTGGAATCCGTTTATCCTCGTAGATGTCAATGGTTTCGCCATTCCCAATCCTTCAACGACCACCTTTCATTGCTAGTTCTCGACCCCATAAAATTCCTCGCCAAACATACGATGGTCTGCCCCCCAAATTTTCTTTCAAGAAATCATGATGAGGATAGTATCTTGCTTTCAGAACTTGTGCCACTAGAGATTGGGGTCTTTGTAGAAGTCTCCAAGTGTGCTTCGCCAATAAAGCTTGATTAAAAAGCCTTAGATCTCGGAAACCCATTCCGCCTCTTTCCTTTGGTTTTGTCATGATTCCCCATTTCAACCAATGAATTTTTCTCCCTTGATCAGAGCTTCCCCACCAGAAGTTAGCCATCATCCTGTTCAGGTCGTCACAACAACCTTGTGGAAGTTTAAAGCATGAGAGGGTGTACGTGGGAATTGCCTGTGCGACCGCCTTTATAAGAGTTTCCTTTCTAGAGGATGAGAACATCTTCCCTTTCCAACCCTGCAAAACTTTTTGGACCTTATTTTTGATGTAATTCAACGGAGCTTTCTTGTTTCTCGAAAGGGAAGATGGGCAGCCGAGATACTTTCCATGGTTAGCTACTATTTTGACCTTCAAAATATTGGCTAACTCGCTCCGTTTGTTGTTTGCAGTTCCAGGTCCAAAGGCTATTGCTGATTTTTGAAAGTTTATGATATGACCTGTGGCCTCCTCATAGACTTTTAGAAGCCTTTGTAACTCCACAAATTCCTCTTTGCGCGTTTTCAGAAACAGTAAGCTGTCATTTGCAAAAATAGGTGAGAAATGGCTGGTGCCGTTCTTGCAATTCTAAGACCTGAAATATTTTGAGAGATCTCAAGCTTTGTTAAGAGGCTAGATAAGCCTTCAACACACATGAGAAATAAATAAGGTGATAGAGGGTCGCCCTGCCTAAGTCCTCGAGTGGGCCTAAAAGTTTCCGAACATGTGCCATTGATAAGGATAGAGAAAGAAACAGATTCAACACACATTCTAATCTTTTTAATCCAAGATGTATTAAAACCCATTTTTTCCATAATGCGATATAGAAACGACCACTCCACTCTATCATATGCTTTGCTCATGTCTAATTTGATAGAAGCATAGCTATTTTTCTTGGATTTTGAACCTTTAATGAAATGTAAGCATTCATACCCAACAATAATATTATCAGCTATAAGTCTATCGGGGACAAAAGCACTTTGGTTATCAGATATAATAGAGTTAAGGATCAATTTCAATATATTAGCAAGCACTTTAGCAATAATTTTATAACAAACATTGCATAAACTGATAGGGTGGTAATCGTTCACCGTGCTTGGGTTTTTCATCTTTGGAATGAGGACTATCGTTGTGGCATTGATCTGTTCTGGGATTTCTCCCTCGTTAATGAAGGGAATAAAAGTCCCCACGCAGCGGAAGCGCATCGATTGGACCTTACGCCGCATATTAATTAACATTAAAATACCGTTACGAAAACTCAAACAAACTTTAAACACTCTTTAAAGTTGCTGGAAAATCAGTTTAAACATGCTTAAAAATAAATCTAAATTTATTTTCATGCTTTTCTAAAGAAAGAAGGAAGAACCGTTACAAACCTTCGTTGTAGACTTGACCGTTCTTCGCCAACGACGCTCCACGAACGAAAACGCAGCAGCCTCCTTTTCTTGTGATCGCTGGAAATTTCTCCTTTGAATGACACAATAACCACAGAGGTTACACCGGTATGTCTCTAAGTCTAGGAGGCAAAAGACTTGTGGGAGTCTTTCTCTAAGAGGGAGGCTAGAGAGAATTTTAGGTCTTGTCTTTGAGAGTCTAAGAGCAAGAGCAAGAGTGTCAAGTGTCATGACCAATTAGGTCTAGTGTTCTATTTATAGAAGAGAGGCCATGAATAAAATATTCAATTAAATCAATCTTTTCCAAAATTGATTCAATCTTATTCCTTAATTAATCAATCATGATCAATCAATTCCATAATTGATTAATCTTTTCCACAAATGACTAATTACTTCCATAAGTGATTAGATCATTTCCATAAATGATTAATCACTTCCTTAAGTGATTAATTATTTCCATAATTGATTAATTCCCGGTTAATGAATTCTTTAATTAATTAACCACCAATTAAATATCACATATTTAATTTCCGGCCTAGAATTAATTTGCCCAAACACATTTTAGGCCTTAAATTAATTCATTATTTTGAACTCTTTCAAACTTCCATAAATTTATATTTGAACTTCTTCAAATATTAAATTCTCTCATAGTAATATATCAATATATATTATATTTGTTTCCCTTAGTAAATTGAACATTTTCAATTTATTATTTAGTTGCCTCAAATTACTTTACGAGCTACCAGTGGGACCTAATGGACCTGCAGATCAGAAGCTCCAACGATGTGAGATTAATTGGTCAAACTCATTAACCACATTAATCAATATTCGTTAACTGTGTGTTCATTCCACTATAGACTCACAGTTGCACTCTTCTCACTGCAGACATATTTTCTGTGTCCACGGATATAGACCAATATCGATTAGTTAGTCCTTCACGAGTGTCCGTAACACCAGCTGGGTCAAATTACCGTTTTACCCTGGGTTACCTCTATTTCCTTAAGTACCAATTCTCCTCTAATGAACAACCTGTTTGTGGTCCAACCATCAAACAGAAAACCCTCTCGTGCCATTGAGAGGGTAGGGCCCTTTGTTCAAGACTCGGAGTAACCACTTAAGGGAACACTCATCTGCTTCCCTAAAGTCGGGAATGAGTGAATTCCATCTTGTACGATTATGTTCCCAGCTCCCCATTCGGTCTTGTCCCCAAAGTGGTAGGCTTATTGAGTCGGCGTATTGGCCACTCTCACCCATACAAATCAAAGGACAATCTCTCATGAGCAGGAGTCCATAATCAACTCAGGATTAAGACTAAGTTGTCTAGGTCGTCCTAGTGAAATAGAAAACCAACTAGTTAACGGTGTTATAACCAGTGGTTACTATTTCGCGGTCCGGTCTTATGCAAACTCATTGCATAGGATACCCCCACTTGCATGTCTCCTACACGAACGCGTTGGATCGCAGCGTTTGTATCAAATACAAAGTGGGTCGTATCCATAGTGTCACCAGGATAAGGCACCCAGTCTTATCCCTATACTATAGACCCTTTAGGCTGTTTCTTGAACAATGATCCCATATGTCGCTACATATAGTTCAAGACTCATATTACAGCCTTGGATGTCTAGTTTATTGGATTAGGGTTATTATTAGGCAAAGACAAATATAAAATTAACTAATAACAATTAATGGAAAAATATATCAATATTATTTCATTAATATCCGGTCAACAGTTACATTCACTATCTACGAGTTTTAGGGCATAAAACCCAACAGTTAAGACATTTGAGGCATGTACTGGTAACTTGATCTCCAACAACATTCCAGTATCTTTGATAAAATAGAGCTGGTAAACCATCTGGTCTAGGAGCTTTTGTTGGATGCATCTGCTTGAGGGCCTCCTCCACTTCTGACGTTGTAAAGACCCGATCTAAACATGCATTCATTGCGTCTGTTACCCTAGCTGTGGTAGCTTGGATTGTTTCGTCGATTGCCTGCATATTTAAGGGAGAAGCTTTAAACAGTTCAGAATAATAATGAAGGAAAAGTCATTCGATATCTTCCCTATTTTCATAGTTGTTTCCATTGAAGTCAATTATCTTTTGAATTTTATTTCTTTGACGACGTAAACTGGCCTTAGAGTGGAACCATTGATTGGTATCAACAAGATTTGGACCGTTGATTATTTTCCCATAATAATTAATAATCCAAATAAGTATAAAATAATTTAATTAAACTAACTTTAATTAAATTAATTATAACATAAAGTTTTAATTCAATTAAATCATATTCAATTGAATTAATTAGGTCAACCAATTAATTCTCAATTAATTGTTCCCCACATTAATTAAATATCATATACTTAATTAATTTTACATTTGAATCATATTCAAATGTACCTCTCTCATTTAACATATAGTTTTAATGTGCATCATATGTACATTAATTATTCACTACAGAATTAATTTGATTAAATCACATTTAACCAAATTAAATTAAATTAATTCTCCAATTAATTAATTCATGAATTAATCAAATATCATGTTGCCACGTGCCTGCGATGCAGAGCAACCGACGCCCTCGAAAAGGGGTAAAATAAAAGGAGTCGCCACCAATCTTTTTTATGGTGTGATTAGACACCAAAATAAAATAAAACTATCATTTTAAGAAAAAAAAATAATAAAAAATGGTATGCAAAAACCATATTTGGGTTCGGGAGTTGTTTGTGTATGGGGGAGGTGTTAGCACCCCACAACACCCGTTAAAAACGGTGGCCAAAATTTTATCTTGAATTGAAAATAATTTAGAAGAAAATATTATTTAGGCAAAAATATATTTTTTAAAATAATGTCTTATTTTTACCCCTCATTACTCCAATATTTGAAGTAATGATCCCATAAAATAAGTGGAAAATTATCCATTGATTTTGTTATATTAGAATTAAAATTCTTAACCTCAAGAATATGAGAGAATTTTACCATTCCCTAATTTCGTCATAGGATAGCATTCCAAAAGGAAAGATTTTTTTAAAAACATTTTTTTTAATTAAATTAATTTTTTCTTGGGATTAAAATCTCGGACTCCCAAAGATTAAGATCCCTCCTTAAGAATTCTAGAAAATCGGACTCCCAAATATTTCTAGATTCCATCATAGGATTTTTTTTAGGAAAAAAACGGCCTTGAAAAATTATTTTTAAGAAAAGATTATAAAAGCCTTTGAAAATAACATTTTAATGATAAAACCTTTATAAGCTCAAAAAGAGCAAAGAAATTAGAAAATAAGTTTAGAAATAAATTTAAAATAAATAAAAGGAAAGTTTGAAAAAAGAGAATTTGAAAACAGTTAACAAAAAAAATACATATAATATACAACATTTATATGCAAGCACAATAGACAACAAATTGCAAAAAATTTTTTTAGAAGAAATTGCAATTATGATACAAGTAAATCAATACAATAATTTATGCAATAAATAAACAACCAATAACATATTCAATTAAGTTAAAATTTAAGAAAACATATTGGAATCGATCTCGGACTCCCAAAGAACCGACTCCTCACCTCAAGAAAAACTAGAAAATCGGACTCCCAAATATTTCTAAATTCCGTCGTCGGATATTTTTAATGAAAAGAGATATGGATTAAAGATTAAAATCACATTAACAAACACAAATATATATCAAATTAACAACCATGGTGAATAAGAGAACAATTTATATTTAACCACATAATTATTAACAAATGATATAAAAAGATAATAATTAAATACAATGCTCAATTAATATATTCTAAAAAATTGCTCAACTAATATAGTTAAAACATATCAATACAGAAATTAAATTCTAAAAAGAGTAATTTAAAAAAAGTATTAAACCAAAAGAGAGTGCATTAATGAAACATAGAAAGATATAATATATAATGAAAAAGAAAAAAAAAATGAATTAAAGAAAAATTATTTTTTTTTTAAAAAAGAAGGAATGGGCGACAAAATTGCCGCCCATTCTGTGCGACGTGAGCCCGTGACAAAAAAAAAAAAAAAAAAAAAAAAAAAAAAAAAAAAAAAACAAACTCAGCAAACTCACGCACACGCATATATAATAATAATAATAAAAAAAGAAAACAAAATTCCACCTCTCTTTTCTTTTCTCAACCTCACTACCTTTAGCTTTCTTTTTCTCTTCTTCTTTTTTGCTCAGATTTTTCTCTCTTCTTCAGCTCACCTCCCTCAACAACCATTGCAATTTTCTCTTGCAAACATAGAAGCTCTCTTCTCTCCAACTAAGGTATGCACACTCGGTTTTTTCTTTTTTCTTTTTTCTTTTTTTTTTACATACATTTTTTCACATCTATCTTCCTCTTACTTCTTTTTTTATCTTCCTTTTTTTGTCATATTCTTTCTAAGCATATCTCACTCTTGTTTTTTTTTTTTTTACTAGATAGAACTAGAAAGTAAAACTTTAGAGAGGTAAAAAACGAAAAATAAAACATAAGCAAAAGATAAATAAACAAGAGCTCACAAAAATATAAATAAGCAAGAGTTCATATAATGAAATAACGAGTAAGAGAGAGTGCAAGTGAGAAAAAAAATAACAAAAATAACAAAAGCAAATTTCTAATGTGCAAAAACTCACATAATAACGAGCAAACGAAAATGTGGGGAGAAGAAGAAAAGAAAATAGATGCAACTTCTAATACCTTACTCTAACTCGTTTTTCCTTTTTTGTGCTTGAAGAAGGAAGAAGAAGCAAAAACAAAAGGGGAAGAACACTAAAACAACTTGTTGAACAAGGTGTGGATCCTTGGGACAAAGTCCCTACCAATGCAACCTCCAACGTAGTTTTAGTTTTTTTGTGTGTTCTGATTTTTGTGGTTTGGTAGAAGGATTTTTTTGCTATTTTTTTTGTGGTGAGGCTCTGTGTATTGTATGTGTGCTGGTGGATGTGTATAGTGTGCTTTCTCTCTAGTTTTAATTTTTTTTTTTTTTTTTTTTTTTTTTTTTTTTTTTTTTTTGTGGTTGAATGAATTCTCCTCTCATTTATAAAAGCTCAAACTATTTCCATTTTTTTGCATGAAAGTTACTAGCTATATTTTGAATTTAAAGACCATGCCAAAATGGGTTTACACCAAAGAGGACATAAGCTTTAGCCAACAAAATTCAAAATTTCAAAATTTTACTCATTTTAACCCTTGCAACCAACTAAATTGGTTCCTCTAACCAAACTAAGAAGAAGACCAAATGGCATTAACAAACATTTCTAATTAAATCAAATTTGCAAACATAATTATGAATTTAATGATTAATTTAATAAGCCGGACAAAAATAGGTGGCTACATATCACATATTTAATTAAATTCAAACTTGAATCATATTCAAATGCATTCTCTCATATACTATAGTTTTAATATGAACTCTTATTCATATTAATTTTAACCTATAGTTTAATATGAATCCAATTCATATTTAATATTTTAACTCCTTCAAATATATAATTCTCTCATTAATTAATTTTGAATCACATCCAAAATTAATTTTATTATAAAGTTTAATTCACTAATTAAACTTATATTATAATGTATCTCCATACATTATATTAATTGTATCAAATACAATTAACTAAAATTTCCTTAATATTCAAGACTAATTGATCTTAGAACCCTTTACGAGCTAGCAGGTGGACCTAATGGACCTACAGATCAGAAGCTCCAACGATATGAGATTAATTGGCTAAACTCATTAACCAAATTAATCAACATTCGTTAATTGTGGGTCACTCCACTAAAGACCCACAAACTGCACTCTTCTCATTGTAGAATATTTTTGTGTCCACGGATATCGACCATACTGGTAAGTCAATACTTCACGAGTGTTCGTAACTCCAACTAGGTCAAATTATCGTTTTACCCCTAGGTTACCTCTGGATCCTTAAGTTTCACTGATCCCTCTAATGAACAAGTTGTTTAGGGTTCAACCACTAAACAGAAATTCCTCTCGGGCCAGGAGAGGACAACACACTATTGTTCAAGACCCGGAATCATCCCTTAAGGGAAGACACATCTACTTACCCCAATAGGGGAAGGAATAAATTCCATCTTGTACTGTTATGTTCCCAGCCCCCACTCGGTCTTGCCCCTGAAATGGTAGGATTATTGAGTCGGCGAACTGGCCACTCTCCCCCATACAAATCTAAGGACAATCCCTCCTGAAAAGGGGTTCATAACAGACTCAGGATTCAGATTGTGTTACCCAGGTCATCCTATTGAAATAGAAACCTAAACTAGTCAACGACGTTACATCTAGTGGTTACTATTTCGTGGTTCGGTCTTCTGCAAACTCATTGCATAGGATACCCCCACTAGCATGTCTCCTACATGGATGTTTTGGATCAATGCATCTGTATTGAATACAAAATGGGTCGTATCACATAGTGTCACCAGGATAAGGTACCCGACCTTATCCCTATACTATAGACCATTTAGGTTGTTACTTGAACACTGATCCCCGTATGTCCCCACATACTAGTCAAAGTTTCATTTAAACAACCTTGGATCTTCGTTTATTGGATTTTAGGGTTAATTAATGCAAAACTCGATTATTCAATAACAAATTACTAAATCTCTCAAATAACACTTTATTGAGTTTAATTAATTTGTTTCATTTACTATCTACGAGTTTTAGGGCATAAAACCCAACAACTGCAATATAATTTTTAACCGATTCTGCCTCTCTTCCAGTCATATATTCCAAAGACACTGGATAGTGTCAAACATGCTGAGGAGGATGTAATACGTTTAACAAGTGGTCAGGACACTAAAGATATGTACTACAAGACCATTACAGGGTTAAACAAAGCCCTTCCCAGAGTTGAACCTGTGTCACAGCTAAAAGATGAGGAAGAACACAATGCAGACCCAATGGAACAATCCAAAAATTTAACCGGTTTGCCAAATTCTTATGAGAAAGTGACTGAATCAACATCAGAGGAAGATGAAGAGAGCTCGAATGAGTCAAAAGGCGGACCAGGTTCTTCAACCGAGACGACGTAGGCGGCAATTGACTGGAAAACTACCAAAAAAGAGAACAAAAAGAAGGTGAAGGAAGAGAAGAGAGAGGCCCACAAAAATAAGGTTCCAAAGGCTGTAAAGAAACGAAAGAAGAAGTTGGCCAAGTCCCATAAGTAAGGTGAAAATTGGTTCAGTTAGGTCAATTTTGAAAGTTGACCGTCATTTGAACCAGATCAGTTAGGTCAGTTTTAAAAGTCGACCGTCGTTCGAATCGGATCATATAGAATTCAAGCATCGTATCATGTAGAATTCGAGTATAATGATGCCTGCAACTTCTTTGGTTTGGTTCAATTTTGATTTATGTTCTATGATGTAAAGTTTAGTTTTGATGTAGTTTATTGTTCATTTATCTTAGTTTTCATTCGACGACGGTATAAATGAAAATGGAGATAATAAGATTTTGCTAAGTGATTTATGAGAATCTATTATGAAGACACAACACTCTCAAATTTGTAATTTGTTGAATCGATTAAAACATAATATCCTCAATTAATAAGTTGAGATTCAATTCCTCACCCTTATTAAGCTAAAACAAAGGTCACGTAAACTTTTATATTTCAATTTTCCATTTTTATTACACATTAAAACATGGTTTGAGTTATAAACAGAGTTGTACTTCTATAAAACTAGTTAATACTCATATGATGCACATTTTTTTAGTTCAGCCATACATGTGTTTTTAGAGTTTAAAAATAATGATGATTTTTAGGTTGTGTTATTAATTAATTTGTCAAAAAAATATGTTATTGTTGATGTAGACCATGTAACAGTTTAGTGTTTTTATATTATCGCGTCATTTTCATCATAATCTACATGTAGGATTGTTTATGTAGTTGTGTGTTTTATATAGTGCTAATAGTCTCTTTGTATTTTATATTTCTAACATACATGTAATAAACTAGTTAGCTATCATTATTTTAAATCAATAATTAATGTCAACTTGAGCTCCAAGTCAACTAATTAAGGTATAAGTCCTTAACCAAAAGGTTAATGGTTCAAATCTTCACCCTTACCTGTGGCTAGAAAATGAGTTGTTTACAATTTTTAACAAAAATTAAGTCATGCATACATTGAACTAGATTAGTGCATAACAAGGACCATAAAATATATCTTCAAAACCTTACAAAAAAAAAATCATGCAAACATGAAATTGTATCGACAAACGCTACTTTCTTGGAGGAAGACCACAGGAGGGATCATAAACCACGGAGTAAGTTAGTATTAGGAGAAGCTACAGACGAGTCAACAAGAGTTGTTGATGAAGCTGAACCTTCAACAAGAGTTGATGGAGGGGCTAGTTCTTCAAGTCCGTCTCTTCCTTCTTAAACATTGAGAGAGCCTCGACACAGTGGGAGGGTTGTATCACAACCCGACCGCTACTTGGGTTTAACTGAAACTCCGGTCGTCATACCTGATGATAGCATTGAGGATTCATTGTCTTATCGACAGACAATGAATGATGTAGACAAGGACCAATAGGTCAAAGTCATGGACCTTGAAATGGAGTAAATGTACTCAAACTCAGTATGGGAACTTGTAGATCTACCTGAAGGGGTAAAGCCCATAGGGTGCAAATTGATCTATAAGAGAAAGAGAGATGCAGCTGGGAAGGTACAGACCTTCAAAGCTTGACTCGTAGCAAAGGGTTGTACCCAGAGAGAAGGGGTTGACTATGAGGAAATTTTTTCTCCTGTTGCTATGTTAAAGTCTATAAGAATTCTCTTGTCCATAGCCACATATTATGACTATGAGATATGGCAAATGGACGTCAAGACTGCCTTTTTGAATGGTAATCTTGAAGAGAATATCTTCATGTCTCAGCCCGAGGGGTTCATAGCCCGAGGTCAGGAGCAAAAAGTTTGTAAACTGAATCGATCCATTTATGGGTTGAAACAGACGTCTAGATATTGGAATATTAGATTTGATATTGCGATCAAATCATTTGGTTTTGACCAAAATGTTGATGAACCTTGTGTATACAAGAAAATCAACAAGAACAAAGTAGATTTTCTAGTATTTTATGTGGACGATATCCTACTCATTGGGAATGATGTAGAATACTATACTGACGTTAAGAACTGGCTAGCGACCCAATTCCAAATGAAAGATTTGGAAGAGCACAATATATTCTTGAGATCCAGATCATTCAGGATCATAAGAACAAAACGCTAGCATTGTCTCAAGCAACGTATGTCGACAAGATGTTGTCTCGATATTCGATGCAAAACTCCAATAAAGGGTTGTTACCTTTCAGGCGCGGGGTTCACCGATCTAAGGAACAATGTCCTAAGACACCTCAAGAAATTGAGAATATGAGACGCATTCCCTACGCCTCAGTAATAGGTAGCTTATTGTATGTTATGCTCTGCACTAGGCCTGACATATGTTATGCAGTGGGAATAGTCAGTAGGTACCAGTCCAATCCAGGGTTAGACCACTGGGCAGCGGTTAAGAATATCCTCAAGTATCTTCGGAGAACGAGGAACTACATGCTGGTGTATGAGGCTAAGGATTTGATCCTTATAGGATACACCGACTTTGACTTTCAATCTGATAAGGATTCTAGGAAATCCACATCAGGGTCAGTATTCACTCTTAACAAGGGAGTTGTAGTTTGGCGAAGCATCAAACAAGGATGCATAGTAGTCTCAACCATGGACGCTGAGTATGTTGCTACTTGTGAAGCAGCAAAGAAAGCAGTTTGGCTCAGAAAGTTCTTGACAGATTTGGAAGTTGTTCCAAATATGGACTTGCCCATAACATTATACTGTGACAACAGTGGGGCTGTATCCAATTCTAGAGAACCTCGCAGCCACAAACGAGGAAAACATATTGAGAGGTAGTATCACCTGATCCGTTTACGAAGGCTCTCTCGGCTAAAGTGTTTGAGGGTCATCTAGAAGGTATAGGTCTACGAAATATGTATGTAGTATAATCTAGGACAAGTGAGAGATGTGTAATGGGTATAAGGATGTCCTAGTTTATTGCATTACTTGTATATTTACTTTTCATGTAATATACAATGTACATTACTTCCCATTGACTAAGAGTTTTAGTTCAAGTGGGAGTTTGTTGGGTTTTATGCCCTAAAACTCGTAGATAGTAAACGTAACAATTGACCGAACATAAATAAAGTATTGTTTGATGTTTTTTCAATAAATAGTTATTGTCTATATTATGTATATCTTGCCTAAATAATCGTAATCCAATAAACTAAACATCCAAGGCTGAGGGATGAGTCTTGAACTGTATGTGGATACATACGGGGATCAATGTTCAAGAAACAGCCTGAAGGGTCTATAGTATAGGGATAAGGTTGGGTACCTTATCCTGGCGACACTATGGATACGATCCACTTTGTATTTGATACAAACGCAATGATCCAACGCGTTCGTGTAGGGGACATGCGAGTGGGGGTATCCTATGCAATGAGTTTGCATAAGACCAGACCGCGAAATAGTAACCGCTAGCTGTAACACTGCTAACTAGTTAGGTTTCTATTTCACTAGGATGACCTAGGCAACTTAGTCTGAATCCTGAGTGGATCATGGACTCCTGTTCACTAGGGATTGTTCTTTGATTTGTATGGGTGAGAGTGGCCAATACGCCGAATCAATAAGCCTGCCATTTTGGGGACAAGACCGAGTGGGGAGTTGGGAACATAATCACACAAGATGGAATTCACTCCTTCCCGACTTTTGAGGAAGTAGATGAGTGTTCCCTTAAGTGGTGTCTCCGGGTCTTGAACAAAGGGCCCTACCCTCTCACTGGCCCGAGAGGGGTTTCTGTTTGATGGTTAGACCACAAACAGGTTGTTCATTAGAGGAGCACTAGTACTTAAGGAGGTAGAGGTAACTCAGGGGTAAAACGGTAATTTGACCCAGCTGAAGTTATGAACACTCGTGAAGGACTAACTTGCTGTTATTGGTCTATATCCATGGACACAGAATTATGTTTGCAGTGAGAAGAGTGCAACTGTGGGTCTTTAGTGGAGTGAACCCACAGTTAACGAAAATTGATTAATTGAATGAGTTTAGATGATTAAATCTCATATCGTTGGAGCTTCTGATCTGCAGATCCATTAGGTCCCACTGGTAGCTCATAAAGAAACTTGAGACAATTAAGTATAAATTGTAAATTGAAAGTGTTCAATTTATTTAGGGGAATCATATAATGTATATTGATACATTATAATATAAAAGTGTACGAAACTTTATAATATAATTTTGAATTAGTTTCAAAATTAATTATTGAGAGAAAATATTTGAAAGAGTTCAAATAATTAATATGAATTGGATTCATATTAATATAAATAATTTAATAAAACCCCTAAGATTAAATATATGATATTTAATTGGGTAATTAATTAATTATGTAATTAATTAATTATTTATTAAAATTAGATATGAATAAGATAATAGATTTGATTAGATCTTATTCATGACATTTTCCTATAAGGAAAAAGTCTTGGCCTTTTCTTATAAATAGGGCCCCTGGGGTGGGGTGAAAGACATGAAAGATTGGAATTCCGTAATTTCGTAAAACGGAAGCATGATTGGGACCGATTCGTAATTAATTTTGTTTAATCTAAAATACCAATACATTGGCAATAATCTTAGAACTATTCTAAATTTATATTAAGGCTAAGCATACAAAAATATTAGATTTAAATCTAATTTATATAGTAACAAATTACTTACTCTCGTTGACGACTCAGATTAAATTCACCAACTGCTTGTGAAATAATCACGAACTACTGCGAACACCACCACTATGGCTACACCGGTATGACTCTGAGACTTCTAGAGGCAGGTGATAACTTGCAAAAAGCAAGTTATTTCTCCTTTAAACTTAATCTAAAATAGGGCTAAAAAATATGTTGATGCGTTACTTCAACGCAATAAGAAAGGGAAATGCGTTGATTTTCTGCGAAAGGCTATATTTTTAGATGTGGTACGAAATTAGAAAAATATCAGGTGCTAACGCATTAATAATACAGTTGTTTGTTGCTCAAGTTTACCTCAGCGCAGACACACATACCAAGACAATCATGAACAGAAAAGATGGATGAATAGACCTTGCTGACACAACTGACGCGCAAGTAGCCAGAAGATAACTGAAGCAAGTTTTCTAAGTTCCTTGGAGAAGTCAGCTTCCTTTGCCTATAAATAGCATCCACCTGCTCAAAGGGGACGAGGAAGGAAGGAGAGACGAGAATCAAATAATCAAGGAGAAAGAGAAATCACAGAAAGTTGCGGTGGAGGGTAGACTTGCATTTGTGTTAGGGGAAGGAGTGAATTTCATCTTGTACTGTTATGTTCCCAGCCCCCATTCGGTCTTGCCCCTGAAATGGTAGGATTATTGAGTCGGCGAACTGGCCACTCTCACCCATACAAATCTAAGGATAATCCCTCCTGAAAAGGAGTTCATAACAAACTCAGGATTGAGATTGAGTTACCTAGTTCATCATATTGAAATAGAAACCTAAACTAGTCAACGACGTTACATCTAGTGGTTACTATTTCGCGGTCCGATCTTATGCAAACTCATTGCATAGGATACCCCCACCCGCATGTCTCCTACATGAATGCTTTGAATCATTGCATCTGTATCGGATACAAGGTGGGTCGTATCACATAGTGTCACCACGATAAGGTACCGAGCCTTATCCCTATACTATATACCATTTAGGTTGTTACTTGGACACTGATCCCCGTATGTCCCTACATACTAGTCCAAGTTTCATTTAAACAACCTTGGATCTTAGTTTATTGGATTTAGGGTTTATTAATGCAAACTCGATTATTCAATAACCAAATTACTAAATCACTCAAATAACGCTTTATTGAGATCGATTAATTTGTTTCATTTACTATCTACGAGTTTTAGGGCATAAAACCCAACATCAATTTCATTTTTCTCTCATTTGTTTCTATCTCTTTCTTCATCGTGTGAGTCTCTCTCTCTTCTTCTTCCTCTTTTCTCTTCTCTTGCTTTCTTCTTCATCCATTTTCTTTCTCGGTTTCTTTTCTCTCCTTATTCCCTCTTCTACCAGATTTCTCTTCGTCTACACCAAGTATTTTTTTCGCTCATTTTCTCTCTTCTTTTTTCCTTCCTCGTCAATCTCTCTTTCTCTCTTCGTCTTTCCTTTTTTCTCTTTTCTCGCCCCTTCTTTTCTCCTCAAAATGTAAGATAGTGTCCATCTCTCCTTTGAGAATCACCAAACCGACACACATCAACCGACCGATCGAGTATTTGGTCGGTCGATTTTCGTGAGCATTCCAAAACTATTAAGCACCGACCGATCGAAACCGAATAGGTCGGTTTTCGACGTCGGTTTTGGACCAACTCCGACCGAACGACGAACAACCCTACTCAGAGTCATACCGGTGTAACCATAGTGGTAGTGTTCGCTATAGTTCTTGATTATTTCACAAGTAGTTGGTGAATTTAATCTGAGTCGTCAACAAGAGTAAGTAACTTGTTACTATATAAATTAGATTTAGATCTAATATTTTTGTATGTTTAGCCTTAATATAAATCTAGAATAGTTCTAAGTTTTTTGCCAATGTATTGGTATTTTACATTAAACAAAATGAACTACGAATCGGTCCCAATTACGCTCCCGCTTTACGGAATTACGGAATTCCAATCCCTTCAGTTACTAGTATTCTCTCAATCCCCCGTGTCTTTCTTATCCCTTGAAAAACTCAAATTAAAGCTTGTCTGATGAAAGAATGGAGGCATTGTTTTGAATTTTTGTTTTTGTCATCATAACAATTGCAGAATAGCAACGAAAACAAAATCATCCTTGTGGCAAATTCGGACTTTTGAACTGCCGTATGCTACCCTGTGCCTTTTGATTGATTGCATTTGTCTGTACATCGAGACTTTGATCATCTATATGCTATCTGTTTTGGTCTCTGTTGAAAATTGCTTTGTTTCTGGTCTCCCAATTTTTCCGAAGCACGACCCACCGTGAATTCCATTATCCTTCGTTTGTTTTTTGTCTGATGTTTTACCTTTTTAGTATTTAATGAATTTTATTATTCTTTCAAAAAACAAAACCCTATACGTTTTTAAATTCGTCTTCTTCTTCTCTTTAAAAAAGTCATGTCGATATATTTATATTTTTTCTCTTTTCTTCACCACTTTCTGCCATTGCCGCTCCGGTCATTGGAATTTTCTGATTGAATTTTCATGTTAGCAACGAAGATTCCTACTGGACTCTGACCTTCGATCGCATTGTAGTCAGATTGTATTATATTCCAATTGATTGTTCGGGTCTTATTTTGAAAAAAATTATATTCTCTACGGGTAATTGATGGAAATGACCGAAAAAGTTTTTGGGTTATTGAAAACTGACCCTTCGTTAGAAATTAGTTTTTATGATCCTATTTGTCCTTCTCGGCTAGGATCATGATCGGTAAAAGCTTTTTCTTTTTGACCTCATTCTTCTTTGTGTGGTTAGAAAACTTCAAAATTCATCTTGGTACCACCTTTCTCTGTCATGATCACCATGAGGAAGGTGACCGGGAAACAAAAGTGAGACAATGCTGAAAATTTTTTCTCTAGGGCTTTTTCTTGGTCACCTTCCGTATCGGGATTGTGACCGAGATGGGTCATAAACACCATTTTTCAAGAAAAGGTGTCAATTTTCTATAACCCAAAACTTTTTGGGTAATTTCCATTACCCATTCCCTTCCTTAGTTTCAGAATTTGCAAGCCGCTTTTGAATTATATAAAGAGTTAAATAAAGTATTTGTACACTTTTGTTACCTTTTTTTTTTTTCTCAAACATTCTAAAATTCAGGGTTGGGCAGTCTCCAAGAGTTGAAGATTGATGCAACACTACCCATAGCTTGTATTATCGCAGCAACACCAACAAGGAGTTTACTATTTTCCTTGGTATTTCATTCGGTTATGCGATTCTTCGTCCCCTATTTCAACTCCTAGAACCTTCCTTTTCTGTTATTTTTATTTTTGCTCTTTCTGCAATGTTCTTATTAGCCCTAATATTTGTAAAAAGTTTGTTAATAGTGTGACGCCCCGTGCATTTTAGTGTAATTAATTCCATGTATCTAGTCGAATGAAATGTAATTTTTATTTTGGCTTGTACTTATGGAATTATTAAGTTTATACGAAGGCATTTGGGAATTAATTCTTGGAATTAAGCGTTATATTAATTTAAATGCCTCCCTAAAGCTCGATATATTTTTAAGCCAGCCAATGGTAAATGTTGAAATTTTCACGCTGAACGTGAAGAGAATTGGTTGGAAAAATCTATATTTGGAGTTCTATTCTTAGAAATCCTATTTTTGGGTTCTTTCTATTAGAAAAGGAATTAAGAAAAGAGAAAGGAAAGAAAAGGAAAAGAAAAAAAAAAGGATAAATTATAAAAAATACCCCTGAACTATGGGGTTTGTTTCAAAAATGTTCCTGAACTTTGAAAAGTTTCAAAAATACCCTTGCCCTTAATTTTTTTTTTTGATGGAAACCGTTAAAATTTCAGTTTAAAAAATACCATTGAACTTAAAAAATAAAAAATAAAAAATACCCTTATTGAAAAATGTTCTCTTTTTTCCTCATCTCACCGTAAATTCTAACGGTTTCCATCCAAAAATTAAGGACAAGAGTATTTTTGAAACATTTTCCAAAATTTAGAGGTATTTTTGAAATTTTTCAAAGTTCATCGGCATTTTTGGATAATTTTTATAATTTAGCAAAAAAAAAAAAAAAAAAAAAAAGAAGAAGAAGAAGAAGAAACCCTCCAAAACCCTCTCTCTCTCCCTCTTTTCTCTCTTGCGGGAAGGACCCCCACTCCCCGTGTGTTGCAGCCGCCGGCCGAAGACCCACTGCCGTCGCCGGAGTTGAAGCGCCGCTATCGTTGTGCCGTTGCAGTCAAGCCCGCCGCCGTCGCATCTCTCTCTCTCTGCGCGATTTCTTCTCCCTCGTTGTTCGTGGGTTTTATTTTTCGTTTCGCGCCGTCGCTTCGTGCCGCCGTCAGCCCAAGCGCTGCCGCCCTCGTGCCAGCAGTAGCGGCGTCGCCGGCGTCACCCATCCCGAGCCGCAGTCGCGTTTCCCCCTCTCTGTGGGTCTCGCTTCCGTGGGTTTTAGCCGTCGCCGTTCCTCTCCATTCCCGTCGTCGGCGTTTTCTTGAGCGTAATCTCTCATTTTTCAGCGCTGTGCAGTCTCATTTTGGACCCTAACGAAGCTGACCAGCGTGAAACTGGATCGTACTGGTAAAGTTTTTTGTTGAACTTTGTTCGGTTGCCCTTAAGTTTAATGCCCATGCTTAATCGGTTTCGATTTAAGTTGTCCATGACCCAAGTAGCGTTAATCTGAGTTACCCATTCCTTTTTGGGCATAAGGATTGAGTTTTCTGCTTTAATTTCTGTTCTGCAGTGCCGTCAAAGTGATCAATTGGGTTCGATTTGCCTCAACTTGGAGACCCGCTGTCTAAGGATCTTTTGGTGTGCTGTCCGGGATTAGCAAGACCCGTCTCAGCATGGTTTCGGGTTGTTTGGGTTATAAACCTTGTTTTTTGTGATTTAAAAGCATGCTAGGTTGTTACCCATTAATTGTTTAGGCTTTAAAAGCGTTGCCCAACTCCTGTAGGTCCTTAGAACGTGAAATTAATGAGTTTCTGCTTGCTGTTTATGGTCTAAAAGCATGCTAAATCGGTTCTCATTAATTATCTTAGGCCCTAGTAGCATTGCCTAATCTCTAGGAGTCCTTAGAATGCTAAATAAGCTTTATTTTCTTGCTGTCCAGTGGCTGAAAAGCCTTAATTATGGTCGTTCAATGAGTACCCATGACCATTGTGCCTTAGACATGATTGCCCATGGTCTAATGGCGTTGGGTTTTCACTTTTCAACTTGGGGAACTTTGAGTTGCTGTCCAGCAAGAGAATAGTCCATTCCTGATTGAATTAGGCCTTTCAAGCATGTTTAAAATATCTTTGGGTTGGTTCTAATTTAGTAGAGACTGTCTTGGATTGTTGAAATTGCTTTAGAAGCGTTGTAGGTAAGTAGTTTTGAGAGGTGGCAAGTTGTACGTGAAGTTGTTAATAGTTGAGTTTTGGTCAAATAAGGTTGCTTTCTCGAACATTTGGGTAATAAGGATGGTATTGCGGTGGACCCTGCAAGATAGGAGCAAATTGCAATGGGTTTGGACCCAGTTCAGTGGCTTAGGTTCACAATTGTCTTGGATTAACAAGTACTTTTGGAAGTTTTGAGTTTGTTTAGAAATTTTCCAGTGTGGTAGCATCATGGACTCCGTTGACTTGCTAGTTCAATAATATCTCTATCACCTAAAGCAAAGTTTGTAAGAAGAGTTCTAGAAGTTAAAGGAACAATACAGTCTCGATGTTGACTGTTTCTTGATGGTTCATGAGGTTTAGTGGTTGACAATGGACACTTCAAAAACAAAAGAAAATAATAATAAAAATAAATAAAGGACAAGGTTGTAGACTATTGCAATATGGAAAAGATGTGTTTACACCTTGCGTCAACCAAGGGGATATGAACCTAACTATTCCACTAATGATTTGGAACTCGCAGTCCAACATTAACTTTAAATATTTTAAGGCACTTTCCTTATGGAGAAAGTATCCAAACTCATAGGTCACAAGAGTTTGAAGTATTTCTTTGGACAAAAAGAGCTCAACTTAGGATAAAAGAAGTTCTGGAAACTGGTTAAGAATTGTGGTTGTGAATTCAATTTTTGCTATGGCAAGACAATTGTGGTATGAATTTAGCAAGAAAACAACAAGTATGGCATTCTTCATATCATCTAGTGACTCCGTTCCTAAGAGAGTTGATTGTTCAAAAATTGAGTTGGCAGTGGAAGACTTTTCAGCATTGTTGGCTCAAATTTAATGGTGTTAAGTTTGAAAGAGTGGATTGCAGATGACCAACAAGAGGATCTAGAATTGGTTAAACGCTTGCTGGGCTATCTTTTAAGACGAGATGATAGAAGGGGCACGTAACACACCTTTTTGATGCATCCTGACAGCATTGAGATGTGCAAGGACTCGAGAAGCTCTATTGATAGCATAATATGAAGAGAGAAATTGTTCAATCTATCGATACTTTCTTGTTCCTATCAGAATTGGAGTTCGTAAAGTTGACTTATAAAGTGTAAGGGTACTAGTATAGTATATAGGGAGATTAGTAGTAAGGGCATATTAGTAATTAGATAAGGAGTCTTGGTTATAAATAGGGAAGTTAGGGGTCTTAGAGAGGCGTGAAGAAATTTAGTAGTAGTGTCCATTGTGGGACTCTTGGGAGAGTGTTAGCCCTCTCGAAAGGCTATCGGTTATATTGTAGCGTCGTTTCGATATTGCAATATAATATATCAGTGTTTGGTATTTTTCTTAGTTTGGATTCCTAACATAAAGCTATCCAAAAGATCAGGACAGAGGATGTAAGTTGTCAGGGAAGGTAGGTAGATTGTGAAGGTGTCAGCACAAGGGTTTAAAGCTGGCATTGGTGACCTATGTTTCTTCCAGTATTGTCAGTGAAAGGGAGTTGTGTGGTGAGTAGATGGAATTGCTTAAACTCGAGTATATTGGACCACGTTGAGTTCATTGCGCACTTTGGTCTAGTTGTTCATTGGTTGTTTTGCCGCCAACGTTGTGGACACCACAACTTGATTCAAAAGTGTCATTGATAAAGAAGTATATTAATGACCTTTTCTTATTCATGGAATCTAGAACCCTTGCAGTTCGGTGGAAGTTGTTGTGTGAGCATAAACTATTAGGAAAGAGTGCCTTGGAAAGAAAGGTTGGAGTCAAGGTTAAGCGTTTAAAGTTTTTAGCAAAGCAACTTTCGAGGATGAAAGTTCTTAAGGTGGGGAGATTGTAACGCCCCGCGTTTCAAAATTAAGCTTTTCTGAGATATTTTGGATTCGTTATTGAGTTCAAATTGGACATTAAGTGGATGGAATCAAATCAATCAAATTATTAAGTGGTGGAATTTTGGTTTAGGAATCAAATTCTTGAACTCAATCCCATAAATATAGAAATTCAATTACCCAATGATTTCCTCAAATCTTTGAAAGGGAATTTGGGCTTTAATTGGAGTTTTAAAGATTAGGTTAAAGGATTAGAAAAGAAAAAAAAAAAAAAAGAAGAAAAGAAGCCCTAGAGACCTCCATCCCTTTCTCTCCTTCTCTTTCTCCTTCCCACGCCGTCACACCCCCCAATCGCCTCTTCTCCTTCTTCTTCGGCAGCGTGAGATCCCCTCCCCTCTTGATTTTTCTTCTCCCTGAGACCGTCGCTCGATCCCTTCAGCCACCCTTCGCGCCACTTCCTTCTTCTTCATCTTCGGCAAGCACCTCCGACGACATTGTGAGTAACGTGCATGAGACACCCAACCATGCGCGAGTTCAAGCCGTAGAGTCCTATTTAGGCATGATTTCTTCTTCCCCTTGGTGTGCTGCAGCGTAGTCGTTGATCGAAACCTCAAATCCATCACAGCTCCGGTAGCAACGACCTATGAACAACACCTTCGACGACCTTGTGCAACGACCCACGGATCGAGACCCATCTCTGCTCGTGGTTCAGACTTCCAGTGGGCTTCAACTCCGATTTTCCTCCTCTTCGGTAAGGCTTATCACTTGCTCATTCGTATTCGACCCTAGAACTAAGCTACCCATTCCCTAATAATGTCGATTGTGTAGGTTTAAGCTCTTGCGACCACCAAACAGCGAGGATTTGAGGCTGTTCAATGAGTGCCGATAAGTGGCAGCCAGTCGTAGGCCCTCTCATACGCAATTAAATGTTGTAAACTAGTCCTTAACCCTTGGGTATCATGTGTTTTAGGTTTGGGGCGATATTGGAGGGTTCAAATAAGGTTAAGGGTGAATTTCGAGCATTTTTCAGTAAGGGACAGCAAGTATAATGTTCTTTTCGAACGCATGTATGTGCTGGGAATTAGTTTCTAAGCTTTAGGTACTCTTTGTCGTAGGTTCCAGTTCGATTTTTGTGTGTTCGAATAAAATTCGAATCAACTTGTAGGGTCGTTCCTTGAACCGTTAAGAGTGTGTTAGGACTTTAGGTAAGTGGATTTCTACCGATTGGGTTTGTTTGCTTGTGTGATAGCATGCTGTGTGATATATCGATTTAGTTTTATTATGTGCTTTGCTGATGTATTGATGTTCATGAATTATCGTGAGTTTTGAGCATGTTGAATTATGTTAATCTATGATCTGGCCTTGCATCAGGTGTTGTTGTTGGTTTGTTATGTGTAATATGTTATTGTAATGTGGATCGACCTTGTGCGATAATTATGTTGTTCATGGTGATTGTTTGAGAAGCATGAATTTAATGCTGAGGAGCAGACCTGAGAAAGCATAGAATCTAGAATTTATTTAATTACTTTACTTCACTTGATTAGTTGTTGTTAGGAGAATTGGACTTTACGTTGGACTAGAGATACTTGTTTAAAAAGGGTGGTTTCTATTTACTTTGTTTTAATTGAGTTACTTAAATAGAATTGTTACGAGGCCTAACTTGTATTGACATTTTGGATTATTTGAAGTTACACTTTATCTACTGCTAGAGTTTTGCTATTGTGAAAGACCTTTAGATTTGATTTGAGTTATTTGGATGGATATGGTTACGAGGTCTGACTCGTAATCGCATTGTGACATTATTTAGTGTTATGCCATTGTTTTAGCAAGTTGTAAATTTTGGGTTACGTATAATTATGTTGTTATGCTGTCGATTTTTTCATAGCAGCGCAGTGGGTAATATGTCTAAGTTTGGTATTATACCTTAGCTAGTTTTTGAATTTTGGGGGCGATACAGGTTTGTTAATAGAATACATGATATTTACCCACACGAGCATCAATGGTTAACCCTAATATGTAACTCTTCTTGGCAGTTAGGCCTTGTAATTCCTTGAGCCGAGTCCCTACCTTTTCTTTTTTTCTTTTGTGCGCAAACTTACCTGCATACAGATTCCTGAATGATCTTGTCAATGATACAGTATCAACTCTGGTGGGAGCAACAGGTATGTCTGCACTGGAAGAGAAGCTAGATGAAATCCAACCTTCAACAAGGAATAATGATGAGTTGGAGGAAGAAGATGAAGGAGAGGAGGACCTTTCATGGTCATCAGACTCAGAGATTGGAGATGCATTGGATTGGTTGGATGCAAAGGAAGATACCGAAGCAGTAGATGGGGCTTTTTCACTCAATGCTAGGCGTCCTAATGCTCATGGTGGGCTTTATTCTCGTCATAATTCCTCGACTCTTCAACCTCTCTCAAATCGGAACCAAAAGTTTACCAATCACATTCGAGCTTCACCTCTTGCGGTATAATATACTTAATTTTCTAATTTTATACTGTTGGTTGTGTTTGCTCTTCTGCTAACAATATAAGGCAGCAAGTTGAACACTCATATTTGTTGGCATGAGCGTCAGATGCTTAGGCCCTTTATGAACCATCATTCTAGTATCTTCGTATAGTTTTATACTATACTTGTAATTTGTAAAGGAATATATGCTACTATTCTTAATTCTCATACTCATAGATTACCTGTAACTGAGGGACACCTTAATTATTTATCATGTTTGTTATTGTAGGAATGGGAAGGGAGATTTAATGTCGGAATGTCAAACTCTGTTACCACGGCTATTCGTGACAGTGTCAAGGAAATGGCTATAGGAAAAACGAAAACTACAGAGAAAGCTGATCGTGCAACTGTTGAACAGGTTGGTGATGATAATATTTTTTTGGTTTTTTCCTGAAACAATCCAATCCTCTATACACTATTTGTACTTATATTATCAAATGCATGATTACTGCAGGCAATAGATCCCAGAACTCGGATGGTTCTATTCAAGATGCTCAACCGAGGTGTTTTTCATGACATTAATGGCTGCATTTCTACTGGTAAAGAAGTATGTATCATATAATTTATTTTGTAAATAAAGCATAGAAATCTTTTGTAATCCTCTGTTTTTTATCTGGTAGGTTATTCTGAGTAATATTTATTCATTTGTCTTTCTCTGTCTTTCATCAACAGGCTAATGTCTATCATGCAACAAAATCTGATGGTCAAGAATTCGCTGTCAAAGTCTACAAAACTTCAGTTTTGGTGTTTAAGTATGTTTTAACGCTCTTTAGTTTGATTTGGAGTTCACTGCTTTGATTTTATTCAAAGATTTTACCAATTAGGTTCAACAATGATGATAAAAGCTTTTTTTTTTTTGTTAGTTTGATATGCATGAGAACGATTCTCGTAGTTTGGTTGTCCTTTCTATCTGTGAATCAAAATGTGCCTTTTGATTTTGTGATCATCTTTTCACTTTAGTTATATAGTAATGGGGGCTTTTATCAATTTCTTTTTCTAGACATAAAGGATGTCTACTATTGTTATAGAATTAACATGGATGTATCTTATTGTCATTTTGGAAGTCATTTATTGATTGCATTGATGTCCTGAGCTTAGTTTATCATGCTTGTCAACTTCAGGGATAGAGATCGCTATGTTCAAGGTGACTACCGTTTCAGACACGGATATTGCAGGCATAATCCCAGGAAAATGGTCAAGACATGGGCCGAGAAGGAAATGAGGAATTTGATGAGGTAATCATACCAACTCTTTGTAGTTCATAAAAGATATCTGTTGTGAGTTGTCTATAGCATCAAGTAAACAATTAATTGGGCTTCTGTTGATGTCAACTTAAGCTTAGTTTATCTGAGCTACAACCCATGGCGACCAACATTGTAAAATGAAATATCCTATGAAATTTTGGATTCTAATTTTTATAGTGTTATTTAGGTATTTGTTGGTTGAATTAGTTGAAGTGCATGCAAACTTTACACCCATGGAAAATTTTCTTTTACAATCTTTTGTATCATAGTATTTGTTACTTTGGACTTTCAGGCTAAAAGCTGCAGGGATTAGATGCCCGACTCCTCTCCTCTTGAGACTTCATGTGCTGGTCATGGAGTTCATTGGTATGTATACCCCATCCCTGAAATTATGTTTTAGAATAATCAATAATTGACATTTAATGTCAGATATTTACTTCATTATACAAGAATTTTCGGGCAGGGGTGAAAATTTCTTTTGTAATTATAGCTTGTTTTTGATTATTAACGATTGGCAGACTCTTTTGAAGTAGTTTTCGGGCAGGAGCAATCTCCTCCCATGCCCTTAGGCTGTTTCCACCCTTTTGTTAGATAATATATCTTGATGTTTCTTATAAAAAAATGCGAGATATTTACTTCATTTTTGGTTCGTTTGTGTCTTTAGGTTTGAACATGCAGATGTGCTTGATGTTGATGTCTTGTTTTCACTTCCTTTTTTAGGTTTAGTTGCAATTAGTTTTTTAGAAAACAATTAGAGTGCCCTTTTTTAGTTTTGATTTCCTTTCCTACCCTGCCCTGACAAAAGTTTCCATGATGTAAAAACGAAATACTCATAGAAGCTTACAGCAAGGAGCTTTAATTAAAAGGAGAGGCAATGGATAGAAAAACATCTTGAGCAAAGAGGAGTAAGAAAAGAAATATCGCGCTGAATGTTTGAAAGTTCCTTGTAAATATCTTGGAATAATAACCCATAGCTTGCTTTTGTTTTTTTTTTTTTGTTTTGTTTTGTTTTTTTTTTTTTGACAAGATTCACACGGTAAGGAAAAAAACGGTTTTTCATTGAGAGAGGCATGAACCAACTAATACCAAAAATATTAAAAACCTTCCACCATTCAATTGAAAATCAAGCGAAAGAAGAACAAGTGACTTGTATTCTCTGTCTAATTTTAGCAAGGATGTAGTAGCTTGGATAGAGACCCTGGGAGGTTTCTTGTTTGTCTATCACTAGTACTTAGTTCTAGAAGGAAAGGATGTTCAAAATCATACTAATTTTGTATCGACTAATTTCACCTAGAAACTAGCACTGTATGACTGACATCTGTTTTTGGGTCACATCTTAAATCAAAGACACCATTGATTTTCTTTTTCCTCTTTTTTCTCTTTTGTAGGTAAGACAGGTTGGGCTGCACCTCGTCTTAAGGATGCTGCCTTGTCGTTGAACAGGCTACGTGAAAGTTATTTGGAGGTATGTTTGTATCTATCTCTGAATGTTACCACTTAGTCAAGTCGCAAGTGGTTTAATTATTGCTGCACTCAGATTTTCCTGCTTCCACTGTAATTTTTTTAAAACCCAGTAGCTAATCTTTAGAGGCCGTGAGTGCTGGAATTTTGGCTACTCTTTAGCGATAAATAAGTAATGATAGTTAGTTTCTCAAAAAATAAATAATCATAGTTGTACATAATTAATGTTAAAATGGAAAGTTGGTGCATGTAAACTCAGTTTTAGTTCTCAAGCTCTGTAGCCCCTAACTTCTGCAGCAGCAAGAAGAGGCTGATTAATGCCAGAGTTGCTTATTTAATGTTTTCATTCAAGAAAAAAATTTGTGGAAGAATGCTCTCTCCTCTCTCCTCTCTCCTCTACCCTCTCCCCATATAATTCCGGCCATGACCACTGCTATCTCTGCCACAGCTCAACCTTGGAACCACTCCACCAGATCTATCTACATTGATCGAAAAACTTTCTCCATTGAATTTGATGAACCTTCTAGGGGAAGCCGAGCAAAAATCACAGAGCATAGTAGAGCCTCCTCCCATTCCTTAACTTTGTCTTGGAAATCTCTCCATTGGCTAGCATCCTCCTTCAAAACTCTTGCCCATGAACCGTGCTCCTACAAATTCTCCTCCAAGATAAGAACTGATGACTATGTTCTCTGGTTGGAAAAACTCAGCAATAAGTATGGCTTCTTTGTGGAAATTAATCAACTGTTGAATTCAGGTGATCGACGTCGACTCCTTATACCATCTGAAGACAACAAGCAAGGTTGGTTCTCCTTTTTCTCCCTCATCTCTGATTACCCAGGAGAGGCTCATCGATCAACAAAATCATATAAAGATGTCTTCCAACAAAAGGTAAGTCATGTTGTCACCACTCACCCTTCATCATCTGTCCCTTCACCACAGCCTCTCGACAGTGAGATTATTGTTGTTCAACGATTCCATCAAAAGGATGATTGGCCTTCCATTCGGAACACCATTCTTGCCGGCATATCCCACCGTTGCTCCATCAATCCATTTCAAGATAATAAAGCTTTGTTACATGTATATGATCAACATATCGTGTCAAAACTTTGCAACAACAAGGATTGGTCCTCCATTGGCAAATACCGATTGAAGTTTTACCGATTGACTACCGACTCATTTTATCAAGACACTATGACTAATTCTTTTGGTGGATGGATTGAAGTGCTGCAACTTCCTTTACCTTTATGGACAGAACAAATTTTCAGATATATTGGTGATGTTTGTGGAGGCTTCACCGAAATATCCAACCACACCAGCAGGAAGCTAAATCTCACAGCGGCAAAGATTAAAATCCGGCAAAATTCCATCGGTTTCATCCCGGCCAGAATTAAGCTTCCTTCATCCCTTGCCGGCGGCGACGTTACAGTGGAAATCAAAGGGTTGACGGCCAGCTTTTTCAAATCAGCGAGATTTGAGGAATCCCCGTCATTTTCGGAACAAAATAGTTTAGAAATTAAGAGGAGTGAGAAATTGGATGGAAAAAATTTGAAACTACCAGAGGAAATCAAATCGCCTCCTAAAAATCAGGAATTCATTCCTATTTTGGCCGAAACTGCTTCTCCAAAGGATTTATCTCCTTGTCTGGTTTCTCCCCAAACTATATCACAGCCAAGAAGTATTTTGCAAGCGGCAGATCACTCCAATATATCTCCTAAAAAAAAGACAGCACACTCCAACAAAGGTAAATCTCCCCTCCACGTGGCCTCCCCCATTGAGGCAAAGAATCATACAAATTATTTTCTTCCAGTGGGACCCACCACTCTTGGTTTAGGAGAAAAGAAATCAACAGGCAACAAGATAATAGCTTCTGATACTGAGGCTTACTTATCAAGTCCAGCCAATGACAAATCCCCTCATACTTCGGTTTGTGACCCTACATCGCCTCGAAACTTTGACCTTGCAATTTTTGATGAGTTACATTTACCCGAGTCGGAACAAATTCCATTGGCAAGCTTACCTCCGACCTCCCACACTCCATCATCCCCCCATATTATTCCCTCTCCCACAAAAGATGTTACCCCACTACAACAACCATCTAGCTCTCCACCCGAACCATCACCCCTTTCCCTCCCAACATATCTCTGTCATTTAGCTCCAATGCTTAGTAAACATGGTTTATGCATCATGGCTCTTCCAACTGGCTCAATACCCAAACCGCCAACTAAGAAAACTAAAGCTACTACAAGGAAAAAGTCAAAACTTAAGAGAGAGGTACAAAATTTACAGAGTACAGTTCATTACGATAAATCGGCTACTTTGGCTTTATTGGAAGGAGAATCAATTGATCAATGAAGTTTATTTCATGGAATGTTAGAGGTTTGGGCTCTTGGAAAAAAAGAGCATTAATTAAGAAGACCATCCAACAACAAAATCCGAGCTTCGTGCTACTTCAAGAAACTAAAAAGACATCGGTTGATGGAAAATTTATTAAATCTATATGGAGTTCTTCTTGCATTGGTTGGGCTTCCCTTGATTCCATTGGAGCATCCGGAGGCATCCTTATTCTTTGGAGTGATCCTGATTTCACGATCAAAGAAGTTATTCAAGGTCACTTTTCAATCTCAATTCATGTTTTTATGGCTGACGGTTTTTCTTTTTGGCTTTCGGCTATTTATGGTCCTTCTAGGCGTGAGCACCGTGCAGATTTTTGGCAAGAACTCCATGATTTGGCTGGTTTAGGTGGTGATCGATGGATCCTTGGAGGGGATTTTAATGTTACTCGCTGGTCTTGGGAGAAATCTCATGGTCGAAATGTTACTAGGAGCATGCGCACTTTCAATCAATGGATTGCCAATTACCATCTCCTGGACATTCCACTACAAAATGGCTCTTACACTTGGTCTAGCTTTGGGGATGACATTGAATATCTCTCACTTCTGGATAGATTTTTATTAACAAATGATTGCCTTCACAAATTTGGGTCAGCAAATCTCCTTCGTCTTGATAGAGTCACATCAGATCACTACCCTTTAGCTCTTTCTTTTGGAGACATAGCTTGGGGGCCTTGTCCTTTCCGTTTTGACAATGCTTGGTTACATATTGAGTCCTTTCGTGAAGTTCTGAAAAACTGGTGGAACCAAAATCCTCTCCAAGGCTGGCCAGGGCATGGTTTTATGATGAAACTCAAGGGATTGAAAATGGAACTAAGAAAATGGAACATCACGAATCGTAATGATGTTTCCCAACTACCATCTCTTATTTCTCAATTGAAGAGTTTGGACAGTATTGGGGATGAGCACATTTTATCTACAGATCAGAAAGTACAGAGACGATTATTGAGGGAACAAATTGAAGACCAGACAGCCCGTGATCATATTGCTTGGCAACAAAGATGTAAGTTACAATGGCTCAAGGAAGGTGATGAAAATACTAGATTTTTTCATCGTATCATGGCTGCCCGTAAACGGAAAAACTCTATTCATGAGGTTCTTTCTAGAAATGGAATCAGTTTACTCACTGCTAGTGATATTGAGACGGAGTTCATTAGCTTCTACCAGTCTTTATTTACTAAAGACTATAATCACCGTTTTCTCCCAATAAACGTTGATTGGAGCCCTATCAGTGCAAATCAGTCAGCAGGCTTGGAATTGGCTTTTTCGGAGGAAGAAGTTTATCAGGCTGTAAAATCGCTAGGTACAAATAAATCTCCAGGTCCAGATGGTTTTACTGCCGAATTTTTTAAATACTCATGGCATATTATTAAATCGGATGTTATGACAATGATCAGAGATTTTTTCACCACAGGTATTATTAATGTGAGTCTGAATGAAACATATATTTGTCTAATCCCAAAGAAACTGGACTCCAAATCTGTCTCAGATTATCGGCCTATTAGTCTGATTCCATGTGCATACAAGATCATTGCTCGTGTTCTGTCCAACAGATTAAAGTTAGTTTTGCCATCTACTATCGCAGATAATCAATTGGCTTTTGTAGCCAACAGACAAATTTTAGATGCTTCTTTAATGGCCAATGAGTTAATTGATGATTGGACTATTTCTAATAAGAAAGGTGTGGTTCTTAAACTCGATCTGGAGAAGGCTTTTGATAAGATTGATTGGGACTTCTTGGATGCAGTTCTTCAAGCCAAAGGTTTTGGTTTGATTTGGAGAAAATGGATTCATGGTTGCATTTCAAGTGTTAACTACTCTATTATCATTAATGGTAGACCTAGGGGAAAAATTATTCCTTCTCGTGGTATTCGTCAAGGTGATCCTCTTTCTCCTTTTCTGTTCATATTGGTTTCTGATTGCCTCAGTCGTCTTTTATCTCACAGTGCAAGATTGGGTAGAATTATTTCTCATCCAATAGGTAACTCTCGTCTCTCATTGACACACTTGCAATTTGCGGACGATACTCTTCTTTTCTCCATCTATGATTCTAAAACATTGGATAATCTTTTTGAGATTATCAAACTCTTTGAGATGGCTTCTGGTTTGAACATCAATTTTGCTAAGAGTGAGCTTTTGGGGATTCACATTGCCGACTCAGATATGGAATGTTTGATAGCAAAATTTGGTTGTAAGCAGGGTTCATGGCCTTCCACATATCTGGGGCTTCCTTTGGGAGGCAGTTCGAAAGGTTCTCAGTTTTGGCAGCTTGTTATTGAAAGAATCCAACATAAGCTTCATAACTGGAAATACTCTTTTATCTCCAAAGGTGGTAGGCACACCCTCATCCAATCTACTCTCTCAAGTATGCCCACATATTATTTATCCTTATTTAAATTACCTTCTAAGGTTGCAAAATCTCTGGATAAGCTTATTCGAGATTTTTTTTGGGAGGGCTCCAGAGGCGATGGCGGCATGCATAATGTAAATTGGGAGACAACTCAGCTTCCAAAATTTATGGGTGGAGTAGGCATTGGAAATTTCCATCACCGTAATTTGGCTCTCTTATCAAAATGGATTTGGAGGTTTTTACATGAAGGTAATGCCCTTTGGCGCCAACTTATTATTGCTAAATATTATTTCTCAGAATCAACTTGTATTTGGCCTAAACATATTCAGAGAGGATCTTTTAAATCTCCTTGGCGCTTTATTTGTTCTACCATAGATCTTGTTGCTAGTCGTATTCAGAGACGGCTTGGAAATGGTTGTTCCACCCTTTTTTGGCATGATTCTTGGCTAAGTTGTGGAGTCTTGTCTGAGGCTTTCCCTCGTCTTTATAGATTATCTAATCGCTCGGAAGGTACAGTTGCTGACTTTTGGGTTTCATTGAATTCGGCTTGGGATTTGAGTCTTCGTCGAAATTTAAATGATTCGGAGACAAATGAGTGGGCTAGTCTCTCTCATCTGCTTTCTTCCATCAGAATTCGAGTTATTGATGACACTTGGTCTTGGCCTATTGATTCGTCTAATGCATTCACAGTTAAATCTCTTATGGGAGATATGGTTGGTGATTCTGACCCCACATCGAGCAAATTATATAATGTGGTGTGGAAAGACGTTTATCCAAAGAAGATCAAAATTTTTATCTGGGAGCTTAGTCTTGGAGCTATTAATACGTCTGATCGACTTCAAAGACGAATGCCTTATTTGCACCTTTCTCCATCCTGGTGTGTTATGTGTTGTTCTGATGCTGAAAATACTTGTCATCTATTTGTGCATTGCTCCTTTGCTTCCCGTTATTGGTCTACAATCTTCAATGCCTTTGAGTGGTCCTTGGCTCTACCAAACAACATTTATGATGTTCTTGCTTCCATTTTTGTGGGACATCCCTTCCATGGTGTGAAGAAGATCCTTTGGCTTGCTCTTAACCGGGTCTTCCTCTGGTTTCTTTGGGGCGAAAGGAATGGTCGAATTTTCAGGGATTCTTTCTCATCTTTTGAGAACTTTATGGATTTGATCCTTTTTTATGCTTTATATTGGTGCAAATGTAAACATCCATTTTCAGATTATAGTCTTTCTTCTTTAATTCTTAATTGGAGATCTTTCTTGTAATCACCTTCTTAGGTATTGGAGTTTTACTCCTTTTATTTCATTTATCAATGAAATTTGTTTCCCTTCAAAAAAAAAAAAAATTCAAGAAAAAAATTTGCTTGCATGGCTTCAATGTGGTAATATTTCTTTGTATTTTTCCAGATAATTATTACAATGCGGACCCTCTACCAGAAGTGCAAGTTAGTGCATGGAGATCTTAGTGAATATAACATACTTTATTTTGAGGTAACTGTGATTGTGGTCGGTTGGAAAAAACGACATTATGGACAAACTAATGCAAGAGTCTTCTTGCATGACAGGGTCACCTTTATATTATTGATGTTTCTCAAGCTGTTGATCTTGACCACCCTCATGCCCTCGATTTCCTTCGTGAAGATTGTCTGCATGTTTCTGTAAGTCTTCGTGCTCGAGGCTTATTCTGTTGGGTTCTTTTCTTTACTTCTTCATATGTTTTGAACTTTTGAAGTGAGTTTGAGAGGATATTTTGTATTGACAAACAGGATTTCTTTAAAAAACATGGTGTAGCTGTAATGACAATACGAGAACTATTTGATTTTATTGTTGATCCATGCCTCACTGATGAGACGATTGATAATTATCTAGAAGAGGTTTGATATCCAAGAATTATCTTTTTAATTATTACTATTATGATTAATTTTATAAAAGTTATGTTTTTTGACCATGTTGTACCAATTGCAGATGCAAGAAAAAATCTCGGCAAGAGGCGATATATCAGTGGAGGATGAGATTGCAGATTCTGTATTTGTACAGGTAACTTATATTTTTAGTTATCAACCGTGTTATTATAGGTTCATTTTATGATAGAATTGAAGGTTGATTCTTTGCGATCTTGATCGAGGATCGGTTTGATTAGAGTTCTTGGATTACTGCAATATAATTTTTAACCGATTCCGCTTCCCTTCCAGTCATATATTCCAAAAACACTGGATAGTGTCAAACATGCTGAGGAGGATGTAATACGTTTAACAAGTGGTCAGGACACTGAAGATATGTACTACAAGACCATTACAGGGTTAAAACAATCCCTTCCAAGAGTTGAACCTGTGTCAGAGCTAAAAGATGAGGAAGAACACAATGCAGACCCAATCGAACAATTCAAAAATTTAACCGGTTTGTCAAATTCTTCTGAGAAAGTGACTGAATCAACATTAGAGGAAGATGAAGAGAGCTCGAATGAGTCAGAAGGAGGACTAGGTTCTTTAACTGAGATGACGCAGGCGCCAGTTGACCGGAAAACTGCCAGAAAAGAGAACAAAAAGAAGGTGAAGGAAGAGAAGAGAGAGGCCCGCAAAAATAAGGTTCCAAAGGCTGTAAAGAAACGAAAGAAGAAGTTGGCCAAGTCCCATAAGTAAGGTGAAAATTGGTTCAGTTAGGTCAATTTTGAAAGTTGACCGTCATTTGAACTGGATCAGTTAGGTCAGTTTTAAAAGTCGACCGTCGTTCGAATCGGATCATATAGAATTCAAGCATCATATCATGTAGAATTCGAGTATAATGATCCCTGCAATTTCTTTGGTTTGGTTCAATTTTGATTTATGTTCTATGATGTAAAGTTTAGTTTTGATGTAGTTTATTGTTCATTTATCTTAGTTTTCATTCGACGACGATATAAATGAAAATGGAGATAATAAGATTTTGCTAAGTGATTTATGAGAATCTATTATGAAGACAACACTCTCAAATTTGTAATTTGTTCAATCGATTAAAACATAATATCCTCAATTAATAAGTTGAGATTCAATTCATCACCCTTATTAAGCTAAAACAAAAGTCATGTACACTTTTATATTTTAATTTTTCATTTTTATTACACATTAAAACATGGTGTGAGTTATTAATGCACATTTTTTTAGTTCAGCCATACATGTGTTTTTAGAGTTCAAAAATAATGATGATTTTTAGGTTGTGTTATTAATTAATTTGTCAAATAAATATGTTATTGTTGATGTAGACAATGTAACAGTTTAGTGTTTTTATATTATCGTCATTTTCATCATAATCTATATGTAGGATTGTTTATGTAGTTGTGTGTTTTATATAGTGCTAATAGTCTCTTTGTATTTTATTTAAAAAAAAAAAGTCTCTTTGTATTTTATATTTTTAACATACATGTAATAAACTAGTTAGCTATCATTATTTTAAATCAATAATTAATATCAACTTGAGTTCCAAGTCAACTAATTAAGGTATAAGTCATTACCTAAAAGGTTAATGGCTCAAATCTTCACCCTTACCTGTGGCTAGAAAATGAGTTGTTTACAATTTTTAACAAAAATTAAGTCATGCATACATTGAGCTAGATTAGTGCATAACAAGGACCATAAAATATGTCTCCGAAACCTCACAAAAAAAAAAAAAAAAAACGTCTTTTTTCCTCTGGAAAAAAATTTGAAACCCTTCTTATTGGATGACCATGATACTTCCCAAAATCGAAATTCTTGATCAATGGAGGAACAATATCACCATTTTTGTTCAATAGATACTATAGTGATCCATCAATTTCATACTTTTTGTTCAATAAGATACCATAGCGATCCACCAATTTCATACTTAATGTATGTTTTATTTATTTATTTTTTTTGACAATATGTGGGGTGGGGGATTCAAACCACAGACCTCGTGGTTATCAATACAACTTTATGCCAGTTGAGCTATGCTCTTGTTGGCATACTTAATGTATGTTTTATAATTCACTAAATGCAGATAAGGATATATTAGAAGGTAAAAACTGCCATGCTCATTAAAGTTTAAGGTATATATTGCCACATTTATCAAATTTTAAGATTCAATTAGATAATATAAAAGATTTGAAATAAAAATTGATACACACCGTTAAATTTAATTGTAAAAGTACATAAACATAATGTTTTTTTTTGTGAGTACATCAACATTTGTGGTGGGGGTATTCAAACCTCTAACCTCCAGGTCAATGGTACATGCCAATTACCGCTCAGTTGTGCTCACTTTGGCTACATAAACATAACTTAGCTAACATAAGCATATACTTTCAACCTTGTCAAAAAAAAGTTTGAATTCTTACCTTACATCTTGTCAAAAAAAAAAAAAAAAAGAAGGTAAAAATTAAAAATTTAAAAATAATTAAAGTAAATCATATTATATTAATGATATAAATTAGGAAAGCTTAAGAAAAAACAATTTAATGTGTTGTAAGAAAAAAAAATCAATTTAAACCATCAGAGGATAGAGAGAGTGTGAGATTTTTTTTTAATTGTTTTTATTTAATTATTATTATTTTAATTGAAAAATTAATATTTTAATATTTTTAACGTGCCACATCAGCACCGTTACAAAAATTAAAGGTAGAGGGACTCAAAAGAAGTATTTCTGAAACAATAGGGACTTGATTGTCTGATTTTGAAACCTAGGGACCTATTGGAAATGAACTTGAAACATGAGAGACCAAAAAGGTATTTTACCCTAAAAGTAAATAAAAGAAAGAAGAAACCCTAAACCCCTTTCACCTTCCACTCTCTTTCACGTGCTTACCTTCTTCTCCTTGCCGCCAGTTCCCCCTCCCTTTCAGCAGCTCAATGTTACCGTCGCCTTCACCACCGCCTTTCTCGGGTTCAGTGCCGTCGCAGCCTCCCTCCTAGTGGATTGCACCGATTTTCTACTCTATTGTTGTTACTGGTATTCTCTCAATCCCCCGTGTCTTCCTTATCCCTTGAAAAACTCAAATTAAAGTTTGTCTGATGAAAGAATTGAGGCGTTGTTTTGAATTTTTGTGTTTGTCATCATAACAATAGCATAATAGCAACGAAAACAAAATCATCCATGCGGAAAATTCAGACTTTTTGAACTGCCGTATGCTACCCTGTGCCTTTTGATTTATTGCATTTGTTTGTAAATCGAGACTTTGATCATCTATATGATATCTGTTTTGGTCTCTTCTGAAAATTGCTTTGTTTCTGGTCTCCCAATTTTTCCGTAGCACGACCCACCGTGAATTCCATTATCCTTCGTTTGTTTTTTGTCTGATGTTTTACCTTTTTAGTATTTAATGAATTCTATTATTCTTTCAAAAAACAGAACCCTATACGTTTTTAAAATCGTCTTCTTCTTCTCTCTAAAAAAGCCATGTCGATATATATTTTTTTCTCTTTTCTTCCCCACTTTCTGCCATTGCCTCTTTGGTCATTGGAATTTTCTGATTGAATTTTCATGCTAGCAACGAAGATTCCTACTGGACTCTGTCCCTCGATCGCATTGTAGTCAGATGGTTTTATATTCCAATTGATTGTTTAGGCCCTATTCTGAAAAAATATATTCTCTTCGAGTAATTGATGGAAATGATCAAAAAAGTTTTGGGTTATTGAAAACTGACCCTTCCTTAGAAAATAGTTTTTATGATCCTATTCGTCCTTCTCGACCAGGATCATGATCGGGAAAAGCTTTTTCTTTTTGACCCCATTCTTCTTTGTGTGGTTAGAAAACTTCAAAATTCATCTTGATACCACCTTTTCCGGTCATGATCACGGTGAGGAAGGTGACCGTGAAACAAAAGTGAGACAATGCTGAAAATTTTTTCTCTGGGGCTTTTTCCTAGTCACCTTCCCTATCGTGATTGTGACCGAGATGTGTTATAAAAACTATTTTTCAAGAAAGGTGTCAATTTTCTATAACCCAAAACTTTTTGGGTAATTTCCATTACCCATTCCCTTCCTTAGTTTCAGAATTTGCAAGTTGCTTTTGAATTCAATAAACTGTTAAATAAAGTATTTGTACACTTTTGTTACCTCTTTTTTTCTCAAACATTCTAAAATTCAGGGTTGGGCAGTCTTCAAGAGTTGAAGATTGATGCAACATTGCCCATAGCTTGTATTATCGCAGCAACAAGTAGGGGTGTTCAATGAACTCGGTAACCCGAAAAATCCGGCCAACCCAACCCAAATTATAAGGGTTGGGTTGGGTTAGAATGAATTTTAGGTTGAAAAATTAGTGAATCGACCGGTTCGGTTCGAGTAACGGGTTCAAGGAATTTTTTTCAGTTCAACCAAAACCGAATCGACTATAATTAATAAATATAATATAATATTATATATATATATATATAATTTTTTGGGTTAGCTTGCCAGACGCCTCCTTCTTCTTCAAGTTCACGCGTCTTCTTCCATCGCTGCAACATCGCCTTTGGCCCTCTTCTGCAGCTGTTTCCTCTCCTTCACGCCAGACACTAGACACCATAGCTCCCATCGCCTATTCTTCCAAGTTCCGTCGATTCGAGTTCCATCGTGTCGTTGTCCATCGCCGTCGTCTAAAACATAGCTCCCACTCTCAGGCCCGTTCTACTCTCTCCTTTATTTTTTTTAATCGTCGGTAATATCTTTGTTTTGCAACTTGGAGATCTCTTCGCCGTTCGTATGTTTCTTTGTGCTGAGTTATCTTGAGTGATCTTGTTTGGAGACGGAAGCTGAAGGAATGAAAATCCTCGCAGCGGAAGCGTGTATCAGATCGTTTCGTTCTTAATTGGGTTTCATGGAAATACCAGTACATTGGCAACCAGAATTTAAGAACTAATTCTACAAATTCAATACGATTAAGCATGTTGTACAATCATTCTAAACTATTTAGAATTTAGAGACTTACTGTCACCCCCCTCTCGAACCACCTGCTAGCTCAGTCCGGAAGATGGCGTGAAGCCAACGAACATCGTCCTCCTCTAACGATACCCGTTGACCCTCCTGAAACGTTGAACCCGATAAACATACTAATCTTAGGTATAAAATATTCTACATGAAACACAACACAGCGGAATCCCTGAAAACCTTTTCACACACACGAGGTGCCGCCCTGACATAACTCGGTTTGGAAAATAACCTGGTATAGATATCACAACAAAAAACATATACAACTGGGGTTTATACAACCACAACCTCTAGGACTAAATTATCCAATTCTTACAAAACATTTACAATATGGACATGTTGGGTTTTATGCCCTAAAACTCGTAGATAGTGAATGTAACTGTTGACCGGATATTAATGAAATAATATTGATATATTTTTCCATTAATTGTTATTAGTTATTTTATATTTGTCTTTGCCTAATAATAACCCTAATCCAATAAACTAGACATCCAAGGCTGTAATATGAGTCTTGAACTATATGTAGCGACATATGGGATCATTGTTCAAGAAACAGCCTAAAGGGTCTATAGTATAGGGATAAGACTGGGTGCCTTATCCTGGTGACACTATGGATACGGCTCACTTTGTATTTGATACAAACGCTGCGATCCAACGCGTTCGTGTAGGAGACATGCGAGTGGGGGTATCCTATGCAATGAGTTTGCATAAGACCGGACCGCGAAATAGTAACCACCGGTTATAACACCGTTAACTAGTTGGTTTTCTATTTCACTAGGACGACCTAGACAACTTAGTCTTAATCCTGAGTTGATTATGGACTCCTGCTCATGAGAGATTGTCCTTTGATTTGTATGGGTGAGAGTGGCCAATACGCCGACTCAATAAGCCTACCACTTTGGGGACAAGACCGAATGGGGAGCTGGGAACATAATTGTACAAGATGGAATTCACTCCTTCCCGACTTTAGAGAAGCAGATGAGTGTTCCCTTAAGTGGTTACTCCGAGTCTTGAACAAAGGGCCCTACCCTCTCAATGGCACGAGAGGGTTTTCTGTTTGATGGTTGGACCACAAACAGGTTGTTCATTAGAGGAGAATTGGTACTTAAGGAAATAGAAGTAACCCAGGGGTAAAACGGTAATTTGACCCAGCTGGTGTTACGGACACTCGTGAAGGACTAACTAGTCGATATTGGTCTATATCCGTGGACACAGAAAATATGTCTGCAGTGAGAAGAGTGCAACTGTGAGTCTATAGTGGAATGAACACACAGTTAACGAATATTGATTAATGTGGTTAATGAGTTTGACTAATTAATCTCACATCGTTGGAGCTTCTGATCTGCAGGTCCATTAGGTCCCACTGGTAGCTCATAAAGTAATTTGAGGCAACTAAGTAATAAATGTAAATTGAAAATGTTCAATTTACTAAGGGAAACAAATATAATATATATTGATATATTATTATGAGAGAAATTAAATATTTGAAGAAGTTCAAATATAGATTTATGGAAGATTGAAAGAGTTCAAATAATGAATTAATTAATTTAAGTCCTAAAATGTGTTTGGGCAAAATTAATTAATTCAAGGCCGGAAATTAAATATGTGATATTTAATTGGTGGTTAATTAATTAAAGAATTCATTAACCATGAATTAATCAATTATGTAAATAATTAATCACTTAAGGAAGTGATTAATCATTTATGGGAATGATCTAATCACTTATGGAAGTAATTAGTCATTTATGGAAAAGATTAATCAATTAGGGAATTGATTGATCATGATTGATTAATTAAGGAATAAGATTGAATCAATTTTGGAAAAGATTGATTTAATTGAATATTTTATTCATGGCCTCTCTTCTATAAATAGAACACTAGACCTAATTGGTCATGAACTTGACACTCTTGCTCTTGCTCTTAGACTCTCAAAGACAAGACCTAGAATTCTCTCTAGCCTCCCTCTTCGAGAAAGACTCCCACAAGTCTTTTGCCTCCTAGACTTAGAGACATACCGGTGTAACCTCTGTGGTGATTGTGTCAATCAAAAGAAGAAATTTCCAGCGAAGAAAAACAAAGGCGGCTGCTGCGTTTTCGTTCGTGGAGCGTTGTTGGCGAAGAACGGTCAAGTCTTCAACGAAGGTTTGAAACGGTTCTTCCTCTTTTCTTTAGAAAAGTATTAAAAATAAATTTAGATTTATTTTAGCATGTTTAAACCAATTTTACAGCGGCTTTAAAGGTTGTTTAAAGTTTTGTTTGAGTTATCGTAACGGTATTTTAATGTTAATTAATATACGGCGTAAGGTCCAATCGATGCGCTTCCGCTGCGTGGGGACTTTTATTCCCTTCAGGACAGACTCAATATACAACTCCACCCACGTACTGGAGCTTGATCTGGAACTTTCAGCAGACGTTGGCAGTGTATCAGGCACCGGGAGCTCGATCTCTACTTGAAAAGTGGGAAAACATTTTGAAAGAGGGTGAGCTACGAAGCCCAGTGAGTGACTAAATTTAAAACAGTACATTCGGAAATCAGAACACGTGATAAAACTTTAAACGTATAAGGTTGCTCAATCAAAGCGTTAAACAGAAACGTGCAATGATAAAAGTTTTCTCAAAAACATCGCAGGTTCGTCATTAAAGATCTAGCAAGGCATATCAAGTACATCAAACGTTTTAACTAACATGACCGATCTACATTGTGTAGGGCACGCCCAGTACAACCAACATTCACTAGTCCTATGATGTAGTGGGGCCCGCCCAGCACTTCCATCGTCTTTGTCGTAGTGGGGCCCGCCCAGCACTCACGACAGCATCATTGTCATGGAGTACACTCAACGTCAACAACGGAATATAACTTGTGTGCACACGGTACCATATAGTCTCGGGCTCAATATCTCAGTCATGTAGTCAATAGAAATCTCAGAAAATCACATGAAAACATTAAAACATGCCTGCTTATCGTTATCTTTCGTAAAACTTAAGCTTACTCAGCTTGCTCGTGAAAAACTGGAAATCTTTAAACAGTACTTGCTAATACATACTTTACTTAAAATAATATCGTTCCAACTACTTTTCATTAAGTCATTAACCACGTGCTCGTATATAAACCTCATTAGAAAATCTAAGCTCAAAACTCATGCTTGTAACCGTTAATAGAAATCATGTATCATTCTTAGGAAAAAGCATATAAGACATCTAATCATGAACAACCGTTTAGAAACAGTTTTCGAAATTTGTTTTGTCACTCACTACCTTAGCTAGTTTCCTGGTCTGTAGAATCGACCTATTTCCTCTTGGTCTGTCAAACAAATAAAAACCGAGCATCAAAACCAAAGGTAGTCTTATTCTTTCATGCTCATGAATTCTAAACACTTGAATTAAAAATCACACTTCACATTCTACTTTTCCAGATTTTCCAGATTCTATACCCTAACTTCCAACACTCATAACTTCCTCAATACTTAACCAAAATTAATGTGCTATACATAAAACTCTTCATTTTCGAACACTCTACAACTTACCTGAAGAAATGAAAACGAGATTCCCAACCGATTTGTCCAGAAATGCCCCGAACACAGACAACACAGATTCGAGGTTCTCTGCTACTCTTTATCTATCTCCTGAAATTAAACCTACTTCAAGTCATTTTTGGCTCACGAACTCTTCATGAAAGATGTAGGAAATTGAATGAGATTTCCAACCATACCAAATAGAGCTTCTGATTCAACTTGTACACCCCAGAATGCTAGAAAAACCAGAGAAAACCAGAGATCCTCCTGGTTTGCTCGAAAATCCTGTGCTCTGTTTTCCATTTCAAAAACCATTAACTTCTCATCAGATTTAGCTCAAGCTTCCTTCATGAAATTTGTTAGAAAATGGACTAACTTTCAAGAAAATCAAACCTCACCTCTTAGTTCCTTTTGTGTAGCTCAAAACGAATAAAAAACCAGAGGTTGGCATGTTGAACCCAGATTCTGTCATGGCTGCCTTTGCTTGAGCTATTTCCTATCTTCTTCAACCTCAAAACCCTGCAAATCTCCTTCTTCTTCTTCCTTCACTCTCTCCCTCGAATTCTCTAAAGTTTGGATGGAAAAGATGGAGAAATGTGGCTGGAAATGAACTAATATTGAATGTTGTCGGTGGTGGAGTTAAAGCACTGCCCACTTTCTTCTTTCTTTTTTTTTTTTTTGTTTTTCATTTCCCTATTTCATTTTCTTTTTCCTTTTCTTTTTCTTCTTTATTCCACTTCTTTTAAATTAGTAAGTTCCAACAACTTCAACCAACAATGAACCACAAAGAACCACAAAACTTTGCCATTTTTCCTCAACAATGAATAACAACAACTTTAATCCAACCAATGAGACCACAATAACTCAAATCCAACTTCCTACAATATATGACAAGAGAAAATAATCCTAGGGAAGTCTCGGGTTTACACTTACATAAATGGGCCAAAAGTATCAGCACTATGCTCCAATCTTGAAAGTTCACGTACTGCCTTTTTATTCCAAGAACACTACCAAAACAAAACACCCACTATACCTCTGGACTCTTGAGATTTTCGGTTTGTGGGAACCCAAATTTTTTTATCTTGAAGGGAAAACATCACAGCAAGGTTGTAGAGTTCTTGAGAGATCAAGAGAGAGAATCTAAGAGAGAGTTGCACAGAGATTGAATCAGAGAGAACACTACCCCTCCTCCTTTCTTTTCTGCGTTAACCACTAAAAAAAAAGGAAGTGGGAGATCATGTTCAACTTCCAGCAACTGCTGGGAGTTGAATTTTAATTAAAATTAATTTTAATTAATCAAAATTAAAATTAAAATTAATTTAATGTAATTAATTACTATAATTAATTAAACTTATAATTAAATCAAATTTAATTATTAATGTCATTTAAATTACATTTAAATGATTTTCCCACATAACCTATAATACTAATTTAACTTAATTAAATTATATTTAATTTAATTAAATTAATCAATTAATTAATCATTAAATTAAATATCTCATATTTAATTATGTTCATATTTGAATCATATTCAAAATGCACTCTCATATACTATAGTTTTAATATAAATCTCTATTCATATTAATTTTAACCTATAGTTCAATATGAATCTAATTCATATTTAATATTTGAACTCCTTCAAATATTTAAATCTCTCATTAATTAATTTTGAATCATATCCAAAATTAATTTTATTATAAAGTTTAATTCTCTAATTAAACTTATATTATAATGTATCTCCATACATTATATTAATTGTATCAAATACAATTAACTAAAATTCCCTTATATATCAAGACTAATTAATCTCAGAATCCGTTACGAGCTAGCAGGTGGACCTAATGGATCTACATATCAGAAGCTCCAACGATACGAGATTGACTGGCTAAACTCATTAACCGAGTTAATCAACATTCGTTAACTGTGGGTCACTCCACTAAAGACCTACCGTTGCACTCTTCTTATTGTAGAATATTTCTGTGTCCACGGATATCAACCAATACAGTAAGTCAATCCTTCACGAGTGTTCGTAACTCCAGCTGGGTCAAATTACCGTTTTACCTCTGGGTTACCTCTGGATCCTTAAGTACCACTGATCCCTCTAATGAACAACCTGTTTAGGGTCCAACCACTAAACAGAAATTCCTCTCGGGCCAAGAGAGGACAACGCGCTTTTGTTCAAGCCCCGAAATCCATCCTTAAGGGAACACACATCTACTAAACCCCAATAGGGGAAGAAGTGAATTCCATCTTGTACTGTTATGTTCCCAGCCCTCACTTGGTCTTGCCCCTAAAATGGTAGGATTATTGAGTTGGCGAAGAGGCCACTCTCACCCATACAAATCTAAGGACAATCCCTCCTGAAAACAGGTTCATAACAGACTCAGGATTGAGATTGAGTTACCTAGGTCATCCTATTGAAATAGAAACCTAAACTAGTTAACAGTGTTACATCTAATGGTTACTATTTCGCGGTCCGGTCTTATGCAAACTCATTGCATAGGATACCCCCACTTGCATGTCTTCTACATGGATGCGTTGGATTAGTACATCTATATCAAATACAAAGTGGGCCGTATCACATAGTGTCACCAGGATAAGGTACCCAACCTTATCCCTATACTATAGACCATTTAGGTTGTTACTTGAACACCGATCCCCGTATGTCCCCACATACTAGTCCAAGTTTCATGTAAACAACCTTGGATCTTAGTTTATTGGGTTTAGGGTTTATTAATGCAAACTCGATTATTCAATAACCAAATTACTGAATTACTCCAATAACGCTTTATTGAGATCGATTAATTTGTTTCATTTACTATCTACGAGTTTTAGGGCATAAAACCCAATAGAAGCTTGCCTTGGAAAATTTAGTTAAAATGTGAAGTTTATATTTAGTTTGGTGAAGAAAATTTTGTGGTGCATGATAACCTTATGGTTGAGAAATTGAAGTGTGAAGTCCTCCATTAATGATACTTGCCTATGCCTAATTTGAATTTTGCAGTTAATTGATATAGTTGTAGATCTTACCCATTGAATTTTGCAATTAATTGATAGTTTCATAGTGAATTCATGCATGAATCTGTTGCTTAGTTGAGTTTGAACCTTCTTGATAATGAAGACGAAGGAACAGGATACATACAGTCAAACAACGCACCCGATACGGGATACATATGGTCATCGATTTTCAAAATTGGTTTCCAATGGTGCCGAACGGTGGATGCTTCATTTCTCTTTTTGTTGTGACGTGGTGGGGGAGTATACAGTTTCGTTCCAACCTTTTTTCGACCAGTCCTCCAGGGAACATCGACGCCTGTCAATCCATACAAATAAGAAGTCAAACTTTCGAAACATTCAAACTCAACACACTATATATTCCGAATACAACATAACTATTCGCACCATTGATTGGATTGTTTGTTTCAGATCCTCTATTCTACTGGATTCATTGATGAGCACTGACAGTGGTTGAGAGTGCGACAGCTAAGTTGGATCAGTCGCGACCAGAATGGATTGTTCATGGTTTCCCCTTGCCCGGGACATGAGGAAGACACGATGGGATCCGTTGCAGTCTTCTCCTTCTCCGTACATTATGGGTTTGCACGTGCGGTTTCGTCCAGTTGACAAAAGTCGACCTGCATGGTATCCACTGTCACAGTATTTGAAGAGGGCTGGATGTCGGTGGCAGCCAGTGGATGGTCAACTGCCGGCTCATAATGGGACGGTGATACATAGACTACTCATGCATCACTGGATATATTCCTCTCCTATACACAAGAAATGATATATTAACATCGTAAGTAACCAACTGTCGGGTGAAATCCTCCAGTTATTGCGTACCTTGCAGAGGTGACTAAGTAAGGACGTGATGATCTTTTTCTCCGACCACAGCTCCGCAAGTTGCTTTTCCATCACAACTAATCGATCTTCATTCCTTCCCACCGTCTCTTCCACCCCAACCATCGTATTTTCCACCCCAACTAACCGATCTTCCACCCCATCCAACCCATCCACCATGACATTAAGGTGGTTGTCTATACATTGCAATGTAGCGAACATGTCACCGTCCCTGCCTTCTCTCCGTCTCCCATCATATGATGATGTCGGTTGAGTGGTACGAGGTGTGACACGATCATGTTCGACTTCGGCAGCCAGGTGACGACCAACCAATACCTCATCATCCTCAACCTGATTTTCTACGCGTGCGGATACGTCGTCACACACATCCCATCCGCCGATTTGAGTCCCCTGCACATCGAAGGCTCCGTGGGGGTCCTCCTCCACATCAGCATCCTTGTGGGTTCGGTTATGCTCACCCCGTTCATCAATCTCGTCCACAATTCCCCTTGCGACCTTATATGACGTCTAACGTCGCATCTCATCATCATCTGTAAGGTTAATAATGTTGGATTTTATGCCCTAAAACTCATGGATAGTAAATATAACAAATTATTCAATAAGAAGTTATTCAATTTGTTATTCCCAGTCTTGCAATAATTAACCTTAAATCCAATAAACTAAACATCCAAAGTTGTTTTATGAAACTTGAACTATATGTGGAGACATAGGGGGATCAATGTTCAAGTAACAACCTAAAAGGTCTATAGTATACGGTAAGGCTAGGTACCTTATCCTAGTGACACTATGTGATATGACGCACTTTGTATTCGATACAAATGCATTGATCCAATACGTTCATGTAGTGGACATGCGAGTGGGGTTATCCTATGCAATGAGTTTGCATAAGACTGGTCCGCAAAATAGTAACCACTAGATGTAACACCATTGACTAGTTAGGTTTCTATTTCAATAGGATGACCTAGGTAACTCAATCTTAATCCTGAGTGTGTTATGGACTTCTTTTCATGAGGGATTATCCGTAGATTTGTATGGGTGAGAGTGGCCGGATTCTCCGACTCAATAAGCCTACCATTTCAGGGATAAGACCGAGTGGGGGCTGGGAAAATAACAACACAAGATGAAATTCACTCCTTCCCGTATTGAGGACAAGTAGATCTGTGTTCCCTTAAGGGCTGATTTCGGGTCTTGAACAAGGGCACCCATCCTCTCCTGGCCCGAGAGGAACTTTAATTTACTGGTTGGACCATAAACGAGTTGTTCATTAGAGGAATCAGTGATACTTAAGAAGACAGAGATAACCCAAGGGTAAAACTATAATTTGACGCAGCTAGCGTTACGAACACTCGTGAAGTATTGACTTACCGTTATTGGTCTATATCCGTGGACACAGAAATATTCTGCGGTGAGAAGAGTGTAGCTGTGGGTCTTTAGTGGAGTGACCCGCAGTCAATGAACATTGGTTAAATTGATTAATGAATTTAGTCATTTAACCTCATATCATTGGAGCTTCTGATCTGTAGGTCCATTAGGTTCCCCTGCTAGCTCATTAAGGGTTATTAGGAACAATTAGTCTTTAAAGGAATTTAAATAGTTCAAAATCCATTATGGGAAATCAAGTTAATTGTATGAGATACAATTAATATAATATATGTGATACATTATAATATAAAGTTTAATTTAAGATTAAACTTTATTAATTGAGAGAAATACAATTAAATACGATTTAATTGGAGGCTTAAATTAAATATGAGATATTTAATTTAGTAATTAATTAATTGAAGAATTAATTAATTATTTAATTTAATTTAATTTGATTTAATTAAAAACTATAGGTTATGTGGGAGATGTTCATTTAAATATGATTTAAATGAAATTAATTAAATTTGATTTAATTAATTAATTATTATTAATTAATTAAATAAATCCCTATCCTATTATGACTAGAAAAGGGGTATGACATTCTATATAAAAGACATAATGTCTTCCCAATTAAGATAACTCACAGTTCAACACTTTGTTCTCTAGCAAAATTTCTCTCTAAGAATTTCACAACATTCTAGTGAAATTATTTTTCCCAAAATTCAAGAACACCAAGTGCCACAACTTGGTTCGTAGTCCCAGAGATATAACAGCGGAAGATCTCGGTGGTAGTGTCTCTATTGTGATCATATTGTTCTTGGTGGGAGTTCATTGAAGAAAGTCTTCAACAAGTAAGTATTTCAATTCTTTCAATTATTAGATTTAGACCTAATGCATGCTTAGCTTAATTTATATATAGAATTATTTTGTATGGATTGCCAATGTACTAGTATTTTAGAAAACTTAATTAAAATACGAATCGGTCCTATATGCTTTCGCTGGGAATTTAGGAATTCCAATCCTTCAAATAACCTGTGTGACAATACTCTGCATTGGAAAAAGTTGCGTAAGTGATATACGATACTACCAGCTACATATGAAACACAACATTCTAACCTTTGGATACTCGAATATGCTTTTCTCCAACGCTTTGTAACTTGCAGCCAGTTTGCATTTCCATCTAAGGATGCGGGGAATCGCATCGCGCCTCACTCTGTGCGCGAACTTGCCCTCCATAGTCGACAGGGTCTCATACGTCCATACCTATACCAACAGAATAACACAAATGCAACATTGTCCATGGAAATCATGGGGACCACAACGATTATGCATACATTTACTTGGAAAGCATGAGGAAAGCCACTGAGACTGTACTTCACTTTGTGGTCACTCTTCTCCATCACCTTCTTCCTAAAAGTGTCCACCCTTTCCTTCTGGGCATTTTGCAAGCCCTTGATCGTCCTCTCCCAAATTTTCGTACCCCAATCAAGGCTATTGAAGTGTGCCAAATCCTCGACTTCCCAGAATAATTATTCGTGAACCGATGTCTTCTGTTTGTCTTTTCCCAACATCGCCAACTCGGTGTAGTACACCAATGACACCTTAACTGCATCATCGTCATTGTCAAAGACCACATTGTTTGTATACTCTTTCTCGGAGGTGGAAAGGCTCATGTCAGTCGGGCACGATCTAAAGTATTTGGCCCGCAGGTCCACAGTGGATGCACCCCTCTCCACATCACCGCTACCACTCCCACAAAGCCCAGTCATCAACATGAATTCATCCTTCGAAAACGACACAACCGTGCACCTCAGATTGAAGCTCATGACTTCAGGTCTATCGTCATCCACCTCCCTCAACAATATGTGATGGACCACCTGGCTTTTGAAGACCATATCAACATCAACTAGGTGGCCGAATATAGTAGCAGTTTTGAACAACTCCAATTGAGTCGCGGTAAGCTCGCTCTTCACGATTTGGTTGGCACTGCTAATGTGAGACAGACACGTACCTTGACCAGGGAAGCGGTCAGTGGGTTTAATCTTCCATGTGGGTGCCATCATCCTATGTAGTTCAACGTGATAAGAACAAGCCAAAATTTATTGACTAATAGATGCAGTCAAACGGTTCCCACAGATTGTTTTAAATATTGAGCAAGTATATGAAGAGGCAGGTTTACGCTCATGCCCATTTGCCTTCTCCAACCCGTACCATGGTCGGGGAACTTATCAACTGGTTCATCCCCTTCGGATGATTCTCCGCTTGTAGTTGTCGTCATGTTATCATCATGTTGAAGGACACAAGTTGGTGAAACCCACGGAGAGGATGGCTAGTTGATGAGTTTTCCGACCATGTCTCCATGGACATCATTACCGTTCTCTTGGCCGTTGCACATGTCACCTGGGTTGAGCAAGTACATGAAGAGGCAGGGTTATTCTCATGTTGATCCGCCTTCTCAAACTCGTACCATGGTTGGGGAACTGATTAATCGATTCATCCTCTTCGGATGATTCTCTGTTTGTAGTTGTAGCCGTGTTATCATCGTGTTGAAGGACACAAGTTGGTGAAACCCACAATGAGGATGGCCAGTTGATCAGTTTCTCGACCAAGGGACATGTCTACATGGACATCATCACTGTTCCTCGACCAATGTACATGTCACCTAGGTTAATTTTCCATGGAACCCAACTTGCAGGATAACCGGTTGATCCGCACATTTTTTACAATGTTTTGTTCTTTACATTTTTTAATTTTCTTTGTATTATTTGATTTCACAATCTTTTTCGTGGTTCTTGTTCATTATCGAGTCGGTTCGTCTCCCCAGCCCGACAGGTTTCAAACTTCCAGCCCGCGAGGTTGTACAAAATGAGGAAAGGCGAGTCTGGCGAGGCGGGTTGGCGCCTGTCGAGCTGGGCTGGGAAATGGGGGCATCGGGGGTCTTTTGGCCGCGCAGTGACTTCGAAAAAAGGTCAAATATCATTATTTTCTAAGCGTCGGGTCATATTTCATTAGCGCCTAGTGAAAAGGGTCATCTGTACAAAAAAAACCCTTGTTTATTTGATATTAAAATAATTTTCTTCAAAATTAGGAGCTTTCTTTTCCTTTCATTCAATTTGAGTCCAAATCACAAACAAAAATAAAAATTGGAAAAAATACACTTTTAGTCCCTGAGGTTTGGGTTCGGTTTCATTTTGGTCCCTGAGTTTTCAAACTCAACAATTTAGTCCCTGAGGTTTGGTTTTAGTTTCATTTTGGTCCCTCCATCCATTTTTCCGTTAAAAACTAACGGTTGGATGACGTGATGCTATTTTTTTTATTTAAAAAAATTATTTTTTCTTTTTTTGATTAAAAATATATTAAAATAATAAAAATATTATTATTAATATTTTTTAATTTCTTCTCTCTCTTCCTTCTTCTTCTCCCTCTTCTTCTTTTCAATCTTCTTCTTCTTCCACCAATTGTGTCGGACCGTCGCCGTCTCAGTCGCCGGACCATCACCGTCGTCTCAGTCGTCGGACCACCGCCGGCGTTTTTCTTTTCTTTTTTTCCCTTCTCTCTCTTCCTTCTTATTCTCCTTTCTTCTTTCTCCAAACTCTCTGTTTTTTCTCCTTTCATCTGCACTATCGTCAGATCGTGGGTTCGTTCGTGGGTTCGCAAGCGTTCAAAGGGCGGGCATTCGCGGTGGGGTTCGCTTGTGGGTTTCGACGGCGGTGGCGCTATACAGTATTCTTCTAGCGGTTGATCGAGATTTCGTTCGTGGGTTCGTGGGTTTTGCCATCGACAACGTTAGATCTTGGGTTTGTGGGTTTCGCTGTCGACAGCGCCTGATCTTGGGTTCGTGGGTTTCGACGGTTTCGTTCGTTCGTTTCAGCGGTTGATCATCGTTCCAGATCTGGATCTTTTCAAATTTGGGTTTAGGCGGCGGATCCATTCGACGGTCGCTCCGACGCCTTGATGCCTGTTCGTGGGTTTTTTTCCAGATCTGGGCTTCTGAGACAGCGACGGTGGAGGAAAAAAATGGAGGAAAAACAGAGTGTTTGGGGAGAAAGAAGAAAGGAGAAGAAGGAAGGGATAGAAGAAAAAAAAAAGAAAAAAGAACGTCGGTGGTGGTCTGGCGACTGAGACGGCGGCGGTCCAGCACAGTTGGTTGAAGAAAAAGACGATGGAAAAGAAAAGAATGAGAAGAAGAAAGGAAGAGAGAGAAGAAATTAAAATAATAATAATAATAATAATAATAATATTTTATTATTTTGATATATTTTTAATTAAGACAAATTAAGAAATAATTTTTTAAATAAAAAAATAACGCCACGTCATCCAGCTGTTAGTTTTTAACGGAAAAATGGATGGAGGGACCAAAATGAAACTAAAACCAAACCTCACGAACTAAATTGTTGAGTTTGAAAACTCAGGGGCCAAAATGAAACCTAACCCAAACCTCAGGGACCAAAAATGTATTTTTCCCATAAAAATTTGAAACCATTTCTATTTTTCAAAGTTTTTTTTTTGTTAACATATTTTTCAAAGTTTGGAATTTGAAATCATTACTAACAAATTTCATACATCAAATAGAGTATAAAAGAAACATTTTCTTATGTGCCAAAGTGAACATAGCTCAACGGTAATTGACATGTACCCTTTTAACCAAAAGGTCAGAGGTTCGAATCCCCCACCCCCAATTGTTGATGAACTAAAAAAAAAGAGAATTCTTGTAATAATAATGTGGGTCCAACAACATTAAAAAAATTATTTATAAAGGAAATTTATGAGTGTGTATGCGGGGTCCAATAGATTGGGGCTTTTGTCCTGATACAAGGCGCTCGGTTACTTGCTTTTGTATTTTTTTAGGTGATTCTCTTGTCTCTTGGAAGTCTAAGAAACAAGCAACTATCTCACGTTCTTTGTGCGGGATATATGATTCAACAAGGATTCCTGCGACTTCTTCCTATTCGATTCATGTTCACCAAGCCTTTACCAACACCCGTTCTTCAAAATTTCTTAGTCAAGATGGGCATTTTTAATATCCATGGTCCATCTTGAGGGGGGTGTATTAGATTATTAAGTTAGTTAAGAAGTTTATTGTATCTTTAGTTAGTTAGTTTTTTTAGTACATCAACATTTGGGGAGGGCGGATTTGAACCTCTGACCTCTTGGTCAAGAGTACATGCCAATTACACTGAGCTAAGCTTGCTTTGACATTGTATCCTTAGTTTGTTATTCTTAAGTTGTATAAATAGTTAATTGTATTTTTAGTTTGTTATTCTTAGTTTGTTATTTTGTTAGAATTGAGTTGTATAAATATCTTTGATGGTTTCATTCATGAATGTGAGATTTCATCATTATTCCTCTTAGCTTAATACTTTTCAATTTAAAATTACAAACAAACTAAAAAAAACGTAAAATATAGGAAAAAAAAACCTAACTAACTAAACCTCATTAGTTATATCTAGCTAGCAAAGACAGTAACTCGATGACAGTGGCGAGATGACCAAACAATGATAGATGGTGCAACGGATCAGGGAGGGAAGTGGTAAAGAAAGAGAAGAAAATGCAGGGGTGAAATGAGGAAGAGGACACGAAATGAGGAAGAAGAAAATTGATTAGGGTTTTTTAGTGACTTTCTACCGACGCCTTTTTAACCGCATTGGCAGAAGTCCCAGTTTGGAGGGAAAAAAGTTCGCCAACAAATTTTTAAAAGACTCTGCTGACGTCGTTTAAAGCGCGTCGACAGAAGTCCTAGTTTGGAAGGAAAAAAAATTAACCAGCAAATTGTTAAATGACTCCATGCAAACGCCGTCTGAAGTGCGTCGACAGATTTCTTACCTCTCTTGACGCCGCTATAAACAACGCCGAGAGAGGAGACGGTAGAGATGTCGACTCACATTGCGCGTGTTGACAGAGGTGTTGGGTTTTATGCCCTAAAACTCGTAGATAGTAAATAAAACAAATTAATTAACCTCAATAAAGTGTTATTTGAGTGATTCAGTAATTTGTTATTGAATAATCAAGTTTTTCATTAATTAACCCTAAAATCCAATAAACTAAGATCCAAGGTTGTTTAGATGAAATTTGGACTAGTATGTGGGGACATACGGGGATCAGTGTTCAAGTAACAACCTAAATGGTGTATAGAATAGGGATAAGGCTGGGTGCCTTATCCTGGTGACACTATGTGATACGACTCGCTTTGTATTCGATACAGATGCATTGATCCGAAGCATCCATATAGGAGACATGCGAGTGAGGGTATCCTATGCAATGAGTTTTCATAAGACCGGACCGTGAAATAGTAACCATTAGATGTAACGCCGTTAAGTAGTTTAGGTTTCTATTTCAATAGGATGATCTAGGTAACTCAATTTAAATCCTGAGTATGTTATGAACCCCTTTTCATGAGGGATTGTCCTTAGATTTGTATGGGTGAGAGTGACCTGTACACCGACTCAATAAGCCTACAATTTCAGGGGCAAAACCGAGTGGGGGCTGGGAACATAACATTACAAGATGGAATTCACTCCTTCCCCTATTAGGGTAAGCAGATGTATGTTCCCTTAAGGGCTGATTCCGGGTCTTGAACTGAAGGTGTTAATATCTAACATGCAGAAGCAATTTTGGATCTTAGGCACATAATAACATCAATTTGTGTTGGGTTTTATGCCTTAAAACTCGTAGATAGTGAATGGTGACAAATTGTTCACTTGTCTCAATACGTTGTTATTGAGGTTTGTACAATAAAGAGTTATTGTTACTAAAATTGCACAATTTGACCCAAATCCAATAAACTAAGATCCTAGGTTGTTTAGATGAAAGTTGAACTAGTATGTGGGGACATACGGGGATCAGTGTTTAGGTAACAACCTAAATGGTCTATAGTATAGGGATAAGACTGGGTACCTTATCCTGGTGACACTATGAGATACGACCCACTTTGTATTCGATACAGATGCAATGATCCAAAGCATCCATGTAGGAGACATGCGAGTGGGGGTATCCTATGCAATAAGTTTGCATAAGACCGGACCTCAAAATAGTAACCACTAGATGTAACACCGTTAACTAGTTTAGGTTTCTATTTCAATAGGATGACCTAGGTACTCAATCTCAATCCTGAGTATGTTATGAACCCCTTTCAGGAGGGATTGTCCTTAGATTTGTATGGGTGAGAGTGGCCAGTTCGCCGACTCAATAAGCCTACCATTTCAGAGGCAAGACCGAGTGGGGGCTGGAAACATAACATTACAAGATGGAATTCACTCCTTCCCCTATTGGGGTAAGCAGATGTGTGTTCCCTTAAGGGCTGATTCCGGGTCTTGAACAAGGGCGCCCATCCTCTCCTGGCCCGAGAGGAACTGCTGTTTATTGATTGGATCATAAACAGATTGTTCATTAGAGGAATCAGTGGTATTTAAGGATCCAGAGGTAACCCAGGGATAAAACGGTAATTTGACCCAGCTGGCGTTACGAAAACTCGTGAAGGATTGACTTACTGTTATTGGTCAATATCCATGGACACAGAAATATTCTACAGTGAGAAGAGTGCAGCTGTGGGTCGTTAGTGGAATGACCCACAGTTAACGAATGTTGATTGACTCGGTTAATGAGTTTAATTGATCAATCTTGTATCGTTGGAGCTTTTGATATGTAGGTCCATTAGGTCTACCTGCTAGCTCATAACGGATTCTGAGATAATTTAGTCTTGATATTAAAAGGAATTAATATAATGTATGGAGATACATTATAGTATAAAGTTTAATTAAAGAATTAAACTTTATAATTAATTTTGGATATGATTCGAAATTAATTATCGAGAGAATAATGAATTTAATTAAATATGTGATATTTGATTAATTCATGAATTAATTAATTGGGGAATTAATTAATTGAGTTTGGTTGGTTAAATGTGGTTTAATCAAATAAATACTATAGTTTATATTAATGTACATTATGATGCACATTAAAACTATAGGTTAAATGAGAGAGATTAAAATTGAATATGATTCAATTGTAATAATAATTAAATATTGGATATTTAATTAATGTGGATTCAATTAATGAGATTAATTGAATGACCAATTTAATTCAATTTGAATATGATTCAAATTGAATTAAATATCTTATGTTATAATTAATTTAATTTAATTAATTAATTAATTAATTAAATTATTATTATTATTATTTAATTAATAGACGACCAAGATCGTTCTGATTTGATCAAACGATCTAGATTGAGTAGGGTTTTGACTCCCTCCCTACTTATCGTTAAGTGGAGAGGGGGTTACCTAACAGATGACGAACTCTCTCATTTTTCACGATGACAGAGAAGTCAATTCTCTCAATTTTCTCTCTTCCTCTCTCAAAATTCCAGCAATCACTTTGCTGAAAATTCCCTTCCAAGACTAATTTTGGATCCCACCATCCCTATCTCAGTAATCCAAGAGATATAACGAGTGTTCTCTATTGGTGGTGTCGATTGGAAGATCAAGATCGTGATTATTGAAGCATCGTGTTGTTTGCCTTCAAATTCAAGTAAGTTTTCTTGATCTAAAATAGGTTTTAGATCTCTTTAGTGCATGCTTAATCTTATTTAGAAAACGTTTCTTATTTTGCCCAACGTATTGGTTTTCTTTTAACTAAAATTAAAATCACGATCGGTGAAAATCGCTTCCGCTAGGGGGATTCAATTCCTTCAAATGGTATAAGAGCCATTTCGTGATTTTATTTTATGTTAATAGAATTTGCGTTGAGGTTTTGGTGGGATTAATTCTGCATTTGTGTATGAAATTTTGCTTAAAGGCTATTTAGGTGTTTTGGCATTAGATTTACAAATTTCTTATGATTTGATCATGTAAGGGCCCATGTTTTTGGGGCAAATTGTTGTAAATCGTACCTTGTAAGTCCGTGTCTAGTATTAGGATTTCAATTTTGGAATCGGTGCTCGAATCGGGGTTGAAATCGGAGAAGATCGACTGCTGGAATCGAAAGGCAGTATGCTGTCAAGAGGCGTAGCGTCGCGACCTTGCTCAACGGAGTTGCGACGCTGAGGATCAGGCGCTGGAAAAATCGGGCTAGTGTCGGGACGCTGTGCCTTCAGCGTCTCGACGCTGATGGAAGTTTTCAGATTTTGCGGAGCGTTGAACGTATCGTGCGCAGCGGTTACATGAGCGGTTATGAAATAATATTATTTTGCGTAATCTAAGTTTCGAACATGGGTTTTGGAGCAAGTGGCGCGATCGTGCCTAACATCCTCGAGGTCGGCGGTTTGAGCTGGACGTGGGTCATTTTTTTTTTAATTTCGCGTGCAGCTGCTGAGTGGTCGGTTATGGTTCGGTTTATGAGGTTAGCAGCCCGGTTCATGATGGTTAGGTCTGGTTCGCTGGGCAGTTGGTTCGGTTTGGGCCATTCTTACATGGTTCGGGCTGGTTCTGAGCGGTTCGAGGCGGTTCAGACCTGTTACAAGGCCGTTTAGGGCTAGATTTTGAATTATTATTGTAATTTTTCATTATTTTTGCCCTAGGATGCCAAAATACCGGTCTTTATAGCTATTTATTGTTTTATGAATGTCATTTAGCTAGATCCCACCATAGGTTAAGCATGTTTTCATGCATATTTATGTTATAATTGTTATAATGTATGGTAATTATGCATGAATTTTAATTTCATGCGTTATTTAGTATAATTGTTATATTAAATATATAAAATTGGTGAAGCATGATGCATGACATTAATCAGATAAATATAAAATGTAATATTTTATTAATGTAGCATGCATGCTTAGATTTATTTTCATGAGTATTAATATATATAATAGTTATATTATGAATGGAAATAAAATTCAATGCTTGTTTTCATGTATGATTTAATATAAAATGTTATATTAATTAAATGAAAATGGAATAGCATTGAACATGACATTAATTAGATTAATATAAATGTTATATTATATTAATGTCAAAATTTCATGTAATTTAATTTCGTTGATGATTAATTAATATAATCGATATTAATTAAATGAAATTGAAATTGCATGAAGCATGACACCACCTTAGATTAATATAATCGTTATATTATCGATATCGGCGTCATAATTATATGGTGTTTAATAACTAGAATTAGATTGTTATTAGGAAACACCATAGAAGCATATTATAGGGCTAATTATTAAAATTTTATAATAGTTATAAAATTGATTAGAAACCGTCAACCTATAACAAATAGTTGCATGCAAACATAGGACCTTAGGTTAAATTGAATTAATTTTAAAATGTTTAAAATTAATTAGACATAAGCTCATTTTAAATCACGACATGCAGAAGCAATTTTGGATCTTAGGCACCTAATAACATCAATTTGATCATACAAAGCATGCTGTCCATAAGAGGAAAAATAGAGTTCATGAGTACCAACCTCTTGTAGCTCAAAATTGAACGGATTTGTTTGTTGTTTTTCCTCACCAACTGATCACGAACCACCACAAGATCTTCCTTACTATTCTCAAGCCTTTGGAACGGATTGTGGGATCCTCTAGTGATGGAATTTGGATGGGAAAGTGCTTAGGTTTCAAGCTAAGTGAAGGTTTTGGTTCATGAGCTTGAGAGAGAAATTTGGCAGCATAACACTAAGATTTCCAGCCTTCTTTCTTCAGCAATTCTTCCTCTATTTAAAGAGGAAACCATGCTGAGTTAAAGCACCATGGATTGACAACAAAACTACTCCCAATTTGAGTGAGATTAGTTGGCTAAATGAGGAGTGCATGCAGCAGCGAAGCTACAGTAGGCCGGGGGGGGGGGGGGGCTCGAGCCCCTCCTGAATTTTATTGTTATTAGATTAATATTAAAAAGTTCACATAAATAATAAGGTCTCCTCCTTGCCTCGTTGGCAATAAGGCCTTAAACCCCTCTAGCGTGCGCTTTGTAATCGAGTTCGAAGCCTCTCAGACGTGGTTTTTTTTTGTTTTTCGCTTTTAAATCCGTTTTTCTACCACTAAGTGACTGGGTTCGAAGCCTCTCAGACTTGTTTTTTTTTGTTTTTTCTACCACTCAGTGACCGGGTTCAAGGTCTCTCAGACGTTTTTTTTTTTTTTTTTTTTTTTTTTTTTTTTTTTTTTTTTTTTTTTTTTTTTTTTTTTTTTTTTTTTCGCTTTTAAATCCGTTTTTCTACCACTCAGTGACCGGGTTCGAGGCCTCTCAGACGTGTTTTTTTTTTTGTTTTATCACTTTTAAATCCATTTTCCCTTTTTAGTTAGTTTTTTAGCGTCTAGTGTCCGAGATTGAAGCCTCATGTTATTGTTTTTCGCATTTTTTAATAAAAATATATTTGAAAACTGTTTTCTTTTCCCAGTGATTGAATTCGAGCCTTGTGTTTATAAAAAAAAATAATAAAAATAAAAATTGAGCCTTGTGAGGCGTATGTTTTTGTTTTTTCTTTTTTTAATAACTTTTTGTTTTTGTTTTAATTTCTTAGAAAACTTTTTTGAGTATGTAGGATAAAAGTGTTACTACTCTCATTGATTTAATACGTAGAAAACTATATTTTTCAAGGAAATAAAATTAAACCTATAATATTTTTAAATGCTACTAGATTGTTTTTTAATAATAAATTCTATTTGAAAAACTATAATTATTATGATTTTCATTTATACATATATATATATTTGTCTCTAATCCTCCTTGTATAAATGTTGGAAACATATTGACATTGTGTCTTTTTCTTAAATGGAAATTATTATCATTATTTTTACGAAATTTAATACAAATTTACTTCAAACTACCAAAATAAGTACTCATTTTAAGATTTATTGAAAGTACGTGGACTGAATTTAGACATTTTAAAGTATACAGACTAAAATGAAATGAGACCTAAAGTACATTGACCAAAATTGTATTTTAACCTAAAAAATGTTGATAATATTTTCTATTGAACAAACTAATATCAAAATATATCAAGGCCCCCTAAGATAAAGTTCTGGATTCGCCACTGAGTGCATGGGTTTAGTCATCATGCAATCCACCACCTAAAATTCAATTTCTTTTGAATTTAATTAATTCAATTGAAATTGAATTTTAGTTAGTTGATTTTAATTAATCAATAATCTGAAAATCTTTTTCCAATTTTGAATTTTCAATTTTAAAATAATTCATAATTAATTTAAAATGATTATTAATTAAATAATCAATTATATAATTAATTTAATATCTAATATAAAATTAATATTTTACTACCAATCCCGACCATTTCCGAAATGCAATTTCTCAACCATGAATCTCTATTCACGTGCTCTATATTTAAATCATATTTAAATATATTAAACTCTCAAAATTAGGTTTAACTAAAAACCTGACGTGGCGGTAATATCCAATACGACCAATATATTCCCTAAACCGAATTTGAACAATTCGAATTCTTTCCATCATATTGTTCCAAAGTTTATTCCTTAAGCTAGCAAGGGGACCTAATGAACCTACAGATCATGGGCTCCAACGATTCGAGATTTAATCGGCCAAACTCTTTTAACCTAGTTAACCAACATTGTTTAACTACCGAGTCACTCCACTATAGCCTAGTAGTTGCACTCTCCTCACTATAGATATATTTCTGTCCACTCGATATAACCATGATTAGTAAGTCAACTCTTCACAAGTCGTTTGTAACTATAGCTAGGTCAAAAGTTTGTTTTACCCCTATAACACTTCTTGATTCCTTAAGTCCACTGATCCTCTAATGAACATTTTGTTAATGGTCTAACCACTAACAGAGTCCCTCTCGGGCCAATGAGAGGGTGGGCCCCCTTGTTCAAGCCTCGGAGTCAACACTTAAGGGAACAACCTTTCTACTATCCCTAATGTGGGTAGGAGTGAATTCCATCTTGCAATACTATGTCCCCAGCTATTCATCCAGTCTTATCCCCAAAATGGTAGGCTTATTGAGCGTCGATGTTTGGCCACTCTCACCCATGCAGATCAAAGAATAATCCTGAACAAACAAGAGTTCATAGTAGGCTCAGGATTACGATCGAGTTACCTAGGTCATCGCATGAAATAGTCAGTCTTAGCAGTAAACGGTGTTATAAAGTAAGAGTGACTTATTTCTTGGTCTGTTCTTGTGTAAACTTCTTTTACAGAGGATGCTCCCACTCGCATGTCTCTACATGAACGATCCAGGATCACGTCGTTTGTCTTGTTCGCTAAGTAGGCCGCATCCATAGTGTGATCAGGATAAGATACCCGCCCTAATTATCCCTATACTATAAATCATTTAGGTTATATACTAGAACTTGATCCCTATCCATATTCATAATATAGTTCGAGTATTTCATATTATAACCAAGGATGTTTATCTATTGGATTTAGAGTACATAAACAAACAATTCACTGAATAACATCTTTATTGCAAAAGGATTACAAACTGAGTTTTAGGACATAAAACCCAACATGAACAAGGGCGCCTATCCTCTCCTGGCCCGAGAGGAACTGCTGTTTATTGGTTGGATCATAAACAGATTGTTCATTAGAGAAGTCAGTGGTACTTAAGAATCCAAAGGTAACCCAGAGGTAAAACCGTAATTTGACCTAGCTGGCGTTACGAACACTCGTGAATGATTGACTTACCGGTATTGGTCAATATCCGTGGACACATAAATATTCTACAGTGAGAAGAGTGCAGTTGTGGGTCTTTAGTGGAGTGACCCACAGTTAACGAATGTTGACTAAATTGGTTAATGAGTTTAGTCAATTAGTCTTGTATCGTTGGAGCTTCTGACATGTAGGTCCATTAGGTCCACCTGATAGCTCGTAAAGGGTTCTGAGATTAAATAGTCTTGAATATAATTTGAAGTGTGTTCAAATTCGTTAAGGGAATTTTATTGTGTTTGATAAAATTAATATAATGTATCAAGATACATTATAATATAAGTTTAATTAGTGAATTAAACTTTATAATATAAAATTAATTTAGGAGAGAATTGAATATTTGAAGGGGTTCAAATATTAAAATATGAATTAGATTCATATTGAAACTATATGTTATATTTAATGTGAATGAGATTCATATTAAAACTATAGTATATGAGAGAATTATTTGAATATGATTCAAATGTTAAATTAATTAAATATATGATATTTAATTAATGAATGAATTAATTGGAGAATTAATTTAATTTAATCAAATATGATTTAATTAAATTAATACTATAGTACATTAAAACTATAGGTTAAAAGTGAGAGATATTCATGACATAAATGAATGCATTAATTAAATATGATTTAATTAATTAATTTGATTAATTAATTAAAAGTTAATTTAATTTTAATTAAATTGGTTTTTGTAACTTCCCAGGGAGTTACAACCAATCTGGGAGTTATCTCAGTTAATTCCCCCTCACTTTTACGTTGGATAGACAGAGAACAAAGGGTGTTGGACAATTTTCCTCTCAATGGTTCATAATATTCTCTCCAACTCTCTCATGCTCCCAAGTGAATTTGACAGCAACACTTTGCTGTGATTTTCCCTAAATCAAGACTAGAACGAGATCCCACAATCTTTACTTCAGTAATCCAGAGGATAGCGGGTGATCCGATTGGTAGTGTTTGTGGGATAATCTCTCAGTACGTGTTTGGAGCATAGTGCATGCTGTGGTGAATCCTGATCTCCAACAAGTAAGTACAGATTTCTCTAAATAGTTTAGGGATATTCAACATGCTTAATCTGTGTTTTAGTTTTAGAATTATTCTAAAATTATAAGGCCAATGTATCGGTATTTCATATTAGCCCAATTAGCAATGTTTCGATCTGATATACGCTTCTGCTCAAAGGATTTTCATTTCTTCAAGAGGGTCCTTCACCCGACATGTTTAACAACATAAAAAAAAGTGTGTCGATAAAAACAAATTTTCTTGTAGTGTTATCTCTTTTTTTAGTCGCAATTTCAAAGAACACTATACTCAATAAATTTTATGAAATATTGTCATAATTTTGTATAAATGAGTTTTTGTTGTATATTGAATTTGAATTAGGATTTTGTAGAATGGACACTTTTTAAAAAATATATATATCTAAATGGTTATTTTGAAAGTAATAGGTCAAAGTAGATATTTCAAACGTATAGGAATCAAAATAGAAAAAAGATTAAAATATAAGAACCAAAATAGGTTTTTTTTAGAGATAGAACCGAAATAGAATTTAAACATTCTCAATAAAGAAATATATGCAAAAGGAGAAATAATATAGTATCTACATATTCTTCTATTGTAAAAAATAAGTGATAGTAACTAAATTATTGTTTTTTTTTTTTTGAGTACATAAACATTTGGGGGTGGGGGGTTTGAACCTCTGACCTCTTGTTTGAGGATATATGCCAATTACCGCTGAGCTATACTCGCTTTGGCAGTAACTAAATTATTGTTGAATTTTTGTTTAAATTTATTTTTCAAAAGAAGCTGGGCTAAAAATAAAAACAAAAGATTAAATTTGTATTTAAATTGTAATTATACAAAAATTGAAATAATATTTATATTGAAAACTGAAATTAATTTTTAAAAATGAATAAAAGAAACCAAGAATAATAATTAAATACCTATGAAGGAAGCAAATTAATATATATATATATATATATAACATTTTATATTTATGAAAATTTGCCAAGTTGTGCGCTTTGAGACTTAGGGGGTGTTTGGGGGGTTAATTGGAAAAAAAATACAGTTTAAAAAAAAAATTGGCAAAAACATGGTCTTTTGAAAAAAATTGGGAAAACCAGGCACATTTTTTGTCCTTATTTGAATCCGTGGCTTCAACCCACGTATTCAACTTTTTAGGGTTTTTTTTTTTAAATTTCAGATTTATTTATTTTTATTTTTTTATTTAATTTCATTCTGTTTTTTTTTAAAAGAAAATTCTTGGCTTCATTCCTTCTTGGTTTTTTCTTTTTACAAATTTTGAAAATTAATTTTTATTTTAATATTTTGTTTTTTTTTGTTTTTTAATGTTTTTATCCTATAAATCAAATTATTGGAATAAATAAGAAAAAAATTAGATGTTTTTTAAAAAAATCTAAGAATAAAAACACTCTCATTTCTTCGAATTTGAAAATTAGGCATATAGACACTATTTTTACATATAGGTTTTTTTGTTTCGTTATCTACTATATTTTCAAAATTCAAGTCAAATTTTGAAAATTAAAAAGAAAGTAGCTTTCAAAAACTTGTTTTTTGTTTTTTAGAATTTGACAATAAATTTATATGTTTCTTAAGAAAGATTACCATGGTAAAGAAATGAGAAAAAAACAAACACATTTTTTAAAAATAGAATAGTTATCGAAATGATAGAGTGGTTGTGGTCAAGTTTTTTTTTCCTCATTAATTTGAATAAAAATCTTTAGTCAACTTCTGTTAGTTGAGCCATCCGTAGCTGTACTCAAAACTGATAGTAGATATACAGTTTAATAACAGTTAATTAATTAATCATAAAAGTATTAAAAAATTAGTAAATATGAAAACCAAACAATTAATGTTTGAAAGGTTCGTGAATTCAATTTAATACATTGGAATTTTATCGCCTTCTTAATTAAAAAAAATCTAATTTTATTCTTATTTATCCCAATTTTTCTTGTCCCACTAATTTTTTATGTATCGATTTTTACTAGTATAATTTATTTAAAAAAAATACTTGGTAAAAATTACGAATCGAAATGTGAAGTGATTGAAAATGTATCAATAATGTTGTAAATTTAGAAGGATAATTTTCCAATTATAATTATGTTATCAATTATAATATTCCAATAATTTGATTTATAGAATAAAAACATTAAAAAACAAAAAAAAATATTAAAATAAAAATTAATTTTCAAAATTTGTAAAAAAGAAAAAACCAAGAAGGAATGAAGCCAAAAATTTTCTTTTTAAAAAAACAGAATAAAATTAAAAAAGAAAAAAGAAAAAAGAAAATGAAATCTGCAATTTTTTTTTAAAAAAATAATAAAATTAAAAAAAAAAAAACCTAAAAAGTTGAATCCGTGGCTTCAACCCACGGATTCAAATAAGGACAAAAAAAGTGCCTGGTTTTCCCAATTTTTTTCAAAAGACCATGTTTTTGCCAATTTGTTTTTTAAACTGTATTTTTTTTCCAATTAACCCGGTGTTTGGGGATAGGGTGTGGGTTTTGGAAGTGGAGAGTTGTGAAATAGGGTGAGTTGTGAAATTTGTGGAGTTGTGAAGTTTGTGTTTGGGGTGCTGATTTTCTGAAGTCTGAGTTAGGAAGTCTGTATTTGGGGCGTTGATTTCTGAAGTCTGTGTTTGAGGTGCTGAGTTCTGAAGTCTGAGTTTCTGATTTTTTTTTAATTTTTTTTATCAATGTTATACAATTCTTCTAAAATTAATAAATTAAAATTTTCTTTCCATTAATTGTAGATTTGTGATTTTGACTCACAATTTTGATCAAAAATCCCAAAAAATAAAAAAACAAAAAAATAAAAAAACATTTTCCATTCTTCAATTTTTTCCACAATATGGTTACATTACCTACATCTGTTGTAAACATGGTTCTGAAGTCTGAGTTGCCGTTTTTTTTTTTTTTTTTTTTTTTTTTTTTTTTTTTTTTTTTTTTTTTTTTTTTTTTCTTCAGTGTTATACAATTCTTCTAAAATTAAGAAATCAAAATGATCTTTCCATTAATTGTAAAATTGGAATTTTAAGTCACAATTTTGACCAAAAGTTAAGAAAAAGAAAGAAATTATTTTCCATTATTCAATTTTCTACAAACTCGTTACATTGTCTATATTTGATGTAAACATAGTTTTGAAGTCTGAGTTTCTGATTCGGTTTTTTATTTTTTTTTCGAGTTTATACAATTATTCTAGAATTAAGAAATTACAATGTTCTTTCTTTCCATTAGGTTTGCTAAAACTTGGATTTTTAGTCACACTTTTGATAAGGAATCCAAAATTTGAGGAGAAAAAAATAAATCATTTTCCATTCTTCAATTTTTTTCCACACTTATTACATTTCCAATCTTCGTTCTGAACATAGATATTGACAAAGCAGACGGTCGAAAAATAGACCAAATTATTAAAAAATTAAAGCACATGTCAGATGTTTGTGTTGAAAAGGAGATAAGTAAATGAGAATATGAAACAAGAATAGACAAATGAGCAGAGACCATACAATATTAGAGAAATAAAATTAACTTTGTTATTGGTACATATTACACGAAAGAAATATTACTTAGTTACAGCACAAAATTCGTACATTGATTTTCATATGTATCAGTAAGTTTAGGATCAACCCTCTACAAAAAATTGAGAACGAGTTGACAATATTACATTCAACAAAAAAATTATCATAAGTCAGTCAAAAGTACACATTTTCATAATTACAGAAGGAAAGTCAGCTTGGAGGAAAGTCTGGTAGGCAATCACCGGCGTTCGTTCAGTAGTCCTAGGAGAAATCAAAGAAAAAAATAAAGGTGACCGGCCTCAGGAGCAATAGTGTCAAGCACTTTATTTTTCCATAAAAACAGAAAAACCAATAATAGGAAGAAAAAAAGTTTCAAAAAATGGTGAAGATAATTAAATTGAAGACCTCAATTTAAAAAGAAAACAAATCATGTGTATCAAAAACAGAATACAATCCATAAAAGGAAATCAGATGCAGAATAAGTCAAATATAAACTGTACAACCAACATTAGGAACAAAAGAAAGAGAAGCAACCTTACGGGCAGAAGGGAATTGCAATGGAAAATGAATTCAAAAGAAATAGAACCAAGCAAAGCAAATGTATTCACAATGGTAGTTAGAATGAAAAATATATATGGTCAGCATGAAAACGAAGACAGAAAGCACATTATCAGCATCAGATACATCCCAAAGTCAAAAAACATTGACATCACCATGATCATGACCAACACAGATTAACAGTTAACAATAATATGGACAAAAATCAATAGCATGAAGATGGTGTATAAAAATTTATGAAAAGTAGCATCATATTCATCAACACAACATAAGAAACAAATTAAGTAACACATAATGGACAGAAGAAAAAATTGAACAAGGAAGAAAAAAGTATCCAACGAATAAATGTTAGAACACAGAAAAAAAACGAATAAATGTTAGAACACAATTTGAACAGTGAAAAAATTGGGGGGTAGTACAAAATAAAAAACCGAAGAACACAGATTATTTACCAGAAAATCAGAAGAGCACAAATAAGTGTTAGAACACAGAAAATAAGCAGCAAGATGATTGATCATGATAAATAGGCACGGATTATTTACCAAAAAAAAGGAAAACGCTTGCATGCATGAGAGGAACATCATCGACTGGTCACCAAAGGGGAAGAAGACTTACCTCTCTTCCCACCCCTCACCTGGCTCCAAACACCTACGAGGCGGATCCCAACATCGACAGCCGCGACAAGGAGAAGCGACATGGGGTGGGATCTGAACAAAAACGAAGGAAGAAACCATATGTTAGGGTCAGATCCGTGAAGATCCAAAACAAGGGACCAAAAGAAATAAGAAGGGTACATCGGATTTGCGAAGAGGGAGCAAGGAGAAGACAGATCTGAGAGGGGGATCATATATCTCAACTCCTTTTTCCCTCCGAAACCGAAGACCAGACATGCAATCGAAGACGCGAGGTTAAGAAGCGAGAGAACGAGGAAAAAATCAGAAAAAACCCAAACGACCTCACCTCCAAACCGCCATCCGACGACAAAAGGTACAACGGAAGGACAGAAGTAAGTAAAAGGAAGAAGACAAATAACCTTAGTCGAGAGAGAGAACGATCGCCACAGAGAACACGAGATGGAGGAAGGAAAAACAATGGAGAGATCTGCGAAGTTGGAGCAAGTGGGAAACAAAAACGGCGCCAGATGGATTTGGGAAGTGGGGGGTTACAAAAAAACCCTAACCACGTTTTTAGAAAAACGTGGGCCCAAACGCAGGTATATCCGTTTTTTAAAAAACGGGCTTCTGAAGTTGGTGCCCCAAACGACCCCTTAGGGTTCTGACACATGGACTTTAGTCCTCACGTAGATCCGGCCATGTCCGATCCAAATAGTGAAAAAATTTTGAAAAAAATATTTTAATGTTTTCATGTACTAAAAAAAAAAAAATAATAAAAGTGTATCCGGGTTTTAAATTTGAAATTTTAAAATGTAGAATTATATAGAAAAAAAAAGTAAAAACTTTAATACATATAGTATTTTGGGTCATAAATTCAATTCATATTTATTAAATTAAAATATGCATAACATAATGTATTATAAATGATATGATATTGTAAAATAATAATTATACAAATTTTATAATAGGAAACATGTTTATAAATTAATTAATAATAATAATTTAGGATTCAACCTAATATTTTGTTAGTAACTACAACTAGTTTTATGGTTTATAAATATACGATCAAACACATTTTGAACAATTGTTTAAATTAGAATTCTATTTCTAAATTTGCTACCAAACACATATCTGAAAACATAAAATCCAACTTTAATTTGTTTTCATCGAATCTCTTGTTTTCAAATCACCAACCAAACACACCCTTAATTGCTCTAACATTCCATTTGTTATTTCAAATCTCTCACTTGGAGTAGAACTTTATTTAAAATTTATATAGAAATTAAATACATGTGTACATCTTCATAGAACTTCAATCTTCAACCGAAGACCAGACATGCAATCGAAGACGCGAGGTTAAGAAGCGAGAGAACGAGGAAAAAATCAGAAAAAACCCAAACGACCTCACCTCCAAACCGCCATCCGACGACAAAAGGTACAACGGAAGGACAGAAGTAAGTAAAAGGAAGAAGACAAATAACCTTAGTCGAGAGAGAGAACGATCGCCACAGAGAACACGAGATGGAGGAAGGAAAAACAATGGAGAGATCTGCGAAGTTGGAGCAAGTGGGAAACAAAAACGGCGCCAGATGGATTTGGGAAGTGGGGGGTTACAAAAAAACCCTAACCACGTTTTTAGAAAAACGTGGGCCCAAACGCAGGTATATCCGTTTTTTAAAAAACGGGCTTCTGAAGTTGGTGCCCCAAACGACCCCTTAGGGTTCTGACACATGGACTTTAGTCCTCACGTAGATCCGGCCATGTCCGATCCAAATAGTGAAAAAATTTTGAAAAAAATATTTTAATGTTTTCATGTACTAAAAAAAAAAAATAATAAAAGTGTATCCGGGTTTTAAATTTGAAATTTTAAAATGTAGAATTATATAGAAAAAAAAAGTAAAAACTTTAATACATATAGTATTTTGGGTCATAAATTCAATTCATATTTATTAAATTAAAATATGCATAACATAATGTATTATAAATGATATGATATTGTAAAATAATAATTATACAAATTTTATAATAGGAAACATGTTTATAAATTAATTAATAATAATAATTTAGGATTCAACCTAATATTTTGTTAGTAACTACAACTAGTTTTATGGTTTATAAATATACGATCAAACACATTTTGAACAATTGTTTAAATTAGAATTCTATTTCTAAATTTGCTATCAAACACATATCTGAAAACATAAAATCCAACTTTAATTTGTTTTCATCGAATCTCTTGTTTTCAAATCACCAACCAAACACACCCTTAATTGCTCTAACATTCCATTTGTTATTTCAAATCTCTCACCTGGAGTAGAACTTTATTTAAAATTTATATAGAAATTAAATACATGTGTACATCTTCATAGAACTTCAATCTTCAACCATTTGAAATCTTATTGCCATAAGATTATAAAAGAATAGCTAATTAATTTGATGCATTAACATCAAATACTGTTATTGGACTCCTCACTTTATGTTCACCATCATCCCATACCAAAGAAGCTGATGCAATGCTCTTGCTAATTCTCCCTTTCATTGTAAGTTCAAACTTTTTCTCCTCTCCAAAAGCCTTAAATGAAAGAATAGAAGGCTTCACCGTAATTTTAAGCCCTAAAGGAGCAATGATGGTGGCTTTGTATGTGGAACTTGTTGACCCAACATTTGTGACCCTTCTTCTATAAATTTGGTTGATGGGTTTTGAGATGGAAGTGGAAAGAGCAAATGAAGGATAGTTTAGATCAAAAACCGTGTTTGAATTGTTTAGAGAACAAATGCTATTATCGTTGGAGACTCGTTGGAGCAACTCAGTGCTATAACCTTGGCCACATAGAAATTCTATGTAGTCAATTTCGGTAGCATTGTAGATCAATCCAGGATTTATTGCCTTTAGTGGATTTATATGGCCAGCGTGCCATATGCAAATTCTGCATCTGGGTTACGCTTAGCTTCCATGGGAAATGCTGCATATGGATTCATCATGGTCAGTTTCGTTTTATGACAATATAAGAAAATGGGTTTTATGTAAGAATATCACAACTTTTTGGAAAAAAATTGTAAACGATAGTATTAGCATTGAAGTTCCGTTAAGTACCTGTTGTCATAAGAGCTGATTTGAGTGTTAAAATTAGTGCAAACTTGGTAGGCAAGTAGTTTGATTTAGCTAATTTACTTGTGTAGAAAGTAATGGTTAGTGGCATTTATTTAGGATAGTGGCTTCTAATTTGGAGGGATGTGACTTAGTAAGGTTAATTGAAGAGATTTTCAAGGTTAGTGGGTTAGTGGGTGTCCATTTTACTTTCCTATAAATTCGTGTAAGTTTTTCATTTCAATGCATCACAACTCAATTTGATTCACTTCCTTCTTGCAATTTCTATCTTGTTTCCACTATTTGTTCTTTTTGTTTACATGGTATCAGAGCATCCAGGTTCTTTATTTCGTGTTTGAGTCTTATACTCAGTGAAAATGAATGGTGGAAACAATATTTGTGTGGACAAGCTTACCAGTGATAATTATAGCTATTGGAAGCTATGTATGGAAGCTTTTCTACAAGGACAAGATTTGTGGGATCTTGTTTCCGGTGATGATACTGAAATTCCAAGAGATACTTTGGAGAATGTTGAGGCACGGAGGAAGTGGAAGGTCAAATGTGGCAAAGCTTTATTTGCTTTGCGAACTTCTATTGGCAAGGAGTATATTGAGCATGTTCGTGATGTGAATTCTCCAAAGCAAGTGTGGGAAACGCTTGAAAGATTGTTCGCTCAAAAGAACACAACAAGGTTGCAGTATTTGGAGAATGAACTTGCCGGAACTATTCAAGGCAACTTGTCAGTTTCAGAATATTTTCTAAAAGTTAAGACTTTGTCTTCTGAAATTACAGAATTGGACAAGACGGAGCCTATTAGTAATGCTTGGTTACGTCGGTATCTTATTCGTGGACTGCGAAAGGAGTTTATGCCATTTATTTCTTCTGTCAAGCGTTCTTCAAATGATAGCAAGGATTCCAAGGTTGAAGGGCAGTCCAAACATGATTGTCGGGCGAAGGTGGTGTGTCATCGTTGTGGGAAGTCAGGTCATATTAGACCAAATTGCCGGGTGAATCTCAAAGAAGCAGAAGCAAATGTTGTACAGGAAAGTAACAAACCTGAACAACTTACTTGGGAACAATGCTTGTCAATTGAAACTTTTGATCAACCCATTAATCTGCATGCTAATGCTTCTATAGATTATGATGAGGATTGGATTATTGATTCTGGTTGTTCTCATCATGCTACTGGAAATGTTTCTCTTCTCTCTGATGTCCATACCCATCAGGGAAAAAGAGTTATTGCAACGGCCGATAATTCCTTACATCCTGTTGTTGAAGAAGGGTGTGTTAATGTTAAGGATGATGCACCAAATGTTGCTGGTGTTTCTCTTGAAGATGTTTATCATGTTCCAGGTCTAAAGAAGAATTTGGTTTTGGTCTCTCAGATTGCTGATTCTGGGAGGTATGTTCTCTTTGGTCCAAATGATGTGAAAATTGTTTCTAATATTAAGCAATTTGAAGCTGATGTTTTATTAACTGGAAAGAGGAAAGATTCTCTCTACGTTTTGTCTGCAAGTGATGCTTATGTTGAAAAGACAGGTCAGAATGATAGTGCAGCACTTTGGCATGCTCGATTAGGCCATGTTGGTTATCAGTTACTACAAAGAATTTCTATGAAAAAGCTTCTTGACGGTGTTCCTCTCTTTAAGGAAATTCATCACGATGTGGTTTGTCCTGGTTGTCAATTTGGGAAATCACATCGTCTTCCTTTCCCAAATTCAAATAACAGGGCTGCTGTTACATTGCATTTGGTTCATTCAGATTTGATGGGGCCAACTAGAACACCCAGTTATTCTGGTTGTCGTTATGTGATGGTTTTTGTGGACGATTTTTTCTCGATTCACGTGGGTGTATTTCTTGAAAGCTAAAAGTGAGACTTTCTCCAAGTTTGTCCAGTTCAAGGAGCAAGTGGAAAATGAATTTATGCTGCCAATAAAGTGTCTTCGCACAGATAATGGGGGAGAATACATGTCTGATCAATTTCAGAATTATTGCAAAGAGCATGGAATTCAACGCCAAATGACATGTCCTGACACTCCACAACAGAATGGAGTTGCTGAACGTAAATTAGCACATCTTACATCTATGTGCTTGTGTTTGTTGCATGCAAAGAACCTTCCAAGGGAGCTTTGGGCCGCAGCTATTCAGTCAGCTTGTCACGTCATAAACCGTCTACCTCCATGGACGGGATCGAATATGTCTCCTTTTGAGGTATTATATCGTCGTAATCCTAATGTGAGTTATCTTCGAGTTTTTGGGTCAATTTGTTATGTTCATGTTTCAAAAAATAAGCGTACTAAACTTGACCCAAAGGCAAGACGTTGTATTTTTGTTGGATATGATACTCACAGGAAAGGATGGAAATGTATGGATCCAAGTACAAGAGAAGTTGTTGTTTCTCGAGATGTGGTATTTGATGAAGTTTCGTCACATCAAATGGATACAAGTTCAAAGAAAGGTGTGGTTGATTTATCGCCTTTCTTTACTGATGATGCCTCAAATGAAAAGGAGATCAATACCAGTATTGGAGAATATGATCAAAAAGATCAAGATGCAGAGACTGTTGTTCGAAGATCTTCTAGGCAAAGAACACGACCCAGTTATTATCTGATTATGAGGTACAGTTAAATAACTGTTCAATTGTATCTTGTTTTTTGATGGGTGATATTTGTGAAGGTGAACCCAAGTCTTATAATGAAGTTAGAGATGTTCTTGAATGGGAAGAAGCAATGAAGGAGGAAATCTCGGCTCTAAACAAGAATGACACTTGGGAACTTGTTCCAAAGCCGAAGAATGTTGAGTTAGTTACTTGTAAATGGGTTTACAAGTTAAAGAAAAAGTCGGATGGTACTATTGACAGGTATAAAGCTCGTCTTGTTGCTCGTGGTTTTTCACAACAATATGGTCTAGATTATGAAGAGACATTCAGTCCTGTTGCTAAAATGGTAACTATTCGAACAATTATTTCATTAGCTGCTTACAAAGATTGGAAATTATGGCAGTTAGATGTGAAAAATGCTTTCCTTTATGGAGAGTTAGATCGAGACATTCTTATGGAACAACTTACAGGTTTTGTTTCCAAGGAGTCTCCAAATTATGTGTGTCGACTCAAGAAGGCTTTATATGGTCTTAAGCAAGCTCCCCGTGCTTGGTATGGTAAAATTGCTCAATATCTTGAGTTTTGTGGGTTCAGGTCTTCAAGTGCAGATTCAAGTCTGTTTGTTAAAAAGACAACTTCAGTATGTACAATGCTTCTACTATATGTTGATGACATGATCATAACAGGTGATGATGAAGTTGAAATTAATAGTCTTCGAGATGCGCTGTCAATTCGTTTTGAAATGAAGAGTTTGGGTGAAGCAAGATGTTTTCTTGGCTTGGAGGTTGAAAGGTCAGATGGATACTTTGTCTCACAGAAAATATATGCAGCAAGTTTATTAGATCGTTTTGACATGAATGAGTCAAAACCAATGACTACTCCTATGGAGCCATCCTTGAAGTTGACTAAAGAAGAAGGAAAACGATTGGCAAATGCAACACTTTTCCAACAACTTGTTGGTAGTCTAATTTATTTAACTATCACAAGACCTGGCATTTCTTATTCTGTAGGTGTTGTTGCTCAATTTATGGATAAGCCATGTGAAGCTCATTTAGTTTCTGCAAAGAGAATTCTTCGATATGTTAAGAGTACCTTATGTTTTGGCTTGTTGTATAAACAAGCTAAATCTTTCGTGTTAAGCGGTTTTGTTGATGCAGACTGGGCTGGTGATGTAAATGACAGACGTTCCACAACTGGATACTGCTTTAATCCAGGCTCAGGGGCTATTTCATGGTGCAGTAAGAAACAAGCTTCTGTTGCTCTTTCAAGTTGTGAAGCAAAATATGTAGCAGCTACTATGGCTACTCAAGAATGCATTTGGCTAAAAAGACTCATGGCAGAAATTTTTTCCAATTTGGACTATCCAGTTTGTATTTTTTGTGACAACGAAAGTGCAATCAAGCTTGCAGGGAATCCAGTGTTTCATGCTCGTACAAAGCACAATGAAACTCATTTTCATTTTGTTCGAGAGAAAGTTTTGACGCAAGACATCAAATTACAGAAGATACATTCCAAGGAGCAAGTTGCTGATATATTTACCAAGGCTCTTGGTAAATCCAAGTTTGAAGAACTCAGGAGTGCACTCGGTGTTGTTGATCGTATGTTTGCACTAAGGGGGAGTGTTAAAATTAGTGCAAACTTGGTAGGCAAGTAGTTTGATTTAGCTAATTTACTTGTGTAGAAAGTAATGGTTAGTGGCATTTATTTAGGATAGTGGCTTCTAATTTGGAGGGATGTGACTTAGTAAGGTTAATTGAAGAGATTTTCAAGGTTAGTGGGTTAGTGGGTGTCCATTTTACTTTCCTATAAATTCGTGTAAGTTTTTCATTTCAATGCATCACAACTCAATTTGATTCACTTCCTTCTTGCAATTTCTATCTTGTTTCCACTATTTGTTCTTTTTGTTTACAGAAAGGATTTAACATATGCAGCGACTGCAGTGGCATGTGGGCAAGCCATTGAAGTTCCTGAGATGATATTATAAAGAGTCTTTCTATTATCGTTTCGAGCTCGTGAGGGTGAAGCTATTGGAGACCACGCTGCAAGGATTTCAACTCCTGGACCAGACAAATCTGGCTGCAATTCAACACCAAACAAAAATGTAGTAAAAAACCTCACTTTCTTAGGGGAAAAAAATTGAATTCAAAACTCAAGTTTATTGCTTTGAAAATGTGATCTTAATTACCTTAAGAATGTTAGGGGTTAGTGGATTTGGACCCCTTGAAGAGAAGGATGCAACAAAAGGAGTTGACTTATGTTTCCCTTCTTTGCTCATATAGTGGCAGTTGGAAGACTGTAATCATGTAATTAATTAATTCATCTTCTATTTAAAAAAATGGTAAATTAAAAGAGTTTATTATACAAGAAAAAAAAATAGAAAAAAGGTAGTGGTTTAAATCTTATTTTAGTCCTATAATAAAAATAAAATCAAATACAATAACTAAGGTCCCGTTTGATAACCATTTGGTTTTTGGTTTTTCAAAATTATGCTTGTTTTCTCTCAATTTCCTTACCTTAGTTTTCATTTTGGTTGAGGAGACATTAGAGTTCTTAGCCAAATTCCAAAAACAAAAACGAGTTTTTGAAAACTATTTTATTTTTTTTGTTTTCAAAATACGACTTGGTTTTTGAAAACATGGAAATGATGTAAGTTCAAAACCAAAGAAATGGATAGGTGAAAAGAGTATTTACAAGCTTATTTTTCAAAAACAAAAAACCAAAAACGAAATGGTTATCAAATGGGGCCTAAATTATTTTGGTTTAAATCTCATGATTTTAGGGTTTAGGGTAAGTTAAAAATATTTTATCATACCATAGCTCGCATTAAAAGAAAAAGTAGAACAAAGAAAATAGTGTAAATAATTTTAATTTAAATTTCATTTTCGCCCTTAATTTTTTTTTTTAAAAAAGTTTATATTTATCTTGTATGAGCTATCTTATATCATATATTTCTTATCCCATCTTTGTTTAGCTTGTGAAGAATTTTTTTCCCATTCCTTCTCTCATTCTCCATCTAAATTAACGGAATTTTCCATCCCATTAGAGTGGGTTCCCACAGGGACGTGGACGTCCCTACTTAATTATATGACACTAGTACATGTTCATATTAGCATGTTAGATACACATACTTGAAGTTGTACCTCATTTCTTCGTCAAAAATTCAAGTTAAATGGATGGAGTATAATTACCTATGGGTTAAATTGATGTAAGAGGAAATTAGAGGACCATGTTTGAGGCAATGTGAACAGCAGGCAAGGGATAAGAGAAAAAGTTTGGTCTTTTGGAGATTGGTCTTGCATTATAACACCAGCTGCTCCTGCTTCTAAAACCCCTACTCTTGTTGGAAGTAAAAAGGAATCACAAACAACAATTTTACCCTTCAACAACTTCTTGTCCACTGAGTTCCCCAAGCATAACCTATTTCACAGAACAAAAACAAGCCATAACTATTAAAATTAAACGGGTCGAAGTAATCACCCGAAAAAAAACGTTGTTGTAAAGGAGAAATTATTAGGTGTTCTCGATGCAATGAGAGAGAGAAATTGTAAAAATATCTCGATTTTGTATTCAACAGGTATTGGGAGTAGACAAAATTTGAAGATAGTTCCATATTTATATAATATTATGATCAAAATTTTCCTATTTGAGCTATATATACTTACATATATGCGTGGTTTTACTTTCGGTCTTTTTCTAAAAGATCGATCATATCGATAGAAATGTTGTTTTTATTTATGTATCATCGATATATATATGTACTACTCTTGTTGCAAATTCACAATATTGAAGTACCTCGATCTAGATTGGTTGAAGCGTGTAGTAACATTTGGTATATCTCCCGCGTAAACTAATGGATATCGTCTTCCTTTGAGATCAAATGTATTGATGGAGACTCCCTTCTCACAAAAGAAATGAAAGATAATATTATTAGCTTCATAAATTTTGTTTCTTTGAAACCAAATTTGTAGAAAAGAAATGTGCCTCACATTGAAACTTTGTCCATCTCCAAGTTCAAGTCTGGTCAAGAACTTCCTATCAGTTGTACTGGCGGCCACTGCTAGTGACCATGGCGAGAAGTTTGTAATTGTTAAAGGTCTTGGGCCACTGTTTCCGGCTGACATTGATGTGAGGATTCCCTTCTTCATTGCATGGAAAGCTCCGATGGCTATAATGGCTATAGGGTCATTGAAGTAATCTCTTGCCGAATTTCCCCCGGCGGAGATGGTCGCGATGGCGTATAGTCGATTGCAGCAAGAATATCGGCATCGGAGCAAGTGTCGGACCAACAAATCTTGTAAACAGCAATGCGTGCCGATGGCACTCCTCCCCTTGCCATGCCGGAGCCGAGCCCGAAGAAACTTGCTTGTCTGACCAACCCACCGGCCACTGTTGATGCTACATGCGCCCCATGGACGTTCGAATCTCTCGGACCTCTTATGTCATTTTTTGGATATTTACCATCACTGCGATATGATCGAGCTCCGATGATTTAACTGCAAAGAACATTGGATATTGAGTTAAAATAATTAAGTCATTCTTCCATAATCAATGTGAAAAATCGTTGAGGATCCCACATTAAAAAGATCAGTGGAGACCTCACGATTTATACGATACATGAGTTATACTCTATTCATTGTCAATTGGTTTTGAGATAGAATCTCATGTTTATCTAATATGGTATCTGTTATGGGTGAATTTGGACCTAGTTCTAAAGAAAGTCAGAATGATAAAAGTCCAGAGGAGAAACAAGCCTACGGAGGCCTATTGGACCCGAATCAATCTCTGGGGTTATTCCCTCCTTATTCCCTCCCCTAAGGAAGGGGAAAACCCTAATTTCAACTATAAATAGAAGAAACTAACACCATGGTGGGGGGACTCAACTAGGTATTGAATCTTCTCCCTAATTCTTAATTTACTTGTTTCCCTTAGGATCTCCCAACTGACTTAAGCATTGAAGTCGGTGTGGTAAGCACCACACTGGTGCACAGTTTTCTCTTATTTTGGCATCAACAATATCAGAGTCCATAAAATCCAAACGAGTATTTGGTCCAAAGTAAAAGAAAAAATCCGATCCAAGAATTGTAAACCTAAAAAGATGCACTTGAAGAGACATGTTTGAGGATGGAAACGTACTTGTTGCAAGAGAAGTTGGATGAGACTTGGCAACTGCCCTTCCACTTGGTTGGCGGCGGACCGTATCCTTGGTCAAGGAAGCTAGGAGATTCTGGCCAAATACCAGTGTCAAGTACTCCAACAATGATGTCGCTTTCAACTGATGGAACTCGACTGACTTGTTCGGAGAAACCCATGAAGTCCCATGATCTTGTCGTGTGAAGTTCTTTTCTTCCATTCACGAATACTGAGATTACACCTTCCATTTCTGAAATTGAAAGTGTGCAATTGTGTTCATCGAAATGGAAAACGAGCTCAAAATTTGGAGAAGAAAATGAAAGGTGCTTTACCAGAAACTTTTTGTGCTTCAGCTTCAGTTAACTTCACAACGAAACCATTGAAACTTCTCTTGTAGCTGTGGAGTAGAGAGTTTGGAGCAAAAGTGCTGGAAAAACAAAGCTTTCTTCATGTTAAAACACTTTGTGTTGTTGATTTTTCTACCAATCTAATCCTAACGTTTAGGTTAAATTATCAAAAATACTTCTGAACTATAAGATTTGGTTTCAATTATATCCACGAACTTTCAAAAGTTTCATTTTAGTCCTTGAAGTTTGTTTCAAAATGACCATTGGAGACATTTTTTGTTAAATTTATTAACAAAAAATGATGTGTTTGCTTGTGTTTTTTTCCACGTATGTGTTCATATCTATTCACATAAGTAACAATACATATGCAAACACGTTATTTTTCGTCTATGAATTCAACGAAAGAAAGCCTACAAAGGTCATTTTGAAACAAACTTCAAACTTTAAGGGTTAAAATGAAACTTCTGAAAATTCAGAGGTATAATTTAAACAACCCTATAGTTCGGGGATATATTTTTGATAATTTAACCTAACATTTAAGTTTGATATAACAATATAATAATAATGAATCACCATAAAATTACCTGCCAATGGCTTCTTGAAGCATCCTTATGTGATGAGAAGAAGTTGCAATCTTGTCTTTTAAATGATTTCCCATGTATACAATATATGTCTACATATAAACAAAATTACATCATCATATTATAATCCATAGAGATGAAAAAAGAAAATCTAAAAGATCATTAAGATTTATTACCAAAATTTTAAAGCTCATGCCAGAACAAGTGAAAGAGAAATTGTTTAGGGTATTTTTAAACAGTTTATATTTTATAATTGTGGTATATATATATTCGGTGCTTATTTGATTTCTCTTCGATGTTCAAATTTATGTATAGAACCATTTAAAGTATATAACAATTTATATAATGTAAGTTTATATAAACAATTTTAACACCACCTTTAGGCAATAGTTTGTACAACCAAACTTGTCCTCTCTAACCTTTACATCGTTTTTCGTGAAATATGTTAGAGTTTTATATCAGATTATATATTTCTATGTATACTATAAATAACGGTGTATATATAATATATATATCAGATTATATATTTATGTGTTCAATATACTGCATAGTATTCATTTCCAAGTTAAAATTTGAAGTGTCAATTATATATAATATATTTTATCCTAAATAACAAAAAAAAAAGTATGAAACAAATAAATTAACAAAATGACATTTGAAAATATATACTCGATATATTTGTTCATTGTTAACATCATCTTATTGACAAATATATATACTTGGTCATATATTTTTTCCAAAAAAAATTGTATACTGAAAAATTAAAAAACAAACAAACAAACACACACAAAAGGATTTCTATATATTTTTCAATATGCCAAAACACTCAGAAAACGGAGTATATGAACTACTCGAGTCGTGGGTATAAAATTCTTTCCAATATAAAAAATTATGTATATGAGATTATATAATAAGTGTTTATACATTAATACGGTATATATTTATCATTCGTAGAAGTTATGATACAATATACAACCTGATATATATTTATTATTATGACGTTTTACTTATGAACTAAATATATACAATGATGAATATATTATATAATAGGTTCGATATATTGATTATATATTATAATGCATGATATATATTTATTATTTGAAGAAATATTACATTCTACTGTTAATTGAGTGGTTAGACGTAAATAAAGGTTAATGTAAACTAATATATAGAATTAGAAACATCTTATGTCATTGGATATTAATTATAACAAAATTGAAAAAAAAAGAATGAAAATCATACATAATCCAAGCAGTTTGAAGAAATAAAAAAAAAAAAAAAAGAAAGAAAGAAAATTTATAAACATATCCATTAAAAATAAAAATTACTATTTGAAGTTGCTTGATCAAATAAAAAAAATTAAAAAAAAAGTATGACAGAACCAATTGAGATCAAACTTTTGTTGAATTTTTTTTACGGCCTGATAGCGAGCATAGCTAGCTAGTTTTCCCTAATTAATTTATCTAGTCTTTTATAATTTATTGGCCAAAATGATGCGTTTTTGTGTTGTTTTTGTAGGAAATAAATATTTGAGCTAATTGCGTGTTCGGGACATGAAAAAGGGCTAAAAGATCGAAAAAGGATCAAGTTGGAAGAAGTCAAATTCAGCCCAGCTGATTAAAAAAAAAAAAAAAAAAAAAAAAAAAAAAAAATTCATAGCGTCGCGACGCTCTAGACAAATTTTCCAGATTCGCGGTATCGCGACAGCGTCGCGACGCTGTCCATAGCGTCTCGACGCTATCGACAGATTTTCTTTAAATTCCTCTTTTCAGCTACGGATTAGGGGAGTCCAATTGGTGAGATTTTAGCCCTAATTTCGACTAGAGACCTTTTGTGGGAGCTAAAGGCAAGGCCAAGGAGCGGGAATCAAGCGAGAAGACGTGGAGATCGTGACGGGGACGTGCGGTGTCGGCGGATTCGAGTTTTCCTTTCTCTTTCCCTTAATTCTTGTAGTATTTATGGCTTTTCTTGCAATTAGTGTTTGTGGTTTAAAGACTATGAATTGCTAGTTGTTTGTCTTAGGGATTGATGTAGTTGTTTTAGGTTGTTGGATTGATTTGTGGTATGAATATGCATTTATTTTACCTATGCAATTATGGTTAAATGCTTTCAATTACTTGATCACTAGTTGAATGATTTGAGTGTTGAATCTTGCTCGGGAGAGGGGATTTGGCCTAAGACTTACTTTATTTAATTGCATGACTAAAGTAGAAATTCTAAGTTTGTGACGGGATTTGGAATAACTTTAGAAGTTGCTTGAAGAACTAAACTCAAAGCCTTGCATGTTAATGAACTTAGATAGGGATATCAAGTTGGTTGCATGCATGAGAATCAATTATGCTCGGGAGAGATAGTTGTGATAAAAGGTTCCTAGACTTGGTTGAATAATTGCATGCTAAATTCATCCCATTAATTTATCCTCAATCTCAACAATGAAATCAATTCTCTAAGAGTCTTTCCATTTGAGTCTCCACCTTTATTTTATGCTTTTTGTCTTTAGATTTATCTTTTATCATTGAGTTTTGCTCCCTAAATAAAATTGGACAAAAGTATTCACGATACTTAATTTGCTAGAAAACCAATCCAGAGGACGACACTCGTTTTACACGAAAACACTATATTATTACTTGACCCGTACACTTGCGGTAGGAAAAGTCCACATCACGGCCGGCAATGAAAATGGAGTTGTAGATGAGATTCTTCGAATGGACAACACTTTTTTTTTTTTTTTTTGAGAAATTCGAATGGACAACAATTGGTTGAATATTTATGTGAAATGTAATTAGGATTAGGGTTGGGTATTGGTAAATCCTTATGGTAGTTTTTATTATAGAAAGAATCAATACTAACCAAATTTTAATGTGCAAAATTTTGAAGGGCAAAATAGGAAATATTTAGTTGGGAAATCTTGAGTCAAGACAAAGCCAAAAAAATTTTCATAAAAAATATTAGTTCCAAAACAGTCTAATTCCTATAATTTCTGTTTATCTTATGACAATAATTTATTTATTTTTTAAGTTATCAATAAAAACATTTTTTTTTAGTTAGAGAGAACAAAAAAAACAAACCTTTATATGGTCGTCCTCAGAATTGGAGAGGAAAAAGAGCAACGAACAATATAAACTGAATAACAGAAACCTCGAAAGAGTCATAGTAATTTTTTACTATATTTTTTTTTTAAAAAAAAAATTACTATATGAAACTGAGAATGGAGTGATTGATATAGTTTGTTTGGACTAATTTGGAATGTATTTATAGATAACATGAATAGTAGTTAGGTGATGGAAAATTATTAATAAAATCCTAATTTTTAAATAATAACGACATTTGAAAATGTCAAAAAAGTTTGCTGTTGTGTGACCCTTTAAGTCCCACCTTGGTTTTCTTAATTAGGCGTTAATTAAATCCTAAGTATAAAGTATGGTGGGAAAGTGAATAATTATATATAGAGAGAGGAGACATTTTCCTCTTTGGCTTATATTAATTAATTCACCTTCTTTATTCTTAAAGTGTATGCTTATGGTTTTTTTTTTTTTTAATTCAACCACATTTGTGGTGGAGGATTTGAACTTCTGACCTCTTAGTTGGACTATTTCTATATGGGATTAATTGTACTTTTTATTTCTTATATTTATTTTCATTTTTTTATTCTTAGATTACTCATGTTTAGTTGATTGATTAAAATGTATGCATGCATGTATATATGTATGTATAACCAATAGTCAAAATATTAATCCCTATAAATAGCTATTTACTAATTTTTAAATAATAAATTTTACAATAGCTCATGAGCTAGGTCAGCATATGGAAATTCAAAATTAAATTATAAGTTTGTTACTCAACACTTTCATAATTGTATCTTATAAGTTCTAATGCTTTATTTTTTTAAAAAAAATAAATCCATGAACTTTCAATATTTAGCATCGATGAAACAATATACTTTAATTGAGTTTCTAATTATAGGGTTCTTGGATTTCGATTTTATGTATCTAATAGATCCTTGTTGTTCCTCTCTTTTATTTTATTGCTTACACCAATAATGTCTGAACCTATCCGAATTTAGGTGACCGTGTTATCATTAAATAATATAAGCACCATATATTTCTTTAGCATTAAAATGGAAAAAAGGAAAAAAAAAATCATTTTTAACCCTAAACTTATTAGGTTTTATCAATTTTAACCATACTTCCTGGATAAATTGAAAACGGTGAACTATGTGCCTCCGCTAATAACTCCTGTTTGAGGTCGGCATTCTCAAGTACGCATAAACGACCCTGGTAACACAAGCCGAGGTTCGAAGATAAGGAGAACTCATTCACCTGCCTTGCCTCCACTTGACTGCGCTTAATAACAAGGTCAGGATCACTTGGTTGGGCGTCTATGATCCTCTGTCTCAAGCTTGACTTAACTATCAACTGAGCTAAACGTGACGTAACTTCGCCCACTGCAACCAAAATCTCTGCACGCTCCAAGTCATCCAATATATGAGCCTGAGTAGTAATCAAAGCAGACGTATGAGCAGTCTTCCTACTGAGGGCATCTGCGACCACATTTGCCTTGCCTGGGTGGTACTGGATGTCACAATCATAGTCTTTTACTAATTCCAGCCATCTCCGCTGCCTCATATTCAACTCTTTCTGGGTGAAAAGGTATTTCAGACTTTTGTGGTCCGTGAAGATTTGAATTTTCTCTCCGTATAGATAGTGCCTCCAAATCTTCAAGGCAAAGACCATAGCTGCCAACTCCAAGTCATGGGTCGGGTAGTTCTTCTCATAATCTTTCAACTGACGAGATGCATAAGAAATGACCTTACCATGCTGCATTAACACGCAACCCAGTCCCTTCTTTGAAGCATCACTGTAAATAACAAATTCTCCTGAACCATCAGGTACTGTGAGTACTGGTGCTGAAACTAGCCTTCGCTTAAGCTCTTGGAAGCTTGCCTCACAAGCTTCATTCCACACAAATGGGGTACCTTTCCGAGTCAACTGAGTTAGAGTTGCGGCTATACTGGAAAAGCCTTGCACAAAACGACGATAATAGCCTGCCAACCCCAAGAAACTCCGAATCTCGCTGACTGAAGTGGGTCGAGACCGATTGGTCACCGCTTCTATTTTGGCTGGGTCTAACACCTTCCTTCGACACCACGTGTCCTAAGAAGGAAACTCGTTGTAGCCAAAACTCACATTTAGAGAATTTAGCATACAACTTGTTCGTTCTTAAGGTGATCAAAACTCTTCTGAGATGATCCTCATGTTCCTCTTCTGTCTTGGAGTAGATAAGGATATCATCAATAAAAACAATTACGAACGAATCAAGGAACTCGTTAAATACCCTGTTCATCAAGTCCATGAAAACTGCAGGAGCATTAGTAAGCCCAAAGGACATCACGATAAATTCGTAATGCCCATACCTGGTCCTGAAAGCTGTCTTAGGTATATCTTCCTCTCTAATCCTCAACTGATGATATCCTGACCGTAGATCTATCTTAGAAAATACTGCTGCACCTTGAAGCTGATCAAAAAGGTCATCAATCCTGGGCAGAGGGTATCTATTCTTTATTGTCACTTTATTCAGCTCCCGATAGTCGATGCAAAAACGCATGGACTCATCCTTCTTTTTCAAAAATAAAATCGGAGCACCCCACGGCGAAACGCTGGGGCGTATATAACCCTTATCTAGCAGCTCCTGAATCTGCACCTTAAGCTCTTTCAATTCTGCTGGAGCCATCCTATATGGAGCTTTAGAAATCGGATTAGTCCCTAGCTCAAGCTCAATGCAGAAGTCAACCTCTCATGCTGGCGGTAGTCCTGTCAAATCCTCTAGAAATACATCAGCGAATTCCCTTACCACCGGTATTGAGGTCGTCGATACCTCGGTATCCCTTGTGTCAACCACGCTAGCCAGTAGGCCCCAAGCTCCTTTGCTAATCAATTTTCTCGCCTTCATTGCAGAGACTACTTTAGGAGCACCCTTGATCATCGATCCTTTAAACTTGAAGCTTGCCTTTGATGGAGGGTTGAAGACAACCTCCTTACGATAACAATCTATGTTGGCATAATTAGAAGCCAACCATTCCATTCCCAAGATAACATCAAAATCACTCATATCAAGGGCGATCAATGTCACATCCATCGATCGATCAACACTAACATTTGGCAAGCTTTCACTGCTTCACTAGTTAGCAACGTTACCCCCGTAGGGGTTGAGACTGACAAAACATAGCCTACAACTCTAGTTCTAGGTTGGCTTGACTTACAAATGATGCAGAAATAAAAGAATGTGTTGAACCTGAATCAAATAACACGAAAGCGTAATGACCGAGAATAGGGATGGTACCTGTCACTATTGCATTCAGGTTCTCTGCCTCCTGTTGGATGGTGGCAAATATCTTGCCCTGCTGTTGTGCTGGTCTTACCCCAGATGCCTGATTTGAACTGGACGACTGATTGGCATAATTAGATTTCTTCTGATTGCAATTCGGAGCGATATGCCCTTCTTGACCACACTTAAAGCATACACGGGTCCCTGCCAAGCAATGACCCTAGTGGTACTTCCCGCACGACTGACATAACGACCTATCCTGATTAGGCCCTAGCTGATTCTGTGCTTTCTATCGACGGTCCTGAGTCGGTCCTCGTCTAGGGTAACACTGACACCGCTGTGTGTTCGAGCTCATCTGATCGTATCTTCGCTTATGACACGAGGAAGGTTCTGGAGGGACAACTGACGGACGTCGATCAATCAGCTCTGCCACCCTGACTGCTGTGGCATAGTCTTGTGGTTGATGGGCTGCCACATTGCCTTGTATCTCTTTTTTTAAGCCCTTGATAAATCGCTCTACCTTATCAGCCTCTGTAGCTACCAGGGCAGGAGCAAACCGAGATAGTCTGGCGAACTCTATCTTGTATTCCTCTACGGTTCGATTCCCCTGCTTAAGAGCCACAAACTCTGCTTGCTTCTGGAAACGGGAGCCTGCAGGGTAGTACTTTTTGAAGAATTCCTCCCTAAACTGAGCCCATGTAACAGGTTCGTTGCTGACGTTTATAGTCCTCTCAATCGATTGCCACCAAATTAAGGCGTTGTCTTGCAACAGGAACACGACACAGTAAACTTTCTGGTCTTCCAGACATTTCATGTGGCGAAAGACAGTTTTGATGGAGGACAACCACAATTCTGCCACTGTGGGGTCCCTTAATGCTCCATCAAACGGACGAGGGTCCCACTTCCTAAAATCTCTTAAACACCTTGCCTCTCGCGATAGGGCTTCGTTGTTCTGAGGCGCTTGGGCCTGCTGTCCCGCAATCACGCCTGCAACTGCCGCCTGAACTACGGACTGAACTGCAGACTGAATTGCCCCGGCAATTGCTGACTTAACAATTGCCTGGATGACATCCACTGTGACAGGTTCTGCCGCAGGTCCCGGCTGTTCACCTGGCTGTTCAACTTGAGGATCTTCTGGTAGATTATCTCCATGCCCCACTGGTGGCACAACTGCTTCAGGGGTTGTACGACCCCTACCACAACCTCTTCCACGACCTCTTCCACGGCCTCGTTCATGGGGAGGCATGATCTATCACACAAAGTTTTTAATCCTCTTACTAAATACGCTCGATTCCTCTAAATATTTCACCATTACAAAACATCATTCATACTTTTCCACAACATGAACATTTTCAAATGTATATAACATTTACAGGCTACAAAGTTAAACCAATGTGTACCTGGCGTGACCGGATGCTTGCTGGTAAGCCATGGACATACCTAAGGTTTACGATGTAAACCAGTCTACAGAACCTATAACCTAGAGCTCTGATACCAATTGTAACGACCCTACATTCCATGTCTAGATCCTAGGGCCATTACCACATGCACTTCATTTTTACTTTTAAAGAATACGATGAAACAACGTTTAGAGAAAAACATGCTTAGAAAACCAACGAGACTTTTCAGCCTGGGATCCCAGTTAAAACAGAAACAACCAAAATTTTTAACAATTACAATGAAAAACCTCTAAAGCGGAACTAGTACTAAAAGCAAACATAACAAGGTGAAAATCAAGAACAAGTTTCAAATACATGAAAAAAAAGGCGGAAGTCTATCCTACGAGAATATCCTTGGCTCAACCAGCATCATTCCGTCACGCATTCTGTGTTGGGTTTTATGCCCTAAAACTCGTAGATAGTGAATGTAAACAAATTGTATACTTGTTTCAATAAAGTGTTATTGAGTTTCTACAATAAAGTGTTATTGTTAAATATTGCACAATTTGACCCAAATCCAATAAACTAAGATCCAAGGTTGTTTACATGTGACTTGAACTAGTATGTGGGGACATACGGGGATTGGTGTTCAAGTAACAACCTAAAAGGTCTATAGTACAAGGATAATGTTGGGTACCTTATCCTGGTAACACTATGTGATACGGCCCGCTTTGTATTCGATACAGACGTATTAATCCAAGGCGTCCATGTAGGAGACATGCGAGCGGGGGTATCCTATGCAATGAGTTTGCATAAGACCGGACCACGAAATAGTAAACCACTAAATGTAACACCGTTAACTAGTTAGTTTACTGTTTCAATACGATAACCTAGGTAACTCAGTCTTAATCCTGAGTGTGTCATGAACTCCTTCTCATGAGGGATTGTCCTTTGATTAGCATGGGTGAGAGTGGCCAATACGCCGACTCAATATGCCTTCCTTTTTGGGGACAAGACCGAGTGGGAGGCTGGGGACATGACAACACAAGAAGGAATTCACTCCTTCCCACATCTAGGAGAAGTAGATGAGTGTTCCCTTAAGTGGTGACTCCGGGACTTGAACAAAGGGATCCCGCCCTCTCACTGGCCCGAGAGGGACTTTCTGTTTAATGGTTGGACCATAAACAGGTTGTTCATTATAGGAGCACTGGTACTTAAGGAGACAGATGTAACACAGGGGTGAAACGGTAATTTGACCCAGCCGTGATTACGGACACTCGTGAAGGATTGACTTACCGGTATAGGTCTATATGCGTGGACACAGAAATGTTCTACAGTGAGAAGAGTTCAGCTGTGCGTCTTTAGTGGAATGACCCACAGTTAATGAATATTGGTTAACCTGATTAATGAGTTTAATCGGTTAACCTCATATCATTGGAGCTTCTGATCTGTAGGTCCATTAGGTCCCCCTGCTAGCTCGTAAAGAGTAATTAGGAACAAATATATCTTGAGAGAATTTGAATAGTTCAAATTCATATTGGGAATTAAGTTAATTGTACGAGATACAAATTAATATAATGTATAGTGATGCATTAAAATATAAAGTTTAATTTTAGATTAAACTTTATTATCTTGAGAGATTGATATATTTGAAAGAGTTCAAATATATGTCTAATTAAATATATGGTATTTAATTAGAAGATAAATTAATTAATTATGAATTAATTAATTATTCAATTTAGTTTAAATTAAATGAGATTTAATTAAATGAGATTTAAATTAAATGAGATTTAATTAAACTATAGTCTATGAGAGAAATAAATATTTGAAGAAGTTCAAATATTAATATGAATTTGATTCATATTAAATTTATAGGATATAAGAGAATTTGAAGGAGTTCAAATTTTAATATGAATTTGATTCATATTATAGAATTAATTAATTGAAGGTCTCAAATTAAATATATGATATTTAATTGGGTAATTAATTAATTAACTAATAGAAGGTCTGAAATTAAATATATGATATTTAATTGGTGATTAATTAATTAAAGAATTAATTAATTGGAAATTAATCAATTATGAAAATGATTAATCACTTATGGAAGTAATTAATCATTTATGGAAATGATTTAATCACTTATGGAAGTGATCAATCATTTATGGAAAAGATTAATCAATTATGGAATCGATTGGTCATGGAATTGGTTGGTTATGGAATTGATTAATTATGGAAAAGATTAAATCAATTATGGAAATAATTGATTTTAAATGAATATTTTATTCATGGCCTTTCTCCTATAAATAGAACACTAAACCTAGGGTTTAAGTACAACAACATATGGCCACCATAAGGCCCTCTCATATTCTCTCAACTCAAGAAGTCTAGGGAGAATTTTCTCTCTAGAGTTTTTCCCATTCAAGATTAGGTAGTCCCACAACTACGTTCCTAATCTCAGAGTTATAGCGGGGAAGATCAAATGGTGGTGTTCTTCGTTGTTGTAGAGCAATCAAGAATTTGAAGTATTCAGAGTCGTCAACGAAGGTATGTTTCTCACCGCTTAACCTTTTGTCAATGCATTGGTATTTTTGTAGAACAAAATTAATTTACGAACGGTCTAATTGCTTCCGCTGTAACGGAATTGGGGAATTCCAAATCCTTTCATTCTGTACACCCTTGCCTTTACCTGCATTCACATGTTAGGGAAAAGAATGGGTATTTCAAAAGACTCAGTAAGTAACAATGCTACAAGACATGCAACAACCAAGGTATCAAGAGGTTATTTGGGCTAAGGGCCTAAAGGTTATGTCATCTCGTTCCATTCCATTTCATTTCATTTTATTATGTAGTATGGGTCTAGTGATCAATTAATTCATCTATATAAGTTTGCCAACTCACTGAAGTTGCACAGGTGGGTATTTTGGGAGATCTCTACTCCTACTGATAGTAGAAGGCACCCAGTCAGTGGAGCCAAGTCTCACCCATCAAGACACTAATGTGCGCATAGCGCTTTAACTACCATTTCACTGGTGGGGTGTCCATGGGTTTTAAGTCAGAAATTTACTTCTACAGTTAGTAAATGGCACCTAGTTTGCGAAGCCAAGTTCTGCCTATTTAGCTCTGAAGGGTTAAAATCCCTTACGCAGCGGAAACGGTTAGAGATCCAAAACCAATTAAATTTTTGACAAGAATACCGATACAAAGGCAAATAATTTACAGCAATAAAAACTCATAAAAAACTGTAAATTTGGTCATAAAACATGCTATTTTTATGGAATAAACTTAGATCTACACTATAGAATGATCCTAGTGATCATAGGAATAAAGGGTACTTACTACCGTTGTAGATCTTGACCTAAATCGTCGAATTCTTGTTTCTTGATCAGAAAAACAGCAACTAAAAGAACACTTTCTTTGCTGAAATTTGATGAACTCCACCATGTAGGAGCAACCGCTATGACTAATAAGGCCTTTTGTTAAGGTTTCTTGTGGGAGAAGGATTTTACTAAGGAACTAAGAGTCAAAGTCTCTGGAGTTCTCTCTGGAATTTTTCACACACCAAAAAACCGAAATGAGAGCATGAGAGAAAAAAGGCCACAAACTAAAACCCTTATCGATAGGGAGAGGGAGCGTTTCTAGGAACTGAACGCACGATCAGGTAACTGATATAATTAGTTACCTGATATTTTAATTAAAATTAAAATATAATTTAATATAATTAATCAAATTAATTAATTAAATTAATATAATCTAATTTAAATCATATTTAATCAGATTATTCATTTAATAATTATTAAATGAACTTCCCTCTTTTTACCCTAAAGTTTTAATATCATTTAATTAAACTAAATTAAAACTTATAATTAATTAATTCAATAATTAATTAATCATAAAATTGAATATCACATATTCAATTATTTTTCTCTCACATATTTTATAGTATTAATGTGCATCCAATGCGCATTAATTTTAACCTATAGTTTTAATATGAATCCAATTCATATTAAATTCTTCCTTAGTAAATTTACCTCAACACTTTATATGAGCTACCGGTGGGACCTTATGGACCTACTGTTCAGAAGCTCCAACGATATGAGATTAATCGACTAAACTCATTAATCAATTAACTAATATTCGTTAACTGTGGTTCACTCCACTAAAGAACCACAACTGCACTCTTCTGACTGCAGATATATTTATGTGTCCACGGATATTGACCAATAACAGCAAGTCAGTCCTTCACATGTATTCGTACCCCAGCTAGGTCAAATTACCGTTTTACCCCTGGGTTACCTCTACATCCTTAAGTCCCAATGCTCCTCTAATGAACAACTTGTTTGAGGTCCAACCTACAAACAGAAATCCCTCTCGTGCCATAGAGAGGGTAGGGCCCTTTGTTCAAGTCCTGGAGACACCACTTAAGGGAACACACCTCTACTTACCCTAATATCGGGAAGGAGTGAATTTCATCTTGTGTGATTATGTTCCCAGCTCCCCACTCGGTCTTGTCCCCAAAATGATAGGCTTATTGAGTCGGCGTGCAAGCCACTCTCACCCATACAAATCAAAAGACAATCCCTCATGAACAGGAGTCTATAACCCACTCAGGATCGAGACTAAGTTGCCTAGGTCATCCTAGTGAAATAGAAACCTATCTAGTCAACGGTGTTACAGCTAGTGGTTAACTATTTCGCGGTCCGGTCTTATGCAAACTCATTGCACAGGATACCCCCACTCGCATGTTCTCTACATGAACGCGTTGGATCATTGCGTTTGTATCATAATACAAAGCGGGTCGTATCCATAGTGTTGCCAGGATAAGGTACCCAACCTTATCCCTATACTATAGACCCTTTAGGCTGTAACTTGAACAGCGATCCCCGTATGTCCCCACATACTAGTTCAAGTCTCATACTAACAGCCTAGGATGTTCAGTTTATTGGATTAGGGTTATTTAGGCAAGATAGGCAAGATACAATACAAACAATAATGAATAATACATGAAATATTATTTTATTAATGTTTGGTCAAATGTTTACATTTACTATCCACGAGTTTTAGGGCGTAAAACCCAACAAGCTCCTCATTTTAGTCTAATACATCACAGTCCTAGGTGCTTAATTGACACGACCCCCTACTAGAGTAAACTAGCCTATTCTTTTCCCTTTCTTACTTCTTTTCCCTTTAAGGCCTCTTAGCACGCAGGTTAATCCTAACTGCAACCTAACCGATGGAATTCATTCTCTCAAAATCTACTAACAGGCTAGACCAGTATGTACCATCCCAACTCAATCATTTACAGAAAACGTAACAGGCATTCCACACTTCAGAACAAAGAAACCACCACTTCTCATTGTCCTCATACATTGCCAGTCAACCATAAAATATAACAGTCATGCACTCGCATCTATCACACAGCACAAACACGCAGCAACCATATTCTTGAAAACAAAAGCATCATATCATCTCAGTCTCAACCCAAACAACATGTACACAGTCTCATGCCAGGAGCACTAAAGGAAAGGAAAGAAAAGTTGCAAGATGAAATGTTTACACAATCTGCTCTACTATTCACGATAATTCAAAAAATGGCTTACTTTCATTATACAAGAATCATTCCCTTTAAATACTGCACATAGAGAAATTAAATAAAAGGAAATAGGGAAAGTTAAGGAAAGTCCCTTAATGTACAGTTGACTAAAAGAGTCAAATACTAATAGAGGAAAAAACATGATTTCAAGCTAATTTCGGGCAGAACATTGATGATAATTTGAAGCTGATTTTTGGCTGGAGATTAATGAGAATATTCACAATATCTCAGCTTCAATTTCATGTTAGCTGTCATTACCGTTGAATGACAGAGCAATTTGGGTTGTCATTACACCATTGTTGAGGTGTTGGTTGTTGGCCATGGTGTAGGGATGAGCTGGAGTTCATGTTCTGTTGAATATGATTTCTATCATTCGTTCTCAAACTTGAGGTAGAGAGTTCTCGAACGCCAAGTATGTTAGTAAAGTCACGGTGCATGAGTTTGGATAGAGGTTTGGTTAAAATGTCAGCAAGTTGTGCACGGGATGGAACATAGCGTGTGATTAATGACCCAAGTGCTACCTTTTCTCGAACAAAGTGGTAGTCTAGTTCGATATGCTTCGTTCTTGCATGAAAGACCGGATTAATAGACATTTGTAAAGCACTCATGTTGTCACTGAATAATTCAGGAGGTCGATGAAGAGGGATGCCAATGTCTCGCAAGAGAAATGTTATCCATGTGAGTTTAGCTGTTGTGTTGGCCATTGCTCTATATTCAGCCTTAGCACTTGAATGAGACACTGTTGGTTGCTTCTTTGACGACCACGAGATTATGTTGGAACCTAGAAAAACACAAGAGCCAGAGGTGCTTCTTCGTGTAGTTAGACAACCTCCCCAATCTGCATCACAAAATGCATACAAAGTAAGTGAGCTATTCTTGCGAAAAGTGAGACCATGATTCATAGTGTGTTTAAGATAGCGGAGTATTCGTTTTACATCCCTTAAGTGTTGACGTTGGGGTTGTTGCATATGTTGACATGCTTTATTGACAGAGTAGGCAATGTCAGGTCTTGTTAAAGAAAGATATTGGAGTGATCCCACAAGGCTTCTGTAGGTTGTTGGATCGACAAACTCATCTTTGTTTGGGCACTTGTTTTTGCTTGTTTCCATTGGTGTGGTGATAGGTGAGGCTTCTATCATCTTTGCTTTTGTAATGATGTCCTTGGTGTATTTGCTTTGGGTGATGTGAAATCCATTTGTGATACTTCGTACTTCAACACCAAGAAAATAATGGAGCATTCCCAGATCCTTCAATGCAAATTCTGTACTCAATTTTTCAACAAGATTAGTGATAAAAGTATTGGTATTGCCTGTAAGGATAATATCATCTACATATATGAGCATAAGTGTTATAATGGAATTTTGTTTGTAAATAAATAAAGATGGATCAGACTTGCTGCATGTAAAACCCATGTGAAGAAGGTAGAGGGATAATCGATCGAACCAAGCTCGGGGTGCCTATTTAAGTCCATAGAGGGACCTTTTTAACCTGCATACATGATTAGGTAGTTGAGGACTAGTGAAACCTGGAGGTTGAGACATGTACACAGTTTCTTTGAGATGTCCATGGAGGAAAGCATTTTTGACATCTAATTGCTTGAGAGTCCAATCGTAAGATGCAGCAATTGCAAGGACAAGTCTGATTGTTGTAGGTTTGATTACTGGACTGAAAGTTTCTTCATAGTCTAATCCTTCAACTTGAGAGTAACCTTGTGCAACCAACCTTGCCTTATGTCTTTCCACTGTGCCATCTTCTTTGAATTTTGTTTTGAAGATCCATTTGCACCCTACAATATTAGTGTGTGGAGGTCGTGGTACGAGTTCCCATGTGTTGTTGTCATGAAGGGCTTGAATTTCTTCCTCCATAGCCTTCTTCCAAATTGGGCTCTTAATGGCACTCCTGAATTGCTTTGGTTCTTGACATTCTTGAGTTTCTGTGGCTGCTAAGAAGGTGGTTGGTTGATGATAACTGCCCAAAAGGTAGTTATTTAGGCCTCATTTCTATCATGATTTGTGTGTCTCTTGTGCTTAATAGGGTTGCTTTTAGAGAGATATTATATGTTTTAACCCATTTGGAAGAATGGAAGCTTTGGAAATCATTTTGTGCAGAATCTGTTGCTAGGCGACTTGAGGGAGCAAATTTTGTGCTGCAGCAAAGCTGAGAGTAAAACTGCCACGTCACAGCTCGTTAGCCAATTTAATGAACCGAATTCTGTTGAGTTATTTTCGGGATAAAGGAGCAAGGAGAGCCATCCACGTGTCTAAGTCAACCTAATTCAAGTCTTCCTCAACTCTATAAAAGGAAGTAGCCGCCCAAGTCAAAGTCATTCCACTTTTGGGAGAAAACATTCCATTCTCGGGACGTTCCTTCCACCTTTGGGAGCCGAATAGAGGAGAGAGATTGGAGACCACCTAGAAGACCATCATTGCAAGCTGATCGAGGAGATTAGTATTTCCTTTTATTATCTTGTAATTATGGACATGCCTACTCAGATTGTAGCGTGCGCCTCCATGCATATTATGAACTAAGTAGCTCAGGCGTTGGTTAGGACACATGTAAGTGCCGTGCTTAATTTCTAGTAATAAATATTGATTCTATGCATCTTGATTAATTGTTGTGTTCATTTCTATTTTATGCCCGCTTGGCCAGCCGGTATGAATACCTCTCTAGTTTCAGGGATGATTTAGGGAGTGTGTGGCGGTTAATCACACTAGATCATTGTGTATTGGTGAACGCCAATGATTGAGCTAGGGATAGCCAGTTGCCTAGTGCTTGATCGGTAGTACTTCATTGGGGTTGAAACACATTCCAAAAAATCTGGAGTTCCGGGAGGAATCCGCTAATAATACTGCGAGAGTTTGCATGATCAATAATATTGCTAGAGCATCTTTTAAAACAATTACTAAATCCTGACCAGCGCCTGTTTCTAATCTGTCTGTCTATCCGTTTACTTTCTGTTCTGTCATTTCTTTTGCTTCAGCATTATTCTTATAAAAACCAATCATTTTTACCATCTTTGAAACCATTAAAGAGTTATACAAAATAGATAAAGTGGAAGCTAGTTCAGGTCTTGGATTGATAATACTTATTACTTGCTGCGGACTGTGTATACTTGCACAGTGTTCTAGAGCATTTTTATATCGCATTTTTACTCACTCTAGGAACCCAACAAGTTTTTGGCGCCGTTGCCGGGGACTTGAATAAGTTTTTATCTGATCTGTTTTGTGTATGTGTTTTAGTGGTTTGGTGCTAGAACTTTTTTATTGTTTCTTTTGTTTTTGCAGGCGTGAGTTTGGTGCATGAACGATCCGTCTGGGGTGAGGTTCGAGCTTGATCCAGAAATCGAGAGGACATTCAGGATAAGAAGGAGAGAGCAGCGTAGACAGCAAAATCAAATGGCTGACGTGCCGTGTCTCCCGCAGGGTCCAGAAGATCCAGCTGATCCCCAGCAGAATCGTGTGCTGCAGCAAAACCCGTCGCTGGAGCAAAATGAGCAGCAAAATAATCAGGCTGAGAATTCTATCTTGGTAGCGAACGATAGGACCAGAGCCATTCGAGCATATGCTTTTCCAATGTTTGATGAGTTGAATCCAGGGATTGCACGTCCTCAAATTCAAGCGGCAAATTTTGAAATGAAACCGGTAATGTTTCAGATGTTGCAAACCGTGGGTCAATTCCATGGTTTGTCATCTGAAGACCCTCATTTACATCTTAAGTCTTTTCTAGGAGTTAGTGATTCTTTTGTAATTCAAGGAGTGCCTAGAGATGCTCTTAGATTAACTTTGTTCCCGTATTCTCTTAGGGATGGAGCGAAGGCGTGGTTAAATTCTTTTGCTCCAGGATCAATTAGGACATGGGATGAGTTAGCTGAAAAATTTTTGAGTAAATATTTCCCACCTAATAGAAATGCTAAATTAAGGAGTGAAATAGTAGGGTTTAGGCAACTTGAAGATGAGACTTTTAGTGAGGCTTGGGAGAGGTTTAAGGAGCTTTTGCGAAAGTGTCCCCACCATGGCCTACCACATTGTATCCAAATGGAGACATTTTACAATGGATTGAACGCGGTAACTCAAGGTATGGTTGATGCTTCGGCTGGAGGGGCCCTTTTGGCAAAAACTTTTAACGAAGCCTATGAAATTTTAGAAAGAATATCTACTAATAGTTGTTAGTGGTCGGATGTTAGAGGCACAAATAAAAAGGTTAAGAATGTATTAGAAGTTGATGGTGTGTCCACCATTAGGGCTGATCTTGCAATGATTGCTAACGCTCTTAAGAATGTGACAGTGATTAGTCATCAGCAGCCGCCAGTTGTGGAGCCTGCTGCAGTGGTGAACCAAGTTGCAGAGGAAGCTTGTGTCTATTGTGGTGAAGATCACAACTACGAGTTTTGCCCCAGCAATCCAGCTTCTGTGTTTTTTGTAGGTAATCAGAGGAATAACCCTTATTCTAACTTTTATAATCCAGGTTGGCGCAACCACCCCAACTTCGCGTGGGGAGGACAAGGGAGTAATGTGCAAACACAGCAAAAGGTGAACCAGCCGGGATTTGCTAAAGCGCAGGTATTGCCCCAGCAAAATAAGCAGGCTTTGCCCCAGCAAAATTCGGGGAATTCTCTCGAGGCAATGATGAAAGAATTTATGGCTCGTACAGACGCCGCAATTCAAAGTAATCAAGCTTCAATGAGAGCCCTTGAATTGCAAGTGGGTCAGCTAGCCAATGAGCTGAAGGCAAGGCCTCAAGGGAAACTTCCTTCAGATACTGAACACCCTAGAAGGGAAGGTAAGGAGCAGGTAAAGGCAGTGACTCTTAGGAGTGGTAAGTCACTGGAAGAAAGAGTAGAGCCTAGTAAAACCCAAGCTGTAGAAAAAAACGGTGATAAAAATATTGTTGTTGAGAAAGAGTTGGAGACTGGTCAGAGTGCTGGAGGCAGCAATAAAGATGCTGGAGCATCTGGTTCTGTTCCAGATGTGGAACCACCTTATGTGCCGCCCCCACCTTATGTACCACCTCTACCTTTTCCACAAAAGCAAAAGCCTAAGAATCATGACGGTCAATTTAAAAAGTTTTTAGAGATTCTTAAGCAATTGCATATAAATATCCCCTTAGTAGAAGCTATAGAGCAAATGCCTAATTATGCTAAATTTCTTAAGGATATTTTAACTAAAAAGAAGAGGTTAGGTGAGTTTGAAACTGTATCTCTTACTGAGGAATGTAGTGCTATTCTTAAGAATGGGCTACCACCCAAGGCTAAGGATCCAGGATCATTTACTATACCTGTGTCTATAGGTGGAAAAGAGTTAGGTAGAGCACTCTGTGATTTAGGTGCAAGCATTAACCTTATGCCTCTTTCGGTCTATTGGAAGCTAGGTATTGGTGAAGCTAGACCTACCACAGTCACACTCCAACTAGCTGATAGGTCTATCACATATCCTGAGGGTAAAATTGAGGATGTCTTAGCGAAAGTGGATAAATTCATATTTCCTGTTGATTTCATTATTTTAGACTATGAGGCTGACAAAGATGTCCCAATTATTCTAGGACGTCCATTTTTGGCTACTGGTAGGGCGTTAATAGATGTTCAAAAAGGGGAATTAACAATGAGAGTCTGTAATGAGGAAGTAAAATTTAATGTGTTTAAGACCATGAAGTATCCAGACGAGATGGAAGATTGCTCTTTCATTAGGATTCTGGAGAGCACAATTTTTGAGACAGCAATTCGGGATTCGGCAAATAAGCATTTGGAAAATCATGGAGAGGTTAGTGTAGAAGATTTAGAGGTTTGTCCTTTAGAAAGAAAAAATGAAAAAGAATTGTTTAGGTGTGAGGATGTTTTTGAGTCTTTAGATTTAGATCAAAGAAAGGCTCCCCCGATTAAGCCATCCCTGATTGAGGCACCTACTTTAAATTTGAAGCCCTTGTCGGATCATCTAAAGTATGTGTATCTTGGGGAAGGTGAGACGTTGCCTATTATTGTTGCATCAAATTTAATGCCGGAGCATGAGGAGGCCTTAATAAAATTGCTGCAGCAATACCGCAAGGCTATTGGTAGGACATTGGCTGACATTCAGGGGATTAGCCCATCTTTTTGTATGCACAAAATCACTCTAGAGGAGGGATCCTTTAGGAGTATTGAGCAACAAAGAAGGCTTAACCCTGCAATGAAAGAAGTGGTTAAAAAGGAGGTGATTAAATGGTTGGATGCTGGCATCATTTATCCAATTGCAGACAGCAATTGGGTAAGCCCTGTCCAATGTGTTCCTAAGAAAGGAGGTGTCACTGTGGTGAGCAATAAAGACAATGAGTTGATCCCAACTAGGACAGTAACTGGCTGGAGGGTTTGCATGGATTACAGGAGGCTTAATAAAGCCACCCGTAAGGACCACTTTCCTCTGTCATTTATTGACCAGATGTTGGATAGGTTGGCTGGTCAGGCCTACTACTGTTTCTTAGATGGTTATTCTAGGTATAACCAGATTACTATTGCTCCTGAGGATCAGGAAAAAACCACTTTCACCTGCCCTTATGGGACGTTTGCTTTCAGGCGAATGCCTTTTGGCCTTTGCAATGCTCTAGCAACATTTCAGCGGTGTATGTTAGCAATTTTTTCTGATATGATTGAGTCCACTGTTGAGGTATTCATGGACGATTTTTCAGTTTTTGGAGGGTCTTTTCAGAGTTGTTTAGATAATTTAGGTCAGGTGTTAAAAAGATGTGAGGATACCCATCTAGTTCTCAATTGGGAGAAATGCCACTTCATGGTGAAGGAGGGCATAGTGTTAGGTCATAGGATTTCTAAGAATGGTCTAGAAGTTGACAGAGAAAAAGTTGAGGTTATTGAAAGATTAGAACCACCGAATTCAGTGAAGGGGATTCGGAGTTTTTTAGGTCATGCTGGATTTTATAGAAGGTTCATAAAGGATTTCTCAAAAATCAGTAAACCTCTTTGTAACTTATTGTGCACTGATCATGTTTTTGACTTTAATGTAGATTGTAGGAAGGCTTTTGAAGCATTAAAGGCTGCTTTAATCTCAGCACCCATTCTGTGTGCACCTAATTGGAATTTACCATTTGAGGTAATGTGCGATGCGAGTGATGCTGCAGTAGGTGCTATGCTGGGGCAAAAGCAGGGCAAATTTATTCATCCTATATATTATGCAAGCAAGGTTTTAAATGAGGCACAAGTCAACTACACAACTACTGAAAAGGAGTTGTTAGCTGTGGTGTTTGCCTTCGAGAAATTCCGGCCATATTTGGTTGGATCCAAAGTCACGGTGTTCACGGATCATGCAGCAATAAGGTATTTAATGACTAAGAAAGATGCAAAGCCTAGACTAATTCGTTGGGTTTTATTATTGCAGGAGTTCGACTTGGAGATAAAGGATAAGAAGGGATCAGAGAATGTCATTGCAGATCATTTGTCTCGTCTTGATCCATCATCGCCTTTGCTGGAGCAATCTGCCATTTTAGATGATTTTCCGGATGAACAGCTCTTTGTTGTTCAGGTAAAGGTAGTCAGGGATCTCCCTTGGTATGCTGATATTGCTAACTTTTTGGTGAAGGGAGTCACTCCTATTGACATGGATTTGAGGCAGAAGAAAAAGTTTAAGCATGATGCAAAATTTTTCTATTGGGATGAGCCATTTATGTATAAGCAATGCTCTGATGGTATTATTCGTAGGTGTGTTTCAGGTGATGAAGCAAAGGAAATCCTGGAGCAATGTCGCTCTTCGCCGTATGGAGGCCATTTCAGCGGTCAAAGGACAGCTATGAGGATTTTGCATTGTGGATTCTTCTGGCCTACCTTGTTTAAGGACGCCCATTGGTTCTACAAGCAATGTGATGCTTGCCAAAGGAGAGGAAACTTAGGGCCTAGAGATGAAATGCCTCTTACTTACATTTTAGAAGTTGAATTATTCGATGTATGGGGTATTGATTTTATGGGGCCATTTCCCCCTTCTAATGGCAATGTTTTTATCTTATTGGCAGTAGATTACGTGTCCAAGTGGGTGGAGGCCATTGCATGCCATCAGAGTGATGCCAAGACGGTTTCAAGGTTTCTCCAATCGCACATCTTTGCGCGGTTTGGGACACCTAGAGCTCTAATAAGTGATGAGGGTACACATTTTGTTAATAATATCTTAACAAAGCTTTTAGCTAAGTATGTAATCAAGCATAGGATAGCTACCCCCTATCACCCACAGGCTAATGGTCAGGCTGAAATAAGTAATAGGGAAATTAAATCAATTCTAGAAAAAGTAGTCCATCCATCTAGGAAAGATTGGTCTTTTAGGTTGGATGAGGCTCTTTGGGCTTATAGGACAGCCTATAAGACTCCTCTAGGTATGTCTCCCTATCGGTTAGTATATGGGAAAGCTTGTCATTTACCATTAGAGCTAGAGCATAAAACGTTTTGGGCTTTGAAAAAATTAAATTTTGATCTGAGTCGTGCGGGAGCAATAAGAATGCTGCAGCTTAACGAATTGGAGGAATTTCGCCAATTTTCTTATGAGAATGCGAAAATGTATAAAGAAAAGACTAAGTTGTGGCATGACAAGAAAATCAAGCCTAAAGAGTTTGTCAAAGGTAAAAAATTTTTGCTTTATAATTCTAGATTGAAATTGTTTCCTGGGAAACTAAAGTCCAAATGGTCAGGTCCGTTTGTGGTGATTGAGGTTTACCCCCATGGAGCAATTACTTTGCAAGATGAAAAAGATGGAAGAATATTGAAGGTGAATGGACAGCGTGTCAAGCATTATTGGGGAGAGGAGTTTCAGTCGAAATATCCTTCCTTAGAGCTGGTTGATGATTGAGTGAGCATGATTTTTGCGGGAGCAGTTCGCAGAGCAAAATTTTGAGCTCCCAGAATTTGTTGTGATTTTATTTTCGTTGTTATGATTTGGTTTAATTTTAATTTTAATTGTAGTAGATTTGATTGCTTTAAATTCTACAAGATTTATCTCTATTTGTAGTTATTTTTAATTCCGTAGATTTTATTTTATTTTCGCTAGATAGTTTATTTAATTTGATTAGTTTAGATTCGAGTTGGTTGAGTTTTATTTTCTGATTGGATTTAGTTATATTTTAAATTCTGTATTTATTTTCAGTTATTTGAATTTCTGTTCAGGTTTAGATTTAATAAAGATTTTCTTGATTTATTTGGCTTCGAATAAAAATAAAAGATAAGATTTGATTTGAGCGGTTAAATTTGAATTTCCTGATTTGATTTTGTATCCGAGATTTTTTTTTGGAAAATAATCTTGTGTTCAGAAGGATGTTGCGACAAAGTTATGGCTGAAGCAAATCTTCCGTCCGGATAGAAAGGGCTGTTGTGAATTAATTACTTTTACCGTTTGATTTTGAATTTTCTGTGGGCAGGTAAATTGCATGGATGCTGCCACGTGTCGCACAGGGATAATCCAACAGTTTAGCCGTTTGACAGCACACAATTATTTACCATGGGCGTTTGGAATTCAAGATTTTACCGTTGATGGATTTAATTTTCAGATTTGCATGAGATTTAAACGGTAATTCCATTTAATGAGGGCAAAATCTTTCAGTTATGATTTGATTTGCTGAAGCCCTATTTATTCCTAAGCCTTCGGTAAGTTCTTCTCCAATTTCTTGTCGTCCCTTGCTATTTGCATTCTTCTTTCTTTCTCTGTGTGCTGTAAAAATTCCTTTGAGTCTTCAATGACTAAAACGAGAGCAAGAAAAGAGAGAAATAATGAGGAAGAGGAGGTACCCGTGACCCCCGAAGCACCGAAAGTAAAGGCAAAGAAGAATAAGACACTAGAAGAAAAAGAAGCTAAAAGAAGAAGAAAACAGCAGAGGACTGAAGATCAAGAAGTTGCTCAGAAAGCGGCGGAGGATATTATTGCGGAAGAAGATCCGAAAGAACCAGAAGGACGGAATCAAGAGCAGTCTGAGCCAGGAGTTGCGGATACAGAGGGAGTTCGAGAAGAAAATGCAGAGGAAGTTCGAGAAGAAAATACAGAGGAAGTTCAAGAAAAGCAGGCCGAGGATGTGCAAGAAGAACAGGCAGAGGTTGCGCCTGAAGAAGTTAGTGAGCAAGAGCAGGAGGCTCGTGTGGAGGTGATTATGCCGGAAGTGCCCAAACGCCGCCGTATAAAGCGAAAAGCGGGCTGTGTTAAGGTAGTCCGAGCTGATACCCCCTCACCTCCAGCTATTGATTCTGAAAGAGAGAATGCTAAGAAAGAAGAGCGTGAGAAGAAGGAGGCTGAGGATAAAGCAAGAGAGGAAGCAGAGGAAAAGGCTGAAGAAGAAAGATTGTGCAAGCAAAGGGCAGACAGGGGCAAGAGTGTTGCTGCGGCATCGGAGGAACCTGATGAAATAGAAGAGTCACAATTGCCGTATGATCGCTTTGTCAATAATCTTGCCAGAGCAAAATATGCAGAGTTGCTGAAAAGAGACTTCCTGTTTGAGAGGGGATTTAGTGGTGATCTTCCATATTTTCTGAGGACCGGTATTGCAGACCACGGTTGGGAACGGTTTTTTTCAAGGCCTGAATCTGTGAACGCGCAGGTGGTGCGCGAGTTTTATGCAAATATTGACAAAGAAGAAGGTTTCCTAGCGATTGTTCGAGGTATTGAGGTCGACTGGAGTCCTGGTGCTATTAATGCACTGTATAACCTTCAAAATTTCCCCCACGCAGCATATAATGAGATGGTTGTAGCGCCATCCAATGAGCAGCTGAGTGACGCTGTGAGGGAAGTTGGTATTGAAGGGGCGCAGTGGCGGCTTTCGAAAACAGAGAAGAGGACGTTCCAGTCAGCCTATTTGAAGAGGGAAGCAAATACTTGGATGAGATTTATCAAGCAAAGGCTGCTTCCAACGACTCATGACTCGACGGTTTCTAGGGAACGAGTGCTTCTGGCTTTCGCTATTTTGAGGTCTCTCAGTATTGATGTGGGAAAAATTATTGCTGATGAAATATCTGGTTGTTGGAAGAAGAAAGTGGGGAAGTTGTTTTTCCCGAATACCATTACCATGCTCTGCAAGCGAGCAGGGGTTCCAGAGAATGAAGGAGATGTGATATTATTTGACAAGGGAATCATTGACACGCCTAACTTGGCGCGGCTTCAGCGTACGCAAGAGGCACGTCAGGGTGGGCTGGTCTACGACATCAACACGATTTTAGAACAACTCGCACTTTCGGCCAGCAGGCAGGAGTTTGCCGAGAGGCAAGCTTTAACCTTTTGGAACTATGTTAGAACTCATGATGCCAATCTGAAGAAGGCGCTGCAGGAGAATTTTTCCAAACCATTTCCAGCCCTTCCAGCATTCCCTGAAGATTTATTGAACCCCTGGATTCCGCCACCGCCTGTCGAGAGAGAAGGAGATGGAGAAGAAGATCCTGGTCAGGAGGATTGAAGAAGGGAAATTTGGGCGAGCAAACTTTTTGATGAATTAATTTTGTTGCTCGAGCATTTATGACCACATCTTTTTCTATGTTTGCTTGAATTGTTCTGTTTCTTTTTAATTTTTCTGATGCTAAAAAAATATATATGCTTATGTAATTTCTTTTTCTATGCTTTTAATGAAATTTCCGAAGTTATTTCTGTTCCATAAGCGTTGAGTAACTCTAACTTAACTAATTCTCTTTCTGAATTTTTGAAGCTTGGACTGGCTAAGCTTAATTAGATCAAGGTATTCTGATCTCCAGAAACCTTTTGCTTGAGCATTTTCTCTGGCCTGGTCGTTGCTGCGGCAAAGAAAATTCTGGAGGTAGTGTTGACTTATGTGATCCACTTTAAGCTTAGATCTAGTCCCACGCTTAGTTTTAAAATTCAGATAGAAAAATTTAAGTTTGGGGGTATAATTGCAAAACTGATAATTCATTGGGGACAATGAATAATTCAAGTTTGGGGGACTTTTTGCTACTCCAATTGTTTTGCTCGAGCATTCCTCTCCTTCATTAAATAATTTGTTAGGTTATTGAGTAACCAGGGACACTTGTGATACCCACAGGTTGTCTTTGCGTCAAAAGATGACCTAGGAAATATGAAAATGATGGAAAATTATTTGCTGAAAAAAGTGATTGTTGAACATTTTGCTGAGAAAATTCATGGAGCAAAAGTTTTGAAGGATGAATGATAATCCAACAGTTTTCCTGTCTCCCAGAACTTAGGTGAGCTTCATCATAAAATGTTGCCATTCTGAGGGGCAAGAGATGGAATAACTAAGGATTTTTGAGCTTAGCAAAGAGTATTTAGCCTAATTGGTGATGAGTTTGAGGCAAGGGTATACTGCACCATAAAGTGGGTCGTCCCATGCTTAAGAGCTTATGACTGTAGGGCTGCTTTAAGTCTGAAAAACAAAAATATAAACCCCTTAAAAATGTGTTTTAATATGTCTGATAATAAAGCTAGGCTGTGGCAAGTTCTTAGAATTGAGTTAAAAGTGGTGATTATTTGTCCATGCCGGAAGAACTATTTTGCTGCAGCAGAGTTTGGTTGTGCAGAATGCTCAGGTAGAGGTTGAAGGTAGTGTTGGATTATCTGTTTTGATTAAGCTATGCTTTGTCTAATGTTTTGAATTCTTAAGGAAAGGTTGGTTAGTATTGCTCGGGACGCGCAATAGTTCAAGTTTGGGGGTGTGATAACTGCCCAAAAGGTAGTTATTTAGGCCTCATTTCTATCATGATTTGTGTGTCTTTTGTGCTTAATAGGGTTGCTTTTAGAGAGATATTATATGTTTTAACCCATTTGGAAGAATGGAAGCTTTGGAAATCATTTTGTGCAGAATCTGTTGCTAGGCGACTTGAGGGAGCAAATTTTGTGCTGCAGCAAAGCTGAGAGTAAAACTGCCACGTCACAGCTCGTTAGCCAATTTAATGAACCGAATTCTGTTGAGTTATTTTCGGGATAAAGGAGCAAGGAGAGCCATCCACGTGTCTAAGTCAACCTAATTCAAGCCTTCCTCAACTCTATAAAAGGAAGTAGCCGCCCAAGTCAAAGTCATTCCACTTTTGGGAGAAAACATTCCATTCTCGGGACGTTCCTTCCACCTTTGGGAGCCGAATAGAGGAGAGAGATTGGAGACCACCTAGAAGACCATCATTGCAAGCTGATCGAGGAGATTAGTATTTCCTTTTATTATCTTGTAATTATGGACATGCCTACTCAGATTGTAGCGTGCGTCTCCATGCATATTATGAACTAAGTAGCTTAGGCGTTGGTTAGGACACATGTAAGTGCCGTGCTTAATTTCTAGTAATAAATATTGATTCTATGCATCTTGATTAATTGTTGTGTTCATTTCTATTTTATGCCCGCTTGGCCAGCCGGTATGAATACCTCTCTCTAGTTTCAGGGATGATTTAGGGAGTGTGTGGTGGTTAATCACACTAGATCATTGTGTATTGGTGAACGCCAGTGACTGAGCTAGGGATAGCCAGTTGCCTAGTGCTTGATCGGTAGTACTTCATTGGGGTTGAAACACATTCCAAAAAATCCGGAGTTCTGGGAGGAATCCGCTAATAATACTGCGAGAGTTTGCATGATCAATAATATTGCTAGAGCATCTTTTAAAACAATTACTAAATCCTGACCAACGCCTGTTTCTAATCTGTCTGTCTATCCGTTTACTTTCTGTTCTGTCATTTCTTTTGCTTCAGCATTATTCTTATAAAAACCAATCATTTTTACCATCTTTGAAACCATTAAAGAGTTATACAAAATAGATAAAGTGGAAGCTAGTTCAGGCCTTGGATTGATAATACTTATTACTTGCTGCGGACTATGTATACTTGCACAGTGTTCTAGAGCATTTTTATATCGCATTTTTACTCACTCTAGGAACCCAACAGTTGACATTCAGCTAGTTGTTTGGATTAGTCTGGTCATCATGTGGTGTGTGGATGCAGCAATTGGTTGATTAACTCCTTGTTGTGTTGTAGTTTCATGGGTAGGAGCTTGCAGCTTATTTGAAGTATCCATTGTATCACTGGAAGTTGTGGGAGAAGCATCTACAACATGATCAAAAGGTAAGTCAATAAATAAAAATTCACTAATATCATTAAAGGAATCAAAATTAGATTGAGTGGGAGGAGAAAAAATCTCATTTTGGTGTTGTTCCAATTGCTCAATGGTAGTTGCATTTTGAAGTGGGCTGTGTCGATCTTGTTGGTGATTTAGAGTGTCATTCAAGTGCCTAAGTTCCACTTGAATTGTCTGACCCAGTGGAGTTTTAGCATGATGGTCTGAAGCTTGTGTCTCTTGGCAGGTGTTGTCGTCATTGTTAGCCTTGGAGGAGGGATTAGAGCTATTAGTGACCAAGTTGCTTCCATTTTCTTCACCTGAAGGCAAATTTGGCATGTTGTCTTCGAAAAATTGTGGTCGCACCTGGTTATTCAGGCTTACTGATATTGCATCAGCTTTAATTGTATGTGTTTCTTCTTCGGGATGATTCCAATTTTCTGTTTCTGCAAAAGTAGATATATCTAATCCAATGGTATGTTGTGAGGTGTGTGTTGGCTTGTTAGTGAAGGGTAAAACTTCCTCATCAAAAATAACATGCCTTGATATATAGATTTTGTTGGTTGCAAGGTCCAAGCATCTATATCCTTTATGAAACATATTATATCCAACAAAAACACAAGGATATGTTTTCTTAGTGAATTTATCTTTAGCAACACATCTTAAATAAGGGTAACATCTACATCCAAAAACTTTCAAGTTGTTGTAATTTGGCTTCTTTTTTAGTAAGATTTCAAACGGAGACTTCATGTTAAGACATTTTGATGGCATTCTATTTATTAAGAAAGTAGCAGTTAGAAAAGCATCAACCCAATATTTTAAAGGTATGTTTGACTGAAAAATGAGAGCTAAACCAGTTTCAACTATATGTCTATGTTTCCTTTCTACCACCCCATTTTGTTGAGGTGTGTGAGGACATGACATTTGATGTATTATGCCACTATACTCTAAAAGGGCTTTGAATTTTAAAGAAGTGAACTCACCTCCTCCATCGGATTGGAAAACTTTGATTTTTCTTTCAAATTGAGTTGCAATCATTTTTTGGAATTTTTCAAAACACTAAAAAAAAATCAGATTTTCTTTTCAGAGGAAAGAGCCATGTGAACCTCGAGTGATCATCTACAAAACTGGCATAATATTTAAAGCCTTGACAGGATAAAATGGGAGCGGGACCCCACAGATCACAATGAATCTTATCAAAAGGAAACATGCTTAATTCATTATTCAAGGAAAAAGACAACCTACAACTCTTGCTCATTTGACAAACATCACATATATTCTCACTTTTCTTCCAATTTGACACATGAATCATATGCTCATTATTTAAATGCTTAATCGATAAATCATGCAAATGTCCTAAACGCTTGTGCCATGTAGATAGAGGCACTTTATTCATACTAATTGAAGTAGTCAACGCCATATGAGAAATCTCTTGCTGCTCCAAGGCATACAAACCATTTCTCTTAGTTCCCATTGCTAGTACCTGCCCCGGTTTGTTCTTCACAGTAAAACCATTTTTGTCAAAAAGTATAGAGCAATTATTGTCACTTGTTAATCTATTCACAGAAAGTAAATTCTTTTTGATATTGGGAACAATGAGCACATTTTTCAAATCAAGTGTTCCATTTTGTGTATTTAATCTACTTTGTCCAACATGAGTGATATTTAAACCTTCTCCATTTCCTACAAAGAGTTTATCATTCCCTTTATAAGCTCGAATTGAAGAAATTTTACCTCCATCTTTCATGATATGAGTTGTTGCTCCAGAGTCCACATAGAGGTTGGTATCAAATTCTTCATTTAATGTCATAGCCGCCAATGCAGTTGGAATTTCCTCAGATTGGTAAGCATGATCAAACCTATTCCAACTCTTCAATGCGGTATGGTTAGGCTTTCCACATATTTGACAGGTTACAGAATTACCTTGATTTGAATTGATATGCTGTGAATTTGAGATTGTTGAAGCCAACATTTTTTCTGTTTGGTGCAGGGGGCTGTTTCGACTACTGGGCTGGAAACCACGACCACGAGAACTAAAATGTCTTCCTTTGCCTCTACCTCTCCCTCGTTGACTATAAAATGCTTGATTTAAATCAGGGAGTGTACCTCTTTCTTCCTCATTCAAATCTGTTTGATTTAGTTGTTCATGCGACTTGAGAGCAAGGATGGATTTATTGAATGTGGGATAGGGAGCTTTAGACAACATTGCTGTCCAGAAGTCTTTGTACTTGGGTCCCAATCCTCGAGCCAAAGTGAATACTTTGCTTAAATCATCGATGGGTTTCTTCAGAGCTGCTAGCTTGTCACACAAAAATTTGAACTTTTTAATATAATCTTCAAGTGACAAATTACCTTTCTTTAGGGAATGTAAGGATTCACTTATGTGAATTTCATTTTCCTTTGTGATGGCAAGGAGAGTTTCTTCTAAGGACTTCCATACTTGATGGGCTGTCTCCAATCCTTCTATCATGCATAGCACTTCCTCAGTGATGATTCCCAAGAGCCATGAAGTTAGTAAACCATCATTGTTGAGCCAAGTGAGATACATCGGATTGTCAGAGAATTTTCCTTCTTCATCCTTGATTTTTGAATCAGGCGGGGTGTCATTTGACAAGTGGTGTTCAATTCCCAAATTGCAAACGAGCGGAAGTACTTGAGATCACCAAAGTAGGTAATTTGTTGAGCTTAGCTTGAGTGATATCAAGCTTGAACATTGATGGAAGGCTTGTATAGTTAGGGCAGTTTCGTTCTTAGCCATAAAGGGGGATTGATTGAATTATCAGCTGAAAACAGAGCAGATGGTAAAAGAAAGAAATGACAAACAAAAAGAAAAAAAATTGAGGATCGATTTCTCTATGTGCGAAGCTCTGATACCATAAAGGAAATGAAAGAAAAGTTGCAAGATGAAATGTTTACACAATCTGCTCTACTATTCACGATAATTCAAAAAATGGCTTACTTCCACTATACAAGAATCATTCCCTTTAAATACTGCACATAGAGAAATTAAATAAAAGGAAATAGGGAAAGTTAAGGAAAGTCCCTTAATGTACAGTTGGCTAAAAGAGTCAAATAGTAAAAGAGGAAAAAACATGATTTCAAGCTGATTTCGGGCAGAACATTGATGATAATTTGAAGCTGATTTTTGGCTGGAGATTAATGAGAATATTCACAATATCTCAGCTTCAATTTCATGTTAGTTGTCATTACCGTTGAATGACAGAGCATTTTGGGTTGTCATTACACCATTGTTGAGGTGTTGGTTGTTGGCCATGGTGTAGGGATGAGCTGGAGTTCATGTTCTGTTGAATATGATTTCTATCAAGCACAACAGTCATATCAATGCTTAATTAGAGTTTAATAATTCAACAAGTTAACTTACCTTGAGGTAACTAAAGCTTGATTGAAAACACCGAACAATTTGATATAGCACCAACCACGTTATGCGAAAAAGTAATCTAATAACACACATATAAGGTTCTCACATCAGAGGCATTCCAATCTCAATAATTTTTCTAAAGACACAAGACTTGAGAGGGTCGAAAACTCACCCAAACGAAACTAATGCTTGCTGTCCAATTTCCAAATTTCGCTCTGCCTTTAATGATTCGACCACCACTTTCTACGGATACCTTATATTAAGATCCAACGTTAATGGGTATTCCATTAAAGAATAAAGACCAAATAGATCTTAAACTTACAACCTCCTTACCCACTGTTTGATTAGTCGAATCGTCGAATGCTCAAGATCTAAAGCGGCTCGAGGCGGCGTGCAGAAGACGGTCGCGACGTGCGGCTGTTTGGTTGCTGCAGTCGAGAGAAACAGAGACAGAGAGAGTTGGAGATGAGCGAGCGAAAGACAGAGAGATAAAGAGATGAGAGAGAGAAACGAAACCGTCTTACCCAAAGGAGCTCAGGGCGGCGACGACGAAACAGACGACGACGTGTGGTGAGTGGCGACGACGACGTGTAGATCTGCAACGGAGAAGGGGCGACGGTGGCGATCGGTCTTGCGGCGATGGAGGCGTGCGGAGGCTGTACACCGTAGAGAGAGAGGGCTGAGAGAAAGAGAATGGTGGGGAAGAGAGAGGGATATCGGGGAAGAAGGAGAAAAAAAATCTTAATTTTTTTTTAAACGGTCCCTTTGACCGAAAATGTGGGGGGGGGGGGGAATTTCCCCCCACTCTCCCCTCTTGCTGGGCAAACAACCCATTTCCCTCTTCTTTTCTTTTTTTTTTTTTTTTTTTAAACTGGCTGTTACAACAAAAATTGAAGGCTAATTAGAATAAGAATGGAAGATTCGGTCTTTACAAAAACTGTGCCAAAATTTTGTAAAGGGTTTTGGTGTGTCTTGTCATGGAGAGATGATTGGGAAAAGATGAGTGTAAGGAAAGAAAGAGAAAATGAAAAATATAATAATAAAAAAGATAAATAAAATTGTGAGGTTTATATCTCTCTTCAATAACTATTTTATTTTATTTCTTGTAGATGATGCCCTTTCTCTTCCGTTTGGGATGAAACCTCTTCTATCATCATCTTGTCCATTTTGACTTTCATGTGTGTTTGCATTGTACATTCATATAAGTGAACGAAGATAAGAAAAATTGAATAATCATAAAACTTTAAGGTGTTGGTTTCAAACTTCAAAAATATTAAATGTTGAAGAAAAACATTGTGTAATCTGATTTGAGTGCCAAAACGACCATTGATTGGAGGGTCGGACAAGCCACCTTCAAATATGTGTCAAAATGTACTATTTATAGGACTACCATTTTTTGTATTAGAGTCCATCGTTGTGTAAGATGCAGGGCAAATAAGTCGATTACTATGTAAAAAATAGTTTACAAATCATTTTAGTTTAAATTCTCTATTGAAAAATAGTTATGTTTTTTGTGGGGGACATTCAATTGATTTATTTTTCTTTTTACCACACGTACAAACTAAGGGTTTGTGCAAGCGCACACATACGGAATCAACCATAACAAATTTATTTTAGTTTTATTTTATTTTATTTTCTATAATTGAATATTCAAGAATTCATTTTATTTTGAATTTTATTCTATTGTTAGTTTATTTACTTCGTTTAGAACACAATGTTTTTTTTATTCACCGATTTGTATGTTTGTGAAAGAAATTTTAATGGTAATTTTATATACGATATATAGCATTTTTTGTCCAAGTAGAAAAAGATAATTTCTTTCTATATAAGAAAGAAAAAAAACTGGTAAACATAAGGTTCTGTTTATTTAAACAATTATTAAACAAAAAGGAAAGAAAACGTAATTTTACTCCCTTTTTGTCGTCTTTCTTCATAGCAAAATTAGTCTTATAGTTATAACAATGTGGGTTACAATTTTAATTTATTGAATGTTACAATCAATTTCGTTTTAAATTCTATATTTACTAACCCAATGAATAATAACTCATAAAATCTTAAGAGGGGAGAAACTACTTAGTCAATCAATACACAAAATGTAAGTTGTCTATGTTATTTTTCTCACTTTATTGACAGTTTCATACCATGGTATCTATAAATGGCCTTTCATCTTGTATTTGAAAGGGCAAAAGAAAGTTTCAAAGGTAAACGAAAAAGGAGTAAAAGACCAACTTTCAACAAGGAAATGGCAAAAGAGACTAATGCAATTGGCAGGCTACTAGTGGTGGTTCTTTTATTGGTAGTAAATTTGTTGGTCTCAGCTCAACCTTCCATGGAAGACGACATCTACGTGTCTCCGATATGGGATGGATGGGTAGATGAAGATAGATGGTTTACTTTAAGGCCATGCTTAAGTAAAATGAAGAGTGATCAATGTCAGGAGGAACTTTATAATTATTACTTCAACATCAGCAAAAAGGAATTGGATCTAAGTTGTTGCAAATTTGTCAAAGCAATGGGCAAGCGTTGTACTTCAGCTTTTGAGTTTTGGTTCTCCTTTCCTGATCTAGAAGCTTTCAAGCCTAATCCCAAGAAGCTTTACAAAGATTGTGTTACAAGATTAGCTGCGCCTGCACCGAAGAAACTTTAAGCCATAAGATTAGCTTTTACGTCTTTGCTCAATAAATAACATACTTATAAATGTTCGCTCATTTCATGTGATCAATGGATTCATTTATTTAACTTTTTATTTTTTTTTATAATATTTCATAAGATTTAAATATGCACGTGGAAATAAATTTGATCTCGAGTGGGACACTATAGATAAAATGAACTTATTCTATCTATAACTTGTATTAACTATTTGAGAATTTCATAGGCTTATTTTAACCCATCTCGACATGAACAAATGGTAAAAGTTGACAAATAAGAGATTAATGTGTTATTGGCCATAAAGGAGTTCATTTTGAAAAGACAACAAAAATTGAAGGCTAATTAGAATAAGAATGGAAGATTCGGTCTTTACAACAACTGCGCCAAAATTTTGTAAAGGGTTTTGGTGTGTCTTGTCATGGAGAGATGATTGGGAAAAGATGAGTGTAAGGAAAGAAAGAGAAAATGAAAAATATAATAATAAAAAAGATAAATAGAATTGTGAGGTTTATATCTCTCTTCAAGAACTGTTTTATTTCATTTCTTGTAGATGATGCCCTTTCTCTTCCGTTTGTGATGGAACCTCTTCTATCATCATCTTGTCCATTTTGGCTTTCATGTTTGTTTGCATTGTACATTCATATAAGTGAACGAAGATCAGAAAAATTGAATAATCATAAAACCTTAAGGTGTTGGTTTCAAACTTCAAAAGTATTAACTGTTGAAGAAAAACACTGTGTAATCCGATTTGAGTGCCAAAACGATCATTTTTTTGATTGAAGGGTCGGACAAGCCACCTTCAAATATGTGTCAAAGTGTACTATTTATAGGACTACCATTTTTTGTATTAGAGCCCATCGTTGTGTAAGATGTAGGGGAAATAAGTCGATTACTATGTAAAAAATAGTTTACAAATCATTTTAGTTTAAATTCTCTATTGAAAAATAGTTATGTTTTTTTTGGGACATTCAATTGATTTATTTTTCTTTTTACCACACTTACAAACTAAGGGTTTGTGCAGCGCACACATACGGAATCAACCATAACAAATTTATTTTAGTTTTATTTTCTATAATTGAATATTCAAGAATTCGTTTTATTTTGAATTTTATTCTATTGTTAGTTTATTTACTTCTTTTAGAACACAATGTTTTTTTTTATTCACTGATTTTTATGTTTGTGAAAGAAATTTTAATGGTTATTTTATATACGATATATAACATTTTTTGTTCAAGTAGAAAATGATAATTTCTTTCTATATAAGAAAAAAAAAACACTGGTAAACATAAGGCTATGTTTATTTAAACAATTATTAATCAAAAAGGAAAGGAAACGTAATTTTACTCCTTTTTTGTCGTCTTTCTTTATCGCAAAATTAGTCTTATAGTTATAACAATGTGGGTTACAATTTTAATTTATTGAATTTTACAATCAATTTCGTTTTAAATTCTATATTTACTAACCCAAATGAATAATAACTCATAAATTCTTAAGAGGGGAGAAACTACTTAGTCAATCAATACACAAAATGTCTGAACCTATCCGAATTTAGGTATCTAATAGATCCTTGGTGTTCCTCTCTTTTATTTTAATGCTTACACCAATAATGTCCGAACCTATCCGAATTTAGGTGACCGTGTTATCATTAAATAATATAAGCACCATATATTTCTTTAGCATTAAAATGGAAAAAAGGAAAAAAAAATCATTTTTAACCCTAAACTTATCAGGTTTTATCAATTTTAACCCTAAACTTTTAATTTCATCAAATTCAACCCCAGACTTAGCAGATTGTATCAATTTGAACCCCAAACTTGCATAAATGCTACAATCAAGATCTTTAGTTAACTTTCAATTTAAATCGTCATTAAAACATGCGAGTTATATCGTTTTTTTTTTAAAAAAAAAAAAAAACAAAAATCAGATTGCACCTAAGTTATGTTTGCTTCTTGTAAGAAATTTGTTGGAGAAACTTTTTATTTGAAGATATAAAACATTACCGTCTGATTCTTCTCATTGTTAAAAATCTCTCTAAGAAAAAACTACAAAATTCTTAGCAACCAAAAAAAAAAATCCAACAAGTATGAGAAAAAAACACCTAAATTGTTTTGTTTGCAGGAAAAAATGACAAGAAAATACGTAACAAAAAAATAAAAATAAATAAAAAATAAAAAACCTACCAAGTTCTTAAAACAAGAAAAAGCTAGGCAAACATTTGGAGAAAAAAGAACTCCAAATTTGCTTTGCTTTTGTAATCATTGACAAAAAAAAAAAAAAAAAAAAAGTTTTCAACAACAAGAAAAAGTCATCTAAATGAAAAGAAAAGAAAAAAAACTCAAGAATTACTTTCCTATCATCTCATAGTTGCATGTTCTTTTAAGTAGCTAAAAAAACAAAACCCACAAACACAATGCGAAGAAAATAGAGGAAACTTGTGTACAACTTAGCATCAAAAGTTTATTCAAAGAAAAAGTTTCTCCAATAAATTTCTTACAAGAAACTTAACCCAGGTGTAAATGTGAATTAAAAAAAGAAAAATAAGGAAATATTTAATTACGTGCTGTTGTAACATTTTAATATTTAATTGTAATTTCAATATGAGTTTCAATCTTGGATGTTAAATTTTGGAGAGTTTTCTCTCATTTCAAAAGTGAGAAAACGTATTTGGAGAGGTTTTGTCTATTTAATTTTTGGGTTACTTTTGTTTTGTCATAAATTTTTAGATCTACAATTCTCCTATAAATACCTCTCTCACAAACACTTTCATACAACAAGAAACACAACAATTCCTATCTTCTTTTCTTTCTACTTTCTCATATTTCTCTCATTTTCTCTTTTAAGAGAAATTGGCCAAAAGAGGGGTGTTCTTTGTTGTGGAGCTTTGAGCTCAACCTCTTAGTGCAAAGTGGTTTGAGCTACACAACGTTTCAGTTGGGTTGTTGTATCCTGGAGGGGACAGGCTTGAGAATACCTGCTGCACCGGTGATTTGATAAAGAATTATACACCGCAGAGGGCTTGAATCTCCTTAAAGAGAGCGAGATACCCGCGCCTCAACCTAATTGTTTACGTGTCTATTTTCTCAATATATTTCTCCATTTCCTCTGTTATTTGTAATTTCCCCCAACAATTTTAAGGAGAATTCAAACATGGAGTCTACTATTGAGAAGCCAAATGAGAATGTTGGAGATCTCAACAAGCCATTTCGATTTAAGAGAGCACACTTTAAGAGATGGAAAGGAAAAGTGTTGTTCTACCTTAATCTTCTCAAGGTAGCCTATGTCCTCACATAAAAGAACCCGAAGAAGATCGATACTGAAAACATGAGCGTTGAAGAGTTCATGGAACACCATGAGAAACTTGATAAGTATGAGAAAGATGAGTACAAATGTCGGTATTATCTTCTAAATTGTCTTGCTGATCATTTTTATGATTATTATGATACTACTTTCACATCTGCTAAGAAAATATGGAAACCCTTGCAGAATAAATATGATACTGAAGAAGCAGGCGCGAAAAAATATGCTGCAAGTCGCTTCTTTCGCTTTCAGATGGAAGATGGAAAGTCTGTAGTGGAGCAAGCACAAGATTTTCAGATGATAGTAGCTGAAGTAGCATCTGAAGGAATTAAGATTGGAGACAATCTTATTGTTGCTGGCATAATCGACAAGCTTCCACCATCTTGGAGAGAATTTCAAAAGAATATGCGCCATAAGCAAAAAGAAATCTCTCTAGAAACGCTAATTACTCGCATTCGTGTGGAGGAAGAGGCAAGAGGGCAAGTGATAACTCTTAGTATAAGAGTTATTTACCTTATCTTTTAGCTTGAATTCTTTAATATGGGAGTAATTGGCTAGCATATTTTGATATTTTCCCTCTATAAACCTCATGCTTTGGTCTGAATCATCTTTGAGGAAATAGTTAATATTTTTCTACTGTTTTGAAAGTGAAATGCATTAAAATTTGTGTACTTATATTGCAGATCCATAAAGTCATTTTGGTAGCAGACTAAAGGCAGCATGTGTAGCAGTTAAAGTGATTGAGGAGCTGGAGATGGAATTGCTGGATCAATTCTGGAGCAAAGTTCACACGTGATTCACACGAGAGAAAAATCGGTTCATTAAATGAGCTGGCACTTTTTATTACAATCAGCTCTTTCATCCAATGGGAGTCTGCCATCTTGCTGAAAAGAAGCTGATGTAGCCCTGAATTCAATGAAGAGAGGAATATTTTTTTTAGGGCAACCACATTTGTGAAGGATATAAAAAGGAGAAGAAACAAAAAAAGAGAAGGAGATACAAACAGACAGCAGTGGAGAAATCGAGAAGGGAAGAGAAGGAGATTCCATAGAAGAAGGGGAAGCTGACATTTGGAAGGAGCATCTGCTGCAACCTTTCCATTTCCGGCGACTTCTTCCTTTATTTTTCTTTCTTCTTCTCTTGAACTTTGAGTAGCTGTGTTTTAAGTTTCTTATGGCTTTTTCTGGTTGTTTTATTTTGTTTTCAGCTTGTAACATGAACTAATCACCTTAAGGTGAGGATTAGGATACTTTTGTATTAATCTAAACATTGGAGCTGAGCTCCTTAGCTTTCTTAATCTGGTTTTGAGGGTGTTTAATGCTTAAGCAAAGATTTCGTCCGGCCAACCATTTCTTTGCACTGTCATCTTTAGTTTTGGGAAAAACAAGGGTGGCTGAATACTCAAAATCACATTAGCTCCTTGTTAGGGTTAGTAGCTAGCTAAGTGAAGGAGTTAGGGATAACACTTCGCCTAATGCACATAATACAGCATGTTTAAAATGAAGTGGGTTAATGGGAGTTAATCTGCTATTTTAGGAGATCTGGGAAGATTCCGTGAGAAACTGTTGTGTGGATTGAGGGAGCAAAGTTCTTGCTCTAGCGTTTGATGTTTAGAGAAATACAAATAGTTCCTAATCCGAGCCTATTTTCTTAACCTTGTTGCAAGTCTCGTTTCTCTAGCATTTTGCACCTTGATTTGTTTTATGTTTATTTCTGCAATTTATTTTATCAAAACACCTAAGTGTAGACATTACTAAAATTTAATCGGTTACCACTTTGAATTTGCTAGAAATTAAGTTTAAGCATAGGAATTTTCTTGTTCTAATCCCTGTGGAGACGATATTAATATACTTATCACTTGCTGCTGGCCGTGTATACTTGCACGTGCATTGTGTGAAATTTCATTGAATATTTTAACCCCACCTTACAAGGCAACAAGTTTTTGGCGCCGTTGCCGGGGATTAGTTTGAATTTCACTTTGTTTGAACTTATTTTTGGTAAATTGGTGCTGAAATTGCATTCTAACTTGGCTGTTTGTTACTTTTTCAGGGTTGGTTTGGTAGTGGTGTATGAACGAGTTTCCTGATCTAGAATTTGAGCTTGACCCTGAGATTGAAAGGACATTTCATAAGAGAAGGAGAGAACAGAGGAATAGGAATAACCGCATGGACCCACCTCCTCTTTTACCTCCTGCCCAACCGAGAGATCCTGAAGAACAAGAGAACCCACAGCAACCTAACCCTGAAATGGATCGACAAGCTAGAGTAGATAATCCGGCTGAAAACCCTGTCCTCTTAGCCAATGATAGGGAAAGAGGCATTAGAGCCTACGCACTCCCTATGTTTGATGAATTAAACCCCGGGATACTTAGGCCAGAAATAGAGGCACCTAATTTCGAAATGAAGCCTGTGATGTTCCAAATGTTACAAACTGTGGGGCAATTTCATGGATTACCTTCTGAAGATCCCCACCTTCATCTAAAATCCTTTTTGGGAGTGAGCGATTCATTTAGGATGCATGGAGTTTCTAAGGATGCACTTAGATTAACTCTTTTTCCTTACTCCTTGAGGGATGGAGCAAAGGCTTGGTTGAATAGTCTTGCTCCAGGATCCATCACTTCTTGGAATGAGTTGGCTGAGAAATTCCTTATCAAGTATTTTCCTCCCACTAGGAATGCCAAACTTAGAGCTGAAATAGTTTCATTTAGGCAGTTTGAGGATGAATCTTTTAGTGAGGCATGGGATAGATTTAAAGAGTTGCTAAGAAAATGCCCTCACCATGGACTTCCCCATTGTATCCAAATGGAGACTTTCTATAATGGATTGAATAGGACTACACAGAACATGGTTGATGCTTCAGCAAATGGTGCTCTGCTATCTAAAACTTTTAATGAGGCATATGAAATTTTAGAAAGGATTTCAACCAATAGCAGCCAATGGTCTGATGTGAGAAGTGTGGCTGGAAAGAAAGGTAAGGGAATGATGGAGGTAGATACTGTTACTGCTTTCAATGCAAGGTTTGACACTATGGAGAATATGATGAAGAAACTGGCTTTAGGATTTGAAAATTCGAATTTAGTGACTCCTAGTGCAAACAAAAATGTAGCAGCAATCAATATAAGTCAAAATACTCCAGACTCTTGTGTGTATTGTGGAGAGGAGCACACCTTTGAATTTTGCCCTAGCAACCCAGCTTCAGTGTGCTATATTGGGAATCAAAACAATCAGCAGAATAACCCTTATGCTAACACCTATAATCCAGGGTGGAGGAACCATCCTAACTTTTCTTGGAGTGGCCAAGGAATTAATTCGCAAGGCCTCCAAGGACAGCAAAAGATGAATGGTCCACCTGGATTTGGGAAGCAAAACCAGCAGACTATGCCCCAACAAAAGAATTCTGTCAATCAGTCCAACCAAGGAACAAGTTCTCTCGAAAGTCTTTTTAAGGATTATATGGCAAGAAATGATGCTGCCATGAGAAACTTAGAGATACAAGTGGGACAATTGGCAAGTGAGATGAAGGCTAGACCCCAAGGAAAATTACCTGCTGATACTGAGGTTCCAAAGAGAGAAGGTAAGGAGCAAGTTCAGGCTATTGAATTGAGAAGTGGTAAACCTCTTGCTGAACCAAAAGTTTTGATCAAGCAAAAGCTGAAAAATAAAGAGTCTGCTGTACAAACAGAAAGTGAGAATGTTGCTGAAAAAGATTCAGGAGTTGAAGAGGTTGAAGAGATCCCAAAGACAACACCCATAGAGCCACCTAAGCTAGTCCCAATCTCCATCCCTGAGTTTAAACCACCTCCACCACCTTTTCCCCAAAGATTGAAGCAGAAAAATCAAGAAGTGCAATTCAAGAAATTTTTAGAGGTATTAAAGCAACTTCACATAAATATACCCTTGGTTGAGGCTTTGGAACAAATGCCTAATTATGTGAAGTTTCTCAAGGACATCCTAACCAAGAAGAAAAGGTTTGGGGAGTATGAGACTGTCTCTTTAACCGAGGAGTGTAGTGCTATATTGAAAAATAAACTCCCACCTAAGGTTAAAGATCCTGGTTCTTTTACTATTCCTGTTTCTATAGGTGGTAAAGAGCTAGGGCGAGCTCTATGTGACCTCGGTGCTAGCATAAACCTTATGCCATTATCTATATTCAAGAAATTGGGCATAGGTGAAGCTAGACCCACAATGGTTACATTACAACTTGCTGATAGATCCATAACTTACCCGGAAGGAAAGATTGAAGACATCTTGGTTCAAGTGGATAAGTTCATATTCCCGGCCGATTTTATTATTTTGGATTATGAAGCGGACAAGGAGGTCCCTATAATTCTTGGAAGACCGTTCTTAGCCACCGGGAGAACTTTAATAGATTTCCAAAAGGGAGAACTAACCATGAGGGTGAATGATCAAGAGGTTAAATTTAGTGTTTTTGATGCGCTGAAATACCCTACTGATGTGGAAGAGTGTTCTGTTATTCAGATTTTGGATGAATTAGTTGAGGAAAAATTTGCTTTGGATTTGAGAGAGCAACACACCCAGGCATTTGGTAAAGTTACAGTAGAAGAGTTAGAGATTACTGGGTTGAAACAAGAGGCAGAAAGTGTTTGGGAAATGCAAAAGGTGAACAAAGTTTTTGAGTTGCTGGATTTAACCGATAGGAAGATCCCACCTATGCAACCATCTATAAAGGAACCTCCCAAACTTGAGTTGAAACCCCTGCCCATGCATCTGAAATATGCATATTTAGGAGAAAAGGAAACTCTTCCCATAATCATATCAGCAAGTCTAACGCTTGAAGATGAAAGATTATTGCTTAATTTGCTGAAGCAATATAAGAAAGCAATAGGCTGGACTTTAGCTGATATTCAAGGGATAAGTCCTTCGTTCTGTATGCATAAAATTAATTTGGAAGATGGAAATTTTAAGACAGTGGAGCAGCAGAGGAGACTTAACCCAGCTATGAAGGAAGTAGTGAAGAAGGAAATAATCAAGTGGTTAGATGCGGGAATCATCTACCCTATCTCGGATAGCAATTGGGTAAGTCCGGTCCAATGTGTACCCAAGAAAGGAGGGATGACAGTAGTGGTTAATGAAGCTAATGAACTGATTCCCACTAGAACAGTAACCGGTTGGAGGGTGTGCATGGATTACCGAAGGCTTAATAAAGCCACACGTAAAGACCATTTCCCTCTACCGTTTATTGATCAAATGTTGGATCGATTGGCGGGGCATGATTATTATTGCTTTTTAGATGGTTATTCAGGGTATAACCAAATAACTATAGCCCCACAAGACCAAGAAAAAACCACTTTTACATGCCCTTACGGTACATATGCTTTTAGGAGAATGCCTTTTGGGCTCTGCAATGCTCCAGCAACGTTTCAGAGGTGCATGTTGGCTATATTTTCAGATATGATAGAAACCATGATGGAAGTCTTTATGGACGACTTTTCAGTGTTCGGGGAATCCTTTCAGAATTGCTTGGAGAATCTGGGAAAGGTGTTGAAAAGATGCATAGAAACCAATTTGGTCCTAAATTGGGAAAAATGTCATTTCATGGTCAAAGAGGGCATTGTTTTAGGACACAAGGTTTCTAGGAAAGGAATAGAAGTGGATAAGGCTAAAATAGAGATCATTGAGAAATTGGATCCTCCAACTTCAGTAAGGGGTATTAGAAGTTTCTTAGGACATGCTGGCTTTTATAGGAGATTTATCAAGGACTTTTCTAAGATTTCCAAACCCCTTTGTTTGTTATTAGAGGCCAATAGACCATTTGAATTTGGAGAGGAGTGTTTGAAGGCATTCAACACCTTGAAATCTGCATTAGTTACTGCACCTATCGTTTCTAGTCCAAATTGGCAACTACCATTTGAATTGATGTGCGATGCAAGTGACTATGCAGTGGGTGCAATGCTTGGGCAAAGGTATGGCAAGATTATTCATCCTATTTACTATGCTAGCAAAACCCTTAATGGAGCACAGTTGAATTATACCACCACTGAAAAAGAACTGTTGCCTATAGTATTTTCATTTGAAAAATTTCGGCCATATTTAGTGGGATCTAAGGTTACTGTATTCACAGATCATGCTGCCATTAAGTACTTGCTAGCTAAAAAGGATGCTAAACCAAGGTTGATAAGGTGGGTATTGCTACTACAAGAGTTTGATTTAGAAATTAAAGACAAAAAGGGAATCGAGAACTTAGTAGCAGACCACTTGTCAAGAATTGAGAGAGCAAATGTTATGCTTCCTCAAAATGAGATCAGAGACTCCTTCCCAGATGAGCAACTTTTGACAGTAGCTCACATTAAGGATATGGAAGCACCTTGGTATGCTGATATTGCTAATTATCTTGCCTGTGGAATTTTGCCCTCTGATTTATCAAAACAGCAATTGAAGAAATTTTTGCATGAAGTGCGGTTTTACTTTTGGGATGAGCCTTATGTGTATAGACAATGTGCAGATGGGTTAGTGAGAAGATGTGTATCTCAAGAGGAAGTTCCTGAAATCTTGGAGCACTGTCACACAGCCCCTTATGGAGGGCATTTTGGTGGTCAAAGGACAGCAGCTAAAGTTTTTCAATCTGGATACTATTGGCCCTCGGTTTTTAAGGACTCTCATTGGTTTAGCAAAACTTGTGATAGTTGTCAGAGGAAAGGAATTATTGGCTTGAAGGAAGAGATGCCCCTTACCTATATTCTAGAGATAGAGCTCTTCGATGTATGGGGGATCGACTTTATGGGACCTTTCCCACCTTCCTTTGGTAACATATACATTCTCTTAGCGGTTGATTACGTGTCTAAGTGGGTTGAAGCCATTGCTTGCCCCTTAAATGATGCTAAGACTGTGTTGAGATTCCTCCACAAGCACATTTTCACAAGATTTGGCACCCCTCGTGCATTGATAAGTGATGAGGGATCTCACTTTGTTAACCGGTTAATGAGTGGCATGTTGGCCAAATATAACATTAAGCACAAAATTTCCACTCCCTACCACCCCCAAGCCAATGGCCAAGCCGAGATTTCCAATAAGGAGATAAAAGGAATTTTGGAAAGGGTAGTTAGTCCCAATAGAAAAGATTGGTCTCTTAAGCTTGAGGATGCTCTTTGGGCTTATAGGACAACTTATAAAACTCCCTTAGGAATGTCTCCTTATAGGCTAGTCTTCGGTAAAGCTTGCCACTTACCTTTAGAATTAGAACACAAAGCCTTTTGGGCTCTTAAGAAATTAAATTTTGATCATGTGGCAGCTGGATCATTGAGGAAGTTGCAATTGGTGGAATTAGAGGAGTTGAGGCAGACTTCCTATGAAAATGCCAAGATGTATAAAGAAAAAACCAAGATGTGGCATGATAGGAAGATTTTGCCGAAGCAATTTGAAAAGGGACAGAAGGTGCTTTTGTTTAACTCCAGACTTAAACTTTTTCCAGGAAAACTTAAGTCTCGTTGGTCTGGTCCTTTCACAGTTTTACATGTATTTCCCTATGGAGCAATCTTGTTGAAGGATGAAAACGATGGTAGGGAATTCAAGGTTAATGGTTAGAGAATTAAGCATTATTGGGGAGAAGAAGTTCAAAGAAAGTTAGCTTCTCTCCAATTATCTGGGGATTGATGTAGTAAAAATTTTGAGGGAGCATTGTGGCTTTAACAGTGGGTTTCAATTGAGCTCCCGAAAATGGTTGTATTTTCTTTAAGTTTATTTATCGTTGGTTTAGTTAAATTTTTTTTATTTGATTTCTTTTAATTTCTTGTCTTTCTTTGTTGCAGATTTTTTTTAAGAAGGCAAGGGTTTTATTATTCATCATCATTTTGGAAATAAAGTTGATATGATTGAAATGACTGATTTTTTTTGGAAGAAAGTTGAAAAGGGAAAGAGGAAGTTATGGTGAATGTAAATCACGTGGCTCAAGGCTGACATGCAAAGCATGGGGAAGAGAAATTTGACAAGATGATGGGAATTAGGGTTTCCATAAGGAGTGGTCAAATCGGCAATTAAGGAGAAAATAGATTTCATTTTAATGCAAGATTTCCCCCCCCCCCAAAAAAAATCTTATTTGGTTTAAAAAAAAAAAAAGGAAAAAATCGATAGAGCCCTCATCTTCAACCTTTTAAAGCTCCCCATAAACCCAAGCTTCAGCATATTCCATAGCTAATACCTCCCTTCTTAGAGTGCTAAATCGCCACAATGCCGCCTAAAACAAGAGGAAAAAAATCGGAGGCTCAGCAAAGAGAGAGCAATATTCCAGAGGAAAGCCTTAACATTGAACGGTCTGAGGTTGAAGCCCCAGCAAAGAAGAAGGGTAAGAAAAAGCGTGTTGTAGCCAAAGAACCATCTGTTGTTCAGCATGCAAGCCGAGAAGAGCAAGAGCAAGCCGTTGATGATGAGCATATCCCATTAGTTGAGCAGTTGAAAAAGAAGAAGAAGAAGACCAAACAAGCTGAACATTCCAGCAAAGGTAAGGAAGCCTTGGTTCCGCGGGTAGCATCGGTGGATCGCTTCATCAACGAAGATGCTAGAGCAAGGTATGAGGCTCTTCTAAGAAGAGGATTTCTTGCGGAATGAGGATTTCAATCTCCATTCAGTCAGCTTCCTAGTTTTCTTCAATCTGGGATTGCAAATCTCGGCTGGGATATTTTTTGTAAGAAGCCGGAGCTTGCACGTATCCAAGTTGTTCGAGAATTCTATGCAAATGTCGATGAAGAAGAGGGCTTTCAAACGATTGTCAGATGAGTGCCCGTGGATTGGTCGCCTGAAGCAATCAACGATCTTTATCACCTTCCAGACTTCCCTAGAGCAATGTTCAATGAGATGGTAATTGCTCCATCAGAAGAGCAATTAAAAGCTGTTATATCAAAAGTAGGTATTGAAGGAGCTAGCTGGCAGATTTCTAAGAATCGTGCCCGAACATTCTTAGCCACTTATATGAAACCTGAAGCAAATGTGTGGCTGGCGCTGATTCGAAATCGAATTCTCCCAACAACTCACGACTCTACTATATCAATGGAGCGAGTCCTTCTGACCTTTGCCATAATGAAAAATCTGAGCATTGATTTGGGGAAGATAATTTCCACTGAAATTTTTCTGTGTTTCAGGAAGAAGGTTGGACGACTATGTTTTCCAAGCACCATAACATTGCTGTGTAAAAGAGCCGGAGTCCCTATCCAAAAAGAAGACGACATCCTTTTTGACAAAGGAATCATTGATGCTGCAAATATGGATAGGCTTATGAGAGGAGAAGGTCAGCAGAGGCAAGGAGGGTTGATGTCGGGGGTCCATAAGGTTTTGGACCAATTGGACGTGGTTTTAAAGAGAATAGAGCACATGGAAGGGCAACAACAAGCTTACTGGTTGTATGCTCAGCGGAGAGATGCAATTTTGAAGAAGGCGATGCAAGCCAACTTCACTCGACCGTACCCTCCATTCCCTCCATTTCCAAATGAAGTGCTCGTGCCTTGGATCCCCCACCTTCCAGACGATCAAGAAAAGAACGAAGAAGAGATCGATGCAGATCTCAATGTGTGATCAGGGATGTTTGTGAATCCCTTGCTTTGTTCTGTTTTATGTTATTTTGTGTTTGTTAGTTAGGTTGTTGTCTGCTCTTTTAGTTTTTTTTTTATCCTGATTTTGTGGCGTCTGATTCAAGATGTATGTGAAAAAGAAAAAGGAATTAAATGAAATATCATATTTTGGACTGCATTGCTGTGTTTGTGCTTGTGCATGAGTTCTGAATTATAAAAAAGAGAAGAGGTGAATGAATCTGCTGTCTAAAGAATCGATGAATGCATTGAATGAAAATCTGTTTAGCTTTGCTGGATCAATGATGTCCTTTGCTAGGGCAAAGTAGTAAGCATTGTCTCAATCTGGTTGGTTTGTGTGGCTGCTTTGAATCCCTTAGTTTGCTTTAGATTATTCAAATGATATTGTTGTTTGTTGTGGCTGAAAATTTGTGCTGGATGAGTGTTCTGAATTGCCCGTAGCTTAGAATATCCTTGTAGCAATATCATCACACTTTTGCACAATAAGTCCTTGTGTTAGTCCATGATTTTAGAGCCTTACTTATCTCAGCTAGTGTCGTAGGAGAGCTGCCTTCGTTAATCAAGATCTAACTTGTTTAACTCTCAAGCCTTAAATTCTAGCTTCGAAATAAGTTTGGGGGTCTCTCCTAGCTAATTTTCTCATTGGGGACAATGAGTAATTTAAGTTTGGGGGTGTGGTGATTCCCTTTGAAAAAAAAAAAAACAGTAGAATAAGCCCTTGTGAGAGCACTCCTCTTTTCCTTAGAAGATGCACTCAATCCTTTCCAAATAAGAGAATCTATCTTTTTCTTAAGTAGCCGAGTAACCAGAGGCATTTATGATACCCATAGTTTGCCCTTGCGTCAAAAAGTGGCTTAGGAAAAAGAAGATTCCTTCTCAAAAAAAAAAAAAAAAAAAAAAAAAAAAAATCTAAGAGAAAGGATGAGTGTAGCCCTGTTAGTTGCGCCCCTCCCAGGACTTAGGTGAGCTTCATCATAAAATGTCGCCATTCTGAGGAGCAAGGGGGAAGTAACTAATAGGATATCTTTGTGGGAAAATGAGTGTTGATCCTTTAAAGGTGATGAACCTAGAAGCTAGGGTGTACTTCATCATAAAATGTTGTCATTCCTAGATTAAGGGTTGTGACCTTGGGGACTCTCTTAAGGTATTTTTAAAAAAAAAAAAAAAAAAAAAAACTAGAATTAGGTATAAGGGTTATGGAGGGTAGAGGTTGATTGTCGGATTGCATGGTTGGCTTGAGGATTTGGATGCTAGTCGAGTTAGTTTTAGGAGCTACAATATGTGGATAAACATCTTGTCATGTGCAAAAGAGTGGTGAATTTGGTGCAGTGTATAAGCTAAGCTAGGGGTAAAAAGTACAGGACAACATTTAAGTTTTCCAAGAGCCTTTTGTTTGAGGAAAATTGTGTTGATCTTTTAGTGAGCTTTGGGAGTCAATAGTAGCAGTGCAAATTTCTTGATTGAGATGATGATATATGTATGATTGAGTTATAGGCAAAGGGTGAGGATTTGATCCAGGCTAGCATTACTCGAGGACGAGCAATGATTCAAGTTTGGGGGTTTGATAACTCTTAGTATAAGAGTTATTTACCTTATCTTTTAGCTTGAATTCTTTAATATGGGAGTAATTGGCTAGCATATTTTGATATTTTCCCTCTATAAACCTCATGCTTTGGTCTGAATCATCTTTGAGGAAATAGTTAATATTTTTCTACTGTTTTGAAAGTGAAATGCATTAAAATTTGTGTACTTATATTGCAGATCCATAAAGTCATTTTGGTAGCAGACTAAAGGCAGCATGTGTAGCAGTTAAAGTGATTGAGGAGCTGGAGATGGAATTGCTGGATCAATTCTAGAGCAAAGTTCACACGTGATTCACACGAGAGAAAAATCGGTTCATTAAATGAGCTGGCACTTTTTATTACAATCAGCTCTTTCATCCAATGGGAGTCTGCCATCTTGCTGAAAAGAAGCTGATGTAGCCCTGAATTCAATGAAGAGAGGAATATTTTTTTTAGGGCAACCACATTTGTGAAGGATATAAAAAGGAGAAGAAACAAAAAAAAGAGAAGGAGATACAAACAGACAGCAGTGGAGAAATCGAGAAGGGAAGAGAAGGAGATTCCATAGAAGAAGGGGAAGCTGACATTTGGAAGGAGCATCTGCTGCAACCTTTCCATTTCCGGCGACTTCTTCCTTTATTTTTCTTTCTTCTTCTCTTGAACTTTGAGTAGCTGTGTTTTAAGTTTCTTATGGCTTTTTCTGGTTGTTTTATTTTGTTTTCAGCTTGTAACATGAACTAATCACCTTAAGGTGAGGATTAGGATACTTTTGTATTAATCTAAACATTGGAGCTGAGCTCCTTAGCTTTCTTAATCTGGTTTTGAGGGTGTTTAATGCTTAAGCAAAGATTTCGTCCGGCCAACCATTTCTTTGCACTGTCATCTTTAGTTTTGGGAAAAACAAGGGTGGCTGAATACTCAAAATCACATTAGCTCCTTGTTAGGGTTAGTAGCTAGCTAAGTGAAGGAGTTAGGGATAACACTTCGCCTAATGCACATAATACAGCATGTTTAAAATGAAGTGGGTTAATGGGAGTTAATCTGCTATTTTAGGAGATCTGGGAAGATTCCGTGAGAAACTGTTGTGTGGATTGAGGGAGCAAAGTTCTTGCTCTAGCGTTTGATGTTTAGAGAAATACAAATAGTTCCTAATCCGAGCCTATTTTCTTAACCTTGTTGCAAGTCTCGTTTCTCTAGCATTTTGCACCTTGCCTTGTTTTATGTTTATTTCTGCAATTTATTTTATCAAAACACCTAAGTGTAGACATTACTAAAATTTAACCGGTTACCACTTTGAATTTGCTAGAAATTAAGTTTAAGCATAGGAATTTTCTTGTTCTAATCCCTGTGGAGACGATATTAATATACTTATCACTTGCTGCTGGCCGTGTATACTTGCACGTGCATTGTGTGGAATTTCATTGAATATTTTAACCCCACCTTACAAGGCAACAGCAAGATGCATTGATTCAAGAAAGCAATGAAATTCCCACCAAGGTAAATCTAATCTCTTCGAATGATAATTTACCTAATGGTCAAAATCCAAAAAATAGTCACTTAAAGCCAAAGAAGAATCATATGAAAAAGAATAACAAACCTCACTTTTCTAATAAGAAAAATTCAACCCAAGTGAATAAGAACCAAGTACATCCTCAACACTCAAGATCAGTATGTTTTGTTTGTGGCAAAAGTGGGCATATTGCTCGAATTTGCAGATTCCGGAAACAAGAACCTGTACCTCAGGCCAATGTTACCGAAGAGCCATTTGTGGCTATGATTACTGATATTTATATGGTTCAAAGTGTTGAAGGATGGTGGGCTGATTCTGGAGCCAATAGACATGTCTGTTATGACAAAAATTGGTTCAAAGTTTATACTCCTTTTAAGGAGCCTAAAACAATAATGCTTGGTGATTCCCATACTATCCAAATTATGGAAACTGGTGAGGTTGAATTAAAATTCACCTCTGGAAGGGTTTTAATGTTGAAAGATGTGCTTCATACACACCTACTACTAAAATGGCTTTTAATGACGGACGGAAAAAAATTCGCGGAGCTTTTAATGACGGACGAAAAACACGCGGCCTTTTAATGTCGAACGCGGGTTTTTAAAAAATTTGGGACTTTTAATGACGGGCATTGCCCGTCATTAAAAGACATTTTAATTGCCCGTCATTAAAAGTGTTTTTTTTTAATTTTTAAAAACGGTACATTTTTTAAATGAAATTTCTTTTAAATGAAATTTCTCTCTCCCCGACCTGAACTTTCTCTCTCCCTGAAAAAACCCTAACACTTTTCTCCCTCATGTGCCTCTTTGTCCTTCATCTCGATCTCCCTCTCGTCATCAACATGGGAAACCCCTCAACCTCACCGTCGATGGCTTCTTGAAGATGGGACTCGTAATACTTCCTTTTCTCTTTTTCTTTTTCTAAAATTTTTCTGTTTGTTCTTCGTTCGTCAAGCTCGACATCCGAATGGTTTATGTTTTGTTGCTTTTTTTTTAGGTCGCGACCACTCGAGCAGCTTCTGAGGATGCTTATCGTGTCGTTAGAAAAGGTTTTGTTCCCTGGCCTTTCGTTTTGGTCTCTCTCTCCAGTCCTCGCTTCTGAGATTTCCATTTCCCTCGCATTTCTTCCTTTCAATTCCTTTTCAAATTTCTCCAATTTCTTCTTCCATTCTTCGATTCGCTAGATCTTGTTTCAGATCCATGGATCTTTGCTAGCTCCAGCATTATATCTTCCTCTTTTGTTGCTGATCGTTTACATTGCTTCTTCAATCTCGCGCCTCGAATCTACGGTCACACGGTTCTGTTTTTCATGAGGTTCTGTTTGGTTGCACGCTTTTTGAGGTGAGTGAGTGTGTGTTGGAGTGGCTTTGTTTGTTTTTTAGCATCTTTTGGTGGAAGAAGAGATGGAATGGTTCATGGTGGTGATGAATCTTTTCGTTTTTGTGTGTTTGATGTTTGGAGAAGAAATTTTAGTGTAGGTTTCTTGTGGTTTCTTTCTTCCTTTTTTTACTACGGTTGAACGGAAAGGTAGATGTCTTTTTTTTTTTTTTTATTATGTGCTTTTATTTTGAGATGGATTGATTTGGCGCATGTTTAGTGTACGATTAGATCGACTTGAAATGGTGTTTTTCATTTGATATATATGCTCGAATCTGGATAATGGAATGAGAATGGTGCAATTCTTATTTTCTACATCAATTTGATGTTTTACTTTTATTAACATTATTATTTCTTACAGATACTCTACTGTAATATCGGAAATCCTCAGTCTCTTAGTCAGGAGCCAATAACTTTCTTCCGTGAGGTTTGCTTGCTCTTTTTCACAGTAAACATTGTCCAACGTTTTTACAGTGGATGGAAAAATTAATGTTTATGATTCTTAGGTTTCTTGCATTGTGTGATCATCCTGCCATTTTATTTATATTTTTGTTAGCTGCAAGTTTAATTTTGAATTATATGCTTAAATGAATTTTAGAAGTTTCAATTCTAAATACTTTTATCTCATTAGTTGAGTGGTGGTTACAGAAATTCATATATATATTTGATAAGAGACCATTTTCTGTTGAGATGAATGAAATAATACAAAGGAGGCCCTAGCAGGACAAGCCAAAAGTGTTGGATTACACACACACAACTAACAAAAAAGAACCTGAACTCTTTCCTTCGGATGGAAGGATCTTGAATAAAATGAACTAGTTTTGTGTCATTTCATTGTTTGTTTTGAACTTCCCCCATCTTAAACACATAATCTGATAAGCAATTGCATATTTTCGTTGAGTTGAGAGTTCTCTAGTTGGAAGTCTCTTATTTGCAGAATTTTCTTTTAGAAATAGGAATTTGCACGCTTGTTCTCTGGTCCAACGACTTTGAACCTACGAAGCAGAAATTTCTCAAGTCTGTAAAGTTTAACTTGTTGAAGAATGAATTCATTGTTCATTGCTTGTGTCAATGAATTGTTCCACTTTTAAAACATAAATCACATTCTAGAGGAGTTACCATTCAATTTAGAAACGAGGAAGAGAGCAGAGTCATGTGTTGTAGCTTTACCAAATGCAACTACTTCTAGAATACGTTTTATATTAGGTGATTCAGTGATTCTAAATTCTAAGAGGCAAGTGATATTGGTTATTTGATTTCATGTTAAGTTATTTTGAAGGTTTGTGTTTATATATTGTTCTATGTAATGCTTATAAAATTGTACTGAATTAAACTAAACTGGTTTTGTTAGGTTGTTCGTGGAGGTGGAAAAATTGTACTGAAGGGTCTTTATTTTGGATTGGCTGCAAATCTTGTTGGGATGTTACCGTGAGTGTTCCTAACTCGAGATATTTTTCATCATCTCCTTCGCTAGAATGTTGGATAAATGTATCATGTATGCAACACTTTAGGGCTCTATTTTGGCTTGGACAAAAGTATTTATCAAATGTGATTTTGAATATGTATGTCATATGAGAAACTGAAAAAATCCATTAGTTTGTATAAAAGTATTTATCAGTGTCACTGCCGTTTTTTGTTAGTGTATATGAACCTACGAAGCAGAAATTGCTCAAGTCTCTCCCTGAACACCTCAATGCTTTAGCTTAATATTTAATGTTTTCATTTGTTTGTTTTTGCAATACACATCTCAGAGTTGTAATTTTGAATTGAGGTCAGTTAATTTGTGGGATATGACACTCGACCAGCTTCTGTTTTTCACAGTTGGTTTTGTGGATTCTAGTATGATTATAAATAGTAAATGAGAATTCACTGAACTGTTTTTGAAATTGGATTTGGTTTTTGGTTTCGGGCACTTCTTTTTAATATTTTTTTACCGCTATATTCTCGAATGATTTTTATGTTTTTTAATTACTATTATGTTTATATATTGTGGGTAGTTCTATTATAAACTTGAAGACAATAACTTTTTCTAGAATACGTTTTATATTGGGTGGTTCTGTGGTTACTATTATGTTTGTTGTTGTTTTTTTTTCATATTCTTCTTCTCTTCTGTAAGCTTTACTTGGTTACTATTGTGTTTGTTGTTCTTTTTTTTTTTTTTCTTATTCTTCTTCTCTTCTGTAAGCTTTACTTGGCTTATGGCAGGGATCATATCTTCCATTTTAGGAACTTTCATTGCTTTTGATTGAAACTTGTCTCTTATTTTAAAAAAAGTTGTTTGATATTGCAGTTAGCTAAACATATGTTGAATCCTATTTGTCTGTGTTAATATTATTCTTAGTTGATCTAGTTAGTTTTCACGATCCAGTTTGGTAAGTGGTTGGATGGAGGTGGGTAAATGTTAACACAAGTTTTGATATGTTTCCTAATTGGTGGATTTTCTTTGTTATTAAGCTAATTTAATGAGCAATTAAACTTTGGGATCTTCGAGGGCAAAAGAGATTTCATACAATGTGGGAGCAATATTGTCGTGGCGTGACTACAATTGTGTAAATATCCCAAGTCTCTAACCTTTTATCCATTTTAGCTAGACTTGTTACTTTAGCTTACAATATGTGGTTGATTGTTTATCTTTATTTATCTTTGCTTACTGCTCTCAAGGTCACAAGAAATTGGCTTTACTTGTTTTCTTCATGTAGGATGCTAGTATATGAATATGTGAACAATGGAAATCTAGAAAAGTGGTCGCATGGAGCCATATGCCAACAAGACACGCTTACTTGGAAGGCTTGCATGAAGGTGCTTCTTAGCACCGCTCAGGCGTAAGTCTTCAAACTATTGCACTTAAATTGCAACAATAGTTCTTATAGTTGTAAAACGTTTTTTTTTTTAAATTTAATGTTCTCCCAATTGTTGTGTGCATCCTAGTACATTAGGAACTAACATAAGTGATAAGACTAGAGGTATATAGCAAATGGTTAGCTCAAAGGCTTATTTAGCAGAGATGCAAATATATATACTTCATGCAAGCTTGCTTATTTCACTGATATTAGTTGGTTGGCTCTACAATGATGATTTTCTTAAAATGAACATGCTTCCTGTTTAGGCTCTACAACGAAGGAGGTGTTTGGTTTTGTTGGTACTTTTTCGATTCTGTTGAACTTGTTCCTTGTCTCGAATTAAGTATATACCAAATAGATTTCAGATTTTTCACCCTATCAAGGTTAGAATGCAAAGTATTTCATTATTTTCTGTTTATGGCATCTCTCTATCTGATATCGCGTTAATTTAAGAAGTTCTTGCATAGAGTTTTTGTAACTATGATCTTCTTTCATTTACTTGTGCTATTTTGGAGAGTTGTGTAACTCCACTGATTAGTTTCGATGTTAAGTTCATTTCTTTTAAGTGTAGGATGTGCTTGTTCTGGTTGTACATTAAGCTCATTTCTTTTAAGTGTAGGATTCCTTGTTTCGGTTGTAAGACGATGGATATTTATAGTTTTTCCGTCATTAAAAGTCTGTCACTTATTAGTTTTTCATGTTGGTTAGTTTTAAGATATTTAGGGTCTTGTTGTGAACCTGAAGTGTTGTGAGGCTGTAGTTGGGTGATTTTTTTTCATATAGAAGTGTGTTTCTCTTGTTTAACAGGTTTAAAAATTTTTGGGTTAGTCATATGTATGTCGTTATGCTGTCGAAATTTCTAGAGCAATCGGTTAGAATTAGGATAGATGCTTTAGTAATGTCTCTAGGTTAAGTATAGAAACCTAGAGCATTACAGATTCTCTGGAGGGGTTAAACTTGATATCTTGAAGTTTGTAAGCTTTTGGAGTTTATTGAGTTTTCTAACAATTTTTTCCGATACTCATCGAGATTGGTTTTTTTTTTTTTTGTATTTTATTGTTAACTAAATTTGTTTTTCTTAGGTTCTTCGAGTTGTTGGACATATGTTTGTTATGTGAGTTCTTGTTTTGGCGTTGTATCGAACCTAATTACAATTTGTTTTTCTTAGGTTCTTTAAGTTTGATGTACGAGCAAGATTATGGTGACAGGAATGAAAGCGGCATGTACGAGAATTTTTGTTTTTTAGTGTAAGTGTAGACTTTAAATCATAGGTGTTTAGTAATTTTGAGGCTTTTAAGTGTAAGTGTTTGTAATTTTATTTTTATATCAAACTTATATGAATAAAAATTGTATGAACAAATTTGGTTCATTGGCCTATTGGAATGAAATTTGACAAATATTTGATTTCTATACAATTTTGCACATTTAAAATTAAGATTACTTTCTTTACAGGTTGACAAATGAAGAAAATATCGTTGGTTTGCCATCGGGCAACCAACAAATTTTTTTATTAAATTATGAACAAAATAATGACGGGCAATGCCTGTCATAAAAAATGACATTTAATGACGGACATTTGGTTAGCAAAAACTCTTTTAATGATGGACTTTTCATGACGGACGGCTTTTAATGACGGGCAATGCCCATCATTAAAGATCTGGTTGGTTGGAAAATACCTTTTAATGACGGACGGCTTTTCATGACGGGCATTGACCGTCATGAAAAATGTCCGTCATTGTAACTTGTTATGACGGACAGCTTTTAATGACGGGCATTGCCTGTCATTAAAAGTCGCCCGTCATAACAAGTTACGACGACACTCGTATAGACGACGGACGTCGCCCGTCATGAAAAGTCTTTAATGACGGGCAATGCCCGTCATTAAAAGTGATTTTTGTAGTAGTGCACCCTCCATGAGGAAGAATTTAATGTCGAGTAATCTTCTTAATAAAGCTGGTTTTAAGCAAACTATGGAATCTGATCAATATGTGATAACTAAAAAGGGAATTTTTGTTGGAAAAGGTTATGCTTGTGAAGGAATGTTCAAATTGAACATTGAAAATATTAATAAAGCATCTACCAGTTCAATTTACATGCTTTCTTCTTTAAATTTTTGGCATGCTCGTTTGTGTCATATAAATAGTAAATATGTGGGAGTTATGAGTAGTCTTGGATTAATTCCTAGTCTAAAAAATAATTTTGAGAAATGTTAAATTTGCAGTAAAGCAAAAATTACAAAAGGACCTCATAAAAGTGTGGAAAAAAATACCGAATTATTAGAGTTAATTCATACAGACTTGTGTGAATTTGAAGGAATTTTAACCAGAGGAGGAAATAGATATTTCATCACTTTTATCGATGACTTTTCTAAATATACTCATGTTTATTTATTGAAAAATAAAAGTGATGCTTTTGAGAATTTTAAAAAATTCCTCCTTGAAGTTGAAAATCAATTCGGTAGAAAAATTAAAAGAATTAGAAGTGATAGAGGTCGAGAATATGAATCATTTGAATTCAATTCATATGTTGAATCATTGGGAATAATTCATGAGACTACTCCTCCATATTCACCCGCTTCTAATGGAGTAGCTGAGAGGAAAAATAGAACCTTAATTGGTCTAACTAATGCTATGCTATTAGAATCAGGTGCATCTTTTAATCTTTGGGGTGAAGCTGTTTTAACTGCTTGTCATGTGTTAAATAGAGTGCCACATAAAAAGACAAAGATCACACCTTTTCAATTGTGGAAAGGATATAAGCCAAATTTGGGATATTTAAGGGTTTGGGGATGTTTATCTTTTGTAAGGCTAACAAACCCAAAAAGGCCTAAGTTAGGGTCTAAAGCTACCACTTGTGTTTTTCTTGGATATGCAATTAATAGTACAGCCTATCGATTTCTTGATATTGAACATAACGTGATTTTTGAATCAAGTGATGCAATTTTTCATGAAGAAAAATTTCCTTTCAAGTCAAGAAATAGTGGGGGACAAAATTCTGAACAAACTTCTACTAAGTTTGGTTCTTCTACTCCTAGTGATAATAATGAAAATAATTCTCAAATAGAATTAAGGAGGAGTAAAAGAGCTAGAACTGTGAAAGATTTTGGTCCTCATTTTTATATTTATAATATTCAGGAAACACCAATTTCTTTGCAAGAAGCTTTATCATCTCCAAATGCAATTTTCTGGAAAGAGGCTGTAAATGATGAAATGGAATCACTAATCTCTAACAAAACTTGGAAATTAGTTGATCTACCACTAGGGTGTAAAACTATAGGGTGTAAATGGGTCCTGAGAAAAAAGCTGAAACCGGATGGTAGTATAGACAAGTATAAAGCTAGACTTGTTGCAAAAGGTTTTTAACAAAAGGAAGATTTAGACTTCTTTGATACTTTTTCTCCGGTAACGCGAATCACATCCATTAGATTGTTAATTGCAATTGCTGCAATTTTTGATATGAGCATTCATCAAATGGATGTGAAAACAGCTTTTCTAAATGGTGATTTAGAAGAAGAAATATATATGGACCAACCTGAAGGTTTTATAGAACCTGGGCAAGAGAACAAAGTGTGTAAGCTTACTAAATCCCAGTGGCATGAGAAATTTGATTCTTGCATGCTAAATAATGGTTATAAACCAAATGAATGTGATAAATGCATCTATTATAAATCATGGGATGATTTGCATGTTATTATTAGCCTATATATTGATGAATTATTGATCTTTGGCTCAAATATTTTTGTTATAAATGAAACAAAAAATTTATTGAGGAGCCATTTTGACATGAAAGATCTTGGTGTGGCTAATTATATTCTGGGTATGAAAATAACTAAAACCTCAGATGGGTTTTTTCTTGACCAATCACATTATATTGAGAAAATACTCAGAAAATACAATTATTTTGATTGTAAACATGTATCTACTCCATTTGATTCAAGTGTTCACTTGTTTCCTGTTGAAAATGAATGTGATATAATTAATCAAAAGGAGTATGCTAGCGTGAATGGTAGCCTACGATATGCAACTGATTGTACTAGACTTGACATTGCATATGCAGTAGGAGTTCTTAGCAGGTTTACAAGTAAGCCAGGTAAAGAACACTGGCATGCCATTGATCGTGTTATGAAATATTTATTGGGAACGAAAGACACTATGGCTTACTTTATAAAAAATATCCTGCTGTTGTTGAAGGATTTTCTGATGCTGACTGGAATACATTGTCAGATGATTCTCTATCTACTACAGGGTATATTTTTACCTTGGGAGGTGGTGCTATTTGTTGGAAATCTAAAAAACAAACAATTATTGCCAACTCTACTATGGAAGCAGAGCTTATTGCTTTAGCTTCAGCTAGTGAAGAAGCTAGTTGGCTAAGAGATTTATTATATGAGATTCCAATGTGGGAGAAACCAATACCTCCTATTTTAATAAATTGTGATAGCACTGCCACAATTGGTAGAGTAAAAAATCGTTTTTATAACGGTAAGTCCAGACCTATTAGAAGAAAACACAGTACTGTGAGATCTTATTTGAGTAATGGGATTATTAATGTGAATTATATTAAATCTTGTGATAATCTTGCAGATCCATTAACAAAAGCCTTGACTAGAGAAAGGGTCTAGAACACATCGAGGGGGATGGGATTGAAGCCCTTATAATTATCATGAGCCATATATAAGGATACCCACCTAGTGATCAGAGATCCTGAGAACTAGGTTCAAAGGGAAAAACGAATTATAAGGTGGCCGTAAAAATGCACTATCTTTATATTTAATCCATCCCTATGGTGTGAGTGCATTTATCCTATAACGTTATGGAGGGTTGAGTTTTTCAATAAACTCTTAATAAGATCTGTAGCTCTTATGAGTGGGGTGTCATAGTTATAGGAGCACCCTTGACAGATTTTACCTATATGAGTGTGAGAGTGGGGCCGCTCTCTATGAGGATATGGGGCTTATTCTCAAATACACTCATGAAATACTGGGATCAGCACAAGGCCGTAACGTGCTAACTAATAAAGCTCATGTCAACACCTGGATAATTATGTGTGGATAATAATCCTCTATTTCCACTTAAGTGTTAGAGTTCAAGTCAGAGACCACTACTAATGCTGGAGTAGAGATTATTATTTCACTAGTAAAGGTTTAATGCAGAGTCACACCTTTATGCTGCATAATTATCTTTCTTATGGCCAATTGATTTTGATTATTTTAAATATTAAAATGAGTGGGGGAATGTTGTAACATTTTAATATTTAATTGTAATTTAAATATGAGTTTCAATCTTGGATGTTAAATTTTGGAGAGTTTTCTCATTTCAAAAGTGAGAAAACGTATTTGGAGAGGTTTTGTCTATTTAATTTTTGGGTTACTTTTGTTTTGTCATAAATTTTTAGATCTACAATTCTCCTATAAATACCTCTCACAAACACTTTCATACAACAAGAAACACAACAATTCCTATCTACTTTTCTTTCTACTTTCTCATATTTCTCTCATTTGCTCTTTTAAGAGCAATTGGCCAAAAGAGGGGTGTTCTTTGTTGTGGAGCTTTGAGCTCAACCTCTTAGTGCAAAGTGGTTTGAGCTACACAACGTTTCAGTTGGGTTGTTGTATCCTGGAGGGGACAGGCTTGAGAATACCTGCTGCACCGGTGATTTGATAAAGAATTATACACCGCAGAGGGCTTGAATCTCCTTAAAGAGAGCGAGATACCCGCGCCTCAACCTAATTGTTTACGTGTCTATTTTCTCAATATATTTCTCCATTTCCTCTGTTATTTGTAATTTCCCCCAACACGTGCTTTAACAATGGTTCAAATAGAAAGTAATTGAAGATTCACATTGCAACCGTTATTCAAGTTTGGAGTTAAAATTGATACAACTTGCTAAGTTTGAGGTTCAATTTGATGAAATTGAAAGACGGGTTAAAATTGTTAGAGGTATTGCTAAGTTTGGGGTTCAATTTGATGAAATTGAAAGTTTAAGGTTAAAATTGATATAATCAACTTAAGTTTTGGGTAAAAAGTAATTCTTTTCCAAAACATAATTAGAGATGTATTAGACACAAAAGGGAAGATTTAGTGATATATTTAAAAACTGCTAGAAATAGAGAGAGGCCTACTAAAAATTACATTTTAAAGAGAGATCAAATAGATATTAAGTCCTTGTCTATAGGTGTGTCTAATATATCTCTCTAAGCTTTCAATTTAATGTCTAATAATCTTTAAACTATCAAATTTGTGTCTAATATATTTTTTTTCCTTATTCAACATTTTTAAGAATTAACGAATCTAGTTTATACAAAATTGAAAATTTAGGTTCATATTAGACAAAATTCAATTTTATATCTAATAAATGTGTTAATTTAAGAAATAATGTCGAATATATCAGAGACTTGTTAAACATAAAATTGAAAATCTATGAAATATTTTTAAAGTTTATAGACCTATTAGGACATAGAATTGAAAGATTGAATATCTATTACAAACTCTTTGAATTTCAAGTAATTATTAGACACAAATCTGAAAGTTTGGGTCTCATTTGATAATCATTTAGGTCCCGTTTGATAACCATTTCGTTTTTTGTTTTTGAAAATTATACTTGTTTTCTCTCAATTTCATTATCATGGTTTTCATCTTTGTTAAGGAGACAATAGACTTCTTAGCCAAATTCCAAAAACAAAAACAAGTTTTTGAAAACTACATTTTTTTTTTTGTTTTCAAATTTTGACTTGATATTTTTGAAAATATGGGAAGAATGTATAGGTAACAAACTAAAGAAATGTATAGGTGGAAGAAGTGTTTATAAGCTTAATTTTCAAAAACTAAAAACAAAAAATAAAAATGTTATCAAATGAGGCCTTAGGCCCCGTTTGATAACAATTTGATTTTTGGTTTTTGGTTTTTGAAAATTATGTTTGTTTTCTCTCATTTTCCTTGTCATATGGTTTTCATTTTTGTTGGGTAGATATTTGAGATCTTAGCCAAATTCCAAAATCAAAAACAAGTTTTTGAAAACTACTTTTTTTTTTTTTTTTTTTTTTCAAATTTTGACTTGGTTTTTGAAAACATGGGAAGGTTATAGATAACAAATCAAAGAAAGTTGTGGGTGAGATTAGTGTTTATAAGCTTAATTTTCAAAAACCAAAAAACAAAAACAAAATGGTTATCAAATGAGACTTTAGGCCCCGTTTGAAAACCATTTGGTTTTTGGTTTTTGGTTTTTGAAAATTATGCTTGTTTTCTCCCAAATTCCCTACAATTGTTTTCATCTTTGTTAAGGAACCATTTATATTCCTAGCCAAATTTCAAAAACAAAAACAAGATTTTGGAAACTACTTTTTTTTGTTTTCAAAATTTGATTTGGTTTTTGAAAACAAAGAAGAAGGTAGATACTAAAACAAAGAAATTCATAGGTAGGAATAGGTGTGTATAAGCTTAATTTTCAAAAACCAAAAACCAAAAACCAAATGGTTATCAAACAGGACCTTAGTTATTGAGTTTTAGTTTTTAAAAATTATACTTGTTTTCTCTCGATTTTCTTACCATTGTTTTTATCTTTGTCAAGGACACATTTGAATTCTAAACTAAATTAAAAAAAAAAAAAAATTGAAAATTATTTTTTTCTAGTTTTCAAAACTTGAACTAACAAAAACTAAAGGATTATCCTAGTTTAAGTTGATATTTATAAAAAGATATTAGGCAAAACCTAAAAAAGTTGAAAAACTAAAACATAATTTAATCAAAATTCAAATCATTTCCACGAAACCAATCTAAAGAAGCATATAACAATGAGATAAATCGACCAAAGTTTTTCGAACCATCAAGTTTTTTAAGGATCCCGTATCCTTGATATTGTCAAAATATTTATATCTTTTTTTTTTCTTTTTAAAAAAACATTTTTTGACTTGGCCCAACTGAATATAGATACTTTTTTTTTTTTTTTTTTTTTTTTTTTTTTTTTTTTTTTTTTTTTAAAGAAAAATATACGAGGGTAATTCATTTGGGTGACGGAGAAAAATAGAGAATGAATGTAAAGGACTTTTTGGTGAAAACAACAAAATTCCAAATTTCCAAACTCGAGCCGCCTATGTTTTTTTTTTTTTAATTTTAAAACTTATTTATTTGTTTGTTTGTTTATTATTATTATTATTTTAAATAAAGACTAATGGTGATGCATTTCATGGTGTATGCAAATGATTTATTTATCAATTTTTTGAAGGATGATGTCTGCAAATTAAATACCAACGCTAAAAAAACACCTTTTAGTCCTGATCCTTAGTGTATTTTAGTCCCAACTTTGATCATTATTGAATTTTAGTCCATAAACTTTCATAAATTTAACACTTTAGTTCTTGAACAGTATTGTATTTTAGTCCATAAATTTTCATAAATGTAATAATTTAGTTCTTGTATTTTTAAATTTGTAACAATTTGTAAATAACAATTTAGTCAATATACTTAAAAATTTATAACAATTTAATCCCTATCATGAAAAATCTTAGTATCAACTTTTATTGTGTAACAACTTAGTCTTTATGGTTTATAAATGTATTTGGATCTTAATCAGTTTATCTATCTATATATGTAAAAAAAAAAAAATATCATTCAAACTTGATAATAGTATATTTTGAGAAAAATATACTTTTAGTTTCTAAGGTTTGGATTAGGTTGTATTTGTTGGATTTTATGCCCTAATTCGTGGATCGTAAATGTAAACTTATTTCTTTATTCAATAAAGATAATTGTTATATTATTGTGGTATTTTAGACTTGCATAAACTCAAATCCAATAAACAAACATCCTAGGTTATTTAATGAAACTTGAACAGTTATGTGGTTGATATACAAAGGATCATGTTCAAGTAATAACGTAAAAGGTCTAATAGTATATGGATAAGACTGGATACCTTATCCTAGTGACACAATGGATACAACCCACTTTGTATTTGATACAAACGAAATGATCCAAGTGATTCATGTAGAGACATGCGAGTATGAGTATCCTATGCAATGAGTTTGTATAAGATTAGACCGTGAAATAACTAATCTTTCTTTATAACACTGTTAATTGAATAGATTAATTTTTCAAGGATGACCATGTAACTCAATCTCAATCCTGAGTGAGTTATGGAATCCTGCCTATGAGGGATTGTTTTTTGATTTGTATGGGTGAGAGTGGCCCGAGACGCCGACTCAATAAGCCTACCATTTTGGGGATAAGACTGAGTGAATAGTTGGGAACATAACTTCACAAGATGGAATTCACTCCTTCCTGACTTTAGGGTAAGTAGATGAGTTGTTCCCTTAAGTGCTGACTCCGGGACTTGAACAAAGGGCCCCACCCTCTCACTGGCCCGAGAGGTGCTTTGTTTTATGGTAGAACTATAAACATATTTTTCATTAGAGGGCCAGTGATACTTAAGGAGCAACAGGTAATTACATGGGTAAAACGGTAATTTGACCCCGTTGTAATTACGAACGACTCGTGAAAAATTGACTTACTAGTAATGGTTATAACTGTGGACACAAAATATTCTACAATGCGAAGTGTAGCTATGAGTCTTTAGTGTAGTGACCCATAGTTAATGAATGGTGGTTAATTTAATTAATGAGTTTAATTAATTAATCTCGATGATCTTCTAATCTGTAGATCTATTAGGTCCCCCTATTAGCTCACAATGACCCTAACATATTGTCGCAACCATACGTGCAACAAAGATGTTGATTCATCGCAACTTGCAACGACGTTCGTACATAGTCATTGCAAGGTTGCGACGTTATTGCTTTGGGAAACTTAGCAAAAGGTTTTCTTTGACTAAAAGTTTCTAATGACGCTTTTTGAAATGTCTTTATTTTTCGTCCCTAAAGATTATTTATGTCAAATTTGTGGTTTTAGCAACGTTTTATCTTCATTCCCAAGTGATGAAATTTCTTGCAGTGAATTAATAATATACAATTTTTCATCCATTTAAAATTACGACATGATAATTTGTGATTGATCCAGAAAGAAACAAGAACCTAGAAACATAAAATAAAAGACAGAAAAACAAAAAAATTACCATACAAGATCTCAATCTATGATTTCTAACTCTAGAAAAAAACATAACCAAGTATTTGAGAAGGTGTGGTTGCATTTGATAATTGATAGTATGCATTTTCCATCCAATTAATTATATGCAGAGCAAGATGTGTATATAAATTATAATATATATCTACTCACTGTACATTTTAATCTTTACATAATATTTTTTTTTTTTGAAAATTTAAATCTTTACATAATATATTATTAATTCAACTTTAAAACCAATTATTTCCATTAGTGTCCTTATCCTGAAATTCCACTTTTTACGAACTTCTCCACTTGACCCACATCAAGGAAACGGTCACATCCGCTCGCCACCAAAAATCTGCCAAAACAAACGAATTTTAAAACAATTACACTTAAATTCACTACTTTACATTAAAACTTCATTAAAAAAAAAAAAAAAACTATATTAAATTTCATTAGTTTATTTATGGTCCGAACATAGTTTAGTAGATAAAAATATCAATTACTTTTCTTAAGCTTAAAAATTTAATCTCCCATTCTACATTGTTGCACACTAGAAAAAATATTTCAATTTGATATTTGGGATCTAAAAAATTGTAGGGTAAATTAACTCATGATAAACTTACATGGCATAATACTTGGTGAATGGACAAAAATTTAGAAAAGAATTCCAACCATTTATGTGAGAAAATCTTCTAATTTCTCCTCCAAATTTCTCGGAAGTTAATAGAAGTTTCGATTTGGTTTTTTCTACTTGGCCTAATTTTTCCCATAAACTTTTGTCAACTCACCAAGTATCATGTCATGATAGTTTACCTTCAGTTAAAACATTATTAAAACACAAGGCACTAAACCGAAAATCTTAAAACAACAGGGACTGAATTAAAAAAAAAAAAAGTTAAAATATTAGGGCCTAAAAAATATATTTAATAAAAATTAAACTTTTGGAGTTTGGTGCATACTTATCTCTGAAGTCCCTAGTAATTTGGAGGCAGCCTCCAGGCAAAGATGATTGCATATTCAAAGCAAGATTTGGATTGTGAATACTCTGCCTTAAATGTACCCAACCAACTTCCCCATTTTCCTTATTAAATACTTTAGCCCTGCATCAATGTTCCACACAAATATTAGATAAATAATAAAATGATAATAATATTCTCAACATTCTATAGTTTTCAAAGTTATAAATATGACCTCTATAATTTCATTCATCTTTCAAAAATGCTCTTGACGTTATCGAATGTTGATAGTTTTTGTATGTGAGACGTTTTTTTAGAAGCATATGACATGTTTTCAAGATAAAAGGTAGACAAATGTCTGAAGAAAACAGTGAATATTTAGTTAATCTAGTGACATTTTTAATGAGGTTTTTAATCAAATCAAAGAGATAAAATTGAAAATTTCCAAAGCTATCATAAGGTCCAAATTGAAATAAAATAAATATAGATTATAACGATAATTTAACCTGAGAAAAATGTTTAAATGTCATTTTGATCGTCCTTACACATTCAAGATTATTTTCCTTTGTTCATGAATTTTCAAGATGTGTAACCAAAATGAAACAAAAAGTGAAAGATATATAGGGAAAAATGTAAGGTTAGTTTTAATCTGACCTGTACATCTGAGCATCAATTGGCTTGGGATGGTCATTCAAGTCCACCAAACAACCTTCACTCACCCAACAATCTCCACATGAGTCCATTTCCCATCCCTCAAGCTTCCCTTCCTAACATTAGTTTTCAAATTCTTTAAGTTAAAATATAAAATCATCCAAATCAATGAATTAAAATCTATTATTTTATCTCTTATATATATATATATATATATATATATAACGAAAATACAAGCTTTATACAAGTTGAACTTGTTGGCCTCTATTAATATTTATATAGACATGTTTTTTTTTTCTCTTTTTAATTAAATAAGGATGAGGTAAAAATTTGAACATTGAAGCTTCTCAACTAATGTATAATAATGTCTTAACTTGAGTGGAAGTTGGGGTTAATTTTTTTTCTTAAAAAAATTGCTACTATTTAAATATATAAAGAAAGATATATTAGAGAATTAAAAAAATTAATACTTATATAGTACGAAGGGCATGTGTTGGAGCGATTTTAAAATGATTAAAATCACTTTTGTCAAATTCAAGATCGTTCCGAAACATGTTTTTAATAATTGAGACTCAATTTTGATGATATGAAAATCATATTTAAAAGCGTAAAATCAAACATGAAATAAATTTTGAATGATTAAAGGTATGTTTCAAGGTGATTTTAAATCTGACAAAAGTGATTTTACTTATTTCAAATTAAAATCACTTCCAAACCAGTACAAAAATTACCTGGACAAAGTTTCTGAACGTCTCAATGGCCTCCACAGCCTTTGCTTTGGCAAATTTTGGCTCAGAGATCACATTCAACCTCAACTCCACAGACTCCAATGGCTCTTCAAGGTCTTTTATAAGACTCCCAATCCCTTCATCCGATCCCTCAAGCTTCATTCTCACCATTTCAATGATAATCTTCACCACCATGTAAGCACCATCATCCAAAAAATAGTTCTCCTTAAGCGCCCCATGCCCCGACGTCTCCATCATCAGATGCGTCTCGACTCCGTCGTCGTTGAGCTGAATTCCTTTGTCGATGACATTACGATACCCGACGCGGTATAAGCAATGTTGCCCACCTCGGTTGGTGATGAACTTGGTGAGGGCAACGCTCGTGCGGGCGTCGGTGACAATGGAGGTGCCAGGGTGCTCTCGGAGCACGATGGCCGACATTAGGGCAATGAGTTTGTCGCCATTGATCGGGTTGCCCTCGCGGTCGACGACGCCACTGCGGTCGACGTCAGTGTCGAAGACAACGCCGAGGTCGGCTCCGTGTTCGAGGACAGCAGCTCGGGTGAGTGACATGGCGGTTTTGTCCTCTGGATTGGGGATGTGGTTGGGGAACATGCCGTCCGGGTTGAGATGGAGAGAGCCGAAGGTGTCTGCGCCGAGCCTGTCCAAGACATCCCATGTGAAGAAGCCTCCTGATCCGTTACCAGCGTTCACTATTATCTGCAATTTCACAAGGGGAAACTTAGAGGTATGTATTTTTATGAAAAAAAAAAAAAGAATTGTAAAGAGGTAGCTTCTTTTGAGTTCATGTTGAGAGTCAAAATGAGCATAACTCAACTGGTATAAGGTTTGTACTATTAACCGAAAGGACTGTGGTTCGAATAAAGGTTCATGATCTTCGGTATTGTAATTGATGCTGAGCTATGCTCATCTTCAAACCATAGACCTCGTGATTATCAGTACAACTTTATGCCAATTGAGCTAAACTTTTGTTGGCGCATCTGATCTAATTTAGTTATTGAGACAATTGCGAAAGCTTTTTTCTTGTTCTAGGATCCTTTATCCTTGCCTTGAATCATTGTGTTTAGACATTACTTCAGTGATCTTTAATTGTTTCAAAATGGCAACATGCCTTTTTTGTGATTTATTTTCTCAAAACATCGTATAAATAATGGGTTCTCACGTGATACACTTTTGATCAAATTTGACGTTTGAATTTGAAACTTGTTCGAATTGGATCCTTTTGATTTCTATATCAAACATATACTTACGAAGTAGTTTTAACTTATTGATTGACACTAACCCTAGATCTCTGTCCTTGATAAATCAGACATACTAGATATAAGATTGGAAGTTTAAGGTCCAAATAGGTATAAAATTCAATTTTATTTCTAATAGATTAGTTAATTTTTAAAAATCTTGAATGTGTCAGGGACCTATATTGCACACAAAATTTACTAGATATTTCTAAAGCTTAATTAGGGATCTGTTGGACACAAAATTAAAAGATTAGACTTCCTCTTTGGCTTTGAAGCTATAGAAACAAAAAGGCGATACTATTTAAAGTTTATGAATCTAATTGATATAAAAGTTCATTGACTAAATTTGTAATAAAACCTTTATATTAAATATTTCCTTGCATTAACTCCTCATCCTCCCCATAAATATTTACTCATTCATCTCTTCTTCTTCTTCTTTTTTTTTTCACAATAAGTGGGGTGGGAGATTCAAAAAGGTTAAAAATCATTTTTGGTCCCTGAACTTTCTTGAAAGTAACAATTTAGTCCCTGAACTTTGATTGTAACGATTTAGTCCCTGTACTTTCAATTTTGTAACAACTAGTCCTTGTACTTTCAATTTTTGTAACAATTTAGTCTCTGAACTTTAATAAGTAACAATTTAGTCCCTATACTTTCAAATTTGTAACGATTTAATCCCTATCGTGAAAAATTAAGTAAAGATTTAATGAAACTTCTTACTTAGATAGATTAATAAACTAATTTGAGACCCAATATGTTAATAAGCTACAAAATTTAATCATTAAATAATAAAAATCAACATTTAATTTTGATAAATGTTTTTGCGACAATGATTAAATTGTTACAAATTTAAAAGCGTAGAGACTAAATTGTTACAAATTTGAAAGTATAGAGACTAAATTGTTACAAAATTGAAAGTATAGGGACTAAATCGTTACAAATAAAAGTTTTGGGACCAAATTTTTACATTCATAAAAGTATAGAGACTAAAAGTGATTTTTAACCGATTCAAAAATTAGAATCTTCTGTACTTTCTCTCACCTCTTTATCTATCTAGTTTTAACACACATTATCTTCATAATATAACTCTCAATATTTTGACCACATAAAAAGGTTTATCCTCCCCATCCCCTACGTAATAAGGACCTCAAAAAAAAAAAAAAAAAAAGCACCAACTGGTCGTTTTGGATAAAGCAATAAACACCACAAACACAGTTCACGAGCACACGCAAAGTCCAAAAGAGCAAGAAGATAAGGAAAACTTTCATACAAAGAATTTTTTTTTACCACTAGAGTAAAGATATTTCTTTCGTTTACTATTTGTCATTGTTTTAAAAATGACATGAAATCTATCGATATTAAAGAATTATTTATAAATGCATAACTATAGTGTGAATAAAAGGAATAGATCCTATCGTAGTATCGGAAATTTTTTGCACTCTAGTACTAAAAAAATTCTCTACTAAATTTTTGACAAGCTAGAGAGAATGGAGACTCTTAATTTCATTTTTTTAAGGTTAAAAATCACTTTTAGTCTCTTAACTTTCATAAAAGTAACAATTTAGTCTCTGAACTTTCATTTGTAATGATTTAGTCCTTGTACTTTTAATTTTGTAACGATTTAGTCCATGTACTTTCAATTTTGTAACAATTTAGTCCCTAAACTTTAATAAGTAACAATTTAGTCCCTATACTTTCAAATTTGTAACGATTTGGTCCCTATTATGAAAAATTAATGTAAAGATTTAATGAAATTTTTCACCTAGATAGATTAATTAACTAATTTGGGACCCAATATGTTTATAAAGCTACAAAGCTTAATTACTAAATAATAAAAATCGACATTTAATTGTTACAAATTTGAAAGTATAGGGACTAAATTGTTACTTATTAAAGTGCAGAGACTAAATTGTTACAAAATTGAAAATAATGGACTAAATCGTTACAAATCAAAGTTCAGAGACCAAATTGTTATTTCTATGAAAGTTTAGGGATCAAAAGTGATTTTTAACCTTTTCCATAAACACGTGGATAAATTTGGTGGTAGAGAATAGGAATTTTGTAATGGTTGGTAAGTAGGAAAGTATTTTTCTTATATAAAAAGGAGGAAGAGAGAGAGAGAGATGGAACCTGAAATCCTTGGAGAGGAGTGTCGTAATGCAAAGGATGGTTGATTCTTTGCTTAATGATTTCTCTAAGATGCTGTGAATAAGCCGCCATGAAATCCACCCTGGACGGCGGCGTTCGGAGAAGGGTGGAGACTTTGACCACTCTGTTCGCGTACTTCACGGCGGCTCTCTCGCATATCTCCTCCACCTCCGGCGAGCTCAGCCCTCCTTTCTTCGTGAAAAATTTCATCCCATTTCGTGTATATGGTAAGTGAGATGCTGTCAACTGCAACAACAAAAATATCAAATTTTATCATTACTTTTTTTTTTGAAGGAATAAAATTGTATCATTATTGAAACTATATTTTTAATATCATTAATTTTGGACGTTGAATCTAATTTGGCGAGGTTTTAATCCTATTTTTAATCTTTTCAAGTTTAGTATTTGTTCTAGTTTGGGTTATAAATTATTAAATATTTTGTTTTTATACTATCGAAACTTTGTATTAAAAAATTATTTTCAATCATTATGTTAATTGTTGAGCAATGATTTTTATACAAAATTTTGAATCTATTTCAAAATAAAAAAAAATGAAGAAGAAGAAGAAAAGAAAAAAAAAATTAAACTTGTTTTTATACGCAATAAAGGCTTGTTGATGTTAGATTTCAATCAAATAATTTACCAAAAAATTAAAATAATAATAGTAAAATATATTATGTTCTAGTCTATTTTGCTGTTACAACTTTCAATTTCCAAAAGGTTGATTTTAGCTGGTAAACTTATTGCTATTTTGTTGCCAATTCTTTTGATAGCTTAGGCCCTGTTTGATAACTATTTGGTTTTTGGTTTTTGAAGATTATGCTTATTTTCCTTCAATTTCTCTACCATGGTTTTCATCTTTGTCAAGGGCACATTTGAATTTCTAGCCAAATTCCAAAAACAAAACACAAGTTTTTTAAAACTACTTTTTTTAGTTTTCAAAATTTGGATTGGTTTTTGAAAATATGGATAGAATGTATTAGAAAAGCAAAGAAACTTGTAGGTTGAATTAGTGTTTATAAGCTTAATTTTCAAAAATAAAAAATAAAAAACCAAATGGTTATCAAACGAGACCTAAATGATATGATTTCGAATATGTGTATTAACATGTTAATGTTGGGCCATATATTTAAGCCACATAGGATAGATTTGGCGAGTGCCTACATCAACACGTTGAAGCAACATCATTTATATAATAAATAATTACTGATGACAAAATTATTGTAAAAATCGAAATTAGACTTTTTTTCAAAGTTAAAAACACTAAAATGATACATTACCTAAAAAAAAAAGACTAAAATGATACATATTGATAAAACTTAAAAGACCAAAGTGAAACAAATGAGGAAACTTAGATACAGATAATTAATTACACTAACAAAAGAATTTAAAGTTTTGACTAGTCTAAGTTCTGAAATTAAAAAATAATAATAATAATAATAATAAAGACAAAGTTGGAGCTAGAGATCATATTGACATGGCAAATATTGATTGGGTTTTAAAAAAAACAAAATAATATTTTTCCAACAAATTATTCAATGAAGTCATCACAAATTGTCTTTTTAAAGTCATGGAAAGTAAATCTTGAAATTTATCTGATCCTAATAACCGTTGAATACAACATCGAGATATTTGGATAATTTCTCTTTTCTACATCTAACGGTACAAAACTACGTTGCTAGGTTAGAAAATAAGTAGCAATGAACGAACCATAATGGAAGCATCGTAAGAAAAAGAAGGCAAAACGGTGCTCATGAAGCAGGCCGGCGTAGTGGCAAGTCCCATATCGAACACCAAACACCCAGCCCTACTCACTCCCGCGAACACTGCAACACTCAAAACACTGCCGGAAATCCTCGGGTCTCTCCCAACCGAAACACTCACGCGCCGCCCTCTCTCCTCCTTCTCCAACCCCTCAATCACCCACTCCCCAAAACTCTCTGCAATCGCCTCCACCGTCGCCGCCGTCAGGTCCACCGCCCTCCCCTTCTCCCCCTCCAACGCCACCCCTCTCACGTCCGACCCGTTCTGCAGCCGCCGGATCCTCCCCATCTCCTCCTCCTCCTCTGCTGCCACCGCCTCCGCCGCCCTCCACGTCGCCGCCACCCCTCGTGCCCCGGCGCGTTTCGGAAACGAGAAGCTAATTACCTTCGGGTTAAAGGGTCTGTTTGGAATCACTTTCGGATTAAGACGTGTGGTTGTGGAAGTGCTCAAAGTGGCCGACGCCATTGTTGAAGAGCTTGGAGAGAAAGACAGAAAGAAGGAAAGAATTATTTGTTTTGTTGAAAGTGAATTGAATTGGGAGATGGGGAAGATAAGAAGAGGGAGATTGAATTAGAACCCTACATTTGAATTTTTTTGGAGAACAAATATCTATGAACAAACTTCCAAATTTCGTGGGATGGATTTTTTTTTTCTTCTTTGTTTTATGTGTCGTTTGGAACTGATTTATGATCATGTGAGTTATTTTGAAGAACTGATATTTTTTTTTTGAGTCTAGTTGTGAATGGTGATGGGATATTCTCGTCTGGTTGTGTATATGTATGTATATGAATTATTTGTACATTGGAAAGTTACACCGCCGTGTTGGAAAGCTCTTTTGGAGGATATTTGAACAAAAATCTAACAAGAGGGAGAGATACTTGAAAAGGGAAAAAGGAATTTGACTTCTTTAAAATCGTCGGATGTACAGCTTCAAATTTGATTCGCCAAAAAGTCGTTGGATACAAAATCGAAGTACTTTTATAGTTTCTCTCTCTTACATCCAATTGTGCAAAATTACCTATCTCATTGTTCCGAGAGGATCTAAAAATTTCTCGTGTTGAAAGGGATGGTAATGATAATGAAGTTGTGTAGGGCTTTTCAATGTGAATGGTTATTAGAAATAAAAGTTAAATATTGTATAATAGAATTATAGCCCTAGATCTAGAGCAAGTTGATTTTTCACCAAACTAGAATGTTAAAAGAATATGCCTTGGATATGTGATGTTGAATTGTGTTTCCTACCGTTGACCTTTTTAAGTGTGACAAGCATTCACTATAACATTTTGAAGTTTTGTTGATGTACGTCGATATTTTCAGATAAATTTAAATTTCTCAAATTATAAGTTTATTTGAGAAAATTTCGGTTAATTAGTTTTTTTTTTTTTTTGACAATATGTGGGGTGAGGGATTTGAACCACATACCTCGTGATTATCAGTACAACTTTATGCCAGTTGAACTATGCTCTTGTTGGCAATTTCGGTTAATTAGTTGATATAAAAGAGTGCAATTAAAGGGTTATTAATTGGTTTGGGGTATGGTGTTAATTAATTCAAATGACAATTTTGTAATTTAGTCCAGCCAACTCTAATTTTTTTAGGGCAAAATACACTTTTGGTCCCTCAAGTTTGAGCTTGATGTCTATTTTAGTCCATGAAATTTCAAAAGTGACATTTTAGTCCTCGAGGTTTGAAAAATAGTTCTAAATGGTACCTGAGTTAATTTGACCATTAGTAAAAAATGATGTGGCACGTTGAGGTGACAAATTTTAATTGAGGTGGCCAATTTAATAATTTTATATTATTATTTTTAGATTACATGTCATTTTCTTTTTTCCGACTCTTTTCCCTTCTCTTGCTTCCCTCATCTTCTTTCACATCAACTAAATTTTGCAACCTCAACATGCCACACGAGCAGCAAGCAGCACACAATCCTTTCAGTTTCTAGTGACTCCTCCACGTGCCACTAGGTTTCCCTTCATGTTTTCTAGCAATTCGAGCCGTGGATCTTCAAATTTCGATGATTTTGAGTATGGGGTAAGTGAGTTTAAAGCAAGTTTTCATGAAATTTGGGTTGATTACGGGTTCGTTTGGAATACATTTTAATTTAAATATTTTTCAAGAATGCATTTTTTTTAAAACATTTTGTTTAAAAATTGGTTAGAACTTAAACACTCATATGTTTGGTTGCATTTCCTCACAAATGTTTTTATACACAAGTTATTGTTTACTTAAAAAGTCTTTTTAAAAAAGTTGGTTTCAAGTGTTTCTTTCAAAATGGTTTATTTATCAATCTCATTTTCTAATAAGTCATTTTTAGTGGTTGCCAAACACTATAATTTTTTTCAAAATGATTTATTTTCAAAATTAAACACTTGAAAAGTTAAACCAAACACACCCTACATGTTGAATCGAAAATCTATGTTGGATGGCTTTGACTCATGAATGTTTATGTGGAAATGAAATTGGGTGCTTTATGCTGGTGATTTGATTCATTGTTAAATTGAGAAGCATGATGAGAATACAATCATTAACTATGGTGAATTGGAAATTCACAATATTATTGATTGGATGTTAACGATTATATGATGCAACATGTTTGGTGGCGCACGAAACACGTCGCTGAAACGAAAAACACGTCGCTAAAACTTTCACCGACGCGCATGGCTTTGTCGTTGCATCCGTCGCTGTTTCCGCGTAGTCGTAAGTATTTGCGGCGTCTACTGTAGACGTTGCTGAAAGTGATCTTCAGTGACATCTACACGTCGGTGTAAGCGATAAGTAGGGACGTGGGGACACGTTGCTGAACATATGTTTCAGCGACATCTATCTTGTTGTCGCTGAAGATTGTTTTCAGTGACGCGATCTGCACGTTACTAAAAATCAATCTTCAGTGACACAGTCCACATGTCACAGAAAATCAGTTTTAGTGACATGGACAGTGTTGCTAAAGACTTAAACTTGTAAGAAATCAGATATTTTGCGACAGTTGTGCATGTCGGTAAAAGTAATATTACGTGTCACTAAAAACTCAATGCTAGTTTTTTTTTTTGGGTATGCTTTCCATGTTGTCATGGGAACGCACCGTACGATGATCGTTTACCGACATTATGTAAAACATCGCTAAAATTTTTTTATGATTTAAAAGATAAATAGTTAATTCAATATGTAAACCTATAAATAAAATAATATTACCATCTTCGGAACTAATTAACAATTCAACAATCAAATAGAAATGTCATATACCAATTTAAAGTGAAAATTGTCTAGAATATTAACCATAATCAAGAAACATGTCTAGAATCTAATACAAATTGATCATTTTCTAAAATGATCTCAAGTCTAGATGAAGTTTGTTTAACAAAATGATTCACATCACATCAAAATGACTAACAAAAGATCACAAACAAAAAAAACCAACCTACAATCTTCACATTTCCATACAAAAAGGGGGAGCGCCTTGTCAAACCATTCATGCATCCAAGCTGGAAAAAAAAAAAAATATGTAAGCATGAGATTAAATAATTGAATTAGAGACGATATAACTCAAATCAAGATAAACTAAACTTACAACTACAAGAACTTTCAACATGGAACAAACATGAACACAACTACACTTATGGGAAATAATGAACACAAACTTAACAACATAAGCAACCATCTCTATTCAAAGAACTGAATAAAACAAGTGAAACTAAATTTATAAGAACTTAATGAAACTAAACTTATCAACATCCAACAACTACACTAGTTAAAATACTTAAGTGCAAATAGGTATCGACCTTCCTAAACACAACAACTAAATGGAAAATAAGTGAATCTAAACTTTAAAAAACACAATAACTAGTTAAAGGGCCTAAGTGCAACAAGGTATTGACCCCCCAAATAGAATAACTTAACAACTACAACTTAAAAACTAAACTTTGCAAATGGAACAATTCAACTAAACAACTCAACAAAATTAAACTCCCTAAACACAATAACTTAAGTGCAACAAGGTATTGACCCCCCCCCCCTTCCAAACACAATACCTTAACAAATCAAACAACGAAACTCATCTTTGCAAATGGAACAACTCAACAAAAGTAAACTCCTTAAACACTTATCCCAAATATTATGAAAGCCATTTGCAATCAAACTCAACTCAACAACACCGTGACAACTAAACATATCAATGAAAACAAGTCAACTGATAGAACGCACGATAACGTGCCTGACAAACTGAGTTCTATCAGTTCTGAGATGGGGAAGGAAAGACATTCTAGCTAACGTAAGACTTAAGGATCCTTTAAGTCTACCTGAGGCCCTAAAACATGATTAAGGTCCCTGTTCTAAGTATGTTCTCATTCATACATATGATTCTCTAAAGGACCTACTAAGACATGCTTGGAGAACTTGTGGTTAATACTAGTCAGTCTGCTAATTGAGCACCTCACGACCAAAGGCATATTTCTAAACTTAGTCCCTATAGCCACTGCAATTCTGCTGAAAATTCGGCAACATAACGACATACAAATAGGGTAACCTAAATTTTCTTTTCACCTGGAAACAAGATAATACACTTCTATAGTCACAACGAGTCAGATCTCGCATCCAAAACTCAACCACAACTTCAACAGACATCCAACCCATCCTCCAATATCATAAACAGGCATCCAGAGAAACCATAACTTATCCAATCCAAACATACTTTGAAGTGTACCACAAGACGCTAATCCAATTAAAGACAGTCTCAACAGGCTACAATTATCAATCAAAATCTCAAACAGACATCATAACTCACAATAGTTCAACATGCTTATATGAATCCTAAAGCAAAACCCAACGCTTAAATCTTATCCATGCAAGCATATTAAATTTTCAAAGGAAAATGATCTAAAGCATGAAACTCAAACCAAATAAAACATGAAGTTCATGCCCACATCACAATCAAACAATATTCCAGCCCAAACTTCATAATCCATGCTACTCATTCAATGCCCAACTAAGGAAAATCTCAAAAAATACTTTTCCTTGAACCTTTTATTTTCACAATCTCATCATGTTTCAAAAGTTAACCCAACATGCTTACTTACATTCAAATGCCAACTTAAGGGTTAAATCCAATTCATGCTAGCATGTACAATTCTCAAATAAAATGGGTCTAAAGTAGGGTATTGGAATCCAAATAGCTACTTACCTTAGCTAAATGAACACTTGATAATCCTTTTAACAAATTCCTTAACTCCAAGGCTTTAAGCAACTACACAAAAGGGGAAAAAATTCCTTGAAACCAATTCTAAATTTCAAATCAATTGCTCTACAAAGAACTCATTAAATTCGAGGAACTTAACACCCAACACTTACCCAAAAACAGAACAAAAGCTTGTTGTATAGGGTCCTAAATCCACCTAAAGTCGACAACAAATCACCTCACGCTAAGGGGACCTTGAAAACAAAAGCTAACATCCATGGGTAATCCATTAACACAATTAATCCGACTAAAACTTGACTAAATCCACTTACCCAAAGACAAACTTGCTCCAAAACTGCTGAAACTTGGAGATCCAACACTCAATTCGCCGGATACGAAGAGGACGCTTGCTGAACGGAAGGAAAACTGAATGGGTAATCTATTAAACTCAAAAATCAACCACGAAATAGCTTCTATACACTTACCCACTGAACGAAACGCCGAAAAATCGCAAAAACAACCCCACACGCTGCAGTTCGCGCCTAACCCAAAAGCTTGCCGAAAAACTCTGCTACCCGACCATAACCACGCTGAAACAACTCGAAAAACAGGGGAGGAGAGGCCGTGAGTGAGGGAGAGAGCGATTAAGAAAGAGAGATCGAGTAAGAGAGGTACAAAACCGACGCAGAAACTGACCTCTAATCGCGCTAACGACCGCGAAGACCCATCATGCACGCTCGTTGCAGCTTGCTGCCGCCGGAGAAGACGTTGGAGATGGAGACACAAGCTGGCTGACGACTTGCTTGAATCGAGAGAAGAAAACTCGTAGGAGAAACGCTGCACCGCCGCCCAAAATGTGAAGAGGAAGAAGATGGCCATTGGGGAAGGGGGTGACGGCTGAAGGAGAAGGGAAAAAGGGGAGAAAAGAAAAAAATCATAATAAAATGAGCTTAGGTTCGATGGTTTGGCTAAAAATTGAATTAATTACCAAATTTCCATCAAGCCCTATTAAGTCATTTTTTTTCCAATTCAATTTACTCTTAAATTGAGCTTTTGATTCAATCACTTAACCGAAGTTTTGCTCAATGAAACTCGTAGATTGAGAAACTAACTTTCAGCTGAAATTTCGTGGCGTTACACGCCAACCCTAGCTTATTTTAATATTCTAATATTTTATTTCAAAAGAAAAAAAATTCTAATATTTAGTGACACCAAACATAACTTTTAGCAACGTGATAAATATGTTGCTAAAAATAAAACTTTTTGTGGCACGAGTTTACGCGTCTCTGAAACTATTAGTGACATCTAATTTTATCGCGTCACTGAAAATATGTAATTGCTACATTTGGTTTACGATGCCGCTGAAAGTCATCTTTAGCGGCTTATTTTTGCTGCGTCACTAAAAACCTGTCACTGAAGACGTATTTTCTTGTAGTGAATTGGGTTGGTTATGAATCAAATTACCTTGAAATTATGAGCATGTTGTAATTGGGTGACTTAGACCATGTTTCTCTAATTTTTGGGATTTCGCTTATGAATGTGATTAGACACAGATTTGGGACCTTTATCATGTTTTATGGCCTGAGTTAAATTTTATTTTATTTTATTTTATTTTTAAGGTTCATATTAGTTAGGGTCAATTTCTTTCCCCATCTCAGGACATTTTTTAGCATTCCTAGCTTTCAGGCATGTTTCGTGCATCAGTCTATGAATGACAATCTACCAATTTCATGTATGATTTTCCATGAGGTACTTTGTTGGGATAAACCTAGTTCTGCTAGAGGGTTGCCTTATAGGATTGACCCACATAGGAGTCATAGTTGACTCAAGTTAGGGATAAGTAATTAACCATGACAGAGCTGTTGAGTTTTATGCCCTAAAACTCGTAGATAGTAAATGTAAACAAATCTTATTTATCAATAAAGTTGTTATTGAGGTTATTCAATAAAGTTGTTATTGGAGTTTTCTTTAGAATTGCATTATTAGCCCAAATCCAATAAACTAACATCCAAGGTTATTTAATGAAGCTTGAACAGTATGTGGAGACATACAGGGGATCGTGTTCAAGTAATAACCTAAATGGTCTATAGTATAGGGGGATGGGTACCTTATCCTGGCGACATTATGGATACGTCCCGCTTTGTATTTGATACAAACGAATTGATCCAAGTCGTTCATGTAGTTGACATGCAAGTGGGGGTATCCTATGCAATGAGTTTGCATAAGACCGACTGTGAAATAACAATCATTAGATGTAATGTCGTTAACTAATTAAATTATTATTTCATAGGATGACCTTGTAACTCAATCTTAATCCTGATTGTGTTATGAACTCCTGTCTGTTAGAGATTGTCCTTTGATTTGTATGAGTGAGACTAGCCAAATTCGCTGACTCAATAAGCCTACCATTTTGGGGACAAGACCGAGTGGGGAGCTGGGAACATAACAACACAAGATGAAATTCACTCCTTCCCAACTTTAGGGTAAGTAGATGAGTGTTCCCTAAAGTGGTGACTCTGGGACTTGAACAAGGGGTTCCACCCTCTCACTGGCCCAAGGTAGCTCATAAACAGATTATTCATTAGAGAATCACTAGTACTTAAGGAGACAGAGGTGACCTAGGGGTAAAACGGTAATTTGACCCAGCTGGAGTTAGGAACACTCGTGAAGGATTGACTTACTGTTAATGGTCAATATCTGTGGACACAAAATATTCTACAATGAGAAGAGTGCAGTTGTGGGTCTTTAGTGGAGTGACCCACAGTTAACGAATGTTGTTTAATATGGTTAATGAATTTAGTCAATTAATCTTGTATCGTTGGAGCTTCTGATCTGTAGGTCCATTAGGTCCCCCTGCTAACTTGTAAAGGGTAATTAGTATTGGGTTTTATGTCCTAAAACTCGTAGATAGTGAATATTAACGAATTATATACTTGTATCAATAAAGTGTTATTGAAGATTATGCAATAAAGTGTTATTGTCATATTAAGTCTATAATTGCACAACAAGACCCAAATCCAATAAACTAAGATCCAAGGTTGTTTACATGTAACTTGAACTAGTATGTGGGGACATACGGGGATCAGTGTTCAAGTAACAACCTAAAAGGTCTATAGTACAGGGATAAGGTTGGGAACCTTATCCTGGTAACACTATGAGATACGACCCACTTTGTATTCGATACAGACGTATTGATCCAAGGCGTCCATGTAGGAGACATGCGAACGGGGGTATCCTATGCAATGAGTTTTCATAAGACCGGACCACGAAATAGTAAACCACTAGATGTAACACTGTTAACTAGTTAGCTTATTGTTTCAATAGGATGCCTAGGTAACTCAGTTTTAATCCTGAGTGTGTCATGAACTCCTTCTCACAAGAGATTGTCCTTTGATTAGTATGGGAGAGAGTGGCCTGCACGCCGACTCAATAAGCCTACCTTCTTAGGGACGAGACCGAGTGAGGGGCTAGTAACATGACAACACAACATAAAATTCACTCTTTCCCACTTCTAGGAGAAGTAGATGAGTGTTCCCTTAAGTGGTGACTCCGGGTCGTGAACAAAAGGATCCCGCCCTCTCATTGGCCCGAGAAGGACTTTCTGTTTATTGGTTGGACCATAAACAGGATGTTCAACAGAAGAAGTGGAGGTGGCCGTCAAAAGCTTTCCCCCAACCAAGGCACCTGGTTCGAATGGTTTTCCAGCTCTGTTTTTCCAGAAGTATTGGGATATTGTGGGGGAAAACAACGGTGGCTAGCTGTCTGGCGATTTTAAATCAAAGCAAGTCAGCCCGGTCGTGGAATCATACTAACATTGTATTAATCCTGAAGATTCGCCAGGCAAGGTTAGTTTCTGATTATCAACCCATTAGTTTTTGTAATGTTTCATACAAAATTGTTACGAAGGTCATTGCTAATAGACTGAAGACTGTTCTAAACGAGATCATAGATGAATGCCAATCGGCTTTCATTCCAGGCCGCTCAATAACAGACAATATGATTATTAGCCATGAAACTTTACATTTCCTTCAGAATAAAAGGAAAGGGAAATTTGGTTATGCTACGCTTACACTTGATATGAGTAAAGCTTATGATAGAGTCGAGTGGTCCTATTTATGAAGGTGTTCATATAACACATGCAGAAGCAATTTTAGGATCGGAGGCACTTAACTACATCAATTTTAGAAAATGAAACCATGCTGTCCAAATATCGTTAACAGAGAGCAGAATTTGTACGTACCAACCTTTTGGAGACCGATTCAGCAACTCCTTTTGATTCCTTTGATCACGAACGGTGTGTGGACCACCTCTAGTGTCTTCCCCGCTATCCTCCGGGCCAAGAACAACTTGTGGGAGTCTATAGTGATAGGGAATGGGAAGGGAATGTTTGAAGGTACAAGCACTTGAGAGATATATGGAGATGAATGAGTTTGAGAGTAAATTCCAACAGCATAACAGTAAGGAAATCACTCTCTTGAGGTTCAATCTGATTTTCACTCTACTTATAGAGTGATCTCATGCAAAGAAAAGCCTCAAGACACAAGACACATGATGGATTTGCAAGCTAAAGTGGATTCTAGGTGCTCATTTCACAAGACATGCAACTAGTGCATGGATGTGTTGTATTCCACTTTGTATCTTCATGCAAGAGTGAGAATCCAACTAAATCCACTAACTTCAATTTGAAATCTGATTTCAAGCTTTCAAATTAACCCTAATTTCAATTCTAAATTGACATTAATTTCTTGGTAATTAATTTGAAACATTTTCAATTAATATGATATGATTAATCCAATTAATAATTGTTACCTTGTGCAATCCATTATATATGATTTCTAATACATATATATATATATATAGTATTCAAAACACTTTTAAACACTTTATCTCTCATTTTCTAATTTAATTCATAATTAAATTATTGTGTCAAACACAATTTACGATAATACCCTTTTTCCCGATTTTGAACGATTCAAAAAATCCTATCTTATTGTTCTAGGCTTTATTCCGATATGAGCTAGTAGGGGGACCTAATGGACCTATAGATCATGTGCTTCAACGATTCGAGGCTATCCGACTAATCTCATTAACCAAGCTTAACCAACATTCGTTAACTACCGGGACACTCCACTATAGCCCGGTAGTTGCACTCCCCTCACTATAGATATATTTCCGTCCACTTGATTTAACCATGTTCAGTAAGTCGATCCTTCACAGGTTGTTCGTAACTATAGCTAGGTCAAAAGTCCGTTTTACCTCTATAGTACTTCTAGTTCCTTAAGTCCCACTGATCCTCTAATGAACAATTGGTTTATGGTACAACCAATAAACTGAGTCCCTCTCGGGCCAATGAGAGGGCGGGATCCTTTTGTTCAAGCCCCGGAGTCAGCACTTAAGGGAACAACCTCTCTACTATCCCTAATTCGGGTAGGAGTGAATTCTTTCTCGCAGTACTATGTCCCCAGCTATCTACCCATTCCTATCCCTGAAATGGGAGGCTTATTGAGTCGGCGATACTGAGCCACTCTCACCTATGCAGATCTAAAGATAAGCTCGAATAAACAGGAGTTCATAGTTAGCTCAGGATTAAGATCGAGTTACCTAGGTCATCACATGAAATAGTCAATCTCGTCAGTAAACGGTGTTAGAAAGCGAGAGTGACTTATTTCTCGGTCCTGGTCTTATGCAAACTCATTGCATAGGACGCCCCCACTCGCATGTCCCTACATGGACGATTTAGGATCACATCGTTTGTACTATCTACAAAGTGGGCCGCGTCTCATAGTGTCCCCAGAATAAGGTACCCAGCCTAATCCCTATACTATAGACCGTTTTGGCTATTACTCGAGCTTGATCTACTTTTATGTCTCTATATAAAGCTCAAGTGTTCATCCTATAGCCATGGATCTTAGTTTATTGGATTTGGGTTATCTTATGTGCAATTTACTTATTTAATAATGACTTTACTGAATGAATCTTGATAATGCCTTTATCGAATAAGTATATAATTTTGTTTAACATTCACTATCTACGAGTTTTAGGGCACCAATCCCAACAATTTAAGCCAGGTGTTAGACAGGTTGGGGTTCCACCGTGATTGGATTGATCTAGTAATGGATTGTATTTCCACAACGTCATTCTCAATTATGATTAATGGAGAGGCGATTGGCAATTTTAGGCCCTCGCGGGGACTGCGACAGGGTGACCCTTTGTCTCCATATTTGTTTTTACTATGTACTGAAGGTCTCTCAGCGATGTTAGCCACAACCAGATCAAGAGCTATTTCGGTGGTAGCCCTCGCGAGATCTTGTCCAAATATTTCTCATTTATTCTTTGCGGATGACAGTTTGATCTTTCTTAAGGCATCCACTGAGGAATTTAGAGCCTTTAGAGCGATTATGCTGGAGTAATGAACTATTGTTTTCTCAAAAGCTTTTACAGAAGCATTCCTCTGTAATATCAACTCCCATGTGTTTTCAAGAAAGAGTTCCCACAAACTCAATCCTAATCCTAAAGGATAGTGGGGTTGCTTTAGTGGTGGTGTCTTGCATTCTTGTTTGTGATTGTTTGTGACCACCTGTACGAGGGAGGAAGGAAACTCGGATTGCTGTAGAATTGTTGTTTCGGTCTACTAACGTAAGGTTTCTTAATTCCCTTAGAAAACATGCTTAGCCTATAGAAATTATAGAATGGTTCTAGCAATTTCCTGCAGAAAAATTTCTTCTCGGATTTCCTGTTGTTGAACTTCTCGTAGTTCCTTTAACTTTCTTCTTTGCTCCTTACGGCGTTGTCGGAAAGTATTCTCTATCTCAGGATCAAAATTGGATTCAGGTCTTTTGAGCATACACCAATCCAATCTGCAAAGAAGTCCCTGCAAAAAGAATCAATGCCCCGCGATAGAGGAATTTGCAGTCGCAAACCGATCGCAATTCCTGCTTACAGAAACTGAAAATTATGTAATTCAACCGTTTTTCCACATATTTGAACCCCCGAGAAGAAGCTTAGCTCATTGAGGAAATTAAAGTGCAAGACATAAAGTAAAAGGTGCACAAAGTAGAAGAATAACTTGAACTCATATTAAATAATCAAAAGAGTACAATGAATAAGAACTTAAAACTGAAAAATAAATAAAAACAGAAAATACAACAACTATTAAAATAACTAAATAGAAAGTAAAACACAAGACTCAACTAAAGGATCATTACCCTTTCTATCTAGCTTGCTCTTAACCTTTTTCAAGGGGAGACGAGCCTTTCTCTTGTTCTTCTTTCGAATGGAAGAGCCGACAGAGGCTGGAAGATCCAGAATTTGGAGTGGTTACGAGATGAGAAGAAAGAAAAACTGAAAAACTATCCTAAGGACGAAATTGCGAGCTCTCTTTGCTTCTTGCACCTTGGTCGCCTTTTATAGACCTTGGAAGGTATGGTTGGCTGCCAAGATCAGTGTGAGAGGACCCTTGAAGGTAAAAATCCACGATCCTTGGAGATTTGATACAAGATTTGGGATTTTCAAATGATTTTGTGAAGATCCTGCGAATCTCGGAATTCGATCAGAAAGCCCAGTTGCGGGCGCAAATCTTCTGTGCATTTCCTTGACTGTAACGACCCTACATTTCGTGCCTAGATCCTAGGGTCATTACCACATGCATTTCATTTCAGTTCCAAGAACAGCGATGAAACGACAATTAAAGTAAACATGCTTAGAAAATATATGAAACTTTTCAGCCTGGGATCCCAGTTAAAACAGAACAAAAAGAATCTTTAGCCATTCAAGCAAAAACTTAAAGCGGAATAAACCTTAAAACTTTGCAATACAAGTTCAAAAGAAGAATTTCGAAAACATAAAATGCGGAAGACTATCCTAAGGAAATCCATGGCTCAGCAGCACTCCGTCACGCGTTCTATACACCCTTGCCTTTACCTGCAATTACATGTTAGAGAAAAGAATGAGTATTTGGGAAAATACTCAGTAAGTAAACAATACTGCTAGACGCTGCAACAACCAAGGTTTCAACATTTTATTCGAGCTAAGGGCCTAAGGGTTAGGTCATCTCATTCTCATTCATTTCATTTCATTTATCTATAGTTCGGGCCTCGTGATCAATTAACTCACCTATATATAAGTTTGCCAACTCACTGGTAGTGCACAGGTGGGTGTTTTGGGAGATCTCTACTCCTACTGATGGTAGAAGGCACCCAGTCAGTGGAGCTGAGTCTCATCCCTCAAGGCACTAATGTGCGCGTAGCGCTCTAAACTACCATTTCACTGGTGGGGCGTTCATGGGTTTAAGTCAGAAATTAACTTCCACAGTTAGTAAATGGCACCTAGTCTGCGAAGCCAAATCCCGCCCATTAAGCCCCTCATTTCAGTCTAATACATCTCAGTCCCAGGTGTTTAATTGACACGACCCTCTACTAAGGCAACTAGCCTATTCTTTTTCCTTTCTTAATCCTTTTCCCTTTAGGACCCCTTAACACTTAGGCTAACTCTTAACTGCAACCTATTTAATACAATTATTTTCTTTTCGTAGACTTCCGACAGCTAACTGGTATGTACCATCCCAACTCAGTCACATCTCAATAACAAGAAACGAAGGCGACAACCAACACTCCTAAACAGAGAAACCACAAACTTCCCGTTGTCCACAAACAATGCCAGTCAACTTATAATATAAAACAATCAAGCACCCTCACCTATCACATAGCACAAGTACACAACAACCAAATTCTTGAAGACCAACGCATACATATCATCTCAATCTCAACTCCAATATTTGATACCAACTCATGCTAGAAGTAAACAGTCATTTCAATGCAAAAACATTTCATTCCAATGCAGCAAGTTACTTACTTTGAGGTAACTAAGCTTGATTGAAATCACCCAAACAACTTGATACAACGCCAACCACGTGATGCGAAATAATAGTCTATTAACACATAAAATATATTCACACATCAGAGGCATATCAATCTCAATAATTTCCTAAAACACAAGACTTGAGAGGGTCGAAAACTCACACAAGTGAAACTACTGCTCGCTGTCCAATTTCCAATTTCGCTCCGCCTTTACGAATTCGGCCACCACTCACTACGAACACCTTGGATTAAGCCTCAACATTATTGGGTATTCCATTAAAGGATAAAAGACTAATTAGATCTGAAACTTACACCCTTCTTACCAACTGTTTAATTAATCGAACCGTCGAACGCTCAAGATCTCAAACGACTCGAGGCGGCGTACAGCTGTTTGGTTGAAGACGGCAGCGGCGGTACGGACGGTGGCGACAACGTTTCGACGTGCGGCGGCAGCGATCTACTCAGAGAAGGCGGCAGCGGCACGGCGGCTTGCGGACGGAGAGAGAAAGCTGAGTTAGAAAGAGACAGAGACGAGAGGGAGAGGGGAAATACGTGAAACCGAGAGAGAGAGAGAGAGAGAGAGAGAGAGAGAGAGAGAGATATTACCGGCGGCGGCGGCTTGCGGCGATGAACGACGGCGAGAGGCGGCGGCGTGGGCGTCGGCGTGTTGCAGAGAGGAAGAGAGAGCTGAGATGAAGAGAGAGAGAATGGTGAGGGAGAGAGAGAGTCGGGGAAGAAGAAGGAAAACTGAAATTTTTTTTTTTTTTTTTTTAATAATCGGTCAGTTTGACCGAAAATGTGGGGGGAAAATTTCCCCCCACTCTCCCCTTTTTGACCGGGCCACAAAGCCCTTTTCCCTCTTTTTTTTTTTTTTTTTTAACAACCGACTGCTACATCACTTCTGTCTTTAGCTAGGGCTACTTTCCTTATAAGTTTGCGGGTGCATTTCAAACGCAAATTCTACACTCTCAGGACCAAATGTGGGCGCAAATCTTCAACTTTTACTCTTTTGCTATGCTAACTCTTTCTCTCCAATTGCGAACGCATTTCCCTTGCAAAGTCCTCTGCACAAGAACATTAACTTTGGATAAATTCTTGCCAAAACTGTCTCTTTTTAGACATTTTAAGCATAAATTCTATATTTCTAATATTTTCAATATGATTCTAAGACTTTTGCTTAAATTGACTAAAAAAGATATGATTTTAAGTACAAAGTCCTTGCTTTCCTAGCAATAACCTAAGTTTTTAAGGCTAAATAACACACATAAATGTGCGTTATCAAGCATCTTTCTGAGATCTTGAATAATATTCTTCATAGAACAGCTTTTTTAACACACCCTAATTGGTTATTTCTGACTCTAAACATCTACTTCTTATCAATTTCCACCAATAGTTCATTCCTTCCTAAAGTAGAAAGATAGCAAACCTTACCTTTCTATGCATCACATTTGAAACATTTCTTTGATGTGTTCATCCATATCGTGACATCAGTTGGGTCTGTCGTTCTAGTAAATGTAGTCTCCCCTAAAGCTTTCAGCCGCTCAATTTTAAAGTTCTTCTCTTGGTCATTTCTGAGCATTCTCATTCTTATCCTCACTCGTTGAGCAATTTTTGCCATCAATTGTTCTTCTTCGTCAATTAAAACCTCATATCGACTCTTTTGTTGGTGGCTAGACTCACCATTCATTTATTCTTCTGTCATATTTTGTCTATTAGGTGTGAACTTGCTTGTCAATGGTTGTAGGTTTTAACTCTTGTAGTTGAACTTCTCTCTTAGACCTCATTCTGAGCCATTTTTTATGAGCTTGAATCTCTTGGTTTTGGTTGGGAATCATGATCACATCACCAACTACTATAAAAGAATTCATTGTTAATCCAATGTGAACTAAACTAACTTTGTAAACCAAAATGTAGCTAGATAACGCAATCCGATAAAATATTATAACAATTTTTATGATGGAAAGCATGCATATTACTATTATTGATCCACAAAACAAACCCCAAATGTTATATTAACATCAAGATAATACTAGCCACTCTAGTCACAAAATCGATACAACATTATGAACTGTATATATCAAATGGAATGCAAAATATATGAGACTGGTGGCAGACGTCAACAGGTGTGGACAAACCTAATGGTCCAGTGCAAGTGCACACTGTCTTTTCAAGTAGCAAATGGAAAGTACTCCAAGTATCGAATTCCAAGAAAACGAGGTTTACAAAAATCCAATTTCAAAACAATGACCTCCTCAAAGTTTGCAACCAAAGATAACAAAAAATAAGATAGAATGATTTTGGCTTTTTTTTAAAAAAAAAAATCAAGGATAGAATAGACGAATCCTATTTCTAGATACTTTTCCAAGATTGCCTTTACGAAAATGCATGTTTAACTTGTAGGATCCTATGACAACATTAAAGGGGGTGAATAGGGTTGCTTGATAAATTTGTAAAACTTTTTCTTTTCGCTAAATTAAACTAAACCGATTTAGTCTAAACTGATTTAATGAACACTATAAAATATAAAATATGTTAGAAATATTTGACAATTTTTCTAAGCATACAATCTACTCATAAAAATAATCAAATAGCGGAAATTAAAAGAGTGGAGAGAAAGAGATAACACCAGAAAAATTTATAGTGGTTCGGAAATCCCTACTCCACTCCCCAAGACTCCTTGGATATTTTATTACAACAGCTCTCTTACGGGTGAGAACCAAACCGGTTGAACACTATTTTTTTTTCAGGTTCAAGAGTAAACCTCTATCGATCCTTTTACAGGTTTAGGACCCAACCTATATATACCGATATTTAAACGGGTTCAAGATCAAACCACTACGATCCTTTTAATCAGGTTCAGGATCAAACCACTAAAAATCCTTTTTCGGGTTCAGGGTCAAACCACTCACTCGATTCCCAAGGTGCACCCACATCTTATTACAATTTCCCGATTGAAAAATAAAAGAATCTCATAACAACAAAAATACCTCTTGAAGGAAAAAAAACACAAGTATGAGCACTCACAATTCTCACCTAAAAATTCTTCACAAAATTTCAATAGATCGGTTTAAGAGTGTGGGAGGATTTTGAAGAAGAAGAGCAAAAGGCTTGAAGGCTTGTTGTTGGAAATTTGATCAATTGAGTGTATGTTGGAGGGGAAGGAATTGACTCAATTTATAGTTAGAGAAATTGAATTTTGGCCATTGGATTAAATTCAAACTAGATGGTGGGGATTTAATTTGATGAAAGAGGAACGAATTTTGAATTAAAAAAAATAAAATTTGGAGGAAAAAGAAATTGAATTTGGGATTTGAAAGGATTAATTTTAGGAGAAAATTTGAATTAAAATTGAGATTGGAAGAGGATTAAAATTAGGAGTCAAATGGAAGAAATTGATTAAGTCAACCATTCAAAAGGAGGTCCACATTAGTTGCCACGTTGAATGCTACGTGAACACCACATCACAGCTGCTACGTAGTAGACTTTTTCTTCCAATCTTCTTTTGCTTGTAACTTTCTTATTTGAACTTCGATTTGAGCGATTCAAATTACATTAGAATTTTCTTTCTGAGATCTACAAGATGGATACTTTGAAACACTGAAAATGTTAGTAAACTAAAGGTTTGTTATCATCAAAACATATGGTATGATTGAAGCTCATAAAGCTAACATAACTCAACCTTTTTAGTATTGAGTCTTTCACAAACTATGCTAACTTAAGTGACGATCAGTTTAAGCTAATAATGAAACTTAAACTTCAGTAAAAGCAAATGATGCTAAGTGCGAGCAAGGTTACTTTTGCATGAGGTGAGACTTTATTTCTTCCTACTTAGGGTAACCACAATTTTTAAATTCCCAAGTAAGAGTTCAGTTCATAATTGTAAAAAAAGAATAATTGATAACACTCATTTTTTAGGGTTATTTAGCCTTTAAAACCTAATTTTATTGTTTGAAATATCGTAATTAATGATGTATTCTTGAGTAATTAAAGCAAAATTATGCAAAATCAATTTAAGTGCATGTTTCTAGGCTTCTAGCTGAGAGCTATTTTTAGTAAAAATTGATTTCATTCCTTGATTTTGAGCAGAAACTAGAAATTTCCCAGATTGCAGTCGCATACCTTAGAAGCCCTGCGGGCGAGCGCATAATGCCAACAGATAGACTGAGTGTGATTTAAGGAATTGGTCGAATTTTCAATTTTTTTTTTCCTGATTTGTAGCTCTAATGGTAGATCTAGATTCTCATATTGATCTTGGTAGCCAACATTTCCCTAGAAGCCTATAAAAGACAGCCTATGCTTCAAGAATGAGGAGAGTCGAATTAGAGATTCACTTAGTGCTACTTTCGCGATTTTTAACTTCAACCCTCGTCGCCACTTTGAGTTCCATTAGTATAGAACTCTAGGTTTCAGTAGGGTATGAAAGTACAAGACATCTACATCGAAAGAGTAGGTGTAACGATCTAATTCTCTTGAAAAAGGTAAAGTCAGATTAGACTGAGAAAGCAATCTAGGTTCTAACTACGGGATATTTTTATTTTACTTTGCTCATTCTTTATTTTCTGTTTATTTCATTTAAATTAGAATTTTATTTTATTTTATTTTATTCATTTCTACTCAAGTTGTGTCCTTTTGTTCCACCTTCATGAGCTAATTTATCTTTTGGGATTCAAAGATATAAATGCCCTAAAAGATATTATAAAGCCCTATGTAATAATCGCAACCTTGCTCACCTTCTAACATTGTTTGCTTTTATTAATTTGAGTCTTATATTGATCACCTAAGTTAGCATAAATGTTTAGTTCAATATCAAAAGAGTTAGACCACCAAGATTTTTATAAAATCAATATAGGAGAAGAGACAAGAAATAAGTATCGGTTATTCAACCTTAGACATAGGACAACGTCTGTAGGGTCATTGAATTGCATGCTTAATAACATAATTTTGAATTAGCCATAAAAATATAGGTTTTAATTGCTTAGAACCTTAAAGGTTATTCAAATAAGATTAAATAAGAGATAAATTCGGTCCACAATGCAAGATGCTGTGAGACAGCCTTGCGGTTGCATAGTTTAATTATCATATTAATTTTATAGAATATTAGAGAGATATGAGTTGGATAGAAAGATATGGTCGCCGGAGACGGCGACGGAGGTGGCCAGCCATTAGGGTTAGAAAGAGAAGATTCGGAAGAAGAATGAAGAAGATGATGATGAAGAAGAAGAAGATGATGAAGAAGAAGAAAAAAGAAAAAGAAAATAGAATAAAAGCATAAAATATTATTTTATTTAAAAAATAAAAAAAAATTAAATAGAAAACTAAAGCCACGTCCGCAATTCGTTGAGAATTAATGGAAATTTGGACGGAGAGACCAATGGTGTAACGAAATCCAAACCTCAGGGATAAAAATGTCATGTTTGAAAACTCAAGACCAAAATGAAACCTAGTTCAAATCTCAGACACGAAAAGTGTATTTTTCTCTAATATATAATAGAGTCATATTGTCGGAGAATGAAGGATAGTTTATTTAAGATTGATGGAACAAATCTTTTAGGCGTTGTGTATTACGTTCCTAATTACTTATGTAGTTTGATAATGAATGATATTTGTACATCCAAAACAAGGTCAGATTGTCGGAGAATAACATAACTTAAAACTCTTAACTCATTTTTTAAGATTAATGGAACAAATCTTTTTATTCATATTTGCAAATAATTATGATATTTCATGTACCCAAGTTCTATAATAAAGATAAAAAAAAGTAGGGAACAAAAAAAAAAAAAAACCAGTGAGCTTAAACCTCCACTTCAGAACTCATACTAAAGTACTCTATACCCTAAACACAGACTTCCTGAATCCAGACTAAAATAGTCTGCACCCCAAACACAGACTTCCTGATCCTAGACTAAAATACTCTGCCAGCATAGACTATTCAATTTCATAGACTATTACACTCCAGACTATTATAACTAATTCTATGCCCCAAATAACCTCTTAAAGTTAAAAGAAAAAGTACATTATAAAAAAAAGTTATATATATGTTTTGGTTCTAATGTCTTGTATTGAATTTTGTTTTAATTAGGTCTTTATTGTCACAAAATGTTAAAGTTAAATAACAAAATGGGGTGATGTTAAAGTAAGAATACACTTTAATACTTGATTTAAATCTTAAAATACTTTATGCTTAAACCTTATGGAAAAGGCATAAATACTCGCCCATAAAATTTAAAACTTGTTTATTGATCATGAGACTTAGTATTTAGTAACTTGTTAGGCTCGAAATTGCCGATTGTTGAAGAAAATTGATTCATAACAACGTTGTTAATTACTATTAATAAATTTAAATATGAGCATCCATTTAATGTGTAATAATTTAGTCCCGGGGGAGAAGGAGAGAGAGGGAAAATAAAAATATTAAAAAATAATATATTTTAATTATTTTAATATATTCTTATTTTGAAAATTTTTTTAAAAAAATTAATAAAAAAATAGGTGTCATGTCAACATTCTGTTAATATTTAACGAAAAAATGGATGGAGAGACTAAAATGAAACGAAATCCAAATCTCAGGAGCTAAATTGTCGAGTTTGAAAACTCAAGGACCAAACTGAAACCTAACCAAAACCTCAGGACTAAAAATATATTTTCCCCTTAATTAAAAAAAATCAACACATAAGAGTTGAAAAATAGCATAAGATACCAAGAGAACTTTATATGTGAGAGAAGTAGGGTAAAAAAGTATGTCATAAATTTTATACCTAACTTTCACATCTCATTATTTGGAATGGCAACAGGGCAAGGGCAAGGGCAAGATATGGTCCCTCAGTTCCTAAGATTTTCTTGAACCCATTTTTCAATTTAAAGAATTGAAGTTAGAGTTGAGAAATTTTCCACATGAAAATATTAAAATTATATAAATTTTTATGGGAAAAAGACATCCTATTTATATTGTTTACTTATTTAAATTAATACAATTTAAAAATGGTCAGTAGCATTACCAATAATTTAATTAAAATTTTTAATATATACATCTAAAATTAGTTTGATAATTAGGGCTGGGAGGTGTGAGAATTCTATTCCCCAATCCTAGAAACATTTTCTTTTCTCTTATTTCCATTTTAAATAAGAATTTCTCACCTCAAATTTGAGAAATCCTTAGTTGTGCAATGAGGTCGGTAGTTTTGCACCGTTGGAGGTAAGAGAGAGAAATTGTGAAAGTACCTCGATTTTTTATCCAATGCTTATTAGGGGTAGACAAATTTGAAGATTTACATCCGACAGTTTTAAGGAGGGAGCCTCATTGCACCGGGAGTACCTAATAATTTGTCCACATAGAAAATCTGCTTCAAAATTAAGCTTCCTATATGTGCTTGCAATTGAACAAAGCGCTAAACTTTTAGTTAAATGTTATTACAATATAAATTTGGGAAAAATACACTTTTGATCCCTGAGGTTTGGGTTAAGTGACACTTTGGTCCCTGAGTTTTCAAACTCAACAAAAATACCCCTGAGGTTTGAGATAAGGAGCATTTTGGTCCCTGCCATTAATTTTTCTGTTAATTTCTAACGGTTGCTGACGTGGCACTATTATTTTAATATAAAAAATTATTTTTTTTATTTTAAAATAAAAATAAATAAAAAATAATAAAAAATATTATTATTTTAATTATTTTAAAAACTAAACCCTAACCCTCTTCTTCATCCTCTTCCCTCACCCCTCCATCTTCTTCCTCCAGCAGCTGCGCCGCCCACATGCCGTCGCCGGCAGCCGCCGGCGGCGACTTTTTTTTTTTTTTTTTTTTTTTTCTTTTCTTCCTTCCTTCTTCTCTTCTTCTTCTCCTTCCTCAAAACTTCAGCTGCTGTTTTTTTAAAAAAAAAATGAAAGAGAAAGGAGGAGACCATGTTAAATTTGACTATAAGGCCTAGTTTGATAACTATTTGATTTTTAGTTTTTAGTTTTTGAAAATAATGTTTTCTCCCAATTTCCTTATAATAGGTTCCATTTTTGTTGAGTACACATTTGTATTCCTAGTCAAATTCCAAAAACAAGAACACGTTTTTGAAAACCACTTTTTTCAAATTTTGGTTTTTGAAAACATAAGTAGATAACAGAACAAATAAACTTATAGACGGAAGCAGTGTATTTATGAGCTTAATTTTCAAAAACCCAAAAACAAAAAACAGGCTCTGTTTGATAATCATTTGGACCCCATTTGATAACCATTTGATTTTTGGTTTTTGGTTTTTGAAAATTATGCTTGTTTTCTTCCAATTTTCATACCATGGTTTTCATTTTTGTTAAACACACACTTGAATTCTTAGCCAAATTTCAAAAACAAAAACAAGTTTTTGGAAACTACTTTTTTTAGTTTTCAAAACTTGACTTTTGGGTTGTAATAGTGTTTATAGGCTTAATTTTCAAAAACCAAAAACCAAAAACCAAATGGTTATCAAACGGGGCCCAGATTTTTGGTTTTTGGTTTTTGGTTTTTGAAAATTAAGCCTATAAACACTACTTCTGTTGATGCCAAAATCTGGCCAAGCAACTCACCTGACCTTCACGTGACACTAGCAGTGAATTTGTTGAGGACGGGGAAGACGTGACCTGCAAGACCAGTAAGAACCGCTGCACACCGGTGTGGTGTAGGCCACCTGCACTCCGATGCTTAAGTCAGATAAACCGTCAAGAGAATCTCTGGAAAATAGATTTCAAAAACCCTTTTTTTGGGTGTAGGAGACCCCATTTATACCTGTGTCTTTTGTTAGGGTTTTTTGGAATTCGGAGGCGTTTTGGGACAAACCAAGCGGAACCGAGGCAGCCAGAGGCAGCAGGGACCGAGCGGAGGCAAACGATTTCGGCCCGCGCAAGTGGGCCGAATGGTCGGCTCAATTTTGCCTGACCCTTTGGTCTGGTCTTCCTCTAGGGTCGGTTTCCTGGTCCCATCTCTACCCGGTTGTCCTCGTCTGCTCCTTGTGCATCAGAGTGGTCCAAAATTGCCTATAATAACTTCCACCTACGAGTTTCTTTGTTTTTCTAATACCCTTCTTTTCATGTTTTTAAAAACCCAAGCAAATTTATGAAAACTAAAAAAACATTTCGGCCCCGTTTGATAACCATTTTGTTTTTGTTTTTTGGTTTTTGAAAATTAAGACTATAAACACTACTTCCACTAATAAGTTTCTTTGTTTTGTTCTCTACCATCTTCCCATGTTTTCAAAAACCAACTCAAGTTTTGAAAACTAAAAAAAGTAGTTTCCAAAAACTTGTTTTTGTTTTTGAAATTTGGCTAGGAATTCAAATGTGTCATTGACAATGATGAAAACAATGGTAAGAAATTTGGGAGAAAACAAGCTTAATTTTCAAAAACCAAATGGTTATCACATGGGGCCTTGGTTTTTTGTTTTTGGTTTTTGGTTTTTAAGCTTATAAACACCACTCCCAACTCTAAGTTTCTTTGACTTTTCACATGACACGTCCATGTTAGGTGTTCGTTGGTTTAATACTCACGTAAAACCTTTCACGTTGTAGCGTTTTAAAGTATTAATCTACAAATCAACACAATTCGGATTGACATAATAATGCTACACCACATCTCATTGTGGCTGAGACTTAAATGAGTTCCTACCTTTATGTTTAGTATCCAATTCTCTTTTTCCATGGAAATGGGATAGGCTATTAGTTGTCATCTCTTTTACAATGCTAGTTGTCTCACCTAACATCTTAATGGTGGAACCTTTAGCTCAATAAAAAGAAAAAAAAAAGAAAATACTTGATCAAGCAATTAATTGACGTATTGTTTTATTTCACGAATAACACGTAAATGATGTGAAATATGACTCCCAACGAATAGTAGTGTTGATGTCAAAATCTGGACAGGCAGAACTCACTTCACCTTCACGTGACACCAACGGTAAATTTCTATGAGAGGGGGAAGGCGTGGCTTGCAAGACAGAAGAAACCTGCACACGAGTGGGCCGAGTGGTCGGTCTCGCCCTTGGACCAAGGCCGTCTCCCACCCCTACATGTTGGTCCAAGGGCGAGACCGAGCATGAAATTGGGCAAGGCCCAATCCCTTCGACTTACCTTCCTCCGGGGTCTGCTTCCTGATCATGTTTTCGAGTTGGTGTCGCGCTATCCTGCTTAGTCCTTGAATTCTAGAGTAGTCCAGAATCACCTCTAACAAGTAGTATAGGAAGTCTACTATAAAACTAGTATACAAGAAATTTTTGTGAATTCACAAAAAAGAAATTTGAGAGAGAATGAGATCGTGGCTACTTTTATTAATAGAATAGGATTTATAAATACAATACATAATAACATATTTGTACTCATAAAATATAAGTGTATCTGAGATTTTTTTTTTTTTTTTTGACAACATGTAGGGGTGGGAGAATTTGAACCACAGATCTCTTGATCATCAACACAATGTTTATACTCATGTTGGTGTATATATATATGCGACTTATCTATCCCTACAAAAGATTCTAAATATATATATATATTTTTACAATATATAGGGGTTGGGTGATTTAAAATTCTGGTTGAAAAGATTTAAACTTGAATGCAAAATTAACCTAATTCAAATCATTAATGCATACTAACATTAAAAAAACACAAACACATACCATTCTCACATTAATTTTGGAGTTGGACTGCTACTATTGAATGCCACATAAATACCTTTCCCTTTACATTCACACAATCTTGTTTGTGTACTGTTACAATTAATTAACTGTACTATTTATATTTATTTAAAGCATTTAACAAGTACCCATAAATTTAGGGACCGTTTGCCCCTGTGTATGTTATAATAGTGAGAGTTATTATAGTCCACTCAGTTTTTGGGACATCAACAAAAATAAAGGGTGAAGTGAGTTATTTTTACCCCGTATTGCTACAGTAACCACCATTAAACCCATCCGATTATTCTATTCATTCTCTATAGTAACCCTCTCTTCTCTTCCTCCATGTGACTTCTTGACTTTTCCGACGACGACCGACGAATTTTTCGTGCGACCGTCGTCAACTTTCCGACCACTTTTCCGGCTATCGACGACGACTTTTCCGACGACCGATTTTTTTTTTTTTTATCTTTCTTCTCATTTTCATTTCGAAAAATATAAAAAAAAAAAAAAAAAAAAAAAATAAAGAAAAGAAAATAAAGAAAAAAAGGTAAAAGATAGGGAAAAATACACTTTTAGTCCCTGAGGTTTGGGTTAGGTTTCATTTTGGTCCCAGAGTTTTCAAACTCAACAATGTAGTCCCTGAGGTTTGATTTTAGTTTCAATTTGATCTCTCCATCCAATTTTCCGTTAAAAACTAACAGATGGATGACATGGCACTATTTTTATTTAAAAAAATTATTTTTTAATTTTTTAATTAAAAATATACTAAAATAATAAAAAAATATATATTATTATTTTTATTTCTTTTTATTACTTCCCTCTCTTCTTCCTTCTTCTTCCTCCACCTCTTCTTCTACTACTTCTTCTCCAACACCTTCAGCCATGGACAGCAACCACTCCTCGCCGCCGGCCGCCGCGCTTTTTTTTTTTCTCCTTCTCTTTTCCTTTCTTCTCCAGATTTTTCTAAAAAAATAAATAAATAAATAACAGAGGAGGGATCCCTCCTCAGTTTTTCGTCGGAAAAACGGGGATGGAGCTCCCTCCTCTGTTTTCCAGCAGAAAAACAAAAGCTCCCTCCTTCCCCGTTTTTCTGGGGAAAAACCGAGGAGTGGATCCCTCCTCTGTTATTATTATTATTTTTTTTTTTTGAGAAAAATCTGGAGAAGAAGGGAAAAGAGAAGGAGAAGGAGAAGAGAAGGAGAAAGAAAAAAAAAAGTCACCGGCGGCCGTCGGCTGAAGGTGTTGGAGAAGAAGTAGTAGAAGAACAAGGTGGAGGAAGAAGAAGGAAGAAGAGAGGAAAGTAATAAAAATAAATAAAAATAATAATTTTTTTATTATTTTAATATTTTTAATTAAAAAATTAAAACATAATTTTTTAAAATAAAAAAATAGTGGCACATCATCCATCTGCTAGTTTTTAACGGAAAATTGGATGAAGGGACCAAATTGAAACTAAAATCAAACCTCAGGAACTAAATTGTTGAAATTGAAAACTCAGGGACCATAATGAAACCTAACCCAAACCTCAGGGACTAAAAGAGTATTTTTTCCCTAAAAGAAAAGAAAGGAAAAAATAGGGAAAATAAAATTCGGTCGTCGGAAAATTTGTTTGTGGTCTCCGGAAAAGTCAAAAAATTTCTAGGGAGTTTTTTTTTTTTTTTTTTGAGAAGTAAATTTCTAGGGAGTTAGATACTAGGTTGTCTTTGTACATATATAAATATGGAGTTTTATTACATAATTACTTTTGATAATGAAGTATATGAATGTTTACCTTCATCGTACCATATTTTTCATTCCAAATTATACTTATCATATTCAAGTTTACTGTGGTAATAATAATTAAAAAAAAATACTACTCAAGTTTTTATTTTATGTGATATCTATTTTATTTGATTCTTTTGATAATGAAGGTAAAATGAGTTTTCAATAAGCATTTACCATTTTTATGTTGGAAATACAGAAATGAAACAAATATGATTTTTCTATATGAAATCATAAAATGACTTATTTTGTAAAAAAAAAAAAACCATGACTCTAAAACAAAGAAAATCAACCCTTACCTTAGGTTATTTTTGTTTCATTTCAAGTTAAACACATAATTTAACCTCTATACCCAAAACTTTATTTTTTATTTTTTACAACTAAACCCAAACATTTTTTTTATTGATATTTGCAAAATATGATATTTGATGTACAATGTTGTATGAGGAAAATAAACAAAAAAGTCAGGAAAAAAAATAGTCAGCTTGAACCTTTGATTCAGAACCCCATGTTAAACAAATCAACACTCCAAACACATACTAATTTAACCCAGACTAAAATAATTTGCATCCCAAACACAGATTATTTTATGCTAGACTAAAATAATCTGCACCCCAAACACAGACTATTTTATGCCAGACTAAAATAATCTGCACCCCAAACACAAACTATTTTCTCCCAGAATATAATAATCTGCATCCCAAACACAAACTATTATAACTCCCAAACTATTATAATCCCCAGACTATTATAACCCCCAACTATTATAACCAACTCAAAACCCAAACAGCCCTAAGTGTTAATTATAACATACATTTCTAATATTTTTATGCTAAAATGTCTTTTTTTTATTTAATTATATTCATATATTTAAATGACACTATTTTGTACAGATAAATTTATGAAGTTTGTTGATTTTGTTGGCTCCACTCAGTTATGGTTTTGAGCTTGATCATTTTCAAAAGATCAATTTTCACATTAATTTTTTTTTCTTAAAATGAAATATGGTTCAACTTTGATTTTGAGAATATATATATGTGGATGAATTGATCACCAACTTACACATTGCCTCTAAGAGTATATATTTCTATTTTCGGTTATTTCGAGTTATTGTGCAATTAATATCCTCGTGTTTGAATTTATAATAATATATGTTTATGGTTGATATTATAGTTGTTGATGGCAAAATTCGGCCAAGTGCTCACCTGACCTTCATGTGACATCAACAATGAATTTATTGAATCCGGGAAGACGTGACCTGCAAATAAGAAGCAAACACTGCACACTGGTATGGTGCTTGCCACACACACAGCGATGCTTAAGTCAGTGATCAGAGGGACTCCGACAAAGCAATAGTAGTTCTGTAAAAAAATAGAGTTAGGAATCCAGTTTTTCGAACCCCTTACCTGGGTCCCCAAAGGACCTTTTATATCTCTCTCTAGATTAGGGTTTTCCCCCTCTTCCCGTCGTCGATTGATCCCTGCTTCATGAATTCCACCTTCCCGGGCCTAGGAGGACCCTCCACATTGATCGAGGTGGCATTTGGGTTTAGAGGTCTGGTCGGCCTCGACATATGGCCGAGGCAGACCACCTCCTCGGCCTCGGCCCTGCCAAGGCCGAGGAGAAGGTTAGCTCATCTCCTAGGCTGCTTCCTCTTCGTGGGCCGGTTTAGATTGGGCCAAAGGCCGTTTTCTTCTGGAATTCCAGTTATGCGAAAATTACTCATAGCAATAGTTTTTGATAAAAGTGTAGCAATTTTTATGACATTAAAATCTTCTCAAAATTTTTTTTTTATGACATTAAAATGATTTGAGCATTGCTAATTCGAGCATAGTTCATTGGATAAGACACAAATTTCTAGCCTAAAGTTGATGATTTTGATTCATCATCCCACAATTATTGAACTCAAAAAAACAAAAAAACAAAAAACAAAAAGAACATTTTGCAACACTTCACTAATGTTGCAATAAGAATATCGTTTTTAGTTATGATACTTTTGTAAGTTTGAAGAGTTGGTTAATTAAATGGAAAGTTTAAGGTTAGCTTATGGGTGATTTTTGCTTTTTCTCTCTAAAAAACTATGTTCTTTAATTTAAAATTTTCTTTGTTATCAAATATATTTTTGAGGAAAAAAAAAGCTAAATCTAAACAAAGTTTTATAAAGAACCTGCTTTCTATTTTTTTTTTCTTTGTTAAATAATCTGAAAAAAAAATCCAAAAAGTATTTTTTTTAAAAGAATAAAAATGAAAAAAAAATTAGCAAGTAAATTTCATTTAAAGAAATAATAATAAAACAAATATTTGTAAAAATAATTATGTTGAGTTAAAATTTTATTGAGAAAAAGTAATTCTAATTAATTAAAAGTATTTCAAATATTTTTTTATAATAAAAATTACTTTAAAGAATTAAAAAAACAAATAAAAAAGAAAAGGTTCAATTTATATTTCTATACTGTGGGGTTGTATCAATTAACATCTCACAATAATCATTATATTAATTTAAACTCTAAACTCTTCCTAATTGAATCGATTCTTCTATTAGTGATTTATATTAATAAGTAAATTTCATGTTAAAAAAATGAAAAAAAAAAAGTCAAAACAAAAATTAACCTACCATCTAACTTAATATGTATATAATTTAGGGTGTGTGTGTTTTGACATTTAAAAAGTTTGTAGAACACAAAAATATTTGTAAAAATTAATAATGTTTAGTTAAAACTTTGAGTCTATTTGGAATGACTTTGTAAGTGTTTAAAAAAATGTTTTTAAATGTAAAAAAAAAATGTTTTTAAACACTTAAAAAGTCATTTCAAAAATACATTTACAGAGGAGAAAAAAGTGCTTTTAATTAATTAAAAGTTTTTTTTAAAAAAAAAATCATTAAAAAATAATATTTTTAAAAAATTATAAAAAAAATTAAAAAAAAAAAAAAAAGGAAAAGCCTTTTTTTTTTTTTTTTTTTTTGACAAAGAGGAAAAACCAATTTATACCTCTAAACTTCGAAGATTGTATCAATTAAAACCTAAAAAATCACTATATCAATTTAAACCTTAAAATTTCTCGAGTAAATCAGATTTATAATTATTCATTAAATGACATTTTAAAATCAACTAAATAAAATACTCTTCTCCAAAAATTCTACCAAGTTAGTACGAAAAATTCACATAATTTTTTATAAATAAGTAGCAAAAAATAAAAGAAGACGAATTGTTTTTTTTTCAAAAAAAATCACTCATATATTCTTAAAATTAAAAATCACTACTACCAATTTGATTACAACATTTGTCTCTAATATTACTTTAATCCTTGCATAAAGATAAATTTCATACACGTGAAATTTATATCTTGACGGTTTTAAAACCGAATAACGGATGGCCTAAATTGATTCACCTATAAAAATCTAGGGTTTTAATTGAATACAATCATTAGTTTGGGGTTTGAAGTGATTCAACTCCCAAAGTTTAGAGGTATATATTGAAATTTTTCCTAAAAGAAAATTAAAATACTTTTAAATCAAGTATTTGAATAGTTTTTTTTCCTAAAAATAATTCCCTTCAGATCACTTTGTTAAAGCATCTCAAGCACACATCAATATTTACAAAAGTAGGAGAAAAAATCGATAATTTCGTCTTATAAAGAAAGTTGATTGCTATTTGCCTCAACCATTATGCTATGAGTACGTAGACTTTTTTCTTTTTTTAATAGAAAAAATAATTTTATAAAGGGAAATCCTTATAAATGGCCAGCTGTATTTTTGAAAAATGGCCAAAAAGATTTTTCAATGAAAAATGACTAAGTCGTTTTTTTAACCTATTTTCGTGAGGATCGTCTTTCCAATTATACCCTTGAGTCAAGTTTCACGTTCACACCATATTTTTAGGAAGCCACTATCTGATTTAATTTAAAAAAAAAACAAAACAGTTTATCCCATAAATCAAGAAATTACAGTATCTATCTCTTCTCTCCTGTGTCTCAAAATTCAAATTCAAATTTTATCTTTGAAAGATTACATAGAAATTAGGTTTTCATTTTTAATTTTCGATTAGATTCTTAGATTTTAATTATCTAATCAACATTATCTTCATCGTTTTTTCCAACTTTTTGCCATCCATCAATTTTTTACTCTGTCGTTCTTATCGCCATTGAAAGGGTTATTGATCTAATATCATAGGTATATTAAATATTGTATTTTGTATTTATCTATCATTATTTTCCTCCATGTATCCTATTTTTCAACACAAAATATTTTTCAGTTTTTTCAAAGTGTTCAATGGTTTCCAAATGAAAGCTTCTGGAGGAAGATTAGAATGAAGAAATGTGCCCAAAAGAAAATCGGAGGTTTCTTAAGAATTTTGTTTGTAATGGTTGGAAGAAGATGAGAATGGGAAAGGCCGCAAAAACTGAAGCAAATGGGAAGAAACTCAAGGGTTTTAGAAATTTTTAAAAAACAAGGTGAATACTAAATCTCAATTTTCGAATTAAGTTTAAGGGAAATAGTGAGTAACGATTTCTTCTCGTTTTTTAGACGATTTGATGTTTACCATAATGAAATTATTTGATGTTGTCTAATAGGTTAGTTTACTATATACACTGTATTTGCATAATTTGTTTACTAATTACACTGTATTTGCATAATTTTTCTTTTTATAAACTTGAATGTGTTTTTATTGTTCCAACAACATTTGTGAGTAATGATTTCTTCCCATTTTTCAAGATGATTGAAATTATTTTCAAGTTTACTGAATACACTTTGAAGTTAGGTTATTGAATACCCAACGAGACAATATCTGGTAAGGGTTTGGAAAAGAAAATAGGGTTTTGTGTAAATGAATTCAGTAGTTTAAATACACACAAAGTTAACCGATTCAATCATTTTCGAGCATTCCCTATTTTTAAGGTAAAAGTTAACAGTTTTTTTTTTTTTTTAAATTCTACCATTCTCTTTCATGATTCGTGCTAATTGGTTGGTTTTTGTTATCTTATTTGTTATGTTTGTTAAATTTGAATTTGATTAATTTTCAATGGTTCCTTAAATTAAGGGTAAACCCTAAATTCTCTCCTAAATTTACGCGGATCTGTTTTTCTAGTTCACTGGATTTATGTTGTATTTGAATTTTATCGGTTCATTGGATTTAGATTTCGTTTAAGGGCATTTTCGTTCGATTTGTTGTAAAAAAAAACCTACTAAAAATAGCAATTGGTAATTTTTCAAATGAAAATATCATATGGACATTTTTCAAAATGCCCAATTAAAAATAGTCATTTATCTAGTTGACCCTTTTATAAAGCCCCTTGGGCAAAGTCAATACAATCATCTTTGACTAGATTGTCCATCCAGCTTGGGTATGCAAGGCCCCAAACCCCAGTTAAACCTAACCTCCTGGCCCGTTTAGCTATTCCATCAGCCATTCTAGGGCTGACGGCAAAAATAGAAAAATTAAAAATCCCATTTTGAAAAATAGCAACTCATCCAATTTTTTAGAAAAATGGCCAAATTAATTTTCTGATTTAAAAAATCCAAATTAACAAATTACCAAACTACCCTTAATGAAAAATACATGAGAATAATTAGGATTACAGTGTATTGAAACAGAATCTTTGATTCAAAAGGGATAAACAAAAATTGGTTGTTTTTTCCTTAAAAAAAGGCTTCTCGGTCTTCTGGAAAAATACATAATAATTTGAAAAAGTAATCGAATTGGAAATTGTGTGCATAGTTACCGAAAATACATGGTATGATGAAGAAACATAAACAAAAATCAAAATGCACTATCAGTGAAACCCTGCTAAACGAAAATCAAAATGTTTAAATAAAAATAAAAAACAATCATTGCATGCAAATAGAAAAGATTAAATTTTTTTAAAAAGGGATTGATTAGGCACCGTATCCAAGATCTTCAATTTCCCATTTTGAAATCTATGGCCAAATCCATCTTGCATGAGATTTGAGGTTTCCATCTTCGATTTAGACCATTCATATTCCATCTAAAATTTCTCTTGGAGTGCTTGTTTAGGGATTCAAAGGCTTTGATAAGGAGTTCCATTTTGAAGAAGCATTGCTTCCTTCGAGTAAGCGTTCGATTACCCGGTCCTCGAGTAGAAATGTTTGAGAAAATCTTCAAGTACCTGGTCCTCTTCGATTAAAAGGTACGATTACTTGGTGCTTTGAGGGAAAAATCTTTGTAGCTTCTGATTTCAAGCTTAGGATATATTCTACATTACTTCTACATAGGTTTAGAAGAAGAAGGAATATTGTGTTGTGGGGACGAAGAGCTCGAGGAGGACAAAAGAAGGAGTTCTGAACTGTGGGGAACCAATTATAAAGGTATGGGTGTTTAAAATACGAATAGTAAACAAATAAAAAGATTCTATCTGTTATTTAGGAGATGTAAATACCTTTTAATTGACAAATTGATAAAATTTTGATTGGAAGTACTTGGGAAACTGACTTCTTTAATGGCCGAATAGGCTTCTCGATTGCAAGGTAAACTGGTACAACGTAAACTGGGAAATAATATCTTTTTAGCAAATCGAATAAATTCAAATAAATTAATGATAATATCATTATTTTTTAAACAAACGTAAAATCGGTTGGAGAATAGAATCTATTTTGTTAAAAATTAAATCTAAGAAAAACAAAAATAAAATAAATGAAATCTTTTAGTTAGATATACATCTTCCTTAACTTTAGGAAGATCAAAAAACCGGTTATCCAGAGATAGAAATGGGTTGAAAATATTGTCTTCTTAATTTTAGGGAGAAGAGCAAAACGGTTATGAAAGGGTAAAATAGGAAATTCAGGTTGCAAAAAAAGTCACATGCTCCTCACTTTTTCACATGCTCCTCACGTTTTGGTCATTTATCTACTTTTTTGTTTTGGTCTATCTATCTAAACCGGAAATTCTTTTTGGCTATTTACAAGGATTTCCCGCCATTCTATTACAATTCCTAGGAACAAAATTGAATTGGATATCTTCAAAGGACAAAATTAAGGCCCAAATAGCTTCCACAATTGACTCCACTTCACCCCAATGATCTGTTTTTTTTTAGACAAGGTTAACAACCAGCATGCAATCTGATTCCACAATTATTTTCCCAAATCCCATCGATTTCGCCATTCGAACACCCTCCAGAATTGCCCTAAGCTCTGCAATTGTTCCTTCCAAAACCATGTCCAAATATGAGGTTGATGCTCCCCATATTCACCCCTTCGAATCTCTAATCACGCATCCCAAACCTGTCGAAGAAGGTGAAGAGCTCCAAGCTGCGTCCATGTTCAACTTCAAGAAATTTCATGAGGGAGGAGACCAATATGTCGGAGTTTGAATTTGTATTTTAGTGAAACTCCTTGTTGTAATGCAGCCAATGACCTACGGCTGGTATATCAGGTTGTATTTATAACAGTATATTTTTACATGTTGCCCTAGACACATACATGGGCTTAATGGGCTAAAATAAAGCAAATAAGAAAGACATTACAAAGATATCAAATACATGGGCTTTTTACCAAGTGGGCTTGTCTTTTAATTCTTCAGTCTTCAACTCTTCCCCTCAAACTTGTGGTCTTCTTGTAAGCCCAAGTTTGTCAACCATTAGTTGAAGCCGTGAGTGCCCTAATGCCTTGGTGAGAACATCTGCCGTTTGGTCTCCAGAAGGTACGTATCTTATCTCTAGCGCTCCCTTGTGAATTTTATCTCTGACAAAGTGGATATCGATTTCGATATGCTTTGTCCTCGCATGGTACACTGGATTTGACGCTATAGCTGCTGCACTAAGGCTGTCGCACCAAATGATAGGCCTAGATTTTTGGGGAATTTGAATCTCACCGAGAAGAGAACTAAGCCACGCTATTTCAGATGCAGCTTGAGCGAGTGAACGGTACTCAGATTCAGCACTTGATCTAGCAACCACCGATTGCTTTTTTGACGACCATGATACTAGATTTTCACCTAGGTATGTGCATATCCCTCCTACAGATCTTCGATCATCTGTGTTGCATGCCCAATCGGCATCTGAAAAAGATACAATATCCATGTGACTAACTGGTTGAATGTTAATTCCGAGCTCTCTGGTTCCCTTCACATATCGGAGAACTCTTTTCAGGGCTAGAAGATGAGTTGTCGTCGGAGCTGAGAGAAATTGACTAAGGCGATTCACAGCAAACGCCAAGTCCGGCCTGGTATTGCAAAGGTATTGTAAACCCCCTATGATACTTCTATATTCAGTAGGATTTTGTAAGGGTTGTCCATCTATTGCACTCAAAATTTTTCCTGCTACCATCGGTGTTGAACAAGGCTTGATGTTTTCAAAACCAAATTTTTTCAATAAACTCTCTGCATGATTTCCTTGGCTCAAGTGTAAGGCTTACCCTGAATAATTAACCTCTATTCCAAGAAAATAATGGAGCTTTCCCATATCTTTCAAGGCAAATTTATCATTTAGCTCCTTAGTGAATCGATTAATCATCTCTTTATCATTCCCTGTGACTAGTATATCATCTACATAAATCAATGCCCAGATGATTTTCTTTCCTTTGTTGAAAAAGAATAGAGAGTTATCTGATTTAGAGTTTTCAAAACCCCACATTTTCAAGGTGCCCTTCAGCTTCTCGAACCAAGCCCTTGGTGCTTGCTTTAGTCCATAGAGGGCCTTTTCTAGTTGGCACACATAGTTTGGTTTCAAGGGATCTATAAAACCTTCAGGTTGAGACATAAACACAACTTCTTGTAGTTCTCCATTCAAGAAAGCATTATTAATGTCAAGTTGTCTTATGTCCCAACCATATGTGACAGCTAGAGTTAAAATGATTCTAATTGTAGGAGCTTTTACCACAGGACTAAAGGTCTCTTTAAAATCAATACCTGGGGTTTGATGAAATCCTTTTGCAACCAGCCTAGCCTTGTATCGTTGTATTGAGACATCTTGGTTTTTCTTCAACTTGAAAACCCATTTGTTTCCAACCACATTCTGATTTGGATTAGGTGGCACCAGATTCCATGTTTTGTTATTCTGCAAGGCTGTATACTCCTCAACCATAGCCTTTTTCCATTCACTACTTAGCAGGGCTTCCTCAACATTAACTGGCTCTCTAAATTTCAATTCTTCATCTTGATAATCACCTTGAACATCAACTGAATAAGCCCACTGTTTTGGTTTAAAAATTCCTGCTTTTCCTCTAGTCACCATAGGATGTTGATTTGTAACACCAACCTTAGATGACTCTACAACTTCACCTGTTTTTTCCGTTTTTACATCATCAAAATCACTTTCTAGAGATCTTTGAATAGGCACGTTAGATATAGGTGATGAATTCCCCTTCTCCATACTAGCAGTGTGTTGCGAGAACATGGGAAGGCTAGAACTAGAGCCTGTGACAGAACCTGATTGTGTGGTATCCATAGGAACCAAATTGTTGTCTAAATAAGCCTCACGAGTCAAGGGTAAGGGGGTACTTGCCGATGGATTACACCAATATTTCGGATTGGGATTAGAATGAGTGGCAGGAGGGTGATTACTAAGAGTGGGCAACCAAGACATTATAGTTTCTGTTTGGGAAGGTTGAGTTTTTGGAGACAACATGAACTTACCTTTGAAAGGAAAATCTAGTTCATTGAACTTAACATTTCGTGAAATATACATTCTTCCCATCGAGCTAAGGCACTTGTAACCTTTGTGTTGATCACTATACCCCACAAAAACACACTTGGTAGTATGGAAGTGAAATTTATGTTGCTGATAGGGTCGTAAACATGGATAACACGCACACCCAAAGGTCTTGAGAAAGGAATAGTTGGGTGTAGACTTGTACAACATTTCAAATGGTGATTTTCCATTTAAAACAGGGGTAGGTAGCCTATTAATAAGGTAAACCGAGGCTTGAAAAGATTCCCACCAAAATTTTAGTGGCATCGAAGCTTGGGCTAGGAGGGTTAAACCGGTTTCAACGATGTGCCTATGTTTCCTCTCGGCTCTCCCATTTTGGGCTGAAGTATGAGGGCATGAATGCCTAGATTCAATGCCATGTTGTTGAACAAAGTGATTGAATGACCTATACTCACCACCCCAATCAGATTGTAGGGTCTTAATTTTTGTACTAAATTGGTTTTCAACAAGTGCCTTAAACTCCTTGAAATCGTTCAATGAATCAGATTTATTTTTCAAAGGATAAATCCATGTATATCTACTATAGTCATCAAGAAAGTGAATGTAATACAGATAGCTATTATTGGAGCATGTAGGTGCCGGTCCCCATAAGTCAGTATGAATGAGATCAAGAACATGTTTAGCATGTGATGTAGAAGTTTGAAAAGGTAAGGAATGTGATTTGCCAAACTCACATGCTTCACAAAAATTGAAGTTTTCATTGATTTTCAACTGTGAATTACAACTTTTGACAACTTGACTAAGGACTTTTGATGAGGGATGACCTAACCTCCTATGCCACACCTCTTTCATTGAATCAAAAGAAATAACAAAGGCTTTCGGACTAGAAAGACTATTGATACTAGAACTAGACTCTTTGGCTTTAAAATGATTTGGTGAAGCACCTTTTGGAATGTAAAAAGGGTCATAGACTTCTTGTAATTGGTATAATCCGTCTTTAAGTCTCCCTTGATGTAGAACCTTGCCCGTGAGCTTGTCCTTCACAAAACAAACAGAGGAGTGAAATTCAACATAAACATTGTTATCACATGTCAATTTGGAAACACTAAGCAAATTCTTAGCAATATTAGGAACATGCAAAACATCCTTTAACTTGAGTTGATGATGAGATAGTGAAGGTAGAGAGGCAATACCAACATGAGCAATTTCTAGTTGTGTACCATCACCAACACTTAGTGTTTCCTTACCATTGTACTCAATCTTTTGAGATAAATTGTTCTGATCATAAGTCACATGGCTGCTAGCTCCACTGTCAGCATACCAATTTGGATCTACAACAATTTCTGGGGTTGCTAAATAAGTTGTTTGCCCTTTATCTTGGTTTGGTTGTGAGCCCATGTATTGCTTATCAAACCTAAAATGACATATTGCAGCCGAATCGCCATATTTGCCACAAACTTGACAAGTTGGCTTTGCATTTCCATATCTTCCTCTACCTCTCGATCTGCCTCTGAAACTATTTCCACCTCTGTTTTGCCCTCTATTTTCAGTGAAATTTTGATGTCTTTGATTGTAGCTTGTTGTGTTGTTGTAGTTTATATTTCCAAACTGTTTTCCTTGAGCAAAGTTGGCTATTGCATTTGCTACCTCTGGATTGTGTGAGATAATATTCAAATCCAGTAGTTGATTTTCAAAGGCTAGTAAGGTAGCATGAGCTTCTTGCCATGTTAGATTACTCGTACCATTTAGTTGACAAGTAACAGGTAAAAACTCAGCATCTAACCCAGTTATAACACTTGAAATGAGGGAGCTCTCAGATATGGGATCTCCTGCTAGACTAAGGTTGTCTGCAATTTGTTTCATTGTAGCCAAATAGTCCACCATTTTTTATGTGTTCTTTCTTGTATTTTGCAAGCTTCTTTTAAGTTGACTTATCCTTGCTTTGTTTGCGGCCCCATATCTTTCTTCTAATGTTTTCCAAACGTTTCTTGCGTTTTTGAGGTTCAAGACATCACACGCTATGCTGGGCTCCATTGAAGAGTAAAGCCATCCAAGTAGGGCTTGATCAATAGTAACCCATTCTTCATAAGCTGGATTAGGAGTCAGATTATTAGAGTTACCTTCAGTTGCAGCAATGAACTCAGGTGGGCTGGCTTTAGTTCCAAGAATGTAGCCGTCAAGCCTCTGACCCCTCAGAATTGTCTGCACCATGGACTTCCACAAGGTATAATTATTTTCATTGAGTTTTACCGATAAAGCTGTACTCAGAGGATTTCCAAAGGTTGGAGTTGCGGTGAGGATTGTAGTGATTTTTCCTTGTTCTTGAGACTGAACCACTTGATTCATCGTAACAGGTGTGATGGTAGTTGTCTTCATACTCGTTTCAGGAGTCTTTGCAGCATCTTCCACTTCAGAGGTTTTTGAGAGGACTTCATCAGGATTCATCTTGAAGGATGGCGTTAGCCTAGTAGCTCTGATACCAAGTTTGAATTTGTATTTTAGTGAAACTCCTTGTTGTAATGCAGCCAATAACCTACGGCTGGTATATCAGGTTGTATTTATAACAGTATATTTTTACATGTTGCCCTAGACACATACATGGGCTTAATGGGCTAAAATAAAGCAAACAAGAAAGACATTACAAAGATATCAAATACATGGGCTTTTTACCAAGTGGGCTTGTCTTTTAATTCTTCAGTCTTCAACTGTCGGAGATGATTCCAAATTGGTTTGAGCTCTAGACTCAAACACACTGTCCGGTTTTGCATTTGTTGCCTAATAGCTTTCCAGGTAACTTTTTATCCATTTACTCCTGATACAACTTGGAGCTATTTCCTCGTTATGGATGACTTTATTCCTGTCCAACCAGATTGCCCAGCATGTAGTAGCCACCAACTCAAGATCATTCAACTTGTGGACTTGATTAATCTTCAACCACCTATCCGCCAAGCTGCTATTAAAATCTTCCTCCAAGAAGACCTTATCACAAGTAAGTCTCCATATCTCCTTAGCTCGTGGACATCCAAATAAAACATGGTCAGAGGATTCAATTTCATTTAAACAAACAGGACATTCAACAGTGGTATCAATCCCCTTGTTTCTCATATTTGGCTTTGTTGGGATCATGTTGTTTAAAACCCTCCAACCTAGATGTTTAATTTTAGAAGGAACCTTAAGCTTCCATAAGTTTTCCCAAACATTCCCCATTGGGTAGACATTAGAAGATGTTTTCAATTTTAGAATTCATAAACACCTTATAGCCACTTTTTACAAAATACTTTTCGGTATTGTCATAGTGCCACATATATTTATCTCTAAGATTCATGTTAATGGGATTCTTTTTATAATTTCAATATCATCTTCTAACACATTTTCACTTAGTTTAAAAATATCATAATTACTAGTAGGTGTTATATAATCAACTACTTTATCATTATAGGCTTCCATCTTTACACAGATTGGTTTGAAAGTAGAGACTTTAGGTAACCACGGGTCCTTAAACATAAATGTAGAAGCCTCATCTCCTATTCTATGCCTAACACCTTTAACTAATAATTTCTTTCCCCATACTAAACTCCTCCATAAGTAAGAAGGTGTAAGGAAGAAGGTCCTGATGCAGCAGAAGCGATTTCAGGAACAATTCGTAATTAATTTAGAATTATGAAATACTAATACACTAGCAACATACATACATTCATAATCTAATGAATATCTTGATTAAGCATGCTGAAAATCTATAGAATCTAATTCTAATTTATATAGTAACAAGTTACTTACTCTCGTTGATGACTCAAATTAAATTCACCAACTGTTTGTGAAATAATCATGAACTACTGTGAACACTACCACTATGACTACATCAGTATGACTCTGAGACTTCTAGAGGCAGGAGACTGGTGGGAGCCTTCAGGGGAATTCTCAGAGAGTAGGAGAATGAATGAGATGTCTTTCACCCCACCCCAGGGGTCCTATTTATAGGAAAAGACCATGAGATATAATCCTTATAGGAAAAGGTCATGAATAAGATCTAATCAAATATATTATCTTATTCATATCTAATTTTAATAAATAAATAATTAATTCCATAATTAATTAATTACCCAATTAAATATCATATATTTAATTTTAGGGATTTTATTTTATTAATATGAATCCAATTCATATTAATTATTTGAACTATTTCAAATATTTTCTCTCAAAAATTAATTTTGAAATTAATTCAAAATTATATTATAAAGTTTCATAAACTTTATATTATAATGTATCAACATACATTATATGATTCCCCTAATTAAATTGAACACTTTCAATTTACAATGAATACTTAATTGCCTCAGGTCTCTTTACGAGCCACCAGTGGGACCTAATGGACTTGCAAATCAGAAGCTCCAACGATATGAGATTAATTGGCTAAACTCATTAACCAATTAATCAATTTTCGTTAACTGTGGGTTCACTCCACTAAAGACCCACAGTTGCACTCTTCTCACTGCAGACATAATTTTGTGTCCACTGATATAGACCAATAACAACAAGTTAGTCCTTCACGAGTGTTCTTAACTCTAGCTATGTCACACCCCCTCCCGAACCACCTATTAGCTTAGTCCGGAAGACGACATGAAGCCAACGGACATCGTCCTCCTCTAGCGATATCTGCTGACTCTGCTGAACTCTTGAACGTGATAAACATGCTAATCTTAGATATGAAATAATTTACATGCAACACAACACAGCGGAACCTTGATAACCTTTAGACATATATGAAGTGAAGTCCTGACTTAACTCACTAATGAAAATGAACCTGATAGAGACATCACAACCAAAAACATATCCAACTAGGGTTTACACAACCACAACATCTAGAGCTTACACAAACCGTAAACTATCCAATCCCTACAAAGACATTTACAATATAAATAGACTCGATGTACAACTCCACCCACGTACTGGAAATCGATCTGGGAGCTTTTAGCAGACTATGGCAGTTTATCAGGCACCGGGAGCTCGATCTCTACCTGAAAGGTGGGAAAACATTTTGAAAGGGTGAGCTATGAAACCCAGTGAGTGACTAAATTTAAAACTGTTAATTCGCAAATCATAACACGTGATAAACCTTAAACATATAAATTTGTTTAATCAAAGCGTTAAATATAAACGTGTAATGTTAATAGCTTTCTCAAATACTCAGCAAGTATTTCATTAAAATCTAGCAAGGCATATCAAGTATATTAAACATTTTAACTAACATGACAAATCTACATTGTGTAGGGCACGCCCAGTACAACCAACGTTTGCTCTATGATGTAGTGGGGCCCACCCAGCACTCTCATCGTCTTTGTCCTAGTGGGGCCCGCCCAGCACTCACGACAACATTGTTGTCACGAAGTACACTCAACGTCAGCAACGAAATATAACCTGTGTGCACACGGTACCATACAACCTCAGGCTCAATAACTCAGTCATGTAGTCAATAGAAGTCCCAAAAAATCACATGAAAACATTAAAACATGCTTGCTTATCTTTATCTTTCGTAAAACTCAAGCTTACTCAGCTTGTTCATGGAAAACCGAAAATCTTTAAACGATACTCGCTAATATATACTTGCTTAAAATGATATCGTTTCAACTACTTTTCAGAAAGTCAATAATCACGTGCTCACATATAAATTTCATCAGATTCAAGCATGTAAAACATTTAATCATAAATAACAGTTTAGAAATCATTTTTGAAATTTGTTTTGTCACTCACAGTCTTGGGCTAGTTCCCTAGCCTGTAGACTCGGCATATTTCCTCTTGGCCTGTCAAACAAACCAAAATCGAGCATCAGAACCTTAAATAGTTTTGTCTTTCTATAATAAGCTTAAGATGACGTACAAAAGATACCGCTCCTGAATTCTAAACTTTAGAAATAGAATCACATTCCACACTTTTCCCAGAATTTTCAGATTCAATACCCTAACTTCAAACACTCATAACGCCCTCAATACTTGACCAAAATTAATGTAATTTATATAAAACTCTTCATTTTTGAACCCTCTACAACTTACTTGAAGGAATGAAAATGAGATTGCCAACGGATTTGTCCAAAAATCCCCCGAACACAGCTATTCCAAATTCGTGTTTTCTACTACTCTCTACTTGCCTCCTGAAATTAAACTTACTTCCAGTCATTTTTGGCTCATGAGTTCTTCATGATAGTTATAGGAAGTTGAATAAGCTTTCCAACCATACCAAATTGAGCTTCTACTTCAATCTGTATACTCCGGGACGTATGAAAAACCAGAGACCTCAGAATTAGCTCAAGATTTCTTCATGAAACTTGTTAGAAAATGCATTAACTTTCAAGAAAGTCAGGCCTCACCTCTTAATTCTTCTTGTGCAGCTCAAACCTAATTAAAAACCAGAGATGGGCAGACTGAACCAAGATTCTACCATGGTTGCACTTGCTTGAGTTTTCCCCTCTCTTCTTCAACCTCAAAACTCCAGTAAGCTTCCTTTTCTTCTTCCTTCAAACTCTCTCTCGAATAGTTCTGCAAATTTGATGGGAAATGAAAAGAAAATGGGTTGGAATCACCTTAGGCGGTGGTTTCTTTCCTTAAAACCACTAAGCACCGCTAGCTTCCATTCTTATCTTTTTTTTTTAATTAATAAATTCCAAAATTATCAAAAACAACTTCAACCAAAATCTTTGCCATTTTTTTTCAACAATGAAACAACAACAACTTTAATCCAACTTCCCACAATATGTGACAAGAGCAAATAATCCAAGGAAAGTCTCGGGTTTTCAAGCTGGGTCAAATTACCATTTTACCCCTGAGTTACCTCTATCTCCTTAAGTACCAGTGTTTCTCTAATGAACAACCTGTTTGTGGTCCAACTACCAAACAGAAATCCCTCTCGGGCTAGTGAGAGGGTAGGGCCATTTGCTCAAGACCCGGAGACACCACTTAAGGGAACACTCATCTACTTCCTCAAAATTGAGAAGGAGTCAGTTCCATCTTGTGTGATTATGTTCCCAGCTCCTCACTCAGTCTTGCCTCCAAAATGATAGGCTTATTGAGTCGGCGTTTTGGCCACTTTCACCCATACAAACAAAGGACAATCCCTCGTGAACAAGAGTCCATAATCCACTTAGGATTCAGACTAAGTTGTCTAGGTCATCCTAGTGAAATAGTAACCTAACTAGTTAATAGTGTTACAACTAAACGGTTACTATTTCGCAGTCCGATCTTATGCAAACTCATTGCATAGGATACCTCCACTCACATGTCCCCTACACGAATGCGTTGGATCATTGTGTTTGTATCAAATACAAAGTGGGTCGTATCCATAGTGTCACCAGGATAAGGTGCCTAGTTTTATCCCTATACTATAGACCTTTTAGGTTGTTACTTGAACAGCGATCCCCGTATATCATACTAGTTCAAGTTACATACAAACAACCTTGGATCTTAGTTTATTGGATTTGGGTCATATTGTGCAATACTTAACAACAAAACTTTATTGTAGAGATTCAATAACATTTTATTGAAACAAGTATACAATATATAATAGTAGGGTCTTCTGTCCATTGCCCAAATTCATCAACAATGCCTGAAATTTCATTTATTTTCTTCCTAATAGAAGCCTTTTTGTGAAACCATTTAGAATTTTTATCTTCCCATTTAAACCAATCTTCCCTAGATCTTTGTTTCCAATATATTTCTTCTTCTTCTAGGAGTTTATCAAGTTCAAATTCTAATCCATGGATTGACTCAAAATTGACATTTGGAATATTTTCGTAGGCATGCTTAAGGTTCTTTTTGCAATCTAAAATTCTATTTTTCCTTTTTGAGTTTAACGTTGCCCCCAAGGATATAACACTTTAGAGCATTCATTTACATTGTTAGCTAGTGATTGCCAATTAGAAACATTACCTGACCCTGCTCCACTGTTTGAAATCATCTCCGAGCAAGCTTCATATTTGGTCCAATATTCCTCAAATCTAAAAACCTTCTTTTGTTTTCTCTTTTGTTTTCGATGCTCTGGGATAATTTCTATTTCAACCGGTCTATGATCCGAAAATAACCATTCTAGATTTGAAATTTTAACCCTCTTTATAATGGAATCGAATGGTGAATTACACAAGAATTTGTCTAATCTCTCCCATACTTTTTCTCCTCCTCTAGTGTTGTACCAAGAAAAGGGATCTCCCACAGGTTGCATATCTCTAAGCTCGCACTCATCAATTACTTTCCTAAATTCTTCCAAATATTTTCTTTTCCTTCGAGGTCCTCCTAACTTTTCCATGTCATTAGTTATTTCATTAAAATCTCCACCCAATAACCACGGTTCATTCTTTGGTCCTCGTAGTTTACACATCAGGTCCCATGTCTTCTGTTTTTGGGTCGTTTCTGGGAATCCGTATATACCTGTGAATCTCCAAGTCTTCCCTTCCCAACAAATTTCTGAATCAATGTGGTTTTTTGAATATGACTTCGCTGTTAGTGAACAATTTTCCTTCCAAAGTAAACTTAGTCCACCCCTAGCCTCTTCACTATTAACGGTTAAACAGCCAGCATATTTGCATCTAATCTTTATCTTGTTCATTACTCCTTCTCCATTCTTAGTTTTTGCTAAAAAGATAATTTGGAGATTCCTTGTTAAAACAAGGTTTCTAAGGGCTCAGAACGCTCTCGAGTTCTCCAACCCTCGAGCGTTCCAACATATTATCCTCATAATCCTTGGCAGGGCTGATTACCAGCCTCTACCATAAACGCATGTTCCTTAATCCACTCCATCTCCATAGTTTCTCCACTTTTCACTTTCTTTCTTTCTGATTCTGGTTCCTCACTTCTTTTCCTTTTGATTAGCTCAAATTTTTCTTTCATATGAATTTCCATAGGCCCCATTCTAGCTTGCCTTTTCCAATTTAATCTTTTCTTTGATGAGCTTTCTATTCTTGCTGAACTATTTATTGAATCTGAGTCACCTGTTTCCGCTTCTTTTGATCTCTCCTTCAAGCCCCCGTTTTCAGTTGACAGCCTTCCAATATCAGCCTGTTTGACATTTTCTCTACAATTGAGTTCTCCATAGCTTTAAGTCTAAGGTCAAACTCTTGTTCAAATCTTGATTCATTTCTATCCTCCACAACACCTCTAAGATTCCTTTCAAATTCCTCTTTTGTGTTTCCCTTTCCAGCCATGTTCTCTTCTTTGCTAGGTGGATCAACCTCTTCCCTAGTCTTTTCTTACCCTGGGGAGTCCTATTTCTTGGTGGTTCTTTGAACACCTTGGAATCTAAGCCATGAACCAAACTCAAATTTACTTGTATCTTCCACCGCTTTGGTTTTTTTTTTTTTTTTCATCTGTGCATTCCTTAGCTACATGGCCAATCCGACCACATTTGAAGCAAAATTCTGGCAACCGTTCATATCTTATCGATATCCAGCACTCCTTCAGAACTCCATCTTCTTTAATTTAACATAAATCCTCTACATATGATGTCGATTTGCACCTTAATACACATACTATTTCCCCAACATAGGTTGTCCTTACCACGGTCTACTACAAGAATTTTGCCCAAATTTTTTCCTAATCTAACTGATGCCTTCTTATTGCAGAAGCCCATTGGAAGATTTATCAGTCTTACCCAGAATGCTTCTTATCTATTCTTTATCACTTTGGCTCTCAAAATTGAACAAAAACAAATTTATACCTAGGTTTTCTACTTCGAAGCTTTCTCTTGTTCTCCAAACCCCGGAAAGGGCATTCTTTATTTCTGTTATGGATATTGGTCTTTTTGAAAGGAGTTTTCTTGTTAGGCATTTGTCTAAATGTCCATTGATTTTCGCTAGTTCTTAAACATCCAAGTCAATACAATACAGATTGAATTTCTTCCATTCCCTCATCAGTTCTTCCATGTTCATCTTGATGATTCTTCTATTTTCCCGCACAGGTTGTCGCACTCAATTCAACACTTTGTCTGACAGAACCCCAAATTCAGGGGACAGCTCCAAGAAACCGACGGACGGTCTTGACCTCGATGAGTACGTAGACTATTTTACTCCAACATGTACATTGAAGAAAAAAAAAAAAAACTTATAATTAATCCTCAGTTTATGATTAACTTATACTAAAAATATCTTTTTTTTTTTTTTTTTTATCTTTCTCCTAAGGATTTTTTTTAAATTATATTCACATAGTGCATTTTCTTGAAAAGAAACTATTATTAGTTTTTCGTCAAGTTGAATAAAAATACGATGAGGACTAATTTTAAGATTTATTAAAATTAGAAAAATTAAATTGGAACATTTAAATATAACAAATTTTAAAGTAAAAAATCTTTATTTTAGTTCAATCAAAGTATAAGAACTAAAATGATATTTTAATTGGACAGTTTTGATTTTTTTTTTTTTTTTTTTTCAGAATGGTTTTGATTTCATTATTATTATGTATGGCAGTTTTACAATAGAAATACTAACCATGAAAATGGATTGCCTTGGTTGGTAAAAGCAATAAATGGCAATTATCTGACACTCTCGACCTACAACTTTTAATATTTCTTGCATAATATCTTATCCAATCTCATCCATGCCACATAAATAGTTTATATAAATATATTATAAAAAGTTAGCTTAACCTTATAAAAAAAGGTTAAACTATACAAGATGCTTCCAATCTTGGGTAGGTTTCAATTATACCAATTTTGAAAAGTTACATTTTAACTCTTAAATTTTGAAAAGTTTTTCATGAAAACGATTGACTAAAGTTGATGTGGCAACCAAAAATTAAAATGTATATGTGACATTATTTATGATTCAATTGCAACTGTATTGTCGTACCTTTTTCAAAATAAAAGAAAAAAAAAACGGGTCAAATCTTAATATTTTAAAACTCTCATTTTATTAATCCTAGGGTATTAAAAATAATCAACTATGTCTTTCAATAAAACAATGGCTAAATTTTGTTAAACAAAAAAATACCATTGAATTATGACAACCACAATTAAGGTTTTTCGGAGTGATTTTAGAACTAGTAATTTTAGCAAAAATGACTTTTTTATAAGTGATTTATTAAAATTGATTTTCATATAATCATTTTAATGTTTGGTTCTACACTTTTAAAAATGACTTTCATATAATCAAAAGCGATTTTGAATAATTGAGGTATATTTGTGAGTGAGTTTAGAATAAGTATTTTAATTTTAAATTATTAAAAAAGAATGAGTATTTTATCCTAAATGATTTAATTATAATTATATTTTTAAATGTTATTAATTATAAGGGAAAAATACATATTTAGTCCCTGAGGTTTGAGTTAGGTTTCATTTTGGTCCCTAAGTTTTCAAACTCAACAATTTAGTCCCTGAGGTTTGGATTTCGTTACATTTTTAGTTCCTGAGTCAATTTTTCTGTTAAATACTAACAGATTGCTGACGTGGTATTAGTTTTTATTAAAAATATATATTTTTATTAATTTTTTAAAATAAAATAATATATTAAATATTTTTTATTACTTTTTATTTTTCTTTTCTTTTCTCTTTTTCTTCCTCCATCTTCTAATCTTCTTCCTCTCCCATTCAAACCCTAATTCCAATGGGCAGCCAACACCGCCGCCGACCGTCGTCGATTGCCGCCGGCCGCCGGACGTCGTCCGACAATCGCCGGCGACAACTTTTTTTTTTCTTCTCCTTTTCTCTCTTTCTTTTCCCTCTTTTCTTCTTCTTCTCCCTCCTCCATTTTTTTTCTTCTCCTTCTCTTCCCTTTCTTTTTTCAATGTTTAAAGAAAAAAAAAACACAGAAGGTCGTCGCTCTCCCAGGCCGTCGTCGAGAAGGTTGCAGCTCGCTCGTCCGCCCAGATTTGCGTCGCAGCTCGCTCGCCCGCCCAGATCCACGCCGCAGCTCGCTCTCGCCACGATCCGCCGCAGCTCGCTCTCGCCCAGATCCGCCGCAGCTCGCTCCCGCCCAGATTCGCAGCTTGTTCCCGCCCAGATCCGCCGTAGCTCGTCGTCGATGAGCGCCTGGAAAAATCGCCCAGCGCTTGGAGCTTGGAGCCGCTGCTGCAGAGTCTGCCCAGATCCGCCGCAGCTCGTCGTCAACTCTGTCGATCAGCACTTAGAGCCGCCGCTGCAGAGTCTCCTGGTTGAAGACGGCGAGTGACTTGGGCGGGTCCGACAGCGGAGTGGAGGTGGAGGCGGAAGACTGTGGCGGCGGTGGGTGGTGGAGAGAGTGAGACAAGGCTGCCGATGGAGCCCAGTGAGAGGAGAGATTGGATTGGGATTTATCTTAATTTTTTAAAAAAAAAAAAGAAGAAAAGTTGGAGAAAAAGAGAAGAGGAGGAAAGAAGGAGAAAAAAAAAACTCGCTGGCGAGCGGCGGCGGGCTGTCGACGAGCGGTGGTCGCCGACCGCCGGTAGCCGGGCGTCTGCAACTTGCTGAAGAAGACAAACCAAAGAAGAAGCTGAAGAAGACGATGAAGAAAAAGAAGAATAAGAGAGAGGGAGAAAGAATTAAAAAATTAATAAAATAATAATTTTTTTATTTTTTAAATATATTTCAAAAAAATCAAAAATATTTTTTTTAATAAAAAAATAGTGTCACGTCAGCAAACCGTTAGTTTTTAACGGAAAAATGGATGGAGGGACTAAAATGAAACTAAAACCAAACCTCAGGATTAAATTGTTGAGCTTGAAAACTCAGGGACCAAAATGAAACCTAACTCAAACCTCAGGTACTAAAAGTGTATTTTTTCCCCTAATTATAAATTATTTTAATATTTGATTCCAAAAAAGAGATTTTGATAATTAATTGAAATTATTTTTTCATGATTAATGTTTGTTTTCGAAAGTCATTTTTGAATCATCAAATTGCTAAAAAGGACATTCAATTTGAGAGAAAAAAAAATTTTAGAGGGTGGTAAGCAAAAATTATATAAGAGAGGAAAAAATTAGGAGAGAAAAAAAATTTTAATTAGAAGAGAAAAAATAGAGAGCTAAATAAAAGTTTGAAAGATTAAAAAAAAAAAAATAGAGATAGTGAGGGGCAAAAATTTTCATTGCGATAAAAAAAGAAATTAAAGAGAGAAAAATGTATCTAATGGAGAGAGAAAATTTGAGAAATAAAGTTAGAAATATACACAAAAATTAGGAAGAAAAGCTTTAAAGAGAGAAGAAAAACAAAGTTAGAGCTAGGGACAAAACATTTTGAGAGGAAAATTACCAAACAAGGTAAAAAATCAAAGAGAAAAAAGTTAGATACAAAATTGTAGAAAAAGAAAAAAAAAAAAAGGAAAAATACACTTTTAGTCCCTGAGGTTTGAGTTAGGTTTCATTTTGGTCCCTGAGGTTTCAAATTCAACAATTTAGTCCCTGAGGTTTGAGATAAGTAGCAATTTGGTCTCTGTCATCCATTTTGCCGTTAAATCTAATCGGATGCTGACGTGGCACTATTATTTTAATTAAAAAAATAATTTTTTATTTTTTAAATTAAAAATATATTAAAATAATAAAAAAAATATATATTTTTTATTATTTTTTTAATTCTTTCTCTCCCTCCCTCTTCTCCTTCTTCTACCCCATCTTCTCCTTCCTTCTTCTTCCTCTCCCACCTTCTTCTTCCTCATCCTCATTCATGGCCGGCAACCACCGCTCGCCGGCGGCCGCCGCGCGACGGTGACAATTTTTTTTTTCTTTTCTTTCTTTCTCCTCTCCTCTTCTCATCTTCTTCTTTTTCTGTTTTTTTTTTCTTTTCAAAAAAAAAAAAAAAAAGAAGAGGGAGGAGGAGCTCTCCTCCTCGTTCCAGTGTCGAAACGGGGAGCAGGAGCTCCCTCCTCCCCGTTCCGACGTCGGAAACAGGGAGGGAGGAGCTTCCTCCCTCCTTTTTTTTTTAAAGAAAAAAAACAGAAAAAAGAAGAAGAAGATGAGAAGAGGAGAGGAGAAAGAAAGAAAAAACAGAAAGAAAAAAAAAAAAAAATGTCACCGCCGGCGAGCGGTGGTCACCGGCCGCCGGCCATGGATGAGGATGAGGAAGAAGAAGGTGGGAGAGGAAGAAGAAGGAAGGAGGAAGATGGAGAAGAAGAAGGAGAAGAGGGAGGGAGAGAAAGAATTAAAAAAATAATTAAAAATATATATTTTTATTATTTTAATATATTTTTAATTTAAAAAATAAAAAAAAATTTAATTAAAATAATAGTACCACGTCAGCATCCGGTT